>CM030791.1:49972651-51258484 GCA_018127125.1 Rhododendron griersonianum
CGCGTTTGGGGTTTAGGACTATGGATAACTTCTGGATCCCATGATAACTAACCTACCAACTTACTAACTCTCCTAATCCCGCTAATGTATGACGCCGTGACACAAAAAAAAAAAACCTTACCTTGGGAGGTTCTATTTCCACGTCCGTTTTTGTATCAATTCACCTCCCGATACCAAAGGCTAGCATGGATGTCATCTTGCCGGTTTACGAGTTTACTTAAAAAGGATGTTTATTTGTTCCCAGTGGTATCACTGTGTCATGAGATTGTGTAAATGGTAAGAGATTAAATTTTTTTCACTGGCGGTAGAGAACTCCATTTTTCCATCACCGCCTTTTTTTGGTCATATCGTGTGTTTATTGTTGATCTGAACAGTTCATCTTGTAGACTCTACATAATAGTGTATCCATGCAAAAAAAAAAAAAACTTGATCGGACATCGATGGGAATATCAAAAATTGAATTTTACTTTGTAAAATGGATAGTTTATCTTTATTATTATTGACAGAAATCAGATAGTCCATTTTATAAACCAAAATTCAAATTTTGATATATCTATCGATTTTCGATGAAGCTGATTTTTTGCATGACAATACTATACTACGGTTCTTATAATATGAACAGTTCAGATTACAATAATAGATGCTCGGTGGAGTATCACTTTTTGCGTGAGATGCAATGGTAATAGGCTTGCGTGGAATATGCCTTGGTTTGCTTGAAGACGTCCATTTGTTTTCATAAAGTTATACTTCTTGCTAGTTATTCTCATAAATGCATATAGTTTTTGTACATAAATCCAATTTTGTATGTGTTTTACCTGTTGAACAAAAAGTCGATCATTCATTTTAGCAAAATCCAAAATAAAATTTCATTAAAAGAATAATAAATTAGTTATTGATAATAAAGTCTAATTTCTTATTGATAAATTAGTTAAAAGACTTGAATTATGTGACTAAATTTAAGGGGTTGGTGAATGCAGATTTTTTACAACAAATGATGAGTTTTTGAGAAACATAAGATAAATATGAAAAGTTGAAAATTTGTGGGGAGAGACAATGAGTAACAAATCTCTAACCACCTTGTAAATACACAATAGTACCATTTTGAATCTCCAAGATTAAAAACTCTCTATTTTAGAGACATAAGATATTGTTGTAGTATGGTTGCAAATGTTCCAAGCAAAATAGAGAAGAATTCTATCCCTAATTTCTGAGAAATTTTTGGGTACCGGATGAATGCCACGTGGTGCCGACTCGGCACATCCGGGCTGTCCATTTTGGCTTTGGATGGCTTGGATTTGGAGAAAGAAAAAAGGAGAGAGAAAGTGGAGAGAGAGGAGGGGTGAGAGGAGAGAGATGGTTTCAATCTAGACCGTCCAACACACTTTTGGACAACCCAGATGGACTGCTCGGGCACCACATGGGCACGGCTTAAAGAAGTAAGGAGGAAACATACAAACTGAACAATTGATAGCCATCCAACCTGAACAAGCAAGAAGCTTGAAACTCTGAGTCATCACTTCATTTGCCATCTCCGTTTCCAATTCAAGATTTAGTTCCACACCAATGCATGGTCGGAAAATATTCAAATATAGAAGCACTTCTCCGGGTACAACTATTTGAGATGTGAGAATTTTTTACAAATTCGTAAACCTCAAATAAAGGGAGCAGGCCATGAGCGAAACCACCTAAATCGATAATTTATACAACCCTAAGCCTATTTATTCACTATGCCGGCACCACCTCAGGTCCCAAAGGCGATGATGACCCATTTTCCTCCACGGTCCCACCCTGAGTTGTTTGTTTCGTTTCTTTATCCTCTTCTTGAAACCCTTGCTTGAACCTATCATAATTCGTGGGCTCACTGCTCTTAAACGGGCGCTCACCCAGTACTCGAACCAAGTCGTCTTGATGAAGGACCTCCTTCTCAAGCAACAACTCTGCGATTTTTGCAATGTGCTCTTTGTGCTCCTCTATCAGCCGTAGAGTGCGCTCGTATGCTTTTCCCACCCATTCTCTCACTTCATTGTCAATAATTGCAGCAGTCTTGCTGCTGTAAGGCTTGGTCATTTCAAAGGAATCGTCCCTTTGAGGGAAGGAGAGAAGACCTACTTTGTCGCTAAAACCGTAGACTGCCACTTGGGCATAGGTCATCTTGGTCACTTTCTCCAAGTCGTTTTGGGCACCCGTCGAAATCTTTCCCAGCAAAACCTACTTCCAAAAGCATAATCAGACTTGCGAGAATAGAAAGGTTCAAACATTTACATGTTAAGAAAATCAGAAGATCAGAAGTTCCATGCAAATATAGGTTAAACCAGAAGCACTCTTTCCACACGTCGAACCTGTGTACTGAAAATATTGTTTAATATCATTGTGGAAAATCATATTATTGTACAAAATGGTACCACTACCTACTGGATCAAATAACACACACAAATCGCACATTCCTTTAGCCGATATATGAAGAACATCACTCATGTATGAAAAGTTCCTAATGTTTTTGGCAATTCAAGCAAAGCCAACTCAGAAGATTAAAGAAACAACATTCATGATACCATTTTCTTCACAAACATCAGAGTTCTTATTGCTTGAAAGGATTGCAGGGGAATCTAGGTTCTAATCAAGAGTATTGATGTCTTAAGGTGCAATACTCAATGCTAGAGATACAAGCCATGTTACTGAAAACGTACGAAGTTAAATTACTTGTTTAATGTATTCATCATGGTTTTCTTGTTTGCGGCTTGGTTTTTTATGAAATAAAATATCTACAGAACTCTGATTATTGCTATTCCTATCAGTGATTACCCCAATTTCAAGATATTCGGGTAACAAATGGAAATTAAGAATTATATCACTGGCTTGATTTTAAGTGTGTTTTTTTTTTTTTTTTTCGGGCTGAGTCTTAAGTGGTTGAACCACGCAGAGCTGGAGTTCACATATTTTCTTTCTGCAATTAGAAAGATTTAAAAGACAGGTGCTTGAACACATTGCTGACGTTAACTCAACTCTATTTACAAAAATAGCAAAAGCAAAGAGGAGGGAGGGGATTGATATATTGACCTGCTCAGCTGCTCGACCCCCAAGGGTCATGCATGTCACATCAAAGAGCTGCTCTTTGGTCATCAAAAGATTTTCATTAGGAACATACTGAGCAAACCCCAGAGCTGCTGTACCACGAGGAACAATTGTCACTTTGAGCAACGGTTCTGCATGTTCCAAGAACCAACCAGCAACAGCATGACCTGATTCATGGTACGCAACAGTCCGCCTTTCAAGCTTGCTTATCACCTGTAAGGAAAAAGAGAGAATGAATTATCTCTCTTTCCACAATTCTCAATTTGATGAATAATATAACAAGTCATTCATAAAGTGGTGCTACCGAGCAGGAAAAGCAGACGCCACTGGCAGATTATATCATCTTTACAGGGGTCATGAATACACATTTACAGTTCAAATTTCAATGTGTTGAACGAAGTCCTTAAAGCACCATATGGCCTTGCATTGTGTCACCAACAGTGCATATTGGCCCATTTAGCTCTTACCACTCCAATTTTGCTTTGTAGAAAAGGGACGGGGACCAAAGAGAAGAAGCAGCTGTCAGGCTGAAGAAAGCAACCAGAATTTGCTCTCTACCCCTTGGATCTATTTTTTGGAATGTCCAAAAATTAAGTGAACAATGTCCATGCAGTTTTGTTGGAGATTTTTATTTTATTTTTCTACAAAATAAGGGAGAAAGTTGTGGTATCATTTTTGCTCAAATGGAAGTGGTGGTGGGGATAGGGAGCGATGGCATGAAGAAGTGTCCTAAGTTGAGCCTATGCATAGCATATATAATCTCAAAATTATATTGTAATAAAAGCAAGCGATGAAGTACTTTGCTCCTCAGTGAGAGTCCTTTAAAGGGTGCAGCCACAATATTTGGTGCCAGAATCTTTAACCCAAACATTGAATAGGCATAACCATACTTCCACAAGTCAAAGGAAAATGGTTTGGTTTCTTTAGATACACATGGAAATGTCGTACAGAACTGGACCTTGGAATGTAATGTATAAAGGACAAGAAAAGAATAAAAGTAAAATGAAGGTACAAGGCATAGAACTTTGCTTTTAAATTCATATGGTCAAGTGAGATGCAGCTATTGCCTAACTTGCCTGGGTCCCCAGAAGCATGCATTAGAACTGATCTGAATTCTTCCTCTGGGTTGAGGTTACTTTATAATAGGATTGGGGACTCAAAGCTCTAGTCACATGGATACTCTCTAATAAGAAAGACCAAGGAACCACTTTTGAGCCAAATCAACCAAAATCTAAACTAGTAACCAGCCTTCCATATGGTCTAGATCCTGCGAATCCCAACCCTACTAAAGAGAGCCCATCATGAAACTAACTTGAAAGGTCAACAAAAGGTAAGAAAGAGTACAAAGAAATAACATGGAAGGTCATCCACCCCAATATTATTTCAGTTTTTGTTATTTCTCTCAAGTGATTTTTATCATATTTGTGTACCCTAACACACGAAACATGATAGGGATTCTTCCAGTCACTATTTTACAATTTCTATCTTTCTCGCATTAAATGCAAGCCATCTTACGGAGAGCATAATGTTATATGTGATTGTCCAACAATGAAAAATGCTTATGAGTTTGAGCCAATAACTTTTTCCTTTGTCCTTCCCCCTATTTTTGCCCTCTCACTAGTGGTCATTCCCAATCCAAAGCAACATCCTCTTCTCTTCGCTACAATTATTCGAGTCTTCCAAATAAAACACAATAACCGAACAAATGAATAAGATCACATTGACGACAGAATGACAAAAAAAAAAAGAGAGACAACTCATAGTTTCAAAAGCCACCTGTAGCTAAACAGGAAATAAAGATGGTTGATCTAACACATACCTTGTTCTTCTTTTCTAAACCTCCAATGACCCTGTCTATAGCTGCCTCAAAATGTTCCATTGTAATTTGTGTACTCTCATTCCTTGCAGCAATTAAAGCAGCTTCATTACAAACATTTGCAATGTCGGCTCCAGCAAATCCAGGAGTTAGAGCAGCAAGTCTTTGAGAGTAATATGATGGCTCTTGATCAAGTTTTAACTTCGTCAAGTAGATCTGAAATATCTGGTCACGGCCTTTTATGTCAGGTTTATCAATTGTAATTTGACGATCAAACCGACCAGGTCTCAATAAGGCTTTGTCTAGAATATCAGGCCTATTGGTGCCAGCTAGTACGACAACTCCAGCTGTAGTTCCAAATCCATCCATTTCCACAAGCAACTGATTTAAAGTACTCTCACGCTCATCATTGCCCCCTGAAAATCCCCCACGCCCTCGTGCTCGACCAATTGCATCGATCTCGTCAATAAAAACAATGCTAGGAGCGCATTGTCTTGCCTCTTGAAATAAGTTCCTGACCCTTGATGGACCAACTCCAACAAACATTTCCATAAAATCTGAACCAGATATAGATAGAAAAGGCACACCAGATTCACCTGCAGTAGCTTTAGCAAGAAGTGTCTTTCCTGTCCCAGGAGGGCCAACAAGAAGAGCCCCTTTTGGAATTTTGGCACCCAACTCCTCGTACTTCTTTGGGTTCTTGAGAAAGTGGACAAACTCCATGATTTCTTGCTTTGCCTCATCACATCCAGCCACATCTTTGAAGAATACCTAAAACACCAATAAAATTAGAGGAATTTGCTAAAAGAATTAAACGATAGCCATAATTTCTAACAGGTAAATTGAGCTTAAAGATCCCAGACATTTCAGGATTAGAACACCCACCAGCAGGAAAATAAACTTCCCTTTTTGGTGAAAAAAAATGAAGTGAATATAAAACGCTCCAAGCCCTTAAATAACTATAACAAGATACCTTTCACACACACACGGACAAAAAAAAAGATAAAAAAGAACTCCACCCACACTTAAGTATGACTCTCAACGCCTATGTAACCAAGAGTTTCAACATGCATTAGTAAACATGGGTATCCCAGCGTGGGAACTTCCTAAGCTCAAATAGTAAGACATGGGATGGGGGGGTGGGGGGGGGGGGGGGGTTGGGGGGGGGTTATGCATCCAAGAGTGGGGTAAGACATATCTGGAACACGTATGATACCCGTAGCCACTGATTGAATCCTCTAACTTTCTAAGATATTTGCAGAAGGCAAGCTTACGTTCATAAGTAAGAAATATTCCTAGCCTATTTTAAGGGTACTAGAAGAGTCCATGTAACATTGTTAGAACACGAATTTCTACGCACATACAAACATAGATATCCAAAAGTAACTATCCACATATCGAAACTGGCTCTAGTCATACAATTATCAAGTTGTGCAAATTGGTCATACAAAGAAAAACAAGTGCAGAAGTTTTCATTCAATCAACATAATTTCTGGTTGTTCCAAATTCCACAATGATCTTTTTTCAACTTATGCGGGGAGCCGGGGACCACTCACGTCATCAGTAGGATTTGGGGGATGGTGAGAAGCACTTCAAAATAGGAGAAGAATAATTCTATACTTGGCCAAAAAAAATGACAAATAAAAATCAACTGCAGAAATATATTTCTCATTAACTTTGATACAGAAGAGATGAGTTTCTTATTTTTCCCCAATTCAAATTTCAAAGGGCCAACAGATATTTACAACTGAAACAGGAATAGACTTGACTACTCAGAACATTTCAAGAATGAAGAATATCAATTACGTTTCCAAACAGGTGTATGACAGACATTTTGCAAGATCAAACAGGTAGGGCATTAGTGCAGTGGAATTTGTATTTATGCAGGCCAACAGCAAGGAAGTCCTTTACAAAAAAAACGAGGGCGGACAACCTCAGGAAGCATAATTACAAATGCAATTTAGATAGAAAATACGCATAACCAGATGGTTTTAAATATGATGCCCTTGAAAATTCAAGAGAATATGATAAAAACCATGCCTGACCTTGTTTTTGGAGTTCTTATCCATCTTCATAACCTGTGCTTTTCCAATATTGAATATACCTCGGGCACCCTTGCCACCAGGACCACCAACGCCAAATCCACCCTGCATTCTTTTTCCTATGAATAAGGCAGCTCCTAAAAGCAAGACTGTTGGGGCAAACCTCATGAATTCTTGGTACCAGTTCAGTTGAGAGACATATGTCACAGGAACATAGTTATGAGGATCAACTCCTAATGCTTCTTGGGCTTCCTCCAGCTTCTCCTCAAAAGACTCGACACTTCCAATAGTGAAATAGAACTTGTATTGGCTTCCATTTCGTCTACCATGGGCACCATCAGCAGGACCTTGAACAACCTCATTGTTCGTTTGATTTGTAGCAGATGGGGAGCTCTTCACACACACTTTAGCGACTGACTTATTTGCAACAACAATGTGATCCACCAGATCAGGCTCAAGTAGCTTGTTCTTGAACTCTTGGAAACTAATCTGAATAATATGAGCCACTCAGTACATCCCAAAGAGTAATGACAAACATGCACATTAGTCAACATGTATCACACAGAGAGAGAGAGAGAGAGAGATTAGATGCCACTAATACGTAAATCCAATAAGTATAAATATCCAACACATGCAAACACAGTAGTCAAGAAGAGTGACATGATAGTAGTGGATAGTAGGGCAAGGGAAAGACCTAAACTAACTTTGGATGCCATGATACGGAAGGATTTGGGCTTACTAAATCTAAGCGAACAGGTAGCCCTGGACATAGCTCAATGGAAAAATAGGATTTATGTAGCCAACCCCAATTAATTGGGACACAAGGCTCAGTTTGGTTTGGTTTGGTTTATCCAACACATGCAATGTCCAAAGATAATAAAATCTTGACACATATGCAATATAACAACATATGCCATGTAAATTCTTGGTAACAAGACCAACATATTAGTTCTGTTCGTGTAAGTGAACTTTAGACTCTTTACTTGATTTATACATGCTTATTAAGTACTAATTTAGTCTCGTTTGTTCCAACATCAAGCTGCAACTTAATGGCAAAATACATACAGGAAATTTTTGTCTCATTTGGTGGGAAACATAAACCTGAATATATTTTTACCAAATTCCCTATTTCCTCTCATTTCCTGTTTCAGATTTTTGTCTTTTGAACTCATTTTTATCTCCCGTTGATTAGCTTGAACAGATTGCATTCACTGAAAGGGCCCATGGTTACCAAATCGAGAATCATCTGAGAGTCTAAGATACACAGTAAAACTTTTTAGAACCTGCAAAGTCTCATTTGATCCTACTAAACCCTCAAATCAACAAACGGTTAACAAATCTTGCGGGGTATTGCTCGTTTACACATTAAAAAGTCTACAGATCTGTATTCCTGTACTTCCATGAAACAAGAGGCAAAAGGGTTTAAATTTGTCAGGGCCAACAGTTCAAGAGTCGCATCGTACGTTGTGACTTGTACTGTGGATGATCAGTGATTTAACCAATGTTCTAATTTTCTACAACTCCATAGGCGCTAGTCAGGCGGTCGGCCACCTTTGAGCTTCAAGGCCTAGTAATCGGCAATAAATCGCCCCCATATCAATTAGTAATCGGCGATTAATCGCCGCATAGCAACTAGACGGATCCCTCCCAAAATATATTCCAACAAACATGAATTGAGAAACAAAACATGAATCTGATGTAATTGGAATCAAGATTTAAAATATGAAATTGTAATACCATAACAAGTTTATGACTATAAAATGGTCCACCATTGTTGTCAAGGAGGACATCAAATTGCAAATTAAAACGATTAATTGCTTCATGCAAACGCATGACTTTATCAAACATAGTGAAAACTGACACATTAGATGCTCCACAGTTGCTCAATCTAACAGATTTCATGTAACCAAAACATGTATACAATTCAAGATGTTAGCCAATTTAATGTCGACCACAAAATGTAAACCCCTCAAAGTTTCATAAATTCTCCATACTATACCCCTTGTAATTAAACCTGGACATTCCAGGCTTTCAAGTAGGAATATCATTTCCCACAGTGGAAGGATAGACATTATTGCATCACATTTCCAAATTCCAAGTAAGCACCTTGCAAACACATGAATGTTCTCTTGTAGCCACAGAAAGAGCAAGAATTTAGCACATAGAGAAACACATACCTGTGCCTGCTCACGGGGAGCTGAATTAAATGATAAGGCCATCAACCCAATAATCAACAAAGGTGTGACAAAATGCTGAAACTGCTTCATGAAGTTTTCCTGAGAGTTCCCATGATCACCTGTACTTGATTCCTCTGGTAAATACGAATGAAAGGAAATGAAGAATGAGTAAGACATAGGACATGATAACTCAAAGGTAAGGCCTGAGAGTATGTCAATGTTAGCATAATATTATGCCACTCCTAAAGGTTAGAATCCTTATGCCACATTTTTTGTCCCTGGTCATTCCCACAATTTAGCTAATTGAGCATCTATGGCGCCCTCAAGAAAGCTAAATTCTCTGCAAGCGTAATCACATACCTGCACATAAACACAAGCAGTGGAGGCATGAGGTAAAGAACCCCTGCATTTTCATGCAATACTTGAAGAAATCATCCAAGCTACAACTTGGATATAATACAGAAATACAGAGGGTCCAAGCCTCCCACAAATCACTATCCATCACCCTCAACCAGTAGTTGCAAAAATTACAAGGATCGTACAAATTATATATAATAGCCAACCCTAATTGATTCAGATTTAAGGCTCTGTTCGGGTTGATTTATACAAATTATATACAAGTTGTTTACAGTATAGATTTTCTTGGTGATAGAAAGTGTCGTTAACAAACCCAAAATAGCAAACAGTAGATAGTGTGGCTGCTGGAGGCAAACTACACGCACAGCTACAATCCCAAATTGCAAACAATGCAATATATATACATAAACAAAATCCTCATAGAGAATGACATGGCACATTCTGCTGCTCGGTCATTTCGTATATAAAATAACATCATTATAACACTATCTCATTGGGGGCGGAAAACGAATCGACATCTCGTGTGATACAGCCTTTTCTAGTTAGTTGGGAAAGAACGGCGAAGTCCATCCGAACCGTCCAATGAAGAATAAAAGGAGAGCAAATTGTCAATGGCGCGCGACGCGCATGCAGAACGGGCACAAAGCAAAAAAAAAAGTGGAAGTTTGAAGTTCAAAATGTGAACCAACCACATAAGTTGATGGCAATCATGATGGTAAAGCATTTTGCAATAAACCAAGCACATAACTTTCAACACATCAGTATTCCATTCCAAAAAGCTATTACAGTTGAAATCAAGGTATCAAACTTTCCAGAAATTGTGTGCATACCTTTGGACTCTGACTTCTGATTGTTCTCTTTTGGTATTTCCTTCTTATTTTTCGGGTAGTAATTCTCATAGTCTACGAAACATTTACAAAAAAGAAACACCAATCAAACATACATTGAAAAACCAAATGAAACAAAAAAATCAAAACAGAATATAACAAAAACACAAAGCCCAATACTTCTCACTTCTTTTCTTCGGAGCTTCACTACAAAAAAGTCGCCGAAGTCGCGGGTTAGAAAAAATGGAATTGAAGCCTGGCAGGTATGTATTAGAAACAAGCTGCTTCCCAGTCACTGCTCCTATTGAAGTCAAATAACCCCTCACAAGCCCTAATCCCTCTCCACTGCAGCCATTTGAAGCAACTAATTCCTTCGAAAGCACTTCCCTTACACCATAATTACCAGAAATAATATTCTGCCAAGAAAAAACAAAACAAAAGGAAACAAAACAAAACAAATAAGCTACCAATAACTGTATTCACTGGTGGCACACACCACTCAAAGGTGCATGCATATGCTCCCCGTAAGTGGTTAGAGATAAGGTCTATGAGTCATCCCATAAAACACAATGTGGTAACGCAGGAAGCCTTAGTCATCCATAAAGGAATGAATCTGCTCAAAGAATACAACAAATAAATCAAGAGATTTGAGCCAATAAAAACAGAGAACATCCACTTGAGCAAATTTCACTAAAATCCCATTGCCTGCTCCTATTCATGTTTGTGCTTGCTTGTATGCTGGAACTTCAAGGTCTATAAACAAGGACTCGTATGAAACTGAGTTTTCAGGTTTTCAGAAAACATTCAAACTTTTTTCATAAAAAGAAAGAACTCATTAACAACTAGTAAATTGTTGAAAATTTTGAATATGTATTAGTTATAAATTCTCGTTTTGCCGACCGGACAAATATTTTGGGACGGAGGGAGTTAACTTCTATCACCAAAAAATTGGATACGACTCCTAAGGTCTTAGGTTTGAAACCTCTTAGGTACAGTCAACTCCACTAGGGCCAGTCCCTACGGAGCTTTGCTCCAATTTAAATTGGGCTCCCTGCAAGTCGGTGGTGGAATTGGGCCCATGGGCAGAGGCACTAAGGTACGAGTGGGGTCATCCCACTCTCTTTGATTTCTCATGAGAATATTTGATAGTTTGCAATCAAATTTTGCTATTTTGACCCCATAAAAATATGTAAATTGCCCCAACTTGCTTCAAATACAGGAAGTCCCAATCATTCTCTTCTTTCTGAGAGTTAATATTGTTAATGAATGAGACTATCATTCATCGTTTTAGATATATAATAAGTCTTTGGGGATAATTATTACGCAAAATTCAATTATCAGTGTATGTCTATCTTGTAATTAATCACTTAATTTGGTTATTTTTTGGACTAGAAAAAAGAGAAAATTATATTGCCTATGAATCTAATTTTGACCCCACTAATCAAAATTTCTGGTTCTGCCCCTGATTGGGGCCCAGGATTAGTCGAGGTACGCGGAAGATAGCTGGAACACTGAGTTATCCAAAAAAAAATGGATACGAAAAACCAGAATGATTCATAACATTAGTAAAATTTCATAACCTAACCACAAAATCTCAGCCTAATACTTCTCTTACAGCTCTGCTTTGTAACAACGCCGCAAAAGCTCCGCGACATTCAAGGAAAAATATCGTTGCTCTCTCACGGTACAGAAGGCGTGTAAATTAGATTTATCCTAATATATATCTTATAAAAACAGAGATATACGGTAAAAAAAATCTTATAAACAAGCGGAAGAAAAATATTACCGGATGAAATGCAGAGCGATAGGAGCGGGAGAGGGAGCGTGCGAGACGTGAATAAATCATTGCGACTATGCTCTGAACATGAATTGGTCGGAGATAAGGAAACCCTAGATTGAGCGATCGGATAAAAACAGGGTTATCGCATAAATTATATCTCCGCTTCTAATAGGGGCCCTATAGGGGCGACAACTTCGGTATGGTTCGAAACGTGTGTTAGAGAGGGGAGAGAGAGAGAGACAGAAGAGGAGGGATGAACTGTGAGCATGGAAAAAGTGCACTGTTTGTTAACCGGAAAAGGGGAGAGAGAGAGAGAGAGAGAGACTGCCTTGGATGGGGCTACGAAGTTCCCGTTTTTGACCTTGTGTAGGTGGCCTGTGTGGTGATTAATGGGGGACATTGTGGTCATTTAACGAAATATAGGCGTTAATGTCCTTCAGGCCTGTGGTTGGAAGATCAGCCACAACACCACTGTGGAACCCATATGAGCTTTTGAGTTGCTGTGACCGGGTTTGGATTGCACCCGGCCCCGGGGGACAGCATGGGTGTTGGTCTCATTCAGATCGTTCATGTTCGGTTATGAACGGCTTAAATTTCATCTCGGCTGAACGATTGAGATTTGTTCGATCGAGATGAAATTTGAGCTGTTTATTGCCGAGTTTGTGGATGGTACGTATTTGTTAAAATGGAAGGAGTGGGGTTGGCTACTCTCAATGTTTTGCTAAGGTTGTGATGCATAGATTAATTGTTCCATTTGCACCTGTTCTTGAAAATTAATTAGGCCATTTTTCTTCTTCTTTTCCCCTTTTCTGATGAGCAATTAATTTGCAATTCTTGTCCATTTTGAAATCACTTTTTGTTTCTCTTTGGTTTTTTTTTTTTTTCATCTGTTGTTAATTTCTTCGATATTTCTCATCTGTCTCCGCGGGAGGAAGAGAAAAAATTGTAAATACCGATAAACTTTTTTGAAAAGATTCTCAATATAAAGACATTTCTTACATGTCCCAAACAAAGTCCAAAAAAATAAATTTTGATTGGACGTCAAATTATCTAGAGAAACCAATTGCAAGGAAGGAGAGGATAAATTCACAACCATTGAACTTCACAAACAAATTCCCATTTATCTTTATTCCAAATTCCCACCCACATCACTTCAAAACGATATGTAGCCATTATACATCTTCCAACAAAATATATCTATATATCTCTAGCACATCATTTCAATATGATTCTCACGTAAAGAGAGATCTTCTAAGGAAATTGATTTTGGCACTTCAGATTTAGTCATTGACACTCCACTTTGTGTTTTGATCATGTGAAATTACAAAATAATGGTACGTACCGGTACCGGACTGTATCTCGGTACCGTTCCGGATTTACCGCAATTAATATTTTATATATATTTAATATATATCTACCATATATATTAGTTTAGAGCCCACAAGTTAAAAAAAAAAAAAAGAAGACCGGAACGGAACACCGGAAAATGTCCGAAACAGACCGGTATCGTCCGGTACATCCGGTACGGTACGTACAGGCCGGTACGGAACGGATTTCACAACTTTGCTACCGGTTAAGAGTGAAGTATCAAAATCACATCGCATCTTCTAAAGGTTTATTCAATCATATAACTAGGATTCTGGACTAGAAATGTTCACCTGACAGCACATCATAGAGGCCAATATTAAAACATGAGGTGGAATAGTTAGGGGACCAAGAGAGAGAAGGTGAAGCAGGTGGAGATGGATAAGAAGAGCAAGATGAAGAATTGGAGGAGAAATATTGGTGGTTTGATGGGTTTCTAACCATCATGGGCACCACATCTTCGAGCAGGCCTTGTGGACCTATTCCTTCTGGGCTACTGTCCATGAATGTGCCGTGGAACAGGCCTGCGGACGGGTTTCCCGAGCTTCGCTTGTCGTCGTCTTCCTCTATCGGTGGGGCTTGTTGGGCTTGGGCCTCGGAGTTCGAGACGTTGTTGCTCTTGAGCTTCTTGGACGGTGGGTTGACGTGTTGGGGTGGTGGGTCGGGGAGGAAATACGGGTATGCAAAGTGGAGGTGGAGGCCCTCGTAGGTGATGATGAGAGTGTCCGGGTCGTCGCTCGAGCGCTCGACCTGCTTCTTGGCGCTGCATCTAGGGGTTGTGCATCTGTAGTAGCTCCTGTTTTCCATCACAGCAACAAAAATAGGTGAATGAATTAGTAACTAGTTGCTGATCAATCATCATAGAAAACAAATGGGTTCAACTTCAACATCTTTTGGGTTTGTCTAAACGAATTGGGTAAGGCCCACTTGTTGAACAGTCAAAAATTAAGCCCGTTGGCAAATGCTAAATCTGGCCCACTTGTACGTCTTTATTAAAAAAAAAAAAAAACATATAACATGAGGTTCTATATTTCAATTTTCCTTTTAAAATAGATGTAAATACACAATTGTATGTTTTTACAAATATGCAGATTAATCGATTTTTTTGTTCGATCAGGTAGTACTTTTGGCATTTGTATTGGGAAAATTTTATACCACCTTTTCAATGTTACAAACTTTTATTGAATGTTTTCTCACCCAATGTTAAAATTCTGCATCCATCCGGAGTGTAAACCCCTTTTTTTATTAGAGCTTTGTCCCTCTGGTGGCTCGGGAAATAAATACGATGGGAAATGAAGTGGTTAATGGATTAATCTCTTAAATGCAAAATTGGAAAACAAGTACATGGCCAAAGTCCCATTAGAACTTCTTTGCCATAATATTATACATTATCTTGGTGAACTACTGTTCCCCTTTCCTTTATATCTCTGGGTTAGGTTTGTGGTTACATGAGATGGGAGTTAAGAAGTCATTGTCATGATTTATTTTGTCTTTATGTAGTCCCACGGAGGCCAAACATTCTTATTTTTGGGGCCACCGGAGAATTTGTCCGGCCGTTAACTCAAAGGTCTGAAGAATTAATTAGTCGGGTTGCACGCAAACTGACACGGATATCCGGTTATTAAAAAAAAGATTAGTGTCATGATTGGGACACGAAAGATCTCCCACTAGGATATTTTATCTTCTTTGAGAGGAGTTTTGGGAAAATCTTGAAGCAGAGAACAACATTAATGAGGTAAGGAAAATGTTAAAACGTCTCTGTTAAGCAATGATATTAAATGGGCCTCAAATGTATACTTCTTAAAAGATTCTTTTTTCTAGAAAATAAAATTAAAAGGAAAAAAAAAGAAAAAGAAAAACTTATTTGACGAACTGTCTGTTTATATAGTATATATGATGATGTTTTCTCAAAATTAAAAACCAAAGTGTTTCTGTAAACAATCGATATGAAAGCGATGTTAAGATGGATTTTGAACTTCTGGAATTGGTTTCCATGAGTTCTCGAAAACAGTCGAAAATAAACGAAATAAGGTTAGCCTAGTTGGTCACCTTTGTACATTCTTCAAAACTGGGAGATCGATGGGTTAAATGTTGCCAGAGTTGATTGTTTTTATCTCCTTTACAAGAGTCTTTGCTTGCTGATTTATTTCTTCCCCGTATGGAGCTATTTCTTAGATAAGTTGATAATTGCGTAAGCTTAAGTTATAACGGACTCTCACATGATTTATGCAATTTCCCGCATGATTTATGCAATTTCCCGTTTTCATACTTCTGATGTTAAATATATATGAATGTAATTCTCGTATCGCTTGACATAAGAAAACGGGAGGAAAACGCTGCGATAGAAGAGAGAGAGAAAGGAAAAGTAAAGGAAAACTACAATTACCTAGGATTTGGGCTGTTCTTGATAGATTTCTGGCCATACTTCCTCCATTTATAACCATCATCAGCCAAACCACCACCACAACTCTTAATTCTCAGAGTATACTTGTTCTCAACCTTGCTAAAACCCTTCTCTAATATTGAAATCCTGCCAAGAAACACAATAAAAATGTCAAAAACCTGGTTCCAATTCAATGAATTGTCTAAATGCCACAAGCACATATCTTCATTTTTTAATAAGTATATATATATGAGAGTAAACCTGGCCGGTGAGATGTCCTGGAAATGGTGTTGATAATTCGTCACTGATAAAGCATTGTCGATATCGTCGATAGTTGGCCCGGGATAATCACCGGCGTTGACAAGGTGGTTGATGGTTGATTCCGGCGGTTGTAGCAAGAAAGGCGATGAATTATCCAAAAGCTCCCTCAGTAGTTCTTCCTCACACCCATCTGGCCAAGTTTTCAGTTCCTCCATGAGAATTCAGATGTGCAGCCAAGTATGGGAAGAGAGACAAAAACAAGTTTAATTAGCTGTTGAGGCAATTGATATGGAGGGAGGTTTATGAAAGTGAGAGAAGGTGAGTGAGAGTGGAGTAGATGAGGCAATTCTTATAGTTTTTCTTTTTCAGACAAGGGTATCTGTTGTTTCACAGTAGCTTTATGTTAGTACTCACTTTGACATTTTTTGAATTCCTTGCTAGTCAACGGTACGTTATACTCTTGGTAAGTTAGGCCGCCGTTCCTTGATGGATTTGCTCTCCACACAATTGTTTAGGGTTCGATCCTTGAAGTCAGATTGCAAGAAATTAAGTAATTTATTGTGAATTTTCTAGTTCCAGCGTAGATAGTCTGTCTTTGACCGGACTGGAAAGAGGATTAGTTGAAGTACGCGTAAACTGGCCCGGATACCCATGACCGTCGAAACAACCCCCAAGCAACTTATTGATCTTAATGCTTTCCATCTTGTGGTAGATGAAAGCATTGAAGCACCCAATTAGTCACCCAATTTTGGATTAATCATGTGGTGGCCGGTTTTGGACAGTACAGTTCATTGCTTGACTACACGAGGATTTTCACCACCTTTATGCGACGGTGGAAGGGGAGGACTTCACCCATGATGGGTGTTTTCTTTCTCCTTAATTGTCTATCGCTTTGAATAACTCCTCATTTTCAGTGATGACTTTCTCTCTTGATGTCAAATTTGAAAGTTTCTTCGTGATTTTCTCTTTTTTCCTTTCTCCCGGCTTCCCTTTCGTTCAAATTTCGACCGTGGTGGAGGTTATGGTTTTATAACGGAGGAAGGCGGCGTTGGTGACGGTCAAATGATGAATCAGATCAATTGGCTTGGCGACATCGCTGTGTTTTGGGTGTTAGAGTTTTAATCAGGGTGAGTTTTCTATTGTGTGTAGGACTGCGATTGGGGTGACCCATTCTTTGGCTTTGAGAGATAGTAGTGGTCTGGGTGCTTATACGTGGGAATGCTACCCTTCTCCGTGGCTTTCTAGTCCTTTCATTAACGTTGGATGCTACATTTAGGTGATTATCTCATGTATTTTGTTTTCCTATTAATGAAACTATTACTACGTACCATTTTGACAAAATACTATGCAGGGGCATGTGACAGCTCTGAGAGTAGTTCTACTTCTAGATTGCATTTCACTATGGTTCATTGAGCATATCTTTTATGTAAAAATCAAATTGATCATGCAACAATAACCACTAAGTTTTTTTACCCAAAAAAAAAAAACCACTAAGTTATATTATTGTAAATTGACAGACGACTATTTTTTTATTTTTTTTGCCAAAGATTAGGATAATATTATGGATAGGAAAAAGAACAAATACATCAAAAGGGGCTTTCGTCCTCGTGAAGAGGAACTAAAAGCCAAGGGGGGGGGGGGGGGAATTCCCACGTACGAATCCCACTCCCTCTTACCGGCCACCGCACAATGTGGCCAAGACAGACGACTAATTAGATGTATGACAAATACACTACTGGCCCTACGATACGGGATCTGTAGTGAGTGAGTCCGCTCTGTCCAATTGCACAATTCAATTTAAAATAAAACAACAAAAAAATCCATGATCTCCAGTATATAAAAGATTCCTGGTAAACTGTACATACGAATAGTTGAATGAATTTTGAGGTTTTTGACTGTTTTCTTGTTTGGAGCGTATATTTGACTGGGTTTTGTTGCTGAGCGCTGCTACTCACACAAACCTTTTGCAAACAGATCATGCACAGATTACAATATGGGGTCCACTTCGGGATCTCACACAAGCGATCTGATCTATTAATTAAATGTAAAATATTTTTTCAAGGGTCTTCGCAAAAAATTAGATCAATCCGATACCTATGGGTGATCGATTCAATCATCTAACTTTTCATTTAGATTTCAGGATAATAAAAAGTCAAATGATTGAATCGAGCACTTATAGGTATCGGATTGAGCTGATTTTTTCTGAGAACCCCTTGAAAAAATATTTTCCATTTAATGAACGGATCAGATCGTTTGTGTTGGACCCGGAGTGAATCCCACACCATGATCTATGCACGATCTGTTTTAAAAAGGTCTATGTGAACAGACTTTCTTTTTGTTGCTCAACGGGTTAAACATCCATGGTGATGCTCCCAAGGAGCATACGCATAAGGTAACAAGGTCGGGGATTTAGAGGTTTGCTTCCTTTTAATATTTCAAGTTCGAAACCTCAGGTGTTGTCAACTCTTTTGAAGTCAGTCCAAGTGGGCGGTGGAATTGATCCTCAAAATTAGTCGAAATGCGCGTAAACTGACCCAGACACCTGAATTATAAAAAAAAAATATTGGAGGTGAGATCTCATAAGAAATTACTATATCATATTTTGTCCGGACAAGATACCAAAGATGATCTGTCACGATTTCTTTGCAACCCATATCGTACTTGGTATTCTTTTCGGTTTATAGTTTCCATCCTCTTTGGGTTTCTTTTCTTCTTGTTTTTCTTGCCAGTACTAATAAATATATTGTTGCCATGGAGAAATTTTTCAGTGCCGGGTGGGCACGGGACACGTGGTGCCCGGCACCATCTCGGCCGTCCAATGAAGTTTTGGACTGTCCAAAACTTTATTGGACGGCCGAGATGGTGCACGGGCACCACGTGTCCCGTGCCCACCCGGCACTGAAAAATTTCTCGTTGCGATGATAGATGCAATGCATTAAGGGTGGGGCCAGAGTCACCTGAACCATGACCCTTGTCGTCAATTCCAAAACAATTCAAAACCATGCAATAGTCAACCACCGAATAAGGAATTAAAAAGATCCCTTTCCATGGTTCTTGTTTAAGCACTGTTCTTGGACTCCTTTGCTGTGGAAAGATACTCCAAGGCAGTTGAGCATAGTTTATTGCTAAACAATATTCTTATACTCAGTTCCGTCTCTATTTATTTGTCTACTTTTTTACTTTAACACGTCGGTCCCAAATTGTCTGTCCAACAATTTGAAAAAGTTTGTTTAATGCCCTTTCACTTCTCAGAAATTACGTATTGGAAAAAGCATACTCTCATTAAATACCGAAAAAGTAAAGGGCATTTTTGTACATTAAAAACTTTTCGAGTGTAATCATTGTGTTTCTTTAATAAGTTGGGACTCCAAGATTGGACAAGCAAATTGGGACACATGGAGTAATGCTCCTTCCGTCAACCCACTTTAAATGTCCCCTATGAAAATTCGTGCATTTTTTAACCCATAAAAAATATATCTCTACGTATTATTTTTAAATTTTTTTTACACCAAATTAAATGAGCACTTTAATTTGATGTAAGAAAATTTTAAAAAATAATACGTAGAAATATGTTTTTTTGGGGCTTGAAATTGCACGGATTTTCACACGAGACATTTAAAGTGAGATCATCAGAAAATAAGTAAAAAGTTAGAACAGCAAGCTAATGTACTAGATTATAGAGTTTGATTGAATAGAGTGGTGCTACGTACATAGAGAAACTTTTACACACGGAAAATCAACGTGTGGCTCGGATTCATTCTCAATGCGCGCGCGGTCCATACCGAGTTTGACTCCGGACCACCAATTGATATTTTTTTCCTGTGCAATTATTTGGCACTTTCGATTATAGTCTGGTTTCGTTCGCTCGCCCGTTAGAGTGAAAGACATCCTTCTAATTCAAATTGTCATTCACTGGTTTAAGTAGAATAAAGCTACCATAGTTAAATCTTCTGCTTTGTTTTCTAATACTAGCATTATTGTACCAACTGAACCACCAAAGCCACTAGGGGTTTCCAATTATCTAGCATGTTCTCTATAACCACGAGCCCGGGATTCTGGGCCAGCTTTTGCGCACTTCGATTAGTACCGGAGAACCAATCCCAATATACATCAGCGTGGGGCCATTTTCTAGCATTTAAGGTGCATGTCCAAAAGCTATTGGGATTACTTCAAACGTAGGGAATTAGATCTTGTTTTCTTGCGTGGTTGACTTATGGAAACCTCCCGGCAAATACTAGGGCAGGGGTGGGGTGGGCTGACCCTACAAACAAAGGGACAATTGGGTTGACTATCAGAATGGGTTTGGGTAGGTTTATCTGCGGGGTGTCAGCTAGCGAGGTGAGAGAGAGAGAGAGAGAAACCTCTGTGGGCGGATTTTGTTTGGAGGTATTTCAAGAAGTCAACCCTCTTCTTAAGGCACAAACAAAAACTGGTTGTGTCATCTTGTGACCCTTCGGCAGGGATATGGGGCATACCGGTATGTGTAGGTTTTTGTTACCTGTCCTTTGATTTTGGGGTGAAGGGTCTCTCTCCAGCGGTGGCAGGTGCATCCCCACTTGGGGGTGAAAATAAAAACCGGCGAATCCGAACGGAAACGGAATTTTCAATCGGTCTAAGCACGATACTCGTCTGCTTCGGTTTTGGAAGAGAAAGAATTGAAAATTTTCGGTTCGGTCTTGGTCGCTTGACTAAAGTCACTCAGAACTCGACCAAACCGAACTGGACCTCGTTACTTCCTCTTCAGCACCTGCTTTTTATATATCAACTTCTAAGTAGGGGTAATTATCAATAGGAAAATTATTGGATCCATACACATGGGTTGACAAATTGGCGTACAAGGTATGTGATTCATGTGAACATAGTAAGATGTTTAAGAAAATGCACTAACATACCAAAATATTGGCCGGTGTACCCAAATTTCTATTAGCTCTGTACTTCGTGTTATGAGTTAATAAAATTTATTTTTGTTGATAAAAAAAAAAACATACCGAAATATTATAACATTATCGTCATCCAATGCATGTGTGAGATCCATGGAATTATCAATTAGAACCCCTTTTTGGGTGGATGAAATCACTCTCACTATATCAGCAGCATCCTCTGTTCAAAAAAAAACAAAAACAAAAGCACCCTACATATCTTTCTTTTTTTTTCAAACGGGCAGGGTATTCGGGTCAACTTATGCACACCTTGACTAATTCCCTCTCCGATCTAGTCAAAGACATGTCGTTCACGTCAAGACTAAGAGATTCACAAGAAATTACTTTATTGCGCCCTGACTCCAAAATTCGAACCCCCGGTTAAATTTGCTGGAAAATAAATCCAATAACCAACCGGACCAAGGCTCACCCTTCGTCTATGTCTCCTTTTTGTTTGTTGTTTCATAGCTGGGCCGAGAGGCCCAAAAGAATGCCAATCTTAAAAGACACAAGAAGGGCATTAAACCCAAACAAGGGACCATAAAATAATGCTGGGCTTGCTGCGCAACTGTAGTCCTTTGGATCTCTGATGCTTTGTTCCTTTTCTTTTTCCTTTCTCATCTCCTGGATGGCAATTACCTCCGATGTCCCCGTCTCCGACCTCCCCGTCCCAATCCGAGCAAGTATTCCCCGATCCGATAGGCAAATGGGGCGGGTATGGTATTTGTTTCCCCCGCCCCATTTCAACCCGATCTGAACCCGATTATAGATACGGAGTATTTATATTTTTGTATGTTTATGTCTAAATAAATTTCATTGTTTTGATATAATAAGAGCAATATACCAATTAATAAAATACTAATTTATGTCTTTGTGTTTTTTTATTTCTATTTTTTTTAACTCTCATCAATCATCAATATCTTGTTTTTTTTTTTCAAAACACTCTAAAAAGAACAAAACTAATCAAATTATTATGATGAATGGGGACCCGATTTCCCCCGCTCCAACTCTGATCCGATATAGAACAGGACGGATTTGGGGGACGCTAAATCCAACTCCGATCCACCCTATTGCCATCCCTGCCTGTGGTGCAACAAAGATTCCACTACTTACAATTCAAACTACTCCATTCATTTACACAAGAAGATGAAATGTACTAAATTTGACAACTGTTTCCTGCCAAAAGCATCTAGAAACCACAGGAAATACTTTATCTAGATTCATTTTTAAACAATGACTAAAGTCTTTATTTTGATTTGAATTTCAAATTTATGACCTTTTTGTCAAGTTTTTTTTTGAACAAAGAAATAAGGCAAATTTATGCAATACAATTGTTTTCCGAACCTTTTTATAACTTTTTTTCTTTCACCGATTATATATCAAAAAATTTAGGCTATGCTGGTTCATCTGCTGAACCGATATCTATTATAAGTAAAATCCAAATCAATTCTTGATTGTGATCGAAAATACTTTTTTCGCATAGAGATAAAACTAAATAAAATTGGAAAAATATTTGTAAAATTCACATTCAAGAGTTACAATGAGAACAAATTTTAAATATATATTTGAGCTTCTTTTTTTTTTTTGCGAAATTGAAAATTTTGATATTGCTAGGAAGACAAATAAATGAGGGGAAAACAAGGACTCAGGAATGCTGTAGGGCACTCGCCCTACAACCTTGTAGTGCAATCGATCCGGTCGTCCATTTTGACAATGGACAATTTGGATTTTAATCTGAGCAATGGACAATTCAAATTAATAGGAGCTTGCCCGTTCGGCTAAATAAGCCAAGTGGCTTATTTTTTTGTCCTTATTCAAAAAAATTTCGTATTTGTTAGTTTTGTGTCAATTTTTTTGGGGATTATTGCATCTCCATGACGAGAGGAATTTAAAAAGTAAAATTTTTTGATCGAAATCCAATTTTTTTTTAATAAAGCCGAAAAAATTGGCTTTATTGGCTTATTTTTGTCTTTATTCAAAAAAATTAGATTTCGATCGAAATTGTTTACTTTTTAGATTCCTCTCGTCATGGAGATGCAATAATCCCCAAAAAATTGACGCAAAACTTAAAAATACAAAAAAAATAAGCCACTTGACTTATTTAGCAAAACAACCATCTAAGTTGTTGGTGTCGAAATGGCCGGCCGGCTATGCACTACATGAGATCCCAATCTGAAAACAAGTGGTGGAATTCAAATCGAGCCAGTTTCCCTCGCAAATCAGATCCCATACCAAAACGAACACAAAATCTACGAGCCGCAGCCCCGTTTGATTTGCATACCCCAATACCATTACTCTTTATTTCCCAAAACGCGGTCGAAAGTGGGCCACGTCCACCACCAACACGTAAAACCCCCCACCAATTTCTTCCCTCTCTGTCATCACTCCAAAAAACCCAGCGTAGTAGTAGTCGGTGACACCCCATACTCAACTGTCACGAACCCACCCCACACCCACGTCCTCTCTCTCTCCTCAATTTCAAAACTTTTCCAAAACAATTCCTTAAAACTCTATATAAACCCCACCATCGCAAGCCCTTCAAGATTTTCAAACCCAGATCGCTATCAGTTTGTTTTTAATTTTAAGTTTTTTCGATTTGGTGTCCGGGTCAGCACCCGCGCACGTCGACCTCGGAAATTCCTTTGTCCGGTAGCCAAGATTTTGTACGCAGAATCTGAGATAATGGGCAGAGTTGAGGTGATCGAGGACGAAGAAGATTGCACCACGCCCAGGCACCAAGGTTGTCGAATTCCGGCGGTGGCCGAGTGCCCGCAGCCGCCGAGGAAGAAATCGGAGCGGCGGAGCGAGAGGGACCCGCCGAAGAGTGGGTACTTTTGTCCACCTGATCTTGATGCTCTGTTCTCCTCCTTGGACCGAAGGCCCGGAGCTTGTCCTTAATTAATTTGCTCTTGTAGTTGTTTTTCATTTTGGGAGAAAAAAAAAAAAGAAGAAGAAGAAAGGGTATTTGGTTTTGTTTTTAGGTGTAGTTTTAATTTTCTTTTGTTTTTTTGAAATCAGTTTTTAGGTGTAGCTTGTTTGGTGTAAATTAGAGGTTTATGATTTGTAAGAGTAGGGATGAAATGTGAATGGCATTGTTTGTTACTCTCACTGCTCTGTTTCACCGGTCCTCCCACCACAACGCTTAATTTCACCGTTCGTCTCGGCAATCAAAAATCTGGATTTTAAAAAAATTCTTTCAGAGGAGCAAAATTCAATCCAAAATTCTTTCAGGAACAGTCTTTTAAAATTCAGACCATCCAAAATACTCTAAAAGCAAAATTGAGAGTCGGGCAAAGAGCGGTAAAACAGAGTGGTGGAGTAGATTTTCTGTTGTTTCAAGTTGTGGATTGAAATTCAAACACATATTCCCTCCGTCCAGATTTAATTATCTCTAGTTCTATTCTAACCTGCTAAAAAATGAGTTATATTTTTGAATCCGTAATGAATTTCATATCGAATATGAATCTTGTTTGATATATCTCTATTATTTCTATAATACAATGTTTTCGAAATTACGTAAAACATTATAAATTGAAAATTATAATCGATTGAAAAATGACCCAAACTCTAAAAAAAGACTATTAAATCCGATCGGAGGGAGTAATTTTTTGGACTCTTTCTGCAATGCTACGAAGCTACTTACGGAGTCTGACTTTCACTTGTGCGAGAATATTAATGACCCTAAAATTCCGTAGCTCATTTACGAATAACTTGTCTTTAAGTTTTTATTTTATTTTTACTTGGATCCTCTCACAAATAAATCAGACGTTAAGTCCGCCTATTTGTGGACTCTTCCTGGGTTTGTTTTAAGGGGAATTTAGAGGCTGGCCCCGTTTTCTTAGTTCGGAGTTTAAATAGTCCTGACAAAAATATTTTTTCTTTCCTTCAGTCCTTTTTCTTGATTTTCTATGCAATTTTACTATTTTGCCCATTCTTCTTAACTTTTTGTGTACATGTCCATTTTTAATAAAATTTATATTTTTAGAATCAATTCCTGACCCATATTATTTCGAACAAAAATATCCTTGGCTATGTGGGCTATGAGAACTGCTCAGTTCTCATAAAAAACTGGCTATGTGACCCATATTATTTCGGACACAAATACCCTTGGCTATGTGGGCTATGAGAACTGTCAATTCTCATAGTCAGTTCTATAAGAACCATTCAATTCTCATAGAAAACTGGTTATGTGAATTGAGTTATGAGAGCTGGCTATGTGAACTGCCAATTCTCATAATCAATTCTAATGGTAAGTTTTATGAGAATTGACTATGAGAACTGACTATTCTCATAGAGAACTGGCTATGAGAATGGGGCTATGTGAACTGAAAAACAAACAGTTCACATAGCCTCACCACATACTAAAATACACAGTTCTCGTAGAAAATAAACAGTTCTCATAGAAAATACACGGTCTAATAGATAGTCCTCATGGTCCATACAAAGTTTTCATTGAAAAATATACAGTTCTCATACAAAAATACACAATTCTCATAGACAATTCTCATTGAAAAATATACAGTTCTCATACAAAAATACATAGCTTTCATATACAGTTCTCATGAATAATACACACTTCTTATAGATATTTGATTTATAATTTAACTTGTAATGGTAAATGTAAAGTAGTACTCCACATGTAGTTAACTAGAAATTGCCCATGCCTGAAGGCACGGCGCAACACGTTTTTGAACATGATTAAAATGAATTATCGAGGAGTGTGTAATTTTCTTTATTGGTCGAGGAGTGTGTAATTTTGGCCAAAATGAAATAGTCAAAAAAAAAGTTATAGACACCAACAGGTTCAACACTAAAGAAATGAACATAGCATAGACAGGAATCAAAATGCACGCTCCCTTTTTCTACTTTGAAAAGAGAAACAAATCCTCTATATCTAATTAACCGAAAGAAAAAAAAAACACTTTCCAACTCCAATCATTTCAGGAAGGAAAAAAATTGTTATATGAAAGAGTACATTACGAAAGAAAGTTATTTGGTGTGACCGCGAATAGAAACTAAAATCATTACCTTCACAAAGGGAGACAAAGGAGGAGTTGAGCCGCTCTATCCTGGTGGATCATGCAATCACCATATTCGTGACTTAATCCCATACAGCAACTTGCCCTCCCCCACTTCGACATGAAAAAAGAAATCTAAGGTCCTTCAACCTCCATCTCTATGTAAACTTGTTACCGAGAACCAGGGACGGAACTAGGATTTTACCCTAGCAGTGGCGAAATGTATACTAAAAATATAAAAAGAGGTATTACAATATTAAAAATCATCGACTCTAAAAAAAATTAACATAACATAATAAAAAGTATAATAAATTATGTTTGTCTTTTGCACATGGAGTACAAAAAAAGACCAACTTTAATTTAAGCTATCTACTAAAGTGAGGCATCTTGAATTGTGCCCGACGCTCTTTCATGTCATTAAAAGCATCAATAATAGAATCGGCGTCAAAACTTCTAGCTATGTCCTTCTCAATGTATGTGATCAATAAACTTGCCAGAAAATCATCCTCCATTCTATTGCGCAATCTAGTCTTCACAAGTTTCATGGCTGAAAATGCACGCTCTGTCGTTGCTGTTGAAACAGGCAAAGTCAATATAAGACGAATCAATTTATCAATAAGAGGATAAATTGCAGACTTTCTTGTCTTATTTAGCACTTGACATAACTCTGAAATGGTTGTTAGATTTTGAAACTCCGGATGCTTGAAAATATCGAGCTCATAATTTTGCAACTGAAATCTCAAGTGTAGTTTCTCTTACTCTGTGAAATCAGAAGGATAATATTTCTCAGCAAGCTTGCAAATGTCTTCGACTTTGAATGATTTGTAGCCATCCCGAGGATCTAAAGCTGTGCTAAGAATGAGCAACTCTATTGTATCTTCTTTGAACCTGGTATTTAATTCTTGCAATTGAGAATCGATCGTGCCCATAAAAATTTCGACCTGCAAATAATGCCCAATAGTGATGGGATCTTTTCGAACACGACCTCGACCTCCTGTATGAGGAGAGCTCATATCCGGAATAGTTATCCCATGTTCTTTACAAAATAGAGTGACTTTCTCTAGCAAAAGAACTCGTCCTTCTTCCCTAAACTTTTGAATTAGCACTTTGGTTGTGGTTACCAAATGCATTGCATTCAATATGTCTTGAGATTTACGCTGCAAAGCTTGACAAAGGTCATCAGTTATCTCCATTGTTTCCTTCATAAGATGTAAGATGAACACAAATTCAAAAGTGGTAATGGCATCATAAGATCCATCTGCTTCTGCACGCTGAGCAGAGGTGCTATCTTTGTCATTGATGATCTCTTTTAACACTAAACAAGTTGAACTAAATAAACTCATTAAACTGGAAATAGAACCGAAATGAGAACCCCATCGACTATCTCCAGCTCGTTTCAACTTACGAATTCGATTATTTCCTTTACCAGTCTCAAGCTCGTCATCATCAACAGATAGTTTTTCAGCAATTTCTGCAGCTTGAATACCTCTAAATTGATCATTTTTTTTAGGAGAAGAGTCAATGATATTGACTATGAGAGTCACATAAGAGAAGAAATTTTTGACAGATATAACTTCTTTAGATGCCGCAACCAATGCTAATTGAAGCCGATGAGCGAAGCAATGAACATAATACGCAAATGGACACTCGTTCAAGAATAAAGCTTGCAACCCTTTCCATCTTCCACGCATGTTACTAGCACCATCATATCCTTGACCACGAATGTTTTGAACACTAAGGCTATGACGAGCGAGAACAGTACATATATGCTCTTTCAAAGTTGCTGACGCAGTGTTCAATACATGAACTATATCAAAAAATCGCTCTTGTATAAGACCATCCTTGTCAACAAACCTTAAAACAATAGCCATTTGCTCTCTATTTGACTCATCTTGAGACTCATCAACAATAATGCAAAATTTTCCACCATTAATCTCCTCACAGATGAATCTTTGTATTTTATCGTAAAAGATACTAAGAATTTCTTTTTGAATCTTACCTGAATGATAAGATGCATTTTGAGGGGCATTGTGTAATACAACTTTTTCAACATCGGGATTATAAGAAGCCAATAACTCTATCAAGTCAATACAATTCCCTCTATTGCTAGATGTAGAGCTTTCATCACGGCCTCTAAGAGCACAATTATGCAATGTGAGCCATTTCACTGCATCTATTGAGGTCTTCAATCTCAAACGATTTTTTGCAACTTGTTCAGAAGTTTGTTTCTCAACTATTTTCTCAATATGCTGTGCTTGGTTCAATAAATCATGGCATTTACCCAAACCGCGTCTATGGCACGAGTTAAGGTCTTTTCCCACATGAATTGCGAAAGGGCACTTCATCCTGTTATTGACTTTCTTCCATTTTGAAAATCCATGATCAACAAAAGCATTATATCCGGGGCATCCAGATTCCTGAGCAAAAAGATAACACGGAAGGCAATAGGCACAATTTTTTGTTGGAGAATACTCTAACCACTCTAGATACAACTTATACCAAGAAGGTAGAAAGCGGCGACCATTGCCATCTTTAGGATATTGGTCTTTCGGAAATTCTGGTTGATATGGTCCAAATGTTAGATAAGCTCGTCGGACCTCATCACGTTCGGAAGTTGGATAATCCCTTATTGGTCGTCTTAAACCCGGATCCCTTATTAAAGAAGACGAATCAAATTCTTTCACTTCAACTCTAGGAATTTTGAGAGGACGAGTTTCTGGTTCAATTGTTGAAGTTTCAATTGCACTTTCTGAAGGTTCTGCTATTGTATTGTGCTCAACACTTTGTTCAACACTTCTTTTCTTAAAGAATGAATCAATTGTTTTCTTGACCATGATTACCTACCACATTAGTTTACACAAATTAATAAATTGTTATACTTTTTTCAGTGCAAATACCATCTATTGCTCAAGACAAACTCAAGGTATTCAAAACATTCAATAATTTCTCTAACTTTAATTGAATATTAAAAAATTGAAGAAGACTAACCTTTTTTCCAATGAAGTTTGTGAAATCCACACAAAACGCCAAACAATAAATGGTTTTGTAATGTTTCGGAAATCGAAACTCCACCGCTGCTCTAAACAAGAGAAATCAGAAGTCCACCACCGGCGTCGGAAATTTGGAACCAAGAATCGTAGGTAGAAAGCCGTCAAGAGTAATCCTATTGACGGCGCACTACTGCCGTAGGTAGAAATAGAACTCCACCGCTGCCTTAAAAGTCTTCAACATAGGAATAACAGAAGAATAATCATGAGAGTAAACGTATACAATTGAGATTGTAGCCCAAAGACACGAGGATCTGCACTACTGCCGTCTACTCCTATTAATTTAGGTTAACTTATTTAATATATTAGGTTGAGTTGTAAAGTTTTTTTTTCTTAATTACACCTCATTTTTTATATTACTTTCACTTTGGCCCTTTGAATTTAGTTTTGGGATATTTTTTTGGTCTCCTTGCTTGAAAAAAAAAAAGATTTAGGACTAGTATATAACAAAAAAATAAGGAAAAAAATCTAGTGGTGGCGAGACTATATAAGTTGGGTATAATTTTTTTTTTTTACATATAATAATTATAATTTCTAAAAATCTTGTCGTGGCGGCCGCCGCCACTAGACCCCCCCTGGTCCCATCACTGCCGAGAACAATGCTTGAATCAAACGCCAATCAATAAGTAGTCAGACGTCTAAGGCAACATACTTGAAGATCCCCAAAAAAAGGTGAGAGAGTTTACTAAACAATAAATGGCATGGTAATTGTGTAATATCGAAGGAGCATAGTTGATCTAAAACACCGAAAACAACCTAGTCTATCTATTTTGACCAACATTTTATGAGCAAAAATACTAATGCCTAATTATCCACCGCATTCAGTTTTTCAGGCATTTTGTCAAATAAGTTATATGCAAAGAATAAAGCCGGCATAAAGTGAACCCAACGATTTTGCAGGCACACCGTTGTGAAAAAATAAATGCAATGTCTTCAAAGGACAAAACATACGAAAGAAAATTTATTGCACAACAAAAACAACAACAACAATAATAATAACAAAACCCACATAGTCTCCAATCATCGGGGGTACGGGCGCCGGAAAAATTAGAAACCTTATTTGAAAAAAGAAAAAAAAATTAATTGTGGCTTGACTATGAGGAAGAGACATATTTGACTCACACAACCAAGAATGTCAGGGGAGAGGGCTATGATTGGGTTGGTACTACATGCAATCTTCAATTTTCAGATTGCGATACATCTTTGGTTCAGAAAATGGCCCTTCAATTGAATATAAAAATATAATTCCACTTCTACTGAATCATTGATAATAAAGTTGCAGGTTTTTTAAGTTTCAAGCTCCAACCAACTCGATATTTGTTATTGGTTAGCCAATGCAACCATTCAAAAAACACAGATGGCGTTACAGTTCATATACCATTTCAATCATCTAGCAAGAAAATTTAATGTCATACGACTTGTGAAAAAAAGAAGTAAACAAACGGCAAACCATGACATATTGATTTTTACGTGGTTCTCCCTAAATAAAGACCGCAGTTCGATTCAAAATCATCCACTATTAAAATATAATTCTCCTTCTATTGAATCATTGCCTTTGTACAAAAAATTGAAGAAATAGAATTCAAAGAAGAATCGATATAGATGATCTTACAATTTTCTTCAAGTCAGGATTGAGCTGCATAAGAAAATGAAGAATTGAATGAATTACATTTGAAACAAATACTTCGACAGCCTATGACCATGGTATAAAATGAAATGGATTGACTCACATACCCATAGATGATCAGTTTTTCCATGTCTAAAAGACTTAAGAAGTTATCTGAAATGAATCAACATCAAAATATATTACATCCATCAAGATTTAAATTAAATTCAACAACATCTCAATTTCAATTTATTTAACCACGAATCAACCATTTAAAAGCCTAATAACATGAATTTAAAATAATAAAAAAAACCCATGCTTTGAAAGTCCAATATTCCAATCTTTTTCTGGTAAAAAGATTTGATTCACGTTTGGTTTCCGAAAAAATACAGTACTTAAAGAAAATTCTTATGCATTCTCAAGTTTTTAATTACACTTACCATGTACTCACTGAATTTAAATTATTTGACATAGTTTGGAGTGCCGTAGGCACGGGCAATTTGCTAATAGAAAAGAGCAAAACCCAATATAGGGGGCGGGGTAGACAAAGTTTATAAAAACATAGTCACGAAATAAGTGACTAAGAAAAAAATGGAGTTTTTTTTTTTGGAAGAGAGAAAATATGAAATGAGTCTAAGAAGGCCTGAACCCAAAATTAGGTGATGACTTTTCAAATTATTTATGTTGTAAATTCTTTTTGATTATTGCAGAACATTTCCTCGACATTGAAATTTTTGAATAATATGCATAATTAGGAAAGAGTATCATTCTATGTTTTAAACTCATGTTACTGAGAAGAACGAAGATTTCTCTACTTGGTTTGTCACATGTACCGTTACAAAACTCAAAACTTGATAGGGAAACAACAATATATCTTGCTTTCCACGGCAATTTCAGAAATCAATCAATGTATCTTCCATGTAGCATGTCATTGTTCACCAAATCAAGTCTTTTTATTTAATGTCCAACCCTCTCTTTTTATTTATAGAAAATATTACCTCCCATGCAGTATACACCAACACATACGATAGAAGGAAAAAAAACGAAATGGAATCAGTTTCCTTGGTCAAAAAAAAAAAAATCAGTTTCCTCAATTTATTAATTGTGCATGGCTGAGTGAACATTGAAATAGAAAATGAAGTGGAAAAAAAAACGTACCAAAAACGAAAATGTGTTACGATCATCAAAATAGAAAATGCAAATCAAACTAACGGCCAATTTTATTAGACTCTTTAAGTCTAATAAAATTTTTCCTTTGCCAACCAAAAAAAACTAACGGCCAACTTTACAACGAACTGAAAAAAAAGTCAGTTAACTCTTTTAACATAGAAGACGGAAGTAAACGATAAAATCTATGCATGTGAATAATTCTATTCGCAAAAAAAAGCTGATAAAAAAAAAAGAACTGAAAAAAGGGAAGCAAGATATACTGTGCGATGGGAGAGATGGAGAGAGAACCGTGCGTTGGGGGTAAATCGGAAGAAAATAATGGAATGTACTCACCTCAATTATAATTTTTCGTTTCTGAAGCAGAGTGGGGATGGGGAAGGAGGGTGGAAGAAATAAGAATAGTAGTATTCTTTTCTCAAAGGATATAATTATGTGTAGGTTTACTCATAATTGCTTTACCGTTTCATTAGGGAGAAAATACCCATAACCATAAGGAAGTTTCAGTACCCATATATCTTGCTTTCCAAAATAGGGAGAAGAATACTCATAATTGCTTTGCCGTTTGAATACCCAGAATGAAGTTTCAATACCATATATCTTGCTTTCCAAAATCCAAAATAGGGAGAGAATAATTGCTTTGCCGATAAATTCGTTCATTACCAAAGAACAACTCAATGGCTAGGATTTATGTAGAAAAATGTGTTACAAATCCAACGGTAGGAAATTTATGTGGGCCACCATGAATGAATGCATGTTGATATGTACATTTTTAACTACATATCTAACGAAATTAGGCTTCGTTCCATAAACCTTCTTAAAAAATAAGCAGCTTATTTCACATTTTCAAATTCAATAATAATGTAAATGGAAAATAATTTTTTAATTTTTTTTGCACCGTATTAAAGATCTCAATGAGCTCTATCAAACAAGATCCATAGTGGTAGAAAAATTATTTATGTAAACACATGATTTTTGAGCTTGAAATTGCCTTCTTAAAAAATAAGTCCTTATTCTTGGTTCTGGAACACAGCCTTAAGCACATAAATTATATCTCACTTTAAATTATTAATTAAATTATAAATAACTACCCTAATACCATCAAAACCGACTTTCGCGAAACCTTCAACGGTGCCGGTCTGGGTGCCATAAAATACGGTGACCTTCTTCTTGTCGTCATTGATTTTCGGCTCTGGCTCCGTCTTCACAATCATCGGGGTCTCGGCGGCTCCGTCGCCCTGGCTGAAAGATCTCCACAGTAGCACCGCGATCAGCACCGCCACCGACGTTGTCAGTACCATCAGCAGCAGCAGTAGCCATGACGAGTAACCGCTAAAATTATAGGAAAAATTGATCAGGCCCGATCCTCTCCTCACCGCCATACTCAGACAAAGATTTCTACCCTTGCTCCGGCATCTCTAGCGTGGATCGGTTCTCCTTCACACAGCCTCACCACCCGTCGCCGTGAATCGACTGCCGCTAGTGGAGGAACCTGCTTCCGTCGCTGCCGCCGTGCTATAGGTGGCTGTCTTGTCGGAGAATCGCTCTGTTTAGCAAAGTTTGGAGCTGCGTCCGCCATGGATGGCTGTTTTCCGGCGTTCGTCGAAGTGGACGTAGTAGGACTAGTCGAGATCGACGATGAAGGATCCGTTGGAGGAAAGAGAAGGATTTGACAACGTCAGGGATGCCGTGGATGTCTGTGATTGTTGATTTTGTGGTGGTTGGTGTTGTGAGAGAGAGAGAGGCGTCGGTGGGAAGATCGGCAGCGATCTGGAGGTGGCTCTGGTTTTGAAGGCGCGTGGTTGGATTGAGGGTATAAAAGTCTGGACGCAAATAACCGAGCCTGTACAAGTTTGGGAAAATATTTTAGGATTGGGTTCAAACCAAACCTAAAAAATAGGGGCGGTCTCTAATTTTCTATTGTTTTAATGATAAGGATTGGTCATGCTTTAGATCTCACCGGGAACATCACTCATTTAAAAATACATTTACCTTGAAAAATAGTATATGAATGAAATATTTTTTGAAAATAGATCAAGTACTAATATCTAGTCATCATGTTTTTTTTGGTGTACTAGTTCTTGACGATGCGTTTTTTTAAATTGAATGATTTCAATCATTGAAATTTATAAATAAATAAAAAGCTCACAAATGGGCAGAATATGATTGCCGTTAGAGACAAAAGAGTCTCCAAGTCTTTTTTTTCCCTTTCACATTTATCAGTATTGGAGTACTTGCGTCATGCGTGTAAATACATGTTAGTGTTTGGTAAAGGAAATTATATTTGTTTGTTTAGGGCAGGAAATTGTTTTGTTTCACTTCTATTTTGGTGATCATCAATTTCATTCCATCAAAAACATAAGGGGTATCTACAGAAGTATTCACATCAATTTGGTGTGCAGTTTTCTCCAAACAATTTCTTTTTCTTTTTTCTTTTTTGTAAGAGTAGTGTTTTTTTTTTTAATTGACAAAGGAAAACATTTTATTGAAAAAATATTAGGGGAGGGGAAGGGGATACCCTTGGTTGGCTACAACCAAATGGGTCAAAGCCCAAAACCGAAAAATCAGAGAATGGACCAAACTAAGGGCCCAAACTCATCTCAAGAACCCAAAACCTCAACTAAACCTAAAAATCCCTAACCCTCCCGCCGCCTTCCACCACCGGCCGCCACCATGCAGATACAAACCACCGAGAACCCATCTTGGTCGAGGAAGAAATCCACCAAAATCAGGTTCGAAAACCGTCAGCACCGCAAACCCACGAGATCCCAATGATGACCGCCGGAGCAGCCTCCAAGCATGACCTGAGAAAATTGTGACGAAAATTTTCGCACTTGAAAACACTTTGAAACCTCTGAAATCTGTCAAGAAACAGATCTCTGAATCCACCGACTGCCACTCGGATAGAGTTTTTCTCGCGATAACACAAATCTTGCTCAAATACTAGAGAATCTACCTACCTTAACAACACATACTTGTAGTTTCCGCTAGCGATCGAGTTGTTAAACCCTAAAATTCTAAAATGCTAAACCAAGCCTTGTGTATGTCATGTTGTTTTTTGTACTTTCACATATGACCCTACCAAGTGCACGCATGGATCTTTTTGTGAATTGTGATGATGCAAGCCAGCCAGCCAACCAACAAATTAATTAACCTTAAACGATGGAAGAGAGATTGATTTGAAGGACATCTAATAATGTTACGATCACATAGCTACCTATATTCATCAATCAACTTCGATAAATAGTTCAAATCAAATGACCCTACCAAGTGCACGTATGGATCTTTTTGTGAATTGTGGTGTGGACTAGTCTAATACGATTTTCTTTAAAACTGCAAAGAAATTTCATCTGTGGGGTACCAAACTTCTTTAATTTGGAGGATTGAATACCTTGATCTCCTACCTCAAAAATGATGTTACTCTACTACTTACCACATGGTTCTTTGACCAATTAATGGCCGAACGTATGGTAATTGCACGTTATACGGTACTCAACCTTGTCCTTAATTTCTTCATCTTAGCGCAATTTTGTTGTTTCAGATCTGGTTATGTTTTTCTTTTTTTGGTAATGCACGGTGTCTCGGACTAGCTTGTGCGCACACCTCGGACTAATCCCTACGGTCTCTCCCACAGCCATTTCACACGCTTTTATGCGTGAGGGTGAGGTGGCCCCCAAAGTTGTTGACAAGAAGAATCGAACCTAAGACCTAAGAATGGAGCAAACACCTAAGTCTCAGGCCAAGACCACTTAGCCAACACCTTGGGGTTGATCTGGTTATGTTTGTTCAATCAAGCAATAAAAAGGAAAGATCTGGTTATGTTTTGTCCTTTTATGTTAGAGTTGCTTCTCGGGCTCTAAAACAACGGAGTTGTTCGTGAACTGTTCGAGGGTCGATTCGATAAAGGCTCGTTCGAGTTCGATTCGTCTATTAATCGAACAGAACCTGAGCCTCAACTTTAGTCTCGTTTAATAAATGAGATGAACCTGGGTCTGACAATATTCGGCTCTAGAGCTGTACAAGACCATAAATAACTGATTTTTTTTTTTACTCGGTAAGACCCGTGAACAAGCTCAAATTCGATTCAATCCCAGACGGGCTCAACCTGTCAAATTTTCATTGAGCTCGAGCTCAAGTTCGTTTAAAAGCTGAACTAACGATCGTGAACATTTCTAAGAGCATCCACAATGGGTGTGCTAACTAGTGTTTTAATTGTGTGTGTTAAGACTTAGCAAACAAAAATGTAGTTTTTGTGCCACAATGCTTGTGTTAGTTTGTGTGCTAGAATGTGTTAAATCTTATAGTGTGCTAACATGTGTGTTAAGTTTGGCAACTATGCTAGCAAACAATAAATGGGTCCCATCTCTATAATTTAAACTTCAACCATAAAATATAAATATCCACTACTCCTAATACACACTTGTGGGACCCATTTTTTATCCTAACAAACATTTTAACACATAAATTTACCAAACTCATTGTGGATGTTCTAGCACACTTTTATGTTATCAATGTCTAACACACATTTGTGGGACCCATTTTTATCCTAATACACCTTTTAACAAACACTTTAATACACAAATATACCAAACCCCATTGCGGATGCTCTAAAGCTCTGCTCAATTCGGCTCATTTGCATTCCCATGATTCCTACCCCTCTCACCAACCAAAAAACAAAAAACTCTTATTGCCTAAATATTAGTAGTATTACGGCAGTTGCTGCATTGAAGTTTTGAAAAATAGGGGGGCCATTAACCATTTATGAACTTATCAAACTCCGTGAGGACGCATTGAATATTCTTCCGAAAAAGTTCCTATGGAGAGAGAAAGGGTTTTTTTTTTTTTTTTATCCGCAGAGAGAAAGGTTTGTTCAATTTAGCATTATCTATAGCTAGAAAAACGAAAGAGCTTCCATGCCTAATAAATGGAAGAAAAGGACGGGAATCACTTTTTTTGGACGAAAAACTTTAAAATGTACCCTTGAATTATCACCCAAATATCTCGTAACCACCTAAGCTCGTTGATATTTCAATAGATATCTGAACTTCTCTAAAAAAGAAGATACCTGAACTTGCAGAACATTTCTAAATTTGGCAGCCTATATCAAGACCCATCAATTTTCATCGACTTTCATCAAAATAATTTACGAAATTTTAATTTTCAAATGCGGATAACAATTCTATATTACTTGTGTATATACATATATATATATATATATATTTGTTTTGAAAGTAATATTCCGGAAGTATTCACACACACCCACACTAGTGTATCAGCAAGAATTGTTTTCACACTTCGATCCCTCTTATTATTTGCATATATATATATATATATATATATATATATATTTATTGTTCTTATTAACATGAATTTATGACGTTACGCTCACCCTTTTTGGGATCGAAAGAAGGATGACCAACCACATGAAAAGATGAAAGATGATATTAGATAAAGTTCACATAGATAGTCATAAAGACAAACTATAATTAGGAATGTAAAAAAAAAAAAGAGGGAAAATCACTCATTTTTATTTGAATATTAATACACTCGTACTTACCAAAACTGTTGGCGACAACCACAAATGTTGTCACCACCATTTTTCAATGAATGAATGAGAATAGAATCACATGTACAAGGTGCAAGCAACCTTCCACCTCCCCATCTCACTCCCTACGATCACTTCCGTCACTTCCGTCCGATCGAACATCACCACCATCGGCCGAGCGCTAATTGAATGACATCATAGTGTGATCGACGGTGTATAATGAACGTGCATCATTCCAAAATCAATGTTTTAAAAGTCGCTAGGCGCTAGTCGAGCGGTCAGTTACATTCGAGCTTCGAGGCCTAGTAATCAACGACTAATTGGCCCATAGCAATCAATAATCAGCGATTAATCTACATATAGCAATTAGTCGGATCTAATCGAATAGATCCCGCCAGTGATTAATCGCCGATTTTTAGAACACTGTCCGAAACTAGTGATACACACCTATTCTTTCCCCAGCCAAGTCACACCGCACCTGAGCTAATCCAATCCTAGATTTCTCAAGATCAAATTCCATCCACACGTTTTGTTGATGATGATGCCCAATCACGTACGCCTCGATCCCCAATAAATCAGAACTCCCAAACGTGAAACAATACACTGAATCTTTTCCCCTAATTTCACCCGAAACCCGGTACAGCAACTGGGCACCCGAAACCGTCATTTCCGCGCCCCGAAAAACCAAGCTAACCGTTGGTAACACCGGCAACACTGTTTGATTCAGTGGGACCCGATAGCAAAGATCCATTGCCCCTTGAAATACAAAATTCGGATCCTCCAAGACCCGTAAAACCCCGGTCGTTCGGTTTAAGAATGCGTTCCTCAAAGCGTTGTACGCCGGTCCAAGAAGGAAGGTGAATTGGGTACCCGAGTCGACCATGGTTTGACCCGCCCCAGTGTGATCCGGTTCAAATACCGATTTCGGCAATGGGAGTAATCTATTCCCGACCCGGATCCCCTCGAGCTCAACCGTGTAAGCGACCCGGTCGAAATAGGGCAACGGGGTTGAGATTTGGATCAATGGCGTGTAATTTAACGGCGCTAGCCACGTGAAATTCGAGTCACCAAACAATAACAGACCCGTTAAGTCGTAACCCGAAATGCAATATGAAAATTTAGGAAAGCCCATTTGAGAAACGAAAGAAAGCGACCCACGGTTCATGCCCATCAACCCGGTAGTCTTGGCGTCCTCATTGGAGTTACTACTGAAACCCGAATCCATACACCCGAATATGGTACCTGTTAGAATAATTATTCAAATATGTCATTTCAGCACAAGAATAATATGATGAAGATTACCAAAATGCAGCACATAATAGAAATGAGTACAAAATACTCCGCTCACCCCGTTCCGTTAAGATTTTTATTTTTCGCTTTAATTACGAGACAACTAGACAAGTCATTATCTCACAAGACAAGTTATTATCTCACAATACATCACCTTTAATTTAAAAAATAAATATTTATTTTTAAAAAGTAGGTACTTACTCCCTCCGTCCCTATTTAATTGTCCACTACGGTTTTGCGTACATTTTCAATAGCTTATATCTCTCAACGTATATTGTTGAAAATATGCAACATGGATCTTGTTTGATAGATCTAAATTTTTTCTATAAAACAATGATTTCAAAAACATAAAACATAATATACATCGAGAGATATAAACCGTTGAAAATGTACACAAAATCGTAATGGACAATTAAATAGGCACGGAGGGAGTATTTTTCTTGGTGGAACGAGAAAGTTTACCGAAAGTTTACCAAAATGCATGCTAGAAGTACTGTCCCAGGCTAATATTCTCTCTCGTGAAAGTTTTTTCGGAGGTTCGGAGTGTACTAACCAATCATTTCTTATTCGATGTTGACAACCACTAGGAGGATTTGAACAAGTTACAAATCAAGTTGGCCAACAAATACTCCCTCCGTCCCAAAAAGCGGGATGCTTTCACTATTCTAACTTTATGAAAAAATTGTCTATTCTTATATTCTTAATCGTAATGTTTTTATAAGCAGTATGGATCTTGTTTGATATGTTTTAATTAATTCCATTAAACAATACGAAGTAGTTTGAAAATCACATAAAACATTATGAATTAAAAGATACAGGTAATTTAAATATGAATCACAATCTGAAAATTCCTCCTTTTCACCCTTGGCAAAATCCCAATATATAGAGTTGACTTGAAATTACTAATTTCTATTGGAATCACAATAATAAATCTACAATTAACTTTTGTAACACAAATTATTCAAACATATATAAATCGTAACGATAAATTCATGATACTACAATTAACACTTTAATTAAAAAATTCCAACAGTACCATTCATTTCGGACCCTCCGATGTTAAATGTGTCGGCGGCGAGGTTCCCTTCCGACGATGACGCGTCGGCGTACGATAGGACGGCGTGGCAGAGGTGGTTGGAGTCGCACGAAGCGGGCACGGAGAAGTCCCGGGTCCGGGTCGTGCAAACGGGCGAGGAACATTCGACGGGCGAGTAGGAGGACGATCGGTTCGGGTGAAAAACGGGTTGGGAAATTCGGGTCGTGCCGTTGCAGTGGAGCCAGGAGAGCTCGCTGCCTGTGTCGAGGACCATGGTGACGTTCTGTGGAGGCGAGCCCACTGAGAGGGAGACCGTGAGGGTTACGTTGTGCTGAAACGGGAGCTTGTTCGGAGATTTCGAGAGGGACCCAGATGGGATTAGTTGGGATTTGAGGGGTAGAACTAGGAGTTGTGAAGTGGGGGAAGGAAAGGAGAGTTGGGTTTGTATCAGGAAGAAGAAGAGAATGAGGAGGACTTTCATGGTTTGTTGCAGATGAAATTGAATGGAGCAGGTTGTGTTAGGTAGACGGAATGGGGGAGGAGAGAGAGAGAGAGTGTGCGCGCGCGCAGGCAAGATGCGTTCTGTTGTGGGCTTTCGAGACAGAGGTTTGTGGGTGAGAGGTGAGAGATGAGAGATGAGAGAGAGAAATTGTAGCTCCAAGTGAAAGTATCAAAAGATTAGCCCCAAGGGGTACTCCTTTTGTAAGTGGGTTTGTTATTCCACATAATTGATCGATGTTTGATTTTTGGGATTAGACATTTAAAATAAAAAATTTTGTGAAATTTTTAGTTTCAACGTTGGTCTGTCTCTGACCGAACTGAAAAGGAGATTAGAAAATGTGCACGTAATCTGAACTGGACCATCGGTAAAAAAAAATGTATCAAGAGATCTGGGAAGGTGAGGGCATGAAGCATGTGATGGAATCTTGGGGGGAGTGGTAAACGACGTCGTGGAGATGCGTTTTGGGCTTCTTTTTTTTTTTTGTTGGGCGTTTTGGGCTTTGATAAGCAGAAGTTAGCAGAAGTTTGGTTGTAAAACTACCTGGTACAAGTTGGTTGATTTGTTTCATGGAAAATTGATGGCCCAGGATGTGTTTTGATAATTAATACATGTCAAGGACAAACTAAGAACATTTGTTAATGCTAAAAATATCCTTGGCGGGTATTAATTATCAAAATACGTTCTTGGCCGTCATTTTCCCTTGTTTCATTAATCGTATCCGGGAAATGAGAAAGTTTGTCTCGAAAGAAGAAGTTGATTTCGAGGATGATGCCTCTCTTTCTCTGGAATTTTAATCTCGGAGGTTGGCGGGTTTAGGTGTTGGTTGCTTGGTTTCGGCTTTGTCTTTTTGGTTTGCTCTTTTTGAGGTTGTTCGGGTTGTTTCAGTTTGGTTTTTCACTGTTATGTTTTAGTTGGCTCCTTGTCTTCCTTTAAGTTTGGTTCTTGGGTGGCGTTTCTTATCGGTGTGCCTGTAATCTGTTTAATTTTTGTAATCTTTTTCAAAGATTTATAAAATTTTTTGCTCATAAAAAAAAGAAAGAAAGAAGGTATGGTGTAGATAATGTGATTCTGTGAACAATAGGTTTGTTACATATTTTTAATTTCTATTACGACCTCCTACTTTTTTCGTAGAGTTATGCAGATATGAGCGTGCAAATAAGCCGAGTTGAACTGAGCTTTGTACTGTTCGAGCTCGAGTTGGCTCGTTTGTAGACAAATCGAGCCCTTAATGAGTAAAGCCGGATCACTTTTCTATTACCTTTTGAAGAAGAATTTGATGAAGGCACCACCACTAGCGTTTCTGTTCTCTCTTGACGACTCGATGGGCTCACATGACCAGCAGGGTGGAACACACAGGAATTAAGATGGCCAAACATATCTGTTTTTGGTTCACAAATGGCCAAACATATTCACATGCTAGAGCTAGGAGTAATTATTGATTTATGTGGCGTTACGCTAAGCACTTATTGTACTTTTGGGGTTTTTTTCTTGTTTTGTCATTATTCATATTTTTTTTGCGTTTGTTAGTTTTGCATTTCACTTTTTCGGTTTTCTGATTCATCTTGTCAAGGCGGATGTGAAAAGTAAAAATTAAAGATATTTACCCAAATATTTTTTAAAATGTACAAGATAAAGCCCCAAAGCCGGCCTTATCTTGAATATTTCAAAAAATATTTGAATAAAAGTCATAATTTTTTACTTTTTGAATTGAAAAACCAAACAAGATAGGCACAAAATAACAAATGCAATTTTTTTAATAAGGACAGAACAAGGAAAAACTCAAAAAACTTAGCAGAACTCAATGGTCATGTGCCTCAACTTCTCCACAATTATTAGCGGTGGAGCTAGAATTTGCACTCGAGTGGCAAAAAAAAAAATGAATTTATGTAAGGCGATATTTCAAAATTAATTTTAGTTCTTGTAATATTTGTGGAATGTTTCGATAAATTGAAGAAATATATTTTGAAAATTTATTTATATAAAAATGGTATCATAATGCAATATTAAAATCACCATTTGCGCAGACAAAGCTCTACAAAATTGTACTCTAACAATGGAATTAAATTAATTAATCAATATATTTTCTTGAACATAGAAATTTAAAGTTTATAAAAGAATATTTTTATTTTTATTTGACCCGGAGAATTATGTTTTCCGTGGCTCTGACAACCGCACATTGGATTCGACTCGGATCCTCTCCATCTGCGTTGGACCAGTTTAGTCCATTTAGGTGCATCCGAGCCGTTCAAAAGTGTTTTGGACGGCCTAAATTTAAAGAGAGTATTTTTTATTTTTATTTTTATTTTAAAAACACCTATTTAAATTTGGACTATCTAAAACACTTTTGGACGGCGCATATGCATTAAATGGACCGAACTGGTCCGAAGTAAATCGACGAGATCCACCCTTCATTGGATTGGGACCATTTGTCGTACATGTAGAAATATAAGTTGGTTGGAACAATACCACACGATGACCAAAACACCCCTAATAAGTTTTTACAGGGCTAGAGCTTGGGTGAGGTGACCTGGCCATACATGGGAGGAATGTAATAAGTCGACCAGGTGGTTGGACGTTGCACATGTTATGTCGAACTAGGGATGATCGCAAGATCATAAATGGGAATTTGGGACCTAAGCAAGGCCAAGGGCTAGTTGGATCGGTGTTTTTTTTTTTCCACACAATTGATCATGATTCGATTATTGAGATCAGATCGCAAGAAAACAATTTTTTCATGAATTCTTTAGTCCCGTTGGCTTGCCTTTGCCTGTACTGTGAAAAAAAAAATTTTGAGGTGCGCGTAACTTGATTCGGATATCCCGAATCCCTGACGGTTAGAAAAAAGAAGAAGAGAGGATTAGAAACAAAGCAGAGACACCCCAGTATGGGGGAAAACTTTTGGTTGAGATTATTAGGCGAAACAGTCCAATCCATCTACCCCCACCAATGAGAAAGAAAACGAAAATAACCACACAAACACAGAGAACAAAAGATAGAAATGGTTTGGAGCTAGTCTGCTTGCTTCGATGGGAGAGAGGAAGAAAAAATTACTCCTAGTAATTGCATATATAGTATAAAAAATTGGTGGGAGGTCCACTATAGCATGTTTGTAACCCACTAAGTCCACTTCTAAATTTCATAACCCCTCTAGTCCACTAATACAGTTATATAACCTAATAACTCCAATTTACTTAAAAAAAGATATTTTTCAAGACCAAAAAACCCTCCTATATAACATATAGAGAGAGAAACCCTAAATCACAAAACAGATCTGAGCCTCCCCTCTCCCCCTCTCTCTCTCCTCTCTCTCTCTCTCTCTCAGAACGGATCTGTGTGGAAGATGACGGTGAGCAAGACGACGCTGGACCCCGCGATAACCCCGAGCACGACCCCGGTTTGTTTCTGCTTTCTAGTGGATCAAAAGAGGACGATGAGGCAGAGCAAACCGGTGGCGGGGACCTGTTCACGGTGCTGGCGCGGCGCGAGCGTGGCCGACATGAGGACGGCGACGAGGTTTTGTTACATCCCAGATAGAAAAGTTAGGCCAGACACCTTTTGTTGTCTCCATCTCTGTTTCTCTTTCTCAAAATTTCTCTGCCTCCATCTCCATATTTGTATATATCACATGTATGTACATACAGTACGTTCAGATATTGGAAATTTTGAAAGAATCTTTGTTTACATGGAATCCATGATGAATTGAAGGGAAGAGATGCCATCAGAGTTTTTATTCTTAGTTTTTGTGCAAGTATAACCCGACTTGAGGCGAATTGGGCAGGTTTGTTATCTTGATTGTGGAGTTTTTTTCTCATCAGACTATCAGCCTCATAAGTGGGCCTTTGTGGTAGACGGAATGAGGCGCTCCTCCTCCGATTGTAGTTTCAGTCAATTATATAACATTATTCTGATTTTTCATAAACATGCTTTAAAGTTGGTTTGTCTATCGTATTAAGAAGGTTGATCCGGTCTTTTATTTGTTTTACTGGAGAGAAATTTGGAGTAGTAAAAACAAAAAATGTAATATTATAAGAAGATTGATCCGGTCTTTTGTTTGTCCCGTGTCCGGTTATCATCAGATTTGGAGGTTTTTGAATAAATAAATAAGGTTATATGTGTGCTTTTCCTAGAGTTAGAGATCTGAATTTTTTTGAATAAATAAATAAGGTTATATTTGTGCTTTTCATCAATCACTTATTGATTTGGTCCGCGCAGCGGCCTCTCCGACTTGCTTCTGATATATTTTGAGTTTTTTGAATAAATATATAAGGTTATATGTGTGTTTTTTCTAGAACTAGACATTTAAGGTTGGAACAGATTGTGTTTTTTGAAAAAATATATAAGGTTATATGTGTGTTTTTCGTGTCACACAAAAAATATATTTTTGTTGTTATTTAATGTCATTTTTTTTAAAAACATTCTCAGTTAGAGAGAGATATAATAATATATAACGTTATATGTTATATATAACATTTTAGATTAGAAATATTCTATGTTATTTAATAAAGAGAACATATAACGTTATATATGACCTTTTTTGTACCGTGTAACGTTATATATGAGTTTCTGTCAGATATAATGTTATATATTTTGTTTTTTTGTGAGATTTTGAACTACAGAAGCTAAAATATAATGTTATATGTTCTATTTTTTTTTTGTGATATTTAGATATTCAAAAACTCACATATAATGCTATATGTTTTGTATGTATACCAGCATATAACGTTAAAGACTAAAAATAAGAAAAACCAAAAAGAAATGTTGCATGTTAGAAAATTTTTGCCACATATATAATGTTGTATGTTAGGAAATTTTTATCACTCATATAGCGTTAAAAAATCAATACAAGAAAAATAGGAAAAAACAAAAAGAGAAATTTGTCACATATATAACGTTAAATGTTAAGTATAGCGGGTTCAATAAAAAAAAAATCGAGAAAAATGAAAAAATACGTTTTTTGTTACACATATAACGTTATATGTGGTGTGATGGCAGCGGCGACGGCTTGATTGCAATAAAAACGAAAAAAAATGGAAAAAATACATTTTCGTGTTAGCCAAACAAGGCCCTTGTTTCTTAGGTGGGGTATTTTTGTCATTAAAATTATTAGTGGACTTAGTGGGTTATGAAACTTAGAAGTGGACTAGATGAGTTTAGAAACTGCTATAGTGGACCTATGCCGTACGCTCCATTGTCAGGTACCCTTTCTTGCTGTATCCATGTGTTCCTGTCCAATTCTAATAGTACCAAGCAGGGGTGTCACTCACATTTTGAGGCCCGAGGCGAACTTTAAGGTTTGAGATCATCGCCAAACGAAATGAACAGTAAATTTGTCTCGAAGTAAAAACATCTATAATAAGGTAGAATTTCTAGAAGTAGTGGTTATTACAATAACGTAAAAGTATCTGTTAGAAATTCTAACTTATTTTGATTATGTTTTATGACAAAATTGATTTCTTAAAATGCATGGTTAAAATCCTCTTATGAAACCTCTTTTGGAAATGGTAAAAGTCTTAATATATGTTCACCCATAAAAAAAAAAAGAAGAAATCCTTGTTTGTGTGTGGCCAAAATAATTTATGCGTACAGCTTGTGTAGAAATTCATTTTGAAAGAAAAGTCTCCTGGCCCCATTTTTTTTTTATCTTGCTCATAATAAATAAACTCGTTCGGCTAAATAAGCCAAGTGACTTATTTTTTTGTCCTTATTTAATTTTTTTTTGTATTTGTTAGTTCTTCGTCAATTTTTTGAGGATTATTGTATCGTCATGACGAGAGGAATCTAAAAAGTAAAAAATTACGATCGAAACCTAATTTTTTTGAATAAAGACAAAAATAAGCCAATTTTATTAGAAAAAAATTGGATTTCGATCGTAATTTTTTACTTTTTAAATTCCTCTCGTCATGGAGATGCAGTAATCCCCAAAAAAATTGATGAAAAACTAACAAATACGAAAAAAAATTTGAATAAGGACAAAAAAATAAGCCACTTAACTTATTTAGCCGAACGGGACAGAGCTTAAAATCTGTTTTTGGTCTATGTGCATACATGTAATCAAAACCCATTTGGCCCAAAACTAAACTTGCACAGTGGACGTCTTTAATATGGTCGACCGGTTTCTTCATTTTAGTACGAATATGAAGTGTTTTCTTCCATTGTTGACTTTGAAGCTCTACATTTAATTCACTGAAAGTTGCAAATCAGTTCATATTCATACTAATATGGTCGACCGGTTTCTTCATTTTAGTATGAATATGAAGTGTTTTCTTCCATTGTTGACTTTGAAGCTCTACATTTAATTCACTGAAAGTTGCAAATCAGTTCATATTCATACTAATATGGTCGACCGGTTTCTTCATTTTAGTATGAATATGAAGTGTTTTCTTCCATTGTTGACTTTGAAGCTCTACATTTAATTCACTGAAAGTTGCAAATCAGTTCACATAAGATTTTGGACTCAAAGCCTATATTTGCAATTAATGAAGAACAAGTTTTCTGCTGTAAGATTTTTGCTCAACGAAAATGTTTTGAACGGTCATTTTCTTCTTTGCTACAAAAAGGACGTTTCAACAGAAGAGAAGAAAACGAAGCTACATCAGAGAAAAATGCTTTTTGAAAAGCAAAGAGAACAAGGCACAAGTGTTTGAGAAATCAAACCATGGTTTTGGAATTCCAAAAACCGGGGTTTTGTTTTTGAAAGGGGTTTTTGAGGATCGATTTTGTACTTTAAATCATTGCGGTTGTCTAGCTCCTCCGGAAAGCTAGAAGTGACGGTAATTGTAAGCACCTGCAAGGCTTATTGGTGTAATTCCATTTTTATTAGTGGAACCTTCAAGCGATTGCCTTGGAGAGAAGTGGAGTAGGCTGGACCGTGGACAAATTCAGACCGAACCACTATAAACTGGTTTTGCGCTTCTTAACTCTCTCTATATATTTGCTAATTAGTTATATATTCATATTGAGTTCATTTTGTAAACCTAGTATATATATACTCTATTAATTCGGGGCCCCTAATTTTAAAGAAAATTTGGGTGCCCAAGACGCTAGCCTTCCTTTTCCTCGGAGACGGGCCCGATACCAAGTCCAACTCCAAGATACGTAATGTATGCCTCAAACCATAGAATGTTAGAATAACTTGACACTCAGTTGTAACTAGCGTTTCTCCACACATATGCAAAACAACTTCGTTCATGATTGCAAATATCCATGTGGTGTGTCACTATTGGAAGTGGAGAAGATTAGGTTGTGTTCTATAAGAGTTCTTAAAAAATACAGTAAGTATTTATTTGTAATTTTTTAAGCTTAAAAATAATAGGCTTACTGAAATTTGTGCGATTTGAATCTTGTTTGATAGATCTCGATGAGATCTTTTGAACAGTGCAAAAAAAAATCAAAAATTATTTTCGAAAATACTACCTTATTTTGTGATGGTTGGTCAGATTTCAGTACGCTCCTTCATGCATTATTTCACAGCTATTGGAAGGGGGTTGCATGGTCCAGACTATTTCTGTATGACTCTGAGCATCAAAATCGTATCTGTAACTTACCCAAAAAAAAAAAAAAGGACTTCATTAACTAAACGCTGAACTTTGAGAAAAAACATTTAACACACCAATTCATGACTGCAACTTTGATGGGTTTTTTTTATTTATTACTATTGGCTCATCAAAAAAAAGGAAGTCTACTTTCCGAATCTTTTCAATCCAAAATACACCCGAAAATGGTACCTGTTAGAATAATTATTCAAATATGTCATTTCAGCACAAGAATAATATGATGCATTATAAGATTACCAAAATGCAGCACATAATAGAAATGAGTACAAAATACTTCGCTTACCCCGTTCCGCTAAGATTTTTATTTTTCGCTTTAATTACGAGACAACTAGACAAGTCATTATCTCACAAGACAAGTTATTATCTCACAATACATCACCTTTAATTTTAAAAATAAAAATTTATTTAAAATAAATAAATACTTATTTTTCTTAGTGGAACGGGAAAGTTTACCGAAAGTTTACCAAAATGCATGCTAGGAGTACTGTCCTAGGCTAATATTCTCTCACGTGAAAGTTTGTTCGGAGTGTACTAACCAATCATTTCTTATTCGATGTTGACAACCACTAGGAGGATTTGAACAAGTTACAAATCAAGTTGGCCAACAAATACTCCTTTATGGACCTTAAGCCTAGTCCGAGAGGGCCTTCAGCAAACGGAAAATGGGTCGGTCCAATAACCCCATGATTGGAAATTGGTATCAAGGCTGTTGGAAATTGACTAGAATTCCTAAATTGACTAGGATTCCTTTTCCTATTCGGTTTAGGTTTATTTAGTGTTTTCCTATAAATAGGGACCTTGGGGGTTGCTAGGGTTATGGTCTTTTGTTCAAGGGCTTAGATATTAGGGTTTTGTTCATCTCTTAGGGTTCCACCAAGGGTTTGTGTCTCTCTTTTGGGTTCCACCAGAGATTTGTCCCGAGATATCTGTTTGGTGCTTCAAATAGAGTTACGGGTATAGCCGGCTCTTTGTTTCTCTCCCCGTTTATAGTGAATCCTCTTGCTTTGTGCTTGAGCGGAACCACGTATATCCTTGTGTTCTTGTTTATCGCTTGTTGATTTGTTATATTCTCAATTTCGTGTTCGGCACAACAAATTGGTATCAGAGCTTTGGGTTTCAATCCGAGGCTTTTGTTTTCCGCTGTGTATTGTGCAATTGGTGATCGTTTCAATGGCGACTCGTTTCGAAATTGCGAAGTTCGATGGGCAGAGCACTAGCTTCAGTTTATGGCGTATTAAGATGAAGGCTTTGCTTGTTCAACAAGGATTACACAAGACTTTGTTGGGGAAATCGAAGAAACCTGCTGATATGCAGGATAGTGTGTTCAAGGATCTCGATGCGAAGGCGCTCAGTTCGATTCAGTTGTGTTTAGCCGATGATGTGCTTCGCGAGGTCGGGGAGGAGGATACTATTGCCGGTATTTGGTTGAAGTTAGAAAGTATCTATATGACGAAGTCTCTTACCAACCGGTTGTATTTGAAGCAGCGCCTTTATACGTTTCGTATGAGGGAAGGTACGCCCGTAAAAGACCATCTAGATGAGTTAAATCGAATTATTATGGATTTAAAAATATTGATGTTGTGATTAATGATGAAGATCAAGCCCTTATTGTGTTATGTTCTTTGCCTGCGTCTTATGAGCATTTTGTTACTACCCTACTTTACGGGAGAGATACGATTTCCATGGAGGATGTTAAATCTAGTTTATATTCAAAAGAATTAAGGAAAAGGTATCTAGTGAAAGTGAGGTTTATGCTGATGGTTTGGTGGTGCAAGGAAGAACTTCTGAGAGGGATAATAGCAGTAGAGGGGTTTCTGGCTCTCGTTCCACACATCAGGAAGTAAAGTGTTTTTACTGTAGGAAATACGGGCATATGGTGAGAAATTGTCCTAGGTTGAAAAATAAGGACAATTTTGAAGAGAAGGTTGTTGCTGGTATTGTTGAAGAGGATTCCGACGATTCACTTATGGTTCTTTCTGTGAGTGTCGGTGATGTCTGTTCGAATGCCGAATGGATTCTGGACTCCGGATGTTCTTACCACATGTGTCCGAATAAAGATTGGTTCAATACTTATGAATCGGTCAGTTGTGGTACAGTTCTTATGGGGAATAATATGCCCTGTAGAATTGTTGGGATTGGAACAGTTAAAGTTAGAATGCATGATGGTTTTGTGAGGACGTTGTTTGGTGTTCGACATGTACTAGATTTGAAAAGGAACCTTATCTCTTTAGGCACTCTTGACTCTTTGGGTTGGAAGCATACCGCTGAAGGTGGAGTCTTGAGGGTTTTGAAGGGTGCTCGTGTTTTGATGAAGGGTCGGAAATCAAATAACCTCTATGTGCTTGATGGTAGTACGATTGTGGGTGCTACATCTTTGGGTTCTTCATCGGTGAATTCGAGGTTGACTCAGTTTTGGGTTTTTAACTCCGTGGTGGAGTCGGTAATTAACTCTGTGGGGAGTTTGAGCAGATCTTCGTGTGTATCCGAGAGGGATGCGTTGGGTGGGAGGTGCCCGTTGGAAGATAGAGGCTCAATTTGGAGGCATGTGCGGCTGGGTTTCCTAAGTCGCGTTTACAAGGTCAAGCAGGTGTGCTTGAGCCTTGTTCGTTTGTGCCGTTGGTGATTGCCCCGTGGGGGGCTTTTGGGGGAGATGAGCGATTGAAGGAGAGGATTGCCTATAGTGTTGAGTTCAATGGAATTCAAGTCAAGGTGGAGATTTGTTGGAAATTGACTAGAATTCCTAAATTGACTAGGATTCCTTTTCCTATTCGGTTTAGGTTTATTTAGTGTTTTCCTATAAATAGGGACCTTGGGGGTTGCTAGGGTTATGGTCTTTTGTTCAAGGGCTTAGATATTAGGGTTTTGTTCATCTCTTAGGGTTCCACCAAGGGTTTGTGTCTCTCTTTTGGGTTCCACCAGAGATTTGTCCCGAGATATCTGTTTGGTGCTTCAAATAGAGTTACGGGTATAGCCGGCTCTTTGTTTCTCTCCCCGTTTATAGTGAATCCTCTTGCTCTTTTCCCCGTGGAGTACGTTCTTGCTTTGTGCTTGAGCGGAACCACGTATATCCTTGTGTTCTTGTTTATCGCTTGTTGATTTGTTATATTCTCAATTTCGTGTTCGGCACAACAAAGGCTTTGTATTTCGTTTCTCACTCGCCCGTACATATTGATTTTGCCCAAATTTGAGAAAATTTCTCTTATATCCTTTCGACTTTAAGCGAAAATTCAATTTGATCCTTCACTTTTCAATTTGAACAAATATATACTTTCACTTTTGAATTGATTCCAATGTCAACCCTCAGTTGGATGGTGTTAGTTTTTTGGATGGAAAATCGTTATGTGCACAGCGCGTGACCATTTTTCATGGTAAATTTGTCATCCCTCTCCTTACTCAAAACCCTAGTCTCTCTCTTCTTCTTTTTTTGGTGAATAAAACCAGTCTCTCTCTTCTCCCCTCACTCACCCCTTCCTCCCTCCATCGAATTCGGTCGAATTCCACCAGACCAGTATTTCCCCTAAATCTTCACCATTACATATATACACACCCACATCAGTACAATACACACCATCTTGATGTATATACGTATACATCGACGTGGAAAAGGAAGTATGGGATCCAGGTGTTAGAGTTGTGGTTTAAGGAGTTACTTGTAGCGGAGTCGGACATTTGCAATGAATCCAGTTTGATTAGCTTCATAAACAGAGGATTATTTCTCGAACCGACCATTCCTTCTTCGCTGGTCTCTTTGTTCATGCGAATAGTTGTTCAACATCATTGTCGTGTTTTCGGCGGATTCGCTGAAGGAGGATCCGCGCCCATTGCTGCAACCGCCCCCTCCGATCGCCGGCGGCCAAAAATCTGTACCTACTCACGAGAGAAACTTTTGGGGGTTGGAGATTTGCAGAGATTGGGAGATTTTTAACCCCTTGTCATTTTATTTTTTTTCAAAAAATCTCCATCTTTTTCTGTATTTTGTTAATTACAGTAAAAAAAATTAAACAAACAATAAACTGAAAAGCTAAAGGAAGAAGAAATCATTCTTGCAGATTGTCGGCAGCCGGCAATCGGAGGGGTCCGATTGCAGTGGCGGGCATCGATGTCGTCGTGGGATGGGTTTCGGGAAGAATATCCTTAGTGGATGAGCGAGAGAAATTATCTGGGGAGGTTTTTCCACTAATTACATCACTTGGGAGAGGTGAAGACTGAAGTAATACTAGTTTCACAGAATAATTTCTTGAGGGAAAGAGGGAATGTGCATATATACCCCTCTCATTAGCTCACGTGAAAGACACATGTGTATTTTCCGTCCAAAAAACTAACGTCATCCAACAAAGGGTTGACATTGAAATCAATTCCAAAGTAGAAGTATTTATTTATCCAAATTAAAAGTTGAAGGACCAAATTGAATTTTCGCTTAAAATCGAAGGTATATAAGAGAAATTTTCCCCCTAAATTTGGTAGGCTACAACTTCTTTTGTCCAAAATTCAATACCCCACAACTCAAGTTTCGTTCTGCCTCGAATAGTGGCCGGTACTGGTTGATACCGATCCATATCCGGTGGCACAGATAAATACCGGAAGGTACTAAACTATTTTTAAATTTAGTTTTCTTTTAAAACATGGATATTCTGTGCAAAATTTATGGATGTGGAGAAATAATGCTAATTACGTAAAATCTGAAAACAGTACCCGGAATCTATGGTGGCAAACGAACTTGCGAGCGGCTTTGTGATCAGTTGGTTGAGGGCTTGGCTTGGTTCGACTCATTAGTAATGAGCCGAGCTTGAGTTGAAAGCTCGTGTAGCAAACGAGCCGAGCTCAACATTCTAAAGCTTGGCTCGACTCGTTTACAAAGACTTATTTAATAAATGAGCTGCTCTGAACTCATTTACAAGCTAGACGAACTCAAGGTTGAGTTTAAGCTCATTTTAATAAACAAACCCAGCTCAAATACTTCAAGATTAGTTTGGTTCTCGACTCGTTTACAATCCTACTGATACCCAAGTACTTACTCTCTTTTTTTCGTTCCAAAAAAAAGTACTCCCTCCATACTTATTTAATTGTCTACTACAGTTTTGCATATATTTTCAACGTATATTGCTAAAAATATGCAATATTGTGGGCAGCATGCCCTGGAAATTCCGGTTTTCAAAATGCAAGGGCCTGGATCGAGGGAGCGCGAGCGCAGGTGGCAAGCGCTCAAAAATACAGAGTCGCCACTCGGGTTTTGAAGGTCCGATACCCAAGGAACCGTATTTTGAAGCACCTGCCGCGCTGTTTGATTTGAAAAAGTTAAGGAACCAGTTCGTCATAACCATATCTGGGTTCGGGAGCCAGGTTACGAGAGGGGAATGGTTTTATGGCACCCCTCTCGTCCAATCCGGAGATCGGTCTCTACTTAGGCATTTTGAAAACATTGCGATTCTTCTTTTATTAATCAATTTTAGCCAATTAGGGCGGGGGAACAGTTAATCGGGGATTAAAACTGTAACATGTTTGCAGGATGTGATCAAAATAGCATGGATGAACGGTTAGTATAGGATGAGAACAGACTCCTGTGGGCGTTTAAACAGACTGGAAAGCCCATGTTTTGGAGTGTCGTACGCAAGAGGTAACCAGTATGCACTGATCAAGTCAATGCATGCTGATCATACCTGCGCACGCTACTACAAGACCTGCGCGCGCCAGTAAGCCTAAGCCCACAGCTCTTATTCTCAAACCCTCTGGGCTCTGGAAGGACCAGTGCACACCCAGGACAAACCAAACAGTTTAAACTCTCTGGGTTCTGGAAGGACCAGTGCGCACCCAGGACAAACCAAGCAGTTTATGCAGTCATAATATACAGTTTAAAGGCTGAAAAGCCTAATAAATAAACAAAAACACCCCATAAACAGTGTGGGGACAAAATAACAGCCTAAAACTAAGTTAAACATGCAAGGTCAGCCACTGATCGGGAACAGAATGGAACCGTCGCGCGAGGGTTCCGAACAGTCGCGCGACGGTGCGCCCGGGCGCGCGATGGTTGCGCCCTGGCGCGCGACGATTGCGCCCTGGCGCGCTGGTCAAATAGAGCGTTGACCATCGCGCGATGGTTTGGGTGCAGCGCGCGCGGGTTCGAGCCAACTTTCCAGTGTCTGATTTTGCTCATCCTGGGTTCTGGGACAGGTCCAGAATGATCCCAGGGGTACTCCAACAGAACAGAAATGAATATTGAAATACAAGCTAGCAATTCTAACAAAGGAAAGCAGTAAATTGGTTGTTAACATGCTTCACAGTGACTTAATACCAAGATAAACTATACAACAACTATGGAAATAACCAAAAATAAGAAATGACCAGCACCCCTTCCCCACGTGGTCCAATCTCATGCAGACAGGACTGTCACGCGAGTATTCGGGACCATCGCGCGAGGGTTTGCTTGATCCACGGTTTTTGAAACCTTGCTAGCCTTAGGGCCAGGAGGTATTGATTACCAGCCTTGGCCCTGCCAGCCCCCTCAGGGATCAAAACATAGAGCAGAACAAAGGTAAGATATACCTTTGAATTTTGAGGTTTGAAAAGTGTTTGAGCTTTGAATTGAGGTTGAGGTTGTTTGTGGTGTTTGAGTGGAAGAATAAGTTATGTTCTTAGGGTGTCTTTGTATCTCTTTTATTAGCTTAAAAGAGTACAAAGCAAAGACCCTTTGATTGCCAAAATTTGTTAACCTTTTGAAAGAGAACAAATGGGGGGTATTTATAAGCTTAGCACCTTCCATTAATGGAAAGGTAGTTCTGGTCCAAAGAATGGAGGCCAGTCAGCCACGAGGCTGGCTGGGGGTTACTTGGTGATTAAGCTGCCCAGCTGAATAAAGGTGATGGGGACAGGTTCTGACCGTCGCGCGAGGGTTCCAAACTGTCGCGCGACAATGCGCCCTGGCGCGCTGGTCAATGCTCCGGTTGACCATCGCGCGATGGAGTCAAACCGTCGCGCGACGGTGCGCCCCGGCGCGCGATGGTTGCGCCCTAGGGCACGATGATTGTGCCCTGGCACACATCAATAGGGTTTTTTGGCTTTTGGAAGTGGCTTAAGACTAGATTAGGTTCAAGGGTTTTGCAAACACTCAAAGCTCAAACACTCGACATTCCCGGGGTGTTCTTGATCCATTTCATCATTGGGGAATCAAATACCGTAAGTAAACTAATCTGGAAGCCCAGATTGGGGTGTCTACAAATATGGATCTTATTTGATAGATCTCATTTTTTTTCTATAAGACAATGATTTCAAAAATATAAAACATAATATATGTTGAGAGATGTAAGCCGTTGAAAATGTACGCAAAATCGTAGTGGACAATTAAATAGGAACGGAGGTAATAAAAATTAAAAACGGACACTCTACCTAGTTCAGGAGTCAGGACCTGAATTTCCCCAACAGGACAAATAAAGGGGGCGACTATTCGCAGCCTTGTATTTTCTCCCTTATCCCACTACATTTCGGTAAATAGTTGTTGAAAATCATACATAACATTTCGGTAAATAGCTGTTGAAAACCTTCGGTAAACAATGCCGAACATACATTTTCGGTGAATAGCTGTTGAAAAAAATATATATTTCGGTAATTGGATGTTGAAAATGTATCTCAATTTCGGTAAGTAACTGTCGAGTTTAGTTGGAAATTTTTAACGGGTTAAGGGAGAAAATACGAGGCTGCGAATAGTCGCCCCAAAAAAAAAGATTACGACTGAAATAAAATACAGTAATTTTAAGGGTAAATTATAGTTGACCCTCTTAAACAGTGCCTCAGGGACACTTTGTCTCCTCAAACTTTTATTTTTGACATTTAACCACCTCTAACTAATGAAAATGCAAATTTCGTTTGCATTATGTTATGAATTGGATGGAAAATGTCACATGCAACTCATATGCCCTCTTATCCAAAAAAATGAGACTTTTTTGCCCTTCTCTTCTCTACATCTTTTTACATCCACATATATTATATACATATTACATACATATATGGTATATTAGCAAACCAAAACCGAAAATCACACCCATGACATGACAAACCCCCTTCGATTCTTTGGCGTGGACCTCTTCGGCAAGCGTAGAGGTGGCGATCAAGAATAGCATGGTGCCGGCGACGGCGTTGGTAGGGGTGGATCCAGTTTGGTGACTAAAGGAGCGATTGACGATTGCGTGATGCCAAAGGAAATGAGACTTGAACGGAGAACTACTGCTGCTGTACGACGCCATTTGGAGAATCCGGTGGTGAGTAGTAGAGCTGGCGGCGGGTTGGTTGCCCCGAGAAAACTCTGTTATAAATGGGGTTTGACAAACAAATGGGTAACATACGTGATTTATCTAGTTCTTCACCCTTTTTGTCAACGATTATAGGGTCTTCTTCTTGAGCTTCTTGTTGTTGGTTTTGGGCTTGATTGAGCAGTGGTTGATCTGGGTTTTGTGGGTTTTGAGAATCTAGGGTTAGGGTTTGAGGGGGTTGAGATTGAGATTGAGTTTGTTGTTGAGGATTTTGGGTTGAGTAAGGGTTTTGGGTTTGTGGAAATTCGGGATTTTGGTGGGGAAGAAAGACTAGCATGGTGTCGGCGGCTATTGAGCTCTTTGGGTTTGCGCCGACGACTGAGCTCTTTGGGTTTGTGCCGGCAACCAAGAATAGAGTAGAGGCGGTGACTGAGAAGTGAGAACAACGTTAACCAACCTTTAGCTCCCACCCTTTTTCTTTTTCAATAAAGGGCAAATTGGTAACTTAAATCCATTCCGTTACAGAAGTTAGTCGATTCTGCATTTTCATTAGTTATAGGTGGTTAAGTGCCAAATATAACAGTTTGAGGGGTAAAGTGTCCCAAGGCATAGTTTGAGGGGGTTAATTAGTATAATTTACCCGAAGTTAAATAAGCAAAGAAATTAGGGTTTCGCGCTCTTTAGAACAGAGGAAGGCGGAGGAGGAGGAGAAGCAGGAGCTGAGGCGATGATTCGGGTGGCAACTAAGCTGTCTCGGGCGGCGAAAACCGTGTCTCGAAGCGGCATCGTTTTCGGTAGACCACCAGCAGTCATCTCCCATACACCACCGCTAGCACCGCCACCGCCACCGCTTCTGCTGTCGGTCAGGTCGTTATCTACGAAAACAAAAACGACCACCGAGGGAAACCCAGTCGCGCTTGAAATGATCAACTACGCCATCTCTTACGCCCGTTCAGGCAAATCAGGTTTTCCCTTCTCATCTATTATGCCTTCATCATTCTCCTTTTGGACGGTGAGAAATGGTGAGAAAAAAAGGGAGAATTCTAATTGCACTTATCCAATAACTAAAATGGGATGACAAATGATAAGAAAGGTTGAGAAATGAAAAGAAAAATTCTCATTAGAGCATTTCCAGTCCTTGCTCAGTTTTTTTTTTACCTTCTATTTTTTGGCTGATGTAAAGGATGGTAAGGGGCAACCAGGCAAACCCCCTTGGACGTTACCGTAGGGGTTTCCATCCGCGGTGGAATGTCCGGTTTGAGCCATAACTACTGGCCTGGGGCGAGCACGTCACCACAACCCCACCTAAGTGCTAGAGCCGACCAAGGGCCCTCCACACGGCATCTGGTTCACTGGACTACTACCCTCAAGTGGGATTGGAACCCGCGATCGTGTGGGAGGGGGGACTTTCACCCTCACACCTTAGCCATCTAGGCTACCACCTTGGTGGTTAACTATTATTTTTACCTATATTTGAGTATTTGTGTAAAAGTTTCAAGCACTTCAATTGACAAATTCAAATCTATAAATTTGAGCAAAAAGCTTCATTAATGGCATAGTTTTAAATTTGAGGGAGAAAATGGCCTTAAAAAATTTGAGTAAGGATTTGAGTCTCCCTATATTGGTTAAAATTTTGGGAAAACATCAATTTGCTATATGTTTGAGTCAAGGGCTGGAGTGAGAAGTGAAAAAAAAAGATTAATCTTTTTTGGTCCATTTTGTTTCTCGTAAAGTCTCATCATTTGGTGAGAAATCACTATGATTTATGTTTTCTCCTTTTACAAAGGGCCTTTTTAGTACGCATGTAAATGTAAAGGCATATATGGTTCATCATTTGGTGATAATCACCGTAACTTTTTTTTTTCTTCCCTTTTCTCACAATCAAAGGGCTTGTTTATGTAGGTATGTACATGTATATGGATATGTAAGCAAATCTGTTTCTCTGTTCCAATTGTTTTCTATTAGACAAGGAAGATGAAACATACGCGCGAGCTCTACTAGTTCTGGAACAGTGCCTGGCTATTCAGCAAGATGACAATTCCAAGGGAATGGTCCTACTTGGCATGTCAACCTTATTCTATGAAAGGTTCTCTTTTTCTCCCGTGAGAGTTTTTTTTTTTTGTCAGAGCGTCTCCAGTTAGCTACGCAAACACGCCTGTTAGTAAAACAACCCGTCGTACAATCTTTTTCAGAACTTCAATGGATCAGGCAATTAGCTAGCATTTGGTCTTTTTACCATGTTGGCTGGCTACATATAAAGCCCCTTTGGATTGTAAGGTGGGAAGAGAAAAAAATGGAGGATGAGAGGATCATATTACTTGTTTGGGTAACTAAAAAGGTGAGAAATAGTGATAAGAAATTAAGAATGATGAATGAAGGAAAAAGAAGTGTTTTATTTTGTCCATTTTTTCTTTACCAAATGTCAACATGGTGAGAAACAGCATTCCATTTTTTTTGATCCCTTCTTCTCAATCCAAAGGGCCTGTTGGCCAGCCATGGAAGACTAAGGAAATGCGCCCAGCTGATGGAAAATGGATGGTCGTCCGGCACATCACAAATCATGTTAAGTTAGTTTCAATGAACCCCTGAAATACAGAATAGAGTTGGAGCTCATAAACACAAAGTGGGTAGGCGAAATAAAAATGGTAGTCTTTTTGGTGTGCTTTAGCTAGACAACATCAAATTGAAGCTTTATTTGATATGATATACTGGATGGGCAAATACTTATTTAAGTGTAAAACTTTAGCAAAAACATCTTTAGTGGCATAACTATGAATTGAAAGCAACATAATATCATTAAGAATTTTGAGTGGAAAAAAGAGAGATCCCCTTCATTTGGGGTAAAGATTTGGATAGGAAACTCATTTTGATACAACTTCGGGTCAAGGAGTGAAGCCATGATTGAGTGTATTTTACTCAAATTTAAATTTAGGTCAACACTTGAGCAAGGGCTGGAGATGCTCTTAGGTTTTTAAGTTTATTTTAATTCTTTTGAAGTTGTTGATAGTGACGGTGGTTGAACTTCGATTCTTATAGAGGGAATTTCTCTGAAGCCATTGATAGACTCCACAAAATTGAAGATCTAAACATCTCTTCCATGGGGGTTAGAGGTAAATTTGGTCGTTTTGATTTCTATTTGATTGTTCCATTTTTCGTTATGCATTAGGTTATGGGTGTCCGATGTTGTATATATTTGTTGTTGCAATATGCACGAGATTAATGATTTTATTTGGCCCTTTGTAACAGTTGCTGCTACAGAAGCTCTTGTTGGAATCTATTTAGAATTGGGTCAGGTATGGTCTCAACTCTTCAATGTTTTAGATTATGCTTGGAAAAAGCTGTGTATAGACATTGCACACAGACCTCCAAAAGGATATCATCCCTCATTGGGGTCCATATCTTGTGTGACACACCCCTTGTGAGTGGTCTCTGTCTGGTGTTTGCACGTACAAGTGCCAATAGGCTTTTCTTATTATAACTTATAACTCGTATGTTTAAGCTAATAGAATTAGATCTCTGATATTGCCTTTACAGGATGATACCGCATCAGCAGTTGCAGAGGTATGTAGGCAACTGATGGATGCAATAAAACTAGAAATTGGTACTGGGTTCGTCCTTGAGGTTCTAGATGCTCGCACTAAGGCGATAGAAGGACTAGTCAAGCTTGTACGCGGTAAACTTAAAAAAGGTAGAATCCAAGAGCCTGCTTGACTTTCTTTCTGTGTCTCAATGTAGTTCTGGTTGTACATATGATGTAATACTTGGTTACTTTCTTGCAGCGGAATCATTCTTTCTAGGTGTTGAAGATGACAAATATTTCACCGGTGGGTTCATTTCTGTTGGTAATACTGGTAGGCTTTGTTCTATGCTGTTTGATGATGTGATATATAGGGAATGTTGCACTATCTTACGGGGAATTCAAGCATGTCCAGCATGATTTTTCAATGGCAAAGAAGTTATATGGAATGGCAACGCAGGAGATGCCTGATGATAATAAAGATTTCAAAATTCCATATTACTTGGCTGCTTGTAATATCGTATCCGAGGAAGTTGAGATGGCAGCTACTTGCACATTAGGACAACTTGAATCACACCTGGGGTAAGTGGGGGATTTCTTGTTTGCATTCATACAATTATCCATGGCCGTGATGATCTTCTCATGTTGTGGAATTTGAACATTATTGTTTTAGGAATTTTGGTGTTGCAGAGGAGATATTAACTCGAGCATTAACCATAGCGGAAAAACATTTTGGTGTGTTACCTTTTCTCTTACTTGATGGGCGTGAAATCTTTTTGTGCTTATGCATGTATGTATCACATTGTTTTATTGATATGGTGTAGGCTCACATCATCCCAAGGTTGGGGTTATCCTAACCTGCATAGCTCTCATGTTCCGACAGAAAGCAATGCGGGAGCAATCAAGTTCCCTTTTGATTCAAGAGGTTAGTAGTTTTACATAAAATTTATCTACTCACTTCCCCAGACATTTCAGTTCGTACTTCTTACCATGGCTTTATGTCTTGTGGTTCTTAGAAGTGGCTCCATACAAAATGCAAGTGATTTTCTTGTTTTAGGAAATTGATTTCACTGTTTAATGACAATGCCATAGATTTAGAGCATCCATATTTTTGACTCGTTTAAACTGAGGAAAGTGCGTTTGATTTAGACTTGAGTAATTGAGTTGACGTATTTATTGTGAAGCAAAATAAAATGTTTGCCTACTCACTACATGATTTAAATTACTTTACCCTTGGGGAGCAATCCTCTTCCATGTCACTGTTTTTATTAAACTCTTTTGACGTTATCTGTTGATCTATCAACTCTTTGTAGGGACTTTTCAGACGGGCATTAGATTTGCTGAAGGGTCCTCCATTGGAGGTTGAAGGTAGGTGTAATGAAGCAGTTCCTTTACTCTTTTTTGTGTGTGTGTATGAAATAAGCTGAGTATGCCTTTTCTTTTGGTTCGTAGGTGCGCTTGCAAAGGATTGTAGAAGGGATATATTGGCTCTTGCGAGAGGTATGGTTCATTATGCTCGTTTTATACTGCATGCTTATGTTTTGGGTTTGATTTGAAAAACGTGGGTCTTGTTTTCAAAAGTGTTTTGTGCCATTAGTCACCGATTCATTGAGACCAAGATCTCTTTTCTAAGACAAAGCACAGAATGGGAGTGGGTTCAGAGCTTGTATTCCCCATTGGATGAGATTAAGTTTGTGGCTTCTATGCTACAGGTTTAAAGACCTACACCTCACTTGCACAATCCCACATTGGTTACAAACTTACAAATTAAACTGCATTAGACTTTTTACTTACTATTTGAATTCATGTTTTACTGCCCATCAGTCCATGAGCTAGGGCAGCTAGCAACAATATCTGGCTTATAAGAAAGTAACACTTCCCCACATGTGAGGCGCACAACAGGTTACAATTTTAGTACACATGGCATAAAATGAAGGAATGGCTGGAAGGAGAACTTGTATTGGACTCCTGAGTTTGACCAAATAAGTTCACGAATTGGACTTCTTGCTGCCAAATTTGCCCATCCGTGCTCCATGGCGTGATTCACCCACCTTGACCAGCGAATTAGGTTGACTAAGGCTGTGCCTAGCTTGTGGCAGATGGCAATTTAGCAGACATGAACATCATTTGTTGCACTTCTTTGATTGCGCACTTTTTTGGGGGGTAATGAGAACTTTCACCTTATAAATTGACCTCCTTTTGGTGCTCCTGCGAGTTCTTATCGGAAACAAACAAACGGTAAATGTGCTAACAATTAGTTGAAAATTTTGGTTGGAACTTTTCCGCAGTTGGTTTAACATTTTTTAAGTTTTCTGAGAGAGCGCTCAAGGGTGATTTCTTTGTCTTCTCTACCAAAAGGCAAGTGTGGCCTGTGTAATGAGATACTAAATGGGAATAGTGTCCCAGAGTTGGTATGGGGTCAACAATGTAATGAGATACTAAATACGACTTTTCACGCTTGCTGGCACACATGTGTGCATAAATGCGCATCTGCGTGTATCTATGGTGATATGTTTCAGTCTTGGTTGTGCATGCAATTGGTGTGATTGTTGATATCCTGGTCAAGAAAACCACAGCAAAGCCATCACTGATCATAGTATGCATGCATTTAATATCTCTGTGTTTTGAAGTCTCATGCAATTAGTGCAAGTATCATCATAAATTTTTGTTTGTCATTCAGTTTACTTCTTACTTATGAACTTATGCTTTTCTTATACTGACCCTACTATTTATGTTTTTTGTAAATTTCTGGAGTCATTTCATAGGCATTTCCCCAACTTTTACATAAAAGCAAATAAAAATTTAGTGAATTTATTTGAATCCACTTAAATGACAAGGGTACGCCCTTGATTATTATGGCGGTTCACTCTAATGTCACTAAAGTGTAGGGTGTCTGCTGCAAGTATTTGATTACGGTTATGCAGGTGGATATGCAGAAACGTTGTGTGTTCAACAGAAAAGGAAAGATGAAGCAGAGAAATTGAGGAGTTTGGCAGAGTCTGCCTGGAGAAACCCCCGGCTGTCTCTGGCTGAGGCACTAGATGTATCAGAGCATTCTTCCAAAGTGCCAGTTGTTGATGCTCGAATAAGCAGGGTCCTCTAGTTTCTCCTTGTATCGGCACCGTGGTAGCTTCCCAATGTTTGTTGGCTATGCATAGCAGATGTAGTGAAGAGTTTGTTTATTCCTGCGGATGTGTAACAGTGTAAATATACTTCAACAAGATCTGCAGAGTGCAGATGCATGTACATTTGTATCTCCTTCCTTCCTCTTTCTTTTTTATTATTTTTATTTTTTTCCTTTTCTTTTCTTAGAAACCCACACTACAACAAATAAGGCCTATTATAGCATTTGTTTATAGCGTTTTCCCGGCCACGCTATAGTAGGTGGACTTCCGTTCCTTTGCTTTCAACTTCAATAGCGTTTCATTAAACCCCCTAAATCTATAGCGTTTTCTTCTCCGTTCCATAGCGTTCCAGAACGCGAAAAAAAAGGCGCCTAATACTAATACTTTTCGCGCTCCCGCTCTGATTTTCCCTTCTCATCTGCGGAAAAAAGTTGCGTAGATTCACTTCTCCCAGTTTCCGTTCTCATCTGTGTACTCCCAGTTTCCGTTCTCATCTGCGTACTCAGGTAAGAGAAAACCCAATCGCTTGTGCGACTGGTTCTAGGGTTCTCAAGCTGTGTGAGCTGCTGTTGCTAGCTAATGGATCGATTTTGGGTATTCTAGGGTTTCATTCGTGAGCACCAGGTTTGTTATTCTCTCTCTCTCTCCATGACCTCGTTTTATGAAAAGAAAACGAAGAAAAAAACACAAACAAGTTTGAGAGTGAGAAGCTTTTGACATGCACAACCCTAGCCACTTCGAAAATGAAAATTTTGAATATTTTACGACATATATGTACGATTAAGCATTTTGAAGGTTTGAGTTTTGGGGTTTGTGATTCTGCATTGTTTATTGGAAATTAGGGCTTTTTTTGGTCTATGCGCTTTAAAAGTTCTACTTAGTTTAAATCTCCATTTTATATATGCAGAGAATATACCAGATTTTAGTTTAAATAATATGATCTACCCTAGGTTTGATGAAACAACTATAAAGAAATAGTTTGAAGTGGTCCACTAGTTGTGTTTTAATGTCTGGGTTCTAGTGTCCCAAATCATTTGAGTTAATATTATATGCTTATCGATGTCAGTGTATATTTGGTTTGTTTTTGTGAGTGAATCCATTAACTTATGTTTCCTTACTAATCTCCTAACCTTAAACGTTGTGCTGCCTCTTCATTCTGCAGTCAGAGAAGAATCAAAGCCATATTCAGAAATAGGCTTAAATACTTAAATGGTCCTTACAAAATAGAGTCAGTTTCAATTTCGTCCTTTGTAAATTTTTTTGTTTCAATTTTGTCCTTCCAGCTTGTGACTCATTTCAATGTCATCCTTGCCGTCAACCAGTGGATGGAATTCACCTACGTGGATAACGGAAGCCTTATGTGGGACCCTTTTCAGCACCAGCACACCTACCTGGCCCCACCTCTCTTCCCCCAATATTACTCACGTTCTTTTCCCCCTAAAATCAGAGCAATAGGGTTTCCCCCAAATCAGTTCTTCCCCGTTTGAAGCCCTAAATGCGATCCCCAAACACCATCATCAACCTTACCAAAAACCCTCTCCATCACTTTGCAGATGCATCATCGACCTCAATAATGGCTACCTCTTCATCAAATAACAGTGCTAGTAGTCGAAATGATCGGATTTGCAAGTGCGGCGAGAAACTAGTGTTGACTCCTTCATGGACGGATGATAACCTGTCTAAGGGTTTTTGATGAGAAACGTACTGTTAACCCTCCCATTATCCACGTAGGCGAATTCCATCCATTGGTTGACGGCAAGGGTGACATTGAAATGAGTCACAAACTGGAAGGACAAAATTGAAACAAATTTTTTTACAAGGACGAAATTGAAACCAACTCTATTTTGTAAGGACCATTTAAGTATTTAAGCCTCAGAAATATTGCACCGGTAGAAGCGAACAATCCATTTGGAAAGTTCTCACCAGGTTTGAATTGATTTTTGCGTTTCATTCTTGCCCAAATATAAGGCTTGGGCTTTACTTTTTCGCGGTATCGGTCTTCATTCGGAAAAGACATTTGGGACTTATTCTTTCCAAACTACTCGCTATTTGTCTCAAAATTCGATCTCCGGAAGTCGTAGTGTATCTTGTTCTGTTCCTTGAATGTGTTAGATTGAGCATATTGGTTGCACTTGTTAACAGGTTAAAACTTCAGAAATTAGCCTATTCAAGTTTGGGGGTTGGTTCAGCGTCTCCATATGAAGAAAAAGTAGGACTAACCTTTCCTACCTTCTCATCCTCTTTATAGGTAGGAGCCTTGTACAGAATTGCATTCTTCGGTTATGATCAAGAATGTAAATGCCTCCACTTAAAGGATACAAAATGCGTCCACTTTTTATTGCTGCCATCTTTTACTCGTTTTATGTTTTGTGGTTTTGTAATAACCATCACCTTGTGACATAAATTACCGTAGCTGGATCCCTAGGTTTAGACCAAAAAGAAGAAAATGGTTTCTAGGTTATGGTTTGCTAGTTGCACAAAGTCCTCTTCTGTAATAACAATGTTCCCCAAATTTATATGAAGGATCTGCTTGGAATTCCTGTGATGAATGTATTTTTCCTTTTATCTTGGTGTCTAATACTCGTTTATGCAACCTTATTGCAGGTGAAGAAACCCCACACACCACTCTTGAAGGTTTGAGTTTTTCTCCTTTTGTTGTCTTATTCTTGTAGATAAAAACTGTTCCTTTAGTTTCATTTTTCTGCACCAAGATTTTAATGCGATGAGCCTCAGAGTTCACTTGAACCACAAATTTTCTTTTTCTTTGGCATCAGAAACAAAGAATTTAATTAGCACTATGAAATAGTAGAAACAAAAGAGGGAATCGAAATTTTCCTTGACTTCTAGACAATCAGGGATTTCAAACTTGGTTTGTTCTCCTGGACTTGCTAAGTGGTCTTTGAAGGGAATAGTTACAAATCAACTTGCATACTCCATTCTGATTTATCCATCCATTCACAACAGTAGTCTTTTTCTGTTTGTTTATGGCTGCTTGACTATATGAACTTAATTGTGGTAAAGTGGTAAACCTGGTAGAACTAATTCCTGATTGCCTGTTTAGAACATGTTACACACTCCATTCAAATTTTTTTTTTTGAATTGCTCCGGTGATTCTTTAAGAATGTTCTGGCATTCACCAAGTTGAGTCCTAAGAAAAAAAAAGTTGGACAAAAAGAAACAAAGTGACAGATAAATCATGTTTTGTTAACTGGAGCACAGATGCTTACAAGAGACCAGAACTTCCTGGAACAAAAGCTATCTAATTTCTATTGTTTCTGTTGTATTTCCTTTTTGTGCAGTTTTTTTAGAATTTGGGTTAGGATAAATTGGACTTCTCTCTCCCTACTAGCATAAGGTTGAATCATAGAGAACACAAAAATTGAACGGGAAAAAGGATAGGTAAAACAACATATAGGTGCTGGCTTTACGAGTGGTTAAAACGGCTTGGTTTGGAGGCAGGAGCAATATGCTGGTTTTGTTGAGTACTCATCAGACTCTTCAATAGGATTTTCAATAGGCAGGAGCAATAGGGTCTGATGAGTACCCGGCAACATTGACATAGGCTGGTTTTGTTGCAATTGTATTGAAGAGTTCAATTGTAGAAAGAAGAAGCTTGGGGGTTGTAATGCAGTTTTTTTGGGTTGGGAATCAGACTTAATTCTAGAGTTACCAGGCTTTACAAGAGCATAAAGGTAATAAGAAAAAAGGGGTGGAGAAGAGTCAAGCAAATTATGTCTATTTCAAAAGTGTCACACCTATGGGTAAGGTCGTAGTCCTATAGAGGCCTAAAACCTCTAGACAGTTGTCTGGATGATCTCCCACTAAAGATATTGCAGAATGTGTAGACGTGGAGCTTAAATCAATAGCAAGATGACTGTAGGATGGCAGTGATCTAATTAACTTGGGAGCTTAAATCAATTGCATTCTTTACTTTAGATTTGCATTCTTTACCTTAACCTGCCTGTAAGGATATATAATCATATGTTAGATGTCCTAGAATATTGATTCTTGCCGAAATACAAGGCTTGGGCTTTACTTTAATAGTGGTATAGCTGGTTGGGTGATAGAGTCCGGAGATAGCAGGGGTCAGCACTAAAGAAGAACTCCCACTTTGCGGCATATATTTTCTTTTGGGCCTGCAGAGCGAAATGGGCATTTTGTTTTTGATAGACATTCTCTTGGGCATCAATAGATGCTAGAAGATGCTGTGTTGTCTGATCTTAGATTATGAATATAACAGATATCGTATAGTGATGATGTTTTTCTATCCATATTTTATTGGTTTAGGACTGGACTTAATATTCTTTTATGATGAAAAGAGTGGACTCGTTGAAGAGGCAAGCCCTTAGAATTAAAGCGAATCTTCTAAAGGGCCTTGAAGTTCTATGGAAGCCTCTTTTATTGATAATGTTGTAAATTTGTGGCAGGCCAAATACACTTACACACGTAGGGAGAGAAATGAGGATCGCGACAAGTCACTATTTGTAATTTCTATAGACACTTATGATAAAAATTGGCTCACTTGACTCATACATATCATATTTCATCTCGCTTTACTCTATATCCACTTTACTCCTCACTATGTACAAATGACTGGATTGCACAGGGTGTAGTTGAACCTACCCATATACACATACAACGCCTGCATTACTCCTAACCTATGTTCGTAACTCTCCATCTGCATATAAGAGCCCTAGGAGTACATGAATGCTTCCACAAGAGTCTTTAGTTTCTACATGTCCGATTTTGTTTTGTATTTTCCTTATGCATAGTGGATCTTGATGGTTCCCTCTCTGTTACCTTCCATTCTAATGCTCCAATCTACTTTTCAGACTCATCCAAATTTGTACTGGTTTGCAATTCCCAATATTGGATCACTACTCAAGGGCCTGTCTCAGGTAAATGATTGCTTGTGGATTTTCTCACGTGTTGAGCGGTCATTTAGGGGCCTTAGCTGGGGATTGGTCAAGCTTTTAGCTTTTGTACCCACAGAGAAAATCACCAACCTTAGAAAATGCACTCTGTGGGTCAGGGCCCCTTACCTTTTCTTTTGATTGTTCCTGTATCTACGTGTCTGGTGCTGATAAATGGTCTAACATGACTACCTTGGGGGATGTAATGTATAACTAGCATGTGGGCAATTATTACCAAACAAACAGGTGGGAGAATAAGGCAAAATGTCTAGAAAACTTTGTAACAAATTCTAGTTAGCTCTTTCTTGCATAGAAGAAGTGTTGCTGATTGACTATGAAGCACGGATACTCTATTTTGGCCTCCGTATCACGTATCGTATCCGTATCGGATACCGATACTCTCGGATACTCTCCGGATACGTATCCGCTACGTTTTTTTAAAGTATCCTGCTTTTAGAATTATTTTTTGGTATCCTGATGCTTTTAGAATTATTTTTTGTTATCCCGATACATTTTGGATACGCGCGAGGGTAAATATGTTATTACTTAAAATATATGGGTTAAAATAATTGCAGTTAGAACTATATTTTTCTTTTTCTCCCACCAATTGACACTAGAAACACACGGACGATATCCTCTCTTTCGTCTCTCTTCTCTCTCGACAACCTTGTAAGTCTCTCTCTCGTGTGTATGTATATATATAAGTAGATGTAAATATATCTCTCTCGGCATATGAAATGGTGAACTTGTGTAATGGAAAACTTTAATCATTAATGAAATTTTAGGAATTAAGAATTATATATATAATATATTTTTTATTTACTTTTATATTCAACGTATCGTATCCTTCTTTTTGAAAAAATCACGTATCCGCGTATCCGTATCGTATCGTGTCCGTATCCTATATCCGTATCCGTGCTTCTTAGCTGATTGATGTACAAACCTGCAGGTGTTTTCTCAAAACCATTGAGAGACCTAGTGGTTTAGTTGTTCGGGTCATAAAGGATTAGCCCAGATAGGACACCGGTGGAAGCTGATCTCACATATTGCATTGTTATTCTTAATTGCTTGTCCGATTTCATCTGATCTCACATACATCGTAACTGTTGGTTAAACCCCCAAAAACTTAGTAGCCAATCCCAAAAATGTAGCATCAATTGGTTTTTGTAGCAGCTTAGATAATCCATTTAGCACCTCCATACTGAAATAGGATCTGGTTTACTCTGTTTCATCAATTATTGTGTAAGGTACATTGTATTGTTTTGGACCTACTTGAGGGGGTTGTCCCTTGCTTCTTGGCTCTCTCACCTCATAAACATACTTCAGGTCGCTGCTGTAGATTTGGTTATTCTGCATTCATTTGTTCATGAAGATGTATCTTGTTGTTTTGGTATGCTGCATTTTCTTATGGGCGTGTCCTTAGGGTGTGGCTTGGAGTGGGTTAGTTCCTACTACAAACCACTTCAGTCTTGATTGTATTTTCAACAAGAGTCATGTTTTTTTCCTGCTGCTAAACCATACTGTTCGCTGCTGTGAAGAATCTGTAAGCTGCATTGTTTTGTATATATGCTGCTGTGTTTCTGCTGCTGCTGTGTCTGCTACTGTGTCTGCTACTGTGTCTGCCGTATCATAGAGCATCCAGATTTGGATGTGAAGGCATCATAGAGCAGTGTAATTGCTGCTGCTGCTGTTTTTCTACGGCTGCTGCAGTCGCTGTTTTGCTGCTAATTTTCTGTTATGGCCACTGTTTTTCATGTCAAGATGGTGTATCTTGCTGCTTTTTCCTATGGTGTATAGTCTACTGCTGTTTGTGTGCAGTCCGTGAGGTGCAGCTTGTGTGCAGTCCGTGAGGTGCAGCTCCAGGAAACCATGGGGGGCTGTACCTTGGAGCTTTAGATTTTCTGCTATAGAAGTTGTTCTTTCATACCTTGGAGCTTTAGGTTTTCTGCTATAGAAGTTGTCCTACCCTACCTTTTGTGAAACAACTATAAAGAAAATCTTTGAAGTGGTCCACTACTTGTGTTTTAATGTCTGGGTTCTAGTGTCCCTAAATTATTTGAGTGAATATAACATACTTATTGATGCCGATGCATAAATATTGGTGTATTATTGTCAGTGCATGGATTTACCTCTGTTTCCTTATTAATATCCTGACCTTCATCGTTCTTCTGCTTCTTGATTCTGCAGTCATAGAAGAATACATACTGCACTGGTAGAAGTTAACAGCCAGTTCAAAGAGTGCTCAACAGGTGTGATTTGATTTTTGCCAGGATTGGCTGAGTATTTGATTTTTCGTACATGCCTTAGTTGCCTACATTATCTTGACATAGTGCCCAAGAGTGGATAGGTTGGAGTGTGTGTTTATGTAGTGTGTGTTTTCTACAATAGTGCAACTTCAGAAGTCCATTGGAGTTTATGTAGTGTGTGTTTGTCTGAAGTTAATTAATTGATTGGTTGTTGATTTTGTTACAAAGGGCTGCATAATTGGTCTTGTTATAAGGTCTTTGTTATAGACCAGAAGTTAACTAAATAAGGATATCTAATCTAATTAGTCAAAGAAAGGCTTTTTGGGATGAGGGGACAGAATATCACTATGTGATTCATGAAGTAAGATTGCTGTATTTGGATGTAAATCGATCCAGTGTTTTGTGGTGTTGTAATTGCTCATTTCAATTTTTCGGTTCTCTTAATCCATTTGGGGGTTTCTTGTGCTGTGATATTCTCTTAGGGTTGTTATATTGGTGCTTCTTATGCTTACAGTGTAGTTTGTAGGTTTCTTTTCCTATTGATGCTATTTGTAATCTAGAGCTCTATAAAGAATTTTGGGGGATAATTTCTAGGATTTTTGTTGTCATCCTTCTCGGTTATTGTTCCAAGACGAGTGGACTTACCCTATGTATTACATGTACAATATTATGAGTTTAGCAGTCATTCTCTAGTTTTTCTTTAGACATTCTCTAGTTTTTCTTTAGATGCTCTCTCCCTGTCCCTCTCTTTATAGGGAACTAGGTGAAATTTTCTTATAAGGGATACTTTTGCAAGGCCCTGATATTTTCCCTTCATGAGCTTCTTTTCATTGTGGGGTTTATGCTGAAAAGAAATGCGTCTTTTTGAAACCAATGATTCTCTATGACTATGTAACTAATTTTTGTCCATTATCAATAGATTATAAGATGATCTTTACTGTTACAGTTACAGGAACCTTGAAAGGATATGATCAGTTATTGAATCTTGTCTTGGATGAAGCCATAGAGTTCCTAAGAGGTAACAAATTTCTACCTACTTGAGTGTGCGTTGATTCAAAATCATGCTACCATTTTCGTATTCTTGTCGATTTCATTTGTTTGTTAAATTTACAAGAAAGAATTGCTTAATATGTCATTTTATTGGGGAAAGGAATGACGATTTCAGCACTTGTTCAATAATACTTAAAAAAATGATTGCTAATTTCTTTCATTTGATCTCACTGTGTCTCACACCCGGTAGATTCAAGAATTAGTGCAATGCAACGTTAGGGGCCATGGGATTGATCTCCAACTGCAATGCTACATTAGGGTCCACGGGATTCATCTCCAACCCTAGTGTAGCCTTGGCTGCTCTTTTTCTCTCTGTTTAGAAATCAAAAGAAGGGGTCATATGAACTGCCCATTTGTAGCTCACTTGTGTGCAGGAAATCTGCTCTGTTCTGCTGCGTTTCTGCTATGGTTTTTGCTCAGTTTAAGACTATTTTGGGTGATATTTTTGTTTGTTTTTTGGGGTCCCTTATTCCCCCCAACAAGGTTGGCCTAAATGTCTTAACACTTAGAATCTTCCTTGGAGTCCAAGACTATCAGTTGGGATGTACCCATATGCCAAATGCTTTGATTTTGTTATACCCACCACCACCTCTCTTGTTAGTCCAAGATAAGAAGCACGGATACAGATACAGGACACGACATTGATAAGCGGACTAGTGTATCGTGTAACACCTCGACTTACAAGCACTGGATTCCTCCACCTTGTGTAACAGATTCTCAGTCCATAACAAAACAGTGCCAAGTTAGTTAGGGATCTTGTTAAGTGGATTGTAATCAAGATCAGTGAGTAGTGCGAGATATATATAACTGATGTAATCGCTGCTATTGTGTGATTGTGGAATAGACTGATTAGTTTCTAAAAACTCTTTAGACACGATACGGTCGGATACGTACGGAGAGTATCCGAGAGTATTGGATACCGATACGTGATATGGAGGCCAAAATAGAGTATCCATGCTTTAGAGGCAACTTGAGCATTAAATTCAGACTCATTCGTTATTTGTCTGTTCTTCTTGTTATATATGTTCACAATCTCATTGGTCATTTACAATGGTTTTTTATTATGCAATTTTTAGGATGATATGATACACCAAGCTCACCTTCGAATAATTTGAAAGAAGATGCTCTTTCTAATTGAAATGTTTAGTAGAAATTGTTATGAGAAACATGAAGGAGGCTTTGGTGGGGAGGAAGTGTATGTACTTGGTGAGAACATAGAATATGAATTCTATCGGAGAATACAAAAGTTCAAAGTGGTTAAAGCTTTGAAAAGGATGAAACCGGGTAAGGCCTTAGGACCAGATGGTATACCTATTGAAGTGTGGAAAAGTCTAGGTGACCTGGGGGTGACTTGGTTGACGAAATTGTTTAACAAGATTATTATGACTAGGAAGATGCCCCGACGAATGGAGAAGGAGCACGCTAGTACCTATCTATAAGAATAAAGGGGATATTCAAAGCTGCAACAACTATAGAGGTATTAAATTGATGAGTCACACGATGAAGTTGTGGGAGAGAGTTATTGAGCATCGCTTGAGGATGGTGACTACGGTGTCAGAGAAACAGTTTGGGTTCATGCCTGGAAGATCAACCATGGAAGCTATTTACCTATTGAGGAGAATGGTAGAAAAGTACAGAGCAAAGAAGAGAATGATCTTCATATGGTTTTCATAGACTCAGAAAAGGCATATGATAGGGTGCCTAGGGACATCATTTGGTGGGTTCTGGAGAGAAAGGGAGTGACCAAAGGGTATATCGAGGTGATTAGAGACATGTATGATGGTGCCGTCACTACCATTCGATCACCAGTAGGGGAAACGAGTGAATTTCCAATCACTGTCGGATTGCATCAAGGGTCAGCCTTGAGCCCGTACCTCTTTGCTTTAGTTATGGATGAATTGACCAGACAATTTCAGGAGGATATCTCTTGGTGTATGATGTTTGCAGATGACATTGTCCTCGTAGATAAAACCGCTAGAGGTGTTAATACAAAACTAGAAATTTGGAGGGAAGCATTGGAGTCAAAGGGTTTTCGAATAAGTAGGAGTAAAACTGAGTATATGATGTGCAAGTTCAGTGGCACCAGCAGTGTGCTCGAAGAAAGAGTGATGATCCAAGACCAGGAGATACCTAAGAGTGATCATTTTAGGTATTTAGGCTCAATTATTAGTAGTGATGGAGAGATTGCCGATGATGTGACCTATAGGATCCAAGTGGGGTGGCTCAAGTGGAGGAGCGCTACTGGTGTACTTTGTGACAAGAGGGTACCCACAAAATTGAAGGGAAAATTCTATGGAATTGCCATCAGACCAGCGATGCTTTATGGGACAGAGTGTTGGCCTATTAAGAGACAACAGGTGAACAAGATGAGTGTAGCGGAAATGAGAATGTTGAGGTGGATGTGTGGTAAGACTAGGCGAGACAAGGTTAGAAATGAAACGGTTCGTGAGATAGTAGGTGTAGCACCTATAGAAGAGAAGTTGAGGGAGAATAGGCTAAGGTGGTTTGGGCATGTCTACCGTAGACCAGGAGATGCAATAGTAAAGAGAGCGGATATGATAGCTTTGGGTAGCAATGCTATGGGGAGGGGTAGACCCAAATTGACATTAGATGCTGTGGTGTGCAAAGATTTGAGTATAATAGGTTTGTGCGAACAAGGAGCCCTCGACAGAGCTCAATGGAGAAAACGGATTCATGTAGCCGACCCCAAGTGATTGGGACTTAAGGCTCGGATTGGTTTGGTTTGGTTTGTTATGACTCTATCAAATTGAAATGTTTGCTTCTACCATATGTAGGTTTATGGGTTGATAAAGAAGTGCTGTTGTGACGTTTTGCTGAAGATATAGGTATAATCTTGCTAGTGTGATGGTTGTCATGATCGCTTGGTTGGTTGAAGCCTTTTTGTTGATACTTATGGGATGGATAGATTTTGGAAGGACTCTTTTGATTGAAGCCTTTGTGTTAATATTTTGGTGTCAAGGTTTCAACCCCACTTTTGGGATACATAGATGTTTTGGTAGGCCTTTTTGTTGATATTTGGTGACAAGACTTATACTCCACTTTTGGGATACGTAGATGTTTCGGAAGGCCTTTTTGTTGATAAATGGTGACAAGGCTTATACTAGATAGAAATGTTGGAAGGACATTTAGTATATTGAAAGGTAATCGCTTTGATGTTTGGAGACACTTTGTTGGTTTTGTATGCAATAATGTGAAATATATTGCCAAGGAAGTCATTGGAGTCGCCACTTTTTTTTGTTTAAGCATTGTATGAACTTGTTATGTGGAATGCTATTCAGGTTGGATTGCAGGTTGTATAAAGTAAAGAAACCTGCTAAAAATCCAAAAATGCTGTAAAAAATTTACAATGGACAGCGGGTCGAAAATTTATGATGAAAAATAGAAAACTATGAATTTATAGTGTTTCTCGAATGTTGTGGAAACTTTTCAATCTATAGCGTTCTTAAAATGCTATGGAAATTTTAACATCTATAGCGTTCTGTAGAAACTTCACAATCTATAGCGTTCTTAAAATGCTATAGAAATTTCACAATCTATAGCGTTATTAAAATGTTGTAGAAACTTCACATTTTACAGCGTTTTTAAAACGCTGTAAAAAGTCTACCATTCTATAGCGTTTTAAAAAAGCTGTCTAGAGTCCAAGGCTTTTAACAACATCGTCTAATACAGCGTTCGGAAAAACGCTGTCTATATCATTTAATAGCGTTTTTTGAACGTTGTAAAATGTGATTTTTCTTGTAGTGCCAGTCGTACATAATGCCAGTCGTACATAAGCCACGCAGTAGAGTAAGTAATGAGAGTTGTATGGTTGTCCCAACTCGTGTAATGGGTAATAAAGTTGAGGGTCTATTTTAAAGTGCAATTCTGCTGTAAATCTATCAATAACTTCATTGCTGATCCAGCATGCTTGTTGATAAGCAGGCAAAGAACTCCAAAGTGATTTTAGACAGGAAATGCAGACGCTCTTAGATAGGAGCATTAGAGATCGTTGGAGAAAGATAGTTCAATCGTCGTTTGATGGAGTTATGACTGGTGATTCAAAATTATCAAAGGAGGATTTTAAAGATTCATACACAGTAGAAACGAGAAGAAATGTACTCCTATTACTGTACAAGGTTTTGAGGCACTTCTTAGCTGGTACTCGTCCACCCCGCCTGTTGGAAGGACACAATACAGAATTGATGATGATTTCAACATAATAAAGGCTAGTGCGCAAATGATTTCGACATAATAAAGGCTAGTGCTTGCGCAACGTAAACCAAGTCTGATATGAAGCCCTGTTTATTTCGACTGATTGCTCATAGAGGAAGATCCAGACCTTTCCCAATATCCACTCCAATCAATTGAAGTATTCCCTTGTTTAAGATCTGAAAAACAAAACCTAAGTCCCTTAACTACAGTCAATGACTCAAGATAATACACAATCTGAAATGAGGAATTGCATACTCTTGTTTACAATGACTATGTTCTCTAAAGTAAGATGGGTGTTTATTTATTTGAAGGCTAGGCAAAGAGATGCTATTCAAAATGTGCATCTCGTTGGCTCAAGCACTTCAAACCCCACGATTATGTTTTCAGATTTGTGCCCAGGAAATGATGAGTGATTACGAGTGCATTGGAATAAAGGGACAAACAAGTGCAAACGGGATTATTGATTGATGAAAGAAGTGGCTTTACCAGTTCCACAACGAAAGTCCCAATGAGGCCAATCATACAAGCCCTCGAATTCCATATTTCTGCAGTCCTTGTGAACCCAAGAAAAGGTGCTTTGAACTGAGGCTCCACTTTTGGCAATTCTACCTGAAATTTTCAGAAACCCATTTGGGTTTAGCTAGTTTTAGTGTTTTAGTGCATTATCACACAAAGACATTCATATATCTGAAGTATATATATATACCAACTGCATCAACTAAGAAAACAAGAGAAACAAAAAGACCAAGAAAAGAAGATAACCCCAGAAGGAAGCTTAGCAGCCTGGACCTTGAAACATAGGGACTTTTTGGAGGTTTTTATGCCTTTTCGGATGGGAATATGCAAGTGTGAGATTGGTTGGTGATTGTGAGCATGAATTGTTGGAGATCTTGTGGGGAGGAGAGAGGATGAAATGTCTAACAGAGTAGTCATTTCCTTTTTGGTCCCTTCAAACTCTGGCCATTGCTTTCTCTCCCTCTCCAAAACCTTATCTAGTGGATTTCAGATTGAGTATTAATATGGGTCCCATCCTAAAGAAATAGAAGCTTTTACGAGTCTTGAAGCAGAACTTTCGGGATTTTTCCGAGGGCTGGAAATGGTGAAGAATCACATCATGGAAGCCATGGAAGTAGAGTCTGATTCAGAGAGCCGTGTTGATGATCAATGAGGAGTTCCCGGAACATTCTCCCCACAAGGTGTTGATTTGCGAATGCAAAGCCCTTCTATTCTTCACGAGATGCACTTTAAAACACGCGTTTTGGGAAGGCAATCAGGTGACAGATAGATTGGCTAACATGGGAGTGAATCAGGAAGACAAAATGGTATCGCATGTTATTTAGATGGATGACATCATTCCGCTCTTAGAGACGGATATGAAAAGGTACTTTTCACATATTAACTAAAAGGTTCGGACACATTATGTGTGGGTACATTTTTAGAATTGTTGTGCATAGTGGGGTAGTGGTTATGATAAGTTGGTTTTTAATCAATTACTCATTTGCCCAAGTATAGACGCCCATGCCAAGTTATAAGTAGTGGCGGACCCATGATTTACTGGCAGTGGGGTCAATTACCTACTCTAAACCTTAAACCAACATACAAAAAGGATTTAAGAAGACATCTATTGATCTTTTATATAGTTCATTTCCAATATACTTACAAAAATTACACTGAAATGCCATACAAGAAGTGGTTAGGTGAATTAAAACAAAAAGGATATCTATTTATACCATAAAATTAAAATTCCAAAAGAGCAATGATTTTCACACTCATATTTTTTTTTATAAGTCCACTCATTTTATTGTCTTTTAATGAAAACTACACATAAAGTTCACACTAAAAGACAAAAAATGGGGTGCCTTTATAAAAAAAAGGGGGTATGAAAATCATTTTTCTTCCAAAAACACACACAAGAAAAAAAGAAATTAATCAATGCCCCTAGAACATGGTTGAGCACAAACTTGGATCACACAAATGTATGAGGTCCACTCTCAAGTATGTAAAACCCACCTAATTGTATGGTTCAGATTCGTGCTCAACCTATCTCAGGAGCATGGAATAACTTCTCCTAAAAGAAATCACAGTAACCTAAAAAATCTGGGCAATTATTTTACTTATGGGACAAGAACCAAAGGGTATAGAACTTATGGGCAATTCTATTATCTTTGGGGCAACAACTACAAATTCAAAAGCCCATGGGACAAAATTATCATAAATGTCCGAAAATTGAAGTATTCCTCTAGTGAGTTTCCCAACTCAGTGGGGTCACTTGACTTCCCTTGTCTATTAATGGGTCCGCCCTTGGTTATAAGTGATGCATTAACTGATTTGGAAGAGGGGCATTATTGGAATAGTAGAGGTACATGCGATCTAAAAAAAAAAAAAAAAATGACACTAAAGATGTGCTATCCCTTTCTATACTAAAATACATAGCAAATGATGGTTTACTCTTCTGAATTGATAGGATCAAAGAGTCACTTCTTATGTTTCTTAGGGCCATTGGACCACATGGGTTTTGGCTAGGTGAATTTCATTGATGTTTATGTCCATTTACTTCTCTGTAACTAGTATAATGGCTACAAAAATCAAGGAGTAATCATACATGTATTGAGTATACTGTTCAACTAATCATTTAAAGAAAATCTTGGGACCATTTCAATCTTTAATACAGTTGAAACTTCATTGATGTAATTGAATATTTCACAGCATTTCCATGGATCATTATTGCTTAAGTCCTTTTCTCACAATTTTCTTTTACAAACGGATGTTCAGGCCAGCTTGTGCGCATGCACCTTAACTTATTCTGAGGCCTTAAAGTTAATGACCAGGATCCGCCGTTGGCCCAATTCTTTTCTCACACTCTAGAACTTTGCAAGACTAGGAAAAACAAAAGGAAGAAAAATGAGAAACCCTAGAATTGGTTACAACGTGCGTTCTCTGTCCCAATTTCAACACTAGAATTGGTTACAACGTGCGTTCTCTGTCCCAATTTCAACACATTCATCTTCCCTCTTCCTCTTCTTGTTGCTTGATTTGAAATTAGGCATCTTAAAAAGGGACAAATCACCTTTGGCAATCACATACTTCAACCTGTTCCTTTTTCAGTACACTAACTGGGCTTGGAGGGCAAATGCAATACCTTCTTCAATTCTACCCATTGATCAGTTGTGAAAATGGGTAAGCTAGTTTCCCTTCCAGGATCTTGTGGCACTTGATCACATCATCCTAGTAATAGAAGACAACGTATGCAATGGGTAAGGATCGATGTATACATGTTGTAATTTAGGATTGGTCGAGGTGCGCGTAATTAAGATGACCCGAACACTTGAGTTATAAAAAAAAGAAAAAAGATTCGAACACTGGTAGAGGGGTAAGTGCTTCTCTATAAGCTCGAACCTCGAGTCTCTTTTTTTCTTGAAAGATTACAATAAATTGAGCTAGCTATATAGGCTCCAGTTCCATTTTTCCTTTATGAAAAAACAATTTTCAAAACCTGCTTTTGGGAGAACATGCATTTTGGTAATGATCCATCCTCTTAAAGAACATGGATTCTGAATTTTCACTACTCCGTATTTTTTTTTCCGGTCAAACGGAAATTAAATTTTCACTAATTCAGCGTGGACTCGGGTTCGTGGACCCATTACATGCTTCCTCAAAATGAATCAGTCCGTCCATTTCGTACGCTAGCTCAATGTGTAGTTAATTATTTGGGAAGAAATTCTGTATTTAAGGGAAACTCCGCACTGAAATTATGTGAAAAAAGTAATTTCCAATTTCAATAAAAAATACTCCCTTCGTCCCTAAATGTTTGGCACTTTCATGCTTTTTGTTGTCCTATATAATTTGTCCATTTTGAAAAGTCAAAAGCAAAATTTGGTAAACTTCCCATGTTACCTTTTTCTTTTGGGCACAAAATTTCAAATACTATTCAAAGTACATTAGAAGGGTTAGATTGGACACTTGGTTTTGCATAATACAATAATATTTCTTCCTTAAAAGTTAGAACTCCCAAAAGTGCCAAACATTTAGGGACGGAGGGAGTATTGGTTTACTCTTCTGATCAATTGGTAGGATCAAAGAATCGAATGAAGATCCTCTCATATGACGCAAAACGGGACTCATCACGGTCCTATTTAATGATCCGAACTGTTCATTTAGTAGGTCTCAATGTTTTCAACATATATGCAAAAAATCAAGTTGATCGAAGTCGATAAAAGCTTGGTTGAATGATTTTTGTCACAAGTGAAACACATAGTCAGACCCTGATCGTCTATTTCAATTGTGAAGAATATGATTCGTTCAATTGTACTGATGTCCAATGAAATTGATTTTTCGCAAGGACGTAAAACACATCGTGTCTGACAAAATGAACTGTTCGGATTGTCAAATAGACCCGTAATTTGTTCCGTTTCGCGTCGCATAAGAGACAACGTGAGAAATCATCACTTGAGAGGATTTCAACTCGAATCGAATCAAGAACCACTTCTTCATGTTTCTTTGGGTCATTTTTGGACCATATGGATTTTGGCTAGGTGAATTTCATTAATGTTTATGTCCATTTACTTCTCTGTTACTAGTGTAATGGCTACAAAAATCAAGGTGTAACCATACTTGAATTCAATATACTGTTCAACTAATCATTTAGGCAAAATCTTGGGACCATTTCAATCTTTAACACAGTTCAACCTTCATTGATGTAATTGAATGCTTCACACCATTTCCATGGATCATTATTGATTAAATCCTTTTCTCACACTTAGAACTTGAAGACTGCCAAGAGGCCTTTGGCCCAATAGCATCAGAAGTGCACTTAATTAGGTGTCAGGAGTTCAACTACTCCTCTTCCAAGGTGCTAATTTAACTTCTAATAATACTGTCTTTAGCTGATTAAAAAAAACCTATAAGAGCATGTACACAAGTCTAGTCATATCCAGTATATTAGGTAAAATAAAGAGAAAAACCCACAAAAACTCTCTGCACCAGCCTAGTCAAACACACAGGCAAAATACCTTTGCTTCAATGGCTCAGTACTTCTACCGAGCTACTATTCACCAGCAATACTTTATTTTATTGTTTTCTCTCTCTCTCTCTGATGAAGTGTGTGTTTGTGAGAGAGAGAGAGAGAGAGAGAGAGAGAGAGAGATGAGATAATATAATATAGTATTTTATAAGGATAGCGATGATAGTAGAGAGGATTGGTGAGGAGTTGAGAGAGATTTGAGTAGGTAAAATAAAAAAGTGCACTATTTTGTAGCTAAAATGCATATCCCTTGATGTACATGCTCTAAGACTAGAAGAAAAACAAGAAGAAGAAAAATGAGAAACCCTAGAACGGGTTACAACTCTGTCCCAATTTCATCACATTGATCATGATCAACTTCCCTCTTCCTCTTCATGTTGCTTGATTTGAGATTAGGTATCTTGAAAAGGGACAAATGATCACCTTTGCAACCACATGCTTCAACCTGCTCCCTTTTCAATACAGTGACTGGGCTTGGAGGGCAAATACAATACCTTCTTCTATCCATTGAGTTGTGAAGTAGTAAAGGGTAAGCCAGTTTCCCTTCCAGGATCTTGTGGCACTTGATTATATCGTCCTAGTAATTGATCGAAGACAACATAAGCATGCAATGGGTAAGTATGTATGCGTGCTGCAATTCTAATTAAGCTAATTTAGGGCTTATAAGATTTGCACACTACTCCACTAGCTGGTAGGGTATAATGCTTCTCCATGGGCTCGAACCTCGAGCCTCTCTCCCTTTTTTTTTTTTTTTTTTGGATAGGTAACAAAATTTTATTGAACTCGACAAATGGTACATTGAGGTGGCAAAATCTCTAGATACAAGGAAGAACTTGGAGCCTCTCCCTTTTTCTTGAAAGTGTACAATCACTCAAGCTAGGCTCAAGTTCATCGATCTATTTTTCCTTCACAAAAAACACGAAAAAGAAGAAGAAGGGATCAATCCGTCCATTTTGTTCGCTCAGTATGTCGATAATTTGAAAAGTAATAAGGTTGATCCTACAATTTAAGGCACATACATTTTTCATAGTGAAAATCATGCATGGTCTATTGCGAAGAGAAAATTGAATCAAATAACAACAATTGTAGATTCAAAATTTGTTATTCGTGGAATAATAATATTTCCATACTTGTGGGCTGACAAAATGAATGAAAGATGGAATTGTACAACACAGTCCATACAAGTGGATTTTTATTTTTTGCTCGGCAAAAGGAATTTATTAATCTTTGAAAAAGAAATACAAAGATTAAACGGACCAAGGGCACAACGACTAGCGCCACTCGAGACACAGAGGAAAAACCAGGAAGGCAAGACGCCAACCAAAAGCAAAGACCCTACAAAAAAACCACCCAAGCCGAACCTCCTAAACCAGCACCTCAGAACCAAAAAGCCTAAGACAAAATAATGTAATTGATCATTCACCTTTTGATCTCCAGGAATGAGACTATTGATGTATGCAAGGTGAGAATTAGTTGTTGATGGAAGCGCCAATTCTTTGATAACACATTTGACCGCAGATATAGCGATAGTACATGGCCGGAACTCTACAAGTTCAGAATCTGCACATTTTTAATGTTCATAGTTGTCAGTACGATGCGATGAAAGAAGCAAAATCAATACGATTTCATCCACCCTCGCCATAACAACTTATATATTTTCACGTATTTAAAGGATCATCTGTTATGAAATGTGGATGGTTGTAACTTATAACTAGATTAGAAATTTCTAAGAAATACCTTGCCCTTCATGTATTTCTAAGAAATATCTGTTACAAAATGTCAATGATTAGAAATCTGTTCTTCAATTTTCACTTTTTTAAATAACTGTCATTTCTAAAATAATTAACTAACTGTCATATCTGCATAGCGGAATAACCGGAACTATATAAAAGGTTCTCTAGAAGGAGCGTACGATAAACAATGTGGTAGTATATACTTGCTTTTTACCAGAAAGGGCACCATGAAGTAGCTCACTGACTCTGGTAGTTAACTCTCCAAGCAGGAAAGAACTGAGGGTATCAATGAAATTACTCATCAACAATTCTATGTAGGAATAAGCTGTTACGGAGCCAAGTCGCCACCCTAAGGTCTTCAGTAGGGTCAATTCCATCCATTGGATCAAGTTAGATTGAAATGAGTGGTCAAGATCCATCTGCAATCACCATATATGACAATGTACGTAGAATTCATTGATCACATAGAGAAATTCTATCTTTTTTGTTTTTCGTAAGTAGAAGAAATTTCATTAAATTGAGTTAGAGATATATGTACAACAAGATACAAATTAAAGGAGAACGAAAAAAATAGCATCATTGTCAAAGAGAGTATACCCAACTAGGGTGACACATATCATCAGACCAATCATGTGCTCCCATATATCTCCGAACAAAGTTGGCAACATACCAACCAAAAAATCGAAATGAAGACCATACACAGAGAATTTTTTCTATCACCAATTTTCTGGTAACCACTTAATTATATCACTGGGAATATGGCTAGATATTGCATTCTTACACTGTTTCCTTGTCGATTAATATTTGCATGTTGAGTATTTAAGTAGACAGCGATATAAAGCAATGACCAAAGCTGGTGATATGTGGTGTTCCGGTTTATCCCCTTAAAAAATAAGTACTTATTTGTAATTTTTAAGCTTAAAAATAATAGGCTTACTGAAATAAAAAAATATGCAATATGGATCTTGTTTGATAGAGAGATGTATCAAACCCTGCAAAAAAAATTAAAAAATTATTTTCGTAGACCCATTATTTTTAAGCTTGAAAATAGGTCCTTATTTTTTAAGTACTTAATTTGGAATGTGGAACGGAGCCTCAGCAACACATTGTAAGTACACAATTTTTTTGTCACTCATATATTGAGATTAATAATGCCAGAGTTTTTATGGTAATAAAGAAAATTCACCTGAATTTCATGGAAAGGAGGATGGGCTGTCTCACCAAACTTGGAGGCAACAGATAAGCATGCAATGGCCAGTACCTCAAACATCCAATATTTCCAACCCTACATTATTTATGCACAAAATGCAAATTTAAAGATAAAAACAAAGAGTTTCTTCGTCGGATAATAAGAAGAACATGATTGAAACAAAGAAAATTGGATTCAGGGAAGATAAAAGGGAAAAAGGCAACACTAGTTTGAAATAAAAGGCCTCTAATTAAGTAATTATAGCAATATCGTATAAGCGGAATTCCGTCGAGAAAATTAAGTTATATGTATGATATTGTTCCCTCCCGGATTGGGTAAATAATTAAATAGAAAGCTGAAAAGAAGAATGGGAAGAATTAATATGCTTAATTATGGAGTAACAAAGAACACTTACTTTGCATTGCTTCGAGGAGAAGAATCGATCAAAGTAATTTGCAGCATTGAAAACACTTTGGCTTGACAGATTCAACCGGCTTTGAGACTTCCATGCATAGAGAGAGAGAGAGAGAGAGAGAGAGAGAGAGAGAGAGAGAGAGAGAGAGTTTCAGGTCACAAATTAATAGACACATACATACATAATGAATAAGGATCCTCACAAGTGAAAAACGTTACACTGATCTCAATACACAAAAAATTCGAAAGATGTTACGTACTCGAGCCACATCCAGAATGAATCTCAATCATGCACAAATTGTCTCTTGAAACTAGTGGAGTTGAATAATAATGGATAAATTCCTACCCTCTATCGTACCTTAATCATTCTTATGTTCTCATTCTTCGTACTGGAACGATTTTTCCTACCAGGTAACATAGCATAAGACTAATAGTTTACGTGTGGGGAATACTAACCTTGGCGAGCCACAGCATGACTCTGAATCTGGCTAAACTCAAACCAGAGGATTGGAGATGATCTCGATATCCCGATTCAGGCATGTAACTCAACTCCTTTTGCAGGCAAATTTCAAAAGCTTCTCTGCAATCTTCCTTAGTAGTGTAGAAGCAACCGTTAACATTACGAGCCCGGCTATCCGACTTAGAATTTTCGGTGAGCCAAATTTCATCACAGAGAAGGCTATCCATATGCAGTTTGCTTCAGAAACCGTCTCGATTGAAATCTGTGGTTAGATGTACGTACATGCATGCATGTGCATATATATGGAAGTATTTCATGATAATTCTAATGGAACAGTAAAATTCTAGAGGGTTTATAGGGTTATGATTGAGCGATAATGCATAGAGGGGTACAAGAGAAATGACAAGGCACAGGAAATTAGCCTAGTCTGGACTGTACGTTTTGGTATTGTACTTGCGACTCTACAAAGAAGGCAATGAACGAGTTGCATATATATACTCTTTGAGAGAGAGAGAGAGAGAGAGAGAGAGAGAGAGAGAGAGAGAGAGAGAGAGAGAGAGAGAGAGAGAGAGAGAGAGAGAGAGGTTTTTCTTTTTTTTGATTGAGAAGTGGAGGTAGTGGGTTGGTTGAACAAATATTTAGGCAGTTTGGTAGACACTGCTTATTTGATTACTCCCTCCGTTCCATATTGTGAGTCCATTACGAAAAGTTGTGTCATTTTTCAAATAAAAAAATCAACTACTTCTGTGTATAATTTTTTTAATCTTTTCGTACCAAATTAAAGTACTAATCGAGATCTCTAATACGGTGTGAAAAAATTCAAAAAATTATACACATAAGTAGTTGATTTTTTTATTTAAAAAATGACAAGAGAGAGTATGAGACTCTCATTATGGAACGGATGGAGTATTTATAAAGCCTTGACATAAAAAAAAAAAAAATTCAAAACACAGTTTTGCTCGTTTATAAAGCCGTAAAATGAATAAATACTCAAAAGAGGAGATATATAATAACTACTGCTAATAAGTAAGACTTTTTTAATTTGTTTTCCCAGAAGATAGAATGTTAGTGGTTAGTTGATAGTAGTTACAACGGGAGTTGAGCAACTCCTCCATGAGGACTTGATTTTATATAGTCCGTGTCTCTGTGTAACTCGAATATTAAACTCAGGACCTCTCCTTTAAGAGAGAGAGTAAGGAACCAATCACACTAAGTAATGTTTCTAAGTAAGACTTATGAAACGGGTCCTAAGTGTAAGAGTGATACGATACGAATTAACCTCCGTTAGTGTTGCTAGACTGTAAAACTGTTGTAGATGAGATACGTGGTCATTCTTTTTATGTCCCACTTATTTATCTTGTAAATTCATTTTTTTTTTACTCGGAAAAAGTTTATATTATTAGTTGTAGTTAATAATATTTCAGGAAAATGTATGAGAGTCAACAGTGACTACCACTCAACTTGGGTTGTAATTCCAGTCTTGTAAGAGATTTTCTTTTTGTTAAATCGCGCTGTAAAGGAAACAATATCTCATTAATCATAAAATCATATAAGAAGAGATCTGAAGTAATAATAACGAAGAAACCAAACTTGTTAAGCTGGTTGTCTCATTTCTCTCACTAGTGGTAACTTGAGTTCGAGTCCCATAGAGAGCAGGTTTGGAGTTCAGGACAATCCCATAAAAGTTTCCCCAATTACTATCTTTTTACACTAATCTACGATTAGACACCAAAAAAATAGGTTTTTTGTGCGAATATATCCTCTTATTTTCATATAATGTCGGGCTGCGGACGAAAAATGCTATTCGCGAGTAGCTCGAGCCTCAGCTCGGCTCGTTTGGTAAACAAGTCAAACTCAAACAAAATGTTGGCTCGTTTAATTAACGAGCTGAGCTCACATTAGTCGCAGCTTAGCTCGTGAAAATTAGCTTGGCTAGTATGTTAGTATGACTTAGCTTAGCTCGTGGCCACCGAATATTTACTCTGGGTAGGTGCAGCAAAGAAGAGTGATCGTGGTGGTGGGTTAATGAGAGAGAGAGAGAGAGAGAGAGAGAGAGAGAGAGAGAGAGAGAGAGAGAGAGAGAGAGAGAGAGAGAGAGAGAGAGAGATTATGGGTAGTTGAAGATAAGGGAGGGAGTGGGGGGTAGAAGGTGTGCGTGATATGAGAAATGTGGACACGTTCCACATGAATTGGGGTAAATGCTGTAATTGGTAGTACTACTACTACTATTACTATTTTTGCCCCCTTCGTCTTTTTCCGTTTTATTAACGGCTAGAAGTGTCCAGTCATCCTACGACTGTCTTATTCTCCGGTTCACATGGATCCATTTTCAAACCAAATATACTGAGTTCAAAACTTGACAGACTCTTAAGTTTAGGCCGCAAGAGGAAAATTTCTTGTCCCAGCGTGAATGATTTGCCTTTAATAAGACAACATATGAGAGGAATTGTAAAAATGTGCGTAAACTGACTCAGACATTTTTAACTGTAAGAATAAAAAGAAAAAAGAGGCAAAAATAGTACTACTAGTAGTATCAATTACAGCATTTACCCCAATTCATGTGGAACGTGTCCACATTTCTCATATCACGTACACCTTCAACCCCCACTCTCTCTCTCTTATCTTCAACTACCCATAATCGATTTACCTCTCTCTCTCTCTCTCTCTCTCTCTCTCTCTCTCTCTATCTATCTATCTATAACCCATCACCACGATCACTCTTCTTTGCTCCACCTACCCAGAGTAAATATTCGATATAGAGTTAGAATTGAGATTTCTAATTCCTATAACTTCCCGAGATTGTTTTAATTAGGATGTATGTGATAGGTTGTAGGTCTCACGTTAAATATTGGATCTTAGGCTCCGTTTATTTGGGCATAAAATATTTTCTTGAAAAATGTTTTACTTATTTTTTAGCGTTTGGTTGTTTGCAAAAGAAAGAAAAATATTTTACTAGGTAAAACATTTTATTTCATATGGTTGAAAACATTTTCCGCTTGAAAAGGCCGTAAGTCATTTTCCAGAAAACTTCTTGTGTGGAACAACTATGAACGAAACACCAGAAAATAAAAAAAAAACTTTTATTTTTTGCAAAATCATTTTACATGAAAAATATTTTACTTTGAAACAAACGGATTACTTCGGAATCACAATTTCTCACTTGTTTCCCCACAGTAATGAACAGAATTATAGTAACATATGACCAGGAGTACAAACAAGCCGAACCGGGTTGAATTCTAGGGCGTTCGAGCTTCTCACTTTAATCCAAAAGAACTCTTAGCCCTCCAAAAACTGGGAGTTGATAAGAGTTTTTTTTTGATAGAAGTTTACCGAAATAATCCAGCAATAAAACTTTATAGTATATGATTAATGAGATACTACTTCCTTTACCGATTTAACAAAAAGGAAATATATTAAAGTGCATTGCAAGATTGGAATTACAAGCTTACTTGAGTGGTAGTTCAATGATAGCCACCATTATTACTTCCATTCATTTTCTTGGAATTTAAATTCCACTAACTACGACTAACAATTAATACTGACTTTTACCGAGTAAAAAAAAAAAAGGAATTACAAGATAAAATAAAAAGATTGACCATGTATATCATCTACAACAACAATAACAGAGGTTAATTCGTGTCTTATCACCCTTACACTTAGGACCTGGTTCATAAGTCTTAAGTTTTTATCTCATTTCATTTTTCGGTTTTGAATTTTTTATTTTTCTTACGGCTTTATAAATGGGCATTATTGTGTTTTGAAATATGTTTTTTTTTAATGTTACGGCTTTATAAATACGCAAATAAGCAGTGTACGAAACTGCCTAAATATTTGTTCAACCCACCCACTACCTCCAATTCTAAAAAAAAAAAAAAAAAAAAAAACCACTACCTCCCTTCTCTCTCTCTCTCTCTCTCTCTCTCTCTCTCTCTCTCAGAGTATATATATACACCTCGTTCTTTGCCTTCTTTGTAGAGTCGCAAGTACCAATATCAGAACGCGCGTACAGTCCAAACAAGGCCAATTTCTATGCCTTATCACATCTCTCTTGTACCTGCAGGCCCGTATCCCTCTATGCATTATCGCTCAATCATAACCCTAGAAACCTTTTGGAATTTTACTGTCCCATTGGAATTACTATCATGAAATACTGCAATATGCACATGCATGTATACAGTAAGTCTATGGGTACAGAACAATTGGTACAAATTTTGTACATAGATTTTTCGTGGGGCTCACTACGGATCCCATACAAATGATCCGAGCCGATCATTAAATGTAAAATATTTTTTCAAGGGCTCCTGCAAAAATTCAGCTCAATCCGATACTTATAGGTTTTCAATCCAATCATCTAATTTTTTATTTAGATTTCAGGATATGAAAAAGTTAGATGATTGGATCGAACATCTATAAGTATCGGATTGAGCTGAATTTTTGCGAGGGTCCTTGAAAAAATGTTTTACATTTAGTAAACGGCTCGAATCATTTGTATGGAACCCGTAGTGGGACCCATAAAAAATCTATGTACAAAATCTGTACCAATTTTTCTGTACCCATAGACTTACTGGCATGTATATGTGTACATCTTTTTTTGTTTTTGGTACTTCGGAATATTATAAATAGTCAACTAAAGAGTTTGCAGCGTAGGTGCATACATGGTTCAAATATTATAATCCACAAAATAAAACACCAAGAATCCTAATCGAGAATCTGCCTTAAGTCAAGGCGATCGCGAATCAAAAACTCTCTGAGCGAGGGTGGTTGAGCAAAAGAAACCACCAAGTCTTTATTTTGTTCCGCTCCAATTCTAGCAAGAAGATCCGCACATTGATTTGCCTCTCGATATATATGGATGAGCGTTGATCCCGTCCTAACGAGGATGACGTGGGCATCATTGATTAGATTCCTTTGAGGATGATTAGTAGCATTGCCTTCGTTATACTTTTCAATCAAAAAGTTATTTTTTTGTTTTTTATATTTTTAAACCTGCAAAAGTAACATTTTATTAGGGATAAGAAAATGGATTCCAAGCAAAAATTGAAAGCAAACCCAAAATCTAGCCCTAGAACCGTAAAATCGCCTCCGCTGCCCCACCGCGATACATCCACCCCTGCCGGAAACCACACCCCGACAACCAAGAGGTTACTGAAGCAAACATATAGTATATGCTTAGCTAGCCTAGCTTCTCTGTGATGAGGCTTGGCTCACCGATTTCAGAGGGCCGCCATAATGTTAATGGTTGCTTCTACACTACTAAGGAAGATTGCAGAGAAGCTTTTGAAATTGGTCCTGCAAAAGGAGTTGAGTTTACATATGCCTAACGGTTGTTCATCCAAGCACATTACTACCATTTTTTTTTCCCCTTCTGTTTTGAACTGCAGTAACCAATTGCGTGATCACACGGCACGAGGATGGTCCTTTTATTTAATGCATCTTTCTTACCCTAGGGTACGACGAGCAAATGTTCGTTTGATTGCCAGGCAAGCTTGGTCCCACACAGGAAGTATGTAGACCACAATTTCACGTCAACCCCATGCACTTTCTCTGACCACAATTTCACGTCAACCCCATTCACCGTGGCATGTACTCCCTCCGTCCCTAATTAATTGTCCATGTTACTATTCCGGACATTTTAAAAAATTATTTATATCTTCAAAAGTATTATATTTTTTATATGCAATATGGATCTTATTTGATAGATCTCGATTGATTCTATTAGACAAAATTTTGAAAATTATGAAAAAAAGTAGTATAAATTAAAAGATATAACTCATTTAAATAAATTTGAAAAAAGTGAAAATGGACAGTTAATTAGGGACGGAGGGAGTAATCAACTGTCAGAAGCCAGGGCACACGCAAATCTATTCTAATATCTATTCTAATCTATAAAGGGAGAATATCTTTTGATATGAACACTTTTTTGAGGCTGGTTCACAATTTGCACTTCCCAAATTGTCCTCCAAACAAAAAAACTTGGCACAAATCAAATAACCTCTGCACAAACAACTATAAGGACCAAAAAGTAAAACCACAGCCACACAACCCCACGTAAAAGAAGAGGCAGTTACACAACTTTGCAAACTACACTTTCGCAGAGAACTGTTTTCTTCCTCAAAGGAACTGTTATGGATGCCAAAAGTAAGCCAGGGTCATTAGTTCTAGTAATTAGCTTCTTAAGTTTGTGATTAGCTTATGTAATTAGCAGTGTTGTGAGTGAAGTAAGTGGAGCTAATTTTTCTGTTATAACTGCCAGGTGGCAGTGGTTAGTCGTGAGAGCTTTTCTGTTTTGTAGGAGTATACAAAAGGTAAAGGGAATAGTTTGCTTCGGTAATCGAGAAATCAGAAATGAAAGACTTCTTCTCTCTTGCTTTTCTCTCTCTCTAGTTGTTGATAAACTGTTCTTAGTTTGATACAAATTCAGCATTTTCATATGGTATCAGAGCAATCGAAACAATTGTCCATCGATCTTAGGGCCCATTTGGATGCGGGAAAAAAATTGGGGGTATTAGTTAATAAGGGGGATAAGATAGTAGAGGGTATTAGTTAATAAGTGATGACCCACATTGATGTGATATTTATGGAGGGGAGATTAAATAGTAGGTTGTTTGAATGATGTATTAGAGAAGAGGGATTAAATAATATTTGGTTTGGATGAAGGATTAATAGGTGTATAAGAAAGGGTGGATGATATAAAAAAAACTGTCAAATGACCATTTTGCCCTTGTGCAATCCCTAAATTAATTATGTATTACGTTTTATATGTAATTGCAAATTTAATTATTCTTTCACAATTTAAGCCGTAATATTTATTTCTACTAACAAATTAACGAATTTAGTATTATTATTAAACAATTTTTTTTATAAAATTTGGTTTTTAAAAAAAATTAAGTGTTCCAAATTTCAATCCGTTTGAACCAATGGAAAGATTTTAGTTTTCTGATCATTTTATCCTAAAAGATTATAATTAAATTTTGACTCTAGGGCTCTCGTTGATTAACCCTAAGAAAGTCGTAGAATCAAATATATCTTAGGGCTAATCAACGAGAGCCATATAGTCAAAATTTAATTATGATCATTTAGGATAAAATAATTAGAAAACTAAGATCTTCACACTGGTTCAAACGGATTGAAAATTGGAACACTTATTTTTTTACACCGTTTATATATTAAAAAATATAGTTAAAAATTAAGTGTTCCAATTTTCAATATGTTTCAACTGGTGCGAAACTCTTATTTTTCTGATCATTTTATCTTAAATGGTCATAATGGATTTTTGGCTCTAAGGCATTTCAATGAGTACCCTAAGAGAGCCCTAAAACTAAATGAGGAGTCTTATGATAGGTTTGAATGGAAAGTATGATTTTTGGTAGGATGGAGAGTAGAAGTTAGTTGAATGGTGGATGGAAAAAGGGGATAACGAGGGGTATTTTCATCCACAAAACACCCATCCATAGCCGGATTATTTTTGGGGACCTCAAGAGGAGCCCAAAACTAATACCTGACAATCCCTACAATTGGGGAAAACGAAAAGGGGGTAAGAAATAATAGGGGAACAAATTGGGTTGCCAAACGGGGGGAAAACAGGTGGGCCCCTCCCATATACCCCTTCTAATTTTTCCCCTCCTTTTTTTTCCCTTCATCCAAGTAGGGCCATAAGGTAAATTCTACCTTTTGATCCATTGTTCTTTCTCTTGTTTTCTGAAATTGAAATTCTATTCGAAACCCTAGATTCTTGCTCTTTTCTTCTTCGATGGCAATCGTAACAGTACAATTACCTCCTTCTCTTGCTTTCATGGTTTCAAACTTTCATTCTCTCGTAAACACAAAGCTTGATGGATGCCTATCAAAAAAAAAAAAGCTTGATGGAACGAATTATTTGTTGTGGCGCATTCAAGTGGAGAATGTTATGATGGCTAATGGATACTATGAATATCTCGAAGGAACTGTTGAATGTCCTCCTTCTCGTGTTAGTAATACTGAAGGAGTTGAGAGTGTAAATGTAACAACTCCGATTTTTAGTAAATAAAAATCTCGTTTAAAAATTTGAAAATTCTTTATTTACTTTGAAAAAATTTCTTTTTAACTTTAATAATCCGTCATAATTAAATTTGAGGCTTATAAAATTAAATCTCTTCGCACCGGACAATTTAGTCCTTTTCCAAAGACAAGTATGCTTGTAGAAGCACTTGTATATTTTCCTAGTAAGTAAAATAAAATCTTTAAATTATATTTCTTGGCTAGAAATCCTACTTGGCAAGTAAAATTAGCTTCCAATCAATTAGTTAGAGAAACTTAAGTACCATTCAACTTAGTTACATTTTCCTAACCCTTATGAACCATTGGACCTAAAGAAGTAATCATTATGCTTCCAAAAGTAGTGTACTTAGGCTTGCCATGCATGCAAACCTAAGGATTATAGCCTTGAACCTAATTACCCTCCAAAGTTACTTTCCTAAATATTTCTCTAGGTATATATATATATATGTATATATACATCATAGCCTACTCTAGTCATGCCTATATATGTACATATCTACTTTCTAGAAAAAGTTTTAACCATTGGACAATTTTTTGTCATTAAAAGCCTTACCCATAATCATTACCCTTTTTCCTAGACTTAGTACGCTAGACTACTTAGCATTAGGGGTGTAAACGAGCCGAGTCGAGCTGAGTATTGACATGCTCGAGCTCGGCTCATTAGAACTCGGTTTGGAATAAATGAGCCTGCTTGGCTCGAGCTCGAATTCATCAACAGAATTTGCGGATTAAAAAAAAAAAAATTCCAGAACCCGTCGTAGGTGAAACCCATCTTCAACTAATCAGAATTTGCAGAAGAAAAAAAAACTAATTAGAATTTAGAACCCATCGTAGGTGGAAACCCATCTTCAACAGAACCCCAATTACCACCATGAATAAACTCAAATCTAATCATCCAACAACAGAACTCCAACAAATCAGAACCCATCATGTAGGTGAAACCCACCTTCAACTAAGTTCATTGCAACAAATCAGAACCCATCGTAGAACCGACGAGACCGTGATCTTGACCGAACTCCTTCTCGAAGTTGTCTGCCGTCAAATCTACAACATCATCGGCGAAAGTAAAAATAAGGCTAGGAGAGAGAGAGAGAGACTTACGGTCGGAAACCTTAGCAGAGGGAGATCGACGACGAAGCGGTGATGATTGACGGCGAAGGGACAAAGAAGATGAGGAGTTGCAGAGGGATGTGAAAGTGAATCAGAGAATGGCTGCCCACCCCTTCTTCTTCTTTTTCTTCTCTCTCTCTCTCTCTCTCTTTCTCTCCTGATTTGAGTGGAAAAGAAACGGCGGATAGAAGTGAAAAAGAAAAAGAAACAGGTGAAAAACCCTAAAATTAAGAAGTGTATATATATATATATTTTCGAGCCGAGCCGAACCGAGTCGAGTCGAGCCAGCTCGCGAGCCTGTCGAGCCGAGCCTAACTAGGCTCGAGCTCAACTCGTTTGCTTAACGAGCCTCAAAACCGAGCTCGAGCTCGCTCATTTACCCTTCGAACCGAGCCGAGTCGAGCCGTAACCGAGCCGAGCTCACGAGTAGCTCGGCTCACTTACAACCCTACTTAGCACTTAAGTGTGTGTGTGTGTGTATATATATATATATATATATAGACATATATATACACATACATAGTACGAGAGAGAGAGAGAAAGAGAGAGAGAGAGAGAGGCCAAGAGTGAGAGAGAGAGAGTGAGGTGTGTGGATGCGTTTGTACACCCCCCAAGCTACCTCTTTAGCCTTAAGCCTAATTACTACTTAACAACCCATCTTTGGACCACTTGAACCCTAAAACCTAGACTTTAATCATCCTAGATTTACCTACAACCTAGCCTTAATCCTCCTAGAAATTGACTTACAACCTAGCCCAAGATTGACTAAACATGGGAAGGCTACTTCTTTTAGCATCATTAGACTTGTAAGACTTGCAACCTAGGTTATAATCACCTAGAAGCCTTAGAAAATCTCCATGATCACCTAGCCTTGCACCTATACATGGATTGACAAGTGAGGGAAAGATTTGGCAATCTTAAAAGTGTGATTGGACAAAACAAAGAGAGAAAGAGAGAGAGAGGGGGTGGCCGGCCAAGAGAGAGGGAGAGAGCCCAAGATTTTTGCTATAAATAGCACCCCCCCTCATGCCATTCAACTCACACCTTCAAGCCTTCCAACTTCTCTCTCTAGAATTCTTGAGTTTGTTCTTTGTTCTTCCTTTGTTCTTGGTGTTCTTGAGTTCTTCTTGAGTTGTTCAAGAAACTCATCCAAGGCCGCTACTAAACCACTACTTGACCACCGTTTCGATCTAAAAAGTTCAGTAGTTAAGTCAAGAACTAGTTTCGAGAGAAAAAGAAAGTATTATCTTTTCTCTTTCGAAACTACTGTAAGCTTACCGTAGGAGGCCATTCCGTTCGATAGTAGACGTACTTACTTTTTTCGTAGCCGCACCTACCGCCAAGAAGAACGGTAGAATATTCTTACTCACTATCTCTAAGTATAAATAGAAATGTGTATATTGCTTGTATGCTTGAAATGCATGAGAGAAAAATAACTAGTAGACTTGTTTTTGAAAAGAAATATGATTAAGATGAATAACTTGACTTTATTTTCCGGAAAAACATATGTTGTTTTGAACTTCCTAAAAAGGAAGAAAGAATGGATTTTGAAATATAAGCTTGATTGAAATTATTTGTATTTCGATCTTTAGGATGATTATGAGCATGTATAAATGATTGTTAGGATTGCTTGCTTTGATGTGCGACAAAGCATAAGTGGGTTCCACTCCAAAGGTGTCTGTCTATGTGACACTATGCTTTGAGTTGTGTGCTAAATATTTGAGCATGATTACGTGAACTTAGGGATAATATGAGCATAATAAGTAATATAGAGTTGGATGATCTTGCTAGTTTAGTTTCAAGATTTCAATGAATGATTTATGTGTATTTATGTGAAAAGTCCTACCGCGGAGTCTATGCATGAAAACGAGACACAAATATCAAGAAAGTAGAAACATGACACTTAGGCGTTGTTAATGAAAGGTGTGATTTTGAAAAAGAAAACGTTTTGAAACCGCAATGTGGCTGGACTTGGTAGTCCATTATGTGGTGTGTGTTGCCAATGGGACCGGACTTGGTAGTCTCATTGGAGGTGTGAAATGTTTTGCGAAAACCGCAATGTGGCCGGACGTGGTAGCCCATTGTATAGATTGCCAATGGGGCCGGACGTGGTAGCCTCATTAGTAATGTGGCTTGGTTATCCGTGGAGAGGAGCCAATGCAAATTTCGAATGTTTTGCGAAAACCGCAATGTGGCCGGACGTGGTAACCTCATTGGTAATGTGACTTGGTTATCTGCGGAGAGAAGCCAATGCAAATTTTGTGTGCCAATGGGAGTTCGGAATAGCGGAATCATTGTGAGGATACTTGGGAACCCGGAGCGGCGAAACCGAGGTTAGGTGTGTAAAACGATTTTCGAAAACCCAATGGGAACCCGGAGTGGCAGAACCATTGTGGTATACTCGGGAACCCGGAACGGCGGAATTGAGGGTTGAATTGTGCTTGGTTATCCGCGGAGAGGAGCCAATGCAAATTCTTGTTTTTGTGTGCCAATGGGAACCTGGAACAGTGGAACCATTGTGAGGATACTCGGGAACCCGGAGCGGCGGAACTGAAGTTGGGTGTGTTAAAAAAAAATGCTTTTTGGTAAAAGTGAAAATGTGACATGGTCTACGATGAGTCGCGTAGGAGAAATACAGATATCATAGACGCCAACATTAGCTAGGGAATGTGGATGTGTCATTGGTAATTGCTTGTTGATTTTGCACGTGCTATTGAAAACTGTTGGATTTATATGAGCTAGTATACTACTTCTATTACTTATTGTGTGTAAGTTATGGGTTAGCGGTACAGGATTACTCTGTTGAGCTCTTGTAGTTCATGGTGTTACCTTTGGTGACCCTGACATATTATACCAGTGGCGATGCTGGTATAATGTGTCAGACTTTGTAGATGACTAGGGTGAGCTGTACGCCTTGGAGGCTTTCGGAGCCGAAAAGCTGGCTAGGATGGAGGAGCAGGCGGAGCTGTAGTTAGGAACCTTAGTTTCCCCTCCCTTTATGTAATGAAAGTACTCTTGTGGGAGTTATGATGTAATAATGAGCCAGACTATATTTAGATTTTCAATAAAAATTGTTTATTTAACGTTCCCAAAATTCGGAGCGTTACAGTAAATCCTGCATTTTCATTGTGGAAGCTTATAGATACATAGCTTTTATCGTGTTTGACTGCTTCTATCTCTCAATCCACCTTACCGTATGTACTTGGATTGCAACATGTGCATGAAGTTTGGGAATCTCTGTCTACTAGATATAATTCTTTATCACACAGTCATGTTCAAGAACTTCGAACAAGACTGTATACCCTAACCAAGACATCTACAATGGACAAGTATATAGACACAATCAAGGAGTATGCACAAAAAATAGCTGCTGCAGGTAGCCCTGTTTCAGAGGATGATTTGGTCTTTCACACTTTGAGGGGGTTGCCAAAGTCTTTCAATGGTTTTAGGACTGTTGTGAGAACACGAGGTGGATCTATAACCTTTGCTGAATTAGTTAATATGCTCACTGGTGAGGATCTGCAGTTACTTCAGGAATCAGAAACTGAGATCTCATCTGTTTTGTTGGCCACACATGACAACAAAGCTGTTTCAAATCAGTCAGTTGGTGAATCTTTGGCACAGAGTTCTGGGCCTTCAATGAAGGTTCAAATGCCTTCTTTATCTTCTCAGTTTGGTGTGCCAATACATTTTCCTCAGATCTCACAATTTCCTCAGTCCACATCTCAGTTTATGCCACAGTTTATGTCACATGCTCAGTCCTTTTTTAAGCCTTTATCACATTTTACAACCCCAAACTTTCGAAATTTTCCTAGAGGTAGAGGTCGAGGCCCTAGATTACCATGTGACATTTGTGGGAGATAGAATCACAGTACAAATTTCTGTTATTCTAAAAAGCAGTTTGGTCAGTTTCAACCATCCTTTAACATGATCTCTTAGTGGAGGAGTTCACCATCTCCACCAGGTTGGATGTCATCTCCTAACTATGCATCCGGACTTCCTATGTTTAAACCATCAATGTCAATGCCTTCTGTATCAATCCATGGACCAAGACATCCTATGGTTAATCCACATGTTCCACAAACCCCTTTTGCTGGCATCACTGAGGCTTATACCATGCCATATATGAACCCAGGGTCTTCACATACATCTACTGCTTTCTCTGGATCTCCTGGGTTTACTGAAGTTTATAGTATGCCTTACATGACACCTGGTTCTTCAGGCAGTTCTTATGGGTTTTCTGGCTCTACATCACAGTTGCCACCTAATGTTCAGGCTTTTCTGGGGAGTATAACACAGCCTTTAATACTGGATCTTCTTTTGTGTTTCCTGCCTCTCAACCATGATATTTTGATAGTGGTGCTACAAACCACATTACCCATAATGTGCAGAATCTAACTCAGCCACAGCCTGCACAAGCTGGAAATGGAGTTTTGGTTGGGAATGGATCCACATTACCTGTCACCTACACTGGCAAAGGTTTACTCCTAACTCCTACTATCAATTTTCAGTTATCTCATGTTCTACATTCACCTCATATAACACATAATCGTCTATCTGTTTATCAATTTGCTAAAGACAACAATTGTTTACTCATTTTTGATTCATCTGGTCTTGTTATTCAAGACAAGAATACCCTTCAAATTCTGTACAGGGTCCCTATCACAAGGGTCTATATCCTCTTCTAATCTCCTTTGAGAAGTCTCATGGAGTGTCATCTTTTGCTGTGTTCTCTGGTGTTTCTTCAACTGCATTTGTGAGCACATCTTCGTCTGCTATGCTATGACATCAAAAACTTGGGCATCCTAGTTTTCCTTTGTTTTCTGCTTTAATAAAACTACATGGCTTACCTGTTTCTAAGCCTCATTTGGTGAATTGTAGACCATGTCAAATGGCTAAAAGTCATAAGCTTGCTTTCCCTTTATCTGTTTCACATACTACTACTCCTTTTGAATTAGTTCATATGGATGTATGGGGACCATCTCCCATTCCTTCACATAAAGGTTTTCGATTTTATCTGTTGATTGTTGATGATTACACAAGGTTTAGTTGGCTTTTTCCTCTTCATTATAAATCAGAGGTCAAGTATGTCATAGCCAATTTCAAAGCTTATGTTCGCAATCAGTTTCACACAACCATAAAAACTGTTAGGAGTGACAATGGGGGTAAGTTTATGATCAATCATTTTCTTCTTCATTTGTTCCTGTCTACTGGAGTTCTACATCAAACTTCCTGTCCTAAGACTCCAGAACAAAATGGAACTGTTGAACGTAAGCATAAACATCTTATAGAAACTACTGTAGCTCTGTTGATTCAAGCTGGTTTACCTACACATTTTTGGCTTGAAGCCTTGTCTATTGCAGTGTATTTGGCTAACAGAATGCCTCATACTTCCATCAAATTCAGGTTCCCTATACTATGCTTTTTCAATGTTCTCCTAATTATGCTTTTCTCAAACCTTTTGGGTGTTGTTGCTATCCTTGGCTTAAACCCTATAATGTTCATAAACTTTATCCAAAATCCATTCCTTGTGTGTTTCTTGGATATTGTGATAACACTAAGGGATATAGATGTTATGATCCAAGTTCTAACAAAGTTTATATCTCAAGACATGTGAGATTTGTTGAGAATGAATTTCCTTATTCTTCTCTTGTTCCAAACTCATTCTCTACCTCTTCCTCTTTGAATCCTCCTAGTTTTACTGTCCCTTTTACTGTATTTGATGATATAGTAATACCAATATTGTTCATGCACCATCTGTTTCTTTTACATCTGCACATTCTAATCCTATAACACCTGCATCTTCTGATTCTGTGTTTTCTGATGTTCAATCTGCTTCTACTTCTCATTCTCCACCTGTTTCTTTCTCTGCATCAAATGCATTTCCTTCATTTTTTGCTCCTGTCTCTCCCCTTCTTTCAGAGACTGCTTCTCAACTTGTTAGTCTTCTTTCTTCTTGTCCTTCATATATTCCTTTTTCTAATCTGCCAACCATTATTCCTGTAGTGTCCCAAACTTCTGTTTCACAACCTTTAATTCCTTCACATTCCATGACCACCAGGTCAAAGAATGGTGTCTTCAAACCTAAAATTCCGTTTAGTTTAGTAGTTGTTGGAGAGCATAACTCTTTGCCACAGACAGAACCCAAACATTTCTCAGAGGCTGTCAAACATCATGTTTGGCAAAAAGCTATGGCTGACGAATACCAAGCCTTGGTTAGACAAGGTACTTGGAAATTGGTTCCTCCTCCTTCTCATGCTAACGTTATTGGTCGTCAATGGATTTACAAGATCAAAAGAAATTCAGATGGTAATGTAGCTCGTTATAAAGCAAGGTTGATGGCTAATGGTAACCAACAAACAAAGGGAGTAGACTTTTCTGAGACTTTTAGCCCTGTTATAAAACAACCTACTGTTAGAGTTGTGCTTAGCTTGGCTGCTCATCATCAATGGCCCATCAAGCAAATGGATGTGACTAATGCTTTTCTCCATGGGGTCTTAGAAGAAGACGTTTATATGAGACAACCTCTTGGTTACAAAAATTCAGAATATCCTACTTTTGTCTGCAAACTTGAAAAAACTCTTTATAGCTTAAGACAAGCTCCAAGGGCTTGGTTTGCTTTATTTTCTGGTTTCCTACTTCAACAAGGTTTTGTCAATAGTAAAGCTGATATCTCTTTGTTTACTCACAAGAATGATCAAGGGATAACTGTGGTTTTAGTGTATGTGGATGATATCTTGATCACTAGGAGTAACAGTCCTTACATTTCAGAGTTAATCATGGTTCTTGGCTCTAAGTTTGTGATGAAAGACCTTGAATCTCTCAGTTATTTTCTAGGGATTGAAGTACTGCAACATGGGTCTGGTTTTATTCTATCCCAAACTAAGAATCTTAGTCAAAGCTAGAATGAGTGACTGCAAACCTAGTCCATCTTCTTCTTCTATTAAACCAGCAGTGTTGACTCCAGATCTTCCATTTCCATATCAACATTGGTTTAGGACAATAGTAGGTTCTCTTTAATATTTGACTTTAACACGGCCAGAGATAGCATTTGTTGTCAACTTGTCGTGTCAACACATGCATAATCCCACACAAAGTGATTTTGTTGCTGTCAAACAAATTCTGAGGTATATAAAGGGCAGTATCCGTCAGGGTTTGCAGTTTATTCATGGCCCTTTGAACATCACTGCTTACACAGATGCCGATAGGGCAAGAGACCACTTGGACAGACGATCAACCACAGGGTTTTTGTGTCTTTCTTGGGCCCAATCTGGTTTCCTGGTGTGCTAAGAAGCAGCACAAGGTTGCTCGATCATCAACAGAGGCTGAATACAGAGCCTTGGCAAACACAGCTGCTGATGTTTCTTGGCTACAACAGCTGATGGTTGATCTTTCTTTTTCTCCTACTCTTCCACATGTTATTTGGTGTGACAATTTATCTGCAATTTCTCTAGCTTCTAATCCCATATTTCATGCTCGCACAAAGCATGTTGAAGTTGACTATCACTTCATACGTGAAAAGGTTTTAAGCAAATAGATTTTGGTTCACCATGTGGGCACTATGGATCAACTAGTAGTTATCTTCACTAAGTCCCTATTTGTTGCACGTTTTCAGTTTTTAAAGTCCAAGCTCATGGTTGTCAGCACACCCATGAGTTTGCAGGGGTGTGTAAGCCAGGGTTATTAGTTCTAGTAATTAGCTTCTTAAGTTTGTGATTAGCTGATGTAATTAGCAATGTTGTGAGTGGAGTAAGTGGAGCTATTTTTTCTGTTATAACTACCAGGTGGCAGTGGTTAGTCGTGAGGGCTTTTCTGTTTTGTATATAAAGGCCCCGTTTGATAACCCTCAAAGGGGTTGGGATTGGATTGGTAGAGTGGTGGTATTATTAATACCTTGTTTGGTAACCAAAAATGGTCCGGACTAGTAGTCCGATGAGATTAATAATCCGGGTAATAGGGGATATTGCTAATACCCCGTGGGACTTGGTATTAAGGGGTATTAATAGTCCAATCCCAACTCCTTCACATTACCAATTTCTTCTCATTACCAATTTCTTCTATCAATTCAATCCCATCATCTAATCCCATCTCAAACAAACATGATATTAATAATCCCATCATCTAATCCCATCCCAAACAAACATACTCATTATCAATCCCTTCTCATTACCAATCCCATCTCCTTACGAATCCCAATCATAATCTCATCTCCTTACGAATTCCATCCATCTATCACTGTTATCAAACGGGGCTAAAAGGTAAAGGGGATAGTTTGCTTCAGTAATCGAGAAATCAGAAATGAAAGACTTCTTTCTTGCTTTTCTCTCTCTCTAGTTCTTGATAAACTATTCTTAGTTTCATACAAATTCAGCTTTTCCATAAAAAGCTGACGATTCAAGCATGAAGAATCACATCAATTACTTTTGACCGTTTGTTGCGCATATTTTATCAGAATTTGACGTGCATGCCCCGGCCTCTAATATTCTCTGAAGACACAATGATGTATGTTAGTAATAATTGCCGATAATTTTTTATACTTCAGTTTTTTGTCAAAATGTTTAAAAACTGACTTAAAGACGGATTTTTTTTATCCCAGTCCCAGATTTTTTATCAAACCCAAAAATTTAAAGGTTAAAATGTTTTAAAAGTTTAGTCAACGACGGGTTTTTTTTAATGATCACAGCCTCAATTTCAACTAAAGCTACACAACCTCAGATTTCACATACGACCCAAAACAGGAGAGAGAGAGAGAGAGAGAGAGAGAGAGAGAGAGAGAGAGAGAGAGAGAGAGAGAGAGAGAGAGAGAGAGAGAGAGAATGAATATGGTAAAGTACCAGAAAAGTATTGAAGTACAATTAAAACCTACAAAAGGGAATTGCAAAAGTAATCGCAGTGCCTATTTAGTTAGATTTTGTGTGAAGCATTGATTATCGATCTCTTGGACTTCATTTGATGGACGGATGTTTGAAGCTTTTGGCAATGCTGATAAAAAAAAAAAAAAGCTTTTGGCAACCATGGATTTTCGAAATTTGCTACACAGAAAGGAGAGGAAATAACTGATCAGGAATCAAGTTCATAGGTGTAAAAGTTGTAACTGGACGTCGTTTATAAACGTGGGGTGCTGTGTTTGGTTATTTTTTTTTTTTTTTCTGATCTTACAATTAATAGGTGCGTAGGTTACTTGTAAAGTAAATTCTTTATTTTGTTTGTGGCAATTTGGGAAGAGGAAATGTGAGCCAGCCTCATTTTGGAGTCCTTACCAAAGTGTGCTCCCCATTTATATATTAGAATAGATGCTACTACCACACATACTTGCACATACGAGGCTCATGCACACTGCACACACACTCGGTGTGTGAGCCTCATGTTTGATGTGAGAGAGTTTGTAATTGTGTGTGGTTAAAGAATAATTATTATTGGAGATGTAATATCGCAACACCTTCTGTGATTACATACCAAATTCGGTTTTCGGCGACGATTTGTCGCCCAAATTTGTAATCGTTCTTTGTTTCACGCCAAAGAAGTCACCGCTGTTGGCGACGATTTTTTTCCTCACCACATGTAAATTTTGGCAACTTAATTTTTTTCATTGCAGAATGAAACATTTTGGTGACGATTTTTTTTTTCGTCTCCAGAAACGAACAAACTAGAAAAATTGTTTTCACTTTTTTGTTGCTCGAACTTGAGGAACCCGGTTTCTAAACTACCACTCTTACCACTGCGCCACTTATCATTTCGTCGATAATATTGCCAAATTTAATATATATTAGAATTATTATTTTATAACTAATTTTGTAAAATCCTGACATTTAAAATTATAGTCACGGGGTTTGAATAGGAACTCGTTAGGCTATGCGAAGTGAATCTCATCTGAATAAACGTGTGAAGTAAGTTAAACGTGCGACTGATTTAATTTTGTAAATACGATGAGATATTTGAGTTAGATTTGACACACAGTACCAATTACGAGAAGTTGGGATTTTCGCTTAAAAATCGGATAAGCTTTCTTCACTTCAACCTCACCTGACAATCTTTTTCTGAAGAAAAGAGTTGGAACTCTGTTACCAGAAAAAGGGGAGTTGGAACTCTATTATGGAGCCCGACCCATATGGACTCATTACTTTATGAATTGCGTTTTATCCGGGGAAAAAAAGTGGACTCATTACCGATTCGTGGGTATGAACAGTTGCTTGAGTTATAGTTGTTCGAACGCGTCCGAATTCTAAATCTCCAAAAAATCAAAAAATTTCAACATAGACTAAATAAAATACAACGGTCATCGCGGCGATAGTATTTTGAAATAAATCCTACATCGGGGAAGTAAGAGAAAGACGACTGCAAAGTGGGTAATAAAAAAGGCAGCCAATTTCATTGCAAATCATACCTTTCTCGGCCTTTTGGCAAAGATTAAGTGTAGTATTTGTTCTTATCAGTTTAATATCTGATATGTGGGCTATTGGCTCACATATATGATATTAAATTATAAATAAATAATTTTTTGAGGGAGAGAGTCCATCACAGTTGCTTGTTGTTGGAGCTCTTGAGCGTCACCTTGGCTTTGCACTATAGCATAGTCCTGGCGCACCCCACCAATTCTGGTTCTAACTTTTGTGCCCATAGGACCAATGCTTGTTATGTTAGCCATTGGTCTAAGCTTTGAAAAAGCCTCAGAAGTAGAAATCTAAAAGCAGAGCGACAGTGCAAGTTCTGCCTACTTCATCAGGCAGTGCTTGGTGGCCGGTGTGCGAGAGATAAAGTGCGTGTGATCCGAGATTTAAGAAATTGCTGAAGCCATATATCACCTGGGTTTTGTCGTAGTCATCTTCTGAAACGAAGTCATCTTTTGAAACGAAGATCTCCATTCTTCTTTACAAGATATGTATAGTTATGAGAAACTCGAGATGGTAAAACTTGGGCCAAAATTTTTTGATGTCGTTCTATGTTGTTATTGAAGCAGCCTCAATGGATCCAATTCCATTGTTGATACAAATAAATCAGTATGAGCTTTTCGGGCACTTGATAACTGAATGTTGAAACACATTGGTCTCGAATCGTTGAATTTCTATGCAATTGAGATGAAAAAATGCTTATTGAAATTCTTCTACTATTGGCCCAGACATGGCTGGTTTAGTTAGGCCACTGTTTAGAGTAATGCAAGATGAGCACATTGAGTAACTTTTTCTACACAAGATCACCGGCCTTTTACAGAGTATTGATAGTATGGCAACAAAAACCTAAGTGAAAAATTTGGCAGGAGAGCGTTGGCATATGAAAATCGATGAATCATACAAGAAGTAAATTGGTAATTCTTTTTATGTTCTTGGAGTATGAGAGGATCGAACCTTTGGAGATGATTTTTGGCTCTTTTTTAACTTCTTTTTGTATGTACGCTCGAATGGAGGTTTTACAACTTCCACTGTAGTTAGAAGTCAAGTGACTCAAGTCAGGTGGTAGACAATATTTGGAAGGTGTTACTAATTCTATTGGTACAAGGATCATATGCCTCTAAAAAGAAGGCTTTCACTACCGACACCAATGGTAAAATGCCTTCTGCAACAGAGTACATACAAACGGGTGCAAAATGCCTTTTCCATCGAAGACGGGTACAACTGCCCCAAATCGTTGGGGGATGAGATCCGAGTGAAGAAAGCCAATGGTTGTTCTGTTTGCTGTTAGTCCCACATTGAGGAAGTTAGAGAAAGAGGACTGGCAAGTTGCGGTTAAAAGAGGTAGCCAATTACAATACAAAATCATACATTTCTCGTCCTTTTGGCTAAGATCAAGTGTAGTATCTCTTCTTATCAACTTAATATCTGATGATACGTGGGTCATCGGCAACCATGCTTTACCACAATGCTTTACCACAGGAGCAATAGAACAACTTTTGTAATTTTCCGGGGTATTAGTGCATATATATTACTTCCTCAAACTCGGGAGCCCTCCTTTGGGGCCCTATTTTTAGCGTGGTCACGTGACCCCTCTGTGCCTACACTTGATCCGCCCCTGCTTGGCGCACCCTACCAATTCTTGTTCTAACTTTTGCACTAATATTAACAATTGCTCGTTATGTTAGCCACAGAGTTAAGCTTGAAAAAATGTTTCAGAATCAGAAATCTATATGCACAGCAATACCTTTTTTTTTTTTTTTGTATACTAATGGTGGGCAAATATTCTGAAGCCCTATCACTTGTGTTTTGTCTTCTGAAAAGAAAATCTACATTCATCTCAATAGTTTACATGTTGTTCTGTGGTGTTATTGAAGCACATATATGCCTTATTAGTGAATCCAATCCTGTCTTTGATATGAATAAAGCAGTTTAAGATTTCAGGCACTTGAATAAATCAGTATTGACGTGCATAGTACTCAAAGTGTTGAAAATTTCTATGAATTTGAATGCACTTGCGATGCAAATCTGATTTCTTAGAGTTTGAATGAATTCTTCTTCCATTAGCTGAGCCATGGCTAAGTTTAGTAAGGCCAATTAATGCTAGATTAATGCAAGATGAACAACTTCAGTACTTTGATCCTCCAGAAGATCAATAGATTTAACTGGAGCCGGGTTAAGCTCAACTACTTCCATATCCACTTGATTTAAGAAACCCACTTCTGAAAGATTCCAAAATTCTTTATCAAACTCCCGAACATCCGAAGCCAAATCATGAATCGCCGTGTCAACTCCCAACAAAGGAGTTATATTCTTTGCTGCAATTTCGCCATCTTCCCAGGCCAAATTGCTTTCCCCGACACCAGAAATTGAATCAAAACAAGTATCACCCACCACTGACTCCACAGCCCTAGAACTAGAATTTTGAAATTTGAAATTAAGATTTGTACCTTCAACTACCCTCTCCCCAACATACGAATTTGCACAATCATTGATACCATCTTGGAGCTCGGTGATCGGAGAGAGCTCACAACCTGACGGAGATCCATCAATCTTAGACTCATCCCTAGCGTTCATTGATTTGTTGTCACTGTACCCATTCTCCTTAGATTGAATATTCTTCACCAAATCCCGACCTTCATTCTCCTCCACTCCATCCTTAGATCGAACGTTCTCTTCTAATTCATTAGAGTCCATGCAATGGCATTTTTTGACAGAGATTGTAGTAACAACTCTGTTATCCCAAAAGGTTTCAACATAAGGATCCTCTACTATACGAATAGGAAAGATTTTACCTTTGATTCTAAGATGAATATATAGTCTCATTGATACAATCCAACCTTTCTGTAACAATGAAAACTCTTCCTTTGTCAAATGCCAGGCTATTTGCGGTAAGCTCATCAATGTGGATGACCTCACCCCATAGGTTGCCAATGCTTGTGAAGACTTGATTGTTCCAAATATTAGGAGGAACACCGAGACATGATAACCAAACACATCTCGAGGGAATAAAGTCCATTCCATTCCATTTGTTGATGTCAGAGAACCATTGTTTCCAAACATTTTTCAATGATAGCAATTCTTCTAAAGATTCATGGGACTTGAAGGATATCAAAGTGTTTAGACCTCCCCAAGATCTGATTTGAGCGTCCCTAATGCCATGAATAGTGAAGAGATCTTGTATGAAGGAATTATCATGATAATGAAGACGTTTGCCCACTGCACACAACCCCAACCATTCAGTGTCAGTTTCATTAACCTCAATCAAAGGGTTGGAAGATCTCCCTGAATCTCTGTTAGGATCTGCGGCATTGTCTCGGCAAAGAGTTGCATTGTTATTCCTACGACCTCCAACAATTTCCGCATAAGACACAACCCCGATGACAGGAGCTTCCTTTGATAACTCCGCTTTGCTTGAAACTGCCACAAACTGTGTCGGTTTCTTCACATTTATATTCTGGTTACTCCTCAATTTCAATTTATCCTCATTTCCCTTCCATGGAAAACTTGCAATCTTAGCATGTAGTTTGTGACCTCTGATTACAGAAATGAATGGGATGACAATCAGTAATCTTAGCATGTAGTTTGTGACCTCTGATCGAGGAGCATATCAGTAATCTGTTAAACTAAAGGAACATATCAGAGATCAAGGAACCCATATACATACTACAGATCCCAATGATCAAGATCACCAAACTTCAAAAATTACAGGTTGAACAAGTGCACTCCGAGAACACCATCATCGTCAATAGAGCACCGTCGTCATCGTCGTCGATCAAAGAAAACCAAAACGGCAGACGAATCCCAAGAATCCATGCACAGATCGAGTGAATTTTGAAGCGAATGGAGGAATCTTTGTGTGGAAATTTGGAAACCCTAGGTTTCAGTCAAGGTGGAGATTGAAAGTGTGGGAGTCGATTGGAGTTGGGGGTGGGTGTTTCCTTATGAAGAGAGAGAGAGAGAAATGCGGCGGAAGTGCAGAACTGGAAATGGAAGATAGGGGTCATAGAAGTGATTTTTCAGCCGAGCGGGTATATCCTACGTGGTACCCGCTCGGCGCATTCGAGCCGTTCGATATACTTTTGGACGACTCGGATTGAAATCCTCTCTTTCCTCTCATCCCAATACTTTCTCTCTCCTTTTTTCCTCTCCAAATCTAAGCCGTTCAAACACGTAATGGACGGCTTAGATGTGCGAGCGGGCACCACGTGGTACCCGCTCGGCACTGAAAAATTTTCCGCGGTCATAGGATTTTTTTGCGTTATATAGTACAGTACTCCCACATAAGTCGGTATACGTGGTACCCGCTCGGCGCATTCGAGCCGTTCGATATACTTTTGGACGACTCGGATTGAAATCCTCTCTTTCCTCTCATCCCAATACTTTCTCTCTCCTTTTTTCCTCTCCAAATCTAAACCGTTCAAACACGTAATGGACGGCTTAGATGTGCGAGCGGGCACCACGTGGTACCCGCTCGGCACTGAAAAATTTTCCGCGGTCATAGGATTTTTTTGCGTTATATAGTACAGTACTCCCACATAAGTCGGTCGGATCGGGTCAGATGGAAAAAAATCCCGTGCATCTGACACCCGATCGACACACACAATTTTTCTCAGATCTGGACCCGAATCCGACTGATACAACCGATCAGAATCGTCCGTTACCTTCGTTTTTCGGTTGGGTCAGGTCAGGTGGTCGGGCAAGTCGGGTACGTGGACAGCCCTACTTCAGATCAATCTCACCCCCCCCCCCCGATTTCAGCGAGCTCCGATGTAGATGGAGTCTGTCGTTGCTCGAGCAGTCCGCCTATGTGTTTCTTTGTTTGATCTTCCTCTCTATTGCTCTTCTTTCCGATCGTCCTGCAGTTCTATCGACGTTATTAGGCCGGCCCCGTTCTCGTCCTTGTGGGCGTCACATAGGTTCGCACCCTAACGAGGGCGTAGTTTCTTGGGATGGATGTAGCAGTTGGTGGTTCTGTACAGAGGGGAGTGGCTGTTGTGGTGATCAAGGTTCTGTTTTGTTGTGTTTGCTGTGTCTCGGCTGCCATTGTGGCAGTGGTGGTGGCGGCAGTGAGGGTCTTGATCGGTGTTTCTGGGCGGCTGGACTTAGGGTTGTGGATCTGTTGTTTACTCATAGGTTTTGCTTTAGTTTTGTTTGCTGTTTTTTTTGTTGGTTTGCTTCCCTTGCGTGGGACTTTCTCACTCCTTGTGGGTGTTGTTCTACTGGGTTTTTTTTTACGTCGTCTTGATGGCTTTTCGAGATTGGAGACGAGTCTTGTCTATGTGAGGTTCTGAATGTTCGTTTGTGAATTTAGGCCTTCTTTTTGGTTGCTCTCCTCCCTCCCTAGGGGGTGGCTGCCCATTCCCGATGTATGATTTTTGTATCAATGAAAGTACCTCTCAAATTTGACAATTTTTTTTTAATCATGTTTTGTTTTTTTTTTTTTTTTGTTCAATCGGAAACACGCATGTTTAGGTTTTGTTTCAAAAAGATCTATGCCCAAATATATATATTCGGTTTTTTTTGCCTTCTTCCAAGCAAACGAGGCTAAAATTGGAAACCTTCTAACAAAACCTTATCAGCATATGAAGATAAATGGATCAACAAGTCCCAGAACATCTTGAGAGAATATCTTCAAAGTCAAAGAATATTTATGTTTTATATTCAATCGTGGGAACATCCCTAGGTCATAAATACTACTACTTTTATGGTCCTTGTTATTGATTTCTCAATCTTATTAGCACCTCATATATACATTCAGGACTTGAGATTAATATCCCCATTCACTGCATGCAACATGTGCTGTGTTTGGTATTCTACCAGTTACCCCACCAGCAATCCAATCGAACAATTTTGAATATCTGGGAATTAGGCAGCATGCACCCACGACTTTTTTTTGTTTTTTTATTTTTTCCTTTCCGATAAACGGATGTCCAAATGGGCCCCACCTCACTTCATCTAGTTAGAAGTGAAGTCAAGCGTTAGACAATAGATGCATCGTGGAGCCAAATCAATTCCATGTTTCACAAGGCATTGAGCGGTTCTTCTATTACATTATGCAACAGAAACTGCACTCAGGCCCCGTTTCGGAAAGGAAAATAAGTACTTATTTTTTAAGAAGGCAATTTTAAGCTCAAAAATCATATGCTTACGCAAATAATTTTCTTATCAATATAGATCTTATTTGATAGATCTCATTGAGATCTTTAATACGGTGCAAAAAAAAATTGAAAAAATATTTTTCATTTACATTATTTTTGAGTTTGAAAATGTAGAAAAAGTACTTATTTTTTAGGAAGGTGTTCTGGAACGGAGCCTCAATACAATACAAAAGCTTGTAAGAATGTGCTAAAGAAAATCGCGAAGCAGGAGCGGCATACAATGTGCTATAGATCGATATCTATACAATACAAAAGCTTGTTAGAATCTACTTTAGTTATCGTTATTGTGGATTGGAGAACCGAAAACAATCATACTTTTGCCTCTGCATGCTTGGTGGTAATGAGCAAGAATTCGGCAAACAAACAAATGTGAAAGGGCGCCCCTGAAACATGGGGAATTTTATGATCACAAGGTATCATACAATTTTGTTATACAGATTGTGCTGGGCCGAACCCGACTCAACCATGGGTTGGTCCACGATTTGGTGACAGAACACATGGCTTGGGCTGAGCATGATGGGCCGAGCCACTATCTGATTGAGCTAATTTATCACGGCTCGTTTTTTTGAAATTATTGAACAGCTCAGAGTTTTCGTCCTGGATCCAAAGTTGGTCTAATGTGACCATCGGAGCAGAATCCATCCCCATGTGGTCGGTGGCTCTAGAGGGGTTCCAGATATATATAGAAGATAAGCTTAATTATATATGCCTAATGTATAGAAAAACATAAAAACCATATGGTTCATCAGTTACATTACACATCTATAAAGTTAGAAGCATCATCTGCCTCCTCAGAGAAGGGACCCTGGGACAAAAGACGAGTGCAAAAACGTGTTCTCCATAGAAGACGACGACAGTGCAAAATCGTCAAACCCTTCGCGTTGAGCAAACGTTAGCCCCACGGCAGAAATACCCATCAGTTTCAATTCTGGTAGAGGAATATCTCCCTCCAAATACTCCACAACTTGCCTCATATTCGGCCTGGCGGCTGGCTCAGTGTCGGAACACATCAAACCCAGCTTCAAAACCAACTCCACTTCCTCCACTACATACTCACTCCGCAATTTAGGATCAATGGTTCGCAAAACTTGCCCTCTCCTCCAGAAGGAAAACACCCAATCCACCAAAACTAAGTCCTCTGCTGCTGCTCGTGGCTCAATGGGCCTCCTCCCACAAACCACCTCAAGCAAAAAGGCACCGAAAGCATACACATCGGTGCTCGTTGTGGCCTTCCCGGTTCTAGTGTGCTCCGGTGCAAGATACCCAAGTGTTCCAGCCACATTAGTGGTTTGTGGATCGGTTCCATGATCAGACAATCTAGCTAGCCCAAAATCGCCCAATCTCCCATTCAATTCACCATCCAACAACACATTACTCGCCTTGACATCTCTATGCACAACAACTTGCTCCCACTCTTCGTGTAAATAGAAAAGGCCCGACGCCACCCCCTTGATGACTCGAAATCTTTGCTGCCAACTGAGGGTACAACTCGGCTGGTCGTAGAGCAATTTATCTAGACTTCTATTAGGCATGTAGTCATAGACCAAAAGGAGCCACTACAAGAAAAATCGCATTTTACAGCGTTTGAAAAACGCTATTAAATGATATATACAGCGTTTTTGCAAACGCTGTATTAGCCGACGTTATTAAAAGTCTTAGACATAAGACAGCGTTTTTTAAACGCTATAAAATGTAAAGTTTCTACAGCGTTTTAAAAACGCTATAGAATGTAAAATTTTCTACAGCGTTTTAAAAACGCTGTAGAATGTAAAATTTTCTACAGCGTTTTTAAAACGCTCTAGAATATAAATTTTTCTACAGCGTTTTAAAAACGCTATAGAATGTAAAGTTTCTACAACGTTTTAAGAACCCTATATTAGCCAATTTTTTGCATTTTTAAAAAAATTCTATACATACCAATATATTAGCATTTTCAAATAAAATCATGGTAATTTCATTTAAGAAACAAAAATGATTTATTTCATTTAACACCAACTATATCCAAATGTCAATATACAATAAATAATTCAACCATTGAATAAAGATTCATTACATTAGCTTGAGAAACAATATCCCAACAAAAACTACATAAAAGAGCCCAACTAATTGGACTCATTGAAAAATAACTAATGTAATTCTACTTTCCTGAAAATGCAAAAAGAGATCATAACATCTAAATATCCCTAAAATTGCCTCATGTCTTCATACAAAAAAAAAATGTCAATTAAGGAAAATCCATCGACTTGTTCCAACCGGCGGTAGCAAGATCATAATCTCCATCTTCGCGAAATGTGACGAAACACCGATCTTCTCTTTCAACTGAAAGACCTACAATGAAAAAAACATTTAAATTACAAACGATAAAACTAAAAGTTGTAGTATTCAAATCAACTTTAGACAAACAAACCTAATGGCAAGCTTAAATATCCAAACCACACAAAGCAAAGACTATAGAAACATTAATCCCTTCTCAACAAACATACTTTTTTCCCATCTTTTGATTTGAAACCAAGTCCAACACTTGGCATACTTTATATAAAAAGACTATAACTACCATATGTATCCTGCTCTAGAAATCCAATCTAGATATTTCTAACACTTTTAGCAACCAACAAGCCTTTAGGCTCCCGAAAAAACCATTCCAACTTCCATGCACCAAATTCAGCAACTAATTTCCCTGTTTCAGCAACTACAATATAATATTCCAACCATTAACCAATATTTGCAGCAAATAAACCCATTTTTAGCATTTAACATCAAATTCCTGCACTCAATTTATAATTTCAAGCTCCCTATTCTATAGTTCTAGCATATTCTAGCAACACATTTTCAACAAAAAAGAGTTTCATTCCATTAACCATGTCACCAAACAAGGACTAAAGACTGAAAAGTGTAACTTCAACAAGTGTTTAGGTGACATCTAAGAAGAAAAGGGCTATAGGAAAAACTGGTGTTCATCATTTATACCACCTGCTTACTTTGACATACTCTACAAGAACAAAATCTACCCATGCAAATTGTCTTGAATGAGCATACATTCTGGTGACACAATCATATCACAAATTAAACTACAGTACACAATCATAACTAACTGCATACAAGGGTTAATTTATGACTAGGTACAACATGACGTCGTATTTAAGCTTCATGCATGTACTGCCCAACAATGTGAGGACACCTCGTTGAGGGATGAGATTGAAAAGCTTGGTTTACTACTTACCCAAAACGCCAACTAGTTGCACTGGATTTATAAGCTTCACGGCCTGATAGCTCATAACATGAAGAGCATGGACACGTAAAGGGACACTTGTCCTTCTTTCCCTCAGTTGTTCCAATTGCATAGCAGTTGCTTTAATAGTGAAAGCGTCCATGCTCTCAGTCAGGTGAAATTTCTGCTTGTGTTAGTCAAGCTGAGAGCATGAATTTCTTGGAAAAATACAAAAGAAGAAATAGGCTATTGCACAGAAAACTCCTAGAGAAGGACAAAAGAACAGATAGGCCATTGCATGAAAAAGTCTTGGAGAATGTTTCATTGCTTTTATGCCAAGTCACGTGAAAGGATTAAATGATACGGTTCGAAAGCAATACACGAGTCATGAACTGGATATATGAAATGTTTGACAGAGTTTAAGTTGTCAACACCAATGGTACCTGATGAGGTCATTACTCTCCATTTTATTATGGTTGAATTGCTATGTCCAATACGTGATTCCTGTTCTCAATCTTTGCTGCTTGCAAGCATTTGGAGGAGGAGGACAAGTTCAAGTGTAACTCCTAGCCAAACCCATGGAAACAAGGACAAAACAAAAGGTAAAAGTAGAAGGAATTCATTTTCCATGTGAGAAAAGAGTTAAACGTCAACAAAAATCCAATATTAGTATAATAAGCTAATCGCCATAACATATTTACCGAACAAATGAACCGACAATTAGATCAAGGTAGCCTTTTCTCTACAAATATCTATACTAGTCAAATGGAACAAGGTCATATGGTCATACCATTCGTGAGTGATGAAAACTAGGCTCCAGTGAGGGCAATTAGAAGATTATAAGATAATGAAAATGTTCTCCATGTGTTGCTTACATCGAATTCTTAGTACTGATGTTACCATGTAATCAGAGTTGACAAAAACAGTAAACTAAAGAAAAAAATCAAACCGCTATCAGTATCACCGGCACAAACAAGCCTTCTTTTTCAAGTTCCGCCTTGGAGCAAAAAATATGCAATGAGAAATCGAAAGCAATTTTACATAGTAAGACCTAAAGTAAACATTCATTAAAGAGTATCAAATTACCTAAACTCAGACCTTGTAATCAACACTGGACACAATTGAAGAATATGTCACTTACAATTTTGTTCCACAGCAACCTAATATTTCAGTCAAGCAATATAAAATACTGACCCGATCACTTTGTATCCATGGCTCTCTCCTGCTGTTGGAAGTACAGTTCTAAAAAAATATAGAAATTTTGTTAAGAAATAAGAACTGATGGGTTCTATCAATTTTAAACATAATTAACCTTTGACAATGAATGCCCTAAAAAATCACTAAGAACGAAGGATATAATGATCCAGCACATTCAATCAAACTGAAGTACCAAAGAGTAAGCAGCATCATACATACTCAACAACTCACCTCCGTTACATATAACCTTGGCCGAAAACGTCCAGTTGGTCCACTTTGTTTGGATTCATAAACACAGGCGGAAGAACCATCAAGAAGCCGTTGAATTGCGGATAAGAGAATAAATCTGGAGTGGACAACTCCCTTCAACAACCACTCCAATTGAACGCCTCGAACCCCAAAGAAGAGACATCAAACACACTCGAATGAGTTCGAGTAGATACAGGGCGCACAATAGAGACTTAGAAGGCAAGGAACGAACGCCTCACCTATCACAGCGTAGTCCCAAAAAGGCTATTATCTTCTGCTATTGAAAGCACTATTATTTGTTGTAGTGATACTGCACGTTTATCAAAAGCACTCTAGATAAACCGTATAAGACTTGTGGAGAAGATGGAATATCTAATCCTAGAACATAAGGTAAGTTCACTTGTATTGCTAAGAAGATCTAAGATGGTGTGCAAATAAACTATGGTACAATCCGGCATGAACCGTACAGACTTGTGGAGATGGGATATATACCCACAACATAGAAAGTAAATTATAGCTAAGAAGATCTCATGCGCAAATCCTATACTACCAAGCACTAAAAAACTCTTTGAAGCCATGACTTTAAGGCTGTGGGAGCAAAGAAAATTGGCTGATGCATGATTGAAGGCAAGTAGAGTTTTCGCACCAATTTCTTTTGGGTACTAGTGCAGCAGCAAAAAAAGGACCTGGTATCTCTAAATGAGACAAAATATAGAATTGAAAGTGTCCCTCTTATCGGTGTCCCAAAGCCTAGTGGATTTTTTCACTTGTGTACGAAAACATATACCTTTATGACTGTAAAACAGAACTTGTTGATCCTTTTATTAGTGTTCAACATATGAACTAGGCAACAAATTCTTATAGCAATCAGTTATTTCCGAAGTATCATCCACCTCTTTAACTTCAAACTGCGAAATCACAGTTCCATAGTTTACTTAAATGTCTATTCGGGCAGCCAATTCTAGCTCCAAAACAGGACCCACGTCATCAACAACACAATTGTTGATCCTTTTATTAGTTTTCTATTTTCTATAATTAGTTTCTTCCAAAGAAACGCCACTTACCTTTTAACGTCTGAGTAAGAAATTGCAATTCGACTCGACAAAATGTTGCAATGAATAACTCTTGAAACTTCTGAATTAGGTTTGTAATTTCCGTTTACCCATTACTCCAACGACTTTATGTCCTCGTTCTGAGCACTCAACACACTTAGCAACTCTCTCCAAACCCTTAACTAGCCAACACACTCTCCCAATTATGATGGCGACATGGATAAAAGGCAAAAAAGAAGAAGTAAAGATGGTTGCATTCACATCTCCAAATTCTACCTAAGTAAAAATGTAAGCAATCAAATGAAGAACATCTATTAATAATCGAAAACACAAATGATTTGAACAATTACATAAATCCTAGCCACACACACTAACTAAATTTTTTATAAGCCTAGATTGGCATGCAAAATCGGGTATTATGAAGGGGAGAAAACAGAGTACCCATGTGATTTTCTAGGGAATCATATGAAGGAAATATTAACAAACCAAAATGGCAAGAATACTGAGATGAAATGGAACAGCTACTCCCATATAATCACTCTCAACTTTAAATATATATACATATGTATACGTATATATTTACCTATTTGGGAGATCCAGAAGTGCCTTTCACCGTTCCTTTTCCTTGTCTTCTTTTTCCACCCAAACCCACCGCACAAGCCCTAGCCGACAAAGGCAGAAATCCCTAATACAAAACCCTAGATGGGAAACAAGAAAATTAGGGCCTGTACATGGGGGATCGGCAAATCGAGTATAAGCATACACATATGCGTACAAAGGAGGGGAGAGAGAGGATAATACCGGGTGGGGGAAACTAAGAGAGACGCGCGTCTAGAGGCGGGAGCACCAGGAGCCGTCGCAACTTGGTGGTGCTACCGGTGGCGGAAGATGTTGCTGTGCTGCTAGCTACCCATGGCAGTTGTTGGTCGCCGGGGGTCGAAGATCAGAGAGAGAGAGAGAGAGAGAGAGAGAGAGAGAGAGAGAGAAGAGATCGATGTGCCTCTCCATCTCTGAATTTTTTTTGGAAAGCGTTGTGCGATTAGGGCACCTCTTTAATTTTTGGTGGAACGCTATTGTAGAATAAATGAAACGCTATAGTAAACTAGGCGCGAGCGTATTCTTCTTTTTCTCCTAAACGCTATAAATATATCCCTACAACAGCATTCCTTAAAAAACGCTATTATCTAATGCTATTAAAACTCATAATTGTTGTAGTCTCCCCTTTTCGGCGACAATAACCCAAGAGTTGAACTAAATTCCGGTGGCGCAAACGTCCAATACTAACGATTTCCGCCACGAATTCCTTCATTCCTTGCACAGATTCATGTGATAACCTCTTCACTGCAACCTCAATTTTTGAAGTAGGTAGTACTCCTCTATAAACCCGACCAAATCCTCCACTACCCAAGAGCCCCTTTTCCTTAAACCCTTTGGTGGCAATATACAAGTCCTTGTACTTGAACCTATGAGGCCCATAGTCAAGTTCCCAATCTTCAAGCACTTCAGCAAACTTCCTCTTCCTTCCAACATAATAAAATACCCCTGAAAGCACTCCGGACACCAAAACTAAACAAATCAAAGGCAACCCAATTGTCAGAAGCCTAGAAACTTTCTTGGGTCCGATGCGAGGAAGCTTAGGGAGTTGAGAGAAATCAAACCCATCAGCCGATCCATTCATCTTAAAGCTCCAAGCCAAGATATAATGGGAAGTTGGGACTGAACCAGTAGAGGAAGAGAACCCAACATACATAGTTTGGTTCAAGATCGGGGAAAGATCCTTAGAAAGAGTCAATAGAGGCGTGCTTGGCTTGGGCAAATGAACCGGAGCCATAGTAACATTCATTTCCTTCTTTCCGCCGTCGTATTCAACCCAAACTTGCATCGCCTTACCGCTGATCAGACTCAAATTCTGAAACCTCCCATTTGAATAGTACCCAGCTGCCTTAAACGCAACAGAGTCCAGCCCATTAATGTCAATGCCAACATGGTTATCATTTATATCTTGAAACTCGCTACTGTATATAGTATCAAGCTCTACCGCAACCACGTGGTTGGTTGATTTCCCGTTATTGGTTTCATTGAAGAGGCCCAACCAATGGCTGGGGAGGACACCGGGGAGGCCCGGGGCGGGGGCCACTACGAAGACGATGCCGTGGCCGGAGAGGGTGGGGTAATCGGCAATTATGGAGAAGATGAAGGAGGCGGAGAAGGAGGAAACGGAGGCGTTCGGTGAGGGTTTGAAGGGGAATGGTGTTGGGAAAAAGGCGTGGCCGTTTTCTTGGCGGGTGCCGTTGGTGAGGGCTAGGAGACCTGAGGGTGTGAATTCGGCTATGCCGTCGAGGGTGAGGTTTCGTGAGGCAGCTTTGAAGTTGTTGAAGGTGAAGCTGAGGTGGTCTTTGGCGGGTGAGGAGGGGAGGAGAGCGAGGAGGAGGAGAGGAGAGAGAAAAAAAAGAGGAGTGAGAAACATGGCTGTGGAATGAAATGCGATCAGTTCAACGTTTTGTTTGGTCCGATGTAAATCTCCATGGGTATGCCAATTGCATAAATACGCAAGGCATCTTGGCTATTGCGTACGTGTTGTTTTGTCAATTCAACGTTTTTTTTTTGAAATGCGATCAGTTCAACCTAACATGTAGCATGAAGTCAACTATTTTAGTTAAATAATTTTTCTTTTTTTGGGTCAAACGGAAATATAGTCAAATAACTTTTCACTGGGATGTTTAGGTCCTGCTCCGGATCATCGTTTTACGTTACTGCTTTCAATCATCACCCTCACAAATTTTAGTAGTTTTAAATACTCTTTTCGTCCCAATTTATTTGTTCAATTGTCGAAATTCATGTCTTCTAAAATATATATACTTATATCTTACATTTTATAATTTTTTTTATGATTTTGAAGATTTAGTATAATAAAACTAAATGAGATCTATCAAACTAAATCCATATTATATATTAAAAATATTACAAATTAAAAATTATTGACAATTCTTTGAGAGGTCAAACGCTCTCAAAAAGTCAAAAAGATGACAAACAAACCGGGACGAAGGGAGTATCTTTGAAAGACTCTTTCATGCTCGTACTTGTACTTATGCACCTGCATTATGTGACTATATTCGTGATAATCTGACCTCAAGGATTGAAAATTAACCAGATTTTTTCCACCCATCTTTTGTTAATTTGATGGCTCACAATACACAATATAGAAAGATCCAGTTACATGCGAAACAAATACGGTACTAGTACGAAAGACTCTACATACATTCAGTGTCAACTTCAATAGTGTTTACCGAGATTCTAATTAAATAACTTTTTCCGAGCTAACCAGATCATCCCAATATTATTAACAAACCCAGCCAAAACATAAACAGTACAATAAACGGACACTATCGGTCCCAAAATACAAAAAATTAACAAAAAAGAAAAAACAACAAGAACAAAAAGGAAAGAGGTGCATGGAACCACGACGCCGGAGCCGGACCCGTTGAACACACTCGTAAAGAGGGGTTGGAGAGCCCGAAATTGAGAGACCAGGTATGAACACGGTAATTAAATATATAACTTAAACAGTATGTTTCAAAATATCACATGGAATAAGTGAGCTTTGATTTTCGGAATTGTTGTAGAATAGTACTCCCCCGTCCCAAAATGTTTGTCCGGTCCGCAAAATGGAGTCTTAAAAATAATACAATTTTTGCAAGAAAAATTCAAAAGTTTTTTAACAACTTACTAGATATCAATGAGTTCTTTTAACTTGTGAAAAAAGTTTGAATTTTTTCTTAAAAAAATTGTATTATTTTTAAGTTATCGTTTTGCGGACCGGACAAACAATTTGGGACGGAGGGAGAGTATCACTATTTTTTTTGGTAATGCATGCTGTCTTGGGGCAGTTTGCGTGCACCTTAGGCTAATCCCTATAGCCATTCTCACAGCCGTTTAAAAGTTTATGCGTGGGGTGAAATGGTCCCAAGAGTTGTTGGGATGGAAAATTGAATCTGAAACCTTAAGATGGAGCAAACACCTAAGTTTCAGGCCAAGACTACTTAACCAACCCCTTGGGGTTAGCATCACTGTGAAATTGCTTCATAATAGCCAATATAAGTAGCAGATTTGTTGTTCCGAAAAAGAGAAGAGTAGCAGTTTAATCCCCTTTTTTGTTCACTGGATCCGCAAAGCTTCAAAATTCAAAAGAGTTTGGATAAATGACAACCAAAGTGTAAGTAATTTAATTAACGGAGGCAATGAACTGATGAAGGGTTGATACCTGAAAGGCGGAAGGAGAGAAAGGCTCTCTGATGTGCGTAAGAGGGGTAAAGGGTTGCTCTCCGTTGATAGAGATATGACACAATGAAATGGATAGTTTTGGTACGAAAAAAAGAAAAAAAAAGAAGGGTAAATGACTTTAAGTTCATTAGTCAAGCATTTAATGAAAATTAACGGGATGGGAGAATGATCAGTCTAATACGGAGTAGTAGTTAGTAAGGGGTGTTTTTGGTAGTGAAATTTTTTTAGATTTTTATTTATGGTCGAGAAGTTGTTAGGTATTTCCGGTAGTGAATAAGTTGTTGATGGTTTGTGAGTAGAGTTACTGTAGCAAAAATAGTGTTTGTTAACAATTTTTTGTTAGTTGAAACAAGATGGTAAAATGCTGAAAGTTTTTTATTAATGGAAACGAAATGGTAAATTGCGTTAAGTTTTTAGTGATATTTGTTAGTTGAAACGAGGCCTAAATTAAGGAAGGTCTGTGCATTTTCTAGAATCTTGAAATTAACGGTACGGGTGATTGATGGTGGATGGTGATTGGTTGTAAGAAAATATGGCTGAAAAATCAAGTTTAGGATTAGTACGTAGGAAGGAGATGAGGGCGTTTAGGGGACAATTTTGCTACAACCACAAAGACATTTACACAAATAAACACATGTGGCTCGATCCCACACGCATTAGAGGTGAAACACATTCATACAAATAAACATATATACAAACAGTCACAATGCATGTGTGTTTAATATTCGTGTGAATGTGTTTGCAGTTATATTTTTAATTTTTTATTATTTTTTATTTTTTATATATAGACTTTTTGTTTAGGAATGGTTTATATCCTTTGAATGGGTGTGAAAGAAATTGGGCATGAAAAGAATCCTTTTGGTGTGAATTAAAATGTGGAATTATGTCACGTAAGTAATTTGTACAATTATATATACTAGAAACTAATGTTCCACAACAATTTCTTCAATCAGAAATGCTACTGGTACAGCAGGTGCTGTACAGACAGCACGTACAACGCGCTTTTGGGCCCGTCTTGGGTCCAATAAGGATAATCAGAGCTGCTCATTTTGTTCAAAATATATTTTTTTGGGTCTTCGTAAAAAATCAGCTCCATCCGATATCATTAAGAGCATTTACGAAACGTCCAATTTTGCTTCAAAATTTAGGCTAGCAATTTAGCAAATATGGACATTTCATAAACGCCCTTCACGATATAGGATGGAGCTTATTTTTTACAGGGACCTTAAAAAAATATTTTGAACAAAATGAACGGTTCCGATTATCTTTATTAGATCCTAGACGGACCCAAAAGCTCTCTGTACACTCTGTCTATACAGCTCTTGCTGTACCAGTAGCACAGTTCTTCTTCAATATCAAAGTCCATTCCATTATAGGCCGCACAATAATTGCATGCAAAAGTTCGTACAAGCTAGGATTGAATCAACCACAGAGGCCGCACATGCATGATTCTGCCACTTGCGATCCTTCTCCCCTTAGTGGTCCCATGGTCGGAGTCTGCCTTACTTTTGGAGCATTGATACGTGATGCTTCGGGTCCTTCTTCATTATTTAAAAGTGTGGGCTTCATCACAATATTTAATATCTTAAAAACTTAAATGTGGTAGCGTAGATACCTTGAAACACCACGTGACAGTTCTTCATTAGCACTTACATGAGGATTCTCAAGTACGCCACATGATATGATTATGGTACAAGCACCGGATACTCTACATGTAGAGCAACAAATGAACCGAGATTTTTTACGAATAGCTTAATGCTCAGCTCGGTATGAGACGGGTCAATCTCTAGTAACAAGCTCGTTTAGTAAAAGAGTCGAGTTTGAGTTATTCGTTATTGGGCTTGTTTTTTGAAAGCTTGATTCATCTTAGGCTTATTTAGTAAACCATCAAGGTCAAACACATCTTTTTTAAACGAGCCGACCTTGAGCTGGATTATTTCGGATCAACTTGACATATATGGGCGATATATCTATCTGTAGTTTTTCTTTGTAGAATGACTACAAGTTCAATATATTGCCCCGCTCGGCTAAATAAGCCAATTGGCTTATTTTTTTGTCCTTATTCAGATTTTTTTCGTATTTGTTAGTATTTCGTTAATTTTTTGGGAATTATTGCATCGTCATGATGAGAGGAATCTAAAAAGTAAAAAATTATTATTAAAATCTTTTTTTTTGAATAAAGACGAAAAAATTGGCTTATTGGCTTATTTTTGTCTTTATTCAAAAAAATTAGGTTTCGATCGTAATTTTTTACTTTTTAGATTTCTCTTATCATGATGATGAAATAATCCCCAAAAAATTGAGGAAAAACTAACAAATATGAAAAAATTTGAATAAGGACCAAAAAATAAGCCAGTTAGCTTATTTAGCCGAACGGAGAATATGTTATGATTCTTATGAAAGTGATGTATGTATGTCTGACCACTTGGCAATTAAGCCTGGTGGTTGTAAGAGCAACCCCAATGGGGTTGTAAAATAGAAGTGGTTGGATAGTTATTTTAGATGTAAAAAGTGGTTAAAAGTTAGTTGGATGTAAAATAGAACCCACCTCCATCCAATGGTGAGATGTAAAAAAGAGATGGATAATTAACTAACTTTCACTCCTCCTTAATTTTCCCTAACTTTCTTAACCCTAATTCAAGTATTACTTCCGTTGAAAAATAATTTGCCGTATCCGGTAATCGAGGACTTAAAAAAAAAAATTATTCCGAAAAAAAAAAAATTTTCGTTCTAATTTTTTTTTTTTTACTTCTCATCCACTTCAATTACACCATTTACTTCATCCATTTACTCTCATCAAACTCTCAACCACATCATTTACCTGATCCATTTACTCCCCTCTCAACTACACCATTTATTTCAGTCATCTACTCCCAACTACACCATTTAATTTAGTCATTTACTCTGAACTACAGCATTTACTCTCACCCACTCTCAACTACAGCATTTACTCTCACCCACTCTCAACTACAGCATTTACTTACCATCTATATATAGACCTATCCTCCCCATTATTCATTCTCACACTCAAATATACATACAGTCTCCTCTTTCAAAAAAAAATCGTCATGAGCAGTTTAACCCAAAGAATATTATTGGGAGAATTTGACGGATCTTCCTCCGATGATGATGAGATTGCAATGGCGCAATTGATCATGATGAGGCAGTACCGAAAATTTCATAAAAGACGCCAACAAGGAGGCCATGTTGGTTCTACAAGCGGTCGAGCCTGGATCCCCCGTGACAGAGTTGGTGCCGACCAACGACTCAATGCTGATTACTTTTGTGAGTATCCGCTCTATGACGAAAACTTGTTTCAGCAACGTTTTCAAATGAGTCGACCCTTATTTCACAAGATCTTGGGTAAACTCCAACAACATGACGTGACGTTTGTCCAAAGGAATAATGCGACGGGAGCTGCAGGTCTTTCTGGTATCCAAAAGATGACAGCAGCTCTGAGGATGCTGGCATACGGGACGCCTGCTGATAGTCTTGATGTGTATCTCAAGATTGGAGAAAGTACAGCAGTTGAGTCTCTTCAAAGTTTTTGTAGGGGCGTTATCTCCATTTTTGAAGCAGAATACCTGAGAAAACCAAATGAAGCAGATACTGCAAGGCTCCTACATGTGGGAAATCAACGTGGTTTTCCTGGAATGCTAGGTAGCTTGGATTGTATGCATTGGCAGTGGGACAAATGTCCAACTGCTTATCATGGATTCTTCAGCGGCCGCAGCGGAAAACCAACTATCGTACTTGAAGCAGTTGCATCGTATGATTTGTGGATTTGGCATGCTTTCTTTGGCATGCCTGGGTCATTCAACGACATCAACGTACTTGATCAATCTCATCTCTTTGATGATCTCAGTGCCGGTCGTGCCCCTCCAGCCCTTTTTGTCGTTAACGGTAGTCAGTACGACATGGGGTACTACCTTGCTGATGGTATCTATCCAAAATGGGCGACTCTTGTTCAAACCATTTCTCAACCACAAGGAAGAAAGAAGCAACACTTTGCGAGGATGCAGGAGGCATGTCGCAAGGATGTTGAAAGGGCATTTGGCGTACTCCAAGCACGCTGGGCAATTGTGAGAGGACCGGCGCGATTCTGGAATGAGGAGGATCTAGGCTACATCATGAAAACATGTGTCATTTTGCATAACATGATAATTGAAGACCAACGTGATCACGATGTTAGTGATGAAATTACTGAACTTCTTTCTTCCAGCCCAATTCAAGTCTCGAGAGATGTGACACCTGCATTGGTTGATTTCTTTACAAATAACCGCAGGAATCGATCAAATGAGGCACATCATTCGCTCCGCAACGATCTTATTGAACACCTATGGGCCCGTAATGGAGATGAAGACTGAGGTTCCCGTGTCGTGGACATTAGCTAAATAAAATGCATTTTATTATCGAGTCTTGTACTTCATTATCGAGTCTTGTACTTCATTTTCGAGTCTTGTACTTCATTAGCTAAATAAAATGCATTTTATTATCGAATAGTACCTAACGATTACATCAAAGTCATAATTGCTAAAGACTATTACATATGATAATAAAACTTTATTACAATCAATAATCGGGAAAACTAGGAAAATAATCGTTCGAACTTGAGCTAGCCGTCCATTTAGCCAAGATTTCACCCTTGCGATACTGGTAATAAGCCTTCATTTGGGGGTCTTGAACCAAATTCAAGTCCATTTGCATAATCCTATCTTCCATCTCCTTTTCTTTTATTGCTGCCTTCCTCTCCTCAAGCGCCACCCTCCTCTCATCATTTGCCGTAGTCTTTTCCAAAGCCGCGAGTCTTCTTGCTTCCATTTCAGCTCTCCTATCTTCCTTGTCAGATGTAGTTTGGTTGAATTTTTCCATCAAGTTTATCCATTCACGTTCCTCATTATCTGTTTTTTTGGTCTTCAATAATTTTGCCTTTGATGCTTTACATCCAAGAGGCCTCTTTCTTGGAGACTGAACACTACCTCCACTCGTAGGATTGCTATCTTCCAATGAAGTCGTGTTTGGAACTTGAGAGAAATCAGGAGACTCGTTTGGATTTTGAGAGAAATCAGGAGATAGAGGGACCGAACTCGTATCCATTTGTGAAGATCTTGGGTCGGACCGGGGTGGGGTTAAATCTGCCCACTTCATACTGTGTTCTAAGATTGCCCAGCAACAATCCAAATTGGCGAAAGGTTTTTTCTCAGTGTCTTTGTACTGCCTCTTCGCTAGATCAATCTATACACATGATAAAAAAATTCTTTAATTAATTATCAAAATAATAATATTAACAAAATTCTTATGAAAACAGAAACTTGATAGAACCAAAATAATTCATCATTTTGTTATACAAATAAATTCTTATGAAAACAAAATAATAATATTAACAAAATAATAATACCTCATTTTGTTCTGTCATTCCACTTTGATGTTGCCTTTGAATTTGTCTTAAAATTCCACGATATTTGTTGCAAGCCTGCTGGATGATTTGCCATCGAGACTTGATAGAAGCATCCGAACGTACATCGCCTCCTGTGAATTCGGTGTATTTTTTTGCAACCCGATCCCATAATTTAGATCGTGCTTGATTGGTACCGACAATTGGGTCTTGACTAACGCACAAGTAAGCATTACAAATTGCTTCATCTTGATCGGAGTTGAACGATTTTCCTCTCGCACTACGACTTCCTTCTGCCATAGTTGATACACTATTTTTTTTGGAGGATATTTGTGGAGATTGAAGAAAATTTTTGTTGTCTCAAATCCTATTAACACACATTTATAGGCAGGAGAAAAAATTGTGCCGTTGCAAAAAAATTTCATCACCAAAAGACCCGTTGGGTCACCAACGGTCCGATCTTAAAAAAAAAAAAAAAAAAACAGGACACCAACGGTCGGATTGGCTTTCAACCCAATCCAACCCAACACCCAATTAACTTTACTCTTTCATCTGTTCTCTCTCTCTCTCTACGAAGAACAACGGAGAAACCCTCGCCCCTCCTCTCAAAACCAGACGACACCTCTCTCTCTCTCTCTCTCTCAAGCAGACCCATCTCTCTCTCTCTCTCTCTCTCTCAAGCAGACCTCCCTCTCTCTCTCTCTCTGAACCGAAGGGAACTCACAGCCGAAAGAGCACAACCAGCGAGAGTTTCAGAAGGGCAGGCCGGCGGCATGCATCTGTGCCGTCCATGGATCGTCAAGAATCGGGGTAGGAGACGGTCATCTCCGGATTCCAGCATGTTCTACCAGATTCCGGCGAGTTCTTCCCATTTCCGACGACTTTCCGACGATACCAGGTAACCTCCGGCTGTCCAAAATTCTGGTATTTTCAGTTGGGTGTGACCTGTCTATTATAGCTGTAGTTAAATGGGGATGGAAATATCCATCCCCTTTTCCATCTCTGCCATTTTAGCACCTGTTTTTTTCTATTTTACATCCCCATTGGAGGGGTTTTTTTTGGCATCTGGTGCTATTATAAGTATACAACCCACTTTTACATCCCCATTGGGGATGCTCTAATAGTGTTATAATTGGCATAGTGTTTCTGCCAAAAAATTTGTTGCCTACTATAAATAGACATGCTCACATGCTCTTCTCCTTGCCAATGTACTGAGGAACGAGCAGAAACATAAATTTTAACGGCCCGGATTTTTGACCCAATTTTTTTTAATAATTAAAAAGTATTAATCGTAATAATAAAATTATTTTCCTTAAATAGATAAATACAAAAAATATCTAATCCTATTTTTTTTAAGTTGCATGCATGCATACAACTCCTCCCATCTCTCCCTCTCCTACTCCTACTCGGTCTCTATCTCTTCCTTGATCATATTTTCGTCCTCACCTCGTCCTTATCAAAACCCAAGAGTTAGAAACCTTTACGAATACAAATTTATCACCCTTTTCGAAAATTCTCCTATAAAATTCTCCTATAATTACCCTATAACTCTGACCCTAGGGCACAACAGGAAATTCTCCACACCCCACCAGTCCAGAAGAGAGAGGAAATTCGCAGGAAATCAAACCCCAATCCATAGAGTTTTAGAGAGAGAAAGTAAGAGAGAGAAAAGTGGGTTTCATAGCTACGATCAACCGAAACTCAAATTGATCGTTCCAATCACTTCCCTCGACCCCAAGCATCTCCAAAAATCATCCAATTCGAGCCTAAGATCCCCCGATCGAAGAAACCGAAGTCGTCTTCTCAAAAATTCAAGTTTCGTTTTTAATTCAATTCGATCCGATTCGAGGTACTATAAGCCTATCCAACCACTCCCCTATGTATAATTATGTATTTTTAGGCCTTACCTAAGTCCATGCGAACCCATGCATCGAAACCGTGGTGAAACGATCAAAAAAATGAAATCTGCAGCTTACCTTGCGGCCGAAACCTTTGGACCGCAAGGTTCAGTCATTTCCTGGAGGACCGCAAGGTCTGACCGGGTCAGACATTGCGGCCGAACTCCTACCGCAAACTTGGTCCGGTTTTATTAAAAATCGTTCGAAACCATTTTGTGACCTTCCGAACATCGTTTTCGACCCCCGATCTATTTTTCCTAGACTTCTAACACATCAAATATCATAACTTGTTAATGTCATATTTTTTTAATTTTATTATCTATTTATTAAATATTTATTTGATTTCTTGTAAAAGTTTACAAACGAAAAATCCTTGCAACCTTATAAACCATTTTATTAATTCCCGGACTATTTTTTTTAGATTCTTTACATTCCAAAGATGATATATTGTTAACCTCAACATATTTTATTTATTAAATAATTTATTATCCATTTATTTTACTTTTGACAACTTTAAAAATCATTTTATTTTAAAAAAATGATTCCGCAACCATCCGAACCCAACTTTTGACACTCGAACATGTTGCGTAGTACCTTTAGGACTCCTATTAAGGTCATGATAATCATTCTAATACTTTTACCTACTTAATGAATGTAATTAGTATTTAATCAATCTAATTTCTCAAAAATAACTAATGCGAGCCTATTTAAATATTTATTTTTGTTTTATTCAAAACTTTTATTAAATAAAAGTCTCTTGCTTTATTATTGTTATCTTGGCCATTCGAGACTAAGGGCAACGACCCATTCATAAAAAGTTGCGTGATTGTATTGTTTAATATTTGTTTTAATTATTATTTGATTAATTATATATTGCACCGATACTTGATTTGAATGCTAGATTGGACCCTAGAGACATGGGGTGGTATGCGAAATAGAAATCACCTAGACGATGCTAGGTAATGGATGAATTGGAAAGTTTTTGTTTTAGATTGCCTGTAGGCGTGATTTTGAGATATGATGAGATTTGTGATGAGATTTAAACTGGCGAGAGTCCAGTGATGATTGTGATGATTGTGAAGTGGTATATAAGATAGGCGAATCCTAGTTATGATACATGCATGATAAGCTTTCCCCTTGTTGTAGTTATTGGGGTACACGTTTGGTATATAACTTAGGTGTATCTGCGACAGCAAAGGGAAGTGAACTCATGGGAATGAGCATGGCTAGCGGTTGGGGAGGAAAGATCTCTTGGATGAGATCTTAGATTTCACGATAAGTTAATGGATAGTAATAAACCATTTTTTGTGGAAAATCTCTGTTTTACTTTTCGCGTTATTATTATTATCCTGTTGCTTGCTAGCTGTGAAGTAAGAAGGGTGGTTGGGTTGGATTATTTTATTGGGTGATTTATCACTCACGGATACGTCTGTATCCTGGTAAATCGATTGCTTCGGCGATCAATTTGCCAGAGGGCGCAGGATTCAATGGAGGGGATTCAATGATGGTGCAGTTCGACACGAAAAGAATATCAGGAAAGGAGATCGAGTATGCTTAGGAATCGTATCAAGTCTAGAGTCAGCTCTGAAGATAATGTATTTTGAATCAGTAAATTTTCTTGAGATTGTAATAGTTGAACCTTTATTTTGGAAAAATATGTTTATTTAGCAAATTTTCTTAAAAGAAGTATTTTATTTTGCTCCCGAAAAATCGAGGCGTTACAGAAAGGAAAGAAAAGAAACAAACAAGAAGGTAATGAGAATTTGATCAGTTCGGAAGATTGATCTCAATAGTTCTTGAAGGACTATTCAATATATATATATATATATATATATATATATATATATCGGGGCGGTTCTGGGGACCTTTAAAAAAACCTCTAAAAAACCATCTCAAATCATAATCTCATAGTTTCCGATAAAATTTTGATGATCCGAGCCGCTCTATGTGTTCAGAACGTGATTTTAAGGGTACTTGAGAGAAATTGGCAAAAAAATTAACCGGGAAGGGCTTGATTTGAGCAGTTTTTTATTGAACCGTTCAGTAAAGTTCAATAAAAAACTGTTCGGATAAAGCCCTTCCCGGTCATTTTTTTTGCTGATTTCTCGCGGGTACCCTTAAAATCACATTCTGATTACATTGAGCGGCTCGGATCATCAAAATTCGATCGGAAACTTGAGGGGGTTTTTTTAAGGGTCCCCGGATCCGTCCTGTATATATATTTGTAATCTAGATAGATAGAGCTGTCTGAATTGGATTTGGATGGAGCTAGTTTTTTGTTGGGGCTGATAATAGAGCTATGTTTTTTGTTGGCTGTATTTTGTAGCCTTAATTTGAATAGAAGTTGCAATTGAACTGGTTTAAACATTTGACAAGCTATGTTTTTTGATCAATGTGTTTCGGTTGTTATACCATAGCATGTGCAGATTGAATGGTTGAGACATGGCTGCTTGAGAACTTGGCAATGGATTTTATGGTTTTTGTTGTGAAAGGTGATTAACCACTTATGAGAAATGCTCGGCATGGACTTATGCGTAACTTGATGCTATTCTTGTTGTTCTTATTATACTGACTGAGACGCGAGACGTCAGGCTAGGACCAAAAACAAGGAAAACTCTGCCAAATTTTTTCATGAATGCATTGCTATAAAATTAAAACCATGAAACTGATCCATAAAAAACTGATCCATATATCTTACATTCAATTCTATCCCAAAAACTGGTCCATAAAAAGAACAAAACTCTTGGTGTACATAGTTTGAGTTTGATACAGTAACCCACAAAACAAGTGTAATCTGCAATTTCAGTTTTAACTTCTTCAACTTCCTGCATGAAAAAAACAAGTTCATTCGGAGCAATCTTTCTTACATTTAATTCCATCCCAAAAACTGATCCATACAAAGAACTTTCACTTAACCTAAGAATAGATCATTACAAAACAAAGCCAACAAGTCAAAATATTCAAAGATCATTCGGAGCAATTTGAGCCATCCTCTTGGTCACTATCCGAGCCTTCCGCGTCCTCTTCAAAGCCTATTGAATAAAATTGACAATTAAATAAGATTAGTAAATAAGAACATCTATGTCAATAAGAAGAGTAGGATTAGTAATTGAGTTACCTTTGTTAGTTTTACTCATTGGATTTGAAGGACAAGTTCTCATATCATGTCCAAATTGAAAGCACATGTGACACTTTCTTTTCTTCTTATTTAATGACATCTCAATACCGCTTTTCAATCCTTCGAACTGTATAGAAGCGGCTTTGCCCTTGACATCCTTTTTCCTACCATTAGGGCAAAAAATTAAAACAAGTTCTCAATCGAAACAAGGTAGTTCAACATTGGGGCAAAAAATTGTAGAAACACATACATTCATCTGTTAACATACCAGAAAAGCCTTTAATTGTTTGTTTCCTCCATCAAAGAATTCGATCTTCTGTAAAAAAAAATACTGGAATGAGACTGCCGGGTGTAACTTGCAACGAACTAAACCGAATCCATTCACAAAATTTGCAGATGGACAAATTTTGGTAGCACACCAGAGAGCAAGGCTAAAATTTGAACTACCCCATAAAACATGATACATATCTTCCATTATAAGGCAGGGAGGCACTTGGTTCAAACATACCAAATGTAACAAAATAAAGTACCTGTATAGTTATTGTTTTCACAGCTAGGCCACTGGCCACATAACATAAAAATTTTAATCTACGCAGAAGCTACAGAACTAAGGAACAAAACATTTAAGTTCAGCTACATGTGAACTGGTTAGCAGTCGGCGCCAACTCCAATATCGGAGATGCAGGTAGGAAATTTGGCAATTGTTTTACTTGGAATCTATTTTTACAATCACCTCATCAAATTGACCGCAAAAAATCCCCAATTTTGTAGTGTATGACAAACCTTAATTTTTTGGGTCCCCAAATTTTGGAACCGTAAGATGGAAAATCTAGGGCTCATCGACGAAGAGAGAGAGAGAGAGAGAGAGACCTTGGCAATGGAGCTTCGGTGGTGGGCGAATTCGATTTTCGCGATTTTACTGTGCTTGGACCTTCCCTTCCATTTCTTCGACCTTTCCTTGAGAGAGAGAGAGAGAGAGAGAGAGAGAGAGAGAGAGAGAGAGAGAGAGAGAGAGAGAGAGAGAGAGAGAGAGAGAGAGGTGGGTGGTGGGTCGGCGGTAGCGGGGTCTCGTCGGTTGTCTGTCGAAGTGGAGGGAGGTGGAGGGATGGGGGTGGGTCGGCAGAACACGTCTGACGTGAGAAGAATGGGAGAAGGGGTAGACGTGATTTAGTTTTTTGGGGATGAAGTGGGATTTAATCTCAGCCCTTGAAATGGAGGGCTGAGATGGGGTGTTTGTTTGGGTGTTTATTTGGGTGTCTTCGGAACCGGCTCCATATATATATAGATATATTGTGTACAATATTTGTTTACTTTATGCAAGTGTATTTTATATAAACTGAAAGGGGTAGCTTCTATGGCTGTCATTGATTAGATTGGCCTGAGCTCTGATTGATAAGGGCAGCTTTGGTTCTCCTGCGGTATATTGTGTCCTTTGTTTTGAGGCTTTTGTACTGTCTCTCTTTTAGTTTATAGCGAGCCTAGGGGATTAGGTTGAGGGAGTAGTAGTCTGGTAGGATTGGGCGTGGTGTGCAGGGTACTTAAGGGGGTAGCCTTGTCGGATGCAGACATCTCCAGTTTGAGCCTCTTCTCGGAGCCTTGTCACTCTATAGTAGCTGTTATCTTAGAGGTGGGTATTGCGTTCAACTCTCCAGGTTAGATTGGAGTTTTAGAATCTTGGTCTTCATAGCTCATCTCTGGCGACTGTGGTGATTGGTATTTGGCTGAGGGCAGGTTGTTTTCTGGTGAGCCTTGGGAATTGGGTCGAGGGAGTAGTAGATTGGTTGGATTGGGTGTGGTGTGCAGGGTTGGGCCCCCTGTCGGATGCCATCATCTCCGATTCGAGCCTTTTATTTGTACCTAGTTTCTCTGTAGTAGTTGTTTAGCCTTCCCTCAATGCCGAGTTGCTATGTTGTCGCAATTACTCAGTGATGGTTCATCAGATGGACGTTATTCGACCGCGACTCATTTATCTTATAGCGGGCCGTGCCAAGCAGTAGTTAGCTTTCATGTCATCATTAATTCCTGCATCACTTTTGTATCATACCCCGTTGTGCTTTCTTACTGATGGATAGTACAACGGAGTATGATAACATATCACATATCACATTGCACTTTGTTATTTACTTTAATCTACCTCACTCTCCATGCGGGTTATGCATGATTTATCGCACTTTTTTCACTTTTCTTTTTTTTCCTTTTATTTTCCTCATGGGGTATGCCCCTTATAGGCTGTACATTCGGTTAACCTCTTTTAATTTCAAGCTAATTTACCCCCAAAAAAAAAATGTAAGGATATAGTCTCAATTTTATAACACGTTATTAGTACGGAGCTCTAATCAGAAAGGGTGTCCTACTAGAAGTAGTGTACCTTTAATACCAGAAGTAGTTAATTTTAGTTATCAATAAAGAGAAAGTACCTGAAGTATTGATAGATACTTAAGTAATCTATGCCAAGAAAGAAATGGATACCTGAAATATATTCATTAAAACATACTCGATGTGTTTAATTTCCAAGAAGAATATCATTTTATCATTTTGTATTGTTTAAATTAGAATCACGGTATATATTCGCAGTAAAAACTTAAAAAAAGATATATAATGTCCATCAATTTGTAGATGTGAAAGAAGCATGATTTGTCTTTGCATTATTTCAGTACAAAAGTAAGAGGAAAAAATGGGTGGACTTTTTTTTTTTTTTTTTTTTAAGAGAAAGAAAATGGGTGGACTTGACTTAGTTTGAAGTTATGATCAAACAGAGAAAACCATAAATGCAAATAGTATATTTGAAACCGAAAATGATATGAGGACCGACCACCGCCGGACCGAAATCGATCCGAGCCGTCCAAAAATTCTAAAAAAAAAACCGAGGGGGCCCACGCGGGAATCAACGGCATCCGACGTGTGTAGGTGCTCGGATCAAGCAGCCTATTTTTCGTGTATATATACATGTGGCCGCGGCCGTCGGTACGATTTCGGTCCGGCATTCCGTCGGTGTACATAGCACTACTCATTTGAAACATTGCACAACAATCTCATAAATAATGACTAGAAAAGTCAGGTTACTGTCTCTCCTTTTTCTGTCCCACTTGCATGCCTCTCTTTAGACTATATAATTGCATGCTTTGGAACATGTGTATCACATTCTCAACCAAAAAGTCGAGATTGAAAAACAAAGGGGAAATAACGAATCAGTGGAAGGAGGGGCAAATATTGCCCGAGTCATGGACTACTTTTTCCATAATTCATCTGAATATGGGAAGGAGAAAATTAATTCCCAATACATGGGGAGGGCAACCTAAAATGACTATTATGCCCCTTATCAAATAAACCCTAAATCTTGAATCCCAGACACTGTTCTCTCATTTCATCCCCTTTATCCTTCCTTCGTACGCTGCAGAAGAGGAAGAGAACAACGGGTGAGGGTTCCGCTGCTCTGGTTCGACCTTTCTCCTCACCTCTTCTTCCTCTCTCACTTCATCTCTTTGTAAGCTACAGTATTCTCTCCATTCCACCGAAGACTAAAGCAGTATCTTCTCCTTGAGCAAGCAATTTCGTAGCTGTACACATCTGGTAAGGAATGTTTTGGGTGTTTCAATTTTCTTTGCAGTTTTCTCTCTCTTCTCTTCTCTCATTTCGTTCATGTGTCTCTGTTTGCAAGCAATTTGGTTTTTTTTCATTGTATGAGAGAGTGGCCTGGTTTTGGATTAAGGTAGAAGTTGTTAGGTTTTGGGTTAAGTTTTGTCCTTTGTATAGTGACGTGCAAACCATTTCGAGGGCCTTCACTCTACTATTTTTTCCATTGACAATGTCGTAGCACCATAATTCATTGTAACTGATGGAGCAAATTAATTTGGAACTTTCTAAGCCTAACAATGTGCAAGGCACAGTAGTATGACTGCAGCAGAAAAAAATAATGTGTGTTGTCCCTTTACAAAGGTGTGTTGCTCTGTATGAAATGTGGTTCTTATTCAAGTCATGTACCATGTTTTTCCTCCAAATAAAATAGTTGCTCTTTAAGTTATCTGATGTTACTCATTCTAAGAACTTTTGTTGCTCTATGTAAGAATGTATGCCCCAGACTGTTAAAGGGATTAAGGTAAAATCCGATGTTTTATTATCTCTGGCAACACTTTGCCAACTTTACCTAGAATTCTAGTTTTTTGGTTTCATTGTTTTTCGTCACTCATTGATATATTCTGTCTTAATGAAACAAGCAACTAAGTGTTTTTTTGTTTTTGCTCATGTTTATTGAATTTTATCATAATTTCGGAAAACCATCGTAAACTACTAAGAAACTTGTGGCTTCATATGCCTTTACCTTTCAAATGCTTAAAAATGATGGGATTGCACTTGATTCTTTTATTACACTTTCGAAAAGTTGAAGGAATAGCTAGGTAGATGAAAGTTTTGAAATTTTCAGAACATGGATCATAGATGACCCTTCACTTTAGGCAACTACTGATGCATTATTGATGTAAGTTCTTGATCGCATTATATGTAATGCCAGTTTCTTTTTTTTTTTTTTTATGACTTATCGCCTTGAAATTGAATTCTATGTTTTGGTTGATAGGAAATGAGTATTGGAAATTGAAGTATTGAAATCCATGTTTATTTTGTGTGCTTCGAACTTTAAGGAACATTGGTATTCTTTTTGGTGGAAGCGAGAAGATTAAAATGATTTAGACATTGCTTAGGTTATTTTTTTCCTTGGGATCATGTTGCAATACTTTGTCCTAGTTTTCCATTATGGTAAATTGAGATCTTATTAAAGCAAACAAACCACAAACACAGCAGGATCTAGCCTTGGCATAGTTTTACAGGTCCAAAAACCAACTGAAGGAAACAGAGACAACAGATAACTTTGTCATAGTTTGACTGGTTTTCCACTTGTTTGCTATTTGTGCAATTTGTTGGGGCGGATGAATACTTCTTGTCAAACCTTTATTGCATTAAGTTACGTAATGTTTTGTGAAACCTTTATTGCATTAAAATGTTATTTTTGGTGAGAATTAACAGATTATATTTAAACTAGTTGCTCTTTAAGTTACCTAATGTTACTTCTTGTAAGAACTTTTGTTGCTCTGTTTGTAAGAATGGATGCCCCAAATTGTTAAGGGCAGTGACCTATATTTTAACTCATTGAATGGTTGTCCTTTTACGAAGGTATGTTGGTCTGTTTGAAATGTGGTTCTTGTTCAAGTCATGTAACATGTTTTTTTGTTGAAAATAAAATAGTTACTCTTTAAGTTACCTAATGTTACTCCTTGTAAGAAATGTTGTTGCTCTCTATGTAAGAATAGATGCCCCACACTATTAACGGCAGTGACCTATATTAAAACTCACTGAATAGTTGTTTCCTTTACAAAGGTGTGTTGATATGTATGAAATGTTGTTCTTGTTCAAGTATGTAACATGTTTTTTTGCTGAAAATATAACAGTTGCTCTTTAAATTACCTAATGTTACTCATTGTAAGAAATTTTGTTGCTCTATATGTAAGAATAGATGCCCCAGACTGTTAAGGGCAGTGACCTATATTAAAACTCACTGAATGGTTGTTCCCTTTACAAAGGTGTGTTGATATGTATGAAATTTGGTTCTTGTTCAAGTATGTAACATGTTTTTTTGCTGAAAATATAATAGTTGCTCTTTAAGTTACCTAATGTTACTCATTGTAAGAAATTTTGTTACTCTCTCTATGTAAGAATGGATGCCCTAGACTGTTAAGGGCAGTGACCTATATTAAAACTCACTGAATGGTTGTTCCCTTTACAAAGGTGTGTTGATATGTATGAAATGTGGTTCTTGTTCAAGTATGTAACATATTTTTTTGCTGAAAATATAATAGTTACTCTTTAAGTTACCTAATTTTACTCCTTGTAAGAAATTTTGTTGCTCTCTATGTAAGAATGTATGCCCCAGACTGTTAACGACAGTGACCTTTATTAAAACTCACTGAATGGTTGTTCCCTTTACAAAGGTGTGTTGATATGCATGAAATGTGGTTCTTGTTCAAGTATGTAACATGTTTTTTTACTGAAAATAAAATAGTTACTCTTTAAGTTATCTAATGTTACTCTTTGTAAGAAATTTTGTTGCTTTCTATGTAAGAATGGATGCCCCAGACTGTTAAATAATGTGTTCCTTATTCAGCACTTCCATTTATGTTCTTTTGCACTGAGCATGCTGCTTAGTCATTCTTATGGTACTTTGTCTGGGATACGTAATACCATTGGTTTCTGTGGGCACTGATTTCAAAAATTTAGTTTTATAGGAAACTACTTATAATTTAGCTCAGATAGGTGATTCCAGCTACTGTTCTCGTGAGATATTGTTCCATTAGTTAAGAAATGTTTGGTCATATACCAATTTAAGCAGTTTTGATGCATTGCAATGGGACCCTATATTTAGATGCTTGGTTATTATCACATGATTAAACCTTGGAGGACAATCATTTAGATGCATTATTCTGCTTATCAGCATATTAGACCTAACAGTTGGCAGGGGATCTGATTTCAGGGAAGAGGAGCGCAGTAGTGTGTAGTATCTTTCTACGAATAAACTATTGGAAGGTTGGGATCGTCTATACCATTACGGCTGCTACTAGCATTAGGTATTCCTTCTCGAATTCGTCATAGTTTAGATGGTTTCTTCTTACAATATGTTGGATGCTGAAAGCGTTGAAAAAACCTTAGATTTCCAAATCTTGTTATGGTATGTACGGGGTTTATATACATGATGCATGCTCGATTAGGCTATAAATCTGTAACCTTTGTGGTTTGGATAGTTTTAGCCCGAAGTGTTTTTGTTTAGGTGTACAAGTGATATGCTTTATGTTGACGAAGCTGTTGGAAGTACTATTGCATGGCCTGCTGACAAGGTTCTTATGGACTCTAAGCCAAGGTAATGTTTTTTTTTCCACTTATATACATATCAAAAAGGAATATGATTTGTTCTATTCCTTTGTCTATAAATTTTGTTTAGTTGAAATTTTTATGGCTCCATCAAATTAAATGCTTGCTTCTACCATATGTAGGTTCATGGGCTGATAAAGAAGAGAAGTTCTTTTGTGACTTTTTGCTGAAGATGTTGATATCATCTAGCTAGTGTGCTGGTTGTCATGATCCCTTGGCTGAAGCCTCTTTGTTGATATTTTGGTGGCAAGGCTTGGACTCCACTTTTTGGATACATAGTTGTTTTGGTTGAAGTCTTTTTGTTGGTATTTTGTGACAAGGCTTATACTTGACTTTTGGGATAGATAGATGCTTTGGAAGGATGAAGTACTCTAATTTTCTTCTATGTAATGCTAGTCACTTTGATGTTCCGAGACAGTTGTTGGTTTTGTATGCAATATTGTTAATATAAGGAATGAGTATTTGAGCCATCTTGCTTTATTTGATAGTGGTTGTTGTATGAGCTTGCCATGAAATGCTAGGGCAAAGAATGCTATGAAAGGTCGAATGAAAATTGCACAAAAAAACACTATAAAAAATATACAACGAATAGTAGGCAAGAAACACTATAAAAAGTGTACAATACATAACGGGTCAAGAATGCTATAAAAAGTATACAATAAAACTTGAGTAATAGACCTAACTTTTCATACTTGTCACAAAATACGACGAGCTCCTTTCACTACAAGAAAATACACATTCGCCGACTAAAATTTTAGTCGCCAAATGTCATATTTTAGTCGCCCAAATATTTCAGCGACTAAATTTTTGGTCGCCAGGTTCGTCGTTGACACTTGGTCTGGGAAAGTTTTTGGCGACTAAATATTTTGTCGGTGAAAGTAAACAACTTATGCCGACTATGTATTTTGTTGGCGAAAGTAAACAACTATGCCGACTAAGTATTTTGTCGGCGAAAATATTGAACTTATGCACAAAAACAAATTTAGTCCGACCAACTATTTAGTCGGAAAAACAAACTTTAATTTTCCCTGGCTCACGGACTCTGAGTTTAGAACCATTTTTGAAACATTTAATAATTTGTGACCCAAAAATCTTTGTGCAATATTTCAAATCACTCTATTTAATCCAATCAAAAGCAATAACAAATGAAACATAATATTCAAACTTAGTCCATCCAAAAGCACAATTTAATATATATATGTATATAACCACCAAGCATAAATCAATTCCAACTCCAAATTTTCATATATTACAAATTCATATCCATCATAACCAAAAACCACAAGTCAATAGTCTTAAGTAAACAAAAACCATCCATCTAAGTCCTCCATCACAAGAAAAAATCATCTGCCAATGCTCCATGTACAAAATCTGTCCATTAAAGTCTTTCCATCACTACAAAAAATCATCTGCCAATGCTCCATATACAAAATCTGTCCATCAAAGTCTTTCCATCACTACAAAAAATCATCTGCCCACCTCCATATACAAAATCTGTCCATCAAAGTCATCACGACAAAAAATCATCTGCCAAATTACTCCATATACTAAATCTGTCCATCAAAGTCTTTCCATCACGACAAAAAGTCATCTGTCAAATTACTCCATATACAAAATCTGTCCATCAAAAGCAAAAATCATCTTTCAAATTGCTTCATTTACAAAAAGCATCTCTTGACTGATCTCGTATCCGTAGACGAAGAAGTGGTAAACAACAAATTATTTGTCAATTACCATGCACCAATATACAAACAATTATAACCTACCTATGTCTACTCATTTGTCTACCAGTAACTCAAAAAAGAAGGCAAAGATGTCAACAGAACATCCCTAGATAGGACCAAGGCTGTCTACCAAAAAGCCGAAGGTATACTATAGCTTATAATTTCCCACTTTTTACCATACAAAAGAAGAATATCAGCCAATGAATTTTGTCGCAAGGCATCCTATCAAAGCCTATCAAGGTACCCTATTTGGCCCCAAAAATTTCTTATAGCTGTTAGACTCTGTTCCTCTAATAATATTGGGCTACCTCATAACATACTTCGGGGGCCCAAAAAAGCACAAGTTGTTCTCAGGTGAAGTCTAGTTGAGCCCACAAAGGCCCATTTCTATTCCAATTTTGGTCCATAGTATTGTTCAGAATAACGAGAATTAAAGAAGGCCCACAATCAAGTTCAACCAAAAAAAAAAAGAAGAAAGAAAGAAAGCCCGTAATCATATGCAATTTTTTGATCCACATAATCATATGCAATTAGAAATGAGAATTTAATTATCAAACAATGAAGAGAACAAGGATATATATGAGATCTACAAAACTAGAGCCAAATGATAATTGATTCCAGTCAATGATTGGGTTTGGATTCTTTAAATAAGTTAAGGCAAATATTATACCGGTCCTTATTGTATTAAGTTAACCCAACTCAGAAATAAACAGGATCGACCCACGTCCCAAAAAGACAAATCGGTTTGATCAATCACAAAATTAGTCAAATGGGCAGCAAGAAAATCTACTAATGGCCTAAAAAATGAGTGTACAAGGAGTTCACTTACCAAGGAGTTCCACGAGTGTCCAGGAATTTTGTGACAAGGCTTTCAAGCCTAGCAAAGCGATCTCGCTCCTCTTGGCGCTCTCTTTCTCGCTCTTCTCGCTCACGTTGATACTCCTCTCGCTCTCGCTGTTGTTCCTGACGAAGCAACTCCATTTCAGATCTGATACTTAGTAGCTCTGAATGTGCTCGTGACTCAAGATGTGATTTGAAAGACAAGGAAGCGAGCGTTGGGCCAACCCCAAGTCCTCTAAGGTATTTAGGATTCTTTCCTTTTCCCAACACCTTTGTTGAAAGCTCCTCATGTGTCAACGAGACTCCAGACTCCAATGCCTCGTCTCGCGCTTTTTCCATCACTGCCTATCAGTGCCAAGCAAAGAAAAGATTATATAGACGAGATAATAAAAATAGAAACCCACTAGAAATAAAGTGAACAACTTGCAGAAATAGAGTGACTCCACCCCAAACAACAAGAACAATGATTGGTAGGCTAATGGTGTATGATCATGTTCTGATCAGAAGTTACAACCACCAAGGAAAACCCAAAGTACATAAAGAACTTACAACCATGTTCTGATCAGAACAGAGAGAAAGCTAAGCTAACTAAGCTTATCATCTAATTCCAATCAGAGTATCAGACAATCATATGCTAACTAAGCTTATCATCTAAATTTCTGTATCAAAACGGTTAACTATGTTGAATCAATAAATGAAGGCCAATTCAGATTATAACAAAATTCACCTTCGCAAGACGTTAACTTAAACTGGAAAAATGAGATCATTTCACTCCTAAAGACTTGAACAAAGCGTAGATTGCGTTAGAACAATCCTTTTCCATGTCAACATTAACATCAGACATATCAGCTCATCAATTATGCATGTGATTCTAATGCATACAAACAAGAAGCCAACACCTTCGATCTAAATTTGGCCAATTTGCGATGAACGTGCATGGTGAAGTCTCCCACTTTTTAGATTGCTCTATTGAAGATAATAGCTTTTACAGTACAATGCACGTACTATAGTGTAACTTGTAAAGTTGTCCAAGGAACTCAAATATTGATCCTAAGAGTTTGAAAACCTTCCAAATAATCAAATAATTGTATCTTATGCATGCACGAAAAGAAATTTCGTAAACATTCTTAATCAGATTTGTAACTAACACCACACAAATAAAGGACAGTGCCAGCGCAACAAAAACAAAACACCATTGACTAACTCACTGGCCACTGCCCTATATATCCAAGATCCCAATTCATATTGCCTATGACTTTCAACATTGAGTTTTTTTTTTTTAAAGGCGAAAAAGGAATTTTATTGTTCACAACGAAGTAGTACATCAAGATTTAGGACAAGATAAGTTAGCATCACAACGTGTGGGTAATATCTCAACTAGGTTGGCACCCTACCCCACGACAATCATATGCTATTCCTGCCCAAGGATTGACAAGAGATCAACCCCAACGAATTACAATATAAAGCTCAAAAGGAAGCTTTCAAAAAGTGATAGAAGCTTCTCCATAGAGTACACTTTCATATCCCCAGCCAAATAATCAGCTCAAAAAAAGACTCAGTAATGGCATTAGTCTTCTAATTCAGCAAAGGAGAAATATCAGCAAGCATCAGCATTATCAAGTCGAACAGCAGTTCCATGAAAATGCAAAAAGAGCAGCACATCCATGGTCAGCAGTTCCAAAAGGTCAGGTCCAGTATGAAAATAAATGCAATTCAGCAACACGAAACCAGAATTTGCAGTTAAAAGCTCAGTAGTTCAGCATTAGTCTTGTAATTCAACATCAAAGGGAACATTCGGACACACAACATATAGCAGAGCATGAGAGTAAATGCAGTCCAACAACATCGAACTAGGATTTGGCAGTTAAAAATTCAACAGTTAAGCATCAAAAGGTAATCATATCGCAAGGAGCAGCCAGGAACAAACTGGGTCAGCTAGACTAAACAAAACGAACCCTAGACTCAACAACCAAAGCCCACAACAACCCCACTCCCAACAAACAGAACCCCCCAAAAAAAATTTCAAAAGACAACAAGATCTTGATGGTATTGACTGTTTAATCGGACCTATTAAAAATCTTTCATGTCACAGATTGTAGTCATTCAAGAATCTATATCTTTCTACAAAACATGACACATTTCTCAACCTTCAGCTGCCCTAAAAAAGAATATAAACTTGAGCCGCTACTGTCCAAACAGAGCCTAACAGTTACACTATAGTACGGTAGCACAGCAATCCAAATCCGGATCGAAGTTAACCGCCACTGATAACTGAAAAAAATTCTAACTGACCAGTGAGCGAAGAATTCAACAATGGCGTAGGTGGCCGGGGTGTCCCTGAGGACGGCATCGAAATTAAGGCCTAGAATAACACAGTTGTAAGACATACATGTAGCACTGCACAAGTAGGTTTGATCCACTCTTTTGTCTTCTTCAGCGTATGTGATTTTTTGAAGAATTTATAGAAGTCGGGAAGTTCATTATCATTTCCTTCAGCCTGTCAAATTCAAGTCGATAAAGTTTGACCAATCAATATCACCAAAATTCAAGTCGAGAGATGAGGTTAACTCTTGGGTTGGAGATGGTATAACATTTTGGAGGGGGGATGGTGTATGTGGAGATGAGGTTAACCCTTGAGTTGGAGATGGTGTAACACTTTGAGGAGGAGATGGTGTATCTCTATGCCCTCTAACATTTCGATGACCTGGTGGCATCTCTATGGCCTATAACAACATAATATAGAATGCCCAAGCATAAATATATAATGTACATAATTCACAACACAAGACAATAATAGAAAGAAAAGAAAGATAGAAAAAGATACATTATTTTTGCTGATCATTAACGTATACTTATATATTGTACCTCCTGCTCAAAAGAAACAGACTCATTGTCATCATCATCCATAAATGGAGTTGCATTATTCTTCACCCCATGAGATTTAACTCATTGTCATCATCATAGCATGTCACCATTAACCGTAACAAATGAGCGCTACATAGTCCCCTCTCCAACAATTGCCAAGAAATACACTTTGTTAGACACTCGCACCTCTAATAATCAATTAAGATTAAACCCATACAAAAAATTGGGTCCATTTTTTCCAGGAATTGTGATTCTTCAAAGATACATTCACATACTTGCAATGGTCATTATTTCAGAAATTAAATCTACTATATCACATATTTTTTACTTTTCAAATAGATTACTGTTATTTTACTTGCTCATAAAAATGCTAAAATGGCTCAATCTTGAAGTTCATTTTGAGCCCCCAAAATACCAAGAACGACTAGCTTTGTGCATGTCTCTAGCACATCTCCTTGTGATTATGGAATATTGTCAAAATCACTTTAACATCCATTGAAGGATGCTGGGTGGTCACCATTTTCCTTTTCAAGTACCCATTTGGACTAGCTATTAGAATTTGAAGTTTCATGAAACTCAAAATGTGCAAGAAGAAAAAAAAAAGGCACCTTCATCTGAGGAGCTAGCAAAGACGAGGGTTGTGATCCAATGAATAGTGTCCTCAAATTCTTACAGAGAAATAATTTGGGAAGCAGCCAAGGTTTCCCATTGTAAATACAACATTATTATAACTCTAAATTAGGTTTAAAATTAGGTACCCCAGAACCTAAAAAAACAGGTTTTTTTTTTTTTGATCGTCCAAAAGATTATATTATTAAAAACTTGAGAAGGGTACATCAAGGAAAAAGAAACAAAAACCATGATATTGATACATGGAAAAGGGAAAGAAGACTTCCAATAGAGCATTGGAAGAAAGAAAGCAAAGGCTGAAAACAACATGCCGAAAGATAAGATGGAAAGAAGATATTGTAACAACCCGGATTTTCGACCCAATTTTTTTTAAAAATAATAGCGTTAATATTATTAGGTCTTAATTATTATTATTATTATTATTTTATATAATTCCTTTTCCTTAATAGATAAATACAAAAAGATATAATTATCTAATCCTATTTTTTTTTAGTTGCATGCATGATTAAAACTCTTCCATCTCTCCATCTCCTACTCCTACTCCGTCTCTACTTCCTCCCTAACTCTTATTTTCGTCCATATCACTCTCCTATCAAAACCCAAGAAATCGGAATCCTATTCGAATACAAACTATTCATCCTCTTCCAAAATTCCCTATATATATCCCATTAGTTTAACCCTAGGGCTCACCACGAATTTTTCCCACATCCTATCAGTCCAGAAGAGAGAGAGAATTCGTAGGAAATCAAACCCCAATCCATGGAGTTTTAGAGAGAGAAAGTGAGAGAGAGAAAAGTGGGTTTGTGCTCTAGAACCCCCCGAGATCCGAATTACCCATTCCAATATCTTCCTACGACCCCAAGCATCTCCAAACATCATCTAATTCGAGCCCAAGGTTCCCCAATCAAAGAACCCGAAGTCATCTTCCCAAAAAATTCAAAGTTTCGTTTTTAATTCAATTCGATCCGATTCGAGGTACTATAATCTATCCCAAACACTCCTCTAAGTATATTTAGTGATTTTATGCTTAACCCAATAGTCCCCGTAGTCTCATGCATCAAAACCGAAGCCAAACGAACAAAAAAACGATTTCTGACAGAAACCTTGCGGCCGCAACCTTCGGATTCTTCAACCGCAAGAACCAGACCCCCGAACCTCGCGGCCGCGAACTCTGACCAGTCCAACCTCACGGTTTGGACTGTTTTGTTTCGAATCGATTTTTCGACATTCCGAACATCGTTTTCGACGCCCGATCTATTTTTCCTAGACTCCTAACACCTCAAGGATCATAACTTGTTAATATCATATTTTTTTTATTTTAATATCTATTTAATTAAATTTTTGTTTATTTTCAATCAAAAGTTTCAAATGAAAAATACTTGCGACCTTATAAACCAATTTATAAATTCCCAAAATATTTTTTTTAGATTCTTTACATCCTAAAGATGATATGTTGTTAATCTCGACATATTTTATTTATTAAATGATTTATTATCTATTTATTCTACTTTTGACAACTTTATAAATCATTTTTATTTTAAAAATAATTCCGTAACCCTCCGGAACCACTTGTTGACACTTGAACAGGTTACGTAGGACCCTAGGACTCCTTTTAGAACCATGCTACCTACTCTAGTGTTATTAACTACTTATCGTAATTATTATGATCATTAATCAAATTATTTTTCTAAATAAAAATTTATACAAGCCTAGATTATATTCTTTTTATTAAAACTTTTTATTTATTAAAAGTTCCTTACCTTATTAATGACTTGTTGATCATACAGAACTAAGGGCAACGGCCCATTCATAAAAAGTTATGTGATTCAATGCATATTGTTTATTTCAATTATTATTCTGTTTGCTTAATTATTATTTCCAACTGCTGAATGATATGTTAGATTGGATCCTAGAGACATGGGGTGGTATGCGAAATAGAAATCACCTAGACGATGGTAAGTAATGGATGAATTGGAAAGTTTTGTTTGATTTTAGATTGCCTGCAGGCGTGATTTTGAGATGTGATGAGATACGTGATGAGATTGAGTCCTGGCGAGAGTCCAGTGGAACATCGAGAGTCCTGGCGAGAGTCCAGTGGTAAATTGATAGACTGGTGGGTGTCCAGTGATGATTGTGATGGTTGTGATGTGGTTTATAAGATAGGCGAACCCTAGTTGTGATGCAGGCATGATAAGCTTTCCCCTTGTTGTAGTTATTGGGGATGCACACTCGATATATAACTTAGGTGTATCTGCGACAGCAAAGGGAAGTGAACTCATGGGAATGAGCATGGCTAGCGGTTGAGGGAGGAAAGATCTCGCGGTGAGATCTTAGATCACACGTCAGGTTAATGAATAGTAATAAACTGATTGATATGAAATACCTCTGTTATATTTCTTCGTACCATGTTTATCCTGCTTGATTGCTAGCTGTAAAGTAAGAGGGGTGGTTGGGTTGGATTATTCTACTGGGTGATTTATCACTCATGGATACGTCTGTATCCTGGTAAATCGATTGCTTCGGCGATCAATTTGCCAGAGGGCGCAGGATTCAATGGAGAGGATTCAACAATGGTGCAGTTCGACACAAGAAGAATATCAGGAATAGAGATCGAGTATGCTTGGGATTCGTATCAAGCCTAGAGTCAGCTCTGAAGTTAATGTATTTTGAATCGGTAAATTTATTTTGAGATTGTAATAGACCTTTATTTTGGAAAATTATATTTATTTAGCAAAATTTTCTTAAGAAATTATTTTATTTTGCTTCCAAAAAAGCGGGGCGTTACAAATGGTATCAGAGCCTAGGTTCCACACTCGGCCTTGGGTAGATTGGGTAGACCACATCCTGAGAGCGTAAATCCGAATAACTAAACGTTTACGATATCTTTTACTTCTCTAAACTACGATATATCCTACTTAAGTATATCATATAAATATTTATTTACCTGCTGCGACTCAGACTCCGAGAAATTACGAAATCAGCGTTGACTTTGACCAGAAGAAAGCGATGGAGCAACCGTTTCCTTTCATAATTTAGTTAGTCGATCAAATGAGACAAAGAATCTTAGTATGAAGAAGACGAAGAGACAAATCTCGACAATGAAGGATAAGGTACTGTCGAAGGAGGCTACTCCGTGAATAGAGTACCTGTCGAAGAAGAATTTCCTTTCTCTAGGCAGATAACGATCGAAAATAGGATAGGATCAGTGTGAGAACGTTATTGCACACACTTCCTTGAGAGAACCAGATATTTAGAAACCCTCAAGACTCTAAACCTAACCTCGTTGAGCAGTCGTTACAAGATTGGTACCAAAGGTCAACGACGTCACTTTCTACGATCATTTTGTCAACCTCATCAGCAAGGACAACTTCACATGAACGCTAATGCCAACGTCAAACGCCCACGCCATCAACATGTTTACACCAATCTTGAGGTCTACACAACACGAAGCCCAATGAAATACCGAGTAACATGGAGGTTATGCAACTTCTACAAGCGATTGCCACATCGACACCATAACCTCACACGCCATAGGCTCCTCAACATAATAGATCGACGAATAGAAGCATGATGCTATCAGAGATTCGCAATCGTCACCCAACTATATACCATGCAAACTACATCCGACAACGACACCATCGTAGTTCAAACAGATCGAGAAGAGTTCAAGGTCGTGAATAATTGGGAGAACGGTGACCGTTCTCTTTGAGGGAGGTTATATGTTTTTCTTTAAGGGGGATAGGAGAACTACTGACGATCATTCATCTTAATCCTCTTTTTCATTCGATTGATTGTATTCTAACCTTCCGCTGTTTTTGCATCTCTCATGACTCTTCTTAAAATCACCTTCATTATGACTCTCCATTGTTAGAGTTGCTACTTCAACCAAAGCTCAAATCATTGAACTCCTTGTCTATTCAAAGTACCTAACTCTCGTGACATTTTCCTTTTGTAAGTTGGGTATTCCTACGGATCATTTTGTTCCAACCTTTCTTAATTTGACTTGATTTGATTTGAAGTCAACAGTCTACTCGATTATGAGTCTAACTTTTCTGACCCATTGAATACTGCAGTTTGGAGAAATCCTGATTTATTCTGACTAGCTCCTCATTTATTCTAACCAGCGCACTATCAGTTATCCACAACCTTTGATTCTTTTGATATCACAACAATACATGTGTTCAATCTTACAAAACTCTAATTCCGTAAACGTCGTTCAATTTTCAATGTTGAAATTGTTTAGTTCTTGAGGGCACAGATCGTTGTTATACTTCGCTTTCTTTAAGCTAAATAATCATCCTATCTGTTCTTGTTCTATTTTAAGAAAGGACTCATAAGCCATTGCTTATTCTTCATTTGTACCCCATATTTTCTATGATGACTAGAATTAGATGCTTATTTTGAAACGCATTTGGCCAACGTGTTGCAAAATAAATATCTAGTTTGATTTCATCGTTGGACTTTGTAATCTATCAAAACCTATCGATAGATCAATATTTCTTATGAGAACCTTTATTCATTTATTCCAGTGCAACGTTTGGTAGACCAAGTACTTGTTTGTTTCACTCGCATGTTAAATCTTTTTATCAGCACCGTTCCAATGATGAAATCCTTCAATTCCAAATCATCATTGAGTATGACTTCGGTTAACTTGATTCTTGTTTTCCTCGTGTTCCAACTCAACTCAAACTACTAGTACTTCGACTCGCAGAAGAGGATCTATTCGTACTTTCTTTTTAGTGCTTTGACCTTTGAACATTTGAGTCATGTTTGAACCTCTTAAAAATTCTTGTAATCCTCTCGTTTCTTTGAGAGAAGAGTACCCACCTTCTAAGAGATAGGGATCAAACTTTAAAGAGCTGACCAAGGAAGGAGATACGTTGACGACCCCCGATCGCTCGAAGCCAATAAAAGAACTACGCCGACAAGAAGATGAGACCGTAGACTTTCAACGTACTTTTTGTTCAAACCGCGCCGTGGGATCACCCGATTTGTCAAGAAAGGAAAGTTATCGCCTCGCCACATTGGTACGTTTGAGATCTTGGAGCAAATTGGAGAAGTTGCCTATCGCCTAACTTTACAACCGCAAATCACCAAAATTCACATTGTCTTTTACGATTCTACGCTGCGGAAAGATATGACCCATTCCACCCACGTACTCAATTAAGAGGAAGTTACACTGGACGAGGAAACGATCATCAAAAAGCAACCGGCAAAATTTAGGATCATGGAGAAAAAAAAAGTTACCCGAAGGCGAACGATCAAATTAGTCAAGGTCTTGTGGAGACACCGAAGATTGGAGGAATCAACTGGGGAACGAGAAGACATGATTCGTGCCAACTATTGACAATTGCATTCACCAGAGAGTACACTTTAATTTCGAGGACGAAATTGTTTTAAGGGGGATAGGTTGTAACAACCCGGATTTTCGACCCAATTTTTTTTAAAATAATAGCGTTAATATTATTAGGTCTTAATTATTATTATTATTATTATTTTTATATAATTCCTTTTCCTTAATAGATAAATACAAAAAGATATAATTATCTAATCCTATTTTTTTTAGTTGCATGCATGATTAAAACTCTTCCATCTCTCCATCTCCTACTCCTACTCCGTCTCTACTTCCTCCCTAACTCTTATTTTCGTCCATATCACTCTCCTATCAAAACCCAAGAAATCGGAATCCTATTCGAATACAAACTATTCATCCTCTTCCAAAATTCCCTATATATATCCCATTAGTCTAACCTTAGGGCTCATCACGAATTTTTCCCACATCCTATCAGTCCAGAAGAGAGAGAGAATTCGTAGGAAATCAAACCCCAATCCATGGAGTTTTAGAGAGAGAAAGTGAGAGAGAGAAAAGTGGGTTTGTGCTCTAGAACCCCCCGAGATCCGAATTACCCATTCCAATATCTTCCTACGACCCCAAGCATCTCCAAACGTCATCCAATTCGAGCCCAAGGTTCCCCGATCGAAGAAACCGAAGTCTTCTTCTCCAAACGTTCAAGTTTCGTTTTTAATTCAATTCGATCCGATTCGAGGTACTATAATCTATCCCGAACACTCCTCTAAGTATATTTAGTGATTTTATGCTTAACCCAATAGCCCCCGTAGTCTCATGCATCAAAACCGAAGCCAAACGAACAAAAAAACGATTTCTGACAGCAACCTTGCGGCCGCAACCTTCGGGTTCTCCAGCCGCAAGAACCAGACCCCCGAACCTTGCGGCCGCGAACTCTGACCAGTCCAACCTCACGGTTTGGACTGTTTTGTTTCGAATCAATTTTTCGACATCCCGAACATCGTTTTCGACGCCCGATCTATTTTTCCTAGACTCCTAACACCTCAAGGATCATAACTTGTTAATATCATATTTTTTTTATTTTAATATCTATTTAATTAAATTTTTGTTTATTTTCAATCAAAAGTTTCAAATGAAAAATACTTGCGACCTTATAAACCAATTTATAAATTCCCAAAATATTTTTTTTAGATTCTTTACATCCTAAAGATGATATGTTGTTAATCTCGACATATTTTATTTATTAAATGATTTATTATCTATTTATTCTACTTTTGACAACTTTATAAATCATTTTTATTTTAAAAATAATTCCGTAACCCTCCGGAACCACTTGTTGACACTTGAACAGGTTACGTAGGACCCTAGGACTCCTTTTAGAACCATGCTACCTACTCTAGTGTTATTAACTACTTATCGTAATTATTATGATCATTAATCAAATTATTTTTCTAAATAAAAATTTATACAAGCCTAGATTATATTCTTTTTATTAAAACTTTTTATTTATTAAAAGTTCCTTACCTTATTAATGACTTGTTGATCATATAGAACTAAGGGCAACGGCCATTCATAAAAAGTTATGTGATTCAATGCATATTGTTTATTTCAATTATTATTCTGTTTGCTTAATTATTATTTCCAACTGCTGAATGATATGTTATATTGGATCCTAGAGACATGGGGTGGTATGCGAAATAGAAATCACTTAGACGATGGTAAGTAATAGATGAATTGGAAAGTTTTGTTTGATTTTAGATTGCCTGCAGGCGTGATTTTGAGATGTGATGAGATACGTGATGAGATTGAGTCCTGGCGAGAGTCCAGTGGAACATCGAGAGTCCTGGCGAGAGTCCAGTGGTAAATTGATAGACTGGTGGGTGTCCAGTGATGATTGTGATGGTTGTGATGTGGTTTATAAGATAGGCGAACCCTAGTTGTGATGCAGGCATGATAAGCTTTCCCCTTGTTGTAGTTATTGGGGATGCACACTCGGTATATAACTTAGGTGTATCTGCGACAGCAAAGGGAAGTGAACTCATGGGAATGAGCATGGCTAGCGGTTGAGGGAGGAAAGATCTCGCGGTGAGATCTTAGATCACACGTCAGGTTAATGAATAGTAATAAACTGATTGATATGAAATACCTCTGTTATATTTCTTCGTACCATGTTTATCCTGCTTGATTGCTAGCTGTAAAGTAAGAGGGGTGGTTGGGTTGGATTATTCTACTGGGTGATTTATCACTCACGGATACGTCTGTATCCTGGTAAATCGATTGCTTCGGCGATCAATTTGCCAGAGGGCGCAGGATTCAATGGAGAGGATTCAACAATGGTGCAGTTCGACACAAGAAGAATATCAGGAATAGAGATCGAGTATGCTTGGGATTCGTATCAAGCCTAGAGTCAGCTCTGAAATTAATGTATTTTGAATCGGTAAATTTATTTTGAGATTGTAATAGACCTTTATTTTGGAAAATTATATTTATTTCGCAAAATTTTCTTAAGAAATTATTTTATTTTGCTTCCGAAAAAGTGGGGCGTTACAGATATCCTAAATCAGAAAGAAAAAAAAAACCAAACATCATAGCTGGAGCACCCTTTGGGCAGCAAAGCAGAGATTTTAGGCTTTTTAGCTACAATCCAAAGCATCACCAGACACAATAAGGCAATTGGAGCACAGATTCGCCAATCAAAAAACATAAAAAAAAATTGGAGCACAGATTCTAACGAACATTGACCACCATGAGCACTTGCTTCCACTTCAATAAGCAAGGAAATAAGACCTGCTCAACACTTATATTCTAGAATTGCAGACCCCCACATCACTTGGCCCTCACATTATTGGAACAAACAGCAACACCAAACAGTTTGAAGTTATAATTGAAACATCCAGTACTTTACGAGAGACCCACCAGACCTCATAGCCCTCACCAAGCTGGTCCACCTTGAGCCTTTATTTCCACTTTTAGTGGGCAAAGAGAAATAGGACCTTTTCAGCACTAACCTACTAGGATAGTATTCCCCGGTAACTCTTAGCAATTAAAGAAAAACCCATAAAAGGATATCACCCCTTTTGAGGTCAAAACATACTAACTTTTTGGGATTAACCAAAACCCTACCCACTTTTTGGGATTAACCAAAACCCACACCCCTTTCTTCCACCTTTTAGTTAAAACTAGTGGTTAGGCACGTGCGTTGCACGTGGTTTTTTTTGCCTACATATAACCTTTAGTGTTTGGGTATTTTCTTCATTTTTCCCTGCATATGAGGACCTTGGAAAGAACATGAACCCAAACATGCATATGAATTTCACATAAGTTTCCAATAGTTTTCTCTTGTAAAAATATTACGTACATTGGGAAAACGATTGTTATTAGCATATGAAATCAAAATACATGGTTTGATGTAGAAGGAAAAACATATGCATATGTAGAAATTTTTTTTTTAGAAAACGGAAAAAAAAAATTGTGTAGAATTGGTTCAAAAGTTGAACACACACACACACACACACACACACATTATATATATATATATGCCATTGTAATTTCAAAAAAAAAATTATATGCCACTGTAGTCCAGTTACTTTTTTTTTTTAATCAGCTTTCTCTTCTTATTTATTGATGGTATATTGGTTTGAGGTTGTCTGCATGAATAAATAAATAAGTTTTTTTTATCAAATTTTATTACAATTATAAATAGTCTATTTGGTAATGTGACCTTTGTGTCCCCCATATATTTATTCCATAAGGATTTTGATAGTTTTTGAAGGTCCATGCATTTTCACGAGCCAATGCTTCGGTCGAACATCCAAAAATGACCAAATTTTTAGTATTTTCATGCTTCGGTCATGAGCCAATGCTGTTTTCCATTTAAAATTACTATTAATAAGTTTTTGGGCTTTTTGCAACTCACAGAAAGTGGGATGGGGAGTTTTAGTCTGATATCTAAGACAGATGGGAAAATGAAATACTCCCTCCGTTTCATATTGAGAGTCCCACTTTCTCTCTCTTACCATTTTTCAAATCAAAAAATCCACTACTTTTGTGCATAATTTTTCAAATTTTTTCGCACCATATTAGAGATCTCGATTAGTACTTTAATTATATTTGATGCGAAAAAATTCAAAAAATTATACACAGAAGTAGTTGATTTTTTTATTTGAAAAATGGCACGACTTTTCATGGTGGACTCTCAATATGGAACGGATGGAGTAATAAAATATGATCTCTTGCTTCTTTTATGTTCGGGTTTTTAATTTGACAAATAAAATTGTACATTAGTGGTTAGAAACCGATTTCAAACTATCAAACTATTTGAAAACAAGTTAGAGGAATAGAAATGTACTTGGCCAGTTTCAAGCATCCGTTAATTAGCAATCGAGGCTAATATTGGTAATATATCCTCAAAGCAATTTCGTCCCCCAAACTGGTGCTCTTGGAATACTCGAATGATTGCCTCCCCAGGTTACTCAATTATTGATGAACAGAAGTAGCACTCCAATCTATTCGAGCGGTTTTACTCTCAAGAATCCGAAATGTGGTATGCAGTTGTGAGCAAAAAACGTGAATGAAAAGGGAAAGCAGAGCCTATTTATAGGTAAGAAAGTGACCATACACGCAAGGGAGCAACTGTATGGAACGGACGCAAAGGTTAACGGCGATTTGATGCCTTTGGAATAGTCACAACTAATTGCATAAGATCTTTACCGTTGGGAACAAAATAAAATTAATCTAAACAGGTCCAAACCTGTTTCTTTGTTCATTTTTTTTTTTTTTTTTATCTCCGGTGAGGTGCGTCCTTTGGGAAGCCAGGGTATGTATCTATTGGATTCCTTGTATTGTGTCATTTGATGAAGAGGCATAGGGTGGGTTAGGTATTAATTGAAAGTGCTAGGGGTATTTGTGGAAAGCAAAAAGTAGGAAACATCTTCATACATTTAAAAGAAGTAGTATAGATAATATGAAAATATCAAAACTCTGCCTCTTTTTTTTCTACTCCCTCCGTCCCTTTTTTTGAGTCCAGTATTCCATTTTGGGCTGTCCCTTAATAAGTGTCTATTTTGTAAAGTTAGTGGGTAAAAGTTGGTGTATTGTCTATTTTGTCCCTAAAAGTAGATTCCATTTTGAAAAGTTAGTGAGTAAAAGTGTAATGATGATGGGTAAGTATGGAAAGTAGAGGAAAAAATTGATGTGAAAGGTAAAATGATGATGTCTTTTTAATAAGTTGGAGTTACGAAGCAGGACATTTAAAAAGGGACGGAGGGAGTACCTTTTAGTAAACAAATACGGAAAACCCACAACCCTACCCCTTTCTTCCACCTTTTTTGTTAAAATTAATATGGAAAAACCAAAACCCTACCTCTTTCTTCCACCTTTTAGCAGAAAAAATACAGAAAAACAAAAACCCTACCCCTTTTGAGGTCAAGACATACTAACTTTTTGGGATTAACCAAAACCCTACCCCTTTCTTCCACCTTTTAGTTAAAATAATATGAAAAAATCAAAAGTCTGCCTCTTTTTTCTACCTTTTAGTAAACAAATACGGAAAACCCACAACCCTACCCCTTTCTTCCACCTTTTTTGTTAAAATTAATATGGACAAACCGAAACCGGAAACCCTATCCCTTTCTTCCACCTTTTAGCAGAAAAAATACAGAAAAACATAAACCCTACCCCTCTCTTCCATCTTTTAGTAAAAATTTGACAAAAATTAAGAACCAAACAAGTTATACATTCTATACTAGCAGATTGAGCCCTATTGCTGTTCGTAATGTTTCCAAACACATTGAGCAGCCCAGATTTCACAAGTTTGTCCACATGCACAGGAATTGCAACGAGAGAGAGAGAGAGAGACGTACGCTATGCTACAGGCCTACAGTCATGGTCACTTCTCCAAAATCGCACATCACGTTGAGCCCTGATTTCACACCATTAGCCCACCTGCACAGAAATTCCAAGAAGTCGGAGTCGGAGGGAGGGAGGGAGGGAGAGAGAGAGAGAGAGAGAGAGAGAGAGAGGGGTATACGAGTTCGCCTTTCGCCAGAGCACTGTCGAGATGGAGCAGGAGTAGTAAAGTGAAGAGGGGATTCGGGGGAATCGAGATAACATTACCCAAACCCATAAACTTACAACCAAAACTATATGTAGTTTTGGGTAAATACTCCCCAATATCAATTTTTTTTTCATGGATGAATTATTTTAAAGCCCCGCCAAATATTTTCACGGGATTTTTTGGCGGAATAATCAAATTTATCGCCGACTAAAATTAATTAGTTGGTGAAACTTATTCTTCAACGACAAAATTTTTGGTTGCCAAATGTATTCCCGCCTTCTGGCGCCGAGGGGCAGTTTTCGCGCGAACATTCTCCGACTAAACGATATTTTAGTCGGTGTAACATATACGAATGGCGACAAAACATATTTTTGTTGGCGAAAGTTAACCATCCCCCGACAAAACTATTTTTGTCGGCAATTTTTGACCTTCAGGCGACCAAATTTACTTTGGTCGGCGAATTTGGTCGCCGAATGTGTATTTTCTTGTAGTGTTTTCACAAAACAATATGGTCCAAGAGTACTCAGAATAAAGTCTTTTTCAATTATTGACTGACTTGCTCTTGTTTACCTCTGATAAGGTTGGTTCACCTAACTTTTCACGCTTCTTACTTGTCACAAAATATAACGTGCTCCTTTTGAAAATATAATATGGTCTAAGAGTAGTAAGAATAAAGCCTTTCTGAATTATTGACTTGCTCTTTTTTACTTTGGAGAAGAAAGGTTCACCTAACTTTCCATACTTCATACTTGTCACAAATATGATGTGCTCCTTTTGAATATACAATATGGTCTAAGAGTACTCAGAATAAAGTCTTTTTCAATTATTGACTTGTTCTTGTTTACCTCGGAGAAGATTGGTTCACTTAACTTTCCACGCTTCTTACTTGTCACAAAATATGACGTGCTCCTTTTGAAAATATAAATGGTCTAAGAGTAGTAAGAATAAAGTCTTTTTGAATTATTGACTTGCTCTTGTTTACTTCAGAGAAGAAATGTTCACCTAACTTTCCATGCTTCATACTTATCACAAATATGATGTGCTCCTTTTGAATCTATAATATGGTCTAAGAGTACTCAGAATAAAGTCTTTTTCAATTATTGACTTGCTCTTATTTGCCTCGGAGAAGGTTGGTTCACCTAACTTTCCATGCTTCGTACTTGTCACAAATATGATGTGCTCATTTTGAATATATAATATGGTCCAAAAATACTCAGAATAGAGTCTTTTTCAATTATTGACTTGCTCTTGTTTACCTCCAGCTCCCCAGGTCATGTTTATTTGTGCAGGGAAAGAAAGTGGTGTCATAGATAGTTACGTCAAGTTGTCCTCTAAAGTATGGAGCAGGACTCTAAAATGGGAGCAGGCCTCACCAACATGGTTGGTTGCTGAGGGAGTGTCTTAGTTGTAAGACAATGGAAATGCCTACATGAACGAAAAGAGTGTCTTACGTTCTTGAGGTGGAGTTCTCTCTATTCAATAGATCATTTCTTATGAAATTTTCGGCGTGGTGCAACTTAAATGGTTTACGCGTTACCGGTTTCCGAAATGAGAATATTTGTCTCCATGTAAAGTTGGTACTCTTTCTGCATTTTTTAGCCCAAAAAATCATCTTGACAAATAAAATTGCAAATAATAAAAATAAAGAATTGGCAGATTTTGCCTAAGAATAAAGTACATTGTCAACCAACCTGTATATGTGACTATCCATATCGTCAATGCAAATCAACACAAGAGAACAAATAAAATTACATCCACCACCAATTAAAGCATCAATAAGTCCAAAATCTTTCAACAAAAACCAACTGTTTCACCCTCATGTCTATGACAGTATGTAACGACCCTAACCTGTCCCTAGAGGTTAGGCCAAAGCAAAGCGCCGGTGGAAATCCCACAAAGGCCATATCAAGTAACAAACCTTATAAGCAATGACAAAGGAACAAATATGGATTCAGCGGAAACGGAACTTACATTACCATATCAAACAACGGAGGTTATATACATGGTTTTCCTTGTCAACCTCTTAGAGCTGTGCCTTCTACATATCTTGCAAGATTCAACTACAAACAAACAAGCCTCTAAAGTAGAGCTTTAATATCTACAACAAAAGTGCATGTCTTATAATTACAGCCTATCCACACAAAAGAGTCCACGTCAACCCTTTAATCTTCGCATCCTGAAAGGTGGAGAAAAATACCTAAGCTAACGCTCATATGAGTGACCAATACATAATTTACATGCTTTCCATGGAAATGATAAAAACATTTTATAGAGATTTCAAACATAGAAGCATAACCTTTATAAAACACATTCCCCATAGTTGGTGTATCTACTAGGCGTCCCCGGTAGTGGATAAGTTTCGACATCTTAGCATTACCCCTAGCGTATAAGTGTCACATAGTAGAAATGTCTTTCTAGATAGGAAAACATAGCTACCTTTCATTTATTTCCATGGAATTCAACTTGTAATACAAAACATGTAGAACAAGCTTTGAATTGAAAAACTTGCATAAAACCATGTAATTTAGGTATTGAGTCACTCACCTCGATTCACGTGTCACACGAACCTCCTAGACAATTAGGCAACAAAAACATGATTAGAAGATGCTAAATAAGCCTATCTTTAATGAATTTAAGGTCCTAGAGTGAAAGATATGAAGTTAGATAACCAATCTCAAGAAATAATTTCAGAATCTGCAATTTCATCAACTTCAACTTAAAATCTGACTTTGCACAAAAATAACTAAGGTAAGAACTCCACATATTTTTTAAGGTCTATGAATCTAGTTTCAAAATCAGAAAACGGTTTGCAATTTCATTGCTCGAGCTAAAAATTATGGCCGTTTCCCCAACATGCGTTGGTGCAGACTGCACAGTTCCGAAAATGAGTGATGCTAGGTTAAGAATTTCTATAGAGCTCAATACTTCGAACTTGATCCTGAAATTTTTACCGTAGATAGAACACTCATAGAGGAACTCTCAGTAAAATTCCCAGAAATTTCAAAACTTTCGAACTATCTCAATAAAATTCCCCAAAATCAGACAAACATGAATTTTCCAATTCTGCAGAATTCTAAACCAAGTAATTTCTATTCTAAACTACTTTAACTACACAAAGTCCAAACATTCAGTAGGGCTTTCATGAGTCCTTCAACTCCCAATTCCAATTAAACTTGAAATCAATCTACTAGAGCAGCAAGGAATATGAATTTCACACTAAGAACTTGAAATTCATACCTAATTGAATTTCGGTCAGCAAAGCTAGGATTTTTTCCTTCTAGGTTTTTCCTTTCTTCTTTCTCCTCTTCCTGTTCCTGTTCGGTTCTCTCTCTCTCTATCTCTCTCTCTCTCTCTCACACACACACAGATGAATGAAGCGGTGGAATTCTCATGAGGAATACACATAAGTCTTTTTCTTTTTCTTTTTTCTCTTTTTAGGAAAACTATCTCTTTGCCCCCAGTCTTGTTGAGATCGTTCCTTCACTATTGATCAGTCACTTGTTTGTTGTTAGCTGCAGTTCCAGGACTTCTCTCAAAAACGATTGTCTGGAATTGGAATGCATATTTGGATTGAGAGAGTAGCATCCCATGGGTAGTATGCTCAATTGAGATACCAAGGAAAAAGATCCCAGGTCCTTGATCCTAGGTCCCATGAGCAGTATGCTCAACCGACTCCCGAAAGGCCCCTGATCATGTATCTCACAATTCTCGAATCGTCCATGGGTAGCATACTGGGATAGTGTGACATTGCGACCTGCGAGCCAATATTCAAATCCTTTTTTCGCAAACAAAGATTCCGAAAGCTAAAAAAAAGATAGGTGCAGAGACTCAATGGAAGCTGTTCTAACAAATGGAGTTGACTGCGTTGGTAGAAGAATAGAAATCCTTCTATCGAAACTTATGAAAAAAATGAAGATAATTCTATATACATTCGTATAGGCACTGAAATACTATATCAAATGATTAATTACGACCAAAATCTGTATTAGAAAAAGAGAACGGCATCCAAATGAGATCCTAATCTCAAAACAAAGGGGATATGGCGAAATTGGTAGACGCTACGGACTTAATTAAAATTGAGCCTTGGTATGGAAACCTACTTAGTGAAAATTTTCAAATTCAGAGAAACCCCGGAAAAAAAAAGAAGGGCAATCTTGAGTAGCATCTCTGGCCTCTTTTAGATAATCTTCACTACAATTGAAAAGGTATAAAATGCATGAATTAAGGTCAATAGAAGATGGAATTTAACACATCAACCAATAACTGCATTGGCCTTAAAATACTTACAAGAATATGAGATAGGGCTTGGTTTTGGTCCTTTTCTTTGGTGCCTCTATTCTTTCCTCAGTTCGTTTGGTCCTTCTCTTTGGTGCCTCAGTCCTTTCCTCACTTCGTGCTCGCTTCCTTCTAGTTTTCATCTTTCATTTACAAAAGATAATTAATATTTCCACTCTCATTTTTTTCAGATAAATAGTAAAACAAATTTTAATCATTCCTATAAAAGGGTACTCCACTGGAAATCTTGCATGCCAAATGGTGCCCACTGGAAATATCTCAAATGTGGAGATTGAATGTGAGAACAGAAGGGTAGTCCACCTTTGCATTTCAGAGAAGGTGCCAAAGGGACTGTGCTGCTATTTTGGGCCTATGTGGCTAATACCATTTGTATTTCTTTCTTTTGGTCTAATAAAAAAAAGTCCTCAGAGTAGGCACTTGTCATTTGAACTGGAACATTCCAATTATTTGTATAGCTTGTGAATGAAACCTCATTCAATTTCAGAAACACATTTACAAAGCACTGAAAAACCAAGGGAGATTACAATACTAGGTGCAAAGAATACAATACAGTTTGAAACCCACATACTCTACTACACTACCTCATTGTATACATTATCAAATTAAGCTACACATCTCTGCCGCAATAAGTAGGAACAATAATGTCCTTAGAGAAGAGGTTTGAGACCCACTTTTAAGCCTCAATCCCCACTTTAGCTAACACAGCCGACCCTAATATTTTGGGGCTCTAGGCGAATTTAAAAAATTGCAAGCCTTTAAGTCAACTTCAAAACAGAACAAATACTCCTATTCAATAAGATAAAAACCAAACAAAGGCATCATTAAGAAATATTCGAAGCAATCACTTAAAATTTACTCTTTCCTTATTTTAAACCATGGAAGTACTGATTATACACTTATGAACTTAATCTCATAGACTTATTTTATGGAACAGTAATACTATGTACTTTTTTTAGGCCCTCTTTCTATCAAATTTTGGAGATGCAAGACGAAGACTTTGTTCAGGACCGGTACTATTAGCTATGTCCCTAAAGAGGTGCTACTGACATGCTTCTAATCCTCCCCAATATTCACAGGAAAATTGACAGACAAAGGAACATCAACACACACACACACACACACCCACACCCACAGAGGGTTCGTACTAGGGCAACTCTGCATACCAGGTATCGATTCAACTTACCTGACGATGATTGAGTCGGAATCGATTCGTATGAAGCGTAGTCGGGCATTCGTACTAGGGCAACTCTTCACACAATGGAGAGTAGAGAGGAGATGAAAGAAGAGCAAACCCTAGAGAGGAGATGAAGGAGGAGCAAACCCTAGAGAGGTGATGAAGGGGGAGTTACGTTCCAGTGGAAGGAAAGAAGAAAGGAGTAAAGACGGGTTTTTGACTTTGGGGAGTGGAAAAAGAAGGGAAAAGTGGAGAGAGGGGTATTTTTGTCCATGTTTGTTTTCAGGACCATGTCTTTGGAATTATTCTTTTCCTTGCCATGACTTATGAATTCCAAATAAGTGGTCCATGAGTTGGGAATAAAATGCCCCTCATTCCATTGATTCGTTATTTCCCCAAAAACGAAAAGTCTTCACATGTCTTTTTCTTATTGAATAACTTTTAGTTATTACACTATTCTCCCTAAGGTCTTCAGAAATCATTATTTTATTTTAAATACCCAAACTTTACTCGTTCTTAGTTTTTGTCATTACAATTAGACATGAATTGTGTATCTGATTGTTGTTGGGATGAAATCTATTTAAGCTGAGCGCGAATCGAGATGCGTGCGGGTCAGCCTTTTTAGGGTTTCAGTCCATTGTATGCTTCTGATATAAAAACAAAGTAAGGAACCTCCTTTTGTAACTCTGACATATTTTACATCATAGTGAAACACCCCAGCACCCCGTGAACATACGATTAAGCAATCAGCTTAAGTCGGAACCACGTAATCTCTGTGTCTTGTTCTTTTCTTGCTTTATATTGTTTTCTGTTCTTGGTTTGTTCTTTGATTGTGTGCATTTGATTGTGGGTTTGGACGTTCGAATTCCCAACAACTGGTATCAGAGCTCCGGGTTAGGAGATCTAGGGTTTACACAATGGCTGTAGAAAAATACAAGATCGAGAAGTTCAATGGTACGAACTATACTTACTGGAAGGTACAGATGGAGGATATTTTGTATCAGAAGGATCTACATCTTCCGATCAGTGGAACGAAACCAGAAAGCATAAAGCAAGCAGATTGAGATATTTTGGATCGCAAAGCTTTGGGGACTGTGCGATTGAGCCTCGCGCCGTCGGTTGCGTCGAATATTGCCAAAGAAAAGACTACAACAGATTTGTTCAAAGCCCTAGAAAAGATGTACGAAAAGCCTTCAGCGGTGAATAAGGCATATCTTACGAAAAAGTTGTTTAACCTAAAAATGCCTGAAAATTCTAATGTTGCTGAACATCTCAACGAATTTAATACAGTCACGAATCAGCTAGAATCCGTGGGTATTAATTTCGATGATGAAATTAGAGCTCTTGTTTTACTATCAAGTTTGCCAGAAAGTTGGAACGGATTTGTCGGGGCAGTAAGCAATTCTTCCGGGTCTGAAAAGATAAAACAGGTGGATGTTAATTGCTGGTTTGATATTAGGTGAAGAGGCTCGGAGGAGGGTATCGGGTGAGGATACTGCTTCGGATTCAGCGTTGAGTACAGAGGATAGGGGCAGATCTGCGAATAGGGGAAACAACAAGAACAAAAACAACGGTAGAGTGGCTTCAAATAACAGGGGCCGTAATAAATCTCAGGGAGGAGATATGAAGACTGAGGAGTGCTTCAACTATGGTCAGAAGGGGCACTGGAGACTAGATTGTAAGGCACCGGCAAAGCAGCAGAACGGGAAAAATCAAGGGGGTAAGAACACTGCCTATGTATCTGATGATTCTGATAATGATTGCTTGATTTGTTCGCTGGATTCTCGCAGTGAGTCTTGGATTGTAGACTCTGGAACCTCATTCCATGCTACTCCACGCATGGATGTGTTACAAAATTATGTGCAAGGAAATTTCGGCAAAGTGTATTTGGGCAATGATGAAGCTTGCAGCATAGTTGGGAAAGGAGATGTACAGATTACTCAGACAGATGGAACAGTTCTGAAATTGAAGAATGTTAGACATGTGCCTAGTCTAATACGGAATCTTATTTCAGTGGGTCAGTTGTCAAAGGGTAGAGTTGTTACATCATTTAGTTCAGACGCATGGAAGATGAGCAAGGGGGCCTTGACTCTTGCTCGTGGTAAGAAAGACAGAACCCTTTATGTATCTACAGGTACATATAGTAGCATCGCAGTGGCAGCAAAAGGGATTGATTGCACTACGTGGCATCGTAGACTGGGTCACATCAGTGAAAAGGGGATGAAAGTAATGTTGTCGAAGGGAAAGTTACCGGGTTGTAAGTCGCTGGACTTGGAGTTCTGTGAGGACTGTGTTCTCTAGAAACAGAGGAAAGTCAGCTTTACAAAGGTGGCTAGGACCCTGAAAACAGAGAAGTTGGAGCTTGTGCACACCGATGTGTGGGGCCCTTCTAAGGTAACCTCTCGTGGTGGTGCTAATTATTTTGTTACTTTCATTGATGACGCTACTAGAAAATTGTGGGTTTATTTTCTTAAACATAAGTCTGATATGTTTAGTGTCTTTAAGAGTTGGAGAGCATTAGTTGAGAATGAAACAGGAAAGAAATTGAAGTGTCTGAAATCAGCTAATGGTGGCGAGTATTGAAGCGATGAGTTTGAGGCTCATTGTGCTGCGGAAGGGATTCGTAGGATAAAAATGGTCCCAAGAAAGCCAAGGCAGAATGGAGTTGCTGAACGCATGAATAGGACGATCCTAGAGCGTGCGAGGAGCATGAGGTTACATGCTGGGTTGCTTAAGCAGTTCTGGGCTCATGCAGTAGATACGGCCGTGTATTTGATCAACAGGGGACCTTCAGTTCCTTTGAATTGTGTATTATCAGAAGAGGCTCAGACAGATAAAGAGGTAAATTTATCTCATTTACGAGTTTTTGGTTGCATTGCTTATATGCATATAGAAGTGGCAGAAAGGGGTAAACTTGATGCTAAGTCTCGTAAGTGCGTGTTCATAGGCTATGGTACAGATAGCTATGGTTATAGGCTGTATGATTTTAAAAATCAAAAAACACGCAGGATTGTGAATGTGATATTTAATGAATCTGCTCTGTATAGAAACAAGAACAGTCAACCCGAGGAGGCTGAGGAAAATTCAGACTTGGTAGAGTTTGAAGGGATCCCAGACAGCAAAGTCCTGCAGCCTCAGGATATTAATACCTAATCCATTCCACAGGAAAATCCACAAACTCCCCCTCCCAGGAGGTCTACACGTGTTGCTAAACCTCCAATACGTTATTCTCCATCTTTACATTATTTGTTGCTAACAAATAGTGGTGAACCAGAATGTTTTAAAGAAGCATTGCAGGTTGAGACCAGGGAGGAGTGGGAGCACGCCATGGATGATGAGATGGATTCTCTCTCATCAAACCAGACTTGGGAATTGGTTTTGTTGCCCAAGGGAAAGAGAGCTTTGCACAACAAGTGGGTTTACAGGATTAAGGAAGAATCTGATGGTAGCAAACGGTTCAAGGCAAGGTTGGTAGTGAAGGGTTTTGAGCAGAAACCAGGTATCGACTTCACTGAAATTTTTTCACCTGTTGTGAAGATTTGTACTATCAGATGTGTTCTTAATATTGTGGCTGTTGAGAACTTGCACTTAGAGCAGTTAGATGTCAAAACTGCTTTCTTTCATGGGGACTTAGAGGAGGACATCTATATGCATCAGCCAGAAGGTTAATTATGTTGTAGAAGGAAAGGAGAATCAAGTGTGCAAGCTTAAGAAAAGCCTATATGGGTTGAAACAGGCTCCGAGACAGTGGTATAAAAAGTTTGATACTTTTATGACTAATACGGGTTTCAGTAGGTGTCATGGGGATCACTGTTGTTACTTTAAAAAGCTTGGTATGTCATATCTCATACTTTTGTTGTATGTAGATGACATGCTTGTTGCAGATTCAAGCATGGATGAGATTGAGAATCTCAAGGCACAACTATCCAAAGAATTTGCAATAAATGATTTGGGTTCTGCGAAAAAAATCCTTGGAATGCGAATTAGTAGGGACATAGCAAGGGGAAAGTTGAAGTTATTACAGGAAGAGTATGTGTGGGCTCCCGCGCCCCGAAGGTGCGATTTCGTGATAGAGTCGCCACCCGGATTTTTGAGATGGATGATCCGAGGAACCGAGGGGTTTTGTTTCGAAAAGAAAAAGGCCTTTTGATCTAGCGAAACTGTTTGAGATTTTGGATCCGGGAGCCAGGTTACGAACGGGGAAGGTTTTGTTGAAAAGCACCCCGCTCGCCCGGTGAAAACCGGTCTCTACTAAGCATTTTAAATGGGGGATTAATACAACTTGGAAAACCTCGAAAACACATAAAGGGAAAGGGGAACAAGATAAATCATAACACGTTACCGTGCTAGTGGTGCTTGCTGTACAGAGATGATAAAGATGGCATGATAAATAATATAAACAAGAAAAATATACAAAACAGACTGTCTGAATCACTATCCTCCGTCAGGCGGCATATCGGTTTACAACGCGCGGCTCAACGATATGCCGTGCGTGGTTCCGATCTTGATACCAAACTTTTATCGTTTTGTAAAGCTTCGCACGGCGTATCATTGCATCGCACGGTTTTATCTTTAAAGTTTTAGACGTCTCACAGCTGTCAGATCATCTCAGATCTACACCATTCTTTCAAACCATGAAGGGAAAACCATTTTTAACACATTGGCTTGTTTTGAAAAGATCTATGGAGTTTAAAACATGGCTTGTAGAAACGGTCTCGTTCTGAGACAGCTTTTGGTATACAGACAAGACCCAACAACAGACGGTCGTGATCCAGACAGTCTGATCAAGAAAACAGTATTCCTTTTGAAATGCCGTGCGTTTTGGTATGCTACGCCGTGCGTTGCTCTAGAGAGCCGCACGGCTTAGCATACCTTCGTACAGGGCCTTGGTTTTGTTTTAAAAAAGAGGTTTTGGGTCAGATCTCAACCAAAAGGGTCAAGCCTGAAAACAGAAAGGTCCCCTCAGGGCCAGGATAGAGCCTGGCCCAAGGAAACTTGGTTTTTTACCTTGGATCGAGAGCTTGAATGAGCTTTGATGAAGGAGGATGGACGTCGGGAGGTAAAGAAAGAAAGTAGAAGTGTGGATGTGTGTAATAGACGTGTATATTGGGTGGTTGAGACCTCAAAGTTAGTAAGGGACTAACTTCAATGGTGAGGAGAAAAATGGAGTAAAAGGCCTAGAGAATGTCTTTTAAGAACAACATTCTCAAGGGCCCTTTTTCCTTGAGTGGAGGGGTGTATTTATAGGCAAGAGCCTTGGATTTTGAATTTTGAAAGTTGGAGGCATTTTCTGGGCGGGCCAGAAGTGTGCTTTCGGCTGAGCCGTATTGCAGCTGTGGCTCAAATAGGCGTGACCGACAGCTTTCTGAGCCAGTCAGCACTTTATCCAAAATGCAGTGCGGTTCACCTCATGACTGCGTGCGGCGTATTAAATTTCGATACGCCGTGCGGTGTAGAAGTGTTGCACACGGTACTTTAGGTAAGATCCAGGGCTTCTTGGGCTTTCTGAGTTTTTGGGTCTTTTCTGGGCTGACGGTTGGTTTGGGCTGCGGATGTAGGAATGCTTCATTCAAGCTCACAAAGGTTTTGTTTCCTTTATTTCATCATCGGGGCGATCAAAGACCCTTCGAGGTCCGGATTGGGGTGTCTACAGTATGTTAAAAAGGTGTTGAAACGTTTTAACATGGAGAATGCTAAGCCAGTTAGCACACCTTTGGCAAGTCACTTCAAGCTTTCGAGTGAAAGGAATGCAGTAACTGATGAAGAACAGAGCCACATGGTGAGTGTTCCATATGCCTCGGTAATAGGCAGTTTGATGTATGCCATGGTTAATACAAGGCCAGACATTGCTCAAGCAGTGGGAGTTGTCAGCAGGTTCATGGCAAATCTGGACAAGGAGCATTGGGAAGCAGTCAAGTGGATTCTGCCTTATCTGAAAGGTACTACGGATTTGGCTTTGAGTTATGGGGGTTCTAATATTTGTCTGCAAGATTTTGTGGATTCAGATTTGGCAGGGGACATTGACAGCAGGAAGAGCACTACTGGGTATGTGTTTACTTTGGGGAGTGCATCAGTCAGTTGGGTCTCACGGCTACAGAGAATAGTGACTATTTCCTCGACAGAGGCAGAGTATGTTGCAGCCACGGAGGCGTGCAAAGAGATAGTATGGTTGAGGAGTTTCATGAAAGAGGTGGGTAAAGAGCAAGACAAATGCAGACTGTTCAGCGACAGTCAGAGTGCTATACATCTGGCGAAGAATGCAGCCTTTCATTTGAGGACCAAACATATCGACATAAAGTATCACTTTATTCGCTCTCTGTTGGAGGAAGGACAGTTCACTTTGGAGAAGATTCACACAAGTGAAAATCTGGCAGACATGTTCACGAAGGTGGTTACTGTGGGGAAGCTGAAGGCTTGTTCAGCTTCCGTGGGTCTCCAAGCTTGAGTGGGAGACTGGGTGCTGGTGGTGTTTATGATTGATGGTGTCTGAAGATGATGGTTGATGTATATTTGGGGGTGCCGCTGTAAACAGTTTTCAAGTGGGAGAATTGTTGGGATAAAATCTATTTAAGCTAAGCGCAAATCGAGATGCGTGCGGTTCAGCCTTTTTAGGGTTTCCGTCCATTGTATGCTTTTGATATAAAATCAAAGTTAGGGCTGCCTCCTTTTGTAACTCTGACATATTTTACATCATAGTGAAACACCCCAGCATCCCATGGACGTACAATTAAGCAATCAGCTTAAGTTAGAACCACGTAATCTCTGTGTCTTGTTCTTTTCTTGCTTTATATTGTTTTTTGTTCTTGGTTTGTTCTTCGATTGTGTGCATTTGATTGTGGGTTTGGACGTTCGAATCCCCAACAATTGTCTCTTATTAAATGTTTATCTAAAGTAAAGTTTGTTCTTTTATAGATAATGTCGATTATCAAAAGTCTGGAATTTAAGTGCTCCATTATTGCCGAAAGAGAAAATGATACTTTGATGAATAATCACAAATAACCCAGTTGTTGAGGCAAATAGGAGTCGTCAAAACGATAATCATAGACTTGGATTTGAACGTGGTAGGAATCAATGTCATCGAAACCCTATGGGATTCATTCATAAACCAACTCACAAGAATACCACATTGTACGCCTAGAAGTGGTCTAGGAAGGCGAAAACATCAATGGGGAGATGGAGCATGAAGTCAACTATTTTAGTCAAATAATTCTTCACCTATCTTTTGTTAATTTGATTGCTCACAATACACAATAGAAAGATCCAGTTACATTTGAAACAAATACAGGTACTAGTACGAAAGACTCTATATACATTCAGTGACAACTTCACATGTTTTTAACGAGCTAGATACTCACATTTGCCTTGTTTGGATGGTATTTTGAAAATTTTTGAGTTTGATTTTTGGGTAATGAGTGGAGAGAGAAATTAGGATAATAATTGGAGATACGGGTAATGAGTGGAGAGAGATAGAGAAAGAAACGAGAATAATGATTGGAGAGATGAGAGAGAAATGAAAATAATGATTAGAAGTAAAAGTAATAAATGTTTTTTGAGTTAAATTTTTTTTTTCAAAATACCATCCAAACAAGGCAACCATACTATGTTTCAAAGTATCACATGGCATCAGTGTGCTTTGATTTTTGGAAAATTGTTGTAGAATAGCATCACTGTGAATTTTTTATTTTTTTTGGTAATGCAGGATGTTTCGGGACAGCTTGCGCGCACATCAGGCTAATCCTACAGTCCCTCCCACAGCCGTTTCATAGGCTTACGCGTGGGAGTGAGATGGTCCCAAGAGTTGTTGGAAAGGAAAATTAAATTTGAGACCTTAAGATGGAGCAAATACCTAAGCTCCAGGCCAAGACCACTTGACCAACCCTTGGGGCTAGCATCGCTGTCAAATTGCTTCACAATTGCCAATATAAGTAGCTGATTTGTTGTTCTCAAAAAGAAAAGAGCAGCAATTTAATCCCTCTTTTTTTTCACTGGATCCACAAAGCTTCAGAATTCAAAAGAGTTTGGAAGATGAGAGAGATGGAGCCGTGAATAAGTTTTTTTTACAGCGGGGTGAATCCAGACCTTCACCTCCATAAAACTTATTTACGAAACCCTCCATAAATAAGTTTTTATCTGGGAGGAAATGACAACCAAAGCGTAGGTAATTAATTATAAATGGAGGCCATGAGGCCATCAAGGGTTGATACTTTTCTCTGACGTGCGTAAGAAGGGTAAATGGTCGGTCTCCATTGATAGACATATGACACAATGAAAGGGATAGGCGTGGTATGACAAAAAAACACATGCGGCTCCACACATATTAGAGGTGAAACACATTCACACAAATAAACACGCAAACATTCACAAGATGTACATGTGGAATATCAGGGAAGGCAGCACCCACGACTTTTTTTGTTTTTTATTTTATCCTTTCCGATAAACGGATGTCTGGGATGTTTGCACGTACCTTGATGAGCTCCAGAGCTCCTAAAGTTCACGATCGGGCAAATCCTCCAATGACCCCAATTCCCAAATAGAATGTTTGGCTTGAAGTTGATGGCTGTTTGGTGAAAGTTCTCCCAGAGCAATTAATAATTTTCCATTTGTGTGAGAACAGAAGCCTAGATATTTAGAAGGAACAAATTGATTTTCCATTTTTTGACTTTTCAAATGAGGACTTTAATGGAGTAATATTGTACGGAGTATATGCATAGCGTTGAAGAAAAAGGCAGGCTACCAGTGTGTGAGAGTATGATCTAATTTTTAAGGGGCTTTTTAAGATGGTTTTTTAAATTTCTTTCTCTTGATTTTCACAAGATCTTCGTCAAATTCTTCCACTACATTTTTTTTTCTCGACGAGAGGAATGAAAAAATATAAATATATAGATTAAAGTTGAAAAAAGCTCATAAACGACGAAAAAGACCAAAACAAATTGGAAATTTTGAATTTTTGCAATAAAGTTCGACCTTTTTTTACCAATAAGACCAAAAGATTTTATTAACAAAAAAAAGTTTGATTTGTTATTCAATGTTAAATTTTGAAATTTTGTTAAAAATAAAAGTTTGATAGCGGGATAAAGTTTCAAGGTTTTAATTTGTCTTTCAAGTGGAAAAACGAAGGGTGAGGAGAGGAATATATCATTGTTTGATGTGGATTTATAGAGTTTGAGAGAGAGACTCTCTCTCTCTACCTCAGACCAATCCCACTCTGATTTCGGCGAGCTCTGACGTCGACGGAGCCGATCGTTGCTAGAGCAGTCCGCCTGTGTGCTCCTTTGTCCGATCTTCCTCTCTGTTGCTCTTCTTTCCAATCATCTTGCAGTTCCATCGACGTTATCAGGCCTGCCCCGTTCTCGTCATTCTGGGCGTCGCATAGGTTCGCGCCCTGACGAGGGCGTAGTTTCTTGGGACGGATGTAGCAGTTGGTGGTTCTGTACGGTGGGGTGTGGCTGTGTGGTGATCAAGGTTCCGTTTTGTTGTGTTTGTTGTGTCTCAGCCGCCATTGTGGCAGCGGTGGCGGCGACAGTGGGGGTCTGGATCGGTGTTTCTGGGCGGCTGGACTTAGGGTTGTGGATATGTTGTTTACTCGTAGGTTTTGCTTTAGTTTTGTTTGCTGTTTTTATGTTGGTTTGCTTCCCTTGCGTGGGACTTTCTCACTCCTTGTGGGTGTTGTTCTATTGGGTTTTTTTTATGTCGTTTTGATGGCTTTTCGAGATCGGAGACGAATCTTGTCTATGTGAGGTCCTGAATGTTCATTTGTGAGTTTAAACCTTTTTTTTGGTTGCTCTCCTCCCTCCCTAGGAGGTGGCTGCCCATTCCCGATGTATGATTTTCGTATCAATGAAAGTACGTCTCAAATTTGACAATTTTTTTTTTAATCGTGTTTTGGGTTTTTTTGTTGGTTCAATCGGAAACATGCATGTTTAGGTTTTGTTTAAAAAAGATCTGTGCCCAAATATATATATTCGGTTTTTTTTTTCCCTTCTTCCAAGTAAACGAGGCTAAAATTGGAAACCTTCTAACAAAACCTTATCAGCATATGAACATAAATGGTTCAACAAGTCCCATAACATCTTAATTGGGAGAATATCTTCAAAGTCAAAGAATATTTATGTTTTATATTCAATCGTGGGAACATCCCTAGGTCAAAAATACTACTTTTATGGTCCTTGTTATTGATTTCTCAATCTTATTAGCACCTCATATATACATTCAGGACTTGAGATTAATATCCCCATTCACTGCATGCAACATGTGTTGTGTTTGTTATTCTACCAGTTACCCCACCACCAATCCAATCGATCAAATTTGAATATTTGGGAATTAGGCAGCACCCAAGACTTTTTTTGTTTTTTCCTTTCCGATAAACGGATGTCCAAATGGCCCCCAGTTCACTTCATCTAGTTGGAAGTGAAGCCATGCGTTGGACAATAGATACATTGTAGAGCCAAATCAATCCCATGTTTCACAAGGCATTGATCGATTCTTCTATTACATTATGCAACAGAATTGCACTCAATGCCTGCTTGGAATGGCTAAAGAAAATCGCAAAGCAGGAGCGGCATACAATGTGCTATAGATATCTATAGCATACAAAAGCTTGTTAGAATGTGCTTTAGTCATCATTATTGTGGATTGGAGAACCGAAAACAATCATACTTTTGCCTCTGCTCGGTGGTAATGAGCAAGAATTTGGCAAACAAACAAATGTGAAAGGCCCCTGAAACATGGGAAATTTTATGATCACAAGGTATCATACAATTTAGTTATACAGATTGTGCTGGGCTGAACTCGACTCAGCCATGGGTTGGTCCACGATGTGGTGACAGTACAGGTGGCTTGGGCAGAGCATGATGGGCCGGGCCACTATCGGATTGAGCTGATTTATAACGTCCCGCCCGTTTTTTTTGAAATTATTGAATGGCTCAGAGTTTCCGTGTTGGATCCAGAGTGGGTCCCATGTGACCATCGGCCGGTGGCTGTAGAAGGGTTCCAAATATACATAGAAGACAAGCTTATGCCTAAAGTATAGAAAAACATAAATCATATGGTTCATTAGTTACATTACTCATCCGTAAAGTTAGAAGCCTCATTTGCCTTCAGAGAGAAGGGACCCTGCAACAGAAGACGAGTGCGAAAATGCGTTCCCAATAGAAGACTGATACGACAGTGCAAAATCGTCAAACCCATCCCGGTGAGCAAACGTTAGACCCGCGGCAGAAATGCCCATCAATTTCAACTCTGGTAGAGGAATATCTCCCTCCAAATACTCCACAACTTGCCTCATATTCGGCCTGGCAACAGGCTCAGAGTGGGAACACAATAAACCCAGCTTCAAAACCAACTCCACTTCCTCCCCTACATATTCACTCCCCAATTTAGCATCAACGGTTCGCAACACTTCCCCTCTGCTCCAAAAGGAAAACACCCAATCCACCAAAACTATGTCCTCTGCTACTGCTCGTGGCTCAATGGGCCTCCTCCCACATACCACCTCGAGCAAAAAGGCTCCGAAAGCATACACATCGGTGCTCGTTGTGGCCTTCCCGGTTCTAGTGTGCTCCGGTGCAAGATACCCAAGTGTTCCTGCCACATTAGTGGTTTGTGGATCGATTCCATGATCAGACAATCTAGCAAGCCCAAAATCGCCCAATCTCCCATTCAATTCGCCGTCCAACAACACATTACTCGCCTTGACATCTCTATGCACAACAACTTGCTCCCACCCTTCGTGTAAATAGAAAAGGCCCGACGCCACCCCCTTGATGACTCGAAATCTTTGCTGCCAATTGAGAGTACAACTCGGCTGGTCGTAGAGCAATTTATCTAGACTTCTATTAGGCATGTAGTCATAGACCAAAAGGAGCTCCCCTTTTCGGCGACAATAACCCAAGAGTTGAACTAAATTCCGGTGGCGCAAACGTCCAATACTAACGATTTCCGCCACGAATTCCTTCATTCCTTGCACAGATTCATGTGATAACCTCTTCACTGCAACCTCAACTTTTGAAGTAGGTAGTACTCCTCTATAAACCCGACCAAATCCTCCACTACCCAAGAGCCCCTTTTCCTTAAACCCTTTGGTGGCAATATACAAGTCCTTGTACTTGAACCTATGAAGCCCATAGTCAAGTTCCCAATCTTCAAGCACTTCAGCAAACTTCCTCTTCCTTCTAACGTAATAAACTACCCCTGAAAGCACTCCAAACACCAAAACTAAACTTAAAGGCAACCCAATTGTCAGAAGCCTAGAAACTTTCTTGTGTCCGATGCGAGGAAGTTTAGGGAGTTGAGAGAAATCAAACCCATCAGCCGATCCATTAATCTTAAAGCTCCAAGCCAAGATATAATGGGAAGTTGGGACTGAACCAGTAGAGGAAGAGAACCCAACATACATAGTTTGGTTCAAGATCGGGGATAGATCCTTAGAAAGAGTCAGTAGAGGCGTGCTTGGCTTGGGCAAATGAACCGGAGCCATAGTAACTTTCATTTCCTTCTCTCCCCCGTCGTATTCAATCCAAACTTGCATGGCCTCACCGCTGATCAGACTCAAATTCTGAAACCTCCCATTTGAATAGTACCCAGCTGCCTTGAACTCGACAGAGTCCATGCCATTAATGTCAATGCCAACATGGTTATCTTTTATATCTTGAAACTGGCTACTGTATATAGCATCAAGCTCTACCGCAACCACGTGGTTGGTTGATTTCCCGTTATTGGTTTCATTGAAGAGGCCCAACCAATGGCTGGAGAGGGCACCGGGGAGGCCCGGGGCGGGGGCCACTACGAAGACGATGCCGTGGCCGGAGAGGGTGGGGTAATCGGCAATTATGGAGAAGATGAAGGAGGCGGAGAAGGAGGAAACGGAGGCATTCGGTGAGGGTTTGAAGGGGAATGGTGTTGGGAAAAAGGCGTGGCCGTTTTCTTGGCGGGTGCCGTTGGTGAGGGCTAGGAGACCTGAGGGTGTGAACTCGGCTATGCCGTCGAGGGTGAGGTTTCGTGAGGCGGCTTTGAAGTTGTTGAATGTGAAGCTGAGGTGGTCTTTGGCGGGTGTGGAGGGGAGGAGAGCGAGGAGGAGGAGGAGGAGGAGAGGAGAGAGAGAAAAAAGAGGAGTGAGAAACATGGCTGTGGAATGATGGGTGTGAGAGTTGAGACCAATGCTTCGAGGAAATGTGATCTCCTTTTGTTTGGTCCGATGTAAATATCCCTGGGTCTCAATGGGTATGCCAATTGTATACTTACATAAGGAATCTAAATTGGCTGCTATTGCGTACGTGTTGTTTTGTCAATTCAACCTCTTTTTTTTTTTTGAAAAGCGTTCAATTCAACCTAACAGGTAGCATGAAGTCAACTATTTTAGTCATATAACTTTTCACTGGGATGTTTCGCTCCAGCTCCGGATCATCATTTTACGTTATCGCTCTCAATCATCACCTTCGCAAATTATAATAGTTTCAAATATATTTGAAAGACTCTTTCATGCACGTATTTGTACTTATACATATGCATTGTGTGACTAAATTCGTGATAATCTGGCCTCAAGAATTGAAAATTAACCAGGTTTTTTCCACCAATCTTTTGTTAGTTTTATGGCTCACAATACACAATATATATATATATATATAGAAAGATCCAGTTACATGCGAAACAAATACAGGTACTAGTACGAAAGACTCTACATACATTCAGTGACAACTTCTAAAGTTTTTACCGAGATTCTAATTAAATAACTTAAACCATACTCCCTCCGTCCCTTTTTAAATGTCCTGCTTCGTAATTCCAACTTATTAAAAAAACATCATCATTATACCTTTCACATCAACTTTTTCCTCCACTTTCCCTACTTACCCATCATCATTACACTTTTACTCACTAACTTTTCAAAATGGAATCTACTTTTATGGACAAAATAGACAATTCACCTACTTTTATCCACTAACTTTACAAAATGAACACTTATTAAGGGACAGCCCAAAATGAAATACCGGACTGTAATAAAGGGACAGAGGGAGTACTATGTTTCAAAATATCACATGGCATAAGTGCGCATTGATTTTCGGAATTGTTGTAGAATAGTATCACTATTTTTTGTTGGTAATGTAGGTTGTCTTGGGGTAGTCTGCGTGCACCTCGGGTTAATCTCTACATTCTCACAGCCGTTTACAAGTTTATGCGTGAGGATGAGATGGTTCCAAGAGTTGTTGGGATGGAAAATTGAACCTGAGACCTTAAGATAGAGCAAACATCTAAATTCCAGGCCAAAACTACTTAACCAACCTCTTAGGTTTAGAAGAGTAGTAGTTTAATCCCCTTTTTTGTTCAATGGATCCGCAAAGTTTCAAAATTCAAAAGAGCTTAGAAGAAATGACAACCAAAGAGGTGCTACAAGCACATCAGGTGGGGCCCATCTGTATGTGAGAATGGTGTGGATGAAGTGTGCCACACCTGACATGCCTCTAACATTTTTGTTTAATTAATGGAGGCAATGAACTGATGAAGGGTTGATACCTGAAAGGCGGAAGGAGAGAAAGGCTCTCAGATGTCCGTGAGCATCTCCAGGAGACTCAATAGGATTCTAAGCAAATTAGCTAGAAAAAGTGCAAATTTTCCCTATGGCTAGCCACCAAATAATTTCACCACCCAACAACCTAACCAAATGGCTATTCAAATCACAAAAAACCCAATCAAAAACCACCCAACAAAACCCAATCGGAAATCAGACAGACAATCAGAAAATTCAATCGAAAAACCCATCAAAACTACAATCAGAAAACTCAATCGGAAAACCCAAACAGATAGAGCTGTTCTGCTCTGATCGGAACACCCAAATGCTGATGCTGACACCAAATAGGAAAACCCAAATAATTTTGCTGCCGCCGCCGTCGTTGAGTTGTTCGTTTCCACCTCCGTTGCGTTCGATTTTGCAGTCGCCGCAGTCATTGACGATGAGAAGCAGTTGACGATGAAAACCCAAACAAGGTAGAGCTGTAGCGGCGATCGATTTTGCAGTTGACGATGAGAAGCCATTGATGATGAAAACCCAATCAAGGTAGAGCCGTAGAGAGAGAGAGAGAGAGAGAGAGAGAGAAACGAAGCGAGGCAAATTACCTCGCCACAGGAAGCGAGTGAAAAAGTCGGCGGAGTAAATGGCGACTCCATCTTGAAGCTGCTGGATACTTATTTTGGCCGCCGTTCTCGCTTATTTGCCGAAATCAGAGATTTGGTGAGAGGTTTGGTGTGACTGATGGAGATGCTCTAAGAGGGGTAAAGGGTTGCTCTCCGTTGATAGAGATATGAGTGATGCGACAGACCAGGACAATTCAAACCACGAATTCACCGAATGTTCTAGGACCACTAGGAATCTAGGATTGGTTTAGGATTATGTTCCGGTGTGGTGTAATCTACTTACACTTATATGTACCAGTTACACTTAACACCTTTCTAGTATGCTATATCTTGTAAACTAAACCTCAAACTTTATATTCTTCTTTTGTTTGTCTAATCTGAGTTCGAGCTATTAAAGATCTCTTTCTTTCTTCTTTTAAAACTTCTAACTCTGCTAATTTATCTTCGTAATATCCTAGATATGCAAAATTTAATAGTTGATTCCTAAGATCTTCTATATATCCTTTGTTTCTGTCTAAAAGTAAATCAAGTCTACAACCTTTTGTATCGTAATTAGCTTCGTATTCTTCTACTATAATACTGGCTTCCAAAATTTGTTCGTCTAATTTTCTAAATTTTTCTTGGATTTTTTGAATATTATGAAATACAGAAAACTTGATTGTCGGAATTGTTGTAGAATAGCATCACTGTGAATATTTTTTTTTTGGTAATGCAGGATGTTCCGGGACAGCTTGGGCGCACATCAGGCTAATCCCTACAGTCCCTCCCGCAGCCGTTTCACACGTTTACGCGTGGGGGTTAGGTGATCCGGCCAAGAGTTGTTGGAAAAGAAAATCAAACTTGATACCTTAAGATGGAGCAAACACTTAAGTCCCAGGCTACTTGACCAACCCTCAGGTTTAATTAGCATCACTGTGAAATTGCTTCACAATAGCCAATATAAGTAGCAGATTTGTTGATCGAAAAAGAAAAGAGTAGCAGTTTAATCCATCTTTTTGTTCACTGGATATGCAAAGCTTCAGAATTCAAAAGAGTTCGGACGATGAGAAAGATGGAGCCGTGAATAAGCTGTTTACAGCGGGGTGAGTCTGGACCGTCCAAAACACTCTTGGACGGTCAAGATTCACCTCCGTAAAACTTATTTACGGAACCCTCCATAAATAAGTTTTTCTCTCGGAGAAAATGACAACCAAAGCGTAAGTAATTAATTATAAATGGAGGCCATGAGGCCATAAAGGGTTGAGATACTTCTCTCTGATGTGCGTAAGAGGGGTAAATGGTCGCTTTCCATTGATAGACATATAACACAATTAAAGGGATAGTCGTAAGGCGTGGTATGACAAAAAAACACATGCGGCTCCACACACGCACAGCACGTACATGTGGATCTCATCTGTTGTGTGTGAATGTTTTTTTTATTTTTTTTTGGTAATGCAGAAAGACATTTTCTACCCGACATCAGTGTAGATTCCATTGTCAAGTATGTGGCTCCTACGCCGATGTGTGGGGAAAGAAAGCCTCTAAGGCACTTTCCCGCGGCGGTTTTCCTGGAGCTATTAATAATTTTTCAGGGTTATTCTACCAGTACCCCACCGCCAATCCAATCAATTATGGCTTAGCAAAAAAAAAAATCCAATCAATTATGAATATCTGGGAAGGCCGCACCCACGACTTTTTTTGTTTTTTATTTTATCCTTTCCTATAAACGGATGTCCGGGATGCTTGCCCGTACCTCGACAACTCCGGAGCCCTAAAGTTCATGATCGGACAAACCCTCCAATAACCCCAAATAGAATGTTTGGCTTGATGTTGACAGCTGTTTGGAGAAAGTTCTAGCTCCCGGATTAATAAATTTTCCATTTTTGTGAGAACAGAAGCCTAGACAAATTGATTTTCCTTTTTTTGACTTTTCAAATGAGGACTTTAATGGAGTAATGTATATGCATAGCGTTGAACAAAAAGGCAGGCTACTCTGAAAAATCTAGTAAGCCTCGGGCAAACTTTTTTCAGGATATCTTGAACCAGTGTGTGAGAGTATGATCTAATTTTTCAGGGGCTTTTTAGGATGGTTTTTTAAATTTCTTTCTCTTGATTTTCACAAGATCTTGGTCAAATTCTTCCACTACATTTTTTTTCCTCGACGAGACGAATGAAAATTATATAAATATATATATTAAAGTTAAAAAAAACTCATAAACGACGAAAAAGACCAAAACAAATTAGAATTTTTGAATTTTTGCAATAAAGTTCGATCTTTTTTTTACCAATAAGACCAAAAGATTTTATTAACAAAAAAAGTTTGATTTGTCATTCAATGTTAAATTTCAAAATTTTATTCAAAATAAAAGTTTGACTGCGGGATAAAGTTTCAAGGTTTTAATTTGTCTATCAAGTGGAAAAACGTAGGGCGAGGAGAGGAATATATAGTTGTTTGATGTGGAATTCTAGAGTTTGAGAGATAGAGAGACTCTCTGTCTCTCTACTTCAGATCTGTCCCCCTTGATTTCGGCGAGCTCCGACGTTGACGGAGTCCATCGTCGCTAGAGCAGTCCGCCTATGTGCTCCTTCCGATCTTCCTCGTTGTTGCTCTTCTTTCCGATCGTCCTGCAGTTCCATCAACGTTATCTGGCCGGCCCTGTTCTCGTCATTATGGGCATCGCATAGGTTCGTGCCCTGACAAGAGCGTAGTTTTTTGGGACGGATGTAGCAGTTGGTGGTTCTGTACGGTGGGGTGTGGCTGCTGTGGTGATCAAGGTTCCGTTTTGTTGTGTTTGCTGTGTCTCAGCCGCCATTGTGGCAGTGGTGGTGGCGGCAGTGAGGGTCATTTGATTGGTGTTTCTGGGCGGCTGGACTTAGGGTTGTGGATCTGTTGTTTACTCGTAGGTTTTGCTTTAGTTTTGTTAGCTGTTTTTTTGTTGGTTTGCTTCCCTTGCGTGGGACTTTCTCACTCCTTGTGGGTGTCGTTCTACTGTTTTTTTTTTACGTCGTCTTGATGCATGGCATTTCGAGATCGGAGATGAGTCTTGTCTATGTGAGGTCCTGAATGTTCGTTTGTGAGTTTAGGCCTCCCTTTTGGCTGCTCTCCTCCCTCCCTAGGGGGTGACTGTCCATTCCCGATGTATGATTTTCGTATCAATGAAAGTACCTCTCAAATTTGACATTTTTTATAATCATGTTTTGGTTTGTTTTTTTTTGGTCAATCGGAAATACGCATGTTTAGGTTTTGTTTCAAAAAGATCTGTGCCCAAATATGTATATTCGGTTTTTTTTTTAATTTCTTCTTCCAAGTAAACGAGGCTAAAATTGGAAACCTTCTAACAAAACCTTATCAGCATATCCAAAGCCGGGAGTTAATGAGCGACGAATCTCAATTTCCCAGTGGTCCCATCTTTTGTCCAATTTTTCCAATCAAGCCCCTGGGTGAGAGAACCTACAGTGTAATGGTCAGGGGCAATTCTGTCTTTACGCCTGTTCAGTGGTGGGCCTTTGGTACTGTTTTGCCAATTTCCCAAATTACTAATATGGGTTTTCGGACTTTTCCACTATTCTGCTTGTATCCCTGATAAAGCAACGCTATTTTGTCTTTACACGCCTGGTATTTCAGAATTTGTTCAGGGCCATTTTCGTCTTTCCCCCTTTTCCAGATTCAGACCCACGAAAGCACGCGTTTTCTGCAATTCTTTTCCTTATTCTCTCACTCTCTCTCTCTCTCTCTCTCTATTTGTTTTTCTTTCTTTCCTTCGGCCGATCGGTTTCCAAGCAAATTCATCTTCTCTTCTCCGGAGTTGGGACGTCCAAACGCCTCCCTCCCTTCAAGTTCCAAACGCCTCCCAAGCTTGAAGGGTTCGATTCGAAGGAAAGTACAGGTCTTCGATTCAGAGGAAGCTCTGGCGAAATACATGGCCGATCCGACAACGTCCTTTGCCCGTATTAGCTCTTTCCAATGAAAGTTTCCGAGTGCGATTTCAGTTTTGGACCGATTTCTGCTTCGCGCAACTTGTGCGTTTTTTGGACCGCAATTTAAGGTACGATTTACACCTGATTTTCAATTTCTAGGGTTTGTATGATTTGTGCAATTTTTCTAGGGTTTGGATTTAGGTTTGGGCTTGGGTATTGTGTAAATTTCTTTATGATTTGTGCGATTTCTAGGAATTTTGTTTTGATCTATTTCGATTTTGATTTTGAGGCTTTGTAACAGTCGATCTGTTTTGATTTTTGATTCTGATAAATTGGCTCTTCTGGAAACATGATTTTGCAATTCAAGTCAAGAATGGACTTCAAGTTCCAGAGACCCTATTGGTTGAGTTAGAGCATTTTGCTTGCAAACACAAGCGCAGGAAGCTAAAAAATAATGGAGCAAATGAATATCATGTTGTCCTGGGGAAACATGGGTCCATAAAGGATGGCAGGACATACATTTTATTATAAATGCCAATCTGTGTTGTATCTGTTGCTACATGCTATGTCCATAGGCACCCTTATTTCGTACTGTTTTATTTTTCCGTTTGCTTATTTTTTTGGTGGATATTATTGTCAATGCTTTTTCTATAATCTTTTCATATGGCCTGTTAGTGATTGTGTGCTCTATGGTCTACAGTGGAGTGTTTTTCTCTTGGAGTGAGAAATCCTACAGCTTTCCTTGCCTCCAAAATCTTTCAAAAGTACTTCAACGTTGTATGGAGACAAACCTTGTGTTAAGTTGGGAAAAGAGTCATTTCATGGTTCAAGAAAGTATAGTTTTGGGTCACATAGTGTCTAAAAGAGGCATAGAGGTCGATAAGGCTAAAGTTGATCTCATCTCCAAACCTCCACCTCCGAATTTTGCTGGTTCGTGTTGATTACTTTATTGAGAACGTCCCTTGTATCACTTGGCTCATTTGTGCATCCCCATTGCTTTGATATTATTTCCTTCATTCTTTGGTACTGAAGTTCCTTGGCTATTTTTGTGTGGGGATGGGTCATAAGGAAGCCTGTTGGTATTAGTAAAAGATTGACTTGTTCTTAAAAATCAATAATGAATCCATTTGGATAGTTAACATACTTAGGGCAGGATATCTCAAAGGTGGTGAAACGTGGCAGTGGCAGTGACACTCAGCCATTCAGTGCATCATAAGGTGTACATATTCCATAGTTGCTTTAAGTGACTGAAAACGTTCGTGAAAAAAACTTTGTTGGCACCTGATACTTCTGTCAACCTCTCCTGAAATGTACAATCTCTGCCACCCATGTTGAGAGGGATGTTAAAGCTTTGCTTTTGTTTGGTTGAACATACTCATTTTTGGAAACATGGCAACGATCTTACAAAACACAATACTTGTCTTGCTTAATTGCAATAGTAATCTTCAGATGACCACCTTCAGACAGTCAGGTTAGTACCGAAGTTATTTGACTGTGACCCTTTCCTTCCATCATTTTTTTCATTTGTTTACTGTCTTTGTTATTGCTTTACCAAGTTTGACAAATGTGATGATATCTGTAGAAAGAAAATAAGATCTTGTCTTTTTTAGACCATGTTGTACATTGGCTTTCCACAATCAAACAGACATCATCATCTATTGGTTCAGGCCAATTTAGCCTGCAAATTAACCAACAAATGAAAATTATTATGATTTCTTATGACATTGATATCTTGAGTATAATGGTTCACAACCACAGAGACCTTATTTTCCTTTCTTGTCACGAGCATGTCTACTATGTATGAGTAATATTTGGACCGAGCATCAAATTAATCATTTTTTTTCCCTGGTGCAGGATGTTTCTCCAGAATATTTCTTTGCTGGAGTCTGTTGTGGTGGCTTGATCACCTTTCCGCTTCAGGTCATTTAAATTTCTGTTGACAAGTTAAACAGGATGACATGTGAATTATGAACAAACAAACACAACCTTTTAAAACATGATCAAAGAAGTAAATATGACATTTCATACTTCATTATCTGTGTCAATCAGAAAACATTGTAGAGCCTTTGTGTTTCTTTCATAAGGGATTACTCTGTGTAAGATGAACTTTCAGTCAAACAGAAAACATTGTAGAGCCTTTGTGTTTCTTTCATAAGGGATAACGTTTTTAACTCCTTCTCCTATAAAAGAACAGTAAAATATGTAGGAATGAATACGATCGTCATTTTACCACTTTTTAGACCTTTATCAAGGGTTGTGCAGTTTGTATCACTTTTAGGTAACGAACAGGCAAACCTGTAAGGAAGATGTGAGCGTCATAAACTTCCTAATCTTGACCAATAATATACACTTGCTCTATCGAATAAAATCTTATTGTACTTGTATTTTCTCACAATCCAGTGCAGGTTATAGTTGTAATGTACTTTTGTTTTCCAAGTTGAGCCCATCTAATCACCTAGAGTGTGTTGTTTCTTGGACAATTATATCTAGACATTCTTTTTATGACTGAACTTTCCACCTTATGATACTTTAGGTCATGTAGGCTTCACGAGATTTGAACATACATTCGGTTTTACCATATGTTCTAATTTTCCCCAGCAAAATATCTGTTATTAGATGATTTTGAATCTGATGAGAGACTCTATTAAGGTAAATGAGATGAAATCTATTTTTTTCCCCAAATTCTTCATGCCGGTATGAGGTCTCTCGTGTTCTTTGGGTTTATCAAATTTGTCATACTTGTGCTCTTCGGCCATCTGTTCCTATTAGTTAGTAGTTTAACTATAGGTTTCCAAATGTAATTGTTAACATGTTCAAATTCTGATTCTAACCATTTTCAATGTAGTTTTGGGCTTCGTTTGGATAGAGATGGACTTCGAATGCAAAATTTGACATTCCTACTCAATATCAATAGGTGAGATCCAAAAAGCATGACTTAACATTTAGTTTGAGGTTTTATTTCCACCAAAGTTATGGGACTTTAGCATTATGGATTTGGAATAACTATCTAATATGAGTTATTTAAACTCATTCATGACTAAGGTTTGTAGTTATATTAGGATTCCGACTAAGTAGCTTTTCCCTAGCTAAAATATCACTGCAGTTTTACAAGTCACTTGTAGCTTAAAAAAAATACCTCTAAAATATTTCCCGTGTTGAACATGGGAAATTTCCACTTTAAATTCAAAACACTCCAAATGAAGCCTTATTGACTTTGGAATCAATATTTGTTCTCATTTTGTTTGGATGCAATATAATTCCAGTTAGGATTTTTTATTGATCTTTAACAGTGATTTTCTCTTGATTGCTTCATAGCCGATCACATGTCAGGGAATCCAAAAAGGTCTTCTTCTTCGGACTACTAGGTATTGGTTGTTCATAGCAGTGAATATGAAGCGGACATGATAATTTCGTTCTTGTGTCTTGCTGAATAAGTGTAGAGTGCTATTTCAATTGTTCTTTTTTTTTTTTGGGTGTGTCTGAACTTCGCTGCCTTTGTTTGTATTGGGTATTAATATCTCCTTGTTCAGCTTTGTTTTAATTGGTCTTACTGTGGCAATTGATATGGATGTAGATGATCAATTGCTTTGGGAACAAAATCTAATTGTTATACTACTCATCTACACATTTATAAACTTTGTTTCCAAAAGTATTTATGACTGGCGAATGATTATCTAACTTTAGTATATTTGGTTTGCAAAAAGCAGATTTGCTTAGTATCCACAAATTCAAGTATCACCTTTCTTATCTCTGTAACAAATGCACAAGAATAATTAGCTTACATGTTAAGCCTGTAATATGCTTGAATGCCGTAAGAGTTCATTGTGTGTGCACATTCCTTTATTGTGAGGAATAAATCTTGGCAATACAGATATTTGGTAACGACACAGGACAATATTTGCAAAGTAATAACATTATGAATCAATGGGCATGATCTATTTGGGGGTAACAACCTAGTGAAGATAAATGGATCAACTCGTCCCATAACATCTTGGGAGAATATCTTCAAAGTCAAAGAATATTTATGTTTTATATTCAATCGTGGGAACATCCCAAGGTCAAAAATACTACTTTTATGGTCCTTGTTATTGATTTTTCAATCTTATTAGCACCTCATGTATATTCAGGACTTGAGATTAATATCCCCCATTCACAGCATGCAACATGTGCTGTGTTTGTTATTCTACCAGTTACCCCACCACCAATCCAATCGATCAATTTTGAATATTTGGGAATTAGGCAGCAACCCACGACTTTTTTTGTTTTTGTTTTTTTGTTTTTCCTTTCCGATAAGCGGATGTTCAAATGGCCCCCACTTCACTTCATCTAGTTAGAAGTGAAGCCATGCGTTGGACAATAGATACATTGTAGAGGCAAATCAATCCCATGTTTCACAAGGCATTGAGCGGTTCTTCTATTACATTATGCAACAGAACTGCACTCAATACAATACAAAAGCTTGTTAGAATGTGCTAAAGAAAATTGCGAAGCAGGAGCGGCATACAATGTGCTATAGATATCTATACAATACAAAAGCTTGTTAGAATGTGCTTTAGTCATCGTTATTGTGGATTGGAGAACCGAAAACAATCATACTTTTGCCTCTACTCGGTGGTAATTAATGAGCAAGAATTCGGCAAACAAACAAATGTGGAAGGCCCCTGAAACATGGGGAATTTTATGATCACAAGGTATCATACAATTTTGTTATACAGATTGTGTTGGGCCGAACCCGACTCAGCCATGGGTTGGTCCACGATGTGGTGACAGTACAGGTGACTTGGGCCGAGCATGATGGGCCAGGCCACTATCGGATTGAGCTGATTTATCACAACCCGTGCATTTTTTTGAAATTATTGAACGGCTAAGAGTTTCCGTGCTGGATCCAGAGTGGGTCCCATGTGACCGTCGGCCGGTGGCTGTAGAAGGGTTCCAAATATACATAGAAGACAAGCTTATGCCTAAAGTATAGAAAAACATAAACCATATGGTTCATCAGTTACATTACTCATCTATAAAGTTAGAAGCCTCATCTGCCTCCAGAGAGAAGGGACCCTGCAACAGAAGACGAGTGTGAAAACGCGTTCCCTATAGAAGACGGATATGACAGTGCAAAATCGTCAAACCCTTCCCGGTGAGCAAACGTTAGACCCGCGGCAGAAATACCCATCAGTTTCAACTCTGGTAGAGGAATATCTCCCTCCAAATACTGCACAACTTGCCTCATATTCGGCCTGGCGACAGGGTCAGAGTGGGAACACAATAAACCCAGCTTCAAAACCAACTCCACTTCCTCCCCTACATATTCACTCCCCAATTTAGCATCAACGGTTCGCAACACTTCCCCTCTGCTCAAAAAGGAAAACACCCAATCAACCAAAACTATGTCCTCTGCTGCTGCTCGTGGCTCAATGGGCCTCCTCCCACATACCACCTCGAGCAAAAAGGCTCCGAAAGCATACACATCGGTGCTCGTTGTGGCCTTACCGGTTCTAGTGTGCTCCGGTGCAAGATACCCAAGTGTTCCAGCCACATGAGTGGTTTGTGGATCGGTTCCATGATCAGACAATCTAGCTAGCCCAAAATCGCCCAATCTCCCATTCAATTCGCCATCTAACAACACATTACTCGGCTTGACATCTCTATGCACAACAACTTGCTCCCACTCTTCATGTAAATAGAAAAGGCCCGACGCCACCCCCTTGATGACTCGAAACCTTTGCTGCCAATTGAGGGTACAACTCGGCTGGTCGTAGAGCAATTTATCTAGACTTCCATTAGGCATGTAGTCATAGACCAAAAGGAGCTCCCCTTTTCGGCGACAATAACCCAAGAGTTGAACTAAATTCCGGTGGCGCAAACGTCCAATACTAACGATTTCCGCCACGAATTCCTTCATTCCTTGCCCAGATTCATGTGATAACCTCTTCACTGCAACCTCAATTTTTGAAGTAGGCAGTATTCCTCTGTAAACCCGACCAAATCCCCCACTACCCAAGAGCCCCTTTTCCCTAAATCCTTTGGTGGCAATATACAAGTCCTTGTACTTGAACCTATGAGGCCCATAGTCAAGTTCCCAATCTTCAAGCACTTCAGCAAACTTCCTCTTCCTTCTGACATAGTAAACTACCCCTGAAAGCACTCCAATCACCAAAACTAAACTCAAAGGCAACCCAATTGTCAGAAGCCTAGAAACTTTCTTGGGTCCGATGCGAGGAAGCTTAGGGAGTTGAGAGAAATCAAACCCATCAGCCAATCCATTAATCTTAAAACTCCAAGCCAATAGATAATGGGAAGAACTGAAAGAACCAGAAGAGGAAGAGAACCCAACGTACATAGTTTGGTTCAAGATCGGGGAAAGATCCTTAGAAAGAGTCAATAGCGGCGTGTTTGGCTTGGGTGAATGAACCGGAGCCATAGTTACTTTTATTTCCTTCTTTCCCCCATCATATTCAACCCAAACTTGCATCGCCTTACCGCTGATCAGACTCAAATTCTGAAACTCCCCATTTGAATAATACCTTGCTGCCTCAGACGCATCAGAGACCAGCCCATTAATGTCGATACCAACATGGTTATCGTTTATATCTTGAAACTCTCTACTGTATATAGTATCAAACTCTACCGCAACCACATGGTTGGTAAAGTTCCCGTTATTGGTTTCATTGAAGAGGCCCAAGTAATCGCCGGGGAAGGCACCGGGGAGGCTAGGGGCGGGGGCCAAGACGAAGGCGATGCCGTGGCCGGAGAGGGTGGGGAACTCGGGGCTGATGGAGAAGATGAAGGAGGTGGAGAAGGATGAAGCGGTGGCGTTTGGGGAGGCTTTGAAGGGGAATGGCATGGGGAAGAAGGCATGGCCGACCGCCTGTTTTTGGCGGGTGCCGTTTGTTAAGGCTAAGAGGCCTGATGGTTTGAACTCGGCTATGCCGGCAAGGGTAAGGTTTGGTGAGGCTTTGAAGTTGTTGAATGTGAAGTTGAGTTGGTCTTGGGCGGGTGAGGAGGGGAGGAAAGCGAGGAGGAGGAGGAGGAGAGGAGAGAGAGAAAAATGAGGAGTGAGAATCATGGCTGTGGATTGATGGGTGTAAGAGTTGAGACCAATGCTTTGAGGAAATGTGATCTCCTTTTATTTGTTCCGATGTAAATCTTGGTTTAGGTCTCCATGGGTATGCCAATTGTATACTCCGGGGGTTGTTTGGCTTTCTCGCTAAAAATGAATCAAATAAAGACGAAAATAAATCAATAAGTCAATTTTTTCGTTTTTATTAAAAAAATAGATTTCGATCAAATTTTTTTTACTTTTTAGATTCCTCTTGTCATGAGGATGCAATAATCTCCAAAAAATGATGATAAGCCAAGTGATACGAAAAAAATTTGAATAAGAACAAAAAATAAGCCACTTTAGCTTATTTAGCCGAATGGTCCCTCCATATATACTAAAGGAATCTTGGCCATTCCGTACTACTTGTTTTGATCAGTTCAACTTTTTGTTTTGATAAGATTTGATCTGTTCAACCGAGCATGTAGCTTGAAGTCAACTATATTAGTCAAATAATTCTTCATTGGGATGTTCCGCTTCAGCTCCAGATCCTCCATTTACGTTACTGACTTACTGCTCTCAATCATCACCCTCACGAATTTTAGTTGTTTTAAATATTTTTGAAAGACTCTTCACGCTCGCACTTGTATTCTCACATCATGTGACTAAGTTTGTGATAATCTGGCCTCCAGGATTGAAAATTAACCAATTTTTGTCCACCAATCTTTGTGGAGTGATTATCCAGTGTACGTTTCTAAAGAGCCACCACGACCACGTGGTGCTTTAAGGACATTTTCTACCCGACATTAGTGTCGACTTCACTGTCAAGTATGTGGCTCCTACGCCGAAAGAAAGCCCTTGAAATATCTCCCCATGGCGGTTCTTCCGGAGCAATGAATAGTTTTTCATTTTTGTGAGAACAGAAGCCTAGATAATTTCCAGAAGGAACAAATTGATTTGCCTTTTTTTGACTTTTCAAATGAGGACTTTAATGGAGTGATGTATATGCAGAGCGTTGAACAAAAAGGCAGGCTGCTCTTAAAAAGTCAGCCTCGTGTTTTTAGGATTATCTTGAACCAGTGTGTGAGAGTCTGATCTAAATTTTTAGGAGCTTTTTAGCATGGTTTTTAAAATTTCTTTCTCTTAATTTTTACAAGATCTGGGTCAAATTCTTACGCTACATTTAAGAGAGAGAGAGAGAGTAGGAAGCATTTTGATGAAAGTGAAGGGTTTCATTTCCGCCATAAATTCATTAGTACGTGAAGCGTATTAAACTCTTCTGGTCCAAGGATTCAGTCAAGGATGTGCGGGATTGGGCATCTTCTTGGAAGAATTATAGTCGTAGCCCTGTTAATAGAGCTTTGTGTAGAGCATGGAACATTTCAGAACAAATTTTGTAATGTAATTTTTTTTTTTTTGCTAAGCACAATTGTAACTAGCAATAGTAAAGCTCTTAAGCCAAGATTGATACAGGGAAGCGTATAAGAAATTGAAAACGGAGCAACAAGGACAATCACAAACACGATGTTTAGAGAAACTCCCTCTAGACTCTTTTCAATAATCAATAATCAACTAACTCCCGCCCAGAGGCGAACAATACGAATATATAGGCAAAACCCTAACCCTAGAAAACGACAAGAAACCCGACTAACATTATTACAGACCCAAAAAATAGAGGAAAAAATAAGAGTTCTGAAAAAAGAATGGGCTGAAACGGACTTTCCTACGAAAAGTTAAGCGAAAAAAAAATGGCCCAAAACGGTCGAAGGCCCGTTCGGAGGCTTAAACGGCCTCAGAAGGCTAAAAAACCCGTGGCACATGGTTGAAGGCGATGTGTCCTGATCGTTAGGCCATTTCGGATAGAACCCAAGTGGGCCCAATGCCAAATTCCTCGGTCAGTTATTTACGAAAAAAACAGCTAGTAGAAATAGGCCTTGGGATGCCTAAAGTGATAATCCTCCTCTTTGGCCATTGCATCAAAGATACTATTCATTTTTTTAGTTGTTGGTTTTCCTACCTTGTTTCCGGTAGGTAGCTGGACATTTTCTGGGGTATGCCCTTTGTTTCTTGTATTCTTATCTCTTTTTGGTAATAAAATCTCTTTTTACCCACCCTCCCCCAATAATTAAGCTCTTAAGCCAAGATTGATGCAGGGAAGCGTATAAGAAATTGAAATCGGAGCAGCAAGAACAATCACAAACACGATGTTTGGAGAAACTCTCTCTAGACTCTTTTCAATAATCAATAATCAACTAACTCCCGCCCAGAGGTGAACAATTCGAATATATAGGCAAAACCCTAACCCTAGAAAACGACAAGAAACCCTACTAACATTATTACCGACCCAAAAAATAGAGGAAAAAATAAGAGTTCTGAAAAAAGAATGGACTGAAACGGACTTTCCTACGAAAAGTTATAAGCGAAACAAAAAATAGCCCAAAACGGTCGAAGGCCCATTTGTAGGCCTAAACGGCCTCAGAAGGCTAAAAAACAAGCGGCACATGGCCGAAGGCGATGTGTCCTGATCGTTGGGCCATTTCGGATCGAACCCAAGTGGGCTCAATGCCAAATTCCTCGGTCAGTTATTTACGAAAAAACCGGCTAGTAGAAATAGGCCTTGGGATGCCTAAAGTGATAATCCTCCTCTTTGGCCACAGATATAAGGTTGTAAAACCCCAAGCGTAGAGCTAGATCGTCGTTAGCATAATAAACCGGCAAGACCGGAATCGTTCCACAGAGAATCGAATGAAGCTTAATTGGATTGTAGGTGTTAAACGGTGGTTTGCGGCCTTTAAGGCGGCCAACTAGGTTTTGCTTTAAAGGTGGAAAAACTGATGAAAATGACTAGAAACGGGTTTAATGAACTAAAAGAGGCAAGTCTAGGGATCTTCTAACCCTTGACGGAGGCCGTTACCGGTTCTCGAATATAACTCAAACGAGAGTCACGACCGCGTGCTCACGCTCGGAAGATTTAGCTTTTAAAGACTTCGTTTAACAAAAGATGTGATTAAAATGAGGCGAACTAACTTGGTAAACAAATTCATCGAACTCATAGGAGGCCACGAGCCCTCGATAAGTCACTTGCCAAGACCGCTTGACTAAGCTTCTTACCAAGGAGTTAACACTCCTTGTTTAGACCAAAAATACAAGTTAAGTTATATTCCGGAAATCATGCTTTTAAGCCCGAAGATTCGAGAATCAAATAACAACCTAAGTCTTTGGGAAAGATTATCCCGAGACTTAGCCAAACGATTACTCACACATAGCTAAAGCAAAAACCAAGGCATAAAAACGAGACATAACTTTTAACCGATAGAATTGAAAACTAACTTGATATTAATAACAATCTTAACCGTAGCTACAACATTAATGAACGACAAAACAATAAACGAGTACAACTTACTAGTGAACTTGGAGGTTTAAAGCTAGGAAAGCTTGAACTCTTTAATGGAGGAAAGCCAAGAAGTAAAAATACTTAAAGTTAAAAAGACAAGAAGAAGTAAAGAGGAGAGAGGGGACCTCTACTTATATAAGGTGGCCAACTCTCTCTCACAAAATATCCAAAAATATCCTAAAAGGCAACTATTCAATTAGTGGAAAGTCCAAAAAGTAAGAAATATCTGGCCGGAAACTCCCCGTATCGATACGGATTAAGGAAAAGTATCGATACCACGCTGTTATCTCCAAATGGCCCCTTTCCACGTAACGCCTCTGTATCGATACGGGAAAAGGCCGTATCGATACGGGAGAAGCTGGAGGCCCACGAAGCCAACGCGTATCGATACAGATTTCAGCTGTATCGATACGGGTAGGCTAATTCCAGATCTTCAGGCCAACCTCCAATACTTGACACCCGACGGCCCCTTGGCTCACCCGACGCCTCACGCTTTCAATCTTGGGTCACTTTGGCACAAGTTCCACCGGGCGTGGATGCTGAAATTCACTTAGGAGTTGGCTTGGCAATCAAAATACGCCTTTTAAGGCCGTTTCGCCTGAAACACTAAACAAACTACCTCACGAGCAAAATCGAATAAAAACGACGATAATGCTTAAAAACGCCACAAGCTAGGGAACTTTTAGCACCACGATCTTACAATCTTAGGTGCTAATCACACTGCATCAAAGATACTATTCATTTTTTTAGTTGTTGGTTTTCCTACCTTGTTTCCAGTAGGTAGCTGGACATTTTCTGGGGTATACCCCTTGTTTCTTGTATTCTTATCTCTTTTTGGTAATAAAATCTTTTTACCCCTCCCCCCCCCCCAAAAAAAAAAAAAAAAAAGTTGTGTAATTCACCCTTTATGAATTGTGAATTAGCATGTTTAGGTTTTGTTTCAAAAAGATTTGTTCACAAAAATATTCGTGTTTTGTTTTTCCTCTTCCAAGTAAACGAGGCCAAAATGGGGACCCTTCTAACAAAGCCTTATCAGCATATGAAGATAAATGGATCAACAAATCAGATTTGTGATGCTTGGTTGTTGGACTTCAAAAATTTTCAACTCGGTTAGAGCTAAAGCAAGTTCTTGGTCTTTCATCAAGTTCTCTGCCCAGAATCGTCAGATTTGTGATACTTGGTTGTTGGACTCTAGTATTTTTACTCTTAACAATTCTGTACATGTTGCCTAGTTTTGTTAGGCCAGTTGTAGGCTTTTTTGTTAGGTCAAAAAAAAAAAATGAGAGAGGCCAAAATATCGCTTTTATGGTCCTTGTTATTGATTTCTCAATCTCACCTCATATTCAGGACTTGAGATTAATATCCCCATTCACTGCATGCAACATGTGTTGTGTTATTAATTTGTGGGAACACCACACTTTATGCCGGTCTTTGGCCTATTTGGAAACCAAGAAACGACCTTGTCTTCAACAATTCAATTCCTACTGTTGAGGAAGTGGTTGACCTTATCAAACTAAGAGTGGCTTTTTGGGCTAAAGGGAGATGCAATCTTACAATCTATTCTGTTGAAGACTTCAGAAGCCATTTGGATGGCATTAGAAAGCATAAAATCTGAATCCTTTTGTAATTCGCTTTTTTTTTCTTTTTCCCAACTCTTGGTTGGTCTTCTCTTCTTCTCTTTTTGGATTGTTGGCTAGCATATGATTGGATTGATTTTTTCCTTTCAATGATGCTTGCCATATCCTTCTCGATGTACCCATTTTCGAGTTTCTAATATAATTTCTTTGCCTATAAAAAAAAAACATGTGTTGTGTTTGTTATTCTACCAGTTACCCCACCACCAATCCAATCAATTTTTTTTTTATCAAAGCAGAAACATATCATATATATATATATAAAAGGATACTATCGGTCCAAATTATAAGAACAACACACCAAAACAACAAACAAAAATATAAAATATAAAAAAAACAAAAAGCCGCTAGGAACCAAGACGCCGGAGCCGGACCCATCGATCACACTCATGAGAGAGTGGTCAAGGGAGAGGCCAGGTATGGGAAGAGCAGCTCTTGAGATAGACCCGTCGCACCAATTGAGCACATGCCCGCCGGAGAAGCCGCTGCCGGACGCCGCCACCGTTGCCGTTGAGTTGGTTCCAAAGACCCAGATCCGGCCAGCAGCACACTAGATTTGGCTCCTGAGTCCAAAAATCATGGTGTGAGGAGAACGCTCTCAACCCTCAACCATGGAAGAAGAGACTGCGGGAGAGAAGGGAGAAAAGAGGAGAGAGAGAACCGGACAGGAGGGGGACGGAGGGAACGAGATGAAGGAAGAGAGAGGGGTGAGGAAGGGAAGAAAGGAAGTGGAGCGGAGGGCGGAGGAGGGGAACCCACCATGGGGCTCTCTTTTTCTCTCTAGAGAGCTCTCGCTCTCTCTCTCGAGTCTTTTTATTGAATATCTAGGAAGGCAGCACCCACGACTTTTTTTGTTTTTTATTTTTTCCTTTCCGATAAACAGATGTCCGGGACGCTTGCATGTACGCACCTTGACGAGCTCCAGAGCCTCTAAAGTTAAGGACCGGACAAACTCCCCAATGACCGCAAAATTTAGAATGTTTGGCCTGAAGTTGACGATTGTTCGGAGAAAGTTTCAAACTAAAGCTAATGAGTAATGAAGAACGTCATTCCACTACAAGAAAATCTGACAGTACTACTATAGCCGGCGTTCCTAAAAACGCCAGTAAAGATGATTTTTACTGGCTTTTTCCGAAAAAGGCTGCCTTTCTGGGGCATTTTAGATGCCTTAACATACAACGACGTCAGCATCCCCGACGTTTGAAGAAATGCCGCAAAAACCTTTACCGGCGTTTGTCGGGCCTTTCGTGGCATTTTACAAATGCCCGGAAAAGCAATTTTTTATTTTTTTTGGTAGCGTTCTAATCTCCACGAAAGAAAAAAGTTGATCAATTGAGATGAAAGAAGAATTAATGGATAAGGTAATTTGGTCTTGAGTTCTAGGTATAATACGCATGGTTAGCTGACATAATTTTTCCCCACTTTAAACTTTCATACTACAAGTCGGAGTACGTGGTCCAATGGTTATGTAGCTGCACTTATGTGCAATGAAATTATGAGTTCAATTCTTATGAAGAAGATGTTTTTTTTTTTTTAACAACAAAAGAAATTCTATTAATCTTTGGAGATGTTACAAAGACAAAAAGGACAAGGAGAGCGACAACAAAATATGCCCAGTCCGAGACCTAATCCCTTAATTGGTAAGGAAAAACCCAAATGGACAGGCTCATACAATATATGGGATGCTGCCCAAACACCTAAAGGTCTAAAAGCCCAGATAATATGGGATGAACTCAAATAATAAAGCTCAAACACCTAAAGGGCCAAAAAACCCGAATACAAGGGACAAGCCCACAAAAGTAAAGCTCCAACAAAACCCTAACATCAACAATCCGGAGCCAACTGCCGCTGCACCAGCCCAACGCCTACCAGAACCTCAATGCCTAGGCAGCCAGCACCACCACACGACGCCGACAACCTCAACAATGCAAACATCCGACCAAAAATGTCGGCCGTCCGCTGCCCGCCTCACTGCCGTTAGGCAAAACCGAAACCAACTCAAATTCTTTTTTTGAAAAACTGTTTTAAAACTATTTTTTTTCAAAAACCTTTTCTTATATAAAAACTACTTTTTCAAAAGCTGTATTTACCCAGAAGCTTTTTTTTTAAAAAAAAATTTTGAAAAAATTTCAAAAATTATTTTCTATTTCTAATAAATAGTTTTTATTAGTTTCAAAACTATTTTTAATAAAATTATTTTTTATGTTCACAATTTTTAATTTTTTGTAATTCGAAAATATGATATGGCAAATTTTTGGATAACCAATTTTGATTATACTATTGTGAACATCTACATTGTTAACCTTAACAATTTCACATTAACTTTTGATTATCTATTTTTTATTATGACATTGTGGATAGCCTAAGTGCAGCTGGGCTATTATTAGTATAATAATCTTCACTATTTTGTGATTAAAAAAAAACTTGGAAGAGAGAGGAGAAAAAGACAGACCCAAAATTAGGTTAAACTTCACTAATACCAAACATTCAAAAGTTGTTGCCCAGTTCCTATCAATCTATTCAACTTGATTTGGATGTGAGTCGATTGACCGGCATATCTATGCATCTTTCTAGTTAAATGCTCAGAGTTGTTTTCCCAATAACATGTGATTATCAATCTGAACAAGTCAGATTATACTGTTAAGTAAAATTAAATTAAACAAGAAGCAGCCTTTCCAAAAAAAAAAAAAAAAACCAAGAAGCAGCCATTGATATATAAATGTTATTTTTTTAAGAAGCTAGAAAGTAAAATTCATAGATATATGAAAAGAACATTACTTCTTATGTTTGCTTCGTAGAGATTAGTCGGGATGCATGTACGTTGGTGCTTGCAACCAAAGATAATATTCTTGGGTGTCTACCCCAAAGCGTAGGGCTTTCAAGTCGTTTGCAAAATAACTCGGTCAGCAGTTAATTGGAGTGTAAGACCTATCGGTCTAAATGGTGGTTCGTAGGTTTCAGAAGCCAACACTTGTCTAGATTTGATTTTTGGTGATTTTCAACTACTACGATTTTCTATCTTACGCCAAAACTACGAATTACAAGTATTTTACCACAAGGCTCGGACCAAGAGTTTACAGTACCACTTATAGCCTAAATAATCCAATAACCTCACGAGTTTACGCAATCGATCGAGTCCCACAGAAAATTTGTGTACTCGACTGGAAGATTATGCTAGATGCGATCGAATTCCTCTACGGAGTTGGTCGAACCTGACAGCGGAATTCAATCGCACCTGGACTTTTAATTCCAACTCCTTAGAGGAAGGAATCGATCACACCTGGACTTTTCAACCTTAGACATTTTCATTCCAACTCATGTTTAATGACTTATCTACACCCAGGACGCCATTTCCATTCCATTTCTGTTCGTACAACAAGTCAACAACCCAGCTGTCGTCTAATGTTACACGCATGAGAAACTTTTTGGTATAACAGGAATATAACCCACTTGGTATCCCTCCTTCAAAAAAACTGACACGTGGCAAACAAAATCTGAGGACTTCAATTGTAATTCCCACACAAACTACTCCTCTTCCTGTACAAAGGCTTGGTTATCTTTAGCTTAATTATTTATTTATTTTTGTATGTTTTATCGTCTTTTTTGAATTTTTGTTAGATTCACGTTATATTTTTGAAATTAATTATCCGTCTAAACAAGAGGAGTCTAAGAAGTACAAAATTATGACAAAAAACAAAAATCAATAAAGGCAGAAAAAAGTATCAAACAACTGCCTTTTAGAGCTTAAGTGTCGTTTTATTTGAAATTTTTCATCGGTCCATATTTTTATACTTTTTCGATTCGTCTCATCGAGATGAACGATTAACCCTAAAAATTACGACAAAAAGCTAAATGAAAAGTTGCGAAATTTAAAAAATACCGAAATAAGTTTCGAATAAATACTCCCACCGTTCCATATAGGAATGGCAACGGGGCAGGGCGAGGCGGGTTTTTGCATACCCTGACCCCGACCCGAAAATCATTACCCGCCCCCGGCCCCGCCCCGACCCCGATCGGGTTTTTTTTGGGTACCCCCGTTCCCGCCCCGATCGGGGAACGAGTTTACCCGCCCCGCCCCGTCGTGTAAAAATTTAAAAAATTAAAGTATAAGTAAAAAAGTAAAAAAAAAATGATGAATAAGAATAAAAAATATCTAGAAAATAAAACTTTGGAAATTATTTTTGTGTCTTTTGGTATCGCGGCTTTATCTAAACTTTTAATTGAAATCAATATTTTAGATACCTCATTCCATTTCTTTATGTGTAGAATTTATTATAAATATTTGAAGAAAACTTTTTAAAAAATCCACTAAACACCAATAAATATCAATTTTTATTTCTTTTTTAAATTTAATTAGGCTACTTGACAGTAAAGAGACATTATTTTTTGGATTAATGCTAAAAAAATGAAAGGACATGTATATAAGTATATATACATATATAAATAACAAATATATATGTATATATATATATATATATAAATACGCTGGGGCGGGTTCGGGTAATTTCGGGGCGGGGTACCTTCGCCCCGAACCCTACCCGAACCCGGGCGGGTTCGGAAAATTTTACCCCGACCCGATACCCGAAAATGGGGTGGAAAACCCGCCCCGTTCGGGGCGGGGCGGGTAGGATTGACATCCCTAGTTCCATATATATTGAGTGTCCATGTTACTATTCCGAACATTTTAAGAAATTTTTTATATCTTTCAATTTATACTGCTAAAAATACCCTATATATGGATTGAAAGACATAAAAATGAAAATTCCCAATCTATAAAAATATGGACCGATGAAAAAATTCAAATAAAACAACACTTAGCTCTAAAAAACAGCTGTTTGAAACTTTTTTTCGTCTTTAGTGATATTTTTGTTTGTTTTTGGTTATAATTTTGTACTTTTTAGGCCTCTCGTCTAGAAGGATGATTAATTTCAAAAATATCACATGAATCTAACAAAAATTCAGAAAAGACAAACAAAACACGTAAAATGAAAAAATTAATTAAAGAGAACCAAGTCTTTGTACAAGAAGAGGAATAGCTTGTGCGGAAATTAAAATTGAAGTCCTCATATTTTGTTTGCCACATGTCAATTTTGTTGTGAAGGGGGATACCATGTGAGTTATATACCTGTTATACCAAAAAGTTTCTCGTTACGCATACTCGGTGTTCTGCGACGCTCTGGATTCATTTTTATTCAAAATTTTAGGCTTCAACTTGGATTTTCAGATGACGATGTCGGCTTCATTTCTGGGCGTGCGAGTAGTGGAGCCAAAGTTAGGTGTCGATTACCTGAAATCAATATAAACGTATCTCATGTGCAATATTATCTAAAATATTCAACAGTAAACAATATACAATATTGTGTGTTTATCAATTGGCTTGTATACATAAGTTATTTAAAATAAAAAAAAAGAAGCTCGAGTACAGTGTATATATCATCCCAGACCAAATGATGAAGTACTATTAGCCTCGCCATAATGAATTCTGAGAACGAAGCAAAATATGGATGAAGTTCGGTTGAGATATAATCCTGCCTTGACAATATTTTCTATTGTTCTAAAAACGAAGCGAAATTCTCTTTGTTCAAAAGAAAATTAGACATTCCAAAAATTGAGATAACAAGAAAAATGAAAAGCTCAAAATCCATAGGTAGCTCCATAATTTTTTTGTTGGGGGAATTTTTAAACTAAAAATTTACCCACTCTGTCAGTAGATCTCCACAAGCTTCGGAATAATGTATGTATATCACATTTTTTTGGTTTCCTAATTTTTAAGGAGGGAAGAGCTTCAATAGAACTACTTAGGCGTTTGGTTCCTTGCAGCTTTTTGTTTTGTTGCTTTAGTTTGTTTTTGTATTTCCGGACCGGTAGTATCCATTTTTATTATACTATTTTCTTATTTATAATATCTGCATTTTTTGATTGATCAAAAAAGGAGTCCTTGGCAACATAGACAGACCACCACTCACCAAAGCCCAATTAGCTAATCTATACTCTATAGGACCACAAACAGCCAGCCCATATAGCATTATCCAAAAACCTAAATAAAGGCACATGAAACTGATATGGATCGATGGCATTTAACTGTTAAACTTTATACAGTAGTATCTATCTAAAGAAAAAGCGAAAATCAGGGGTGCTTCTTCATCTTCACTGTGTATGTGTTTTGCCTTAATGGACACATACCCGTTTGTTCCAGTATTAGTGTCAGTTACTCGTAGGGTAACCTATCCGTGCTTCATTGTCTACACCCTACATATCTGCGTATTCCTGGATTTTCAAGAACCAATTGTCTTGCACGAAAGAAGAATTTCTGACTTTAACATCTAGCCCAGAAATACACAAAACGAGCAAGAATTTCTGACTTCAGGTAGTCGACAGATATGGAAGGCGCCTAAAACAAAAACAAAAACAAAAACAAACAAAAAAAGCGAAAATTTTTATGAGCATTTCCTCATTTACACAGATAGTTTACTCAAGACACACAACCTTTAATGTTCACCAATTACAAGAATGAAACACCAAGTAAAATAAATATGCACAATCAAGCAATGTTGTTTTGTTCACATGCAGGGGACTTCTCACCACTGCCTATGTTACACGGACACGGGTACGCGAATCGGATTTGGGTACATATCTAAGGGTCAGACACGTCAAAGCTAAAAAAAGAGGATTCGGGGATATGTATCCGAATTTGGATACGGGTGCGGGGATCCGCTGAATATTTATATATGTATAAAAATATTTATATTTTCTATATAAATATACGAAAATTATCTCATAAAAAATATATTTTCTTTGCAAAAAAAAAAGTAATTTCCTCAAATTATAGGGTTAAATTGTATTATTCTTACAATTTAGGGGCCATACTGTATTATTCTTAAAGTAGAAGGGTTATACTGTAATTACAGTTTATTTATATAATACAGTTTCTAACCTAATTCCAAAAATCAGGCTGCTGCCGCAGCTCTATCTCAAAAATCAGGCTGCTGCCGCAGCTGTCTCTCTCTTTCTCTCTCTCTCTCTCTCTCTCTCTCTCTCTCTCATACGATGAAGACCAAGACGACGTCGATACCCCTCTCTCTCTCTTCGTCTTCTTCTTCTTCCTCCTCTTGTTCTTGTTGCAGCAGCTGCTTTCACCACCGGCGACGACGACGGTGCTCCTTCTCCGACGAGGCGACGACCACGAAGACGATCTTCTCCGTCTTTGTGAATCTCAGATCGACAGGTTCTCCCTCTCTCCACTCTCTCCCCTTCTTCTTCTTCTGGTTAACGTGTCCAAATTTTTTGGGCGAATCCGGTAAGGGATCCCGTACCCGTGTCCGTGTCGTGTCGTGTCGACACGGGTACGTCGGCCAAAATCACGGATCCGTGTAACACAGACCACTGCAGTGTTTTAAACAGTTAAACCAATCCCACATTGATTTCTCACAAGAGAAATACTTCCTTTAGATAACCAGGCTGAGGGCTCACCGTCCATTCCGTGTGGTTGTGGGGCTCGGGATTGCACACGCACTATGTAACCCTAAACCATTCTGATTATCAGAGAGTACTGGAGTTTGTGAAGGAAGGTACTCTTTCTCCGGTCGGTGTTTCCCCTCCAACCGAAAAAGAAACAACAATGCCAGCGCGTGCAAGTCTCTAGCATTGATTAGTGCTCAAAAGGAGTGCGCTGCCGGTACTGGACACGAGCCTTGCGGTCACTGGTATTCGCATCTCGAACACAGGGCGTTTTGTGAAAAATCCAAAATTACCATCTCTCTCAACGAGGTGTACGTGATACCAAAGCAAAGGGTTAAATAGCTCAAAATTGCATACGTATAATAAAGTAGCAGAACTGAACTTATTTTACTGTTCGTTCTTTTGCAGTTCAAAAGAAAGCAACATGTGTAGTGTAAGAAAGCCAAGATCACTGGCCCTTTACAGAGTATTGATAGTATGGCAAGAAAAACTTTAGTGAAATATGAAAATCGATGAATCATACAAGAGGTCGTTGTATACAAGAAGTAAATTGGTAATTCTTTCTAGGGAAAATTTCAAAATGCCCCCCAACCTTTACACCAAAATTTAATTAGACTTCCGACATTTTAAAAACTTCAATTTTACTCCCAACGTTATCTTCCGTTAATCAAAACGCCCCCTTCCGTCCGAATGACTAACGGAATTCGTTAAAAGCTCCGTTAAATAGCATCCCGATCGAATTTCGATGATCCGAGCCGCTCAATGTGTTCAAAATGTGATTTTAAGGGTATATGTGAGAAATCAGCAAAAAAAATGACCGGGAAGGGCTTCATCTGAACAGTTTTTATTGAGCCCTTCCTGGTATTTTTTTGTTTATTTCTTGCGGGTACCCTTAAAATCACGTTTTGAACACATTGAGCGGCTCGGATCATCGAAATTCGATTGGGAAAGGGGAGGTGCGGATCGATCCGGATTTTGTTCAAGTCCATACGTCCGAATTTTGCTTTGGTATGCACCTCCCCTTTTCCGATCGAATTTCGATAATCCGAGCCGCTCAATGTGATTAAAACGTGATTTTAAAGGTACACGCGAAAAATCAACAAAAAAAAATGATCAGGAAGGGCTTCATCTGAATAGTTTTTTATTGAACTATTCAACAAAAAACTGTTCAGATGAAGCCCTTTTCCGGTGATTTTTTTGCTGATTTCTTGAGGATATCACGTTTTAAACACATTGAGCGGCTCGGATCATCAAAATTCGATAGGGACGATATTTAACGGAGGCTTTAACGAAATCTGTTAGTCATTTGGACGGAAGGTGGCATTTTGATTAACGGAAGATAACGTTAGGAGTAAAATTGAAGTTTTTAAATGGTTGGGAGTCTAATTGAATTTTGGTGTAAAGGTTGGGGGGTATTTAGAATTTTTCCCTTCTTTCTATTTGCTTGGAAAATATAAGAGGATCGAACCTTTGGTAGATGATTTCTGGATCTTTTTTAACTTCTTTTTGTATGTACACTCGAATGGAGGTTTTACAACTTCAATTGTAGTTAGAAGTCAAGTGACTCAAGTCAGGTGGTAGACAATATTTGCAAGGTGTTACTAATTTTGTTGCTACAAGGATCATATGCCTCTAAAAAGAAGGCTTTCACTACCGACACTGAGTGCTAAAATGCCTTCTGCAAACAGAGTAGAGACGAAAGGGTGTGAAATGCCTTCTCCATCGAAGACGGGTACAACTGCACCAAATCGCGGGGGTGAGATCCGAGTGAGGAAAGCCAACGGTTATTCTGTTTGCTGCCACATTGAGCAAGTTACAGAAAGAGGATTGGCAAGTTGGGCTTTAAAACGGGTAGCCAATCATACATTTCTCGGCCTTTTGGCTAAGATCAAGTGTAGTATCTGTTTTTATCAGTTTAATATCTGAATAAGTGGGCCATCAGCTCACATGATATTAAATTAAAATTTAGAGGGGGAGAGCCCTTCATAGTAGCTTGTTTCTGGGTTCTCGAGTGTTGCCTTGGCTTTGCACTACAGCCTTCACTTGGCACCACACCAATTCTAGTTCTAACTTTTGCCCTCATAGTACCAATGCTCTCATGTTAGCCACAGAGTTAAGCTTGAAAAAATGTTTCAAAATCAGAAATCTATATGCAGCAATACCTTATTTTGTTTGTATACTTATGCACTGTTACTTAATGGTGGGCAAATTAATATTGTGAAGCCGTGTATCACTTGTGTTTCGTCTTCTGAAAAGAAAATCTACATTCATCCCAACAGAAATTAAAGTCGGAAACTCGAGAGGATAACTTGGGCCAAAAGTTTTCACGTCGTTCTGTGGTGTTATTGAAGCACATAATTAAGCCTTAGTGAATCCAATCCCGTCTTTCATATGAATAAAGCAGTACAAGATTTCGGGCAAAAAAAATGCTTGTTAATGCAAGATGAACAGCTTAAGTATTTTTCCTTCAGAAGATCAATGGAAAATTTGAGAGCATAGCATTGTCATATGAAAATTGTTGAATGATTCAAAAGATCATATAAAAGAAGTAAATTTCTATTTTCTTTTGTTTGGTTGGAAAATTTAAAAGGGTTAATGTCAGTAATTGGTTTACAAGAAGGCTGAGCAGACCAAGACCGCTACAGCTACGCCGGTCGAAGGTCCGCTACCTATGGGCTTTGTTTTGACGACAAGAAGAGAACAAGGAGAAGGAAAGACCTCAGACCTGTCAAGGTTGAGGGCCACGCTTTCACTTCAACTTCTAAAACAGGAGGATATTCTCTTTTGAGTCTTCAAGTTGAGCTCCATGCCCTTCCCTGTGGAAGAAGGCAGGCAGCAACGCCCTCGCCCCGGTGGGGCTAACAGCTAACTGATACTGTTATAGAGACATAACAGAAGGGCTTTAGAAGAGCCTAAAACAAGAGTTAGCATGACTCAAGTATGTTATGTTCTCATAGACTATTTACAAATGATTTTCTTACTTTTTTAAGCTTCTTTCAGTATCTGCATTGAAATGGAAGTTCTCCAACTTTCATCTAGTTAGAAGTGAAGTCAGTTGCTGGACAATAGATGCATTGTGGAGCCAAATCAATCCCATGTTTCACAATGAGCAATAGATATCTATTACATTATGCACCAGAGAACTGCTCTCAATACTTGCTCGGAATATTGGCTAAAGAAAATCGCGAAGCAACAACGGCTTACAATGAGCTATAGATATCTATATAACACAAAAGCTTATTTTAATGTGCTTTAGTCATCGTTATTGTGGAATGGAGAACCGAAAAAATCATATTTTTGCCTTTGTTCAGTGGTAATGAGCAAGAATTTTGGCAAACAAACAAATATGAAATTAAGGGCCCTGAAACATTGAGATTTTTTTGATTATAAGTATCATAAAATTTTGTTATACAGACATACATAGAAGACAAGCTTATGCCTAAAGTAGAAAAACATATTACTCAATATGGTTCACCAATTACATTACCCATCCACAAAGTATAGCAGCATTATCATCTGCCTCCAGAGAGAAGGGACTCTGCAACATAAGACGATTGCGGATACGACAGTGCAAAATCATCAAACCCTTCGCGGTGAGCAAACATTAGACCTGTGGCAGAATTACCCATCAATTTTAACTCCGGAAGAGGAATATCTCCCTCCAAATACTGCACAACTTTCCTCATACTTGGCCTGGCGACCGGCTCAGAGTGTGAACACCACAATCCCAACTTCAAAACCAACTCCGCTTCCTCCGCCACATACTGACTCCCCAATTTGGGATCAACCCTTTGCAAAATTTCCCCTTTGCGCCAAAAAGAAAACACCCAATCCACCAAAACTAAGTTCTCCTCTGCTGCTCGTGGCTCAATGGGCCTCCTTCCACATGCCACTTCAAGCAAAAAGGCACCAAAAGCATACACATCAGTGCTTGTTGTGGCCTTTCCGGTTTTAATGTGCTCCGGCGCAAGATACCCTAGTGTTCCAGCCACATGAGTGGCATGTGGATCAGTTCCGTGATCATACAATCTAGCTAGCCCAAAATCGCCCAATCTTCCGTTCATTTCGCCATCTAACAAAACATTACTCCCCTTAACATCTCTATGTACAACAACTTGCTCCCATTCTTCGTGTAAATAAAAAAGGCCAGATGCCACTCCTTTAATAACTCGAAATCTTTCTTGCCAACTGAGGGTGAAGCTCGGTTGGTCATAGAGAAACCTGTCTAGACTGCCATTAGGCATGTAATCATATACCAAAAGGAGCTCCCCTTTCCGGCGGCAATAACCAAGGAGTTGTACTAGATTCCGGTGGCGCATACGGCCAACACTAACTATTTCCGTGACAAATTCCTTCATTCCTTGTTTGGATTCATGAGATACCCTCTTGACTGCAATCTCAATTCCGGAAGTGGGTAGTATTCCTCTATAAACCCTACCAAATCCCCCACTGCCCAAGAGCCCCTTTTCCCCAAACCCTTTGGTGGCAATATACAAGTCCTTGTACTTGAACCTATGAGGCCCATAGTCAAGTTCCCAATCTTCAAGCACTTCAGCAAACTTCCTCTTCCTTCTAACATAATAAACTACCCCTGAAACCACTCCAAACACCAAAACTAAACAAATCAAAGGCAACCCAATTTTAAAATGCATATATGTTTTCTTGGGTCCAATTTGGGGAAGCTTAGGGAGTTGAGAGAAATCAAACCCATCAGCCAATCCATTCATCTTGAAGCTCCAAGCCAATAGATAATGGGAAGAACTTGTGACATAACCAGAAGAGGAAGAGAACCCAACGTACATAGTTTGGTCCAAGATCGGGGAAAGATCCTTAGAAAGAGTCAATAGCGGCGTGCTTGGCTTGGGCAAATGAACCGGAGCCATAGTAACATTCATTTCCTTCTTTCCCCCGTCGTATTCAACCCAAACTTGCATCGCCTTGCCGCTGATCAGACTCAAATTCTGAAACCTCCCATTTGAATAGTACCCAGCTGCCTTAGACGCAACAGAGTGCAGCCCATTAATGTCGATACCGACATGATTATCGTTTATATCTTGAAACTCGATCTTGGGTACAGTATCAAGCTCTACCGCGACCACGTGGTTGGTTGAGTTTCTGTTATTGGTTTCATTGAAGAGGCCCAAGTAATCGCCGGAGAGGGCACCGGGTAGGCGCGGGGCGGGGGCCACGACGAAGACAATGCCGTGAGCGGAGTAGGTGGGGTTATTGGTGATTATGGAGAAGATGAAGGAGGTGGAGAAGGAGGAAACGGAGGCGTTCGGTGAGGGTTTGAAGGGGAATGGTGTGGGGAAAAAGGCATGGCCGATTTCATGGCGGGTGCCGTTGGTGAGGGCTAGGAGGCCTGAGGGTATGAACTCGGCTATGCCGTCGAGGGTGAGGTTTGGTGAGGCTTTGAAGTTGTTGAAGGTGAAGCTGAGGTGGTCTTGGGCGGCTGTGGAGGGGAGGAGAGCGAGGAGGAGGGGGAGGAGAGGAGACAGAGAGAAAAGAGGATTGAGAAACATGGCTGTGGAATGATCGGTGTGAGAGTCTCCATATGTATGCCAAGTGTATTTTTGGATAGATATGAGGTCGTCTATTTGAGAATATGGTGTTTCACTTTAAGAAAAAAATATTTTTTTTTCAAACGGAGGTAATTTTAAATTTAAATATAATGAAAATAAAAAATATTTTTTTAATTTTTTTTGCACCGTTTAAAAGATCTTAATGAGATATATCAAACAAGATCCATATTGTTAAGAAAATTATTTGCGTAAACACATGTTGTGTCTAAACATATCTACTCCTCCGGTAAAAATTTAACCCTTGAAGGTTTCGAAAATTACTCACGTGCTATAACACCCCATTATATCTCACCGATTAAAAAGTGGAACATGCGACTAAACAAATACTCCTTCCACACTCACTTTTTTACAATTCACACTTTTTTGGAGATAACACTGCCAAAATAACACAAGAAACAAAACCTAATTTTTCACATCAAGTAACAAATACCTAGAGTTTTTGTTTATTGGGCTATATATTTTGGGTGTGAGGTTTAGAGTTTGAGCTGGAAAATGAATAATACATAGAAGCACTATATGTATTTCATTGGTTGAAAAACTCCAAACAAAAAAAAAAAATCGAACCTCAATATTAGTCATTACAGAGGTCCCATTTCACGTTTAACACATACAATATTTGTGTATATGGGTACATGGATGTTATTATAGTGGTGAACAATATAAAAAGTTGGAGTAAAAGAATTAAAACTCACTTGATGAGCAACTATGGAAGAAGACAGAACAGTAAACTCACGAGCAGCACTTTCCCCTTTTGCGCACGAGAACCAATTTTCCACTTTTCATCCCACTGTAAAATGAACAGATAATGGACCCGGGGTGCCTGCGGAGCGGGTAATTTTCATTTGGTTTGGTACTATTGATGACGTGGCGCCGGGGGATTGGTTTGGAGGAAAAGGGGACTTCTCCTCCTCAGGCGGAGATAATTTATTCTCCGTCTATTTTAGTCAAAAATCATGCTTTACTGGGATGTTTCGCTCCGGATACTCGCTTCATGCTTGCACTTATACACTGTTAGAAAAGCATTTAAAAACCTATTCAAAATAGTTTCTTACCTTTTGAAATTAATTAAATTGTCGGTTATGGTTAAAAAACATTTATAAAAAGGTGGATAGGAGTTTAAGGGCATATTATATGAATTGATCAATGACAGTCTTGATTAGTTTTACTATAAAAAGGTGGCTAGGAGTTGGAGTGGAAGAGACGAAAAAATTATTCAATGCCCTTGGGGCACCGCCACGTGGTGCTCCAAAACCTCCTTCCACCACACATTTTGGTGTGGGACCAAAATAAATGTATAGGCCCCATTCAATGTGTGGTTAAAAATGACCTGGGGCACCACGTGATGGTGCTTTAAGGGCATGGAATAATCTCTCGGAACAAGAAAGGAAAAATGTTCTGATCATATATATGGAGATTGTATGATACACGTATTTTGTTAATGTATTACATACAACTTTAGTACTATTTAATTTGAGTATACGGGTGGTTCTTGGTTCAGGGGATAGCTCTAGCTTTACCCAAAGCTTCACATGAATCGTTTTATCTTGGGAGTGAAATGTCACACAAATCGGTGCAAGTGGGGACGTATCTTCTCTTAGGACAGTGCTTTATGCGTGGCTCAATCCACATAAGTTCTCTCATACTCTTATTTTCTATTATTGAAGAATGGTCTTATTTTTTTTATTGACGCGTAGTTTACAGAAGTTCTAACAAATATTTCCAACAATCTAAGAGAAAATAAACCGTTTGAATAAATATAGAGACTGTATGCTCAAGGCGAGAATCATTTATGAGAATTTATGTTTAATGACTGCATTTCTTTTTTTGCACCTTCATGAAGTGACATGTTATGGACATGGAACGGAAGGGGTTTTTATTACTGTTATTTCTACGCTCAAAATTCAACTCTCAAATGGGAAGGGGAAAGAAAAGAAAAAAACAGGGGTGTTTCTTGGAAAACCGATAGCCAGCTTTATGAATTTGTAAACCTGTGTTTGTACTAGGACAAGAGCTGCATGTTCAACTTTGATTAAAAACCTGGTAGACTTGTCATATAAGCAAATTTGGTTAATATATTCTAGAGGTTATTCCACCTATTGTCAATTGATTTTAGGTTGGAACTCTTCAAGAAATCTAATAAGATATCAGAGTTAAGTCTTGGGTGGCCTCACCTCTTATGAGAAAGTCTCTATCATCTCCGTCGCCTGAGTCAATCGCTCATCTCCTGGTCTGTCACCTCCACATGCGTCCGAGCTGTACGTGAGGGGGAGTGTTAGACTTGTCTCACATCTGTCATTTAAGACACCCAAACTTGATTAATATATTTTAAAAGTTACTTTACCTATTGCCAATTGGTTTTAGATTATAATCCTCTAAGAAATCTAACAAATCCTATGGTTAGTGCTATGCTATTGTGGATTGGCTCGTCTATATTGGAAAAGGTAATTAGAATTTTTTAATTTTGTTTTAAAGTTACACTCCCGTCATTGAGCGAAACCTACTGTCGTTTTCTCATGGTTGCGTAGCTGGAACTGGATTCTTGGATGTCATTGTCGTAGTTAGGCAATTGCCCATTAAATTTCAAAGGTTTAATGGAGATTAGTCTTGGTCAGATTTAACTCTTTTGAATCTAGCATGTCATACGAACTTATTTTTAGAGCATACACAGTGCTATAATCGAAACAAAAAGGTTTATAAGGTTAGCAACATTTGTTCAAAAAGAGCTCACATTAGAATAACTAAACTTAGAAACATCTTAGCAACTCATCAAATTTTGGCTCTTGAATAATCAAAACTACCAACTTTTTGCCAATAATCAAATTTAATTGTCTTCACATTTTCTCAATCAAGTACACCATCATTACACAAGAACTTTCTTTCTTCCATTTTCAACATGTTTATAACAAAAATACTTTTAAAAACAGTTTTTATTTTTTTGCAAAAAACAGTTTTTTTTACACGTTTTTTTATGAAAACTGTTTTTCCCAAATTTTTTTTAAACAGTTTTATTTCAAAACAGTTTTTTTAGGGAAATGATATTGGCACTCCAAAAATTGATGCAGGCACTCCAAAAAATAAAGGAAAATGGCTTTGGAGTTACACTGATTTTGAAGTGCCAATATCATTTCCCTTTTTTTAATTAAAACCTTTTTTTTCAAAAATTGTTCTTTTGAAAAAAAACTTTTTCTATTCAAAAACTGTTTTATTTAACTTTTTCCCCAAAACTTTTTTTCTAATCAAAGTTTTCAAAAAAATATTTTCTCTTTTTCAGATAACCTATTTTTATTAGTTTGAAAACTATTTTTAAAAAATTGTTTTCTATGTCACAATTTCTAGATTTTTATAAGTTAAAAAGGTGATGTGGCAAATTTTGGTTATTCAATTTTGATTGTACCATTGTGGACCTCTATATTGCTAACCTTAGCAACTCTTTAAATGGATAACCAAAAGATAATGTGATAACTTTTGATTATTCCAATTTGGATGCTCTTACAACATTGAAATTCATTCCACATTTTAAAGTTTTTTTTTTTTTTTGTTAAAAAATGATGGGAATATGGGTGTAAAATTCAATGCGATGAATGTTGGAGAAATGGCGGCCCCGTTCGTTTTGGGTTTTGGATTCTAATTATTATCCTATTTCTCACCAATTATTACTCTCAATTTCTCTCCAATCATTACCTATATTTTCAATCATTACTCTATTTCTTTTTACTCTCATTACCTACAAATTAATCCAAATTCAAAATCAAAATCCCAAAACGAACGGGGTCGGCATGTTCTTAGTAAGAGATATTTTAACCAACTGGGACTAGCTCAGTTGGCCAAGACTCTTGCATCTCATTAGGAGGTCAAGAGTTCGAGTCTTCCCACCTACATGTGGGTGTTCTTTCCTTAGAGGGCTTTTCCTTTCTTTCTTTATCTCTATCCAATAATGTGCTTATTTCTTGTATTAGTTGAATTGTTGGGCTTGGTTGTCTCGTGAACTCTTACAATTGATGTAGTTTCCCGGGTGATGTACTTTGTACATCATATCTGATGTAAAACGATTTCTTCTATCGATTGAAAAAAAAAAGTAAGAGATATTTTAACTTCTAGATAAGACTTGGAAGTCTTTTTTCAAATTTGGAGTATTTTCTAAAATTTTAAAAATCTATTTTTGGTTGCTCTCTGTAGGTGTTTGGAACATGGGTGTTTATTCTCCTTCGGTTGTGATGATTTGAGGAAATTGGTAAAATGTGGGTTCGAAAAAGACAAAGGAAGCTCCTGTTTTTGAAGGCATATGTATAATCATTTGACAAGGCTCCTAGTGGTAAAAAAGACTACTGGCCTTGTAGGAAGAAAAAAAAGAGACTCGAGAAGGAAATAAAGAAGTGGTTCATAATTACTAACTACACGAGAAAAACACATAATGGTTAGTAGGTATTTGGATTACTTGTCATGTAAAATGAAAATACTGATTACTAAGGTATAAGAACTTGAAAGTGTGCATTTGAGTTTATGAGATCGGAAAAAAAGGTGATTCCTAGTGGGGGTTTAAACCACTGGCCACATAAAGCGAGACAACGATTTATAAAGACCCTAAGCAAAAGCAGGAAGTTTGATGTTGGTAAATGAAGGAAGTGGTTCCTAATATGTTAATGAGACTATTGGCCACTATATATAGCTCCTAGTAGAAAGCTAACGGTTACTAGAAAAGTGATTCCTAGTAGAAGGCTACTGGCTATCGAGGATGGAAAATATCAAAATAATATTAGACCAAGTTTATATGACGAGTCTAAAACATTTGTTGCTCCGATTCTACAGAAATGATGGGTCTAAAACATTTATTGCTTTGATTCAAAAGAAAGACCCAAACTCATCTTGTGAGTTTAGTAATTAGGAATATTTGTTTTCTCGATTGACTTTATAACATATGGGTTCGATGTTGCTTTAGTTTTATATGGATCATAGTATACATACTAAATCCGAAACATATATATTGCCTCGAATCGATGTTGCTTTCTGTGAAAAAACCGAATCGTTTCTCGGTTTTCTATATATATTGCCTCGAATCGATGTTACTTTCGTTGAAAGAATTGGATAAATTTTATAGATCTAGAATTTACGTGTTGCCTCGGTCGGAAATATAAGGACAATGTTTGCTTGATGAGTCCTTAACATTATTTTTTTTTGATAAGTCCCTCAGAAAATTGGCATGCTAGAAAGGATGCATACAAGACATTTGTTTCATTTCTTTTCTCTCATTTTCTTTCGGTTCCAAACAGAGCATTAGTTTTAGCTGAATAATAACAGTACTATCTAGGTGAGAATTAGTTGACGTAGGTCTTTGGTCAGGACTGAGGACTCTTGCATCTCACTAGGAGGTCAGGAGTTCTGCCTTTTACAGAGTATTGATACTATGGCAACAAAAACTGAAGTGAAAAATTTGGCAGGAGAGGATTAGCATATGAAAATCGATGAATGATCGTTGTATACAAGAAGTAAATTGGTGATTATTTTTAGTAAATTGGTAATTGTTTTTATTTGCTAGGAAAATATAAGAGGATCGAACCTTTTGCAGATGATTTTTGTAGAGGTGGCAAATGTGCGGGTTGGGTCGGGTTTGGATGGGTTGAAACGGGTCACGGGTCGAATATGGGTCAAATAGTGAATGGGTTGAATCGGGTCGGGTCGAATGCGGGTCAAGCCAAACCCAAACCGGACCCGACCCGACCCGTTTTATTTTTTTTAATTTTTTTTTTCCCTTTCCTTTCCCCCCCCCTTTCTTCCCCCGGTATGGGTTAAATATAAGTCCACTTTGTGAATGCTTCAAAAAGCAATACGGATAACAAATAGCAATGAGCCGAGTTGAAGGCCGAGTTGGCTTGAAAATGTCAAAATTCGTAAAAAATATATACTCCTATATACTAGTAGTAGATAAGGTTAACCTCAAAGAATCCTAATCAATTTTTCTATCAAAATTTTGAACGAGTGTTGGAATTAGTAAACGTATGATCTAATCTCTCTTCTCTTCTAAAAAAGCGGCATATGGGTAGCCGGATTGGCCGCACTACATGTGTGGTGCGGGGGTGATTTTTTTTCTTGTTTCTATTTTTTTTTTTTGAATTTGTTTGTTTTGCGTCAAACTGTTGTGACTTATTAATTTGTCTCGTCGGAAGAAATCGAAAAAGTAAAAAATAATGAACCCATTTTCGCTGTCACTATTGAAATTGTCGAATATGAGGGAGAGAGAGTGTTTCATTGCAATAGATAGTCAAGTATACAAAATACCAACACTCCTTCACTTGCTTTCTCTAGGCCCATCAGGACTAACCACAGAATCCGCAATGGTTCTCAGAGTTGTCCCGTTCAGCTAAATAAGCCAATTGACTTATTTTTTTTGTCCTTATTCAAAAAAAAAAATTGTATTTGTTAGTTTTTCATCAATTTTTTGGGGATTATTGTATCGTCATGACAAGAGGAATCTAAAACGTAAAAAATTACGATCGAAACCTAATTTTTTTTGAATAAAGACAAAAATAAGCCAGTTTTGTCATCTTTATTCAAAAAAATTTGGATTTCGATCATAATTTTTTACTTTTTAGATTTCTCTCGTCATGACGATGCAATAATCCCCAAAACATTGACGAAAAACTAACAAATACGAATTGTTTTTGAATAAGGACAAAAAAATAAGCTAGTTGGCTTATTTAGCCGAACGGAAGCCCGGCTGTATTTGAAAATCTGGCAAATAAAGCAACAAGAAGAAAAAAAAAAAACAAAGTGGATGGCAGGGGGGAAATAGCCAAGAAAAGCACTACATCTAATCCTTGTTAGCTCTTTTCCAAAAAAAAAAAATCCTCGTTAGCGGATAAAAAAAAATCCTCGTTACGGCCCATCAGGAGACTAACAAATTGGATTTCAGGAGTAAAACAAGTGCAGAATGGGTTTTTAAATTCAAACCCATATTGAACCCATTTTTAACCTATCTAAACCCATGTAAATATGGGTTTATATGGGTTGAACCCATATCAACCCGTTATGTAATATGGGCGGGTTGGGTTGGGTTGGGTTATAAATGGGCCGATTGGGCGGGTTAGAAAAATATGGGTTGAGATTGCCACCTCTAGATATATCAAATGTACACCGATTTGTGACTCATCTTGATGTCTCAAAAAAAAATAAAAATGATTAGAGTCATTCAATTTATTTAATATACCTTTTAAAAATTACTAAAAAGCCAATTAAGTCAGATATAGACAAGCCCTGGTAAGGGCTTTTATCAAATTTATCAGTTTTGGATACCAAAGATTGAATAAATCGATAAGCTCCTACTAACATCCAACGGATACAGCGATTTTTTTGGGAAAATGACAGTCAATGACATGTTTTGATAATTAATACCCGCCGATAACATTTTCAGCATTAACAAATGTTCTTAGCATGTTCTTGGCGGGCATTAATTATCAAAACACGTCTTGGGCCGTCATTTTCCTGATTTTTTATGGATCCTTTTAAAATAATCTGATCTATTTGCAGCCCAACCATAGGAATGGCAATGAGGCGGATCGGAGGCGGATATTAACATATCCGAATCCAAACCTTCCACCCGACCTCCGAATCCACCCCGATCCCCGATCGGATATATTTTCGGTCCTCTGAATCCGCCCCGAACGGAGAACGAAGATCCGATCGGAGATTCGGATATCCGAATTTGAAAAAAAAAAAAACCAGATTTTTTTATCAGAAAGTGTATTCAGGGACATATCAAGGCGGATCAGAGGCGGTTTTTTAAAAAATAAATCCGAATCCTCCTCAATATCCGAAAAATCCGATCCGTTCGGAACGTATAATGGGGATACGGATAGGTCGGCCGAGATGGCCATCCCTGCCCAACCGTTAACCTCCACCACATGTTTAATTCCATGGCTAAGAGACGTAATCTTAATCCATATTCCTTCTTCAGTCCGCCTTGGTGTAGAGTAGACCATAGCAAACCCACAAATATCTCTCATTCCCCTTCAGTTATGGTTCTACTTCTCCACTCTCCTCTCTCACCCCCTTCCGGCCCATCACTTTTTGGTCTCCAAACAACCCTTTATCCACACACCCATTACTCGTACCGGGTCCTAACCCGGACCCGATCCATCCGCGTATCTGTCGCCGGAACTCCGGCTACTAATCGGAGGGAAGAACACGTAGTCATTGTTGGGGCCGGAATGCCGGAATCGCCGGCCTTGCCACCGCTGTTTCGCTTCACAGGTTAGGTTCTGATCACAAAAGCATCAAAAGTTGTTTTTTTATAAAGAGGTGTCCGGTCAGTTTATGCAGCTCGACTAATCTGGAGACCATAAACCCCGTCATTGTGTAATTGTGTCGATTGTGTTTTTTTGATGTGAAATTTTGAAGGCTAGGAGTTAAGTCGGTGGTGCTGGAGCAGGGGGAGTCGCTGCGGACGGGCGGAACTTCACTCACACTGTTTAAGAATGGTTGGCGGGTATTGGATGCAATTGGGGTTGGGAACGATCTTAGGACCCAATTTCTTGAAATTCAAGGGTATGTCTTCTTTGAATAGATTAATTGCAATTTTCAATCTATATATATTACTTAGGACTCTCAAGGAGCGAATGTTTGTTAGGCGGAATTATAATAGTTAAAAGATATGTTATTCAGCAAATATACAATTCCGCCGCATAGTAGTGATTCAAGTTAATAATACCACACGTCTCATGGTGTTGAATATCCGACACTTTCGAGAAATGTTTAATCTGTGTTATAAACATTTTAGCCAAACATCGGATATTTGGTCACCTTAGATATATAGTCCATTACAATGCTCATATCCAATCAAAGAATGCATATCATGTATACATCTTTGCATGTGGCTAAGGAGAGTGATGACTCCAAGAGTGTGAGAGCATGAGGTCATGCTTTACACCTTATATAATGCAATCAAACAACCGATATCCTAAATATATGCAATTCCCTTACCTAGGTATTAGACTTTCATGGTTTACACTCTGAGCAATATATATGTAAATTATTCATATATTATACTAGATACCTATTTAAATAAGAGTTTCTCAATCCCAACTCATATTCTAAACATTTAATACTAACAACCCAAGAATACTCAAAATAAATCATAGAAGCAAACATAGAATCTGTACCAATGCTTTAGTTTTTTATGCTAAATCTGCGAAAGATATGAGAGAGAAAACTTGCCAGGACTCTAATCGACTAAGCGATGAACGCACAAGGAACAGAGGGGTAATGATGAACTGAGTTTTAGCTTGTATCCTGTCGATTTAATTTTGGTGGGTTTTTTCATGGAAAATTATTTGGTGTGGTGATGCCATCAAATGTGTTTTAGTCTTTCTTTCATATCATATTGAAAAATTATCTATTGAGGTGTCAACATAAAACTTTAATGCGGTCATTTATAAATTAGAAAAAAATTCAATATAATACAAGTACTTTTTTTTTTCCCCACACCATAAGGTGTGGCGTTCCACTGGCTAAGGGGGCATATTGATATTGATAGATGGGTTACAATATTAAGAGAAAACTCTACATGCGCATAAAGGTATATATTTTGATATTAATTCGAACTCAAATCGATACATATACTCTGAAGATGGTAGTTGTCTGCCAATTTTTTTTCTAAAAATCCTTTTTAAGGTGTACTTGATTATCAGTTACTGTCTCAAGAATCTCATTTTACATACATTGGCCACACGGCCACACCCTTAAGGCTCAAGTGATAAAGTTCATCGGGGCAATGATAAAGTACATTGAATCAGTTTTTTTTTTATTTTTTATATATAGTATATATATTTGGTTTCTAGTTTTTAGTGAGATGCCATTATTGTCCACATTCTGAAGAAACAAATTCCAGGTCTGAGAAACCAAAAATGTGTAAATAATATATCAAGGACAACTTGAAACAATCAAGCGATGCAAAAAAATTATACTGTAGCTTTTTAATGCACATTTGTAGACCTCTAAATCTCGAAGATATGACCATTATCACCTGATTTTACAAAGACGTGATGGAGATCTACGCAATGCTTCTTTCTTTAGCACTAGAAACTGCACATCGCTAAAGCATCGTGTTAAACCAGAAAGGTTGAACTTTCAAACAAAGAACTGAGAGGGAACTTTCAAACAAAGAACGGTAGGCAAAAGGTTGAGTATTTGGCGCAGGAAAATGTTTGCATCTGTAACTTGTTTTTGCCATCTCACTGTTCTCACATCTAGTAGACTACTACCCTTTGTCAGGCAAGACACTTTATTTTGATGAGAGTTTTGTTTTTATATTATATACTGGTTCATAAGTCGGCAGAATGGACCAATGTTAGGAGCATGAGGTGTAACTATGGTTGAGGTTAACTAGTATGGAAACTCTGAAGCCATTCATGGGCTGCATATAAAGCATTAGACGGCACGTTAGAATGTTCTATGAATGGCAGGGTAATAAGTGTTGACGGTTATTCATTTTGATTGCTGCACCTAAATACCAATTTACCTGGTTTGCCAAAGACCTCAGCAGAGGGGGATGGCATGTTACGGATTTTACACAATCCTACAACGCTCCTACGGATCTTGGAACAATGGATCACAGAATAAAGCAAACAAATACGTGCGTAATGAAAAACTGGAAAGAAAACGAGACACAAGATATACGTGGAAAAACCTCAACGTGAGGAAAAAACCACGGGAGCCACACCAGTCCACTATGAAATCAATCCAAGAGTACAAGTCTTCTCACAATCTCTCTGAGATGTGTTTTCTCTCGCCTCTCTCTTTTTCACACTCAGAAAAAGTGATTACAATGACCTAAACACGCGCAGCCGCGCACAAAACCCTAAATACAATTTAAGGCCCGAAGGCTCTCGGTAGCGCTATAGCAAAAAGGCTATAGCGCTATAGCTACTCGCTAGCGCTACACCAATTCCTATGTAGCGCTAGCTAAGTCTCTGATGCTGCTTTGTTATCTGCACCCCAACAATCTCCCACTTGAAGATAACCTGAAGCATCCGCAAACAAACAAAAGCAAACCCAAATAATCTCAATCAATCATGGACGTAGTCATCTGACCCCTCTTGGTGTGGCTCCAGGCCCATCATCTCTTCAAGCATGAAGGCCAACTGAAGTCGAACACAACTTCAGTTTCTGAACAGTAACAGACTTGGTCAACATATCTGCCGGATTTCGTTCCCCCAAAATCTTCTCTAGCAACAAATCCCCATCTTCCAAAAGCGAGCGAATAAAATGATACCTCAAATCAATGTACTTCGTCCTGGCATGGAACACTGGATTTTTGACAAGGTGTATAGCACTCTGGCTGTCACTGAAAAGAACGCAGTTCTCTTGCTTCAAACCTAGCTCCTCCAAGAAGCCCTTTATCCAAACCATCTCCTTTGCAGCCTCAGTCACGGCCACATACTCAGCTTCTGTAGTAGATAATGTCACTAATTTCTGCAGACGTGAGACCCAGCTCACCGCTGTTGAACCCATAGTATAGATATATCCTGTGGTACTTCGCCGCGTATCATGATCACCGGCAAAGTCAGCATCCACATATCCCTGCACTGTCAATTTCCCTCTCCCAAAACAAAGTGGCAAATCAGTGGTACCTTTCAAGTATCGCATAATCCACTTTACTGCTTCCCAATGCTGTTTCCCCGGATTGCTAGCAAACCTGCTCACAACTCCCACTGCATGGGCAATGTCTGGTCTCGTGTTCACCATCGCATACATCAGGCTACCCACGGCCGAGGTATACGGAACCTTGGCCATGTACTCTCTCTCTGCATCTGTCTTGGGTGATTGCCCCTGAGAAAGTTTGAAATGACTTCCCAAGGGTGTGCCAACTGCCTTGGCACCCTGCATATTGAACCTCTCCAGAACACGCTCAATATACTCAGCTTGACTCAACCGTAAGGTTCCCTGAGCCTTATCTCTGCTGATTCTCATTCCAAGTATCTGCTTAGCTGCACCTAGATCTTTCATAGCAAACTCTGTTGCCAACTGCTGCTTCAATTTGTTGATCTCCCTAACACAGGAACCTGCTACAAGCATATCATCTACGTAGAGCAATAAAATGATGTAGCTAGACTCAAACCTCTTGAAGTAACAACAGTGATCCCCATTGCACCTTGTGTAGCCACTGCGCTGCATGAAACCATCAAACTTTCTGTACCACTGTCTGGGAGCCTGTTTCAAACCATACCGACTCTTCCTGAGCCTGCACACCATCTCTTCCTTGTCTTTCACAATGAAGCCAACAGGCTGCTTCATGTAGATTTCTTCATCCAAGTCCCTGTGAAGAAAAGCAGTTTTAACATCTAACTGCTCAAGGTAGAGATTTTCAGCAGCAACCATACTCAGCACCACTCTGATAGTGGCCATTTTCACAACGGGTGAAAATATCTCTGTATAATCAATCCCCTCCTTCTGTTGGAAGCCCTTTACAACCAATCTTGCCTTGTACCTTTTCTTGCCATCACTCTCCTGCTTAAGCCGAAAAACCCATTTGTTCTGCAAGGCTTTCTTTCCTGCGGGAAGCTGAGCTAACTGCCAAGTACCGTTGGAATAAAGAGAATCCATCTCTTCCTGCATCGCAGTCTTCCACTTTGCTGACTCAGAAACCTGCATAGCCTCATCATAGCACTCTGGTTCTCCACTGTCCGTCAAAAGCAAGTAATCAAGCGAAGAAATATATTTCGGATTCGGCTTGTGTACTCTAGTTGTCCTCCTCAACTCTCTGACCGCTGAACTAGTCCCTGTCTCTGGAGCTGCCTCATCTGAAACTGTCCCCTCTGAAACTGTCTCATCTAAAACTCTCTCCTCTGCCTGACCAGACCCCTGTTCAACCCCCCTGTCACCTGGAAGATCCTCCAACCCAAAGTACTCGGATGTATCTCCATCCGAAGTGGTACTCCCACTGCTCAGTTTGCTGTCCCTGTCTTTGTACATCACCTTTTCATCAAACACAACATCTCTGCTTCTGATTATCTTCCAGTTCTTGTTATCCCAAAAACGATAACCAAACTCATCTCCGCCGTATCCAATAAAGGTGCACTTCTGTGACTTAGCATCAAGTTTATCCCTGTCCTTGTCGCTAATATGCACATAGGAAACACAACCGAAAACACATAAGTGTGAGAGACTTACCTCTTTACCACTCCAAACCTCCTCTGGTATGCCAAAATTCAACGGAACTGATGGCCCAAGATTGATCAAATGTGCTGCTGTGCTGACTGCATCTGCCCAAAACATCTTGGGCAACCCTGCGTGTATCCGCATGCTCCTAGCACGCTCAGTCAAAGTCCTGTTCATCCTTTCTGCAATGCCATTGTGCTGCGGAGTCCCTGGAGGTGTCCTCTCTAAACGAATCCCGGATAGAGCGCATGCTTTCTTGAACTCCCCCAACTCATACTCTCCGCCGTTGTCGGACCTCAACCTCTTCACCTTCAAATCTGTTTCATTCTCAACCATGGCCTTCCACTTCTTGAAGACTTCAAAGACCTCTGACTTGTGCTTCATGAAGTATACCCATATCTTCCTCGAGTGATCGTCGACAAAGGTAACATAGTAATAAGAACCGCCAAGAGAAGACACTGTAGCTGGACCCCACACATCTGTATGGACAAGCTCTAGCTTCTGAGCCCTGGGAGGCCTGCCGCCTTTCTGAAAGCTAACCCGTTTCTGTTTCCCGAAGATACAATCTTCACACATGTCAATATCCACTGACCCTAAACCCGGAAGCTTCCCTTTTGACTGCATAACCTTCATTCCCTTCTCACTCATATGCCCCAATCTATAGTGCCACAGATTTGAACTCTCCTTGCTGTCTATAACTGCAAGTATGTCGCTACCATGTGAAGTTAAGTAAAGTGTACCAACTTTCTTGCCTTTAGCCGTCACCATGGTACCATTGGAGACTTTCCACATGTCCCCTGTGAATGTCGATGTATAACCTGCTGCTGCAAGCTGTCCAACCGAAATAAGATTCCTCTTCAACTTCGGAACCTGCCTGACATCTTTCAGACACCATTTGAACCCATGCGTTGCAATCTGAACATCCCCTTTTCCCACAATACTGCAAGGCTCGTCGTCCCCCAAGTATACTTTCCCAAAGTCCCCTACTACATAGTTCTGCAGAACCTCCCTGTTAGCAGTGGCGTGGAATGAGGCACCCGAATCAATCACCCAAGATTCAGTGTCGCTGTTCATGGAAAGAATAAGTGCATCGTGCACAACGTGAGTCTCCTGCCCACCGTTATTCTTTTTCGGTGCTTTGCAAGTTTGTGACATATGGCCTGTCTGACCACAATTCCAACATTCACCTTTAATGGGCCGAACCTGAGATCTATCTTTATTTCCCTTGCCCTTGCCCTTCGATTTCGACCTGTTCCTGTTCTGATTTTGACCACCCTTGGTTTGGCTTCTGCTCCTCTGCTCAAAACTTAGAGCTGAACCTGAACTACCTGAACCATCGATCGAACCCCTTCTGACCTCCTCAGTCAGAATCAAACTAACAACCTCACTCAGTTTCAACTTTTCTTTCCCTGCCGAATTACTGACTGCAGTAACAGTACCCTGCCAGCTCTCTGGCAACTGAGACAGTATTAACAAGGCTTGAACCTCATCATCAAACTTGATTTCGACAGACATAAGTTGATCAACTATCGTATTGAACTCACTGAGATGTGACATAAAGGAAACCCCTTCAGCCATAGACAGATTGAAAAGTTTTTTCATGAGATGTACCTTATTCGCAGCAGACGGTTGCTCGTACATCTTTTTCAGCGCTCCCACAAGACCCTCCGTCGTTTTCTCCTTCAAGATGTTGTGGGTGACTGACTTTGAAAGGGACAGGCGAACAACCCCTAACGCCTTCCTGTCCAGGACGTCCCAATCCTCGTTGCTCTCATCTTTCTTCTTCCCCTTTTCTTTACCCAGCAGCGGCCGGTAAAGATCCTTCTGATACAGATAGTCCTCTATCTGCGTTTTCCAGAACGCGAAGTCTGACCCGTCAAACTTCTCCATCCTCTGCTTTCCTTCTTCAGAACCCATAGCTCCCACTGAACTCTGGCCTGCCCGAACAAGATTAAACCCTAACCTGTCGAACAAAACCTACCGCAACCGCGGCTCTGATACCAGTTGTTACGGATTTTACACAATCCTACAACGCCCCTACGGATCTTGGAACAATGGATCACAGAATAAAGCAAACAAATACGTGCGTAATGAAAAACTGGAAAGAAAACGAGACACAAGATATACGTGGAAAAACCTCAACGTGAGGAAAAAACCACGGGAGCCACACCAGTCCACTATGAAATCAATCCAAGAGTACAAGTCTTCTCACAATCTCTCTGAGATGTGTTTTCTCTCGCCTCTCTCTTTTTCACGCTCAGAAAAAGTGATTACAATGACCTAAACACGCGCAGCCGCGCACAAAACCCTAAATACAATTTAAGGCCCGAAGGCTCTCGGTAGCGCTATAGCAAAAAGGCTATAGCGCTATAGCTACTCGCTAGCGCTACACCAATTCCTATGTAGCGCTAGCTAAGTCTCTGATGCTGCTTTGTTATCTGCACCTCAACATGGCAGTGGAGAATAAGTGTGTTACGTGTGCCACCAAAATGTACCTGAGGTGGTCCTCCGAGAATAAGTATGTATGCAATGTGAGTATGAGTAGTGGGAAGAGTACCTGCTTGCATGTTAGCCAGGGGAAAATTTCACGTACGCACCTGACCTTTCACACAAATCACACATAAACACCTGACCTTTCTTAAATTTCACATAAACACCTGAGCTTTTTAAAAACTCATCAATTAAACACCTGCCGTCACCCCTCCGTCAAAAACTAACGGAATGGCTGAGTTGGATAAAAGCTCAGGTGTTTCCCTCCAAATCCAACACCTAACCTATCTTCAATTTCATATAAACACCTTACCTTCCTAAAAACTCATCAATTCAACACCAACGAAGACCAACAGCCAAGACAAATTTTCCATTCAATTCAACATTGCAAAAGAGCACAAAATAGAGCTCAAGACAATCACTGAATGCAACAGAAATGTAGCAAAGTGTATTACACAAGCCAAAGTCATTCCAACATCACAATACATAACCATTTGCAGTCTACCGTTTGCAGTACCAAGTTCAGTAAAAAAAAAAACAGAACCATTACATGTTCAGTAAAGCTAAAACAGGACCATTACATGTTCAGGACTATTACATGTTCCGATACAAAAAAAAACTAACTGATATGCATTCCCTTTTCATAAAAGGAATTACTTGTTTGCACCACACAAAAAAGTTGATTCAGAACTGGACTTGGCTACACAAAAAGTTATCCACCACTTGAGAACTTCAATTGGTAACCACAGAACCACCTTCACCACCTTCACTCTGATCTACATTTGGAATGATTCTTACAGCCGTTTTCACCTACACAATGACGACAATATCATTAAAATGTACTTAGCAAAAAATTTAACAAAAAACACATATTGTACAATAAAAAAAATATGAAGACTTACATTCAATTTAGGCCTCCTTGTAGCAGTATTCCTTTGTTCAGTTCCTACACCAACGTTTGCAGCAATCCTCTTTCCAGATCTTGCACCAACTTTTGCAGCATCCCTCTATCCGGTTCCTCCACCATCATTTGCAGCAACATTTGCAATAGCAGACTGTTGAGCAAAAAAAATAACAGGATAACATAGGATAAAAAACATAGAAAATAATCAAGACATTCAAAAACTTATTAAAGTTACCACATTGCTTGTTGTCTCTGCACTTGCTTGTGTAGGGGCCATGGGACTTACATTGTTAACCTACACAACTGACAAACATGTTTAATATTTGCAGAATTAAATGTAGAAGTTATATTCTCAGAATTGATCGACACATAAGACTTACAGTTAGTTCTGCACGTTTCTTGCAAGTCCTTCTATTGTGTCCCACTTTATTACATAGCTTACATGTCATCTTGATACCTTTCCTCCCCAACTCTGTAGGATCAGCAGGTTCTGGTTCTTCTGGCTCCCTCCTCCTGGCCTTTTTTGGCCTTCCAACTCTCTTTTGTACATCAGGTGGCAAGAGTATTGGGTTATCAGTTGTTGGCCACATATCCCTCCCATTGATGGGGTTCATGAGATGATTGTAAGTGCTCAAATAGGTATCTACCTTATAACACTCATGTACATAATCATAGATGTCCAAGTTCAAACAATTTAGTGCTGCAATAGCATGTATGCATGGGATTCCAGAGAGGTCCCACCTCCTACACCCACAAGTTTTGTTTGTGAGATGAACCTTGAACTGCATAGAATTAGGCCCAAAAACCACGAACTGGTCATTGCCCTGCCACCTTGGTAACCACCCTTCTGAATCTGACTTCAACTTCTCCACTCTTTTGTAAATTTTTGGACACACTGGCCACCTACACCTCTTCATTGCATCCCTCTTTTTCACAATTGTTTCCATTAGAATAATCCTTATGGCCTCTAACATACTAATTATAGGTAGGTCCCTGGCTTCCAAAATGCTTGAATTAAAACTCTCACAAAGGTTATTCAAAAGGATATCACATTTAGTGTATGTTGAAAAATGAGATCTACTCCAATTGATTGCAGGCCTCTCACATAACCAATTGTAAGCCTGGGGGTCCATCTGATGCATCTCTTGCATGGCATTATTAAATTGAGGAACTGTTGTGCTTCTAGCAGCCTTCCACAGGATCTCTTTTAGGGTCAATCCTTTGAATTGCTGTTTGAAATTGTTGTATAGGTGTCTAACACAGAACCTATGAGGAGCATTTGGTAGCAACCTGTGAACAGCTTCAATAAGACCTTTTTACTTGTCACTCATAATGGTATAACTTCCTGAATTCTGTATGTGAAGATCCTCTATGAGTAGCTCAAGAAACCAGTTCCATGTCTTGAACTTCTCCTTCTCTACCACAGCATATGCAAATGGGTAAATACAGTTGTTAGCATCAATGGCAACAGCTGTCAAAAGAATCCCAACATGTGGCCCCTTCAAATGACACCCATCCAAACCTATTATTGGCCTACAACCTTGCAGGAAACCTTTTTTCAATTCACCCCAGCAAATGTATAATCTCTTGAACTTAGCAAATTGTCCAGATTCATTCAATTTCACTTTCATTTTAATAGTTGTTCCCGGATTTGAAGCCCTTACCTCCTCCACATATCCCCATAGTTGTTTAAACTGCTCTTCAGCACTACCTTGCAGCTCTTCCAAAGCCATTCTCCTAGCCCTGTAAACCTTTTGGATACTCACCTTCACCATTTGTTCCTTTTCTATGGTTTGTGCCAGAGACTTGACTGGCCATGTTGGGTTACCTTTAATCCTCTCACCATACTTCTTCAAAATCCAATGCATACTAACCCAAGGTACATGGAAAGACCTAGAACACTCGTGCACACTCTTATACTTTTTAACCCTAAATAATGCATCACTGGGAACATAAGATCCGTAGATTTACCATGGACAACCTGTTTGGCAAACTGCCTTCACCTTTTGCCTATCACATTTCTTAAATGTAATCATCTTTCCCATTTTGATTGAGTGCTCCTTAATTGCATCCCTCAACACCTCATGGGTCTTGAACTCCATGCCAACCATGAACCTAGGATTGGCCATTTCAGTCTTCTCATTAAAGACTGTATACTTTCTGCCTTTCTTTCTATACCCACCTTCCTCATCTGAGGAGCCAGAGAAGCTAATGAGTTCATCAGAGGAATCATCCAAACCACCTTCTAAGTCAGCCATTTCCTCTACTATTGCAGCATAATGATCATCTACCATCACAATACTCTGCAACCCAACAAATTCTACATCTCTATCAATATTTTTGTCAAACATTTCATCATCATCAGTCAACCCATAATCACTATCATGAAATACTTCATCTTCATCAGAACTGTCTGAGTCTACATCATAATCATCACTGTCATCCTTTTCATCCATTTGCACCTCCACCATAGAATCCTGGACGTTGGTTTGTCCCTTACCCTTATTGCAGACACTAATAGGTTTGGCCTTACCCTTTTGGGCTGTCCCCATGGTATTGGTTTGTGGCACATCCCTATTGGGTGCCCCTATACATTTGGGTTGTAGCATAGGCATACCATTGTTGGGTGAGCCCATAACTTTGGGAAAATGGCCAGAGTACCTAGGGATTGAAATTCTTGAGTCTGAAATGTTAACCTCAATCCTTTTGGACTTAATAGGTCTGCCTACTTGGCTCTCTTGGGTTCCCACATAAACTTCACTTAATTTTTCCTCAACAGAATAAACTTTCACCACCCTATCTTTATCCAGCAAAGTATGTAGGGCCATTACATCTGAGTCCGTTTGAAGCTTTATGAAACCATTAACCCTAATGTAAAAGTTAATGGCGCTAAATGTTTGACCAAATTCACCCACCATACTACAAAGTTCAATTACAGACAGTTCATCAGAGTCACAGTAGTCAACAAACCCTACACTTCTTCCCACATATTCTGTCTTGCCTGTGTACCCCAAAGTACCACCATAGTACAATTTAATTGTGAATTCATCAGAGGAACCTATTCAAGAAAAAATCCTATTTGTTAGGATCGGCACACACACGCACACGATTTTACGAGTTGAAACAGTAAAGAAATCAACATAGAGTATTTATGCCTACTCTATTTTAACCCTAACCTAGTATTTGGTCTGTATCCAAAAAAATACCCATGTACGATACAGTATCACTATAGAAACTTTTCCCAAAGCAAAGAGTTTTGAAGCAGGAAAAACAGGTTTATGTAGAAATTCACATAATGATTCTCGGAAGGCATAATTAGAAAAAGCCTTCCTTGCCATCAGCATATACAAAACAGAAACAGCCAAATCAATAAACAATATTAAATTGATTAAACTAAAGTGCAATATTAAACAAATAAAAGCCAATCAATTGATTAAACTAAAATGCACATGTCATAGATAGAATATTCCTTGGAAAGTTGAAAACTTCCAGGAAAGAAAAAGTGGGCAATAAATAAAGAAGAGAAAGAAAAAGATTCTTGTTTGTAGGTGTAAGACTTCAATGCAATGTGGTCCTACTTCTACAGTTTTATAAAGAACAAGTCGACAAAGAGGAGGAAGAATAAGGTACCGTAGTGGGGGCCTCCACCATTTCCATCCCTCAAACACCACACCATTGTTCAATCTGGCTTCAAATCGTTTCAATCTGCATAGAGAAACCCTATATTTGTTTGATTGCTTGAAGAGTCTCAAAAGCCCTAAATTTGTTGCTCTCTCAGTCGCTCTCTTCCAATGGGGCGATTTAGCCCTACTTATCTAACCCTAAAAGATGTAAATACCAGGGATTTTCCATTTTACCGCCAATAATCCCTCCTCTGCCAGGTCATGTATCCATGGTCCCACTATACACGACCAGGGATTTTCCATTTTACCGCCAATAATCCCTCCTCTGCCAGGTCATGTATCCATGGTCCCACTATACGTCCACGTGTACATCCAACTCAGTCATTCCGTTAGTTTTTGACGGAGGGGTGACGGCAGGTGTTTAATTGATGAGTTTTTAGAAAGGTTAGGTGTTTATGTGTGATTTGTATGAAAGGTCAGGTGCGTACGTGAAATTTTCCCGTTAGCCAGAGTTAAGCTTGAAAAAATGTTTCAAAATCAGAAATCTATATGCAGATTACCTTATTTTGTTTGTATACTTATGCACTGTTATTTAATGGTGGGCAAATATTGTGAAGCCGTGTATCACTTGTGTTTCGTCTTCTGAAAAGAAAATCTACATTCATCCCAATAGAAATTAAAGTCGGAAACTCAAGACGGGAAAACTTGGGCCAAAAGTTTTCACGTCGTTCTGTGGTGTTGTTGAAGCACATAAGCCTTGGTGAATCCAATCCCGTCTTTGATATTGAATAAAGCAATACTCCCTCCGTCCCTTTTTAAGTGTCCTGCTTCGTAACTCCAACTTATTAAAAAGACATCATCATTATACCTTTCACATCAACTTTTTCCTCCACTTTCCCTACTTACCCATCATCATTACACTTTTACTCACTAACTTTTCAAAATGGAATCTACTTTTAGGGACAAAATAGACAATTCACCAACTTTTACCCACTAACTTTACAAAATGGACACTTATTAAGGGACAGCCCAAAATGGAATACTGGACTGTAATAAAGGGACGGAGGGAGTATAAGATTTTGGGCACTTGAATAAATCAGTATTGACATACGTAGTACTCAAAGTGTTGACTTTCTAAAAATCTGAATGCACTCGCGATAAAAAAATGCTTGTTGAAATTCTTCTACCATTAGCTGATCCATGGCTAGTTTAGTAAGGCCAATGTTAGAATAATGCAAGATGAACAGCTTGAGTATTTTTCCTTCAGAAGATCAATGGAAAATTTGAGAGCATAGCATCGTCATATGAAAATTGTTGAATGATTCAAGAGATCATATAAAAGAAGTAAATTTGTATTTTCTTTTGTTTTTGTTTGGTTGGAAAATTTAAAAGGGTTAACATCAGTATTGGTTTACAAGAAGGCTAAGCAGACCAAGACCACTACAGCTACGCCGGTCGAAGGTCCGCTACCTGCGGGCTTTGTTTTGACGACAATAAGAGAACAAGGAGAAGGAAAGACCTCAGACCTGTCAAGGTTGAGGGCAACGCTTTCTCTTCAACTTCTCAAACAGGAGGATATTCTCTTTGAGTCTTCAAATCGAGCTCCAAGCCCTTCCCTGTGGAAGAAGGCAGGCAGCAATGCCCTCGTCCCGGTGGGGCTAACTGATACTGTTATATAGAGACATAACAGAAGGGCTCTAGAAGAGCCTGAAACAAGAGTTAGCATGACTAAGTATGTTATGTTCTCATAGACTTTTTACAGATGATTTTCTTACTCTTTTTAAGCATCTTTCAGTATCTGTACTGAAATGAAAGTTCTCCAACTTTCATCTAGTTAGAAGTGAAGTCAGTTGCTGGACAATAGATACATTGTGGAGCCAAATCAATCCCAAGTTTCACAATGAGCAATAGATATCTATTACATTATGCAACAGAGAACTACACTCAATACTTGCTCGGAATGGCTAAAGAAAATCGCGAAGCAGCAACGGCTTACAATGAGCTCCAGATATCTATATAACACAAAAGCTTATTTTATATAATGTGCTTTAGTCATCGTTATTGTGGAATGGAGAACCGAAAACAATCATATTTTTGCCTTCGTTTGGTGCTAATGAGCAAGAATTTTGGCAAACAAACAAATATGAAATTAAGGGCCCTGAAACATTGGGATTTTTTTGATTATAAGTATCATAAAATTTTGTTATATAGATATACATAGAAGACAAGCTTATGCCTAGAGTAGAAAAACATATTACTCAATATGGTTCACCAATTACATTACCCATCCACAAAGTTAAGAAAACAAAGTATAGCAGCATCATCTGCCTCCAGAGAGAAGGGACTCTGCAACAGAAGACGATTGCAGATACGACAGTGCAAAATTATCAAACCCTTCGCGAGGAGCAAACATTAGACCCGTGGCAGAATTACCCATCAATTTTAACTCCGGAAGAGGAATATCTCCTTCCAAATACTGCACAACTTGCCTCATACTTGGCCTGGCGACCGGCTCAAAGTGTGAACACCACAATCCCAACTTCAAAACCAACTCCACTTCCTCCGCCACATATTGACTCCCCAATTTGGGATCAACCGTTTGCAAAATTTTCCCTTCGCGCCAAAAAGAAAACACCCAATCCACCAAAACTAAGTTCTCCGCTGCTGCTCGTGGCTCAATGGGCCTCCTTCCACATGCCACTTCAAGCAAAAAGGCACCAAAAGCATACACATCGGTGCTCGTTGTGGCCTTTCCGGTTCTAATGTGCTCCGGCGCAAGATACCCTAGTGTTCCAGCCACATGAGTGGCCTGTGGATCAGTTCCGTGATCATACAATCTAGCTAGCCCAAAATCGCCCAATCTTCCGTTCATTTCACCATCTAACAAAACATTACTCCCCTTAACATCTCTATGTACAACAACTTGCTCCCATTCTTCGTGTAAATAAAAAAGGCCAGATGCCACTCCTTTAATAACTCGAAATCTTTCTTGCCAACTGAGGGTGAAGCTCGGTTGGTCATAGAGAAACCTGTCTAGACTGCCATTAGGCATGTAATCATATACCAAAAGGAGCTCCCCTTTCCGGCGGCAATAACCCAGGAGTTGTACTAGATTCCGGTGGCGCATACGGCCAACACTAACTATTTCCGTGACAAATTCCTTCATTCCTTGTTTGGATTCATGAGATACCCTCTTGACTGCAATCTCAATTCCGGAAGTGTGTAGTATTCCTCTATAAACCCTACCAAATCCCCCACTACCCAAGAGCCCCTTTTCCCCAAACCCTTTGGTGGCAATATACAAGTCCTTGTACTTGAACCTATGAGGCCCATAGTCAAGTTCCCAATCTTCAAGCACTTCAGCAAACTTCCTCTTCCTTCTAACATAATAAACTACCCCTGAAACCACTCCAAACACCAAAACTAAACAAATCAAAGGCAACCCAATTTTAAAATGCATATATGTTTTGTTGGGTCCGATTTGGGGAAGCTTAGGGAGTTGAGAGAAATCAAACCCATCAGCCGATCCATTCATCTTGAAGCTCCAAGCCAATAGATAATGGGAAGTACTTGTGATATAACCAGAAGAGGAAGAGAACCCAACGTACATAGTTTGGTCCAAGATCGGGGAAAGATCCTTAGAAAGAGTCAATAGCGGCGTGCTTGGCTTGGGCAAATGAACCGGAGCCATAGTAACGTTCATTTCCTTCTTTCCCCCGTCGTATTCAACCCAAACTTGCATCGCCTTGCCGCTGATCAGACTCAAATTCTGAAACCTCCCATTTGAATAGTACCCAGCTGCCTTAGACGCAACAGAGTGCAGCCCGTTAATGTCGATACCGACATGGTTATCGTTTATATCCTGAAACTCGCTCTTAGGTACAGTATCAAGCTCTACCGCAACCACGTGGTTGGTTGAGTTCCCGTTATTGGTTTCATTGAAGAGGCCCAAGTAATCGCCGGAGAGGGCACCGGGGAGGCGCGGGGCGGGGGCCACGACGAAGACAATGCCGTGACCGGAGTAGTTGGGGTAATCGGTGATTATGGAGAAGATGAAGGAGGTGGAGAAGGAGGAAACGGAGGCGTTCGGTGAGGGTTTGAAGGGGAATGGTGTGGGGAAAAAGGCGTGGCCGATTTCATGGCGGGTGCCGTTGGTGAGGGCTAGGAGGCCTGAGGGTGTGAACTCGGCTATGCCGTCGAGGGTGAGGTTTGGTGAGGCTTTGAAGTTGTTGAAGGTGAAGCTGAGGTGGTCTTGGGCGGCTGTGGAGGGGAGGAGAGCGAGGAGGAGGGGGAGGAGAGGAGAGAGAGAGAAAAGAGGATTGAGAAACATGGCTGTGGAATGATGGGTGTGAGTCTCCATAGGTATGCCAAGTGTACAGATATGAAGTCAACTATTTTAGTCAAAAATCATCCATTCTCCCATTACTGGGATGTTTCGCTCCGGATGCTCGTTTTAAGCAATCACTATCAATCATCACCCCTTGTAAACTTTTACCCTTATAAAATTGTAATTTGAAATATTTTTGAAAGATACTCAAAGGGGGTGTTTGGGAGCCAACTTTTTGGCTTTTCATTTTTCACTTTTTGGCTTTTACAATTTTGATCGGAATGTATTTTGAATTTGGTAGAGTGTTTGGATGATATGTGTAGAATGCATTTTACAGCAAGAGTAGTGTTTGAGAAATATATGATAAAAATAAATTATGAGTTATTTTTTACTATGTTGCCCTTGTTTTGAGACAAACCAAATTTGTCTCTTTCACCCACGCACGAACCAATTCCAAACCCATTTCTCTCTCTCCTCCTCCCATACCCAATCTCCATTTCTGCAAATCAAGAGCCCATTTCCCCCCTAAAAAACCAACAGCCCAACCCCCCCTCTCTCTCTCTCATACAAAATCAAAATCGGCGGGGCGGATCTAGGAGAGGTGGTCTCGGAGACCATAGGGTTTCGAAATTGAATCTGGTGAAGCCACTCTAAATCGGTTTCGAAATTAAATCTGGTGGGTTTTGTAAAGTTTTTAGTGGAGTAGATGGATATGTAGTGGGTTTGATGGTGGATTTAATTTTTGGAAACGGAAAAAACAAGCGAAATAATACAATTTGTCATGTTTGGTGGGTTTAATTTTTGTCAAAATTTGTATGTTGGAATGGAAGATACATAGTCTATTTTATGTTCTGGGTTCTTCTATGGTCAGATCGAAATGGAAACCATAATTCTAACCCAGAAAAAATTCTCCCTGTTCTTGTGGTGGGAGATGCAGAAGTGTGAAAGAGGTGAACAATTTCCCCTCTTGGGTCGAAGGTTCAGTCGGCTGCTCCGGCCTCTCTCTTCTCATATTCTCCTGGTATGTAAGAACTGTGAGAATGTGAAGGAAATCAGTAGAGGGGACAAAACCAAGGCTTTGTGGAATTATCTAAAAAAGAAGAGGGTAGCCTTGTCTTTTTGGCACAGTTGGATTCGAGAATGGGAAAATGGGAATCCAAAAAGCTCCTAAAACCAGATTTTCCGTTTTGGCCTAGAAATAAGAAATTGGAAAATCCATTTTACTCAAAATCAATTTTCCCTCTTCCTACCAAACACCAAAAATCCAAAAATGGGAATTGGAAAATATAAAACCAGGCCTACCAAACACCCCATTTTGTTTGGTTTTTCCATTTGAAATAATCTCTCCAAAATTTTTGACTATTTCGTTATCCGTATTTTTTTTGTCTTTAGTAATTTTTTGTTAAATTTTTGACTTATTTTTGACTTTTTTGATGTACATAGCGTATCTCTATTCAAAAAGTAAAAGTGTTTGTTAAAATATTAAAAAAATGACTAAAGACAGAAAAATACGCAAACCTAAAGAACTTTTTTATCTCAAAACTGCAAACTAAACACAATGATGACTTTCATGCTTGCACTTATACACTGTTAGAAAAGCTTTTAAAAACCTATTTAAAATAGTTTATTACCATGCTAATTATCTTTTTTAATTGGGAGACTTAAATAATCATCATCAGAATCTACTCTTCGTAAGTTTTCATCCTGCTCAATTTTGGCACTTATGTTTTCATTCTCACTCCTTTTTAATCCCAAAACTGCCCACATATATATCTCACCAAAATTTGGGATGAAATCCTAAGATTTCAAGTCCCGGCAATGAATTACGCATCCTATTGCAATCTGATCCCCACAAAATGGAAACCCCATTAGAAATTTGAATATTTTTGAAATTGGTTTTGGAATCCATAAAAGGCCACCCCGTCGCCTATCACCACCACAAAATTCGTCCCCATCCCCACTGTGCATCCTCGTCGACGTACCGCATCCCCGTCACCATCCCTCGCATCCTCGTCTTTGTATGCCGCATCCAAGTCATCGTCCTCTGCATCTCCGTCACCGTCCTCCATCCCACCCTCCACCAGAAGCTTTGCAGCGCGCCGGGGGATATGGTGGTTCTGACTCCGTCGATGGTAGTGCAACATTCGTCATTTTCTGGGAGATGGAGTTGGATGCTAAAGCTGGAGGTGGAGAGCTTTGCCTTATCGAAGAATAGGAAGAGTTTTGTTGGTGTGAGATGCATTTAGCACCAGAGAAAGGATTTGGTGCTTTAAGAGGGATTTAACACTAGGGAAAGGATTGGGTGTTGGTATGTCTTTGGTTTGTTTGTGGTGATCTAATTTTTATGTTTTCATGGATAAGAATTGTATTACATGCTTTTGTGTGGGTGATAAAGTGGCCATGTTTTATGAAATTAACATGATAAGTTGACCACATTTTAGCTTTGTGGATTATAGGTATTGGCCAACCAGACATGATAAAGTTGCCATGTTTTATGAAATTAACATGATAAGTTGACCACATTTTTGTATGTATTGATTATGTTAAAATGCTCACATATTAACCAAAAAGGTTATATTTTTAATTGTTCTTATTCCATGAAATATGGTTAAATTACCATCAAAATAGGTGTTATCGTGATTAGCATTTCATAGTTAAATTACCATGTCGATTTCAACGTTTCATGACCATTCGTAATCTAGCTTGAAACCGATTTATAAACATGAAATAATCAATCATATTAAAATTACCAAAAAAATCATGAATTATGATTGTTTCAATATGATTTAATTTGAAATATAAAAGTAATAGGATAAAAAATAAAAGTAATCAATCATATTTAAATTTACCAAATCCCACTAAATTAGGAAAACAATCCAATCCAACCCCATAAATTGGGAAAATAATCCAATCCAATCCCACTAAATTAGGAAAGCAATAAACATAATATATTTATATCATAGTGAAAAGGGTAAAAAAGATAATTCACACACTAAGAGGATGAAAACATAAGCATGAAAAAAGGACGGGATGAATTCTTACATGACATAGATAAAGATGATGGATATTTAAATATTCCTAAATTTTAAATTGTCGGTTATGGTTAAAAAACATTTGTAACTCCCAGTCATTTTTATTAGGACTTTAAGGGCATATTATATGAAATGATTAATGACATTCTTGATTAGTTTTACTATAAAAAGGTGGCTAGGGGTTGGAGTGGAAGAGACAAAAAAATTATTCAATGCCCTTGGGGCACCGCCACGTGGTGCTCCAAAGCCTCCTTCCATCACACATTTTGGTGTGGGACCAAAATAAATGTATAGGCCCCATTCAATGTGTGATTAAAAATGACTTGGCGCACCACGTGGTGGTGCTTTAAGGGCATGGAATAATCTCTCGGAACGAGAAAGGAAAAATGTTCTGATCATAGATACGGAGATTGTATGATACATGTATTTTGTTAATGTATTACATACAACTTTAGTATTTAATTTGAGTATACGGGTAATTCTTGGTTCATGGGGATAGCTCTAGCTTTACACAAAGCTTCATATGAATCGTTTTATCTTGGGAGTGGAATGTCACACAAATCGGTGTAAGCAGGGACGTATTTTCTCTTAGGACAGCGCTTTATGCGTGACTCAATCCACATAAGTTCTCTCATACTCTTTATTTTCTTTTATTGAAGTATGGTCTTATTTTAATATTGACGTGTTGTTGTCTCCTGTTATTATAGTTTACAGAAATTCTAACAAATATTTTCAACAATCTAAGATAAAATAAACCGATTGAATAAATATATAGACTGTACAAAAAATATCGTTTTGCCCAAAAACCTCACTCTCTCTCTCTCTAAACTTATCTTCGACTAGGGCTTTCTCCGGCGCCATCGCCGCCGGGGGGGGAGGCACCTCCCTCCCTCCTCCCCCCGGGCTCCTTTTCCTCCTCTCTCTCATGCTATCTCTCTCTCTCTCCCCTTCCTCTCCTCTCCTGATTTTGTTCTCTTCTCGTTTTTCCCTCTTTCCGTCGGTGGTGTCTCGGGCACCGCCCTCTCTTGCGGGGAGGGCGTGGCGGCTGTGTGTGATGCACTCCGCCACTGACCGGTGGTTTCCTTGGCTACCCCCGGAGGCCTAGCGGCGTTTGGGTGCTTCGATCGATCGGTGGTCGTGGGCGGCAGCGTGGAGGGTTGATCCGGTCTGTCTTGGGAGGTGGTGACGGGCTGTGATGTGGTTGAGGGGGTGGTGTAGCTAGTGTTTTCTAATTTTGTTTTTGCAGGTTTTTTCAGAAATCGATTGGCAATTAGATGACGGTCAGATCTGGTTCCGTTTCACTCCGGCGGTGACGAGGTGGTTGCGGTCCCCATGGATGGGTTGTCTTGGTCGTCTTTGTGTGCCGAAGTCCGGCCGGCGGCCTGTCTGAGATCTCATTCGGGCGAGGGACCGGCAGTTCGTTTCTTCTCTGGTCTGAGGCTGCTATTGATGATCGTGAAGTTTGGAGGGGTTTTGTTTGGGTTTCATCTGCTGTTGTTGGTGGTTGGTTTGGTACCCTTACCCTGGCTGCTTCGGTGGTCCATTTCGTAGGCCGGATTCCAGCCGCCGGTTGCTACTTCTGGGAGTGGCCGGATCGGCTTAACGGCGAGGCTGGATTTTTCCGGTGGTTTGTACGACTGGGGTTGCTGCTGTGGTTAGGGTTTTGGGGGTTGGTTTAGGTGGGCCGGCCCAGGGTTGGGCCGGTATTTAGGTGTTTGGGCTTTATTGTTTTATTTGGGTTTGGGTTGGGCTATATTGTTTATATTGTTATGGACCCTTGTAGACCCTTGGGTGGTTGGGCCTTTGCCTTGTTGTGGTGTTTTCCAACTTTTGGTTGGATCCCCTCTCCCCTTTCCCCGATTTTAATAAAATTTCATCTTTTGCCGATCAAAAAAAATATATATAGACTGTACGCTCAAGGCGAGAATCATTTTTGAGAATTTATGTTTAATATGCAAGTGTGCTTGTGCGCACATGACTGCATATCTTTTTTTGCACCTTCATGAAGTGACATGTTATGGACATGGAACGGAAGGGATTTTTATTACTGTTATTTCTACGCTCAAAATTCAACTCCCAAATGGGAAGGGGAAAGAAAAGAAAAAAACAGGGGTGTTTCTTGGAAAACCGATAGCCAGCTTTATGAATTTGTAAACCTGTGTTTGTACAAGGAGAAGAGCTGCATGTTCAACTTTGATTAAAAACCTGGTAGACTTGTCCACATCGGTCATTTAAGCAAATTTGGTTAATATATTCTAGAGGTTATTCCACTTATTGTCAATTGGTTTTAAATTGGAACTCTCTAAGAAATCTAACAAGGTATCAAAGCTAGGTCTTGAGTGGCCTCACCTCTTATGAGAAAGTCTCAATCATCTCTGTCGCCTTAGTTAATCGTTCATCTCCTGGTCTGTCACCTCCACGTGCGTCCAGGCTGTACGTGAGGGGAAGTGTTAGACTTGTCCCACATCTGTCATTTAAGACACCCAAACTTGGTTAATATATTCTGAAGATTAATTCACCTATTGCCAATTTTTTTAGATTGTAACCCTCCAAAAAATCTAACAAAACCTATGATTGGAAAACTTGAAATTGGCACCTATTAAATGCGTGCTATGCTATTGTGGATTGGCTCGTCTATATTGGAAAAGGTAATTAGATTTTTTTTTTTTAAGTTACACACCCGTCATTTGGCGAAACCTACTGTCGTTTTCTCATGGTTGCGTAGCTGGAATGGCAACTGGATTTTTGGATGTCATTGTCGTAGTTAGGCATCATCTTCTTCCAACTTGATGATAAGAGGAAGACGATAAGACGTTCTGAGAATCGTCAGTAATTGAAGACAATGACAAACTCCAGGATTTTCTTATGAAAAGTTAGCGTTGATACTGTTGAAATGTGTAAGCTTGATTAGGAATAAAAATATGTGTTTCAACTATTGGTTTGGAGGCTTGGTAATTAGCCGCCCATGTGCAGGATGACTTGGAAGAAGAAGAAGCAAAATGGATGTTTGCTATGGTCACCAGCGTTCACATTGGAGTGTTCAAATTGTTGTTTCACACCACCTCCTTTGCCTATATATAGTTGTGTTTGTATAGAGAAAGGGTGTGAGAGAGAAATAAAAGAGAGCAGAGAGGGAGGAGAAATTCTTCAGTGCCGAGCACCATCTCGGCCGTCCAAACGTGCTTTGGACGGCCCAGATCTGTTTCGGTAATTTTTAAGTATAAAATTACTAAAACACCCCCTCAAGCCCAAACAGATCTGAGCCGTCCAAAACACGTTTGGACGGTCAAGATGCATGCTCGGCACCACCTGTCCGGTGCCCGCTCGACACTGAAGAATTTCTCGAGAGGGAGAGTCAGGGGAGCCCCCTCAAGGGGTTTTCCCCCACCAGTGAGTTGTCATGCCCTCGATTTTCAAGATAAATAATAATGACATTTGACAATCAAAATCCTCACCGGAGTTACAATTAATAGCCCAAAAGATAGATCAATTCCTAAATCGACAAACTTGCCCAATAAATTACAGAGTTCCACAAAAGAAAATACAATACAATACAGTTTGTTATACAAAGATTATCAAGTGCTTCCAAAAATAGCTTTAAACACTGACATCAACATGCACTCCAAGCAATCCGTGACAATGACCTGCAATGTTCTTGAAAATAATAGGTTGAGCTACACTAGCCTAGTAGAGAAATCTATACACAAGTTATTAGAAAATATAATGAGTTATGCATCCAGAGTGAGTGAACTACGACGGATATGCCCAAGGTACGTATGACTATCAAAGAATAGCATGCTATGCCCAAAGGACTCTAGAATTCCTATGTGCAATTCTCATCAACTTACACGTCTAACTCGAACCATTTACTTTCCCACATCAATCATAATAAACCAAATAACGAGTTCACAACCGTTTTACCACATCACACATGATTCCACAATCATTTCTCACTTCTTTATCACTCGTCATCAAAATCCGTTTCATCCATCATCATAATCCTCCTTTAAAAAAATTTCTTAATTTTCAAATAGATGTAATGTAGAGAGATACATGACCTTTTTTTTTTGGTAAAGAGGAATTTTATACCAAAAAACATAACCAAGATACAAATGAACAAAGGGGCATACCCCCATCAAACTGTCCAGCAAACTGGAAACAGAAACCAAAAGCAAAGAAAAAGGCCTATCTAACTACTAGCTACAAAACTTTCTCCGAGATGTTCCAAGCTCTACACAAAACTCTATTCAGAGGGCTACGGCCACAGTTTCTCCAAGAGAACACTCTGTCCCGCACATCCTTAACAACCTGCTCATAAATGGAATCTGAAATGCATTGCTTGTTACCAAAGATTGAATCATTCCTAGCCTTCCAGATGTAATACACTGTTCCCGCCATAGCTAGCTTATAGAGAGCAGAAGAGAACCCTTTCTTCTTGAGGTATTGAACAGCCCAGTTAATCTCATGTTCCCACTCCCCTGGACATCTAGTCATGCCAAACAAATGGAGGATTCTCCCTCAGATACAAGCTGAAAAAGAACAGTTAAAAAAGAGATGCTCGTGGGATTCAATCACGCTATGACAAAAGACACACTGAGGGTCCACTCTCATCCCCCATGATAAAAGCCTATCCTTTGTAGATAGCCTACCCCAGCAGACAAGCCACATGATAAAAGCCCATCTAGGAATACCTTGCTTAACCCATACAATATGAGCCCATGGAACTTTGGGGAGAGGGTTCCGAAGGGCTTCCCAAGCAGTTCGAACTGAGAAGATACCACTAGGGGCAGGCAACCATATCACAGAATCTTCCACAGCTGTATTAGGTTGAAGAGTTGAAGGTGTACTCCGCATAATTTGCATGATAGCCCTATTTCTCTGCCTGGGCCAGTGCCAACCCTCATTTCGAATGATGGATGAAACTTTGGTTAGAAGGGAGCTTCCGACATTACTAACAATATCTTCACCAAACAACTTGTAAAGAGGGCCTACATCATGCCAGTGATCCAACCAAAGAAAAGTAGTGTTCCCATTACCAATCACATACTTTATTAGGGGCTGTACTGCCTCTCTGAGTTTAAAAAGCTTGCAGATAGTCCAAGAAGAATCTTGAGGCAAATTCATTTGCCAAAGACACTTCCTCTTTATAATGTATGAATGCACCCATTTAACCCATAACGAATCAGATTTTTTACTCAAAGCCCATAAATGTCTGATCATGGTAGCTTTATTCCAGACTTTTAGAGGTTTGAAACCCAAACCACCTTCATCTTTTGGAGTACACACCCATTCCCATTTAATTTTTGCCCCAGCCTGCCTGAGTTGAACCCCTGTCCACAAAAAGCTCATAGCAGGCTCTCAATTTCCTTTAACAACTTCTTGGGGAGGATAAAGATAGAGCACCAGAACACTTGCATACTCCATAGCACTGAGCTAATTAGTTGAGAAAGACCCCCAAAAGATAACAGCTTAGTGGTCCAACTATTGATCCTTTGGATGATTTTTTCTCTAAGTTGCACACAATCAGAGTAAGAAAGTCGAGAAGTGATGAGAGGGACCCCTAAATACCTGAATGGAAGACAGCCTTGAGGAATGGGGAGGATTGCTTCCAAAACCTCTTTAAGATCATTGCTTACCCTAGAATAAAAAACAGCACTCTTTTGAAGGTTGGGACTGAGGCCAGAAAAAGAATAGAACTCATCCAATGCATCTTTAACCATAGTAAAAGACCCCTGATCAGCTCCACAAAGGATAAACAAGTCATCTGCGAAGGCTAAGTGATGAATCTGCATCTCTTTACACTTGGGATGGTAGGTAAAGGGGGTAGTAGTAGCTTTAGCATGCAAAATAGAATAAAAACCTTCCATAACTATGAGGAAAAGATAAGGTGAGATCGGATCCCCTTGTCTCAAACCTCTTTCTCCTTTAAAAAACCTTCAAAATTCCCATTAAGAGACACAGAAAACCAAGCATTTGAAACACAATACATGACCCACTGAATAAACTGAGCTGGGAACTGCATAGCAACCATAATTTCAGACAAGAAACCCCACGATACTGAATCATAGGCTTTCATAAGGTCAATCTTGATGGCACACCGTGGAGGCCCCTCATCTTTATGGTAATTCCTGACGAGTTCTTGCATAAGCAAAATGTTATCAGCTATAGATCTTCCCTTGACAAAAGCAGATTGACCATGATTGATAATAAGGGGCAGAATACCTTGCATCCTATTTGCCATAACTTTTGTAATGCACTTGTAAAGGACATTACAACATGCAATAGGCCTATACTCTTTCATGCTAGTAGGAGCAACAACCTTTGGAACCAAGTTAAAACAGTAGCATTCCACCCTTTAGGCATCCTTCCCGTAACAAAGAAGGTCTGAACAGCAAGAACCACATCTGGACCAACTACACCCCAGTTCTTTTGAAAGAAAGCAGCATTATATCCATCCGGACCAGGAGCTTTATCACCTCCAATAGAGAACATGGCACACTTAATTTCCTCAGCAGAAGCAAGGCTAGTAAGAGCAGCATGGTAATCCACAGGAACTTTGGCAACAGCAAGACCATTCAGAACATCTGTTGCTTCAATACGATTAGGAAAGCTGGTTCCTAACAATCGAACATAGAAAGACACAACTTCCTTTTTAACATCAGCTTGGTCTTCTAACCATATCCCATTAACATCAATAATAGATAAGATCTTATTACGTAATCTATTGGCAGCCATTTTCTTATGAAAATACTGAGTGTTATTATCCCCTAACTTCAGCCATTGAACCCTTGACTTCTGTTTTTTAAAAGCTTCCTCAGCAGCACTAAGGGAACGATAAGTAAGCATGGCCTCATGCTCTTGTTCAACTAGATCTTCAGTAACATTACCCAGAGCAGCTACTTCCTGAATACTAGTCAACTTTGCCTTTGCATCAGTCACTCTAGCACTAATTTGACTATAGCAAGTAGCATTGAGCTTCTTAAGCAAACCCTTCAAAAACCCAAGTTTGAGAGATAGTCTCTGCATAGGATGAAACCCCTTATCCTGCCTCCAAGCTTCCCGAATCAAGTTTGAAAACTAGGGGTGAAACATCCAAAAGTTAAAGAATTTGAAAGGTTTTTTCTTTTGCTTGTAATGGAGAATAGACACCAGAAGAGGGCAGTGATCAGAAATGCTTGGAGCTGTAAATATAGCCTCAGACTCGGTGAAAATATCCTGCCAAACATGGTTGACCATAGCCCTATCGATCCTACTTTTATTATGACCCATACCTCCACTCCTATTTGTCCAAGAAAACCAAAACCCTTTTACTAGGAGGTCATCAATCTCAATATCTTCAATACAAGAGTTGAAAGAATCCACAGCCAAGTAATCAAAATGATCAGTACAGCTCCTCTCATTCAATCTTCTAACAGCATTAAAATCACCCAACAAAAGCCAAGGTCCAGTTCCCAGAGAAACATGAAGCCCTCTCAACTCATTCCACAGAACGACCCTCTCAACAGCATGATTCAAACCATAAACTAGTGTGACAATGAAAGAATGTAAAGAATTGACATGATGAATTCTGTAAGTAATATGTTGTTCACTTCTGGAAAGTAAATCCACTTTGACTAAAGATGAATTCCAAGTAAAGATAGCCCTAGCAACTAAACCAGAGCCGATATTATGAATATACTCCCAATTTGTAGGAAGACAATTTTTTAAGGTAACACCAAGGTTTTGAGACCTGACCTTTGTTTCCACAATCCCACATAAGGATAAACTACTATCAAGAATAAACTTTCTAACCTCCAATTGTTTTGAAGGATCATTCAAGCCCCTGATATTCCATGCACCAATTTTGATCATCGCTTCTTATTTGGTTTTTTAGGCTTCTTCTTAGCTCCAGGTGGTTCAAAACCCACATCCAAAACCTCAGGAATAACTTCAACCTAGTCGAAAACCTGCATCACAGCTGCCCCTATATCTTGAACACTTTGGGAGATAATATCTTCAGAACTGTAGCTGCATTCAGTAGGAGGACTAGCCAATTTGATACCCTCGTAAGCTTGTGAACTCTCCCCACCAATAAGAGAAACTGCTAGAAGAGGAACCACAGATAGGCCCATAACTACAGTAGAAACAGGATCCATGTGAGGAGAGATAGCATCACTAGAGCACAAAAAAACCTCAGAAGTTTGATCACTAGGGTGAGCTATCACTGGCTCAGAAGTTTGGTCACTAGGGTGAGCTATCACTGGCTCAGAAGAAACATAAAGCGCTTCCACCCCCTCAATAGGTACCACAAAACCCAAAGCTGCATCAGAGGCGAGATCCAAATTTTCCAAAACACCAAATCTGTTACTTGGGCTCCCAAGCTTCCCGTTATCTTGCTGAAGAAGCACCTTAGGGCCTGAGTTAGTGTCAGCCACAGCAGCAACAACCTTCCCCTTGGTTGGCTTAGGCATCCAGACAAACTCCATTGATTTGTGTCCAAATACCAAAACCGTTGATTCACTCAGGAATACTGGAGGATTTTCAATAAAAATTCTTTTTCCAAAACCAAATTTCTTTCTATTCAAAAACTTCGATAAAATCAATTGTTTATCTCTTTCTTTAATGGTCACAATCTCAAGCAGTAAAAGTCCAAACAACGACATGAACTTCTAAAGTCAATCATAATTTCCTTCATCATGCGAGACATTCAACTATATTAGCACACCTTGCGTTACAGTGAATTCTCTCCACCTGGGTTTCCGCATTACCACACTTTGTGTAACGGGCCCTCTAGAGTCCTCGCATTACCACACCTTGCGTTGCGGGACCCTCTATTCGAATTCTCAATTCAATCATACCCACACAACACATCGTTCAATGTATAGGCAGATAACATTTCTCAAATTCACAATGTAATACAACTCGTAAACATGTCACATCGTATGTTGATAAATACCCTAAAATCACTTATTCCTCTAAGTCTATCACAATGCCCTTCGTTACGTACTGAACCCACAAATGACTCCACAACACACCATCCGCTAGGTTCTAAATGAGAAGCTTATGGACGAGTGTCGAAGGAACCTAGGGAGCTCAACAAGACGAAGCACAAGGATACGATTTACTATGTTACCTTTCGGATCACTAGCCAAACTCACGACTACCCATCATACTCACCACAATGCCTTGTATAGCCTACGGTACACCTAAATAAACTTACGGTACATTTTCCATTTACAACGGTACCAAGGTTACCTTTAACGAGTATTGTAGGGGTTGGAACGATCAACGAATCATTGGAACCCGAGTAATCAAGTTTAGAGATGATTAAAATGTGTTTGGGGAGTGTTAAAAGTGGTCGGGGGTCAACACAATCGACGAACGGTCAACGAGGTTCAAAACAGTTTTTTGAGTCATTGGTACCAATACCTCAAAAAGTAGGTATCGGTACCAAACCAATCAAGTGAGCAATCAGAATCGAGGTATCGATACCTCAAAAAAGTGGTATCGGTACCATTGCATTACAGCAGGCGATTTTGCAAAAAATGAAGAATGATCACAAAGTCAAAATCCAACGAAATAAGGCACGATTTAGACACATAATCATCACATAAACTCATAACAAGAGTAAGAAATCCCTACCTTGAGTCAAGGAACGAAACCCATGCGATTTCAGCAAGCCCTAGCTCTCCGAACTTCGAAATCAACCAAATACTCCTCCTCCGAACGAAACCCGAAATTTAAGCTCAAGACTACGATTGAGGGGTGGAATGGAGGTGGATTTATATGGGTTTTTGGTGGATTTTGGGTGAGAGAGGAAGAGAGCCGAGAGAGGAGAGAGACGTTGGGTAGAGAGAGAGAATGAGATGGGAGAATTTGATCTCCTACACACACATCCACACTTATATACTAGCACCCACACAAATCACATTTGCACTCCCTCAAATAATAATCCTAACACATTAACCCCAATTCAAATAAACTCAATAAATTTCACATTTTCCTCAATTTATAACATTTATAAAACTTTTAAATAATATCTAAAAAATACGGGTCCTTACACCCTTCCCTCCTTAAAGAAATTTCATCCTCAAAATTTGCTAGACCAAGCCCAACCGAACATGCAACACATAGATACGCCTCAACTGTAACACTATTTATCATGCAACAATTCGATAATCGTGAAAATCTACGTCAAAACTCACATCAACCAACTAAAACAAATGTGAACATCTCCCTCGAACTTCGTCCTCCTTTCCCCACGTAAATTCGCACTAATCGCATCGGCTTACCTCTCAACACTTGACTATGTAAATTTAGGACACGTATCGGTTTCTTACCATAGGACACGCCGGCTTCTAACTCAAATTCAGATCGTTCTAACACATGTAATAGATTCGTTTCGTACTTCCTTAATATCTACACATAGAGCAAATCACAAATACCTGAAAGTTTCGATGGCAATGCCAAACGGTACGCAATTTCGAAACTTCCATTTATTGTGAAATTCCTATATACGATTATCTATTCAAGCACAAAGATCTTGCCTCTAAACGTAATCCGATAGTCCAATTGACCTCCCGAGACTTCCATATAGAAGGTGCGGTGATCAAGCGCCTCTTCCAACTGGATTTTATAGGTTGTCACCTGGGTATTTGAAAGACACGCGCCGTATCCAACACTTAACCTATCTTTCTAGCGGTGAACGCTTCCTTTCTGCCCAAGATGAGACAAACTCCAACGCAGTGATGCTCTACGAAACATACGACTCCCCCTCGAATGACTATAGATGACGATAGCAGTTGGCATAATCCCTTGCTTAGTTCGGTCATTCTCTTTCGAGTTCCCAAATGTCGTCGGCGAATAGATTTCATTGTACTTCTTAATATTAACTCTAGCGGATCCACAACACAAGCCAATTTTTCTAAAAGTCGCACCAAACTTTCGCTCCAGGTTGGGTCATTCTAGATTATGAGAAAAATTCGATTTGTTATCTCAAACGAAACGAGCAAGCTCCAAAACTCAAGCAACGCCAATCAAGAATTCAAAGAACGGTAACGGGGCATCCGAAATTCAAAGAACACATGGAACCTTTAATGCGGTTAGGCAACAAACTTAATGCACCTTTTTATGATAACCCAAGAAATTTGAAATGACCGATCATAACTTTCTTATTGCTCTACAAATCAACGGAGTCAGTGAACAACCTTTTGGCAACTGAACGATGTCGATACTATGGATAGATACAAGGTAGTGAAACAGATCTTCGGCAAACTGACTGATACAATATCAAAAATTGTCCATCACTAGAAATGATAAGAACTTCCAATAAGTTAAGGCTGAGCGTTACAAAACGAGTCATGTGTCTCCAGAGTTGAGGACCCACAACAGAGTGGTTGTCACCACAAGATTTTGCGCCAATTATGACATAAGAACTCAAATAGGATAACAAGTTTCAACAGATAGACAACTACAACAATGAAATCCAAACCAACCGAATAGATCTATGCAAGCAAACAGATACAAAGCGGATACAAGTTCAAATCACTCGATTTCATAGTTAAGGAATCAAAACAAATGGTAGCACCAAATTGGTAATGGTAGCCTCAAGGTCTGAATTGAACAGTACCAACGAATTTGTATATCAATAAGTGTATGACCACGGATTGGGTTCAATGAGTGGAAGTTACAACATAAGAACTTACGCGGAATAACATTTACAAACAAACGACAAAACTGATAGTCGCAACGGAGGGACTTAAACTGACCAACGAAAGCCTACCCCAAACGTAATAGTGTAAAAAATAAGACCTCGAGTAAGGAACGAGAAATGTTCGTCAACTTCAACAGCAAAAATGTCGTAGGATACTTCGCCACAAGAATTTGAATAAACCCAAGAAAAGCTAGGAACGGATTGCGTAACAGTTAACTTAAATATCAAGAATTAAACGGATTTCACGGAAAGTAGATTACGATACAATTCTAACAAGACTCAACTAGGCCAACGAACAAGGGTACTTAAAGAAACAACGCTTACAAAATCGCATTTGGAATACCACATACTATCATGGATACAACCAGTATCTTCCCTAATCATATCAATCCTCGCCATGCTTAAATTAAAGAAGTCAAAGACAACACTTCCATATGGAACGATTAACCCCTAATCTTGGCAAATATGATCTGTCAATATTTCTCAACACATGTGGACTAAGATTTCTTATTTTCGATTCCAAACATGAACAAGAATGAGATTCTCAATGAGTGAAATGCTTCCAAATCAATAGTATTGTATTGAATGAGTAGAACAACTAGGAAAAGATGATACCTCAAACAAGTGACGTTTCTAAGAGCTAAAGAGTGGTAGGAGGTGGTAGTTTAGCGGCGGAACTGCATCTGTTGTTGTTTAGGTGTACGTTTTTGCTGCTGCACTGAGCTCGACTCTCCATGTACTTCGGATCCCCGAGGACAATTTCTCGCAAAGTGGCCAGGCTTGTGGCAAACATAACAAAGCCTATCAAACTGTGAAACCCTCTGATTCCCTGATAAAGTAGGCGGTCCAAGACGAATCTGATTCGGTGATAGCTGACTCGATTCCCTTTGCCTTTTCCTCTCTAAACTTTTGACATTCCCTGGCGATGTACTTACGCTAACGATTGGTTGTCTTTGTGCATTCTAGGGTTGTGGCTGAATAACGATTTGCCGAGTTCCCAGTTGCTGTACTAAGCCCAACTCATCTTGCATTATCTTCCTCTGCGGGCAGTTCTTCGCGACATGGCTAAACACCGCGCAAGTAAAACAAGATTTATGACCCATTTGGCATTTAGAACGAATATGACCAGATTGACCACATCGGTGACACACAATCTGACTCTTAAGGAGAACTCCTGGAGCTTCTGAATGAGATGGTAGTGTGAGGCCTCGCCGGCCCTACATAGACTGATATGATTCCTTCAGTTTCTTGCTTCCTAAACTCTCAACACTCGGAAGATGATCTCGCGCTAACAACTCGATGCCTAGCTTTCCCCACATTCACTCCTCTCTGCGCACCCTCCAGAGTCTCAACACCCTCGCACACTCAACGATCTCAGGAAACATTACCTCATCCCTAGTATACTGATTCGCCTCATCCTCCCCGTAAGCACTACAGCCCTGGTTATCATGATCCCCGGTCTCACCCCACCTAACTCCACGTCTCGAAAACATCCTACTATAAAAACATAAGAAAGAGGATCATCAACATTAATCACATCACTATCAAATGCAAGGCTCCAACCTTTCCAACATGAGGTTAACAACTATACACCACTCCACCGCAATATAAATGCAAAGACACATCGATGGACTAGTATCACTCATGCAAGCACACATGTGGTTTTGTAAAAAGATGCAGTGATTTTTGAACCCATGGGACTAAAAGTCTCCCCACGGTCTCGAGGTGTTCTAAACCTAATGCTCTGATACCAATTTGTCACACCCTCGATTTTCAAAATAAATAATAATGACATTTGACAATCAAAATCCTCACCGGAGTTACAATTAATAGCCCAAAAGATAGATCAATTCCCAAATCGACAAACTTGCCCAATAAATTACAGAGTTCCACAAAAGAAAATACAATACAATACAGTTTGTTATATAAAGATTATCATGTGCTTCCGAAAATAGCTTTAAGCAACGACATCAGCATGCACTCCAAGCAATCCGTGACAATGACCTACAATGTACCTGAAAATGATAGGTTGAGCTATACTAGCCTAGTAGAGAAATCTATACACAAGTTATAAGAAAATATAATGAGTTATGCATCCAGAGTGAGTGAACTACGACGGATATGCCCAAGGTACGTATGACTATCAAAGAATAGCATGCTATGCCCAAAGGACTCTAGAAATCCTATGTGCAATTCTCATCAACTCACACGTCTAACTCGAACCATTTACTTTCCCACTTCAATCATAATAAACCAAATAACGAGTTCACAACCGTTTTACCACATCACACATGATTCCACAATCATTTCTCACTTCTTTATCACTCATCATAAAAATCCGTTTCATCCATCATCATAATCCTCCTTTTAAAAAAATTCTTAATTTTCAAATAGATGTAATGTAGAGATACATGACCTTTAATGGTCAAACTCCGTTGATTCGAGCTTGAATAACCGGAATCTGTTGATTTGTGCCCAAATAATACTGGAACCGTTGATTCCCTCAGGAATACCGGAGGATTTTCAATAAAAATCCTTTTTCCAAAACCAAATTTCTTTCTATTCAAAAACTTCGATAAAATCATTGTTTATCTCTTTCTTTAATGGTCACAATCTTAAGCGGTAAACAGTCCAAACAATGACATGAACTTCTAAAGTCAATCATAATTCCCTTCATCATGCAAGACATTCTGATGCAGGCCAAGACCCGCGAGGTTGGGATAGTCCCGGGAAGCCACTCGACCGGGGGCAACGGAAGTCACTCGACGTTGTTAATCGCGGAAGACACTCATGTGACCAAGTCACACACTTGATTGTCGGAGGAATCACTCACTCTCAAGCAAGAAATACTTGCACAATATTTTCATAAACTCAAACTCCCCCTTTCTCATTTCACTAGCAAAGCTTATATAGGACTTCAAGGAATAACCCTCCAAGAATAGGAATTAAAACACTTACATTTTCAAGACTCAAAATAAATGCTAAACAAGACTTTGACTCCAAACAACTAAGAAGACTCCTAGAGAAAATAAAAGACAACTAGATTCACAGAAAAAGATAGAAAGACTCATAAAAGAAATACCAAACAACTAGACTCTTAGACTAGAAGCTAGAAAGACACTTCAACATGAATTTTACGTCATTTCCAATAACCATTAACACGTTGCTGCATCATTCTCCTTTTCTTCGAAAAAAAACTCGACCTCGAGTTTCCATGGTTTGAAAAAATTTAGAACGCCGAATCTTGTCTGCATCACCCTTGTACTTGAAATTAATTTTCCCACATATGAACTTTAAAATGTTGCCAAAAACTGAATGAACAATTTCCTTCAAATTCTGCTCTAGGTACATAACCCATGGATTCTTGCTTGCGGAGCCTTCAATAGATTTCCAAAATGGATCCACATTTTGTTGCTTGAAAGACTCACCACATATTCGGATCTCATCACTTGCGTTAGAAACCCAAATTGAACTTTGTTGGGTGTAGTGAACTGGTAACACAGAGGTCAGCTCTCCCAATGCAATGCCCTCGTGTTCGGGGTCTTCATCATAGATAGTAGGCTTAGACCAATCAGTCTTGGCTACCATAGCTGTAGTTTTGCACCATTTGCCGCCATCATAAATATTATCAGCATTGTCATTAGGAAGACATTGCTCATAAACTACTGAACCGGAATGTTGATGTCTTTGGACGATTAAAAATCCTTCTTCAGTGTACTCATCATAGATTGGAGGCAAATTCCAATCCACCAATGGTTGTGAAATTGTAGAATCTTCATCGGAAAAAATTCCTTCCAACGCATGATCTTTCCTCGGTCATTCACTCAGGCGCAACATTTTATCTCAAAATGCCACGAGATGAAAACTCAGCAGGGCAGGATCACCGCTCTGATACCAATTTGATGCAGGCTGAGACCCGCAAGGTTGGGATAGTCCCGGGAAGCCACTCGACCGGGGGCAACGGAAGTCACTCGACATTGCTAATTGCGGAAGACACTCACGCGACCAAGTCACACACTTGATTGTCGGAGGAATCACTCTCTCTCAAGCAAGAAATACTTGCACAATATTTTCATAAACTCAAACTCCCGCTTTCTCATTTCACTAGCAAAGCTTATATAGGACTTCAAGGAACAACCCTCCAAGAATAGGAAATAAAACACTTACATTTTCAAGACTCAAAATAAATGCTAAACAAGACATTGACTCCAAACAACTAAGAAGACTCCTAGAGAAAATAAAAGATAACTAGATTCACAGAAAAAGATAGAAAGACTCATAAAAGAAATACCAAACAACTACTCTTTGACTAGAAGCTAGAAAGACACTTCAACAAGAATTTTACATCATTTCCAATAACCATTAACACGCTCCTGCATCACATTCAACTGTATTGCCACACCTTGCGTTACAGTGAATTCTCTCCACCTGGGTTTCTGCATTACCACACCTTGCGTAACGGGCCCTCTAGAGTCCTCGCATTACCGCATCTTGCGTTGCGGGACCCTCTATTTGAATTCTCAATTCAATCATACCCACACAACACATCGTTAAATGCACAGGCAGATAACATTTCTCAAATTCACAATGTAATACAACTTGTAAACATGCCACATTGTACGTTGATAAATACCCTAAAATCACTTATTCCTCTAAGTCTATCACGACGCCCTTCGTTACGTACCGAACCCACAAATGACTCCACAACACACCATCCGCTAGGTTCTAAACGAGAAGCTTATGGACGAGTGTCGAAGGAACCTAGGGAGCTCAACAAGACGAAGCACAAGGATACGAGTTACTATGTTACCTTTCGGATCACTAGCCAAACTCACAACTACCCATCATACTCACCACAATGCCTTGTATAGCCTACGGTACACCTAAATAAACTTACGGTACATTTTCCATTTACAGCGGTACTAAGATTACCTTTAACGAGTATCGTAGGGGTTGGAACGATCAACGAATTATTGAAACCCGAGTAATCAAGTTTAGAGATTATTAGAATGTGTTTGGGGAGTGTTAGAAGTGGTCGGGGGTCAACACAATCGACGAACGGTCAACGAGGTTCAAAATAGTTTTCTGAGTCATTGGTACCAATACCTCAAAAAGTAGGTATCGGTACCAAACCAATCAAGTGAGCAATCAGAATCGAGGTATCGATACCTCAAAAAAGTGGTATCGGTACCACTGCATTACAGCAGGCGATTTTGCAAAAAATGAAGAATGAGCACAAAGTCAAAATCCAACGAAATAAGGCACGATATAGACACATAATCATCACATAAACTCATAACAAGAGTAAGAAATCCCTACCTCGAGTCAAGGATCGAAACCCATGCGATTTGAGCAAGCCTTAGCTCTCCGAACTTCGAAATCAACCAAATATTCCTCCTCCGAACGAAACCCACGAAATTTAAGCTTAAGACTATGATTGAGGGGTGGAATGGAGGCGGATTTATATGGGTTTTTGGTGGATTTTGGGTGAGAGAGGAAGAGAGCCGAGAGAGGAGAAAGACGTTGGGTAGAGAGAGAGAATGAGATGGGAGAATTTGATCTCCTACACACACATCCACACTTATATACTAGCACCCACACAAATCACACTTGCACTCTCTCAAATAATAATCCTAACACATTAACCCCAATTCAAATAAACTCAATAAATTTCACATTTTCCTCAATTTATAACATTTATAAAACTTTTAAATAATATCCAAAAAATATGGGTCCTTACATGAGTTGTGTGTGAGAGCAAGAGATATGAGTGTTAGAGGAAAGAAGAACACCTCAAGTGTTCTTGAGAGATTGAGAGAACCATATGGGATTTCTCTCCACCATCAGTGGGAGCAAGGGCAGAACCAGAAATTAAATCTACCCTGGGCTAACCCAAATTACATATATATAAACTAAAAAGTGGCAAACTCATATATAAATACGTAAATGTTCAAAAATAAATAAAAGAGAAGTACAAAAAAAATACACTATTGAAGTTGTACCCTATGATGTTTCACAGAATAGAAATCATCTATTACCGAATCTGAGTCGATGTCTTGGACAAGATCTCTTTCGATGTACATAATCATAGAATCCGCTAGAAAATCATCCTCCATTTTGTTGCGCAGATCAGTTTTCACATTCTTTATAGCTGAAAATGCTCTTTCTGCTGTTGCCGTGGTAACCGGAAGAGTTGCAACAAGGCGAATCAACCTTCCGATCAAATGATAGCTCTCCGACTTTTTTGTCTCAACTAATCCTCAACATAATTTAGAAATGGTGGTCATATTCTGGAATTTCTGTTAACGAGGTACATCAAGCTTATAATGTTCTAACTGTATGTAATCTCAAATAATGTCTCTCCTGATTTGAGAAATCATCAGGATAAAATTTCTCGGCAAGAGTGCAAATATGATCAACGTTGAATGATTTAAAGCCATCCTTAGGTTCTAAAGCTGAGCTAAGGACAAGGAGTTCCACTACCCCCTCGTTGAATCTGTCATTCAACTCCGCCAACTGAAAATCTATTGCGGCATTGAATATATCAATGTGGTAATGATGCTCAACTGTGAGGATGCTGACAAGTACGACCCGTAGCTGTTTTGTAACGAGCACTCATGTTGGGCATATCAATGTCGTACTCTATGCAAATTGATTTCACATGTATCATAAGAGGGTCAAAACCTTCTTCTCTCAAGGTGTGAAGGAGTGCTTTTGTAGTAGAGACCAAGTCCATGGCATATATGATGGCAAGAGATTTTTGTTGCAAGACTCGACAAAGCAAATTAGTGATTCCTATAATTCTATGCATCAAATGCAAAATAAATATGAACTCAAATGACTTAATCGCAAGCAAAGCACCTTTAGCTTCCCCACGTATAGAGTTAAAGAATCCCTTCTCAAACATCATTTCAAGAACTTTAATAGTTGCAGTAAACATGTCAACCAAGCTGAAAATAGAATCAAAATTAGAGCTCCATCGATGCAAAGTACCAATATGATTAGCCCCTCTACTCGTCTCACGTTCACCGGTATCTAACATATGTTCAATTTCAATGGCTTGGACAGATTGTAACTCAGTATGTCATTTTGGAGAAGCATCAACAAGAGTGACAATGGAAGTCAACTTTGAAAAGAACAACCAGATAGAGCTCTTAGTTTCAGCAGCTGCAACTAATGCTAGTTGTAGTTGGTAGGCAAAACATGTATATAATAAGCATACATGCAATCTTTAAGAAATAAGGCTTGTAATCCATTCCATGCACCACGCATATTGCTAACACCATTATACCCTTGACCTCGCATATTGTGAATGTCCAAATTGTAACGAGTGAGGATATCGGATATCTCATTCTTCGGAGTTAATGCAGTGGTGTCTTCAACATGCACAATAGGAAAAAAGCGCTCTCGTAAAAATCCTTGGACATCAACAAATCTCAAAACAGTTACCATTTGCTCTCTATTAGATGCATCCTTTGCTTCATCTACTAGAATACAAAATTTGGCATCCCCAACTTCCTCATGAATCTTGTTTCTCACTTAATTTGTTATCGAAAATATGCAAAATCTTCTTTTGAATCAATGGTAAGGTATACTTTGCATTTTTTGGAGCTTTTTCTAAGACAACATCAGTAATATTATCATCCAATTTTCCCTCAAACTTTATCAATTCAATGACATTACCATGGTTCAACAGATTCATCATGACCTCTAAGAGCACATCCTTGTAAAGTAAGCCATCGTATACTCTCAATCGTTGCCACAAGCCACAACCTATTTTTCTGAATGTCTTCTGAAGATTGTGCATTCATTACTTTGTCAATATGCCGACCAACATTCATTAAATCATCACAATAATTCACAGCATTGGAATGTGGTGAATTGGGACCTCTTATATGCATTGAAAAGGCATTGAAAACCACCTTCCAATTTGTAAACCCCTCACCAGTTAATGTAGAATGGTTTGCTGTCTTCTTTTCAAAAATAAAGCATGGAAAATAAAATGCTGCTTTTTTTTTCCCGGGGAATACTCTAACCAAGGAAATTTGCTGAACCAAGAGGATTAAAATCGACGATATTGAATTCCAAACTTGGACCATGGAAACTTTGGATAATTAGGTTGATATGGCCCCGCTTTAATATAAGCTCGTCTAATCTCATCATGTTGATTAATGGGATGTTCCCATATCGGAAAATGTAACCCCGGCTCCTGTACAAGAGAAGTATCTTCACATTCAACTCTTTGAATTTTAGGAGGAGGTTGCTCATCGTTAATTGAAGTATCAACATTGAATTGAGAAGGAGCATCACTTTTTGATATGTTCACTCTTCGTTTGAAGAACGACAAAAGAGGTTTTCCTCCCTTTTTTTGTTGTTGTTCCATTATAATTTAAACCTAAAAGAGTGACATTGTAAGAACCAACAATTAAAATCAATATAAGCATATCAGTCAGTGCTCTACATCAACTAAATCATTAAAAATTTAAGCACACATTTAACAACATACTTAAGTACAAATCTAAGCACACCAGCTAGTGCTCTACATAATAAGTAAATACTTACAAATATTAAATCTCGCAAGCGAATGGGAGACCACTGTGTGTAGTATATACTGGTTCAGGGGTCCTACCTTTCAATTTCTAATAAACTTAAACACAAATTAAAAAGCCCTATACTTAGTATAAAAAAACCCTAATTACAAAGCACTAATAAATATTTCCAAATCAAGACTATCAAGTGGATTGCCAACTGGAGAATAAACAACAATAATAAGGGCAAGAGAATAAATTATTGTCTTGGACTCTTGTGCATTCTCCAAATTCCAAAAGAATATGCGGTGTAGACTATAGGGGTTTTGAATAAATAAAAAATATCATAAACTATTGTCTTGCTTCCATAGAAGAGACATCAGATATTCAAACAGATGAGATTGAGAATGAGATGCTCATTACTCACCAAGTCACAAAACGGGGATGGATTTCGAGAAGAGTCAAGAGAAAGATACTCCGTTCTGCTTTCGACTTCGTCCGATTCGGAGTATCCCAGTCCCCAATCGAACCCTTCCAGCATCGCTGTTGAAATCGTTGCTTCAGGCCTTCAACGTTTGTCCGGGTGTAACAGATGACAGAACGGGGATGACAAGGGAGGGAGTGACGACGAAGTATGGGGTTGTGAGGCGTTGTGTGTTTTTATCTCAGCAATTAGGCTCTGCGCTATAAAAAATGGGTTGAGTAGAGTGAGCTGAGTGTCTCCTCCTCCTCCATTGTATTTGTATCTACCCATACTGAAATATCTCCTCTCCCATGGATGTGCCCGAGTTTTGGGAAATCACGTATATCTTTATGTTGTGTGATTGATGTGTGTAATTGTTACCACTCGCTTCCGCTATCCATCAGATACCTCTCTTCTTAAAAGCTTTTGCCGTAGAAGCTGACATCAGGCTATTAGCGTTTTATTTGCCCCACCAGAAGGGATTCGCTTTCTTTGGGATGAACTCGCAAAGACTCGAGGAGATTTCCTTGATCGATCAACAGGCAGGGGGCAGGGAGGGGACGTTTCTATTTTTAAAGGAGAGATAAACAATTTGTTTTGTTCGATTATGTCGAGTAAATCCATGATTTTACTCCGGCACAGTCCAGAAAGGGAAAATCCAAAATTCTTTATGTGTTGAAAAAGTAATTGTCTAAACTGTTTTAACTACAGCCTAAAAGTGGTACGATTTGTTCATATTTTTGTTATGGTTAAGGGGTCATTACATTGATAACGTTTGTTTGTTTTATGATCAATTGATGAAGAGCATTACTGTTGTTCCTAACTGTTAGGAGGGAAACAATTCGGCGTTGTATGTCCTCACCTGCTATTCATTTCGTTAATGTATTTGCAGTGAACACGCATTAACCCACTTCTGCCAATAATTGGTACGTAGTAATTGGCTAGCGGGGTACATACTTTTGCCCATTAAATTTCAAAGGTTTAATGGAGATTAGTCTTGGTCAGATTTACTCTTTTGAACCTAGCTTGTCATACGTACTTATTGTTACAGCATTGAAATTCATTCCACATTTTAAAGTGGTTTTTTTTTTTTTTTTAATTTTGTTAAATAAACGATGGGAATATGGGTGTAAAATTCAATGCTCTATTGGATGAATGTTGGAGAAATTGTGGCCCCGTTCGTTTTGGGGTTTTGGATTTTAGATTCTAATCATTATCCTATTTTTCACCAATCATTACTCTCATTTTTCTATCTATCTCTCCAATCATAACTCATATTTTCAATTATTACTCTATTTCATTTTACATTTATTACCTACAAATCCAAATTCAAAATCCCCAAACAAATGGGGTCGGCATGTTCTTAGTAAGAGATATTTTAACCAACTAGGGCTAGCTCACTTGGCCAGGACTCTTGCATCTCATTAGGAGGTCAAGAGTTCGAGTCTCTCTACCTACGCGTGGGCGTTCTTTCCTTAGAGGGCTTTTCCTTTCTTTTTTTTTATCTCTACCCAATAATGTGCTTATTTCTTGTATTAGTTGAATTGTTTGGCTTGGTTGTCTTGTGAACTCTTATAATTGATATAGTGTCCCGGGTTAGTACTTTGTATTTCATATATGATGTAAAATGATCTCTTCTATCGATTGAAAAAAAAAAGTAAGAGATATTTCAACTTCTAGATAAGACTTGGAAGTCTTTTTTCAAATTTGAAGTACTGATCAATATATTTATTTGGAATAAATATCTACGTGGGGGTTTCTAAAATTTTAAAAATCTATTTTTGGTTGCTCTCTGTAGGTGTTTGGAACATGGGTGTTATTCTCCTTCGGTTGTGATGATTTGAGGTAATTTGCTAAAATGTAGGTTCGAAAAGACAAAGGAAGCTACTGTTTTTGAAGGCATATGTATAATCATTTGACAAGGCTCCTAGTGGTAAAAAGACTATTGGCCTTGTAGGAAAAAAAAAAAAAAAGAGACTCGAGAAGGAAATATAGAAGTGGTTCATAATTACTAACTACACAAGAAAAACACATGATGGTTAGTAGGTATTTAGATTACTAGTCATGTGAAATGAAAATACTGATTACTAAGGTATAAGAACTTGAAAGTGTGCATTTGAGTTTATGAGATCGGAAAAAAAAAGTGATTCCTAGTGGGGGTTTAAACCACTAGCCACATAAAGCAAGACAACGATTTATAAAGACCCTAAGCAAAAGCAGGAAGTTTGATGTTGGTAAATGAAGGAAGTGGTTCCTAATATGTTAATGAGACTATTGGCCACTATATATAGCTCCTAGTAGAAAGCTATAGGTTACTAGAAAAGTGATTCCTAGTAGAGGGCTACTGGCTATCGAGGATGGAAAATATCAAAATAATATTAGACCAAGTTTATATGACGGGTCTAAAACATTTGTTGCTCCAATTCTAAAGAAATGATGGGTCTAAAACATTTATTGCTTTGATTCAAAAGAAAGACCCAAACTCATCTTGTGAATTTAGTAATTAGGAATATTTGTTGTCTCGATTGACTTTATAACATATGGGTTTGATGTTGCCTCAGTTTAATATGGATCATAGTATACGTATTAAATCCGAAACATATATATTGCCTCGAATCGATGTTGCTTTCTATGAAAAAAACGGATCGTTTCTTGGTTTTCTATATTGCCTCGAATCGATGTTACTTTCGCTGAAAGAATTGGATAAATTCTATAGATCCAGAATTTACGTGTTGCCTCGGTCGGAAATATAAGGACAATGTTTGCTTGATGAGTCCTTAACATTATTATTATTTTTTTGATAAGTCCCTCAGGAAATTGGCATGCTAGAAAGGAAAAGTAAACAGAGCATTAATTTTTTTTTAATTTCTTTTCTCTCATTTTCTTTCGGTTCCAAACATAGCATTAGTTTTAGCTGAATAATAACAGTACTATCTAGGTGAGAATTAGTTGGTGTAGGTCTTTGGTCAGGACCGAGGACTCTTGCATCTCATTAGGAGGTTATGAGTTCCGCCTTTTACAAAGTATTGATATTATGGCAACAAAAACTGAAGTGAAAAATTTGGCAGGAGAGCATTAGCATATGAAAATCGATGAATCATACAAGAGATAGTTGTATACAAGAAGTAAATTGGTGATTATTTTTAGTAAATTGGTAATTGTTTTTATTTGCTCGGAAAATATAAGAGGATCGAACCTTTTGCAGATGATTTTTGGCTCTTTTATAACTTCTTTTTGTGTGTAGTTAGAAGTCCAGTGACTCAAGTCAGGTGGTGGACAATATTTGCAAGGTTTTACAACTTCCACCATCATATGAAAATTGTTGAATGATTCAAGAGATTAAATAAAAGAAGTAAATTTGTAATTTCTTTTGTTTTGTTTTGTTGGAAAATTTAAAAGTGTTTGAACTTTTTACAGATGATTTTTTTTTTACTTTTTTTTAAAGCTTCTTTCAGTATCTACACTGAAATGGAAGTTCTTCGATCAACTTTCATCTAGTTAGAAGTGAAGTCAGGTGTTGGACAATAGATGCATTGTGCAGTCAAATCAATCACATGTTTCACAAGGCATTGAGCTGTTCTTCTATTTCATTATGCAATAGAACTGCACTAAATAATGATTGCTATAGAAATTGAAGCAGCAACGGCTTACAAACAATATCACTGTTTGGCTCGTTTAGTAGTCCTAGCCATCACATCATTCAACTTCCTTTTGCTTGACCATTCAGGGGCCTAGATGAAAAGGCCGAGGTTATCTATTATTCGGATGGAATTCACCTGAAACAGGTATAACACATGCATTTGACAATAAATGATTTGCATGCATATTGGATGCTTTGCATTGCTTCTTGGATTATTTATTTATTTTTATTTGTCTTGGAAGTTTCGTATTTTTTGCCTGATGTAATTTCTTTTGTTGTTAATAGTGTTGGATTTGCATTTGTATTTCTTGTACAAACTCTTGTGAGAACTCTTTTGTCCATATATCTATATCTATAGATGAAGTTCTACTTTCGCCAAAAAAACAAAGTGGACTCACTTTCTCTAAGCCGAGTTCTGATATCCATGGCCTGGCCGACAACCTACAAACCTTCCCAAATGTGGTAAAGGGATATGTTTTGGGGGGGGAGAAGGGAGATATAATAAGAGGAGGATAAAGATGGGGATATGAAATGAGGGAAGATTATTTTAGAAGGGGGAATTAAACCTTCCCGAATTTCTTTCCGGTTGGCGGTATCACCACTTCTTTTTCTTCTCTCTCTCTTTTTGCCAGGAAGGGGAAGGAAGAACGTGGGCCCCATGGGGGCATTTTGGTCATATGGAAGGGGAGATAAGATTTAACCAGGGGAAGGGATGTCCAAATTATATCCCCATAAAAATATCCCACCCAAAAATTATTCCAGCCAAAAAAGTTATGGATATACCAAATGTAGACTCGTCTTGATGTCTCAAAAAAAAAAAATGATTAGAGTAGTTCAATTTATTTAGCAAAGATTGAACAAAGATTGAACAAATCGAACAAATATTGAACAAATCGATAAGCAGGAGTATCAGTTTTGGATACCAAAGATTGAACAAATCGATAAGCTCCTACGTACTAACATCCAACGGATACTACGATTTTTTAATCTGATCGATTTGCAGCCCAACCGTTTAACCTCCACGACATGTTTAATATATTCCATGGCTAAGAGTACGTAATCTTAATCCATATTCCTTCTTCAGTCCCCCTTGGTGTAGAGTAGACCATACCAAAACCCACAAATATCTCTCATTCCCCATTCAGTTATGGTTCTGCTTCTCCACTCTCCTCTCTCACCCCCTTCCGGCCCATCACTTTTTGGTCCCCAAACAACCCTTTATCCACACACCCATTACTCGTACCTAGGGGTGGCAAATAGACGGATTTGGGCCAAAATAGGTAAGTTGTAAGTGGGTTGGGTCTTTAATGGGTCAATGACCCATTTGGACCCATTAATTATGAGTCTAGTTACCCATACCCAGCCCGACCCATTTATTTTAAAACAAACCCGATCCGCCCATTAACCCAATTACATACTACTATATGCTAAAATTTAAAATGACTAAAATATCAATGTACACTAAAATGACCATATTACCCTTGTAAATTTAAATGATTAAAATATCCATGTACACTAAAATTAACATACTATCCCTCTACTACTAAATGACCAAATTACCCTGTACACTTAGGGTGGATTTGGCTTCATAAGTGAAATAGTAACTCTTTTTTTTTTTTTTTGTCTTTATTCAATTTTTGTTTTGCATTTGTTAGTTTTACGTCAAACTTTTGTGACTTATTGATTTATCTCGGCGAGAGGAATCAAAAAAGTATAAATTTTTTATCGAAACTCATAATGTTTTTTAAAAAATAACAAAAATAAGTAAAATAAGTTGTCTTTTTGACTTATTTTTCATCTTTATTCAAAAAATTATGAGTTTCGATCAAAAATTTTTTACTTTTCCGATTCCTCTTGTCTAGATGAATCAATAATTCACAAAAGTTTGACGCAAAATTGAAAAATGCTAAAAAAATCAAAGATCTGTCTGAACAAAATTGTCATCTAGAGTCTGAACGAAACACAGATGAGAGAGAGAGAATATTTGCGAGTGTGGTAAGAGACCGTGGCCGAATACGTCAAGTTCCATACAGTCCAAGGGCATTTCCGTACATAAACTTTTACATTCCCAATTCTCCCGCTCTCCCAAGACAGAGAGAGACCCACGAAATGCGAAGGAATTTTGCAAAATAAATTACCTGGGATTTTTTTGGGTTGCAAAGAAGTGAATAAATTGGACACTGTAGTTTAGAGAGAGAGGGAGGAGGAGGAGGAGGAGGAGGAGAGAGAGAGAGAGAGAGAGAGGGAGAGATACATGAACAGAGAGAGAGAGGCGAGAGAGGTCGAGAGAAGGAGGAGAATCAGGAGTGGATGAAGATTTTTTATTTTTTGGGTCATGTTCATGACTTATTGGGTCATTTTAGTTGACCCAATTAAGACCCAATTAATAAATGGGTTAGATGGGTTGGATCCATTATAACCCAACCAATAAATGGGTTGGGTTGGGTCTATTTTTTAGTGGATGGGTTTGGGTTGATTAATGGGTTTGGATCCAATTTGTCACCCCTACTCGTACCGGATCCGAGCCCGGACCCGATCCATCCGCGTATTTGCCGCCGGAACTCTGGCTGCTGATCGGAAGGAAGAACATGTAGTCATTTTTGGGGCCGGAATCGCCAGCCTTGCCACTGCTGTTTCGCTTCACAGGTTAGGTTCTGATCACAAAAGCATCAAAAGTTGTTTTTTTTTTTTTATGAAGAGGTGTCCGGTCAGCTTATGCAGCTCGACTAATCTGGGGACCATAAACCCGTCATTGTGTAATTGTGTCGATTGTGTTTTTTTGATGTGAAATTTTGAAGGCTAGGAGTTAAGTCGGTGGTGCTGGAGCAGGGGGAGTCGCTGCGTATGGGCGGAACTTCACTCACACTGTTTAAGAATGGTTGGCGGGTATTGGATGCAATTGGTGTTGGAAACGATCATAGGACCCAATTTCTTGAAATTCAAGGGTATGTCTTCTTTGTATAGATTAATTGCAATTTTCAATCTATATATGTTACTTAGGACTCTCAAGGCATGTTTGTTAGGCGGAATTATAATAGTTAAAGATATGTTATTCAGCGAATATCCAATTTCGTTGCGTATAGTGATTCAAGTTAATAAGACCACACATCTCATGGTGTTGAATATCCAACACTTCCGAGACATGTTTAATCTAGGTCATAAACATTTTAACCAAACACTTATACCGGATATTTGGTCACCAAGATGGAAGCAAAGAAGTCCTTTGCTGATTTTATCAAGAGATGGAGAGGTAAGGCCGCTCTAATGACTGATCGCCCAAGCGAGAGATTTCATATTCGCATCATTTCCCGAAACCTACAGTCCGACTATGCCAAGAACCTTGTGCTGGTACAAGCATCTGTCAATTTTGAGACTTTCTTTGAGTCTGGTTTGGCCATCGAGGAGGCACTGCAAACTGGAGTTCTGCCAAGAGGAAAGTCCTCTTCTTCCTCTACTCAAAAAGCTAAGCCGAAGGCTTATTCTGGAAATAGTAGCGCATTGTTTGGCGATAGCAATTACGCCAATGCGGGTACAAGTGGGGACAACGTTGCTGCGTCCCCCAACCGTACTGTCGACATCCATCAGGTTCAAAACACTCAAAGCTTCCGAGCCCGAACCCAACCTCGGAGTTTCTCTGTCTTCGAGGCACCTCGGTCTGCAGTGATGGAGAAACTCGTCAAATCTGGGCATCTCAAACCTTTGACCCCAACTCCCGCACCCAAAGTCCTACCTGCTGGTTACAATCCTAATCTCTTCTGTGCTTTTCACCAAATGCTTGGCCATCACACTGACGCGTGCTATCGTCTTCGACATGAGATTCAAGACCTCATTGATGATGGCACACTTGAAGCTCCACCTCCACCTCCACTAAAGCCAAATGTCTTTTCAACTCCCTGCCCCATCACAAGGCTAGCTCGCAGACTGACCAGATATCTCTTAACTCCACTCAAATCAACTCGAGCTCCACCATATTCAACCATAGCCACTATATCATCCCAGAAAGCCAACCCAAACCAATCGTATCAATCCCGTCCGAATCCGAGGTTAACATGATGGCCGTAGGTTGGACAATTGAGGTCTTCGCTGCCGGCACCTAGACTGACAGTGTAAGGAGCTCACAAAGGAGAAAACTGACTGGCTGAGGTCCTTCAATCATGAGAACTTGGAGCTGCTGTTCAAGGAGTTCTCTCAAGTAGGTTCGGTCGAAAATGCTAAGGAGGCTGAAGTGCTGATGTTTGGGCCTGACACCCTCGAGGATCTTACCCCTCTCTTTGTGGAAGCTAAAGGTAGCTTTTAAAATTGTGCTTTCAAAACCGCGTCTAGATTGCATTGGAGTTTTGATTGAGTCTGACATGGAGTCTTTTGAGTATGTCTAAGTCTAGCTCTGAGTCAGAGGTTGTGCCTCTTGGCCCTCCATGCCGTAGCTTTCATTTCGAGTCTTGAGTCTGCTAAACTTAGCAACCCTGAGGGTTTTTATGATATGCATTATCCTACTTCTAAGTATTTCGCTGGCTTTTGAAAAAAACTATGTTGACCCTGACGATGAAGGAATAGATTTCGATGGGATCATCCCCAAGGAAATGTGTTCCCTCGTCGAAAGGGAAGACGAAAGGCATGCTCATTCTATTAAAAGAAGAAATAGTTTCAATAAACTTGAAAGATGAGGTAGACCCCTGGATGGTTCAAATTGGTTCAACGCTGGAGCATTGCGCCCGTTCAGACTTGCTCAAAGAATTCAACAATGTCTTTGCATGGTCTCGCCAAGACATGTCTGCATTGATCCAGGGACAAAGAAGCATCAAATCCCCTTGCTCCAGGTCTCATACCATGTTCAATCGAAGCGAGGCATGTCAACCGAAGCACTCTGGATCCTTCGTCATCAAAGCCATTTTATCTGGGGCCAGGGCCAAACTCATTGATTTCGACGGTAATGAAAATACTTTGGTCAACCTGGATTAACGCAAGTGTTGCTTTTCCCTGAGAGAAGCTCGTTGGGCTGAAAACCCCAAGGGTGGGCAGTTCCAAGCAAAAGTTAGAGCAAACCTGCTAGACCAGAAACCTATGAAGGCGGTCTAGGAAAAAGTAAATAGGCAATATTCGAAAGCTCGCTAGACCGAAAACCTGAGAAGGTGGTTCTAGGCAAAAGTTAGAGTGTAAAAGATGAGGTAAAACACACGAGTGAACCTTAGCCTGAACTACGTTTTGACCTTATTCCCCAGAATGGGATACGTAGGCAGTCTCTCTTCGAGACTCGGTCACAATCTATCAATTTGATCCAAGGCTTTGGTGCATCGCCGTGGTCGAGAAGAAGGCAAGTTTCGTTAGAGAATCAGCAAGGGGAAACCTTTCGTCTTTCAAGTTTAATGCAAACTGCTATTTCATTTACAAGGGCTGAGAATAAAGCCTTAAAACATTTTAAGCATGAAAAATAGAATGAAATGCTTATGAGGCCCAACGGCTCATAACTTATTCTAAGCACAGCGAATGTCGCGCTTAACGAAGATTTGGACCCTCGGGGGCACATTTCAAGTTCAACACACCTCGAATGATGTTCAAGGGGTTTTTGCCAAATTTTGTCATACCGTACAGCTCATATGAACGTAATGTGACTGTGTGGGGGTGTCGGTTTCAATCCGGGCCTATACGAGTCATCATTTGTGTCTTATGTCCGTCTTTGTGACATTTTTTCAATTTTTCAATCCATTGTCATTTTGGAATGATTTTCTTAGTTTTGTCAGTTCATACGGGTCATTGTACATCTATTTGGCTTTAGGCACGTGTCAATTTTACCTGTCTAGGGGATATTTGAGTTTTAGCTCATTAATGCCCAAAATTTCATTGTATTCTGCGCGTCTAAGGGTCCGCGTCATATCCTGCGGCTCTTTCTCCCTTTTCGTTCGAGCTAGGCGAGTTTGTACACGTGCGCATGTCTGTTTGTCGATTCAGTTCACTTGTCAATGCAAATTAGATATTAGCATTTGATTTATGCATTCTTTTAGACATTGTCAAAAGGGAGTCAATAAACTAGAAAATGCAATTTTTACATTGCTACCCTAAATATCTGAAATCCAAAAGCAGTGGAATCTCGTGAACAACAAGGGCACGTCAGCCCAATGCCAAGCAAAGCATATCTATAAGGCTCATCCACCCAAGCATCAAGGAAAGAGGGCGCATGCCCAATGCCACTGCTAATGTCAACTGGGGCACGCTGGCCCATTCAACGTCTATCTATCTGGGTGTGCATCTCAGAAGCAAAAGACAGTAAAGTATTGGGGCTTAGTGGTAGTCCTTAGGCGTCGTTATCCTTTTAGGAGCCGCCTTTAGCTTGTGTCTGCATTTTCAATTTGTGCATTGTATACATCATTGCATATTGTATATATCAAATGTTGAAAGCACGAAAAGTCTGCCAAGTACCAAAAGTAGGAAGGTATCTGGTTTCTGGGAGTTATGTCCAAGTGCTTGCCATCATGTCTTTGTTTCCCGAAGGATGTGATGCAATCTGCTGCGATATTGTTCTCGTTTGTCAGCGGATGCAATGAAGCCTCCCTAATCCTCGATTCGTTTCCCAAAGGATGCGATGCAATCTCCTGCGGTTTTGTTCTCGTTGGTCAGCGGATGCGATGCAATCTCCCTAATCCTCGATTTTGTTTCCCGAGGGATGCGATGAAGTCTCCTGCGGTGCTGTTCTCAGTTGTTAGCGGATGCGATGCAATCTCCTTAACTCCTAACTTGTCTCATAAAGGATGCGATGCAGTCTCCTTTGATTTTGATTATCTTTCCCCCAGCATTATGCGATGAAATCTCTTGCGGAACTGCTGCAATGACAGTCCACCTGTCCCGTCCGATTCCATCCATAACGACCATCTGCCCGTCCCGGACGGCTACCTCTACTTCAGTCTAGCCTCAAGCATATCTTTCAGCAGCCTTATTGCTCTGTCTCGGATGGTCTTTGATAAGGAGATTGGCTCTGATTCCTAACAAATGGAATTCAACCTACCTAACGTGACCTACCCATGATTGTTGGGATTCTTTGTGCTGAGGATAGTTTGATCCCCAACAACGACGGTCTGTCTCATCAAAATCTGCAATGACAGCCTGTTCTGTCCAAATTCAACCAACAAGCGGCGATTCACTCGTCCAATTCTACTTCCATCCCCAGCAATGGACCGCCCGTCCATTCCTCCAATCAAGTTCCTTAAGTTTACTTGTCTACCTTGCTAGTATGCTCTGTTCTGGATAGCCTTGAGGGGTATCTAGAAATCTTTGACGTTACTTGTACCAAGTCGATGGTGCTTCAAGTGTCGTCAAAGAGGGGCTACTATAGACACCCCAATCTGAGTTTCCAGATCAGTTTACTTTCAGTTTTTGATTGTCCGGTGATGAAACGGATCAAGAATACCCCGAGAATGTTAGCATATTTGAGCTTTGAGTGTTTGCAAAACCCTTAAACCTAGCCTAAGCAAATTTCGCAAAGCCAAAAAGCCCACTTGCACGCGCTGGTTGAGAACCAGCGCGCGCGGGTCAAATTGCCAGGTGTTGGTCAACAGTTAAAGTTTGACCGTTGACCCACGCGCAGGTTGGTTTGGCTCGCGCGCGCCAGCCTATGACCTGCGCGCGCCGGTCAAAGCAGTGTCCCATCACCTTTTTGGCCAACTTGCAGTAGCCGTGATTAGGGGTCTGTAGGGCTTTATGACTTATTGGCTAAGTTATCTCTCACCATTTCCCCCTCTCTCACTCAAGAAGAGGGTTCCAAGTTTTTCAAAGGTTACAAAATCTTATACACCTCGAACAACCTCAAAGCTCAATACACTTTCAAACCCAAAAGCCAAAGGTATGAACACCTTTGTTCTGCTCTCTGTTTTGATCCTTGAGGGGGGCTGACAGGGTCAAGGCTGGTAATCAATACCAAGCCCTGGCCCTAAAGTTGGCAAGGTTTCAAAAACCGTAGTTGCAAGGACCAGCACGTGTGGTCATCAGTACACGCGTGCCACTCTGTGGCTGCACGCGCAAATCTTGCGTGGGGCCTTGTTTTTTTTATGCTTTTCTTTCTATATAGGCCACTGCAAGTATGCTAACAACCAGTTTACTGATTTTCTTAGTTAAAACTGCTAGTTTTATTTCAATATGCATATCTACTGCTATGAAATACCCCTGGGGTCTTTCTGGACATGTCCTAGAACCCAAAAATTTGCAAACCAAGCACTGGTTAGATGGCTTAGACCCGCGCGCGCCAATGGTCAACCCGCGCGTGCAAGTACATCTCTGACCAGTGGCTGGCCTTACATGGGTAACTAGGCCTTGGCCTCTGTTTTTATCCCCACACTGTTTATGGGGTATTTTATTCATTTTATGGCTTCGTAGCCCCTTTCAAACTGCCTATAACCGTATATTAACTATCATATGAACTACTTGGTTTGTCATTGGTGTGCACTGGTCCTTCCAGAGCCCAGAGGGTTGAAAATAAGAGCTATGCGTTTAAGCTGACTAGCGCGCGCAGGTAGTGGTGTAGCGCACGCAGGTTGGATCAGCATGCAGTGACTTGATCAGTGCATGCTGGTTTTCTTCCTGCGCATGTCACTCCAAAACAGTGGCTTTACAATTTGTTTAAAACTCCCACAGGAGTCTGTTTTCATCATTTACTAACAGTTTTAATAAGCGAGCATGCCATCTATCATATCCTGCAAATATGTTACAGTTTTAATCCCCATTAAACTATTCCCCCATCCTAATTGGCTAAAAGTTGGTTAATAAAGAAGAATCTCAAACGTTTTCGCAAAATGCCTAAGTAGAGACCAATCTCCGGATTGGGCGAGAGGGGTGCCTTAAAACCCTTCCTCTCTCGTAATCTGGCTCCCAAACCCAGATATAGTTATGATGGACTGGTGCCTTTACCTTTTCAAATTAAACAGCATAGAAAGCGTTTCAAGTTCGGTTCCTTAGGTGTCAGACCTTCAAACCCAAGTGGCACCTCTGAATCGAGCGTTATGTCTGAAATGCACTCGTCGATCCGCCCAAAATACTCCCGCGTTTGCGCGTGGGGGATTTTCAGGGGCACGTTGCCCACATTACCATGTTAACATAATTTGGCATATGCGGTGTTCAACAAAATATAATCCAACCCAATGAACAATTCAACTAATACGTCTTAATGGTGATCACAATCCAATATCCAACAACAATGGGGAATCACAACCAATATCAATAGAAGTAAGTGTCAGTGAATAAAATTTTCAAAAATTGGATCCAATATCGAATCTTAGAGTCACCACAAGTAGGCAGCCCGTGGAACTCTTCTCTAAGAACGATCTGGTCAATGACAACCGTTGAGAATTAGGGTCACCGGCCTAACCCATGTCTCTTCCCTAATGGCTAGAGTCACCCGCACACAGATTAATTTCCCTGGACTTTCAAAATATATTTGTTCCCAACAATATCCACAAAGTTTTCACTAGAAAAATTATTCAAATAATAAATGATTTCACCGATATCGCATGCCAATTTCATATAAACGATTATGTGTTTCCAATTCCAAGCATAAATTTTCTAAAACAATAATTTAAGAGACATGAAAAAGTTAAAAAATACGCAACATATTTAACCACTCACTTGGGTCCAAAGCTAAAGCAAACGAAGAACGCGAAACAAGTCTAACTCATGGCAGTCTACCATGTGCCAAACTCTCCTATTCCTTAGTCCAAAACATCCAAATCCCATAATCCCACATTTAATAATGTAACTAAATTCTCCTACGTACACTTGTCTCATTCACTCATACTACACAAACACCACAGCCCACACGCACACGCACACCACGTCGCACACACAGAACACCACAGCGCAAACTGCATTCGAGTAAATTAGACATTAAAAGAAAAATGTGCAACCAAGGATTCTGACACTCCCTATCAAAAGGTAATACTCCAACTAAATGGAACCAATGAAGAAGAACGTGGATACATACCGCAACTGAGATTGAGAGTAAGATTATCAAAGGACACCTCGAGAACCCTTCCACGACTGCTCTGGCTCTCCTAACGCCTCCTCTCAATATTCAATCTCTTAAAATATATATAACCCTAGTCTAATATAATACTAACCTCCTGAAAGGCCACGTTCTAATGATAGGCTTTTAGGTATGAAAGGCCACACGACATTAATATTAACTAAATGTCCTCCTCCTCTTAGGGCATCCACATCAGAAGAGGCAAACTCCTCTTTTGGCTAAAGTAGCAAGGGAAATGGACAAATATGGTATGCATCAGCCTCGCTTCAAGCTCGTGAAAAAATACAAATGGAACAGGGCCTCGTTTCTTTTGACTACCCACTGTTCATCCGCTACTCATTAGTTTATTATTATACTACTTGTATGCATGGGACTACCAGTAGAAATGCTAGGACCACCTCACACACCCACCGTATATGTCCATCGCAAAGCCTATTTCGGGCTCCAAAAAATACATAAAAATATTCATAAATTTTAAAATTACAGTATTTTTTATAGGACTCTATAAAAAATCAGCTCCAATGAATATGGGTAGATATGTTTTCCAAATTCTATTTTTTAAAAATTAAGAAAATAAAAGAAATAAAATTAAAAAAATATTTGAATAGATAAGTAGAAGTAGAAAGAAAGAATAGTTTAATACAGTAAAGTTATAATAGAGAGTCTGATGCAGTGTGTTTTCAAAAAAGTGACTTGCTAAAGTAGAAAAGTGCTTTTTGAGGTTAAATTTGGTCCAAAACTTACTGAGGCTGATGCGGATGCTCTTAAAGAAGAACGTCTTTCACTCGCCACTTTTCTGGATGGACGATTTTGCCCTTTTAGTGTTGGCTTGGTGTTGTTTTTTTGTTGGGTGAAATGGTAATTGCACTGCTTGGACTTGCTGGGGTACGTGTTTGGTTGTTAATTGGGTCTTACTGGGTTACGTGGCAATATAGGGGGTGAACATTTGTGTTTGGCTGGTCTTTATTGCCTCTGGTTAGAGAGAGAGAGAGAAGGATGGGAGGACCAGACGGGATCCGCACCCCTCTGTTATCGGCCTTCAATCCTAAAAAAACCTCCACTTTGCATCTCTTTTGTAGCCCAAGATTCAAGAGTTTCAGGCGATTTTGAGTTCGACGACGACGGAGTTTCAGGCGGTTTGGGACTTCGCCGACGACGATCCGGTCGGAGGGGGCATTGCTGCTACGTTCTCTATGTATCTTCATCGCTGATCATGGAGTATCTCTTCTGATTTGCTGCATTTGTTCCTCTGTTTTTTTTTTTTTTTAATTTTGAGTTCGACGGCGACAGAGTTTCAGGCGGTTTGGGACTTCGCCGACGACGATCCGGTCGGAGGGGGCGTTGCTGCTACGTTCTCTATGTATCTCCATCGCCGATCATGGAGTATCTCTTCTGATTTGTTGCATTTGTTCCTCTATTTTTTTTTTCTATATATCCGATTTGCACGCTTTGCATGTCTTTGTTAGTGCTAATTTCTATGGGTTGGCAGTTAGCAAATCAAAGAGAGAAAGAGGGCGGTGGTGGTGGCAATCTGTGGTGGTGGTGATTTTGGTGGCCGGAGACAACCAAAACCAAATCTGTGGTTTGCTCTCTCTCTCTCTCTCTCTCTCTTGAATCCACTGCTCGCCCTCTCCCCTAAATCTACTGTCCCTATACCCATAATAATAGCGATTTAGTTTCTGAAGCTTTACGTTAGAGTTTCACTGTTTTTGAAAATTGGAGAAAATTTTGGTCGAAAATTAAAATTACATTGAAATAATGTTTAATTTACTCAGATATGAGAGTATGTAATTCTCTTAACTTTTTTTGTGGTGACCAAAAACGGAATTTTTAGTGGCGGAAGATAAATTTTGGCGAAGAGATCAACGTGTAATTGATCTGATAGCCTTTCGGAAAAAAGTAATTGATCTGATAATTTACTTTCTTATGTATGTTTTCTTTTTCAATAAGTACTTTGTGGTGTATGTTCATTAAGTAATTTGTAGCAAAATAAGTTAAGGGTTTTTAAGATGGGTCAGCATGTTCTCTAACATGTAGTGTTTTGATGATTTCTTGCATTTAGGTTTCATTGTTTGGAAATCATGGAGTATCTCTTCTGATTTGCTGCTTTTGTTCCTTTGGTTTTTTGTGTTTTGAATTTTTATTGAAAAGATTTTGGGTCTATTCAATCGATCTGTGTGTGTAGATTCATTTTGGGCTGCTGTTTTTAGTTGGTTATGTTTTCCGTTTTCCTGATTTCTATTGCATGTTCGGTTTTGTGCTTTATTTTGGAACTTTGTAGTGTTACTTGTCATTTGCTTTTTTTTTTTTTTGGACCTTTTTTGATTTAAAAAATTGCACTTATCTTTGGATTTTCTGCATAAATTAATTACTCTCTTTCTTTTGTAGCTTAATTTCTCTTAATTCATCAATTCAAAATGCTCGTAGAGTTGGTATAAAGAGTAAATATTCATTTGGTTTTGTTATCCCCAGGACAGCTAAAGGCTTAGTGAAAGAGTGGTCTCATTACCCTACCCACAGTCAAAGGGTATAGTATGTAAGAAAGCGTCAATTCGTTCATGGGGCTCTTCTAAAAAACCGTTGGGATGCGAAAGATGTAATACTCGGTATTGTCTCTCTTCTCTCTATAGTTATTTAGTGTACAATTGGAGCTTCAACTCTTTAAGCATTCAACTAGATAATTAGAGTAATTGACTTGTGTCATTCTCGAATTGCTTTGTTCCTTTCACATATCATAGAGGTTATCAATTTGGCTTATTTGAAGATTATGTCCTTAATGTGTTGCATGTCTTATTCAATCATACCTCCACTAGAGTATATTCTACTTTTAAATCAATCTGATCATGTAGAGAAATATCATCACAACACTTTTGAAGGTGTAAATCTTCTACCCTGAAAAAACAATTAAAATATATTTTAAAAAATGGCTTACTGTATAGTGTCCCTGTGTGTGTACATGGCATGTCCCTCCTAGCGTGTCTCATGTGCTTCATAGTTTGTTGATATTTCAATGCACCACAACTATGTCGAGTTGTTAAGATCAACAAAAAAATACAAAAACTCTGTGCTCTTATAAATGCTTGTTGCTATTAAGACAGATTTGTATATGCTCCCAAGCAAAATTTGTTCATAAAATCAGTTTGGTATCACATGCTTACATTTGGGTGATATAATGACTTTTAGAACAGAACTTGGACTATAGACGTGGCAGTCTTAGAAATATTGAGACGTTCTTATGTATTTCCGGACTACAAGTTCATGTCTATTGTGCACTTTCTTGGTGAAATAGTGAACTTGTGATTATGGTGACACCAGTTGTATGGTGCAAAAGCTAGCACAATTTTAATTGGCGAGCTTTTTTCCTGGATTTGTGAACTTATAAGCCATAGCATGTTAGTTTTTATACTTCCATTTTCTACCTTTTGTAGTTGAGCATTCCTTATGAATTGAGGAGATGTTGCTTTTCAACTCAAACTTCGATGGTATCCAGAGCAACCATGTATATTGTGATTTTGAGAGTTGGGTTTTGTTCTTATAAGCAACCATGTATAAGGAAGCACTCTTTGGTTTACAATTCTTTTGTACGTGCACACCTTTCAGACACAAACAAGGACACAATTCTCTTACAAAACACAAGTCTTGCAGTTTGTAGACCCTATGTGGATCAGACCCCTCATGAGAATATGTGAAATTGTAATGCGCTTATAAGAAAACTAAAACAAATGCAGGTGTTTGTGGGTATATGTTGCAGATATTTGGATTTTGAGTAGGTCGAGAGCCCCAAGTTTGAATTTAATGTCATCTAGCTGAACCTCCATCATTCTTTCTTCACCTCATCGAGAGAGATCTGGAGACGAAGCCGTCAAAAGGACCATGGATAGCTACAGCAGCCATTGCAGACCCTAAAAATCTCCCTTGAGTTCATCACATCTGCTTCTCTGTATCCAATTTTGAATCATTTGTTCAGACTCTTGAGGTACATTCCTTCTCTCTCTCTGTTATATTACTGTTTATTTTTGGTAAATTCAGTTATTTGTATGCGACTATATACCTTGGTCGTCGAAAGTGGAATTTTTACATTCATTATATTCTTTTGATTTTTGGCTTATGTGGTTCTTTATTGTTATTTTTTGGTTAGGAAGAAGGATCTTGGCAGATACGATTACGTTGATGAACATGTATCTAACAATTGCCAGTAATCCACCCTCTCTGCATCGGTAGTAGTCAATAAATTTACACTTCCATGTCCCAGAATTCGATCAATAAAATAAGAATCGTCTTGTGAACCTGGTTCCATCTGCACTGTATGCCATTGTGGTAGATGAATGGCCTGGAGCATCATTGTCAACTCTAGAACCCAGGTTGTCATGCAACCATGCATGCCTTTATTTTCCCATCAGTTGCTGTTAAGATAAGTTGTGCCGTTCTTTTGTCCATATGCTTGCTTAGGCTTTGTGTTTGTTTTTGCAATCTCTAAATGTATTTGTGATTCCATGCATTTTCTTTGTTTTAATAACTTCGGTTACTCATCAAAAGTGGGCTAAGTGATGGTGAATTTATGTATTGGTTATTGTTGTTGAATATTGCCCGTATTCATAATGTGTATCAAACTTATGTTGACATCTTTTGTTAACAAACTTATGCAGACAACTTAGGCGTGCATTCAACTTTTGTTCCATTCACTTTTGTTTACGATTTTGAAAACCGTTCTCCACAACGGGCATGACGGATGTGCCTTGCACATCGGGATTCATCTAGTCTAATTATAAAATCTAATCTAATGCCGAACTGTAATCTTAACTTATAAAATTTATTTAACAAAATAAATTCCTATTCTCAAAAAGAAATTACAATCCTGCCAATAATATCCATAGTGCGTGCAAAATAATTAGTTGGGCCCAACCATAACACCCAAATAATAAATGGCAATATAATTAAGTAAAAATGCTAGGGCATAACAATTTTTCTTAGCAAGGTTTTAATGAGACAATCTGAAGACATTCAAAGGACATAAGAATACTGTACTCTTTTTCCTTCATCAAAGTTTTTCCCACTAGATTTTTCTTTACAAGGTTTTAACGAGGTATATTCTTAGTAAGTGGTCATCAAGGGGAAGTGCATGTTATGAAAGTGATGTATGTATGTTGACCACTTGGCAATTAAGCCTGGTGGTTGTAATAGTGTTATAGTTGGCATAGTATTTCAGCCAATAAGTTTGTTGCATATAAATTGACATGCTCTTCTCTTTCTCTATGTACTGAGGAACGAACAGAAACAGAAAGGGAAGAAAAGAAACATACAAGAAGGTAATGAGAATTTGATCAGTCCGGAAGATTAATCTCAATAGTTCTTGAAGAACTATGTCATATACATATTGTATCCAATATTTGTTTACTTTTATGTAAGCGTATTTTATATTTGTCTCAATTTTATAAGTTGGTGGGTCTTCAGTTCTGGATCCGCCACGCTCTCTCGAACCCACGACCTTCTTAAGGGTGGTGCTGAGTTTGGCCACCAGGCTAACCCTAGTGATTGATATATTTCAATTTTATGACAAAATATACATTGGTATTTCTTTTCCTCAGAAGTGACAAGGATAGAAAGAGAGTTTAATTTCTTTTGCTTGAGAGTTTTGTCATTTGACGAATATTTGTCTACAGCTTGGGTTCTTTCAGAGACAACGTTGCTTCACAATAATATATGTGCCAACAGTGCTCTTACCATACATGATGTTTTTGGCGAGGCAAATCGTGAAGGCTTGTCAAATATGTACTTTTTTAGTACGTTCATATTGGTGCGTTCATACTTGGTTGAGTATTTGTTGTCTTTTATCTTTGGCTAACATTATATCTGTTTTGAGATTGCTGATTCTAACTATGAATATACAGCAGATCACAGTGACGGATTCAAAAATGTCGCTTAGTGGGGGCACCTTGTTAATCATAATATCGAAAATTTATTTTTCTAGTTAACCATAATAAGATCGTACATAATTAAGGCATGCATTACAAACTACAAAAATATATAACACATACTTTCACTTAAATCATGTAAAAATAAGCAAAAAATCTTTAACAAAATTTGAGAGTATGTTTGACATGAACATCGACAAGTTTTAGAATGATCGATATAGTTTTATTAATGATATTATTTTAAAATATTGCTCTTAGACGGTTAAAAATAAGTACAATTAAGAAATAATCTATCCAAATATACAAATATATAGTTCGAAAATCAACAAGTATAAATGCACCATATGACGAAATTGAAACATAAAACTAGTTTTATATGTATATTTTCAAAATATATGCACGTGTTTATGTGTAGTAGCATATTTAATTTCATAATTATGCAAAATATTCGAAAATATAACAAAATTATTTTAATTTCGAGCGGGGGCACATGCCCCCACGTGCCCCCCTTTCCCTCCGTCCCTGGCAGATCGCGAGTTCCGCTCTTTGCATCAGGCTCAATGTAATTACATTGACTTCTATGTGTTTTTTTGGTTTACAATAGTTAGATGATCAGTTTGGCTTTGCCAAAAATATTTCTAATGAACTCTATTATGTAAGTGCCACTGGGCTATTATTAATATAATTTTTTTTATTCTGTGGGAAAAAAAAAAAAAAACCCTTGGAGTAGAGGAGAAAAAGACAGAACCAAATTAGGTTAAACTTCGGTAATACCAAACATTAATTCAAAAGTTGTTGCTCAGTTCCTATCAATCTATTCAACTTGATTTGGATGTGAGTCGAATGACTGGCATATCTATGCACTTTCTAGCTAAATGCTCATAGTTGTTGTCCCATGAACACTCCTTTGCAGAGAAATTATCCAATCTAACATGCTGTGATTATCAATCTGAAAAAGTCAGATTATAGTGCTAATTAAATTAAAACACGAAGCAGCCATTGATATTGAAGACTATGATGTCACTACACCACGAACACTCCTGTTCAGATTAACGTTAATGTTATTTTTTTGGAAGCTAGAAAGTAAAATCCACAGACATATGATAAGAACATTACTTCTTATGTTTACTTCTCAGAGATTAGTCGATCGAGATCCATGTACGTTAGTGCTTGTGACCAAAGATTGTATTTCTGGGTGTCTAGCCCGAAGCGTAGGGCTTTCAAGTCGTATGCAAAATTACTCAGTAAGATCAAGAGGCCACAAGGAGCGGTTTATTGGAGTGTAAGGCTTATCGGTCCAAATGGTGGTTTGTAGTTTTCGGAAGCCAACCCTTGTTTAGATTTGATTTTTGGTGATTTTCAACTACGATATTTTATCTTCCGCTCAAAACTACGAATTACAAGTATTTTTCTACAAGGCTCGGACCAAGAATTTACAGTACCACTTATAGCCTAAATAATCCAATAGTCTCACAAGTTTACTCAATCGAGTCCCATGGATAATTTGTGTGCTCGACTGGAAGATTATGCTAGGTGCAATCGAATTCCTCTACGGAATTGGTCGAACCCGACAGCAGAATTCAATTGCACCTGGACTTTTCCATTTCAACTCCTTAAATTAGAGGAATCGATCACACCTGGACTTTTCAACCTTAGACATTTCCATTCTAACTCTTTTTCTTTTCTTTTTTTTGGGGGGGGGGGGGGGGGGGGTGGTAATTAAAATTTTATTAACAAAAAACAAAAAATTACAAAATCAAAGGGGCATTCCCCAGTGAGTTACAACTCAGGCAAAGAGCCAAACTCTCCTACTAAACCTAGACAAGAAAGCCTTAGGAAGCTGCAAAAACCTTAGCTGAAAGGTTCCACTCAAGACAGATTAATCTGTTAACATCAGATCTTCTAATATTCCTCCAGGAACTCACATAACACCTGATATCAGAAGTAACTTCTTTAATGACTTGATGAGGATCAGTACACTTAGGCTGAAAGATACGCCTATTCCTCTCCCACCACAAATGATAGATAGCTGCTGTACAAGAAAATTTCACAAGAAGGTGCTGCAAATTAGCACCACCCCTATGCTCCCTAATCCACTGCACCTCATACTTCAAATCCAAACAAGGCCTATGAATGTTGTTCAATTCTTTGCCAAAAAATGCTGCCGCACCGTAGAAGAGAAAGGGCAAGAAAAGAATAAGTGATCATGCGTTTCATTACCAGTAGCACACAAGACACAGCTAGCACTATCAACAACCCCCAGCTATACGAACGGTCTCTGGTTGCTAATCTTCCCAGAATACTCAACAATTGAATGATAGCCCAACGAGGAACATGGTGTTTATATATACCAAACAATTGAATGCCAATCAACCTCAGGAGAACTAGACCTAACTGCATTCCAAGTTGATTTCACTGAATACCTTCCAGTTCGAAGGATGTAACAACCAATGAACAGAATCCTCCTCCATCACATTGGGCTAGAAATTTCCAAGAGTCCCCCTCTCAATTTCCCTAATAATAGTAGATCTACCTCGAGGCCATCTCCAATTATTTCCAGCAATAACAGAAGAAACTTTAGCATTAGAAGTTCGTCGCAAAATATCCCCCAATCTATCACCAAAACGCTGGAATAACAGACCCATAGGATGCCAATTATCCCACCAAAGAAAGGTCTTTTAACCATTGCCCACTATACATTTAATCGATGGTTGGACTATAGTTCTAAGCTTGAAAATTTTCTTGTTTGTCCCAGAAGAAGAAGCTGGTACCTTCATAGACCACATACACTTACTTTTGATCACAAACATATGAATCCATTCGATCCACAGAGAATCAGCTTTACTAGCAATAGCCCAGATATATATATCTAATCATAGCACCAGCATTCCACTCCTTTAATTTCCTAAAACCAAGACCCCCTTCTTCTTTAGGCAAGCACACTGATTCCCAACTCACCTTAGCGCCAGAGGATTTCATATCAGGACCTGTCATAAAGAAGGACCTCATAATCTTCTCCACTTCTTTGAGCACTTTTTTGGGTAGGATGAAAATAGAACTCCAGTAAGATAGGATATTAAAGAGAACAGGGGAAATAAGCTTAGCTCTACCACCATAAGAGAGTAACTTGTTAGTCCAAGATAGTGTTGGGTTCCCTCCTTAGTGGAAGCCCAATATTTTGTTAGCCCAATAATAATTTTATTTGGCCCAAAAGAGTAGTATTAATTTGTGTGGACTAGTTTTGGTGGAACATTCTACACATTTGGAGCACATGTTTGGCACATGATTTGTTGGGATCAGAAAGCTTCTCCTGGAAGCTAATTTGTTTTGTTTTGCTTTGGAAATTATCTCCACTACCAGAGAAAGAAAAAAACGAGAGAGTGCACTGTGTGTGAGAGTGTGTTTCGGTGGTCAAGACAACAAAAAGGGAGCAGCCATTTCTCTCTTCCGTGAAGCAATTCCAGCAGCTTGTACGTGCTTGTTCTGGGCTGATTTCGTTGCTATTTGGGCTCTCCATTTCAGCTCTGTTTTGGAGGGTTTTGTTCATCTATTTGGTGAGGTCTTTCCTCTTAGTTGTTGTATTTGTTGGATACACCTTAGGGTGTTTGTGAGATCTTGTATCTCTTGTAAACCCATTTGTAAGAATGGTAGTGGAATCGGACTCCGGTCCCGTGGATATACCTCACACTTTTGGGGGAACCACGTAAAAATTCCTTGTGTTTGTTCGGTTTGTGGTTTGCGCATTTCAGATTTCATTCGGCTTCATTTTTGGGCGCGCGAGTAGTTGAGCCAAAGTTGGGTGCCGATTACCTGAAATCAATGTAAACACATCTCACGCGCAATATCATCTAAAATGTTCAACAATAAACAATATTGTGTGCTTATCAGTTGGCCTATATACGTAACTATATATATATATATAAAAAAAACTCGAGTACACCGTATATATCATCCCAGGCCAACTGATGATGTACTATTAGCCTCGCCATGAATTCTGAGAACGAAGCAAGATTTGGGATGAAGTTCGGTTGAGATAAAATCTTGCCTTGACAATATTTTTTATAGTTCTAAAAACACGAAGCGAATTAAATTCTCTTTGTTGTTCAAAAGAAAATTAGATATTCCAAAAATTGAGATAAACTCGGCAAGATAACAAGAAAAATGAAAAGCTCACAATCCATTGGTGGCTCCATAATTTTTTTGTTAGGGGAATTTTTAAACTAAAAATTTACCCACTCTATTAGTAGATCTCCACAAGCTTCTAAATTATACTATACGTATATCACATGTTTCTTTGGTTTCCTAATTGTTAAGAAGGGAAGAGCCTCAATAGAATTTAGGGAAAATGACGGCCAAGGACGCGTTTTGATAATTAATACCCGCCAAAAATATACTGAGAACATTTTTTACTGCTGAAAATGTCCTTAGCGGGTACTATTAATTATCAAAACACGTCATGAGCTGTCATTTTCCCTTGAATTTAGGAGTCCATGGATAGACCACCATTCACCAAAGCCCAATTAGCTAGTTTGTACTCTATAGGACCACAAACAACCCATAGCATTATTCAAAAACACTCTTGGATGTTCCAGATTCACCCGCTAGCTGTAAATGGCTTATATGTATATCTCGTAAAGTAAGCATACACAATCAAGCAAAAATGTTGTTTGGTTCACCGGGGACTTCTCACTAGTATTTTAAACTGTTAAACCTTGTTTCTTTGAAAGGCAAACAAATTTTCATTAATAAAAAAGATGCTAATAAACTGTTAAACCAATCCCACAATGATTTCTCACAAGAGAAATACTACCTTTATATAACCACTCTGATTACCAGAGACTGAATTTGTGAAGGAAGCTAGGTCTTTCTCCGTTGTTTCCCCTCCAACTAGGGGTGGCAAATTGAACCCAGACCCATTAAGAAATCCAAAAATCCACCTATTAAAAAATAGACCCAACCCAACCCATTTATTAGCTGGGTCAGAATGGGTCCAACCCATCTAACCCATTTATTAATTGGGCTTAATTGGGTTTTAATTGGGTCAACTTAAATGACCCAATAAGTCATGAGTATAACCCAACAAAAAAAACCCCATTTATCAGTCGATTCTCTCCTCCCACCTCCTCGCAGCCGTGCTTGCCATCACCACCTTCTCCTCCTCCACCAACCGGATCACCGCCACCGAACACCACCATTTCCACTATCGTACATCACTGCTACACCTCCACAGCCGAAACACCATCGCCATCCGACCGAGCTCCGTCGCCGCTCCGAACCACCGCCAAAATCTCTCCAAAACTCGTTTCGCCGGACGCGAGGTAGTCCGAACTCACCTCCCTACGTATATTTACATGTTGCTATGTAATTCTATCAATAAACTGGTGCTGTACGTTTGATGGAGGTGCCAAAATATGCAAAAAAATTGGCCTCGAAGCTGACTTTGAGGAGTCTTGAAAGATTGAGAGTCACCCCGAAGGTAAATATAGACACAGATCTCTCAATAGATCAAGGATTGGTTTTTTCATTCATCATGGCACTAGCACGAGAGACTCAGAAAAAATCACCTTTCGTTGCGATAACAAGAAACCCGAGCCGAACCGTAAACCTTCGAAAAAGCTTGGAATTGGAACCTTAAATTGCTGTGAAAAACTAATTAAATCTTCGGGCCCAGTATATTGGTTGTTGCCCAGTAGGTTAAGACTGATTTTAGCACTCCATAGTGTATAAAACGAACACAAATGAAGAGAGAGAGAGAGAGAGAGAGAGAGAGAGTGCAAACCGAGGTCCGATCAAAATCTGCATTTTTTTTTTAAATTGCTTGAACAAAAAATCTGCTCTGTCCATCTTTTTCGTCTCCTCAAGACGGTTCAGACAATGGTATAATAAGCCTCCGTACGATGTCGGGTTAGATCATATGCGTCGATCAAAGTTTTGAGTATTTTTTTGTCCTTATTCAAAGTTTTGGGAATTATTGCATCATCATGACAAGTGATATCTAAAAAGTAAAAAATTGTGATCGAAACCTAATTTTTTTGAATAAAGACAAAAATAAGCCAATGAGCCAATTTTTTCGTCTTTATTAAAAAAAATGGATTTCGATCATAATTTTATACTTTTTAGATTCCTCTCGTCATGATGATGCAATAATCTCTCAAAAATTGACGAAAAACTAACAAATACGAAAAAAATTTGAATAAAGACAAAATAAGCCAGTTGGCTTATTTAGCCAAACGGACAAGGTTTTGCAAAGGAAATACAGAACAAAAAAAAACAATATTAATATGGTAATTAAGTGTACAGGGGTAATTTGGTCATTTTACTAGTAGAGAGATAGTATGATAATTTTAGTGTACATTGGTATTTTAGTCATCATACCTTATCATGTCCCAGCATTTAAAGACATTTGTTGATTAGTCCTCTGTCACCAGCCCATTTTTTCTTCCAAGTTCATTAATTCTCTCTGGTATGACAGTTATTTGATTGTGAAATAGGAAAATACTACTCACGTGTCCTCTTTGAAGCCACTCTAGTTTTCAACTTCTCAAGCTTATGCCCCATTTGAACCATAAAACATTGAAAATTCTCTCCCATATTCTTTTCTCATTTATCTAACCACACGAATGAGATCTTTTATCTCATTATTTTCCACCCTAAAATCTTTTATCACGCCACAAGGGTAAGGTCTTTTCTCTTTTATCTCATTTTTTTTTGCCCTAAAATCTTTTATCATGCCGCAAGGGCAAAGTTGTTTTTCTTTTATCTTGCCGCAAGAGCGAGGTCTTTTATTCCGCGCTAAAATTCACTTTTTATCTCAGTTTTGAACTTAAACTAAGATAAAAAATTTTAAGCATCACTTTTTATCACGCTTTCACTGAAAATCGTGATATTTGTGAATTTCCTTAATGTGACCCACATTTATTATTGTAATAGTGCCATCCCACAAATATTCCAAATCGTACCTTACCATATCCCATCAATTAAAGACATTTGTTGATTAGTCCTCTGGTTACCAGCCCATTTTTTCTTCCAAGTTCATTAATTTTCTCTGGTATGACAGTTATTTGATTGTGAAAGAGGAAAACACTACTCACGTGACCTCTTTGAAGCCACTCCAGTTTCCAACTTCTCAGGCTTATGCCCCCTTTGAACCATAAAACATTGGAAATTCCCTCCCTCATTCTTTTCTCTTTGATCTCGCCACACGAGTGAGATCTTTTATCTCATTCTTTTCTGCCCTAAATTTTTTTATCACGCCACAAGGATGAGATCTTCTCTCTTTTATCTCGCCACAAGAGCGAGATCTTTTATCTCATTTTTTTCTACCCTAAAATCTTTTATCACGTCACAAAGGTAAGGTTGTTTTTCTTAATTTTATCTCGCTACAAGAGCGAGATTTTTTATTCCGCGCTAAAACTCACTTTTTATCTCAGCTTTGGACTTAAACTGATATAAAAAAAATTTAAGCACCACTTTTTATTACGCTTTCACTGAAAACCGTGATCTCTGTGAATATCCTTAGTGTGACCCATATCTATTATTGTAGTAGTGTTGCTTGATGTGGATTTCTGAAGTTTCCTTTTAAGAGAGAGAGAGAGAGAGAGGTGAGGGAGATCAGTAGTGTGTACTAAAGATAGATGAGGATGCATTTCGATGAAAGTGAAGGGTTTCATTTCCGCCATAAAGTCATTAGTGAAGGATATTAAACTCTTCTGGTCCACGGATTCATTTTTGAGCTCTTAAAGCCAAGATACTATTTTCATCAACGAAAACACAAATAGAAGTTGTGTACGTAATTCACCCTTTATGAATTGTGATTAGCATGTTTCGGTTTTGTTTCAAAAAGACGATAAACCTATGTGGGAGAATCAAAATAAATGCGCAGCGAAAAAATTACTTACCTTTTGTCATGGTGTTTAAGTTTTGAGAAACCTGAAAATTGTTTCGAATTGAACCAATAGACTTCACCTACAAAACTCTCACTAAGAGATTTTGGAGAGCAATGGGTAAGATTTCCAATCTAATCTATATAAATGTTTTTACACATGTAACTTAATGGTAATCACAAGCTTTTATATAGATAGATCGGGACCCTTTCCCAATTGACACAACCATTCATACTTCCTTCTATCAAAAAAGTAATAAGACACCTATTCATTAATAATTGCAACCTTACATATAAACAGTTACTAAACCCATTTATGGATAGTCACCGTATCTATTCACAAATAGTCACCAAACCTTTTTATGAATAGTCACCAATTATTTATGCAATATTTTATTTAAATCTAATACCCATATTTTAGTTACGAACATAAATACTATAAAATATAAATAGGATTGATGTGGAAAAAAGAGGAGAATTGAAAAAAGAAACAAAAATAGCATAAAAGTCTTGTATAGTCGTCCGTTCCTTGCCCCACCTGTAACGACCCGGATTTTTCGACCCAATTTTTTTTTTAAATAATAGCGTTAATATTATTAGATCTTAATTATTATTATTATTTTTATATATATCCTTTTCCTTAATAGATAAATACAGAAAAATATAATTATCTTATTTATCTCTTTTATTAGTTGCATGCATGATTAGAATTCCTTCCATCTCTCCATCTCCTATTCCTACTCGATCTCTACCACTCCCCTAACCATATTTTCGTCCATATTCCGTCCCCATCGAAACCCGAGAATTTGAAACCTTTTCAAATACGAATTATTCACCCTCATCGAAAATTCTCTTATAAATAACCCTTAAGCTCGACCCTAGGGTTCACCACGAAATTCCTCATACCCTACCAGTCCAGAAAAGAGAGAGAATTCGAAGAAAATCGAACTCCAATCCATGGAGTTTTAGAGAGAGAAAGAAAGAGAGAGAAAAGTGGGTTTCGTGTCTACGATCAACCGAAACTCAAATTGATCGTTCCAATCACTTCCCTCAACCCCAAGCATCTCCAAACGTCATCCAATTCGAGCCCAAGGTTCCCCGATCGAAGAAACCGAAGTCTTCTTCTCCAAACGTTCAAGATTCGTTTTAAATCAATCCGACCCGATTCGAGGTACTATAAGCTATTCCAAACACTCCTCTAAGTATATTTAATGTTTTTATACTTAACCCAATAGCCCCCGTTGCCCCATGCATCGAAACCGTAGCCGAAAAACCAAAAAAACGAATTCTGGACGCAACCACCAGGCCGAACCTCGCGGCCGGATGCTCAGCCGCAAACTCTGACCGGTCCAACCTCACGGTTTGGACTGTTTTGGTTCAAATCGACTTTGCGACCCTCCGAACATCGTTTTCGACCCCCGATCTATTTTTCCTAGACTTCCCACACCTCAAAGATCATAACTTGTTAATGTCATATTTTTTTTATTTTATTATCTATTTATTAGTTATTTATTTGATTTCTTGTAAAAGTTTACAAACGAAAAATCTTTGCGACCTTATAAACCATTTTATTAATTCCCAAAATATTTTTTTTAAATTCTTTACATCCTAAAGATGATATATTGTTAATCTCAACATATTTTATTTATTAAATAATTTATTATCCATATTATGTTACTTTTGACAACTTTATAAATCATTTTTATTTTAAAAATAATTCCGTAACCCTCCGGAACCACTTGTTGATACTTGAACAGGTTACGTAGGACCCTAGGACTCCTTTTAGAACCATGCTACCTATTCTAGTGTTATTAATTACTTATTGTATTTATTATGGTCTTTAATCAATCCGTTTTCTTAAATAAATAATAATAATAATACAAGCTTAGACTTATTTATTTATTTTATTTTTTTTTATATATATAAAAACTTTTGTTTAATAAGAGTTTCTTATTTATTTGATCACATCTTGGCCATACAAAACTAAGGGCAACGGTCCATTCATAAAAGGTTATGCGATTTTATGCGTATTGTTTATTTTAAAATTTTATTCTGATTGCCTGTTTATTATTTCAACTTCTGATTGATATGCTAGATTGGACTCTAGAGACATGGGGTGGTATGCGAAATAGAAATCACCTAAACGATGTTAGTTAATGGATGAATTGGAAAGTTTTTGTTTTAAATTGCCTACAGGCGTGATTTTGAAATATGATGAGATTGTGATGAGAATTGAAACTGGCGAGAGTCCAGTGGAACATTGAGAGTCCTGGCGAGAGTCCAGTGGTAATTTGAGAGTCCTGGCGAGAGTCCAGTGGAACATCGAGAGTCCTGGCGAGAGTCCAGTGGTAATTTAAGAGTCCTAGCGAGAGTCCAGTGGAACATCGAGAGTCCTGGCGAGAGTCCAGTGGTAATTTAAGAGTCCTGGCGAGAGTCCAGTGGAACATCGAGAGTCCTGGCGAGAGTCCAGTGGTAATTTGAGAGTCTTGGCGAGAGTCCAGTGGAACATCGAGAGTCCTGGCGAGAGTCCAGTGGTAATTTGAGAGTCCTGGTGGTGTTCCAGTGATAAATTTTGATGATAAAACCTGGAGGTGGTCCAGCGATGTTTTCTGTTGATAAAATCTGGCTGTGGTCCAGTGATGTTTTGCGATGATAAAACCTAGCGGAGGCCTAGCGATATTTTGTGACAGTAAAACCCGGCGGGTAGTCCAGAGACGTTTTCTGTTGATAAAACCTGGCGGTGGTCCAGCGATGTCTTGTGATGATAAAACCTGGCGGTGGTCCAGTGACGTTTTATGTTGATAAAACCTGGCGGGTGGTCCAGTGAAATTTTGTGATGACAGAACTAACGGGAGTCCAGTGGAAATTTTGATGTGGTGATTAATATAGGCAAACCCTAGTTATGGTCTGGGCGTGAATAGTTTTCTCTTGTTGTTAGGCTATTGGACAGATTTGAATAAATTCATGTGTGATACTTCTATTTTACTTTCCTGCATTAATAATATATGGTTATCTGCTAGCTGTAATGTAAGAGGGGTGGTTGGGTTGGATTATTCTACTGGGTGATTTATCACTCACGGATACGTCTGTATCCTGGTAAATCGATTCCTTCGGCGATCAATTTGCCAGGGGGCGCAGGATTCAATGGAGAGGATTCAACGATGGTGCAGTTCAACACAAGAAGAATATCAGGAATAGAGATCAAGTATGCTTGGGATTTGTATCAAGCCTAGAGTCAGCTCTGAAGTTAATGTATTTTGAATCGGTAAATTTATTTTGAGATTGTAATAGACCTTTATTTTGGAAAATTATATTTATTTAGCAAAATTTTCTTAAGAAATTATTTTAGTTTGCTTTCGAAAAATCGGGGCGTTACACCACCGGCGATAGATGGGGAGAAAAGTATGATACGTTGATCGCATGAAGATTTGGTGGAGTATTTATTTATTTATTTTTAGGGGGTCTTTGTTGTGTCTTTTCTTTTTCCTTCTTTCCTTCTATTTATTTTGTTGTTTTGGAGGCTAACTTTTGCAGGTTGTTCGATCCAAGCTGTGGGATATCCCTCTTGCTATATTCGTCTGCTATGTTCCTCCTTTTCGAGGTGATATATTTCCTCTCTTTTACATTTTTGTCCTATCTTTTTATTTTTATACTATCAATGCTGACATTGAATAGTTCAAGTTGGGGGGAGGGATCACTTTGTTCACTTTTCTTTTTGACAAAAAAAAAAGTGGGATTCTTTTTGCATGAGACTTGGAGGCTGTTGAGATTGGCTCGTGATTGATTGAGTTTGAGATGTGATAGTCATTCTTTTAATATTGTTGTGGCATTGTAGTTCTTTTTGCTAGCTTGTCACGAAGAATTTGTCATGATATTTATTTTTAGCACATTTGCACTTCACGTCTATTTGGGTTTTGGTTACTTTTGAGCTGTGACTTAATTATTCTCGATGGCTAGTTTAGTGGAGACTTATGCCTATGTGAGTTTAGAGCCTTACTTTTTCTTGGAATGGTGTCAAATAAACTCTTGTTGTCACAAAAAAGCAAATTCGTTATTGATCTCATTATTTTTGTCGTCAAGTATTGGAAATGTTTTGAATTGCATACTTATCTCTTGGGTTTGAAAAGTTGCATGGTTGTGTTGCCTCTTAGAGAGGATTATAGGCCATCTTAATTTGCTATTTTGAACTGGTTCGTTTCTTTCATACATTTATCTCTTATGAGCCCATTTGAGCCTCTCGCATGATACCCTTTTCTTGTTGACCTCCACCATCTATATTGTGTCTTGAGAAGGTTTAGTAATTATGTGGAGGTGAATTATTTAGAAGAGAGAGGGTAAATGTTGTGAGAATTGAACTTTGTTGATTGGTGATCTTTCCTATATAAAAAATATACAAAAAATAAAAATAAAAATAAAAAAGAAGAGTAAAAAGGGAAGATACCAAATTATTGAGGAAAGGAGAAATACTTGTTCTTACTGTGGGAAAGAAAGGTAGGAAAGAGAGATGTGGCGAAGTTGAAAAGAAAAAAATAAGAAGAAAGAGGGCAACATCGTTATATTTGCCTTATGTGAATTGTTGTAAGTCATTCTCGGACACTTGAATTTTTACCTAGCCTTGAAACATTTTCCCTTACCTGACATTATAATCGGAATTGAAGTCATATTTGATCCTAGGGGAAATGGGCTGTGAATTGGTGGATAGAGAGAGTTTTCAACACTTGATATTCCTTTCATGAGATCATGTGTCCACTTTATAGAGCGTTCTTTTCGTGTCATTATTTGCAGAAGTATCTTGCTTTCATTTACATAACGTTCGCCCGCACATATTGAGAGTATCTGATATGCACCTCGTTTCGAATTATTTCATTTGTTGAGTGCATGACACAGTGAGAATTGAAGTCAAGACTCGGTCCGGAGAGTACTTTTAGTTATTTTTCACTTGTGACCGAAGCCCTTGTTCACACACACTGAGTATAGGTGCCGTGACTCATTTTTATGACTTGATAGTATCTATCTAGAGCTGCTTATGCCCGTTATCTCTTTGTGATGACTTCATATTCTTTACTTAAGATATCATTGAGCTGTCTTACAGGTTTTCGGGTTTCATGTGAGAAGTATTCACAATGTTTGTGGGAGTTCATTGTTGTAAACCCTCACAAGACTCCACTCGTCCTCTAGTGATCACCTAGGGGTTTAAAAGGCTTGTTGCACGTGCTAAGTGCAATTGTGAGTCCTACGAAAGTGACGTGGTTATAATTTATATTATTTGTTTTCTTTGCTCGGGACTAGCAAAATGTAAGTTGGGGGTATGATAAGCGCGTAAATGTTCACATAAACACCCTTTAATTTATCTTTGCTAAGTCTTTTTAATATTGTTACTCGGAATTTAATGCTTAATTATTGTATTGTAGATATTTAGAGAGTTTAATACAAAAATATACAAAGTTAAAATATTAAACGGTGTTCGACGTTGAACTGTTCGAATTCAATCAAGTGAAAATGAAGAATTGGTGGAGGATAGTTTCAGTGAAAATAAGAATTGGATTTAGACTTTTGTCCACCAAGTGGGCCCAATAGTTAGTAATTACTATTTTGATTACATGGTGGGCCACGGACAATGGGCTTTATACGGCTGAGAATTAAAAAGAAAAGAAAGAAAGGTTTTAAAAGGTCGGCACTTCACTTGTTATAAAGAGGACGAGAACAGTCGGCGAAATGGACGAGAGAAATTTCGGAAATTACTTTGCAGCTTGAGAATTACGTTCTTTCATTCAGAGTTGTTTCTCCTTCTGGCCCCGTTTGATAAGTGTGTTGGATTAGACGGGATTAGTAACTAAGTTTTGAAGCTTTATTCAATTACTCGTACCTCGGTAACTCGTTTTAATTTATGTTCTTAATAAAAGTTATGCGCTGGTATTCGATTAGTTGATATTTCTTGTTTATTTTTCATCTCGCATAATAGAAATATGTTTCAAATTAGGGTTTCTTTCATTTCTTGCGCAATGATTAGTGAGTAGTAGTATAGGTAGGGTCGCGGGGTGATTAGCACACCGTGACCAGGTCAGACACATTCTGCTCTTGTTTTTCGAAATAATAATGAAAAAGCAATTTTAGATTAATAAAGTACGTCCGTTAGATGAACCCGGGCATTTTCGGAACCCATGTGAACGGAAGAATGGGGGTCCAAAACTCATTCTCCGCTGCGCATGGGTAAACAGCGACCATAAAGGTTCACATCTTTCGGGGTAGCTTTTTCTCTCTTAAATCAAACGTTTTTAAGAACACCGAATAGAGCAGATAAGTCTGGAACTGGTTGCTAGTACTATGGACCCTACGACCGTACCACCTTTTAATTATTTGAAAAAAAAAAAAACCAAACAATTTCCTAGGTTTTAGTTAATCTCAGCATCAAACGACAAGGGGTGGCTACCTAAGAGCCAGTTCAAATTATAACAACCTGAGTTTTTAGTCAGCACACATCACCGTCTTTGTGGATTCGACTCCGGTCTTATCGGATATTGTGCTATATCGGCCTCAGCCCTACGCTTGGGGCAACCCATTAATTTAGGATTAGAAATCCACCAAGCATTTTTGCACCATTGCCGGGAGCAGTGGAGGACGTGTCAGTTAGTGGTGAGTCTTTTAACATCAACGGCTTTTTTGTCGATTTGGTAATCAAACCACCAGTGGCAGAGCAGAAGTCAATGCGTGAGCACATGCATCCGGAGAGGACCACTCCTCTTCTTTATAAACTTAGGCGATCTAGGATTTTTCAACTTACATGAGGGTACATAGGACGATAATAGACTATCCCAAGCCAAGCTTGTCAAATTGATATTCTCATCTACCTCCCCAATGGAGGCGTGAGTTCAAGCCCTAAGGGGGCAAGACTGGTGTCCAAGGCTGTGAATAGCCTCTGACCCCTTGTGAACTAACATATTGACTAACTAACCCACTGATGTATAAAGGTGACCAAAAAAAAAGTATGCCACATGATATGACTAGTACAAGCATTGGCTACTTTACAGGTAGAGCAACAACTGAACTGAGGTTTTGCGAATAGCTTAATGCTCAGCTCAGTATGAGACGAGTCAATCTCGAGTTTCAAGCTCATTCAGTAAAAGAGTCGAGTTTAAGTTATTTGTTATTGGGCTCGTTTTTGAAAGTTCGATTCATTCGAAGAGGCTCATTAATTTAGTAAACCACAAAGCTCAAACACATCTCTTTTAAACGAGCCAACCTCGAGCTCGATAATTTTGCTTGAGAGTTTAGTTTTGTCTTTGGACGAATATTTGTTCATAGATCAGATTCTTTCAGAGACGATGTTGCTTCACAATGATATCCGTGCCAACGGCGCTCTTACCATAGTTTTAAATATTTGCCAAGACGTACCGTATCGCCCGGTTCGTACCGGGATTTGAGGTCCCCGATTCGGATACGGACCGATATAACGGAAAGATTGAAATTCATAGCCGTATCGGCCGATACCAGATACGTATTGGTCCGTAACCGATTCGGTTCCCGATACGTACCGGTTCGGCAAAAAAAAAAAAACAGAGCATCTTCTTTTCTTTTTTCTGATAGGCATCAGGCACATCTTCTTTTGTGACTAGCGATTATGTAATGTAAAACCTCTATGTTGCATTTTTTTATGACTTAAAATCATCTTACTTTTGCTGTTTATGTCAATTATATCGAAACTCAAATGTTGCATTTTTCTCATATTTGTAAAATCTTATTGACTTGCGGGTTTTAATAAATTATCGGATATTTCACATGAAGAGAATGGGCTATTACATGTCTTAAATTAATTAAAATGTGATAATTTAAGCCAATGTTGGGGGCAAAAGTATATTTTTCAAGTTTTATACATGTTGCTAATGATTTTTAAAAATTCACGACCGCGACACCCGATTCCCGCGACGTATCACCGATACGTCCCGATACCGATACACCGCGACCGATACCGCGACGGCCACCGATACCGAGATTTAAAACTATGGCTCTTACCCTACATGATATTTTTGGTGGGGCCACTCGTGGGGCTAGGCTTGTCAGATCTATAATTTTTTTGGTGCGTTCGTCGCGTTCATACTTGGTTGAGTATTTGTTATCTTTTTATCTTTGGCTAGCTAGCATATTTTATCTCTTTTGAAACTGCTGATTCCAAGTATGAATATATAGCAGATCGCGAGCTCCGGTATTTGTGTCCATCTCAATGTATGAGTCAAGGTGAAGGACATTGACTATTTTGTGTTTTTCTCGTTTACAATAGTTAGATGATCAGTTTGATTTTGCCAAAGATATTTCTAATGAACTCCGTTATGTAAGTGTTGTTGAGTTATTATTAATATAATCATCTCTATTTTGTCAACAACAAAAAAACTTGGAAGAGAAGAGAAAAAGACAGACCCAAAATTAGGTTAAACTTCAGTAATACCAAACATTCAAAAGTTGTTGCTCAATTCCTATCAATCTATTCAACTTGATTTGGATACGAGTCGAATGACCAGCATATCTACAGGGCTAGCTGCACAAAAAATTCGGTAAACCGTGAAATCGATCCGGACCGAATCGATCCGTACCTTTTAGATTTTATCCATGGATTAATGGTCCGGACATGGATTCAAAAATTACAAAACCGTGAGATATGGATTAGGATTGGATTTTCATTTGAAAACCGTGGATTATCCGAACCGGACCGTGAGATATTTTAAAAAATATAAAATAAAATATATATATATATATATATGTAACATATTGTAAATAACTATAATTTTCACCTATTTTTAGAAATCATTATTTACAATACGTCGCATATAGTAATAATGATATCGATTCTTCGCTACTAGCTCTAACTTGTTAATAAATCAGTCAATTGTCAAGGTAATCACATTCGTTTCCTATTCAATCTTCTTATATTTTGAGCTTCTAATTATATGCATTTGTTTGAAAGACGTGTTTGATGATATACATAGACGTACGTGTAGATTTGTGGCTTTAGAGATTAGTGAGTTTGTGTTGGCTTTAACTGATTGTTTTGTGCTTCATTCATAGTATTAATGCAGAATCATGTATTTAGAATCATGAAGTATTTGGTTTTTGGTTGATGCAATCCTGACATAGGAATTCAATCGCTCCTGAACTTTTCCATTCCAACTCCCTAGAGGTATCGATCACACCTGGACTTTTCAACCTTAGACATTTCCATTCCAACTCTTGTAATGACTTTATCTATAGTCTACACCCAGGACGCCATTTCCATTCCATTTCTGCACGTACAACAAGGGTCCCACGTGACCCACATGCAATGTTACGCATACTCGGTGTTCTGTGATGTTCTGGATTCATTTTTATTGGTGTCTGATCGGGGTTCAAATACTTACAGTAAAAAATTTTAGGCTTCGACTTGGATTTTCAGATGACGATGTTGGCTTCATTTTTGTGCGCGTGAGTATTCAAGCCAAAGTAGGGTGTCGATTACCTGAAATCAATATAAACATATCTCACGCACAATATATATCATCTAAAATATTCAACAATAAATAATATAAAATATTTGGTGCTTATCAGTTGGCTTGTATATATACATAACTATATTAAAAAATAAAATAAAATAAAACTCGAGTACACTGTATATATATATCATCCCAGGCCAAACGATGAAGTACTATTAGCCTTGCCATGAATTCTGAGAACGAAGCAAAATTCGGGATGAAGTTCGGTTGAGATAAAATCCTGTCTTGACAATATTATTATTAGGGAAAAATTCAAAATACCCCCCAAGCTCAGGGGATCATCGAAATTCGATCGGAAAAGTAGAGGTGTGGACCGAAGCAAAATCCGGATGTCCTGACTTGAACAAAATCCGGATCAGTCTACACCTTCCCTTTACCTATCGAATTTCAATGATCCAAGTCGCTCAATATGTTTAGAACGTGATTTTAAGGGTACCCGCTAAAAATCAGCAAAAAAAAAAAAATGACCGGAAAGGGCTTGATTTGAGCAGCTTTTTATTAAATTGTTCAATAAAAAACTGTTCGGATGAAGCCCTTCTCGGTTATTTTTTTCTGATTTCCCGGGCATACCCTTAAAATCACATTTTGAATACATTGAGCGGCTTGGATCATCGAAATTCGATCGGAACGCTATTTAACGGAGCCTTTAACGAAATCCGTTAGTCATTCAGATAAAAAGGAGCGTTTTGATTAACGAAAGATAACGTTGAGAGTAAAATTGATTTTTTTAAAAGGTTGGGAGTCTAATTGAAATTTAGAGTAAAGGTTTAGGAGTATTTTGAAATTTTCCCCCATTATTATTATAGTTCTAAAAACGAAGCGAAATTCTCTTTGTTGTTCTAAAGAAAATTAGATAATCCAAAAATTGAGACACTCGGCAAGATAACAAGAAAAATGAAAAGCTCACAATCCATTGGTGGCTCCATAATTTTTTTGTGGGGGAATTTTCAAACTAAAAATTTACCTACTCTGTCAGTAGATCTCCACAAGCTTCTAAATAAAGCTTCTAAATAATGTATGTATATCACATAGGAAGATTTCTTTGGTTTCCTAGAAGGGAAGAGCTTCAATAGAATTTGGGAGTCCATAGCAACATAGACAAACCACCATTCACCAAAGCCCAATTAGCTAGTCTGTACTCTATATAGGACCACAACCAGCCCATAGGATTATTCAAAAAACCAACCAGGGCTTGGTCAATTGATCAGAACTCTTACATCTCATTAGGAGGTCAGGAGTTCGAGTCACCTCACCTGCATATGGGTTACTTCCCTTAGAGGATTTTTCCTTTCTTTCTTTGTCTCTACCCTATAATGGCCTTATTTCTTGTATTGGTTGAGTTGTTGGGCTTGGTTGTCTCATGGACTCTCACAATTGATGTAGTGTCCCGGGTTTGTACTCTATACTTCGTATCTGATGTAAAATGATCTCTTCTATCGATTGACCCAAAAAAAAGTATTATCCAAAAACCTAAATAAAGGCACATGATCCTTTCAAAATAAAATAAAATAAAGGCACATGAAACTGATATGGATGGCATTTCACTACACCAAACTTTATAGTATCTATCTAAAGAAAAAGCAAAAATTGGGGGTGCTTCATTTTCACTGTGTATGTGTTTTGCCTTAACGAACACATACCCGTTGTTTTGGTATTAGTGTCAGTTACTCGTAGGGTAACCTATCTGTGCTTCATTGTCTACAGTCTACATATCTACGTTTTTCTGGATTTTCAAGAACCAATTGTCTTGCACAAAAGAAGAATTTCTGACTTTAACATCAAGCCCAGAAATACAAAAAATGAGCAAGAATTCCTGGTGTTAGTGCCAGTTACTCGTAGGGGACTTCTCACCACTGCAGTGTTTTAAACAGTTAAACCAATCCCACAATGATTTCTCACAACTGTAGATAGAAGTCAAGTGACTCAAGTCAGTCAGGCGGTGGACAATGTTTGCAAGGTTTTACAACTTCCACCATCACATGAAAAGTGTTGAATGATTCAAGAGATCAAATAAAAGAAGTAAATTTGTAATTTCTTTTGTTTTGTTTTGTTGGAAAATTTAAAAGTGTTGAACTTTTTATAGATGACTTTTTACTCTCTCTTTTTTAAAGCTTCTTTCAGTATCTGCACTGAAATAGAAGTTCTTCGATCAACTTTCATCTAGTTAGAAGTGAAGTCAGGTGTTGGACAATAGATGCATTGTGGAGCCAAATCAATTCCAAGTTTTACAAGGCATTGAGCTGTTCTTCTATTACATTATGCAACAAAACTGCACTCAATAATGATTGCTATAGATATCGAAGCAGCAACGGCTTGCAATGTCACTGTTTGGTTCGTTTAGCAGTCCTAGCCATCACATGATTCAACTTCCTTTTGCTTGACCATTCAGGGGCCTAGATGAAAAGGCCTAGGTTATCTATTAGTCGGATGGAATTCACCTGAAACAGGTATAACCCATGCATTTGACAATAAATGATTTGCATATTGGATGCTTTGCATTGCTTCTTGGATTATTTATTTATTTTTATTTGTCTTGGAAGTTTCGTATTTTTTGCCTGATGTAATTTCTTTTGTTGTTAATAGTGTTGGATTTGCATTGTATCTTGTACAAACTCTCGTGAGAACTCTTTTATCCATACATCTATATCTATAGATGAAGTTCTACTTTCGCCCCAAAAAAAAAACTGGACTCACTTTCTCTAAGCCGAGTTCCTGATATCCATGGCTTGGGCCAACAACCTACAAACCTTCCCGAATTTGGTAGAGGGATATGTTTTGGAGGGGAGAAGGGGGATATAATAAGAGGGGGATAAAGATGGGGATATGAAATGAGGGAAGATTATTTTAGAAGGGGGAATTAAAAGATACTTTTTCCCGGTTGCCGGCGTCAGTGACCCATAAGGTATGTAGTACGATCTTTTTCCGGCGTTGGATCTGAGATTTGTTTTGTTTTCTTTTGTGCTCAAACCTGAAATTTCTGAATCGATTAAGGCTTCAGTTCTTGTATGTTGTGAAATTTCTGTTTTGTTTTCTTTCCGGTTGGCGGCATCACCACCACTATCATCTTCTTCTTCTTCTCTCTCTTTTTGCCAGGAAGGGGAAGGAAGAACGCGGGCCCCGTGGGGGCATTTTGGTAATATGGAAAGGGAGATAAGATTTAACCAGGGGAAGGGGTGTCCAAATTTTATCCCCATAAAAATATCCCACCCAAAAATTATTCCAGCCAAAAAAGTTACGGATATACCAAATGTAGACTAAAAATTCAAAAAAACCCCTGAACTTTGAACTCAATGTCAAATAGGCACCTGAACTTAAATAAATTTCAATTGAACACCTGAACTTTCACTCCGTTATCAATTTACCCCCTACCAGCTCTGCTACCCCCAAAGGCACATCAGCCCCTACCCACACACCAAAATGGCAACGTTTTGGTTAAATAAAAATTCATACCACCAGTTTGATGATTATGAGAGCCTTAGAGACAAAATTTGATTATGTCTCTTTATAATAATATGATCAAAATAATCTTCTCACCCGTTCAAACGGATTAAAAATTGAAGCACTTAATTTTTTAATCATATTTTTAATATATAAACAGTGTTAGTCTATTTGTTACTCCTTTATTGCAATTTATATTGCTTAAAAATTAAGTGCTCAGAAAATTAAGTGCTCATAATCACATTTCTGCTCCATATGATCCTAAATAAAGAACACATACTTAATATGAGAGCCTTAGAGATAAAAATGAATTACAACCCTTTAGAATAATATGATAAGAATAAAAACATAGTGAAAATTTGAGCACTTAATTTTTTGAGACCGTTTATATATTAAAAAATATGGTTAAAAAAATTAAGTGCTCCAATTTTTAATCCGTTTGAACGGGTGTGAAGATCTTATTATTCTGATCATATTATTCTAAAGAGACATAATCAAATTTTGTCTCTAAGGCTCTCATAATCACGTTTCTGCTTCATAGGAGGATTGAGACGGCAGGGGGTAAATTGATAACGGAGTGAAAGTTCAGGTGTTCAATTGAAGTTTATTTAAGTTCAGGTGCCTATTTGACATTGAGTTCAAAGTTCAGGGGTTTTTTTGAATTTTTCCCTTATTTAAAATACCTTTTAAGAATTACTAAAAGAACAATTAAGTTTGATATCTATAAGCCCTGTAACGGCTTTTATCAATTTTATCAGTTTTGGATACCAAAGATTGAACAATTCGATAAGCTCCTACCAGGGCTGTTACGAACCCGACCGAACCATATATATTATATATATTTATATAAAAATGGCCCAAAACTAGGTGAAAAAATGCCCAAAAATGGCCCATATAAAAATAGGTGAAAATGACCCCTTATAAAAATGGGTCCAAAATGGCTGAAAATGGCCCAAATAAGGGTGGAAAATGGCTCAATAGTCCATTGTTTTGAAAATGGCCCAACTAATGCCCATTTCGAGGTGGACCGAAATCCCCGATCGGACCAAACTCACCCCGAACCGAACTGAACCGAACCGAAATTAATGCTGGTCGGGATCGGTTTCGGAATTACGTATCCCGAACCTGATCGATTTCCGACAAAACCACTCCGAACCGAACCAAATAACACCCCAGCTCCTACTCACATCCAACGGATACTACGATATTTTATGCATCCTTTTAAAATAATCTGAACGATTTGCAGCCCAACCGTTTAACCTCCACCACATGTTTAATTCCATGGCTAAGAGTACGTAATCTTAATCCATATTCCTTCTTCAGTCCCCCTTGGTGTAGAGTAGACCATACCAAAACCCACAAATATCTCTCATTCCCCATTCAGTTATGGTTCTGCTTCTCCACTCTCCTCTCTCACCCCCTTCCGGCCCATCACTTTTTGGTCCCCAAACAACCCTTTATCCACACACCCATTACTCGTACCGGGTCCGAACCCAGAACCGATCCATCCGCGTATCTGTCGCCGGAACTCCGGCTACTAATCGGAAGGAAGAACATGTAGTCATTGTTGGGGCCGGAATCGCCGGCCTTGCCACCGCTGTTTCGCTTCACAGGTTAGGTTCTGATCACAAAAGCATCAAAAGTTGTTTTTTTATAAAGAGGTGTCCGGTCAGCTTACGCAGCTCGACTAATCTGGGGACCATAAACCCCATCATTGTGTAATTGTGTTGATTGTGTTTTTTGGATGTGAAATTTTGAAGGCTGGGAGTTAAGTCGGCGGTGCTGGAGCAGGGGGAGTCGCTGCGGACGGGCGGAACTTCACTCACACTGTTTAAGAATGGTTGGCGGGTATTGGATGCAATTGGGGTTGGGAACGATCTTAGGACCCAATTTCTTGAAATTCAAGGGTATGTCTTCTTTGTACAGATTAATTGCAATTTTCAATCTATATATGTTACTTAGGACTCTCAAGGCATGTTTGTTAGGCAGAATTATACTCCCTCCGTCCATTTTTTAAAGTTCAGTATTTCATTTTGAACTGTTCCTTAATAAGTGTCCATTTTGTAAAGTTAGTGGGTAAAAGTTGGTGTATTTTCTATTTTGCCTCTAAAAGTATATTCCATTTTGAAAAGTTAGTCGGTAAAAGTGTAATGACGATGTCTTCATAGAGGGTAAGTAGGGAAAATGGAGAGAAAAATTGTTGTGAAATGATAATGATGATATCTCCTTAATAAGTTGGAGTTACGAAGCAGGACACTTTAAGATAAAATGATCTAGTGTGGTGACGCCATCGAATCAAATATCTCTTAGGGATAATCAACGAGAGCTCTAGAGTCAAAATTTAATTATGACCATTTATGATAAAATGATCTGAAAACTAAAATCTTTCCACCGGTTCAAAAGGATTGAAATTTGGAACACAAATATGGTTAAAAAATTAAGTGTTCCAAATTTCAATCCGTTTGAACCGGTGGAAAGATTTTAGTTTTCTGATCATTTTATCCTAAATTGTCATAATTAAAATTTGACTCTATGGCTCTCGTTGATTAGCCTCAAGAGATATTTGACGGGAGATTAGGCCGAAATGTCTTATTTGCCCATAACATTTCGTACAAACGAAGACCAAACCCCATTTTCCGTTAGTTTCATTTACACCGTGAATGATTTTACCAATTTGAGACGAAAAACAAACTACAAGGTTCATTTGGTTACAATTGAAACTAGAGGGACGAAATCGAGACAAACGTAAAACTAGAGGGACGACTACGAAAATTTACCCATTAAAGATTGGGTATCATGTATACATCTTTGTGTGTGGCCAAGGACAGTGGCGACTCCAAGAGTGTGAGAGTATGGGGTCATGCTTTACACCTTATATTATGCAATCAAACAACCGATATCCTAAATATATGCAATTCCCTTACCTAGGTATTAGACTTTCATGGTTTACACTCTGAGCAATATATATGTAAATTATTCATATATAGTACTAGATACCTATTTAAATAAGAGTTTCTCTATCCAATACTCAAAATAAATCAGAGGAGCAAACATAGAATCTGTACCAATGCTTTAGTTTTTTATGCTAAATCTGCAAAAGATATGAGAGAGAAAACTGGCCAGGACTCTAATCGACTAAGCGATAAACGCACAAGGAACTGATGGGTAAAGAGGAACTGAGTTTTAGCTTGTATTCTGTCGATTTAATTTTAGTGGGTTTTTTCATGGAAAATTATCTAGTGTGGTGACGCCATCAAATGTGTTTTAGTCTTTCTTTCATATTATATTAAAAAATTATCTAGTGAGGTGTCAACATAAAACTCTAATGGGGTCATTAATAAATTGGAAAAAATTCAATATAATACTAGTAATTTTTTTTTTCCCACACCATAAGGTCTGGCGTCCCACTGGCTAAGGGGGCGTGTGTTTAGATATTGATGGATGGGTTACAATATTAAGATAAAACTCTACATGCGCATAAAGGTATGTATTTGATATTAATTCGAACTCAAATCGATACATATAGACTCTTCTCCTTTTGAGATATTTTTGGGTGCCGGGTGGGTACCACGTCACCCGGCTGACGTGGTGCCCGAGAAATACATCCGGGCCGTCCAAACGTGTATTGGATGGCTCAGATTGAAATACTCTCTCTCCTCTTTCTCTCTCCTTTTTCTCTTTCCAAATCTGAGCCATCCAAAACCAAAATGGACAGCCCGGATGCGCCGAGCGGGCACCACGTGGTACCCGCTCGGCACTGAAAATCTTCTTCTCCTTTTTAAGGGGGAGGATGGTAGTTGTCTGCCAATTTTTTTCTAAAAATCCTTTTATGGTGTACTTGATTATCAGTCACTGTCTCAAGAATCTCATTTTACATACATTGCCCACACGGCCACACCCTTAAGGCTCAACTGATAAAGTTCATCGAGGCAATGATAAAGTACACTGAATCTTTTTTTTCCTTCTAATAGTTGGTTTCCAGTTTTTAGTGAGATGCCATTATTGTCCACATTCTGAAGAAACACATTCCAGGTCTGAGAAACCAAAAATTTGTAAATAAATATATGAAGGACAACTTGTAAACAATCAAGTGATGCAAAAAAATTATACTGTAGCTTTAATGCACATTATAGACCTCTAAATCTCAAAGTTATGACCATTATCACCTGATTTTACGAAGACGTGATGGAGATCTGCGCAATGCTTCTTTCTTTAGCACTAGAAACTGCACATCGCTAAAGCATCATACTAAACCAGAAAGGTTGAACTTTCAAACAAAGGACTGAGAGGGAACTTTCAAACAAAGAACGGTAGGCAAAAGGTTGAGTATTTGGCGCATGAAAATGTTTGCATCTGTAACTTGTTTTTGCCATCTCACTGTTCTCACATCTAGTAGACTACTACCCTTTGTCAGGCAAGACACTTTATTTTGATGAGAGTGTTGTTTTTGTATTCTATACTGGTTCATAAGTCGGCAGAATGGTCCAATGTTAGGAGCATGAGGTGTAGCTATGGTTGAGGTTAACTAGTATGGAAACTCTGAAGCCATTCATGGGCTGCATATAAAGCATTAGACGGCACGTTAGAATGTTCTATGAATGGCAGGGTAATTAGTGTTGACGGTTATTCATTTTGATTGCTGCACCTAAATACCAATTTACCTGGTTTGCCAAAAACCTCAGCGGAGGTCTATGTATATGCAATGTGAGTATGAGTAGTGGGAAGAGTACCTGAGGTGGTCCTCCGAGAATGTAGTGGACACTAAAATGGCTTGAGACCACCAGAGGTGAAGGAGGAAAGAGCTCAGGGCAGCCTAGAGAGGGGGGCATGGCAGTGGAGAATAAGTGTGTTAGGTGTGCCACCGAAATGTTAGGACTCGCATGAAAGGTTAGATTAATTGCAATTTCAATCTATGTATGTTTGGATTCTCATCAAAATTAAGTGTCTTGTAAAGGTATTCTTAGTGAGCTCGCTCATTTAGGTATGAGCATGCCTCCAGATGGAGTTCAATGGATGGCAGTCATGGTGGCTGCCTCAGTTGCTAAGGGATGGACAATAGCCTCCATAGGCGGTGGACCTTCAAACACCCATATGTAGCTCAGTTGATTTGGCTCAAGATACATAACAACACCAAAGACCCACATGTTAGCCAGAACACCCACATGTGTTCTGGCTAGCTTGTGCACGTTATTATTGATTCTTGGGGGAGCTATCCCACCATTTACTGGGGGACCTAATCAAAACCAGGCCAAGCTCAGTATGGTTTAGCCCCACAAGAGTGGATAACATCTAGCAGGTTTCGAACTTGAGACTTAGGAGGCAGCAAACCCCTACCTCGCAGACCTTGGCACCAGCCCAACCCCTTAGGGTTAAGAGCCACATGTAACTAACTGAATATCGCAGAAGGTGTATTGTCTGAACTGAACTAAACTTATTTTATTGGGGTTCCCATGACATTTGAGTCATTTGACCAATTTACTGAACTCCGCGAGCGCTTCAAGAGGTTTGAAACAGAGCATTGCCAATAGCAGAACTAATATACAAAAAAAAAAAGTTTCAAAAGGAAATGAAGCCATGGCTATGGGAAGCAATTTTGTTGAAAATAAGTAGAAGAAAAAAGTCAATAAGAAAAGCAAAACTGCTAACGACACAGATTTTTTAAAACAGACAACGCGTACAGATGGACTTTGGACCTTTTTGGGTCCCAAAAAAATGATCGGAGCCGCTCATTTTGTTCAAAACATCTTGTTTAAGGTCCTTGTAGAAAATCAGCTCATTTGGATATCGGTAAAGGTGTTTACTAAACACCCAACTTTGCTTCAGAAAAAGGCTATTTTCTGAAGCAAAGTTGGATGTTTCGTAAACCCCTTTACCGATATCCAAATAAGCTGATTTTTTACGGTGACCTTAAAAAAGATGTTTTGAACAAAATGAGCGATTTCGATCATCTTTGTGGGACCCAAAACGGGGTCCAAAAACCATCTGTTCACGCTGTCTGTTTTCAAATATCTGTGCGTATAGCACTGTTGTAAACGTATAGCACTGTTGTAAGAAAAGAGGGCATTCTTTTCTTTACTTTTCCTTCCTCTTTGGGTTTTTCTTTGCCTTGTTTTTCTCCTGAACTTTTTCATGGCATCAGCTGTGCAGGATGATGGTAAAATCACAAGATGGAAGGGAGTTGCGCTCATTCAGGTTCAAGGATGAAGATGAAAGGTTACCAGTCATCTCCCTAATCTTAGACCTTAGTCATACCAAAGCATGTCAAACTTCCATTTGATAAGTACGGTGATAACACAGCCAAGAGGTTCGCGCTGTGGAGAGGAGGATACTTCTGGAGACTCTTGCCGATCAACTGCCACCAGATTCAATCAGTTTTGGCTCCAAATTGAGAAAAATTGAAAGAAGTGAATCAGGTGGAACTTTGTTGGAACTCACAGATGGGTCAAGCATATCTGCAAAGGTGATTTTTCATTTTTCTGTTTGATATTTTTGTTTTGGGATAACTTAATTCATTCCGACAAAACAAGGCCAATGGCCAACACCAGCATCCACAAAACCAGAAGACACAATTACTCCGCCCACTCTCACACAGGACATGGCAGGGGAAAGCCAGAAAGAAAAAGCACAAAAAAAATACAAAAAACCTACCTCTAGAGTCTGGGCTACAGCTACTGATTACAATAGAACTACATGAATACAACGAAAGAGCTTAAGGCTTAAAAATTCTTGAAGACCAATTCCAGCTGCTGCACCGTTGTCTATTCTTAGCTTTGATCTCCATGGATCTCTAGGAGCTTAATTTGTCCTAACCCCCTCTACAATTAGCTTAGCAGTAGCTGCAGGGCTGGCTGCCTTGGTCTGCATAATCCTAACATTCCTTTTTCTCCACCAAATGTAAATCACTGTGTTAGAGTCAGTTTGTTTACTAAATTTAATCTCTCTGTTGAGCTTATTTCAATTTATCAACAGAAAATTCTATCTGTGAGTTAGTTGAGTTGTAACTTCTAACCTTAAAACTGGAACCAATATGCATGGGGAGCTATAGGATGTGAAATGCTCGTCGAGATGATTCTTTGTTCAATATTTATTTGATTCTTTGTCTTATATTGTTATTTTCTTCATTTAACTTCCGGGTATGGTACATTAGACTTGATTGTTTAATTCTTGAGCAAAATGATCCTATTCTTGGGTTCAAAATCTTCAACAGATAGTAATTGGCTGTGATGGGATACGCTCTCCAGTCGCGAAGTGGATGGGCTTCTCAGAGCCCAGATACGTAGGTCATTGTGCTTTTCGTGGTCTTGGATTCTACCCTGGTGGACAGCCATTTGAACCGAGAGTAAACTACATCTATGGAAGAGGATTGCGTGCTGGATTTGTTCCAGTTTCTCCAACTAAAGTTTACTGGTTTATCGTTTTTAACAGCTCGACACCAGGTATAACTTTGTTATGCGTGAGATTATCCTAGAGGAGCTTTTACACTACATAAATAAACTACAATGGACCCGACTCATGATAGTCCGTGCTTTAAGTCTAATGAACGAGCCATGTTAGTAAACCTTCATTCATAGAGGGTGCTAGCCCCGTAGATTGGGAAGCTTTCTATGGATAGTCTCTAAACGTCGTGTCAAAATCACAGAGTTCATAGTTGTTTGTCCAGTGGTTTCTTCCCAGCAGTTTCTTATGCTTAGGAATGTCACTTCACTTCTAAATCTAATGAAGATTGGCCATTTTAAATTGGTTTTATGCCTTAAGTTTTAGATTCACACAACTAATTCTCCTCTGGTTTTGTTTCGTCTAGATCCACTATTATTTATCAAAAGTGTTTTTTTTTTGGGTTAAGTGCCAAACATACTATTATTTATCAAAAGTGTTTTTTTTTTGGGTTAAGTGCCAAACATATACATGGATAAACCGTCAATGTGCAAAATTCCGGCGTGTTCTCATTGAATGCTACTTTCCTGAGTCAAATTGGCAAAGAATTCACCTAAAAGGATTACCCCTTTTACGTACTGTTGGTTTTTTGTTATTCATGTACTGTTAAGTAGCCGAGGGAAAAGATTGTTCTAACAGTTTTAAACTTATCACATGGCAGGTCCAAAGATAACTGATCCGTCAGTGTTAAAGAAGCAAGCTACAGAAGCAGTACAAAACTGGCCCTCAGACCTCGTGAACATAATAAATCTCACCCCAGATGACACAATCATTAGAACCCCATTGGTAGACAGGTGGCTCTGGCCTACCATAAGCCCTCCCGCTTCTTCCGGTAAAATCGTGCTGGTTGGTGACGCGTGGCATCCAATGACTCCGAATCTCGGTCAAGGCGCTTGCTGTGCACTAGAAGATGCAGTAGTTCTGGCAAGGAAACTGGCTAGTGCGATCAAGACTGGTTCTACTTCAGTTGAAGACGCTCTAAGATCTTACAGTAATGAAAGATGGCCCCGTATCTTTCCGTTGACGGTACGTGCAAATCTCGTGGGATCACTTCTGCAGTGGGATAATCCGGCAGTCTGTTCTGTTCGAAATAATGTTATCATACCCAAGGTTGTTAGGCTCGGACCTATGTTGGAGCATACTAACTTTGATTGTGAACCTCTATAGTATGGCTGGAAATTCAGGTCTCGACGCGATTTCAGGCTAATGTCTGATACCCAATATATTGTAAAGTTGTTTCTACAATTTTTTGTAAAATGCTTTTGACTGTTACAAGTAAACTCCATAACAGCTTTTCTGTTTGGATTTCAATACGATAAATTTAGCACGAGATACGTATGAAAATTAAATAACTGATTCAGTGATTCTATGTTTTTCAATTACAGAAAATGGAAAATTAAAATTAAAAAAAAAGGCTCAGACAGTTAAAATTGAGATCCACATGAATGAACATGTACATGTATAATGGTGACTCTAGCTTATCTAAGAAATATTTATCTTACAACCTTTCCTCACTATTGTGGGTCTGGATCTGCCAAATGCTTTGATGATTTAGAGTACCTCAGCTCCAGGTCTGAAAGCCAGCTGCTTGTGCCATTATCATCAATATATCCATCAACTATTCAGGCTCCCAATTCTGGCAACAAATGGACGATCTTTATGCACCAAATCTACTGCTGTAGGAGAAAGCAAATGGCCTTGGATTTTGGAAAAAAAGAAAAGTGCTCAAGCAACTTAACAGTGTTGACCAAGTTACTCAAAATATGAATAATCAAACTCGACTTACGAACATAATCAAGTTTGAACCGTGTACGTCATGCTCTGATATCGTATTTTTTAACACAAAATGAGTAAAATGAAAAATAGCTAGTATATAAAGGAAAACACCGATAATAAGTATGAAAAATAATCAGAACATTGAGCTTGTCTTCATTTCTCAAAGTACGTAGGTATTAGGAGGCATCCAGAAAGAGAATCTAATTAAGGACCACGCCTTATTGTAGGCAGGCTGAAATTCATGCCATATGTCCACAAGCCTTAATGGCTAAACGCTAACACTAGTAATGACGGCATCTAGAAAAAGAATCTAATTAGGGACCAAAATAGCGCATTCAGACAAAAAGAGTTATCTAAAAAAGCAAACAAAGTGAAGACCAGAAAAGACTAGTTAATAAAGGGAGAAAGTGATTATAATTTCGTATAAAAAGGAGAAAATGCCAAATCTTTTGTTTGAGTCATAGTCACAACAACAACAGAACCCATGTAGTCCCCAATCATTGGGGGTATGGGCGGGGGAGGATTGGAGACAGACCTAACCTTTGGCAATATGTACAAAATGGCTGCTCTCAAAATCTTTCTTCCCAAAGTTATACCGACAAACTAGACCATAAGGCAGCACATAGCAAGGTATGAGAGAGGTAGCGCGTCTGTTAGTCCAAGGCTTTACCCAAATGCTAGTTCGGTTACAGTAATCTTGCTTTGGCATTTAACATGATCAAGGGTCATAATCTCAGTTTATCGATTTTCCCTCACTTTACTATCAATATCTACTATATTATCATCCAGCCCTTATTCCTAATCTATTTTCCTAGTTTGGTCACAAATCAACCTCAAACATACTCATACGGGCACCATATTAATATCTGGGTTGCTTCATAGCTGTGCAGATTCTATCTTGTCATTTCGTGATACTAGTGACTAGACAAGCCACCAGCAACATGCGTCCACTTTGTCCATTGAGCCTTGGCAAATGTCAATACTAATATCTTACTCTATAGTCCATATGTATAGTGAAAGCTACCATTTGATCAAGACCTTTAGCAGATTGTTCCTATTATTCTAGTCCAATGTAATCCCGGATCATGCATGTTTTCTATAACTCCAGGCCAAGGTCTTTGCCTAATGGGATAGCACGTCCTCCCTTAACCACGATAAGACTCTCCACATTCTTTAGGTAAGAATTAAGTATTAGGAAAATTTAACGACTCATTGAAGACATATTGCAGTTAGATTAGTGTTTTAGTGGTCGTTCGGGTGTAAGTATTAGGAAAATTTCAGGTGTAATGTGATATCTTTTTAACTCTCTTTTTTTTTTTTGATAACTCAGGCGTCCAGACTCGCTTACACGCACCTCAACTAATCCTAGGAGCCATCTTTTTAACTCTATAAACCAAAAAAATGAGAATCTAATGAGGAGCATCTGAATTTCCACTTCCCTGTGCATTCTAGAATCTCTGCCAAACACTCCAAACACAATTTAAGAATCCAAAATCAGGACTTTCCAACACCTTTGGAACAAAGGCTCATTGAGCTGAGTTGTAAAAGTCATTTATCTAGTCATGATTACGAGAATCACACATAGTTAAATATGACATCATCCTAATGTAACATGGAGAACAAAGATTCCAGTGTTCAATAGGATGGAGCTTTGGCTCTCCTGCGGTCTAACCCTTTGAACCTGGTCCTTTGCTTCGATTCCTCTTATTCCCATCTCCTTTTGCAAAAAGTACGCATGATAATACACAAAATCACGTATTACTATAGTTAACTCAGCATGGTTTTTAATCTACCAAAATCAGACATCAAATGGGGTTGCGTGACAAATAACAAATCAATAAATGGGTTCTCACCTACGAAAAGAATATGAGATCAATTGGGGTTGCGAAACAAATACTAACAAAGCAAACAAAAATGGGTTCTCGTCTACCAAGAATCTGAAATCAATCAAATAGTGGGTTTAGAAACAAACATAAAAAGCAGATACTAGAAGGGGTGACCTGGGGTGGAAAAGAACCAGAGGATGATGCCACAGAGGACGAGCAATAGAGGGATGAGATGGACGGCGGTCTCTGCCGATTTGAGGCGACTCCTCTCCTTGTTTGCCACGTAGGATTGGGGATTGTATTTGGGTAACTGGTCGGCGGTGGTGGTGGCCGATTCCGACCTGAAACTTTGGTTAGACGGCGGGTGGTCGGAGTATTCGTCCGATACTCGGCTCCCACTCGACGAACGGTGCATATTACTTGGTGGAGAGAGAGAGAGTTGAACGCGTCTGATCGGTTGTATTCGTTTTGGGCGGCTGGGTGCTTCGGTTTTTAGTACTTTTTACTCGGTTCGCAGAAACCTCCCGTAAAGTCTCCAAAACGAAACACTCTGCCTAACTCAAAACCAGTTTTCCTCTCATTTTGAGAAAATAAACAAAGCAGCAATAAATAAGTATTTACGGAGCGGCCTAATTTAGATGATCCGGATTGAAAATAATGACGTAGAACAAGTGGAGATTCAATTTCATGATCAATTGGACCGATCAAAGCTTCGGAAGCCCAAACGATGCTTAATTACAAATTACCTAATTTGGCAAAATTTAGACGAGCTCCGATCGGGTTCAAAATTGGTGGGTTGACTTATTTTCGCGCTGTGGTAAATACTCACACCCCGAGGTCATGACGTGTAGTGTTTTTCGTCCTCAAACATTCGTTTAGTCCCTCAATTTGATTATTTTGCCGTTTTAGGAAAGTTTTGCTTCGTTAATAACTCTTAGACTGTAATTCCTTACTACAGTAGTTGGTTCTTTTTGGAAAGTCATGTTTTTCTTTCCCGTTTTCAATTTTAGGAGTTTCCCCAAATTATAAGATTTTTTATTTTTCGGCTTAATTTTATAGGGTTTCGTGTTACACCTTATATAAGGGTTATAACCTAATGTTTTGATCAATAATATTCAGACTTTGTCTCTTTCTCTCGTGAACTCGAGTTTATCAATCATTTGATTAGTACGCAACTAATCTTTCTTGTTAATTCTGATGCGTCAAAAATAATCTCTTAACGGTAATAGATAATCTATTACCGTTAAGAGATTATTTTAATCCGGACCATCAAATGCTAAAACAGACGGTTGCAATCACCCAATTCCATAAAGAGCTGATTTACAACGACTCCGTAAATAAGTACTCCGTATATCTCTTTTATTTTTCTAATGATAAGTCGACCGCACCTCCAACCACACTCCGTTCATGTGGAAATCTATGCATTGGAATCTTTTTTTTTTAAGTTGAGTCTGCCGTTGCTGTTAGAATGGCACCAACAACACTCAACCGGATGGCGAAAACTCAGCAACCAACTCAACCAATTTTTATTTTTCCTGAATTTGATGAGACACACACTTACTTGTCCTGCCGTCAGCTGTTAGAACGGCACCACCAGTCCACTAGACTGGATGCGCGACAACGCAGCAACCAAAGAAACCGATGGTTCAGATCGACGCAATAACAGAGGCACTACGATAACCGCATGTGCGGTGCGGTGACCGAAAATAAAATTTTATGGAGCCTTGTAAGAAATCTGATCCAATGAATTTCTGTAGATGTATTTTTTTGAATTCGTAAGGGCAAAACTACGAATTCATTTTATGTGAGTAGTTTGTGTGATTGTGCGTGTAAGTGTGTGTGGTAGTTTGTGTGATTGGTACACACTTTGAAAGGCATTGAATTAAGCAATATTTTGTCTCTCTCTCTCGTAGGCAGTCAGACGAGTACATGTTCATAATGCCATAACAATTGCAGAGAAAACTTATTAGAGATCGTACGCAGGAGTTTTAAAACCCAAAACGAACAAACCCTTCCTAACTACTATTTTAATTCAACCCTCAACACGGTGCCATAGCTTCAACATCTTCTACTAAACATTATGGAATTCATATAAAGATTCCTTATCAAATCCCAAACTTATAAACATCACCTTGAGACAGAACTCAGTTCACTACAATGTCAGACCTGCTCATTACTCCTTACCAATAGCATTACTGTAGAACACAAGACATTCGAAACAAAGTTCTAGTACTTCCACCAAGAAGTTGATTTGTTTTTAGGTATATCCTTCAACGTTTTTTGGGGTATAAGAAAGATGAGCTTGAGATTGGTGGTACTCTTCCATGTTGCCCCTGGCCGAACCTACAAACTCACTACACACATCATCAAACAAAGTATTTATCTCTCAAACTCACTGCACACATCACACAAAAAAGTATTTCTCTCTTAGACCAAAAGATCCTGTAAACACAAAACAGAGCCCAATCCTGACCCCCCCCCCGCCACGGTTCCGCACCAAGCAACACCCCATTTATGCCGGTTCTGCCACTGTTTTCTCCTCCTCCATCCCCCACACACCTGCAAAACAACGTCACACTTTCAGCACCAAGAACCCTGCTCATTAACCGCATAGCAGCAGAGAGTGCTTTACATACAGTCCCTGTGAAAAGTTTCTCATCTTCCTAGGTAGAACTGTAACCGTTTTCCATCAATTTTCAAGCTGGATCGCTTGATCGTTTTCCATCCAATCTTCTCATATTTCTTTTAGCACATCAGTTGCCACCTATTTATTTCTTTTAGCACATCAGTTGCCACCTAATAGGCTAATTGCATAGTGTATCCTCCAGTTCTTGTACATCGCTGCAAAAAAATTTAAGAAAAAAAGAAGTGACCTAATCAACATAAGCAATCCAAGAAATAGGTTAATGTGGTTTTCAAATCCAGGGAATGGATCAAAATTAAAGGCATTGGTGGGAGATTTGTTCTTGAGGATGCCAGAGAGAGTTGTATTTTTTAATCTCTTTACGGATCAGAATCATTGCCATTTGTGACTGCTACATATTGAGACAATGACAAATAAGTAAGTGGCAGCTGCCAACCATCCTTCATAGAAGAAAAGAAAAGCGAACAGAAAATGGAAAACCATTTACCTTTGCAAAACGAGTCACAGCATAAGGCATTTTGAGAATACTGACTTGACTGCTATAAACATGGATTGTTGTTCAGTGATTTGGCCTATACATGGAAATTATGTCTTCACACTTCAATTAAAAGAAACAAACCCTTAAACTGTATGCGCTAGAAAGAGAATATAACATTTTTTGCATGATCTTACTGTTGTTTGTATGACTGCTTAGACAAAAAAGATTACATGTTGCCGGTTCGTCTGATTTTCATGCAGCGGTTCCACCGACAGGCAATGTCACGCCATGCAATTATTTAAAGGGTGTATCCAGCCAACGAAATGCATTGTGCCATTGTGGGTCTTTTAGTAGTAGCTATCAATATTCTTGAAAACAAGACAGACACCTTCGTCTTTCTAATGTAGAACAGGAAGATATAGACATAGATATAGAAAGATCAATGTAACATTGACTCCAGGAAATACCAAACATGCTGGTTTTGAAGAGGTAGACGAATTTGATAATTCTGATATGCGTCCTACACTGGAGGTTAACATAATGCAAATAATCTCAAGCACGAATCTAGCTCCTGTCGTTAAACAAAAAGGTGCAACCATTACACATAATCCAGAAAGAATGTGCGTATATTCGGGTTCAATGTTTGGCGATGTCATGAACTACATAAGCTATAGGGAAACCATCCGCCAAGCATCGTATACGGGTTCAATGTGTGTTGTGCCAGAAATAGCCAATAAAGAGGGATGGTCGTAAGGTCAAGATTTGTCTTGCTTGCATAGAAAACAAAGGATATGACGTCATTCATGATGGTTGATACAACTATCAGCCGTGTTGCTTTAGTTTTAACTCTCACTCTTATCCCGGTCTATGTGAAATATACCCCCTCTTAGACCACTTTCTCGGGGCCCACAACTCTAGATGACTCTTTCCTCGATCTCTATTAATCTATCATCTTCGCAATGCAATTTCAAAACAGGTCAATTCAAATTTAACTTACTGAAACCACCAATCATCCAAGTGTAAGCCCTCATGATTTCCATGGACAACCTCATCTACCAATTCTGTTTTTTGGGTGCTGAAATAGATCATCTATCATTTCAACTGAATCATCAACTTTTCAATCTTCTTGGTTTGCTCTTTACCGCACAAAGTGACCGTAGAACTTGGACATGCAATCTTATCATGATAACTACCTCTTGTCCTTATTGCAGCTTAATCAAGGTTTACGCAAGAAGATGGAGAATCAATATAAGGCTCCACCCACAATAAGACTCTATGAATCTTTACTTGCATGTTGCACTTGTAAATTTATCCACTTATCAATGGGACTCTCTTGGTCATACAGGATTTACAAGCTTCCTCTTACAAAAAACCTAGGCCCTAAACCCTAAATTTTAGACCATATATCATAGGAAGTAGATGTTAGCAGACATTGTGACCCTTATATAAAGGTACAAATGAATTCATGTTTTGCCTAATAATGACTTGTACTTCGGACAGTGTGACCCTTATTTGCTTGTTTCTTTTTGGTAAGCATGCTCTGCTTAACAAAATGAAGCTGAACTGTTTCTCTTTCCAATATCGCAAAAACATACATCTCTTTTTAACATTTTCTTTCAAGGACAATTTGAGTAAAAATGGCTGTTTTTAAGTAAACAAATATGTCCATTTACTATTCTTTCTCTTGACCCAAGAATTCCACCATGCCTACAATTGTCTGCCTTGTTTCTACATTTTCTCCTTGGCCAATCTTCATTCTAAGCTTAACTAAGTGAGACGTTGTCTTCATGCAACTAAACCCTAAGTTCATCAAGAAAAAGTAGTGAGAGTGGTGCGTGGATTTTCTTCGTTGTCTCAAGAATGGCACTCATCTAAAAAACCAATACAGGAACGATCATCTTACTCGGAATTTGTCAAAAAGGCTTTGTTTTTTAATTGTCAAAGACGAAGACATATTTCCCTTGCAGAACGTGATAGACACTACAAAAGCTAAAGACATTACTCCTTCAAAAACCAGTCAATCTCAAAGCTAATTCTAGTTTTAAAACTTCATGGCAAACATATATATTCTCAAGTCTCAACAACCTAAAATCTGAAAAGGAAAAAAAAGATCAAACATATCAAACAAAATGTGGAAAACTCGTGAGTAACATATAATGTAATGTAATGTGCTTCAAAAAAAAAAACATATAATGTAATGTAATGTCAGCTCTTTAAGTTTTGAACCAAACAAAAAGAATGGTGCAACTCTTGTTGACCAACCTTAAACATTTCTTACGATACCTGTCCATGTTTTTCTCCTCATGTCTTGAGCCCAAAAAGAAGAAGAAAATATAGGCTTCTCCACTTCAATTTGCATTCCTGTTGTTACCTTTTCCGCTTTCTCCTACCCAACACATTCCAACTTCCAAAAAAAAAAAAATTAGAAAGAAAAAAAAGGAACATAGCTGGAACAGAACTCAAATGGCACTCAAAAGTGAAAAGAAGAATTCACCAGTGTTTTCTCTTTATGTCAATAATCGTTGTGTGTAGTTGAACCGACCAGACTAAGCAATCTTGACAAGTAACTAAGTAAGTATGAAGCCTTTAATATTCCATAGCATCAAAACCTTACATGGTGTATTCGTGAGAATTCACATCTTATAATCAACGCCAAGTAGGCACCAACCTAATATGAATGGAAAGTAATCTATAGTGCTACAACAGTCACTTCTGATTACATCATATAAATACCTCCTTATCAAGAAGCATGTACAGCAGAATCTGCGGCAAAAATACTACAAATTGGGCAATTGGCTATAGGGCTAATATGCTTTATTGCTTTTAGAAATAATAGAAGTCAAGAAACATGATTACGAAAAAGTTTCATCTTGTTGGCAATGTTGTTTTAAATGGATATAATGAAGTAACCTAAAGAAGTTGTTTGGCAAAACCTTCTTTTTTTTGCATTTCTAAATCCTTATTTTATACAGAAATGAATTACTCTAACAAAGAGGAAGTTCCTCTTAAGGACAAATGATTTTAAATTACTCTCGATTGACATGTTCTCTAGATAAATAGCAACTGATACTCCCTCATCGCCCAAAAACTGTGACACAATATCTAAGTATACTAAATGTTTCAATGAAACAATGGAACCACCACCCAAAAATGTTCAGAAATCAAATCAAACAGTTAGTGCACATGACATTCCATCAATGGAACAACCCTTGCTTCGTTTAATCCAATTGCAAATCCAAAAGGCCTAGAAACATTGAGGGATGCAAATAACACCTCCCAACAGGGGAACAATTGCCATGAATTGTGACTGTAAGACTGTTCATGAATTAGAGCATTCATAAGCAATTGGCATGAATTGGATTTTCTATAAGGTGAGTTTGTCGCTGTCATTGAAGCATTTTATCTAACAGTTAGTAGGCAAAATCATAAGAAAGGACTCGGTTCATATGTTTGCATTGCATGAGGGATTTGTTGCCTTCATCATAAAACAATGGGAATACATAAAAAGCAAAATTAATGGTGAAATTTAAGCAAGAACAACCATCTTCCCGTTGGAAAGTGCTGTGAAGCAAAAATACTTCACTCGTGAAAAATGGATGCACGAACGAAGCAGAGGGAGGTTCTTCCACCCACAGGATTCATCAGACCAGAGAGATAGAGAGAGAGCACCGTGGGCAAACGGCATTCTGCCCTGTTCAGGGCGAAGTTATTGAATCTACAGGAATGAAAAATATAATCATTCCCCATTGCCGGTCACAGATTTGCAAGATATTGTATACCACTTGCACGTAACAGATGCTGTCCGTAGAGGAATTACAGTAATTTCAAACTTCGAATATTGGGGGCTGGGGGAAGACAAAGTTTAAGATTGAACTTAGCATTTTTTTGCCAGCGGGAACATTGGCAGCGATACATTATTTTGCATAGATATATTATTTTGCGGGTCTTACAAAATACACGGTTTGAATTTTTCAAAAAGATGTGCGTAGGGGGCCCACACGGACTGTCCGGACAGCCCATTGTCCGGTTGATCCGGAGAGAACTTATTCTAAAATCTTTAAAATAGAGAACCAATTCACTCCAATCAAACTCTATATTGGTGGTAAGGAAACCGTTTGAATAAATCAGTATTGACGTACATAGTACTCTTGAACTTCTAAGAATCTGAATTCACTGATGAAAAAAATGCTTGTTGAAATTCTTCTACCATTAGCTGATGAGTCATGGCTAGTTTAGTAAGGCCAATGTTGGATTAATGCAAGATGAACAACTTTAGTACTTTAATTTCCTTCAGAAGATCAATGGAAAATTTGAGAGCATAGCATCATCGTATGAAAATTGTTTAATGATTCAAGAGATCATATAAAGAAGTAAACTTGTAATTTGTTTTGTTTGGTTAGAAAATTTAGAAGGGGTGAGCTTTTTACAGATGATTTTTTTTTTTTATACTCTTTTCAAGCTTCTTCTAGTATCTGCACTGAAGTGGAAGTTCTCCAACTTTCATCTAGTTGGAAGTGAAGTCAGGTTTTGGACAATAGATGCATTGTGGAGACAAATCAGTCCTATGTTTTCACAAGGCATTGAGCAACTCTTATATTACATTATGCAACAAAACCGCACTCAATACCTATTTGGAATGGCTAAAGAAAATTGCGAAGCAGCAGCGGCATACAATGCGCTAAAGATATCTATACAATACAAAAGCTTATTATAATGTGCTTTAGTCATCGTTATTGTGGAATGGAGGACCAAAAACAATCATATTTTTGCCTTTGCTCGGTGGTAATGAGTAAGAACTTCGACAAACAAACAAATGTGAACAGCCCCTGAAACATGGGGATTTTTATGATCACAAGGTATCATACAATTCTATTATACAGATATACATAGAAGAAAAGTTTTATGCCTAAAGTATAGAAAAATTTATTAACCATATGGTTCATCAGTTACATTACTCATCCATAAAGTTATGAAAACTGAGTATGGAAGCATCATCTGCCTCCAGAGAGAAGGGACTCTGCAACAGAAGAAGAGTGCGTAAACGGCTTCCCCATAGAAGAAGACGGATACGACAGTGCAAAATCATCAAACCCTTCGCGGTGAGCAAACATTAGACCCGCGGCAGAAATGCCCATTAGTTTCAACTCTGGTAGAGGAATATCTCCCTCCAAATACTGCACAACTTGCCTCATATTCGGCCTTGCGACCGGCTCAGAGTGGGAACACAACAATCCCAGCTTCAAAACCAACTCCACTTCCTCCACCACATACTCACTCCCCAATTTAGGATCAACAGTTCGCAAAACTTCCCCTATGCTCCAAAAGGAAAACACCCAATCCACCAAAACTAAGTCCTCTGCTGCTGCTCGTGGCTCAATGGGCCTCCTCCCACATACCACCTCAAGCAAAAAGGCACCGAAAGCATAGACATCGGTGCTCGTTGTGGCCTTCCCGGTTCTAGTGTGCTCCGGTGCAAGATACCCAAGTGTTCCAACCACATGAGTGGTTTGTGGATCGGTTCCGTGATCATACAATCTAGCTAGCCCAAAATCGCCCAATCTCCCATTTAATTCGCCATCTAACAACACATTACTCGCCTTGACATCTCTATGAATAACAACTTGCTCCCACCCTTCGTGTAAATAGAAAAGGCCCGCCGCCACACCCCTGATGACTCGAAATCTTTGCTGCCAATTGAGGGTACAACTCGGCTGGTCATAAAGCAATTTATCTAGACTTCCACTAGGCATGTAGTCATAGACCAAAAGGAGCTCCCCTTTTCGGCGACAATAACCCAAGAGTTGAACTAAATTCCGGTGGCGCATACGTCCAATACTAACAATTTCCGCCACGAATTCCTTCATTCCTTGCCTAGATTCATGTGATACCTTCTTCACTGCGACCTCAATTTTTGAAGTAGGCAGTATTCCTCTATAAACCCTACCAAATCCCCCACTCCCCAATAGCCCCTTTTCCCTAAACCCTTTGGTGGCAATATACAAGTCCTTGTACTTGAACCTATGAGGCCCATAGTCAAGTTCCCAATCTTCAAGCACTTCAGCAAACTTCCTCTTCCTTCCAACATAATAAAATACCCCTGAAACCACTCCAGACACCAAAACTAAACAAATCAAAGGCAACCCAATTGTGAGAAGCCTAGAAACTTTCTTGGGTCCGATGCGAGGAAGCTTAGGGAGTTGAGAGAAATCAAACCCATCAGCCGATCCATTCATCTTAAAGCTCCAAGCCAAGATATAATGAGAAGTTGTGACTGATCCAGTAGAGGAAGAGAACCCAACGTACATATTTTGGTTCAAGATCGGGGAAAGATCCTTAGAAAGAGTCAATAGCGGCGTGCTTGGCTTGAGCGAACGAACCGGAGCCATAGTAACTTTCATTTCCTTCTTTCCCCCATCGTATTCAACCCAAACTTGCATCGCCTTACCGCTGATCAGACTCAAATTTTGAAACATCCCATTTGAAGAATCGTACCCAGCTGGCTTGGACGCAACAGAGTTCAGCCCATTAATGTCAATGCCAACATGGTTATCATTTATATCTTTAAACTCGCTACTGGTTATTGTATCAAGCTCTACCGCAACCACGTGGTTGGTAAAGTTCCCGTTATTGCTTCCATTGAAGAGGCCCAAGTACTGGCTGGGGAGGGCACCGGGGAGGTGCGGGGCGGGGGCCACGACGAAGACGATGCCGTGGCCGGAGAGGGTGGGATACTCGGGGATTATGGAGAAGACGAAGGAAGTGGAGAAGGATGAGGCAGTGGCGTTCGGGGAGGGTTTGAAGGGGAATGGGGTGGGGAAGAAGGCGTGGCCCTGTTGTTGGCGGGTGCCGTTGGTTAAGGCTAAGAGGCCCGAGGGTGTGAACTCGGCTATGCCGTCGAGGGTGAGGTTTGGTGAGGCGGCTTTGAAGTTATTGAAGGTGAAGCTGGGGTGGTCTTGGGCGGGTGTGGAGGGGAGAAGAGCGAGGAGGAGGAGGAGAGGAGAGAGAGAGAAAAGAGGAGTGAGAAACATGGCTGTGGAATGATGGGTGTGAGAGTTGAGACCAATGTTTTGAGGGAATGTGATCTCCTTTTTTTTTGATCATTGTGATCTCCTTTTATTTGGTCGGATGTAAATCTTGGTGTGGGTTTCGTGTGGTATTGCTGTGTTGTGGTGGGGTTCTTTGGGAGGATATGCATTATGCAGGGTCGCCATGGGTATGCCAAGTGTATACATATGAAAGGAATCTTGGCCAGTGGGTACTTTTTTTGGCCAGTGGGTACTTGTTGGTTTGAATTTCAACCTAACATGTAGCCCCCTAAATAAGCCACCTAACATGTAGCATTAAAAACTAACAAATACTAGTAACTCTTCCCTGGGATGTTTCGCTCCGGCTCTTAGATCCTCGTTTTAAGCTACCGCTCTCAATTATTACCTTCACAAATAATTTTAGTAGTTTGAAATATTTTTGAAAGACTCTTTCATGCTCGTGCTCGCACTTATATACTCGCATTATGTGATTAAATTTGTGATAATCTGGCTTCAAAGATGAAAATTAACCAATTTCTGTTCACCAAATCTTTTGTTAATTTGGTGGCTCACAGTACACAATACTCTAAAGTGTTCAAAGTTAAAATAGGAGGGTATTCAAATAAGGGGGCATTAAAAAATATCCTAATCCTTAAGTGTAGATATTTAGCTTTACGTGAGAACAAATTTGATAATAGTAGTAATTTTGAATACCATAGCGTTGGCTCTAAAGCTGCCGTTGTACAATTATACTACTCGAAACGTACAGTAAAATTTTACAATAATTTCTTCAATATCAAAGTGCATACAAATTTCTAATTAAATCGTCTGACCACGGAGAGACCATTCTATCCTTCAGAAACAATATGCTCTTTCCTCTCTTGAAGGTATGTGGTGTTCACGTATTTGGATAAGGAGCCCCTACTCTTACGTCAAAGGAGTAAATTTGCACCTAAAGCATTAATGTGGATTTCACTTTCAAGTATGTGGCTCGTACGATGATGTGTGAGGGAAGAAAGCACCCTCCCGTAGCGGTTCTCTCGAAGCAATTAGTAATTCTCCATTTTTGTTAGAACAGAAGCCTAGATTTCTAGAAGGAAAACAAATTGATTGCCGGCGGGCCAGAGCCCGTACTGGACAGTTCGATTATGCCACTTGCTTTGTCATTCCTCCTTCAATGGACCCAGACATGGCCCCTGAAGTCTTCTGGTGACAATAGTAGTCAATTGCCGCCCGCGCACGACTGCTTTAAGGTGGGCTGCGGCTTGAAACATGTGATTTCACTGATTTGTTGTTTGTTTTCCTAATTAATTCTTGTAAAATAATTTTCACACTTCCCTTTTAATCATTCATACTCCTTCTTCTTTTTTTTTTCTTTTTTTTTTATCTACATGAAATTACAATATTGTTTTTAAATGTGTGAAAAAGTGTATTGAACAAATGATAAAACAGTAATTTCAAGTGGATAAAAATAAAAATAAAAATGTGAATGGTAAGAAAGAGAGTGTGAAAATAAATTCCTAATTCTTTTGGTTTTCACTGTTCAAATGAGGACTTTAATAATGCAATGTACTATATGCATAGACTTGAACAAAAAAGGCACGTGACAGTGGGACCACCATGGCTGCTCTTACAAAAGCATCCGCCAAACTTTTTGGACTCTAATGATAAAAAAAAAAACACTTTTTGGACTCCGATTCTGTCTATTTGATTCGGATCAGTTCGGTCTATTTGAGTGCATTCGGATCGTTTAAAAGTATTTTGGGCGGCCGATATTTAAAGTGATTGTTATTTTTTTTAAATATCCCTTTAAATTTGGGCCATCCAAAATATTTTTGGATATTTTGGACGGCCTAGATGCAACAAATGGTCCGAATTGGTCTGAAGCAAATGGACGGGATCCGCCCCAAAACTTTTTTAGGATTTCTTGAACCAGTGATAGTCTGATCTTTTTAGCATGGTTTTTTAAATTTCTTTCTTTTAGTTTTTACAAGATTTGGGTCAAATTCTTACACTAAATGGAAAAAGTATAAATATATAGATTAAAGTTGAAAAAAATTCATAAAAGACGGAAAAGACCAAAACAAATTGGAAATTTCGAATTTTGGAGATAAAGTTGGACCTTTTTTTACCAATAAGACCAAAAGATTTTATTAACAACAAAAGTACTATTTTCATCAACGAAAATACCAATAGAAGTTGTGTAATTCACCCTTTATGAATTGTGAATTATCATGTTTAGGTTTTGTTTCAAGATATACTGAAGAAAAAAGGAAATATAGTATCCCGTATATGTTTGATCGACCAAAAAGAATTATTGCATTAAGAGCGAATGGTTATTTAATTAGCAAAAAAACTATGGGTACATATAAACATGTACATATCGTGCACATATGGATTTTGTGGGGCCCACCTCGGGTCCCACAAAGATGATTTGAACCGCCTATTATTTTTAAAATATTTTTTTATGGAACCCCGTAAAAATCCAGCTCAACCCGATATCAGTAAGGATTTTTTCAGAATTTGTAGGGGCGAAACTACCTAACTGCTCAGTTCCGCTCCTACAAATTCAAGAAAAATCCTTACCGATATCGGATTGAGCTGATTTTTTACAAGGCTCTATAAAAAAATATTTTAAAAGTAATGGACTATTCAAATCATCTCTGTGGGACCCGAGATGGGCCCCACAAATCTCATATGTGCAAGATATGTACGTATGATATGTACCCATAGCAAGACTCTTTAATTAGTTTGGAAAAGGAACCAATTGAAAAATGGCATGCTCTTACAAACACGTTCAAATGTATTTATAGGACAAGTTTTGAGCAAAGTAAAATTAGTCCAATTTTTCATCATATATTCGGTAGTTTTTTTTTTTCTTCCATGTAAACGAGGGCTAAATTAATTGGGAACCTTCTAACAAAACCTTATCAGCAGATGAAGATAAAGGGATCAACCTCTTTGGTTTTATCCCTTCGGGTTGTTCTTGTTTTTTGGCGTAGGTCTGGTTTTTGCATGGTTCTCGGTTTCAGGATTGTTTAAGCTAGGGTGTGCGGTTGCATGGGCGGAGGCAGTAAGGGACAGGGGGGGGGGGGGTCTAGTGACCCATACTCATTTTGATTTTCCACAAGAACATTTGATAATTTGCAACCAAATTTTGCTATTTTGACCCCACAAATAATTTCTAAATTGCCCCAACTATTTTAAATACATAGAAATTCCAAGCATTCTCTTCTTTTTGAGAGTTGATAGTGCTAAAAATGAGACTATCATGCATTATTTTTCAAATATAATAAATCTTTTAGGGCCAATTATGAGACAAAAAAGAATTATTAGGGCATATTGATCTTACAATTAACCTCTTACTTTAGTTATTTTTGGACTTGTGCGTAGAAAAAATGTATTGCATATGAATCTTATTTTTGATCCCACTGACCAAAATTTCTGGCTCTGCCTAAAAAAAAAATATCTTGGGAGAAAATCTTCAAAGTCAAAGAATATCTAGATTTTATATTCAATCGAGGGAACACCCTAGGTCTTCGTCTTTCTCTAATTATCATAGAGGACAAAATACTATGGTCTTCGTCAATCTTATTAGCACCTCACATTTAGGACTTGAGATTTATATCCCCATTCACGGCATGCCACATGTGCGGTGTTTTCTACCTGTTACCCCACCACCAATCTAATCAACTTGAATATTTGGGAAGGCAGCACCCATGACTTTTTTCGTTTTTTCCTTTCCGATAAACGGATGTCCGGGTAGTTTTCACACACTTCGACGTACTCCGGAGCCTCTAAAATTAAGAATTAGACAAATCCTTCAATGATCCCAAAATTTAAACGGCTTGAAGTTGACGGCTGTGTGGAGAAATTTCTCAAACTAAAACTAATTATAATGAGTTTTGGAGAACGTCATTCTAATCTCCACATGAAGAAAATCAAGCTGATCAACTAAGATGAAAGAATTATACCTTGTTTGGATTCAAATTTTACAAAAAAGAAAATCCAACTAAAAAAACGCTCATTACCCATATTTTCAATCATTACTCTCATTTCTCTTTCCACTCATACCCATATCTCCGATCTCTTTTTTTTTTGGCAGAAAGGAGAAAATTTTATTAATCTGAAGGGCCAAGGAACGCCTAAACATCATAAAGGATAGAACCCCATGAGGGCACAGCAGTCATCCATAACTCGGACGAATCACTAGAAAGGGCTTTCTTGATATTAACATGTGCAACTTGATTACAATCACGTTTAATAGATTTAAAATCACAAGGGAAAATGACGGCCAAGGACGTGTTTTGATAATTAATACTCGCTAAGGATATGCTGAGAACATTTGTTAATGCTGAAAATATACTTAGCGGATATTAACTATCAAAACACGTCCTGAGCCGTCATTTTCCCAAATCACAAGCTAAAAACAAGCCCTTGAGGGCCTGACAATCATGGACTAGAACAACAATATCCTTGGCCGGAGTCTTCGTCGCCACACAGCTTTTAACAATTGCTTCTGCATCGATCGGATTCAATTATAACGTTGGAAAGATTCAATGCAAGACCCATGTACAAACCATCCCTAATGGTGAGAGCCTCTGCTATTCTGGAAGAGAATACCAACATGAGTTTTGATTGATACACCCAATATAACCCCATCTGCTCCCCTAGGTATGACACCCGTTCCCACCATATTTAGATCCTTCGAAACCGCAGCATCAACATACATTAATCTTGACCGTACATTCCTCCGGACGCTTCCAATTACTCACTTATATCCGAACTCTGCTCCCTGGACATAGTTGAGGAAACCTTTTCATTCGCCTTTAAAAACTCATGAAAATCGGCTTGAGCTTTCCCACTAACCGCTTCTGTTGCCCATCTTTTGTCATATATTAAAAACAAGATCATTTCTAGCCCGCCAAATCCACCAACAATAAACTAAACCCAGCCCCAGTCGAAGATGGGAAACCCGCTTGCTTAATTCGGTCTTGGAATACAACTACACCAATGAAACATGTACCTCCAATCTTGGAGCTTCTCTGGTCTCAACCGAAAGGGGGAGTGAATCCAAATTCTTGTAGCAAAATCACAATGAAAAAGCAAGTGGCAAATAGATTCCTCCGCTCTAGCACATACAGGACACATTGAACTTGTTTGAGCTATTTCTCTCTCTATCTCTTTCCACTCATTATCTATATCTCCAATTATTATCATAAATTCACTTTTTATTCATTACCCCAAAAATCAAACCCAAAAAAACTCAAATTTGAATCCGAACAAGACACTAATGGATAAAGTAATTGAGAATAAATTTTATTCACCGCCGGTGTAAAACCCTATTTTTCCACCATCGCCCATTGTGGGTCCCACCGACCGTCTATTGTTGTAATCTGAACCGTTTATATTTTAAGACCCACAATATATTATTGCCATGCAAAAAATCAGCTTGATTGGAAGTCGATAGATATATCAATATTTGAATTTTGGTTTATAAAATGAACGATCTGATTCTGCGAATAATAATAAAGATAAACTGTCCATTTTTTGAAACAAAATTCAATTATTGATACTCCTATCGATGTCCGATCAAGTTTATTTTTTGCGTGAATACACTATTATGTGGAGTCTACAAGATGAACGGTTCAGATCAATAATAAACACATGGTAAGACCGAAGGTGGAAAAGTGGAGTTTTCCACCGCCGATGAAAAAGAATTTAATCTCAAAGTAATTTGGGCTTAACTTCTAGGCATAATACGCATGGTTATGTTCTGACATAAGTGTTTTTCGCCAGTTTAAACTTTTATTCTATAAATCGGAATACGTGGTCCAACGGTTATATAACTGCACTTATGAGTTCAATTCTTATGGAGAAGATCGTTTATACCCATATTGATATAGGTTGGGTGGAAGCTTTTGAGCGAGTATAAATTATTTTGATAGATGACTGAAAAAAGCTTCTACTTGTAGAGGCTGCTCCGCACATTGTTACTCCTAATTGATTTTAGGATGAACCCTTTTAAAATATCTCATCGCTAATTTTTTCTTGGCTACGACTAAAACGTGTGATTTTTATAATACACAAATCCCCACTTTCCCAAAAGCTCCCACACCTCTCCACATATCCTCTCTCTGTCGCCCTCTCTCTCAAATCTCAATTCCACGCACCCAAGTTCTCCCTCTCCCTCAATTTATAGTGCGTTGTTCGTTTTCCCTTTTTTTTTTAAAAAAATTTTCAACTCAAAAAATACTTATTACTCATATTTTTAATAATTAATCTCCACTCATTACTCTTATCTCTAATCATTATTCTCATTTCTCTCTCTACTTATTATCCCTACTTTCAATTATTACTCTCATAAAAAATTTCTCAAAAATTCATCCAAACACAGCATAATTTTTTTTTTTAAATTCAAAATTGTGAGATTTTAGAATTTGGAGGTTTGGGAGGACCCGGGGATGCTACTTGCCAAGCACCCCGCTTGGCAGCAGTGTCGAGCGCCTCATTCGGCCGTTCATTTTGACAATGGATGGCTCGGATCTTAATTTGAGCAAAAGGCCGCTTGAGATTCTTATGCACTTGGATTAGATCCAAGCTATCCGCGCCGAAATGAGAGGCCGAATGGGCCGCTCGGCACTGCTGCCAAGAACCCGTGCTTGGCAGCATCTCCCAATCCGGTTTGGGAGGCACAACTACATTTGCATAGAGTATGTACTAGTGTTGTACCCGTTTGATGCATTGGATAAAAAAATAATTTGTGCGGACTTGACACTTTTTAGTGAAAACTACTCAAATATATGTGGTGGAGAGATGAGTTGGTTCACCATGTGAAAATGTCTCTAGGACATTGAATATTTTTTTCTCAATTTCCCCAAAATCTCTCTCCACCTTCTCTCACCCCTTCCCCACGTTCTCTCCCCCTCCCATGTCCTCTCCTCCTCCTCTTTCCAAATTTTTAAAAAGTAAAAGAAAATAAAAAATTTAGAAAATTAGGGATGAGACTTTGGAGTCTTGAGAGAGACATACACATTTGCATAGAGTATGTACTAGCGCTGTACCCGTTTGATACACGAGACAAAAAAATAATTTGTGCGGACTCGACACTTAGTAGTGGAAATCACACAAATGTGTGGTGGAGAGATAAATTGGGCCACCATGTGAAAATGCCCCTAAGGGTATTGAATAATTTTTCCTCAATTCCCTCAAAATCAGGAGGTTTGGAGTCTTGAAAGGCACAAACACATCAACCGTGCTACTTGCATAGATTTTTTGCACATATCATGTACATACATTTTTGTGGGGCTCATATTAGGATCCCACAAAATGATCCGAACCACTCATCTTTTTTAAAATATTTTATTGAGGGTTCCTGTAAAAAATAAGCTCTAACGGACGGTAAGAGCTTTCTTAGAATTTGTAAGGCAAAACAGAATGATTCGCCCTACGAATTCTAAGAATGCCCTTACCGATATCCGTTAGAGCTGATTTTTTACAGAAACCCTCCAAAAAATATTTTAAAAAAAACGAGAGGTATGAATCATTTTGAGGGACCCTAATATTGGCCCCACAAAAATATATGTGCATGATATGTGCAAAAACATCTATGTGGAAATCATTACTGCAAATATATTTGCATAGGATAGGATATTGATAGATTGATTGATAGTGGAGTATGTATTGATTGATTGATGCCATGGACTCCTAAATCCACCATGGAAGTACTGGATCGGTGATCTATGTTACCGTTGAAGCCCAGTTCTATTTCGATTGGGGAAGAGTTTTAATTCGTTCTGTGTTCCATGACTCTAGCCCAATTCAATTTTCATATCACTAATTTTCACGTGCAACATTTCTGACAATCGAACAACGCCTTTGGTACTTTGAAATAGATGATTTTTTTACTAGGGTTTCAAAGAGGGCCTACTGGCCAACAATCTACCACAAAACAAACCAGACGAGGCAACAATTCTAATAGCCCACATAACAAATCAGACGAAAACAAACCAAGCGCATAAACAATAGTGTATAATTTTACTAGGATTTTTCTTTTTGCTGTTAATTTTACTAGGATTTTTTTGTCCTTCGTTAAATTTAATTTACTCTATACTAGGGAATTTGGGGAGAGAGATAGGTGTTTACATGAATCAAACCCTGCCCATATGCATGAGAATATAAGGGAAGCACCAACTGTTTTCCATTCCACTTGTAATTTTACTAGGATTAAGAGAACTAGAGGAGGGAATTTTGATGTAAAAGCTAGAGGAATCTAGCTATCTACCTACAATTTTCGGCAAGGTGGTTAGGATGTGGGTTCCAATTAAGTGCAAGGAAAACCTACGTGCAATTAATGCGTATCAATAAGGGTCCGTTTGATTAAAAAAGAGAGTATATATACTAGAGAGTGATATGACAAAAAGTAAAATAAAAGAAAAGAAAGTGAAAAAAAAAATTCCATGCGTTTGATTTTAAAAAAAAAGGTTTGTAAGAATCATGCAAGAAAATATTTATATTTGCTACCGTTAACATACGTAACGGATCATGCTAGGAAAAGAAAAATTAAGGACATAATAGGAAGTGTGATATAACAAAAACTTTATTTTCTTGTGTTCTTTTTCCATAGTCAATTACTAATTTCCTAATCTAATGCTCCATTCCACCACACAATTCCCTAAAGTACTAGATATGATAACCTATTCCTATGAATACATGCAATGTATTAATTACACGGCTTGACTTAGTCAAATGATTGCCTAATCTTTTTGTTCGGTAACTAATTTTCTAATTGAATATTCTATTTCATAGGGGTGAGCATGGTCCGAATTGGTTCGGTTTTATAGTAAATCAAGAACTAAACCAATACCTATGAATTGTGAATTTAGAGAACCAAACCAATCCATAGAATGTATAAAACCAAACCAAACCAATCAAAACCATAAAAATACGATTCGGTTTCAGTTTTGACCATGGTTCGCATGAAAACTGAGATATTTATCTTCATAAACTATTTAAATTGAGTACTGAGAGACATTAAATAATTCATTATTAGTATTAAAATCAATTCTTTTCTTATGTAAAGAATATAGTAGAGAAAATAGTGGCTAACAAAGAGTGCCTATTATTGACCGGGAAAGAATGAGATGAATACAATTTGCCAATTTATGTTTATTGGTTTGGATAGAATAGGAATATTGTTTCATCATACAAATTTCGAGTATTAGATTAAGAAATTAATTGACTATGACTTAGGCTAGTTTTACTTGGTGTATCTAAATCATGTATATATCAATTAATACATATACATATATATACACTTACGCACACATACATACGGCTCGGATCGGATTAGAACTGAAACCGTTGACATAAATCCATAGACCAAACCATTGAACATGGTTTTTGATTTTTTGAAACCGGAGCCAAACCACACTACTAAAAAAACAAACCAAACTATGTGGTTTGGATTGATTTGGGCCGGATTCGCAGATTGACTATTTTTTTCTCACCCCCTACTATTTCATATTGGCCCTATTCCTTCATCTACTCTTCTTTACTATGTTGATGTTTGTGAGTTTGGTGATTTTAATATAATTAATTTTAAAATAAGTTTCGGTTTAAGATATCTATGCAATTTTAAGTAGGAAATTGTTATTCACACTTCTCTTTTTGTTATCCACACTTTCTTTTTTGTTTTTTAATAAAAAAAGGGAAAAATTTCAAAAAAACCTCTGAACTTTCTGACAACTTGCAAAAAAAACACCTAGACTTTCACTATTAACAAAAAAGCACCTGAGCTTTCTATTTCGTCAACAAATTCACCCCACCGTCTCATTTTGTCATACAAGTAACAGAAGGAACTAAACGGAGACTTAACCCTCATCCATTCACACGTGAACCCACAGCCCTAAGCAATTTGGAGGGAATTTGCCCTAACGTGGGCCCAATTTTGGAGGGAACAAAACCCTAAATCTATCTAAGGAAAGCAAAAAGAGTTTCTTCCTACCCTGGTTTAGACAACATACGTAGGAAGAGGTTCTCTTGCCATTGCTAGAATCAAGGATGGTGTGGGTTTTGAGAAGCAACGATCGAGGACCACCGACATACGGTATGTACACTAAACCCTAGGTTTTTACTTTGATCGATCAAGGATGGTGTGGTTTTTGATTAAGTTATTCAGTCAATGCATTTGTTTAAACAATAACCCTTTTTGGGATTGTTTAAGATTAGTGTATTTTCCCATTGTTTAACAGTTCGGTGACCCACCAAACCAACTTAGTGTCTGAGTTATTGTTTATTGCTTCCTTATACACCATTAACACAATATCTTCTTTGTTTATTGCATGAAGAATGATGGCCGATTCAGTGATTGTTAAATGAGTGATTGCTTAATGATTATTGCACAACTGTTTTCACCAATACCCCAACTTATTTCACTTTTTTGGTTGTCCTTATTTGAATTTTTTTCACGTTTGTTCGTTTTGTGCCAATTTTTTTTGACCTTTTGATTCATCTCACTCAGAAAAGTAAAAAAAAAAAAAATTTACTTTTAGCCAAATATTTTGAACAAGGACTACTTTTAAGTAAAAAATTCAACTTTTTTTTTTACTTAAAAGTGGTCGTTATTCAAAATATTTGAGTAGAATGAAATTTTTTTTATTTCAAACGAGAAAAAAATTCAAATAAGGACAAAACTAAAAAAGTGAAATAAGTTAAAGGTCCCAAAGTTAAATAAGTTGTTAGTGGAACAGGGCCGATCCAGTGATTGTTTAATGATTGCATTAAAATATATGTGCAGATTATGGCACCGGGCACTTCACTATTAAAATGCATCATGGGGTGAATTTGGGGGTACAATAAGCCAAACCTACATTGGGGGGGAGTGTCTTTTGTTTTGATTACTGCCATGGTGATGAATTGTCAATGCTTGAATTGTCCACCATGGGTAAAGAGTTGGGATATGGTTTTGATAGCAGGTTCTACCATAAGCTTAGTGGGCGATTTGTTTTAATGCAAGTAGACAAAGAGATAATGAATTTGGCTTATGATGTGGATGCAAGGAGGGTTGTTCATATTTATATGGAAAATGAAGAGAGGATTAGGTCTAATACTACATGGCCATGCAAATCACTAGCCAAAACCATAGAGAAAGAGTGGACTTGCAAGGTGAGTTTGACTAGGGTGTATAGTGCTAAACAGAAGGCTTTGGACCTTATAGAAGGGACAACAAATGAACAGTTTGGGATGTTGTATGCTTATGCAGAAGAGATAATGAAAAGCGATCCTAGCACAAGACTTACAATTACAAAGCAAATATTCCTCCCACACTGGAAGTGCAATGCCATAAGCAAATCGAATCAGCTCTGACTGGCTTCTAAACCTACCTGGATCTATTGAATCACCACCCGGCAATCAAAATATTCAAGAATAAGCAAATCATAATGATTGATGTAGAGATTCCCAGTTTTATAAAAGCAAAGCCTGTGGTTGGTTGTGAAAATAAAAACAAGTTCAAAAGGCTGTACATTTGTTGGGGGCCTCTGAAGAAGGGTTTGTAGGCCAATGATTGGTTTTGATGGCTGCCATCTCAAAGGGCCCCATGGAGGCATTTTACTCACAGCTGTGGGGATTGATGCAAACAACTGCATATATCCTTTTGCTTATGCAGTAATGGAAAAGGAAAAGAGGAAAACATGGCAGTGGTTCTTTGAATTGATTGGGGAAGACCTTGATATTGTGAACTCATATGGATGGACTTTTATGAGTGATAAATAGAAAGGGCTGATTGATGCAGTTAGTGCTCTTTTCCCAAATGCTTCACACAGATTTTGTGTAAGACATTTGTACAACAACTTCAAGGGTGAGTTCAATGGTTTGGTCTTGAAGGAATCTTATGGAAGGCTGCTAGAGCAACCACTATCCCTGCCTTCAAAAATGCTATGGAGGAGATGAACAAAGCTGATCCAAAGGCATACAAATGGTTGTCTGAAAGGCCACCCATTAACTGGAGTAGATCCCATTTCAGCACTTATCCCAAATGTGGCATTTTGTTGAACAATTTGTGTGAAAGTTTCAATTCAGCCATTCTAATAGCTAGAGATCAGTCCATAATATCCATGCTTGAGAGAATTAGGCATATTATTATGGAAATGGTGGTCAAGAGGAGGGATGCAATGGAGAAGTGTAAGGGAGACATTTGTCCCAAAATATTCAAGATAGTGGAGAAGCTTAAAAGTCATGTAGGTGAGTGGATTACAACATATACAGGCAATGACAAGTATGAGGTGAATGGTCCCAATGGAGTGCTGTACAAAGTTAATTTGAGGGACAAAATATGTGGGTGTAGGAGATGGGATTTGTGTGGCATACCATGTATCCATGCTGTGGCAGCCTACAATCTTTGATGAGGACCCACTTGATCATGTCCACATATGTTACAACAAAGAGACCTATTTGAAGACCTATAGGAATATGTTGTCTCCTATAAATGGCAAAGAATTATGGACTACAAACATTACCCAAGAGCTGCTCCCACCAGATGTGTGCAGGAGGGCTGGTAGGCCAAAGAAAGCCAGGAGAAGAGAGCTTGAGGAACAAGCAACTGAAAGTCCTGATCCAACCAGGTTGGGCAGAAAGGGAACCAAGATGACATGTAGTATTTGTGGTGTACAAGGGCATAATAAGAGGAGCTGCAAGAAGGTTAGTTGAGTTGTCATCGTATATTTAAGTTCCATTATTGTTGGAGTTAATTCTTTACCTACTTGTTTAATTACTTTCTTAATGCCATTGTGCAGGCACCAGTTGTGGACACCAATGCTGATGGGACCACATCAGAGCAAGGATCAGTGGAAGGTAGCAATGGACCTACATTAAGGGTTGGTTGGTGGGGGTAGAAAGAGAGGACCTGCAAGGAGAGTTGTGGACACCAATTCAGTACGAGACAAGCCCACACCAGTTCATTTAATTTTCATTATATGCCATCATGATTTCTTTTTCATTTTCATTATATGTCATCTTATGTCCATTTTTAGGTTGGGACCACACCAGTCCAAGGATCACTTGGGGCCACAAATGGACTTCAAACCTCAATAGCGGTGAGACAAATTTCTTTTTTTTCCAAATTATGTCATGATTTTTTTTTTATCCGTGTGTCATGATGTTCATACCATGTATTTTAAGGTTGACCTTTCAACTTTCAGGTTGGCAACAACTATGGTGGGCCTACTGGAATGACAATTGATGGAGGCCAACCACACAGTGGGATAAAGTTACCTGTGAGAAGGAAGATGAAGGTGGTTGAGAAAATGTCAGCTCAAGTGGTTAAGATAGGGTCAAGTGAAGTGCCAACCTAGTCTTCAATAACAACACAATTGCAAGGCAAGGGCAAAAGGGTGTAGAACAAGATGATGTGGCTAGGGATGCAGTGAACAAGACCTATGTGGTGTTCTTTTTGTGCAAGGGCTGTTTTTTTTTTTTTTTTGTGGACTAAGGAATTTGTGCAAGGGTTGTTTTTTTTTTTTGGAATGTAGTTAAGCTATGAGAACAAGAACTCTGATGTTTTTTTTTTTTTGTTTGTTTCACTTATGTTTTGGACAAACTATGTGAACAAGTGAAGTGCTATTTCAATCTAGTACAAGGAATGCATTGTATGCTAAGCATATCACCTGCTTAGTAAGGTAACCAATTTAGCTGTTGTGCTAATCCAACCTAATTGTTGTGTTGGTTTTTTCTCTGTGGCACTTGCTCTGTGGGCATATCACTGTTTTCTATTTATAAGTTGGTGTTGGACAGTTATTCATTTAGTTTTGGCATATCCCTAGCAGTTAGTGGCCTAATTCTTGTCAACTCCATTGGCTGTTTGTGGGCTCCCGCGCCCGAAGCGGTGCGATTTGTGACAGAGTCGCCACCCGGATTTTTGAGATGGATGATCCGAGGAACCGAGGGGGTTTGTTTGAAAGAAAAAGGCTTTTTGGTCTAGCGAAACTGTTTGAGATTTTGGATCCGGGGGCCAGGTTACGAACGGGGAAGGTTTTGTTGAAAAGCACCCCGCTCGCCCGGTGAAAACCGGTCTCTACTAAGCATTTTAAATGGGGAGGGATTAATACAACTCGGAAAACCTTGAAAACACATAAAGGGAAAGGGAAACAAGATAGATCATCACACGTTGCCGTGCTAGTGGTGCTTGCTGTACAGAGATGACATAGATGACATGGCGATGATATAAACAGGAAAAACATAGAAATGAACTGTCTGAATCACTGCCCTCCGTCAGACGACATATCGGCTTGTAGCGCACGGCTTAACAATATGTCGTGCGTGGTTCCGATCCCGATACCAAACTTTTATAGTTTTGCAAAGCTTCGCACGGTGTATCATTACATTGCATGGTTTTATTTTAAAACTTCAGACAACTCACAGTCGTCAGATCATCTCAGATCTGCACCATTCCTTCAAGCCATGGAAAGAAAAACCATTTTTGACACGTTTGCCTGTTTTGAAAAGATCTATGGAGTTTAAAATATGGCTTGTAGAAATGGTCTCATTCTGAGACAGCTTTTGGTATACAGAAGAGACCCAACAACGGACGATCGCGATCCAGACAGTTTGATCAAGAAAACAGTATTCTTTTTGAAATGCCGTGCGTATTGGTGTACTACGCCGTGCGACGCTCTAAAGAGCCGCGCGGCGTAGAACACCTTCGTACAGAACTCTGGTTTTGTTTTGAAAAAGAAGTTTTGGGTCAGATCTCAACCAAAAGGGTCAAACCTGAAAACAGAAAGGTCCCCTCAGGGCCAGGATAGAGCCTAGCCCAAGGAAACTTGGTTTTTACCTTGGATCCGGAGCTTGAATGAGCTTTTGATGAAGGAGGATGGACGTCGAAAGGAGAAAGAAAAGAAAATAGAAGTGTGGATGTGTGTAATAGATGGGTATATTGGGTGGTTGGGACCTCAAAGTTAGTAAGAAACTAACTTCAATGGTGAGGAGAAAAATGGAGTAAAAGGCCTAGAGAATGTCTTTTAAGAACAACATTCTCAAGGCTTGGAAATGGGAAAGTGGGTGTGAAAGCAAGAAGAGAAAGAAAGGGTATAATGGTGATCAAGGGCCCTTTTTCCTTGAGTGGAGGGGTGTATTTATAGGCAAGAGCCTTGGATTTTGAATTTCAAAAGTTGGAGGTATTTTCTGGGCGGGCCAGAGGTGTGCTTTCGGCTGAGCCATATTGCAGCTGTGGCTCAAATAGGCGTGGCCGACAGCTTTCTGAGCCAGTCAGAACTTTATCCAAAACGCCGTGCGGTTAACCTCATGACTGCGTGCGGCGTATTAAAATTCGATAAGCCGTGCAGTGCAGATGTGTCGCGCACGGTACTTTAGGTTCGGTCCAAGGCTTTTTGGGCTTTCTCTGGGCTTTTGAGTTTTTTGGGCTTTTCTGGGCTGATGGTTGGTTTGGGCTGCGGATGCTGGAGGAATACTTCATTCAAGCTCACAAAGGTTTTGTTTCCTTTATTTCATCATCGGGGTGGTCAAAGACCCTTCGAGGTCCGGATTGGGGTGTCTACAGTAGTCCCTCTTTAACGTAACTCGGATACCATTGTTTTTGATACGAGTGACACTTAAAGAATAGGTATCCCGATCCGTTTGCTCTAAGGTCTTCGAACAGAAGCAAAAACAAAAATGCTTGAAAATGCAAATAAATGACAATGATGGTCGCGTTCGTGGAACTGCCTACGTACCCCATTTGTAGGGATCAGACCAACGTAGTTCAATTGGGACGATGCAACATATAGCAACTAATGCGAAAGATTCAATTGAGACGAGCCATCGGGAGGCGAATTTTTGAAATTGATTTGAGATGTGAGACTTGAGACTTGAATTGAGACGAGCCCTCGGGAGGCGAATTTTTGAAATTGATTTGAGACTTGAGACTTGAGACTCGAATTGAGACGAGCCATCGGGAGGCGAATTTTGAAATTGATTTGAGACTTGAGACTTGAGACTTGAATTGAGACGAGCCCTCGGGAGGCGAATTTTTGAAATTGATTTGAGACTTGAGACTTGAATTGAGACGAGCCCTCAGGAGGCGAATTTTGAAATTGATTTGAGACTTGAGACTTGAGGCGAGCCCTCAGGAGGCGAATTTTGAAATTGATTTGAGACTTGAGACTTGAGACGAGCCCTCGGGAGGCGAATTTTTGAAATTGATTTGAGACTTGAGACTTGAGACGAGCCCTCGGGAGGTGAATTTTTGAAATTAATTTGAGACTTGAGACTTGAGATTTGAATTGAGACGAGCCTTCAGGAGGCGAATTTTTGAAATTGATTTTAGACTTGAATTGAGACGAGCCCTCGGGAGGCGAATTTTTGAAATTGATTTGAGACTTTGAGACTTGAGACTTGAGACGAGCCCTCGGGAGGCGAATTTTTGAAATTGATTTGAGACTTTGAGACTTGAGACTTGAGACAAGCCCTCGGGAGACGAATTTTTGAAATTGATTTGAGACTTGAGACTTGAATTGAGACGAGCCTTCAGGAGGCGAAATTTTGAAATTGATTTGAGACTTGAGACTTGAATTGAGACGAGCCCTCGGGAGGCAAATTTTTGAAATTGATTTGAGACTTTGAGACTTGAGACTTGAGACGAGCCCTCGGGAGGCGAATTTTTGAAATGGGGTTGAGACGCGAATCTGGCGAACACTGCGAACAGATGTAAATACGACCGATCCTCGGGGGACGGGGAATTTTTGCAAGTCCCGGGAGACTAGGATTAATGCACGCTATTCCAAAGGATTTCTGCTGCAAAACGGCTGGAGCCTTTTGGTTTCCGAGATGATTTTGGTGGCTAGAGTACTCAATTTCCGAGAAAACACATTTATTCTTCTGAAGATAAAATGCCGTGCGGGCGATCGAAAGAGCGCGCGGTCTTTCGTTTTCCCATGCACCTCTTCGATTTCCGAGATCAGTTGGCTGGTTTAAGGGTGCCCATTAATACAGGCGTGCCCTTTCGTCGGTCAGGACCTCTTTTAAAGGAATGGGGGTGCCTCATTCTATGCACTCTTCTCCCAAATCTTTCTAGGTTCCTAAATTCGTAATCTACTTCTCGAGACATGGCGGCAGACGACTTGACAGCATGGGTGATTTCTTTGGAGGCAGAGATGGGCTTTTACCGCGAGGAGATTGAGCAACTGAACCATCAGATCGCGAGGCTTATATCGACGATTCGCACTCTCCGTCGCGCGGTGTCCAACCTTCAGGACTTCGCTTTTGATCAGATGGACGGCAAACACGACCCGGAGTACGCGCCGGAGCGTGATTCGGACGGGACTGCAGAAGACTCGGAGGGGAATCCGAATGGTTCGGATAACCGCTCCGGCGAAGGGAGCGATTGAGCATGAGAATTCGAAAAAGGAAAAAAAAAGGGGGGGGGGGGCAGTAGGATTTCTTTTCCTGTTTTGATTTTCTGCCTTCTTTTCTCTTCTTTTTTTTTTGAACAATTTATCAGTTGATATTCATTGTAATAGCCCATGAACATTCTTCTCATCCATTGATTGCTTGCTGCTTCTTTTTTTGATGCAGTAAAGTTGCAGGGGAGCCCCTCACTTGTTCTACGCATTGTTCCAGAACTGTTGAAATAACCCAGTATGCCGTGCGCAGCATGGATAATGCCGTGCGTCGTGGTAACTCGTGAATTTTCATCCAGTTAAGCCGTTATACCGTGCACTGCGATCCAGTATGCCGTGCGGCGCACCTCTCTTCAAACCCGGTCCACTTAAAGTCCAGACGAACCGGTTTAGGGGATGTATATATATATACGGGGCGTACACAGTACGCTCCGATCGTTCGAATTTCCCTCCTCTCTCTCCTGCCTCTCTCTCTGGTTTCTCTCTCTCTCGTCTCTCTCTCTCGCTGTCTCTCTCTCTCGCTATCTCTCTCTCTCGATGTCTCTCTCTCTCGCTGCTCTCTCTCTCACTGCTCTCTCTCTCACTGCTCTCTCGTCTCTCTTTCTCTCCCGCTGTCTCTCTCTCACTCTCATGGATAGCGGTGATATACCCGGGGGTGATCACCCCCCGCGGGTCGAGGTTGCACTGGGCATGGCAGCTCCGGGGAGCGGCGTGGCAGCCGAGGTGGGGCCAGAGACCGTGGGGGTCTCGGCCTCGGTGGCATTGGCCGAGGAGGCTTTGGCCTCGGCTGCCGCGGTGGTTGGTAGCGGTGGTGGTGACGGCGGCAGTGGAGTGTTGGCTGGATACGGTCAGGGGACGGAGACTCCGAGTGCAGTGGAGTCCAGGGGTGAGGACGAGGCTACAGGCCGGACAGAGGGTGCAGTTGGCTCAGCGGAGAGGGTCACGGAGGATCACAGTGGCGACGGGCTTGTTGGAGTGGAGGCGGTGACAGAGGCCTCGCCTGTGAGAGAGCCTCGGACTGACCTGGGGAAGGGTCCCGTTGTTGAGGAGGAGTTGGTGGAGGAGAGGGAGATGCCGGCCATGTTTGTTGGCAGTGGCGAGGGTGCAGGGTCGTCACGGCCCATCGGTTTAGGCGACTACCTTGAGGAGGCGTCCCTTGAGGACTTGGTTGAGACCTTACGGGGGGTACCTGGACTGGCTGCGGCCTTACTTGAGGCTCAGGAGAGGGTGCTCCAGGTTGAGCTGGAGACGGGGGCCGCCGGAGGGTCACAAGGAGCAGAGGAGGAGACTGCCGGAGGTGGGACAGGCCCTCGGAGGAGTGTTGTGGAGGAGGCGGCAGTGGCCCTGAAGGGGCGCGGACCTTACGAGGCGGAGTCCTACGTGCCTTTTCAGCACTAGTAGTTCCTACACTTTTGGACGCCTACAGGCCGGCGCGGCCCACGTACGATGAGGCTCTGGTCTTGAGGGACCCACAGCAGCACCTTTCTTTGCGCCGAGACGAGGTATAGTTTAAACACTTGCATTTCAAATTCCAATGTATCGTACCTTCATTTCTTTATCTGAATGTTGTATTTGCATTGAATAGTATACCTGTTTACTGAATGTTATCAACTCATTGCAACAGGCGATCACCATCTCGTGCTACGGTTGTGCGGCCGACGTGCCGACGTTCTGGGAGAGACTCCCTGAGGCGGTGAGGGAGATAGTGAGACAGGCGGGTTTTGGGGAGTTTGTGAGCGTGTTTACGAGGGCGAGCAACGATCGCCAGGTGGTGAGGGCGCTGGCTGAGAGGTGGTGGGACACTACGAACACGTTCCACTTCCTTTTTGGCGAGCTGACGGTGACGCCGCTGGACTTTGCGGCGATCACTGGTCTGAGGGTCGGGGGTGACCCTATCCCCTACGACGCTGTTACAGGGAGGAGTGCGGTGCTCCAGCGGGAGACACTGGGGTACATGCTGAGGGTAGAGAGTGAGGACGCCCAGTACGCTCAGTTGTTGGGGTTTTGGACAGAGGAGCTCCCGACTGACAGGGTGCAGGAGGAGCAGATGGCGCGGTGCTTTCTGTTGTACTTGCTCGGTGCGTCCCTGTTTCCCAACAGGCGCAACCGGGTACACCTTTCGCTCCTACCGGCCTTGAGGGACGTCGGGGAGATAGCCCGTTTTGACTGGGGCGGTGCAGCTTTGGGGGCGTGCTACGCCTTCATGGGGTCTCTTTCCCGAGGAGCGGGGAATAGCCTTGGCGGTTACTGGAGGGTCTGGGAGGTACATTTCGAACTTCTCTTGCACTTATTTGTCTTTCTATTCACTTATTGCATATCCTGTGCTAATCCTTGATGTCTGATTCTGCAGCTGTAGACGTACGAGGTACTGGACATGTACCCTTCTGAGACCTCCTGCCCTAGTGACGCAGTGCTTCCCCGGGCCCTACGTTGGTCCAAGGAGTTCCGGGGGGTGAAGAAGGGGAAGGGCGACCTGAACGCCTACCGCCTTTTTTTAGACGAGCTTCGTCCTGACCGGGTATGATCATATCTCGCATGCTTCCATTTGTTTGATAGTTCTTATTCAAATCTCATGCTGATATCATTCATTTTTGGTTGCAGGTCCGCTGGCGTGTGTGGGACCGCTGCGAGTCTCCTTTCCTGGTGCGGAGTAGGGAGGTGACGAGGGGGAGAGTGCTGCTCGAGTCCCCTTACGGCTGGCAATGGTACCTGGGTGACCGGGTGTCACGTCAGTCGTTGAGGTTGGACGCTTTTAGAGTCCCTGGTCTCCTTCCTACTCTGGTGCAGCGGACGAGCTTGTACACCAGGGGAGAGGTTGAGCGGTTCACACGACCGGACCTCGAGCTGGAGCCGCTCTTCCAGGCGGGCGTGGACTACTCTGAGTATCGGGCTCGGTACTTGATGTCGAGTTTCGGGGTACGGGCTGCTGCTCGGGAGGCGACGCTTCGAGCGTCAGGTGGTGCAGGTGGTAGAGGCGGACGAGGAGGGAGAGGCAGAGGACGCGAGGGTAGCGTCGGAGGTCGAGGTGACGGCGCAGGCCCGGGCGGGGCCAGCTTGCCTCGACTCTCCTGGACCGTGGACGTGACGACTGCCCAGGGGGTTTCTGGCATAGTGGTGGTGCCGCGTCCCACGGTCGCAGCTCCGGAGTTTCTTGCTCAGGTATAACTTGCATTCTTTCGCCCATTTGCATTTACTCGTTAGTATCACTGTACGTTCTAAACAATTGACCTACTGCGCAGGCGACTCCGGAGTACGTGAGAGAGATGGGTGAGGCCATGATGGGCCTGGAGCAGCTGGTGAGGTAGTACGCCATGGGGCGTGTCCCAGAGGTGCTTCCTCGCGCTGGTGGGACCATGGTAAAGCTTTCGAATCCTTTGCTTTTATTTCCTATTGCTTATTTCATGATTACAATGCAAATGATGAATACCATGTCATTGCAGGCTGGAGGAGGGGCTTCGCGTGGGCTGCGCAGGAAGTCTGTGCGCATGCAGGCGCCACAGGCTTCCTCCGCAGGTTCGCGGGAGGAGCCTCCGTCGAAGAGGCAGCAGCTTTCTGGGGGTACAGAGGAGGAGCTAGTCGACGTCTCTGACGAGACTGAGGAGCCGACGGACGTTGACCTCTCGGACACCTCGGGAAGTACAGTGCCTAGGGCGTCTGGTACTCAGGAGGCGGCTAGCTCTCCGACAGAGGAGGCCTCTGGGGAGGACAGCGAGGAGGGTGAGGACGACGACGAGGATGAGGACTAGAGTAGAGTTCCCTTTTGTTTTGCTTTTTGACTGGAGCCTGCGTGCTTCTTTTGGAAGGGTGCCTGTTTACTCTCAGTAGATAGGATTTTGAGGCTCGCACGCTTTTTGGTACTTCGACTCATGGATATTTCGGAGATTATATACAGAGATGCTTATTTCTTTCAGTGTTTACGTCATTCAACTTTCATTATTGCTGTTTGTTTAAGAAAGATGGAATAACAGAAACGCTAACCAATGCATGCGACTAGTCCTTTGAGCCATAATCTGAAGTGAACTTTGAATTTTATGGTGAGCAGTATGTTGGGGCAAAGATTTATAGACGTTAGAATAGAAATCAAAGAAGATATAATGAATAACCTTTGAAAAACTGATCCCTTTGTACAAGATTTTACGAAACTACCCCTGTTGCGGACTCTTGTTGACCCTGGATACTTGACACGTGACTATGGAACTCGAACTCTTATTTGGAAACTGAAAGTTTATTGAAAATATGCCTGGAAAGCGAGAAATCCTTGACTTTGGAGGGTGACATTTTCAGATTTCGACATTGACCGTGAAACGGAACTTGGATTAGGTTACCATTGGTCATTATGACCTGTAGGACCCGAAAAAACAGCTTGAAACGGCTTGAAACGGACTCCGATACCTTGTCATGACTTGGGAAATGGGTTTTATTGACTTTTTGGTGCCTTTACGTCGAATTTTGAGAGTTGACTCGAAGTGGGGGTTCCCCGAAGTTCCAAATACCCATTGAGACATGTTCTGAGTGTTGGTGATGCCTGCGAGTGCCTCGAAATGGTTTCTAACCTCTGCTGTCAAAGTCTGCAGAAATGCAGACTTAATATGCCGTGCGGGGCTACAAAGAGTCGTGCGGGTCTTCCTCTGATTCTACGGCGTATCCGTGTTATGCCATGGTTTTCTCCTGGTCTTGGTATGCCGTGCGCCACCTCTTTAGACCGCGCGGTACCTTTTCTCTGATATCCTGCCATTTGCTACTTCCCAAGACAGATTGCACGAGGTTTAAAGTTTGACCTGTCCCATACCAGATCCGTGCCAATGTATGTCTGCTTTTGTTCTTTTAGAGTATGACCAAGCTTTTCCCTATGCAAGACTTATGGAAAATCTACACTTTTTGGAACCCAAGGCTATTTTGGAAGTTGAAGGTGTCTCCTCTATCCTTCTATAAATTCAGGCTTTAGGTCTCATATTGACCACATCTCTTCCTCTTCAAACCTTCATCTCCTCCTAATGGCTCTTTCTCTCACCGGTTCGCTTCGGCCATGGTTGATTTCCATGGAAGGGGTCGATTGGCTCAACTTTCGGGTGCACGATCTCTACTCTATGAGATACCTTCGTAACATCCGCCTTCGCCCTGAGCTCCTGAAGGCTGCCATAAGTCTTTGGGACCCGGAGGTGCATGTATTTCGCTTTTGTGGACAAGAGCTTTGCCCGACGATCGAGGAGTTTCGCGCCTATCTTGGCGGTTTCGGCTCTGGAGATGTCATTGTCCCTCCCGTGCGCGAGAATATGTCCAAGGTTCTTGCCGCCTCTCTTGGCTTGAATGACGGTGTTGCCCGTTACCTGGTTAGCAATGGTCATCTCAACGTGATGCGACGTATTGAGATGTTCTCTCCTCTTGGCAACTTAGCGGACGTAACCTACCACTCTCGGCGCATGACCGCTCTTTGCATGTGCTTACTTGCCGCCTACTTCTTGGTTCCCTCCACAGGTCGTGCTAGCTCGGCATTGGTGAGCATTGCAGTGCAGATTGGGGCGCAGAAGGATGTGATTCCGATGGTATTGGCTGAGACACTGATGGGTTTAGACAAGGTTCGTTCTAGAGAGACTGAGACTTTTGGAGGCTGCCCCCTTCTTCTGCAGGTTAGTTTTCGCCTCATTTTCCCTCTTTTCAGCTCTTCCCATTTTCTTTAATGCTGGGCTAGGCCTCCTATGGTTTCTTACTTGTTTTCTCTCTTGGGCAGATTTGGCTGTGCGACAAGGTAAACATACTGACTCTCCCACCTGGCAACCTGGCATATGGGGCTAGGTTACTTTCCTCTCGGTGCTTTGAATTTACGGACAGGCGTGTTTCCGAGTGGGTCACCTTCTTCAAGCGTCAACAAGCTGAGACTATTTCCTGGAGAAGCTCTTGGCTTGATCTCCCGCCCATGACTGTGCATTATATGGGTTCCCAGTGGGTGGTTCTTCCTGGGCTGGAGGCTTTTACCTTCTACATCCCTTATCGGATTCAGCGTCAGCTTGGTTTGAGACAGGAGGTTCCTGCAGAGATCCTAGTGGATGTGGTCCTGCCTTTCTTTCGTCATTTGGTTCTATGCAACTACCAGCGACTCTGGAGGTCTCGTGAGGTGACCGATGCTCATCCTTACCCTTCTGTGGCAGCGCGTGGGAGTTACAGGAAATGGCTCAGGAGGGACATTGCTGCGAGGGCGGGTGCCCAAGGAAACTGACTCGACCCTACTTACCCTGATCATTGAATAAATCGTGGACCTCCTTTTATTGTATTGCCTTTTTATTTTTGAAGATCATGCTCAGCCTTATGTATTAGAAGCAGTTATTTTAATAAAGTGAGTTATAGAGGGTCTCCCCCTCTCTGATTCTGCCTTTCTGGATTCTGTCAACCTGGATTTTTGTTTTGATTGATCGTGACCGAGTCCCATAGTGAGACTGCCTACGTATCCTTTTGATGAAGGAATCAGGTCATGACGTAGTTCAAGGATAGGGTTCGCTCTGGTTTTAACACTCTCCTTTTGCGCTCTAATTTTTGCCTAGTACCGCCCTTTCGGGTTTTCAGTCTAGCGAGCTCGTTTATTGTATGCCTTATCTTTTGCCTAAGATGCCTTTGCGGGTTTCCATCCTAGCGGGCCTTTTGCTCTAATTTTTGCCTGGAACTGGCTGCCCTTGCAGTTTTCAGCCCAGCGAGCTTCTCTCAGGGGTAGTAGCGCTTGAGTTGATCTAAGTTGACTAGAGTTAAGAATTCGTTTCCGTCCAGATCAATGAGTTGCGTAGCTCCACCAGATAGGATAGTCTTGATAATATACGGCCCAGACCATTTTGTTCGGAACTTTCCTCGTGGATCATAGATTGGTGCTCGTATCTCCTTCAGAATCATGTCGCCTTCTGCCAGGTCCCTGGGCTTCACTTTCTTATTAAATGCACGTGCAATTCTCCTTTGATATCCTTGAATGTGGTAAAGTGCCCTTAAACGACGTTCATCAAACAACATAAGTTCTTCAAACCGATGGCTCAGCCAATCTGCCTCTTGTACATCGCATTCGATCATGATCCGGAGGGATGGCACCTCTAATTCTATGGGAAGTACGGCCTCCATGCCATAAACCAAAGAGTACGGAGTTGCTCCCGTTGGCGTACGCACAGACGTGCGGTATCCCCACAATGCTAAAGGTAGTCGTTCATGCCAATCCCTTGCAGATTGAATGGTCTTTTCCAGGATAGTTTTGATTGTTTTGTTGGCCGCCTCCACGGCCCCATTGGTCTGCGGTCGATAGGTTGTTGACTTGTGTACTTGGATCTGGAATTCCTCCAAGACTTCCCTTGCCCGGCCTTTGAAATGCACCCCATTGTCGGACACGAATGCTTGTGGGACCCCATACCGATAAATAACGTTTTGCTTGATAAAGTGCGCGACTTGAACCGCGGTCAGGGTTGCATACGAGGCCTCTTCTACCCATTTTGTGAAGTAATCGATAGCCACCAGGATGAACTTGTGGCCGTTAGAAGCTGTTGGCATAATTCTTCCGATGACATCAATACCCCATGTCAAGAAAGGCCATGGCGAGGTCGTTTGCTGCAACTCATGTGGCGGAACATGCGTGAGGTTAGCGTGAATTTGGCACTTATGGCAACGTCGTACGTATTCCACGCATTCTGTCTCCATAGTGGACCAGAAGTAGCCTTGTCTCAAAACCTTTTTGGCAAGTATCATGCCGTTCATGTGAGGACCGCATACTCCTTCGTGGACTTCCTCCATCACCCTTTTGGCCTCCTCACCATGAATACACAGCTTGTGGGTTTCACAGTGAGACCTTCGATATAGATTTCCTCCACAAATGATGTACTGGGCTGCCATTCTCCGAAGGGCGATCCTGTCTTTCTTGCTCGCTTCAGAGGGGTATTCTCCTTTTTCCACGAATCTCCAGATATCGTAAAACCAAGGGTGATCGTCTTCGGGCTCGTTGATGGCCATGACATGTTGGTATACCGGGGTATCTCTTTGCTCGATTGTAGACACCCCAATCCGGACCTCGAAGGGTCTTTGAGCGCCCCGATGATGAAATAAAGGAAACAAAGCCTTTGTGAGCTTGAATGAAGCACTCCTCCAGCATCCGCAGCCCAAACCAACCATCAGTCCAGAAAAAGCCCAAAAACTCAGAAAGCCCAAAAAGCCCTGGATCTTAAAGTACCGTGCGCAACACTTCTACACCGCACGGCGTATCGAAATTTAATACGCCGCACGCAGTCATGAGGTTAACCGCACGGCATTTTGGATAAAGTTCTGACTGGCTCAGAAAGCTGTCGGTCACGCCTATTTGAGCCACAGCTGCAATACGGCTCAGCCGAAAGCACACTTCTGGCCCGCCCAGAAAATGCCTCCAACTTTCAAAATTCAAAATCCAAGGCTCTTGCCTATAAATACACCCCTCCACTCAAGGAAAAAGGGCCCTTGATCACCATTATACCCTTTCTCTCTCTTCTTGCATTCACACCCACTTTCCCCTTTCCAAGCCTTGAGAATGTTGTTCTTAAAAGACATTCTCTAGGCCTTTTACTCCATTTTTCTCCTCACCATTGAAGTTAGTCCCTTACTAACTTTGAGGTCTCAACCACCCAATATACCCATCTATTACACACATCCACACTGCTACTTTCTTTTTCCACCAACCGACGCCCATTCCTCTTTATCCAAGCACATTCAAGCTCCGGATCCAAGGTAAAAACCAAGTTTCCTTGGGCTAGGCACTGTCCCGGCCCTGAGGGGACCTTTCTGTTTTTAGGCTTGACCCTTTTGGTTCAGATCTGACTTAAAACCTCTTTTTCAAAACAAAACCAGGGCCCTGTACGAAGGTATGCTAAGCCGTGCGGCTCTCTAGAGCAACGCACAGCGTAGCATACCAAAACGCACGGCATTTCAAAAGGAATACTGTTTTCTTGATCAGACTGTCTAGATCACGACCGTTTGTTGTTGGGTCTTGTCTGTATACCAAAAGCTGTCTCAGAATGAGACCATTTCTACAAGCCATGTTTTAAACTCCATAGATCTTTTCAAAACAAGCCAATGTGTCAAAAATGGTTTTCCCTTCATGGTTTGAAAGAATGGTGTAGATCTAAGATGATCTGACAGCTGTGAGTCATCTAAAGCTTTAAAGATAAAACCGTGCGATGTAATGGTACGCCGTGTGAAGCTTTACAAAACGATAAAAGTTTGGTATCAAGATCGGAACCATGCACGGCATATCGGTGAGCCGCGCGTTATGAACCGATATGCCGCCTGACAGAGGATAGTGATTCAGACAGTCTGTTTTGTATATCTTTCCTGTTTATATTATTATCATGTCATCTTTATCATCTCTGTACAGCAAGCACCACTAGCACGGTAACGTGTTATGATTTATCTTGTTCCCCTTTCCCTTTATGTGTTTTCGAGGTTTTCCGAGTTGTATTAATCCCCCCATTTAAAATGCTTAGTAGAGACCGGTTTTCACCGGGCGAGCGGGGTGCTTTTCAACAAAACCTTTCCCGTTCGTAACCTGGCTCCCGGATCCAAAATCTCAAACAGTTTCGCTAGATCAGAAGGCCTTTTTCTTTTCAAAACAAAATCCCTCGGTTCCTCGGATCATCCATCTCAAAAATCCGGGTGGCGACTCTGTCACAAAATCGCACCTTCGGGGCGCGGGAGCCCACAGTGGCGACTCTGCTGGGGACTTTTATTCAAAACTTCTTTTTTTTTAAAAAAAATACATAAAGAAGTGTTGGATAATCAAGAGGGCCAAACTTGAAAGGCATTTTACTTGGGGGACTTAATGCAATTTGGAGAACTTAACTTTCTTTTACACTATGCACCGCACAAGCCGCGTTAGCGTGTTTTGGCTATCTTGCCCGGTTTACCGGTGACAAGCTCTCCCGGAATGCCTAGCAACCCTCAACTATGATGGGCCATCGTGCTGTTCGACCATTGTCTTGCAATACACTCGACATGGGGTAGTACATCTTGGCTCTAGTCCGGGGAACCCCTCTCAAACCAAAATCGGCCTTTGCACTTGTACATAACCGTAGTACTTTCCCAACTAGGACAGGGACCCATGGCTAGGACTTGTGTGATATATCCTGTTTATTTCCTTGTACATACATATCATTCATGCATCATTGCATCTTGCAGGCTAGAGGATTAGGCTCCCTTAGAATTCTTTAGGACTTTTCGGTCAGTCTAAGAGACTGTAAATCCATGGAGGTTGCGATACCTCCGGTGTTTGCCGTGCCCGAACGGCTCCCTTGACATGGGATTAGCCTTGGAAGTGTGCGTATTTGGATTCTGACGGTCATATTGCCCTGTCTCGGATGGTCAAGATAAGGAAATTGGCTCTGGTTCCGAAAACGATCGGAATTTAACCTGCCTGACAGCACCTACCCGGGTCGTCAGAAATCTTCTGTACAAATGCCCCAAGTGAAACTCCAGTCGCGGTAGGTTCTAGGACCTAGAGGGCACGTAGAAGGTAGGACAGACACTCGGGGTGGATCTTAAGTTGTTCCCTTTTGCTTTGCTACAAGTTCAGAAACATTGGACACCTGCAAAAAGAAGAGGCTTTACCCAATTGGTTTCGTCCATCTCGAAGATTGGTCCGCGTAGATACCCTGGAAGAAACCCAACTGGTTGAGGTCCCCATAGAGCAGGAAGGCCAACCGCCATTAGCAATTTCGCTAGGCCCAGCTATACAGGAACCCTCGTCACTTGAAAATCTCTTACCCATGGCTGACCAGGGAAGCGGGATAGAAGAGGTTAGGCAGAACATGGCTGCTATGGATGCTCAGTTTAAGCAATCCCTTGCCGGGATGGATGCGCAACTCAAGGCTTCGGTTGCATCCATGAAAGACAACATGAACATGATAATGGAAACCATGCAAGAGGTTTGCGACAAGCTTCTGGTTAAAACCGATGTACCCAAGGAAGAAACGCCACCCAAGGATGCGCCAGCGATCGATCCTAATATGGCCGCCCTTATAGTTAAAATCGGGAAGTTAGAAGAATCAATGCAAGAAAACAAGCGATTAGGAAGAGGAGAGGTTGACATGAACAAATTGTGCATGTTCCCCAACGCAAAGTTACCAGAAAAGTTTAAAGGTGTAGATTTCGCAAAGTTTGACGGTACCGGAGACCCAAAAGCTCACCTCCAAGGGTATGTTGGTTCACTCACCATGAGAGGAATCGAGAAGGAAGCCATGGCCCAACTATTCCATGAATCTTTGTCAGGGCCTGCTTTGCAATGGTTTCTTACCCTAGAACCCTCTAAGAAAAGGACTTGGAAAGATATTGGGACGGCTTTTGTAGCTCAATACGATTTCAATATCGATCTGAAGATGACCACAAGGGAACTAGAAAGCACCAAGATGGGTGAGAAGGAAGGCTTCGCCGACTTTGTGAAACGTTGGAGGGCTAAGGCTACTCAGATGCAAAGCAAACCAGATTTAAAGGAACAGATAAGGATCATCACCAAGAATCTCCCAAACTCTTTTGCTCCATACATGGTCCTCTCCCAAGCAGCCCCGAATTTCAAAACTTTTTATGACTCAGGCCTGGCTGTAGAAGAAGCACTGCGGGATGGAACATTGGAAATGAAGGAACCAGCAGCAAAGCCCAAGAGGGTGTATTCGGGAAACAACAATGTCCTCTACGGGAATTCCAATCAGGCCGGGACTTCATCCGCCAAACCAGCAGAAGTAAACCAAATTTCAGAAAAACCAAAGTCCCAACAAAGAACCTTTACCCAATTCAGCACTCCTAGGTCCGCCTTGCTCAAAAAGCTCACTGAAGTAGGAGTGCTGAATCCCCTTCAGCCACCACAAAATATTCCACCCAATCTAAACCAAAATGTCTACTGCGATTTCCACCAAATGCATGGCCACACCACTGATAACTGTATCCGCCTCCGTCATGAGATTCAAAACCTCATCGACAATAAAGTCATCGATACCCCTCCTTCTGAGAAACCAAACACCATGACAAATCCCTTACCACAGCATAATACCCCATTCCATATCAACCAAATCACCCAAGACAAAAGCCAAGACTTCAATCCTACCTCTTTCATAATTCCTGATACCGAACCAAAGCCTGTCGTGGAAATTCCCGTAGAGATTGCCCTCTGTTACCTTTGGGATTGGGGAGATTTGATTGCCGATTGGGAGGAGTTTGAAGTCGCTAATTTCCAGGAGGATGCAAATCCGTTCTTTGAGCCCGGATGGGAAGTTGATTGGCAAAACATTTATGCTGACCCTCTCGATGGATTCTCTTTGAATATGATGTTCAACTTGCCGAAAATGCCTGAATGGGAATGGAATCCAATCCCGGATGAGTACCAACTTTTAGCCTGGAATGACCCTTTAGATACCTTCTCTGTACCCATGCTGTTTGCAGAAGAATACCAACCACCGGCAGTGATCTATGACTGGCCTGAACTGGTTCCGTTTCGACCAGACCTCTCCTCCTACCTCCTCGATCTCATAGCCAACGACCCGTACAACAACGTGGGTCTTGCTCCATACCCAGAACCGCTGGGTCCCGAAGAACATATGGCTAGTAATGAGTTCAACCCAATGGATTATCTGGTTGACGAAGTTAAGTCAGAGTCATCTGTCACCTTCCCGAAAGATGCTGATGTTGTCATGATGAACTTGTGGGAAGATGAACCAGGCGCTAAGACGAACCTATGGGGGGATACGGATATCATCAACATAAAAGTGGGGAACGAAGAATGGACTGTAAACAGGACGGTAGCAGAAACTGAGAAATGGAAGCCCGAGGATCTGTGGGAAGACCTGGTTGTCGCTGACTTGGCTGCCAATCTCCAAGGCACTACCATTGGAAACAAGCGCAAGGCCCTTGCGGATTTGTGGAATGAAGAGTCTAAGTACCAACAGATTGGTCAATTAACCAGGAGTGGCCGAATATACCAACCCCCTAATCTTCAAATCGGAGAATCCTCCAACCCTCTAGCTCCACTGACCAAAGAACCATCCAACCCGTTTGTTACCCCAATCAAGGATACTTTCCAACCCTTTGCCCCGCCAGTTAAAGAACCTTCACGTCCTGAGAAAGACCCAGAAAAAATGATCAAGCGCTAACTCGAACAGACTCCAGCCAAAATATCTGTTTGGGACGTGCTTGTTCATTCCACCCGCCATCGTGAAGGATTCATCCAAGCTCTCTCTCACCTAAAAGTCCCCTCCGTCATAACCCCTGATGAACTTGTGGCACTCATCAAAACCATACCCGTCAAACATGCTATCACTTTCACTGATCGAGATTTGCCTGCCGATGGAACTGATCACAACCGGCCACTCCATATCACTCTAAAATGCCACGGAAAATGGGTACCGGTAATCCTCATTGACAACGGGTCGGCAATCAATGTCTGCCCGCTCCGTGTCGCTTATTGCCTGGGATACAAAAATAGCAATTTCTCTCCATCAGAAGTCAAAGTTCGGGCATATGACAATACCCGTCGGGATGTGACTGGCACCCTCATGCTTCCTATGACCTTTGGACCCTACCAAACAAATGTGGAGTTCCATGTGGTAGACATTCCCGCATCCTTCAATCTGCTGCTGGGTAGACCTTGGATGCATCGACCTGATATCATGGCAGTTCCTTCAACACTTCACCAGAAGGTTAGACTGGGACTAGAAACTGGGATGCTCACCATTCATGGCGATTCTGGGATTCGTGCTCCTGTGGAAGACAATGCCCCCCTTTTGGAGATACAACATGGGGAAGAAGACGTTGCTCTGGGCGGTTTCTCTCTTGACACCTCTCATTCTGTTTTCACTGTCAAGATCGATGATGACTTCGTCGTCAGTAATGTGGCCATAAAGATAATGAAGAAAATGTCCTACATGCCAGGATTGGGGCTGGAAAAGAACCTTCAGGGGCCGGCACAGTTTGAAGAGTCAGGAACTTTAACCAGCATAATAGGTGTGGGGTACTGCCCTTCCGGGAATAGGAGGGAAAAGAAAGGAGACAGGCTGGAAGATTATTTTGTCAAAGAAAAGGCGAAGCAGATTTATCAAGGGCAACCGGAACCATTCTGGGACAGAGAAACCAACACCTTCCTACCGGGATTTGAGATATTCGCCAATGATGTCTGGCCTGAAAGTGATGAAGAGCCAGATGCAGTAATCAAACCAGTAGATGCCACAGATTGGGTTGAAACTCTTGCCTTGGGTAGCTTGGCGACCTTGTTTGAGAGGGACGAACCATTGGGTATAGTTGTGGAAGCAGAAGTGCAGATGCTGGGGCAGGAGGCCCCCGATGATCCAACTTCACTTATCATGGATGCCGCTGGAGACTATAAGAATTGGACTTTCATACCAAGTGCAACTAGTCATGACTCTGAATCTGAAACTGAGTCCCTTGAGTCTTCCGAGTCTTCTGAGTCTTCTAAGTCTGTCAAGTCTGAGTCGGCGCCTCTTGGCCCAACTCCTCAGAGTCTGTATTTTGAGTTTGAATCTACCCGTGTGTACGGTGCCCTTGAGGCCTCTGCTAATGATGAAATAAATGAATCTGATTCTGCTTACCTCCCTGATTTTGAAATAAATTGTGTCAACCCCAATGATGAAGAGATCAATTTCGAGGGGGAAATCCCTGAAGAAATTCGATCCCTAATCGAAAGGGAAGACGAAAGGCATGCTCAGCCTGTAAAAGAATAAGTTGTTTCAATAAATTTGAGGGACGAAGGGAATCCCCGAATGGTCCAGATCGGTTCCGCGCTGTCAGAAGAAGAGCGTCAGGCTCTTGTGGAGTTGTTAAAAGAATTTGAAGACGTTTTTGCATGGTCACACGCTGATATGCCCGGAATTGATCCTGAAATCATGGAACATCGGATTCCCCTTCACCCTGATGCGAAACCAGTAAAACAGAAACTGAGACGCATGAGGTGATCAGCACACATTATTGACACATGGAAGTCCCATATCACATATTTTTCGTCCCAAAATGCGCATAATTGCCTATGGTTATAATACTTTTCATCACTTGTATTGGATTATCGTTTTTGCAGGAAAAGATGACAATTAGAAGTATTTTGGCCGGTGAACTAAAAGTCTCCAAAATCAATTCGGATCACGTTCAATTCTAAATGGAAGTTGGCTAGAAAAAAAAAAAGGAAATCAATTTCACGTGCAATCAAAATTCGGCCAAATCTATGGAAAGTGGATCCACCTTACCCGTTCCTTTTGATGCACTAATGGGACTTGTATTTCAGAAGAAAGGGAGGCCAAGGCAAATTAGAAGGGGATTAAGAAAACTACTTTATTAATTTCTTTAAATATAAGATTTAATTAGGGAAGAGATCTTGTTGCACAAGAATGCTTGGCATGTATTTAAGGAGGAATTCCCCCAGAGGATTGGGGGATCACTTTTCCACGCACCATCTCGGCACACTGCATGCAGCGGCAGCATATTGGCGCAGAGAAGAAAAAGACGGAGAAAGAATTATTTGTTCTCTTTTCGTAAGCTTTGTTCAATGGAGTTTTATCTTTATTTGAGTATGTGTTTTAATTCCATGTGCGGCTAAACTTTTTAACTAGGGTTGAGGATGAAGCCCCATTAACGGTTATTACCTATATATTCATGAGATTTGAGTTTACCCGAATATGTGGTTTGATTTTGATTAAATTGTTCTTACTCCAAATCAATTGTTAGGGATAAATTCTGGATATGAGTTCAATCATGTTTTTCTCATGATTTGGAATTGTCTTTAGCATTGAAAGCTGGTTTTTAATCGTTAATTATAAAATTGGATATTTATTGTGATTTGTTGAAAGCGGATACAATTAATGATTTGGTTTTATACTTGCGAGCGGAGAGGAACAAACATTAGACTTTTTGATGAACTTTCACGATGATATTTTCCGTGGTAACAGAATTAGTTTTTAGATTATCACGAAGAAATTTTGGGTAAAGTCAATAATCATGAATATATAATGATACGAGTTAATGGGTGTGGATTCCGAAACCCTAGTATTTTTTCCTTTGGTTAAAAAGAAAGCTTTAATTTTCTCGTCTTGGATAATTTAGTTCATTGTTTTTACTTTTCACTTTTAGTTCCATTAAATCAATCACAACTTTTTGTCAACTAGGTTAGGGTTAATCGATTTAAGTTTATTTAGTTTTCCTATTAAAAAAATCACAAGTCCCTGTGGGTTCGACCTCGCTCTTGCATTACTATACTTCGGTACGATTCGTGCACTTGCGAGTACATTAAAATTTCACAACAAGTTTTTGGCGCCGTTGCCGGGGAAAGTATTTAACATATAAAAATAAAAGAGGAAGTAACTAACAATGCGGATACAATTAATGATTTGTTTAGTTACTGAGGGTTGCTCAATGCCTTCTTTGGGGGATCAATATGCTGCCGCTGCATGCAGTGTGCCGAGATGGTGCGTGGAAAAGTGATCCCCCAATCCTCTGGGGGAATTCCTCCTTAAATACATGCCAAGCATTCTTGTGCAACAAGATCTCTTCCCTAATTAAATCTTATATTTAAAGAAATTAATAAAGTAGTTTTCCTAATCCCCTTCTAATTTGCCTTGGCCTCCCTTTCTTCTGAAATACAAGTCCCATTAGTGCATCAAAAGGAACGGGTAAGGTGGATCCACTTTCCATAGATTTGGCCGAATTTTGATTGCACGTGAAATTGATTTCCTTTTTTTTTTTCTAGCCAACTTCCATTTAGAATTGAACGTGATCCGAATTGATTTTGGAGACTTTTAGTTCACCGGCCAAAATACTTCTAATTGTCATCTTTTCCTGCAAAAACGATAATCCAATACAAGTGATGAAAAGTATTATAACCATAGGCAATTATGCGCATTTTGGGACGAAAAATATGTGATATGGGACTTCCATGTGTCAATAATGTGTGCTGATCAAATACTCCCAAACCTATATTTTGCTAGTCCTCGAGCAAAAGAATTAAAAATGAACAAAAGAAAAACAAAAATATTAACTAATCCTTTTTCGGAGGAGTCCGATTGCATTTAGCATATGCAACAAGCCTTTAAACCCCTAGGTTGCCCTAGTGGACGAGTTATAGTCTCGTGAGGGTTTGCCGTGAATATACCCACAAAATTCTTGAGAAAGATGACACTCAATTAGAATTCCAAAACATAGTCGATGGCCTCTCAAAATAACTAGCGTGAGAATAACACAAGTTAGAGGCAAGATATTTCATCCATTAACAATGTTAAACAAGTGAACATTCTAATCCAAATTAGCACTAAAATGGATCCTCTCACATATATCTGGATAGAAAGAAATCACAAGGCATGCGTGTAAGTGAAAATCACACAAAGATCTTCATTAACCTCGAAAACAATACACGCACCTTCAATACCTCAATACTCATCAAAATGCTCACATGAAAATATAGCCCCTCCCCTTGTTCCAATCTTCACTTTTTTTTTTCTTTTTATATTTTTTTTCTTGTGGTTGTGCAATGCCTTGGTCCCTTAAGCTTTCTAATTGACCCTTGTAGCGAGTTTTAGGCCAGTGACACCCAAACCAGATGGCTTTAGGGCACTAGATGTAGAGAACATCCCAACGGACTTAATCACTCGAGTCAAAAAGGCTACGAACCCAAGCTAACCACACATGACAATCCCAGAACTCTCCACCGTTTGACGCGAACACTCACTGCTTACTGAGGCAAGAGGCCCGGTTACTAAGTCAAGAGCCTGAAAAGCATGTATTTTATTCTTCTTCTTTTTTTTTATTTGGTGGGGAAAGAGCATTAAGCATTCTATTAAGACATTCGAATCATACTGAGGCATCAAAAATATATGTACGGCCCTCGAGATCAAATCTAAGTCTAAGTGTGACGGTGCTCGAGCAAAGGCATGTACACAAGTGATTAATCGCTATCCAAACATAGGTGATACGAACCAACTAAGTGCCTCTCATCAATGCCTATGTTCACAAGCTTAGCTCTATCAATGAATTCATATCAAGACTCTAACTTGGGCAACAATCAAACTAGCACTAATTGAAAACCAATAACCTCGTCGGAAATCATAATCAAGTATCCAAAATAATTTTTTTTTTGAAATTTTAAATATTTTTTTATGTTTATGTTTTTATATAAGAGAAAAAAAAATGGTTAACTACGGAGTCTATGCACAGAACAGACATAGATAATAGGTGAACCCTCCCCCAAACCTAAATGTGGCAGTGTCCTCAATGTCATGAATGCAAATGCTTAAGAAAAAAAAAATAGACTGTAACATAAAAGTGAGAAAGAATAGGATACACCTGATAAGCGCGATAAGACTGAACCGTGTGACACCTGCAAAACAAATTATGGAAACACAAGAAAAGAAAAGAATGCACTAACTAAAAGTAAATAAATGAAGTCAGAATGCTTCTTTTTTTTTTTGGGTATTTTTTTTAGCCTACAAATATTGAATAATAAAAAAAAAACAAATAAGAGAAGGTAAAATACTACTCTAATCGAGTCCAATAGAGTAACATACAAAGATGGCTAAAGTTGGGCAGACTAAATGGTCAATCTTGATAAACAGGATCCTCCAAAAGGATCTCCTCTACTTCTGGGGTTTTCAATTCTATAAACGGTTTCAACCGTTGCCTGTTCACTTTAGACACGGAACCATCTTTAGGATTCTCAATTTCGACGGCCCCATGCGGATAGCTAGTGTGAACAATAAAGGGGCCGGACCATCGAGAACGGAGTTTGCCTGGAAACAAATGCAGACGAGAGTTATAAAGAAGGACTTTTTGACCAGAAGTGAAGGATTTTCTTAAAATATTTTGATCATGAACCCTTTTCATACGGTCCTTGTACGATTTGGCACAGTCGTAAGCATCATCCCTAATTTCCTCTAGCTCAAGAAGTTGAAGCTTTCTGCGAACACCTGCCTTGTCAAGATCAAAATTGAGTTGTTTCGTAGCCCAATACGCCTTGTGTTCTAGTTCTACAGGTAAGTGACATGCCTTGCCATAGACAAGTCGGTAAGGAGACATTCCAATGGGAGTTTTAAATGCTGTACGGTAAGCCCACAATGCATCATTAAGGCGTAAAGACCAATCTTTCTTATTAGGGTTCACTGTTTTTTCAAGTATATTTTTAATCTCCCTATTAGATATCTCAACTTGACCACTGGTCTGTGGGTGATATGCAGTTGCAACTTTATGTGTTATGATATATTTTTTCATTAAATGCTCAAAAACTCGATTGCAAAAATGCTTACCTCCATCGCTAATAATAGCATGTGGTGTCCCAAAACGAGCGAACACATTATCTTTCAAAAACTGGACCACCACTTTATGATCATTAGTTTTACATGCAATGGCTTCAACCCACTTAGAAACATAATCAACAACGACAAGGATATATAAATTACCAAAGGAATTAGGGAATGGACCCATAAAATCAATGCCCCATACATCAAATATCTCTACAATCAGAATTGGGTTAAGAGGCATCATATTTCTCCTTGTAATACGACCTAACTTTTGACAACGCTCACAAGCTATACAGTATGCATGTGAATCTTGAAAAATAGAAGGCCAATAAAATCCACACTGCAAAATTTTTGCAGCCGTCTTTTTAGCACTAAAATGGCCTCCACATGCATAATCATGACAAAAAGAAATGACACTTCGTTGGTCACTTTCAGGAATGCACCTTCTAATAATCTGGTCAGGGCAATATTTAAACAAGTATGGATCATCCCAAAAGAAGTACTTAACCTTGGATAAAAATTTAAATTTATCATGTTTGGGCCAATGCGAAGGTATCTCTCCAGTTACAAGATAATTCACAATATCTGCAAACCAAGGTGAAGATAATTGAGACACATGCATCAATTGTTCATCAGGAAAATTTTCAGAGATGGGCAATGAATCCTCGGTGAACTCTACAATTAATCTAGATAGATGGTCAGCTACCACATTCTCGGAACCTTTTTTATCTCGAATCTCAATATCAAATTCTTGAAGTAACAAAATCCATCGAATTAATCTAGATTTAGCATCTTTTTTAGACAAGAGATACTTCAATGCAGCATGGTCTGAATAAACTAAGACCTTAGAACCCAATAAATAAGCTCTAAACTTATCAAGTGCAAAAACAACTGCTAGCAACTCCTTTTCTGTAGTGGAATAGTTTAATTGTGCATCATTTAATGTCTTACTAGCATAATAAATTACATGAGGGAGCTTATTGACACGTTGTCCTAAAACAGCGCCTACTGCATAATCAGAGGCATCACACATAATTTCAAAAGGGACATTCCAATCAGGTGGTCGAATTATAGTGGCGGAGGTCAACTCACTTTTTAATCTCTCAAAAGCATTAAGGCACTCCTCATTAAACACAAACGGGGCATCTTTGGCCAGCAAATTACATAGAGGTTTAGCAATTTTACTAAAGTCTTTAATGAACCTCCTATAAAAACCCGCATGACCCAAAAATGATCTAATCTCCTTTACAGTACGTGGGGGTGGAAGGTTAGATATCAAATTAATTTTAGCTTTATCCACTTCAATACCTTTATGCGAGATGATATGCCCTAATACAATTCCTTGCTTAACCATAAAGTGACATTTTTCCCAATTAAGCACAAGACTTTTTTCTTTACATCGCACTAATACTAGGGTCAAATGGTGTAAGCATTCATCAAAAGAAGATCCAAAAACTGAAAAATCATCCATAAACACTTCCAAAAAACGTTCTACCATGTCAGAAAAAATACTCACCATGCATCGCTGAAATGTGGCGGGTGCATTGCATAATCCAAATGGCATGCGGCGGTAGGCAAAAGTACCATAAGGGCATGTGAACGTAGTCTTTTCTTGGTCTTCCGGTGCAATGGGAATTTGATTATAACCAGAATAACCATCAAGAAAGCAATAATACTCATGTCCCGCTAACCTTTCTAACATTTGGTCAATAAACGGTAAAGGAAAATGATCTTTTCGTGTCATGGAATTTAATTTTCGATAGTCTATACAAACGCGCCATCCTGTTTGAACACGAGTGGGAACTAATTCATTGTCTTCATTTTTTACTACCGTCACACCCGATTTCTTAGGAACAACTTGAACAGGACTCACCCAATTGCTATCGGAGATTGGATAAATAACGCCAGCATCTAAAAGCTTAAGAATTTCCGCTCTAACTACTTCTTGCATTGCGGGATTTAGACGCCTTTGTGGCTCACGTGAAGTTTTAGCATTTTCCTCTAAATGGATTCTATGCATGACCAATGAAGGACTAACTCCCTTGATATCATTTATGGACCACCCTATTGCTTCCTTGTGCTCTTTTAAGACATTCAACAATTTTTCTTCTTGTGTATCATCTAAATCAGAGGCTATGATTACTGGTAAAGATTCACAAGGGCCAAGGAATTTGTATTTAAGAGTAATTGGCAATGGCTTGAGTTCTAACTTAGGTGGCTCCACAATAGATGGAAGTGCTGGTGATGTAGACAGTGAAAGAGGAACCACTTTTGGTTGCCATTCATCAATGCTCATTAACGGGGCAGCGTCTAATAATGCATTAACCTGCTCAATTGATTCATCTATGTCAAATTCACACCCAAAATGAGCTAGACAAGCTTCTAAGGGATCCTCATAACTTGATTGAACAAAAGTATTTTCAACCAAAGTGTCTATCATACAAATTGTACTAACCTCATCTTCATCTATTGGTTGCTTGCTAGTATTAAAAATATTTAGCTCAACGGTCATATTACCAAATGATAATTTCATCACACCATTTCTACAGTTGATTAAAGCATTAGATGTAGCCAAGAAGGGACGCCCTAAAATAACAGGAATTTGCCCACTAGAGTTTTGGACAGGCTGAGTGTCAAGGACTATGAAGTCCACAGGAAAATAGAATTTGTCAACCTTAATCAAAACATCCTCGATGACTCCTCTAGGAATTTTGACAGATCTATCAGCTAATTGGAGTGTTACTTGAGTGGGTTTTAACTCTCCTAACCCTAATTGTGAGTACACTGAGTAAGGTAATAAATTAACACTCGCCCCCAAATCTAACAAAGCCTGATCGATATGATGGTTACCTATAATGCAAGAAATTGTTGGACAGCCAGGGTCTTTATATTTTATTGGAATTTTGCACTGGATAATAGAGCTAACCTGTTCAGTATTTAACAAGTTTTTGGCTGATTGAGCAACCCACTGAGGGTATTTAGTTACCATTAGGAACCCAGCATTGATTTGTTTAGTTACTTCCTCTTTTAATTGCGGATACAATTAATGATTTGGTTTTATACTTGCGAGCGTAGAGGAACATACATTAGACTTTTTAATAAATTTCCCCATTGATATTTTCCATGGTAACAGAATTAGCTTTCAGATTATCATGAAGAAATTTGGGTGAAGTCAATGATCATGAATATATAACGGTACGAGTTAATGGGTGTGGATTCCGAAACCCTAGTATTTTCTCCTTTGGTTAAAAAGAAAGCTTTAATTTTCTCGTCTTGGATAATTTAGTTCATTGTTTTTACTTTTCACTTTTAGTTCCATTAAATCAATCACAACTTTTTGTCAACTAGGTTAGGGTTAATCGATTTAAGTTTATTTAGTTTTCCTATTAAAAAAATCACAAGTCCCTGTGGGTTCGACCTCGCTCTTGTATTACTATACTTCGGTACGATTCGTGCACTTGCGAGTACATTAAAATTTCACAACAAGTTTTTGGCGCCGTTGCCGGGGATCGAACCCGGGTCACCCGCGTGACAGGCGGGAATACTTACCACTATAGCATTTTGCGTGATAAAGCCCAAAATACCTACAAAACATAAATAAACGATAATACGACATAAATAATTATAAAGTCAAGACTAACAATGCAAGTATGGACGTCTTTTAAGTACTACATTTTATGCTCATCAAATACCCCCAAACCTACATTTTGCTAGTCCTCGAGCAAAAGAAATAAGATTAACAAAAGAAACAAAAATTACTAATTAATCCTTTTTCGGAGGAGTCCGATTGCATTTAGCATATGCAACAAGCCTTTAAACCCCTAGGTTGCCCTAGTGGACGAGTTATAGTCTCGTGGGGGTTTGCCGTGAATATACCCACAAAATTCTCAAGAAAGATGGAACTCAATCAGAATCCCGAATGTACTTATTGGCCTCTCAAAATAACTAGTATGAGAATTACACAATTTAGAGGCAAGACATTTCATCCATTAACAAAGTTAAACAAGTGAACATTCTAATCCGAATTAGCACAAAACTGTTCCTCTCACATATATCTGGATAGAAAGAAATCACAAGGCATGCGTGTAAGTGAAAAGTCACACAAAGATGTTCATTAATCTCGAAAACAATACACGCACCTTCAATGCCTCAACACTTATCAAAATGCTCACGTCAAATTATAACCCCTCCCTTGATTCATATTATTTTCTTTTTCTCTTTTTTTTCTTTTCTATATATATATTTTTTTCTTGTGGTCGTGCAATGCCTTGGTCCCTTAAGCTTTCTAATTGACCCTTGTAGCGAGTTTTAGGCCAGTGACACCCAAACCAGATGGCTTTAGGGCACTAGATGTAGAGAACATCCCAACGGACTTAATCACTCGAGTCAAAAAGGCTACGAACCCAAGCTAACCACACATGACAATCCCAGAACTCTCCACTGTTTGACGCGAACACTCACTGCTTACTGAGGCAAGAGGCCCGGTTACTAAGTCAAGAGCCTGAAAAGCATGTATTTTATTCTTCTTCTTTTCTTTTCTTTTCTTTTCTTTTTTTTTTTTTTTTTGTGGGAAGGGCATTAAGTATTCTATTAAGACATCCAACTCGTACTGAGGCATCAAGAATATATGTACGGCCCTCGAGATCAAATCTAAGTCTAAGTGTGACGGTACTCGAGCAAAGACATGTATACAAGTGATTAATCGCTATCCAAACATAGGTGATTTGAACCAACTAAGTGCCTTTCATCGATGCCTATGTTCGCAAGTTTAATTCTATCAATAAAATCATATCAAGACTCCAACTTGAGCAATAATCAAACTAGTACTAATCAAAAACCAACAGCCACGTCGGAAATCATAATCAAGTATCCAATTTTATTTTTTTTTTGAATTTTTACTCTTTTTTTTCATTTTTTTTAAAAAAAATGGTTAACTACGGAGTCTATGCATAGAACAAATATAAATAATAGGTGAACCCTCCCCCAAACCTAAATGTGACAATGTCCTCTCAAAAGCTTACAAAATAAACTGTAACATAAAAAGGAGAAAGGATAGGATACACCTGATAAGCGCGATGAGATTGAACTGTGCGACACCTGCAAAACAAATTATGGAAACACAAGAAAAGAAAAGAACGCACTAACCAAAAGTAATTAAATGAAGTCAGAATGCTCTTTTTTTTTTTTGTTGGGTAATTTATTTTTTTGTTAACCTACAAATAATAATAATAATAATAATAATAATAATAATAATAATAATAAAAAGAAGAAGATAAACTACTACTCTAATCAAGTACTATACAGTAGGATACAAAAAGATCACCAGTTTTGGGCAGACTAAATGGTTAATCCTCATAAACAGGATCCTCCAAAAGGATTTCCTCTACTTCTGGGGTTTTCAACTCTATAAACGGTTTCAATCGCTGCCCATTCACTTTGGACACAGAACCATCTTTAGGATTCTCAATTTCAACGGCCCCATGCGGATAGCTAGTGCGAACGATAAAAGGGCCGGACCATCGAGAACGGAGTTTGCCTGGGAACAAATGCAGACGAGAGTTATAAAGAAGGACTTTTTGACCAGAAGTGAAGGATTTTCTTAAAATATTTTGATCATGAACCCTTTTCATACGGTCCTTGTACGATTTGGCACAGTCGTAAGCATCATCCCTAATTTCCTCTAGCTCAAGAAGTTGAAGCTTTCTGCGAACACCTGCCTTGTCAAGATCAAAATTGAGTTGTTTCGTAGCCCAATACGCCTTGTGTTCTAGTTCTACAGGTAAGTGACATGCCTTGCCATAGACAAGTCGGTAAGGAGACATTCCAATGGGAGTTTTAAATGCTGTACGGTAAGCCCACAATGCATCATTAAGGCGTAAAGACCAATCTTTCTTATTAGGGTTCACTGTTTTTTCAAGTATATTTTTAATCTCCCTATTAGATATCTCAACTTGACCACTGGTCTGTGGGTGATATGCAGTTGCAACTTTATGTGTTATGATATATTTTTTCATTAAATGCTCAAAAACTCGATTGCAAAAATGCTTACCTCCATCGCTAATAATAGCACGTGGTGTCCCAAAACGAGCGAACACATTATCTTTCAAAAACTGGACCACCACTTTATGATCATTAGTTTTACATGCAATGGCTTCAACCCACTTAGAAACATAATCAACAACGACAAGGATATATAAATTACCAAAGGAATTAGGGAATGGACCCATAAAATCAATGCCCCATACATCAAATATCTCTACAATCAGAATTGGGTTAAGAGGCATCATATTTCTCCTTGTAATACGACCTAACTTTTGACAACGCTCACAAGCTATACAGTATGCATGTGAATCTTGAAAAATAGAAGGCCAATAAAATCCACACTGCAAAATTTTTGCAGCCGTCTTTTTAGCACTAAAATGGCCTCCACATGCATAATCATGACAAAAAGAAATGACACTTCGTTGGTCACTTTCAGGAATGCACCTTCTAATAATCTGGTCAGGGCAATATTTAAACAAGTATGGATCATCCCAAAAGAAGTACTTAACCTTGGATAAAAATTTAAATTTATCATGTTTGGGCCAATGCGAAGGTATCTCTCCAGTTACAAGATAATTCACAATATCTGCAAACCAAGGTGAAGATAATTGAGACACATGCATCAATTGTTCATCAGGAAAATTTTCAGAGATGGGCAATGAATCCTCGGTGAACTCTATAATTAATCTAGACAGATGGTCAGCTACCACATTCTCGGAACCTTTTTTATCTCGAATCTCAATATCAAATTCTTGCAGTAACAAAATCCATCGAATTAATCTAGATTTAGCATCTTTTTTAGACAAGAGATACTTCAATGCAGCATGATCCGAATAGACTACGACCTTAGAACCCAATAAATAAGCTCTAAACTTATCAAGTGCAAAAACAACCGCTAGCAACTCCTTTTCTGTAGTGGAGTAATTTAGTTGTGCATCATTTAAAGTCTTACTAGCATAATAAATTACATGAGGGAGCTTATCGACACGTTGTCCCAAAACAGCGCCTACTGCGTAATCAGAGGCATCACACATAATTTCAAAAGGGACATTCCAATCGGGTGGTCGAATTATAGGGGCAGAGGTCAACTCACTTTTTAATCTCTCAAAAGCATGAAGGCATTCCTCATTAAACACAAACGGGGCATCTTTAGCCAGCAAATTACATAGAGGTTTAGCAATTTTACTAAAGTCTTTAATGAACCTCCTATAAAAACCCGCATGACCCAAAAATGATCTAATCTCCTTTACAGTACGTGGGGGTGGAAGGTTAGATATCAAATTAATTTTAGCTTTATCCACTTCAATACCTTTATTCGAGATGATATGCCCTAATACAATTCCTTGCTTAACCATAAAGTGACATTTTTCCCAATTAAGCACAAGACTTTTTTCTTTACATCGCACTAACACTAGGGTCAAATGGTGTAAGCATTCATCAAAAGAAGATCCAAAAACTGAAAAATCATCCATAAACACTTCCAAAAAACGTTCTACCATGTCAGAAAAAATACTCACCATGCATCGTTGAAACGTGGCGGGTGCAATGCATAGTCCAAATGGCATGCGACGGTAGGCAAAAGTACCATGAGGGCATGTGAACGTAGTCTTTTCTTGGTCTTCCGGTGCAATGGGAATTTGATTATAACCAGAATAACCATCGAGAAAGCAATAATACTCATGTCCCGCTAACCTTTCTAACATTTGGTCAATAAACGGTAAAGGAAAATGATCTTTTCGTGTCACGGAATTTAATTTTCGATAGTCTATGCAAACACGCCATCCTGTTTGAACACGGGTGGGGACTAATTCATTGTCTTCATTTTTTACTACCGTCACACCCGATTTCTTAGGAACAACTTGAACAGGACTCACCCAACTGCTATCAGAGATTGGATAAATAACGCTAGCATCTAAAAGCTTAAGAATTTCCGCTCTAACTACTTCTTGCATTGCGGGATTTAGACGCCTTTGTGGCTCACGTGAAGTTTTAGCATTTTCCTCTAAATGGATTCTATGCATGACCAATGAAGGACTAACTCCCTTGATATCATTTATGGACCACCCTATTGCTTCCTTGTGCTCTTTTAAGACATTCAACAATTTTTCTTCTTGTGTATCATCTAAATCAGAGGCTATGATTACTGGTAAAGATTCACAAGGGCCAAGGAATTTGTATTTAAGAGTAATTGGCAATGGCTTGAGTTCTAACTTAGGTGGCTCCACAATAGATGGAAGTGCTGGTGATGTAGACAGTGAAAGAGGAACCACTTTTGGTTGCCATTCATCAATGCTCATTAACGGGGCAGCGTCTAATAATGCATTAACCTGCTCAATTGATTCATCTATGTCAAATTCACACCCAAAATGAGCTAGACAAGCTTCTAAGGGATCCTCATAACTTGATTGAACAAAAGTATTTTCAACCAAAGTGTCTATCATACAAATTGTACTAACCTCATCTTCATCTATTGGTTGCTTGCTAGTATTAAAAATATTTAGCTCAACAGTCATATTACCAAATGATAATTTCATCACACCATTTCTACAGTTGATTAAAGCATTAGATGTAGCCAAAAAGGGACGCCCTAAAATAACAGGAATTTGCCCACTAGAGTTTTGGACAGGCTGAGTGATAGGCACGCAATATCGTAGATATAAGTGCCTAAATAGGGTAGTTTTAACATGTTGTCATCTAATTTATTCCCTATTTTCCACTTGATGCGTTGTTTTGGTATGTTTGTGTTAATTTTCAGGAAATAAGGTGATTTTGCCGTTAAAATTGAATTGCAAGGATTTGAAGCCGTAACACTGTTAGAGCAATAGAGTTACCATTCAGAGTTCAGACTACTCCAAAGGGGAAAGAAAAAAAAACGAAATAGGCTTAAAGCCTAATATTCCAATTCTCGGCAGTGGGCATGGCCCACTATGTGCGTGCAAGGTCCATTGCTAAGTCGGCTTCGGAGGATTTTAGGACGTTGGCTACAGTAGCCCATTTAAAAAGTGGGCCATGATTTTTGACTGGGACCAAGTGAAGGTAAAAGGCTTTCGGCAGGCATGAGGGTCCACGGGGTTGACTGAGGAGAATTAAAAAAGGGTTTTTGAGAGTCGGTTGGAGAGCCTATATAAAGAAGAGAGAGCACAGGCTGCGGGGGTCGTTTTTTATTCTTCTCTCGGAGGTTAGAAAGAAAAAAAGAAACTGCGGTGCTGTTCTCATCCTGGTGGACCAAAATCAAGAGGAGAGCTGCACAGCGATTTTGATTCTCACGTCATAAGGCTTTCGGTTCTGCTATTTTTTTTACTGTTAATTGTTAACGGCGTTTTAATTCCTGCAACTCTCCGTTTTTCTAGGATTCAACGATACTTATTATCAGAGATCTTGCGTACGTTTCTTGCTGTTTTCTTTTTAAGTTTTGTTCTGTTCCAGATTCTGTTTTGGGTTGATTATTATATTATTCGTTCACCAATTTTTTTTTCTTTTATGTTTTCAAGCATGATTAAAATTAGATCTTTGTGTTTTTCGTTTAACATGAGTGAGTAGTTTTATAGAGTGCGGCCGCGGGGCGAAGGCGTCTCGTAGCTAGTTTAATCAATGTTTTACCTCGGTGTCGAATTAATTTAATCTTTAAGCAGTTTTAGAAGACGAAAACTCGTCTAACAAACAAAACCCAGGCATCGCTGGAATTCGAATGCGCACGGATACTGGTGACAGGTGGTGCGCATTTGTTAGGGATCCTTTTTCCTATTCTAAAATCAACAAAGTGAATAATTGTGGCCCGAGTAAACATTGGTTAGGTTAGTTGCGGACGCTGAGTTCCCACGGCTGTACTCCCCTTTTTAAATTCTTATTTCATTAATTCAGTTGGGTAATTTAGTTAGTTAATCAATCTCATTTGAACAAGGGGTGGCTACCTAAGAGCCAGGTTAAACTAGAATTCAACACTTTCGAGTCAGCACCGTCCGTCCGTCTCTGTGGTTCGACTCCGGTACTTCCGGATATTGTGCTACACTGGTCGAGAGTCCTATGCTTGGGACGCGTCTTTATTTTAATACACCCGATAGGTAAAGCATTTTTGGCGCCGTTGCCGGGGACGGCGACGTGTGTTCTAGAGTGTGAGTTTTCGTGTCTTTTGTCTTTTAGTTGAGTCACCATAGGTAGAGAGAAGAAGGTGTCCTTTAAACAGGACCCTCTTTATTATCGCGACCCGGCACATCGTTTAGTTCGAAAAGAACTGGAGTCGAGTCAGCCTGTGTCTTCTAGTTCTTCATCTTCTAGTTTAGAGTCAGACTCAGCTGAGCATCAGTCAGAGTCTATTCCCATTAGTGGTTTTTATATAGATTTACCTTTTGAGTCAGTTAGTGTCAGTAATCCACTTTTCCAGTCGGTTTTAGAATCAGAGTCAGAATCCGTTGAGATGGGAGATAGGTAGGTAGCTATTCAGCCGTCCTTGAGGCAGCACATGCATCCTGAGAGAACCACTCCTCTCGGACCCATTGTGTTCCCTCAAGAGACACAAGAGGCACGTAATGCCTTTACAGTCAAACCTGGTGTCCTGAATAGTCTCCCTAGTTTCCACGGGAGAGAGTGTGATGATCCGTATGAGCACGTGCGGACATTTGAGGGATTGATGCGCAACCTTGCGTCTAATACCCAGTACGAGAATGCGTGTCTCAAGCTTTTTGAGGCGACATTGAAAGATGGCGCGCTTCTGTGGTTTCGAATGCAAAAGTCTCAGTCTTTCACCACTTGGGCACAAGTGCGTGATGCCTTTTATAGGAAGTACTTCTCTGAGGCTAAGACTAAGACTTATAGGCGTCAAATCCAAGGTTTTAGGCAGGAGAGGGATGAGTCATTTCTCAAGGCATGGGAGCGTTTCAAGGAATTGCTCCTAAGGCTGCCACACCATGGCTTTGAGAGAATTCAATTAATCGGTTTCTTTCATCTGGGTCTCAACGCTGAGTCAGTCCAGCACATAGAATATTCTTGCAAAGGGGACGATTTCTTGTCCAAAACAGCGGACCAGGCTTGGGATTTCTTAGATGACCTAGCTGATAGGCAGAGGGCTTTAGAACCATCCGATTTTGAGCGATCCGGACCTTCTGGGTCCAGCGTTGTCCCGGTTACCATTCGTGACCAGCGACTCCAAGCTCAAGTTGAGAAAATGGCTCAGAGATTAGAGGAGCTAGAGGTGAGGCAGGGTCGTCCAGTTCATGAGGTATCAATTGAGGAAGTTTGCGTGTGGTGTGAATGTAAAGGGCACACCGCGACCGTTTGCCCTGGGTTTATTGCCGCAAAGGGGGCAAGTCATTTTACCCAGGAGGAAGTCAATGCAGTTAGGACTTGGGACCCTTATTCTACCACGTATAATGCGGGATGGAAGGATCACCCCAATTTTGGGTGGTCAGACTCCAGACCCGTAGGTGGAGGCCAAGCTCAATCCTTTGGGCCACCTCCGCCGTAGCAGTTTCAACAGGCCCGATCGTCCAGGCCCCCTCAGGGGCAAGTCATCCCATTTCACTTCCAGCCACAGGCTGGTAGAGGGGTAGGACCATCCACTCGTGGTCCTCCCCCAGGGTATCCACAGATGACCGCACGTGACCATAAGTTAGATGATACTGTCAATTCCCTGATGCAGTCACAGATGACCTTTCAGACGGAAACGAGACAGCAAATTGGGGCTCTTACAACCCAAATGTCACAGCTCACTGCGGTGATCGGTCATCTGCAGCAGGAGAAAGGTAAGTTTCCGGCCCAGGGTAGTACAGCAGGGGCCCATTATTTAGAAAATTCTTCAGGTTCCAATGTTCATAACCCAAATCAGGAAGAGGCTAAGTCGGTCACCATTCTTAGGAGTGGGAAGGAGATCGATAAATCCATCCAGCCAAAGCAGAAACCAGCTCCACCCCCGGAGCCGGTTGATACACCAAAAGCAACTCCTGATGTTGTTGATGTCCCTAGGCCAGAGGTTAAGGATGATGAGGAGTCACCAGAGGTGGTGGTGCCTGCAGCTGCAGCCCCCATGACTCCAACACTGCAGGTTGGGCCAGTAGCCCCATTTCCCCAGAGGTTGGCGGTGAAACCTAAGCAAAATATGAACCATAAGATGATCGAACTTTTTAAGAGAGTGCAATTCCCTATCACCCTGATGGAGGCTATTGAGTCTTTTCCCCAGTGCGCGAAGGTATTGAAAGACCTTTGCACGAAAAAGCACAAGGGGCAGAATAATGTGGTCCTGACCGAGCAGGTGAGCTCCATCATTCAGACTGAAATTCCTGCCAAGTGCAAGGATCCTGGGTGTCCCACCATTACCATAGATATAGCAGGCCAGACGTTCGATAAGGCATTGTTGGATTTAGGAGCAAGTGTTAACTTGCTCCCTTATTCAGTTTACTTGAGGTTAGGCCTAGGGGATCTAAGACCTACTCCTGTCACACTACAGTTGGCAGATAGGAGTGTGAGAGTACCCAAGGGTGTGGTGGAGGATGTGATGATTCAGGTAGGTGAGTTCCAATTTCCTGCAGACTTTATTGTTCTAGACACTTGCCGAAACCCTGAGGTTCTAGAGAAGACTCCCATTATTCTAGGTCGTCCTTTTCTAGCCACCTCCAATGCCGTTATGAATTGTAAAACTGGCAGAGTTCAGTTGTCTGTTGGCGAGGAGATGATGGAGGTGGATGTCTATAATGTTAACACTCTTGAGGAGGATGATGAGGAGGTAGAAGAGGTGAGTTTGATTAATGCGCGTGTGCAGGAGCATATAGATACAGTGTTATATAAGGATCCTCTGGAGATTGCTCTTACCGCCGAAGAGGCGTCATTTTTAGATTCTCCAGAGGTAGGAAGTTTGTTAGAATTATTAAATGTTGAGGATTCAGTAGAGGAAGTATGTGGGGTCTCTTATGACCCATTGTTTGAGCCTCTTGGCGACCCTCCGCCCAAGGTTCTTCCGTCTTCAGTTCAGCCGCCAAAACCAGAGTTAAAACTTCTGCCGGACACACTCAAGTACGCCTTTTTAGAGGGCAGTGATACTTATCCGGTAGTGATCTCCTTATCTCTTGAGGAGAATCAAGAGAGGAAGTTGCTTGATTTGCTGAGAGAGCATATAGGCGCGCTTGGCTGGACTGTAGCAGATTTGCATGGTATAAGCCCAACGGTGTGTACACACCGAATCGATCTTGAGGATAGTGTAAAACCCTCTAGGCAGCCTCAGCGGCGCTTGAATCCCCATATGAAAGAGGTGGTTCGAGCTGAGGTTTTAAAGCTCTTAGATGCGGGTATCATTTACCCAATCGCCCATAGTGAGTGGGTGAGTCCAGTTCAGGTAGTGCCTAAGAAGGCTGGGGTTACAGTTGTTACCAATGAGCAGGGTGAGTCTGTACCAACCCGAGTGCCTACAGGATGGAGAGTTTGCATAGACTACCGGAAGCTAAATGTGAGCACCCGGAAAGATCACTTCCCTCTCCCTTTCATTGACCAAATTCTGGAGAGGGTAGCTGGTCGTGCTTTTATTGTTTCCTGGATGGGTATTCGGGATACAATCAGATAGAAGTTGCGTTAGAAGACCAAGAAAAGACCACTTTCACGTGTCCGTATGGTACTTATGCTTACCGTCGCATGCCCTTTGGGTTGTGCAATGCACCTGGTACTTTTTCCAGGTGTATGATGGGGATTTTTAGTGACATGGTGGAAAGGATAGTGGAGGTGTTTATGGATGATTTTTCAGTCTTCGGGGACTCATTTGATGGGTGTCTCGAGAATTTAGGCAAAGTATTGCAGCGATGTGAGGAGAAGCACTTGGTGCTAAATTGGGAAAAATGCCACTTTATGGTTACCCAAGGGATTGTGTTGGAACACATTGTGTCCTCCAAGGGTATCGAGGTGGATAAGGCTAAGATAGACTTAATTCGTAAGCTTCCAACTCCCAAGTCTGTTAGAGATGTGCGTTCATTTCTTGGACACGCTGGTTTCTACCGGCGATTCATTAAAAATTTTAGTGCTATCTCCCGTCCGTTGTGTCAGTTGTTAGCAAAGGACGCACCCTTTGTGTGGTCCGATAAGTGTGAGGAGGCATTCCAAAAGTTGAAGCGGAGTCTCACTACTCCGCCTATTGTGCAGTCTCCTGATTGGAGTCTTCCCTTCGAGTTAATGTGTGATGCATCTGACTATGCAGTCGGAGCTGTTTTAGGACAGAGGAGAGGGAAGGACCCATTTGTGATCTACTATGCGAGTAAGACACTCAATGAGGCACAGATGAATTACACCACTACCGAGAAAGAGTTGTTAGCGGTGGTGTTTGCCTTAGATAAGTTTCGATCCTATCTGGTGGGGTCGCAGATCACGGTGTTTACCGATCATGCGGCCCTGAAGTACTTAATGACCAAACAGGATGCGAAAGCTCGCCTTATTCGATGGATTCTGCTGCTGCAAGAATTCCATCTCATAGTTAAGGATAAGAAAGGGGTAGAGAATGTAGTAGTTGATCATCTGTCTCGCCTGGAGTTCGAGGATCCCACCTCGGATCTTCCCATTAGAGACTCTTTTCCAGATGAGCAGTTGTTTGCTGCTAACGAGTGCCCGTGGTATGCTGATATTGCCAATTACTTAGTAACCGGGCAGATTCCTTCCCATTGGTCTACCCAGGAAAAGCAGCGGTTTTTAAGGAGTGTCCGACAGTACATTTTTGATGACCCTTATTTATTCAAGTACTGTGCGGACCAAATTGTGCGTAGATGTGTCCCCGAGTCTGATCAGCAGGGGGTCATAGAGTTTTGTCACGGGGAGGCGTGTGGGGGGTTTTCTCTTCGAAGAAGACCACCGCCAAGATTTTGCAGTGCGGGTTCTGGTGGCCCGATATGTTTAAGTATGTACATGCGTTCTGTAGGTCATGTGACCGTTGCCAACGGCTTGGTAAGCTGTCTTCACGTCAGGAGATGCCCCTCCGGCCCATTCTTGTGCTAGAGGTATTTGATTGCTGGGGCATCGATTTTATGGGTCCGTTCCCTATGTCTCATGGTTTCGAGTACATTCTGTTAGTAGTGGATTATGTGTCAAAATGGGTAGAAGCGATTCCCACTAAATCTTTGGAGTCTAAAGTCGTGCTAGAGTTTCTTAAGGCTAATATCTTGTCGAGGTTTGGCGTGCCACGCGCCATTATCTCGGATCAGGGCACGCATTTCACGAGTCGGTCATTTGCAAAATTGATGGGGGAGTTTCAAATCACTCATAAGGTATCCACTGCGTACCACCCCCAAACTAATGGGCAGGCCGAATTAGCTAACAGAGAGATTAAGAGGATTTTAGAGAAGACTGTAGGTGTGACGAGGAAAGATTGGTCCACCAGGTTAAACAATGCGTTGTGGGCCTACCGCACTGCTTATAAGACCGTGTTAGGTGCTTCACCCTACCGGCTTATTTACGGTAAGGCCTGCCATCTGCCAGTTGAGTTAGAGAAGAAGGCCTATTGGGCCATTCAGAAAGTCAATTCGGGTTTAATTGAGGCAGGTGAGCATAGGAAGTTACAGTTGTGTGAGCTCGAGGAGCTTCAGAATGACGCGTATGAGAACGCTAGCATCTATAAGGCTAAGGTTAAGGCATATCATGATAGGAATATCCAGCGCAAAACCTTTAGGGTTGGTCAGAAAGTGTTGCTCTATAATTCGCATCTCCATTTGTTTCCAGGAAAGTTGAGGTCACGTTGGGACGGTCCCTATGTAGTGGTTCAGGTTTATCCAAATGGTTCAGTCGATGTCCAAGACTCTAAAAATGATCATGTGTTTAAAGTTAATGGGCAGCGTCTGAAACCCTATTTGGAATTTCTAGAAGTAGGTGAACCAGATGAGGAGTTGGTCAATCCTGTCTATCAGGATGACCCGGTTGCATAGTTTTTTAGCCATGAATTGCACGGGGAGCGAAAGCGTACCGCTGGACTTAATTGTTTGTCGGGCCCGGCCCCTAGCGATAGGGGTACCCATCATTGACTTGGGTTTATAGCTCCGCACGCCGCTATTAAAATAAGGATCGTGTGCCCAGCTCCGGTTAGTAAGGGCATTTTGTGTCAGTAACATTGGATTTTTCCTAAGATCTTTTGCTTTTGGCACAATCTATGTATTTTCATTTTTTTTATTTCTTTGTTCCTTATTTCTTGTCTTTTGTTTAGTTGTTTTTCTTCTTTCTTTCTTTTTTAAAAAAAAGTAATTTTTAATATCAGTGACATAGGGCTTTAGTTAGCTTTTCTGATAGGAGCAATTCACCGTGCACCACTCACGTCTTCCAGATTAGCCCCATCGGGGGCGGTATAGATCATAGGTTAGGCTTTGGTATTCCCGTGCTTCATAACCGCACTTGGCCCTATCTTGTGCCTGCCTAGTTACGATCTTAGGGGACGCTGGACTTAATTGTTTGGCGGAGTCCAGCGGTGACTTGGACGCTCCGAGTTCTGATATTAACTCATGCATCTTGTACATATTGCACATACTGTATATCTTGTACATAGTTCTCTTATTGGTTGGTTGTTTCTTGGTGTTTCGGGCTTTTCATTCAAAAAATTTCATCAACGCATTATTGTATCGGACTTTTAGTAGTCCGTCTTTGTGGTAGTTTACCGTTAATGATCCGTGCTCTCCGAAATTGTCCCTATCGGTGGCAGCTTAGGTCTGTGGGTGAGATTCGCTTTTGTTCTTGTCTCCCTTTGTTTTGACTAAGGGAACGCTGGGCTTAATTGCCTGGCGAGGTCAAGCGGTAAATTTTACTTCGGGCGTAATGTAACACACTTGACGGTCTAGTATAGCCACCCGAGTTTTGTCTCTTCGGTGAGACTCGGGAAGAAAAGTATGACTCGTGCGACTGCGTGAATGTCTGGTGGTGTTCTTTTATTTTCGTTATTGTTTCTTGTTGTGGCCCGGCTTCTATTAGCGGGCGGTACTAATGTCATATGTTGCCTAGTAGGTAGTTGGTTCTTAAGACTTTTGTAGGATAAGCATGCTACCACATCAGCCTTGGTAGTTTGGGCCTCTCCGCCGGTGTGAGTGAGGCATTCAGGAGCCTCGAGCAGGGGTGCCACTAAGTGTGGCGGTTGTCAGTCCGATAAAGCATTGGCGCGGCTCTATGTGACTAGCTGTGGACCTCGTGAGGTCCGAAGGAGCGAATTCTGGAAGCAGTTCTGATGACGAAACGCAACAGTGACAGCAAACTCCTCGAACATCGGCCGAGGTCACGGTGGTTGGCTGCCACCCCAGGTTCACTCTTTCCTTCTCTTTGTTCTTATTTTTCTTTGTCTTCATGCTCTGGGGACCAAGCGCATTTCAAGTTGGGGGGAGGGTGTACTTCGTACTTGTTTAAAAAAAAATTCAAAAAAATTGAATTAAGGATTTTGGATACTTGGGTGCAACTATTCTTGGTTGATGGCTTTTAATTAGTACTATAGTGGTTGTTGTGCGAGTCGGAGTCTCGATACAATTTTATGGATAGACTTAAGCTCGTGAACATGATGTTGAAGAAGCACTTGGTTAGCCGGTATCATCTATAGTTGGATAGCGTTTGGTCACTTGAAAACATGCTCTCACACACACACTGCCCCACATGAGTATTTACCGGTCTAGAGTTTGGTTCACATGCTTTTGGTATTTCGGTATAAGCTTGTTTGTTGGAATTTTTGGAACTCCTTTCCCAATATAAAAAAAGTAAGAGAATAAGTTATGAGTGCTATATTGTTAATGCTTATCCGGGCGTCCATTGAGTAGTAACCGGGCAATCGGGGTATGCTCCCACCGTGTTGTTCGCGTCAAAAGATGGATAGACTTTGTGAAAGTATCATTAAATGTGGTTAGCTTGGATCTCAATATAAAGCCTTTTTGACTTGAGCAACTAAGTCCGTAGGGGTCTCTTAAAACCTGGTGCTCTAAAGCCGTTTGGCTTGGGGATAGCCGACCCAAAGCTCGCTAAATAGTCAACTAGAAAGCCCGAGAGATCCGGACATTGCACGACCATGAGGAAAAAAAACAAAAGAAAAAAAAAAAAAAAAAGAAGGAAAGAGGAAAAATACAAAAAAGGGAAGGAGTACGCTTAAGAAATATTGGGCTATCAACGGTGTGTGAACTGTTCTCGAGGTTGGCAAATTTCTCTATGTGGTTTTTCATACACGCATGCCATTTGAAAATTCTCTATCCGATCGTAGGTGAGAGGATTAATTTTTGTGCTAAGTTTGGTACGGAGTTCACTTGTTTAATTTTATCTATGGATGAAATATCTTGCCTTTGACTTGTCTGATAGTCATTGTAGTGCTTTTAAAGGTTATTGATTGGGTTGAGTTGCATTCGAAGTGTTCGAATCCTTTGTGTTTTGTGGGTGATCACTGCTGAAAACCCTTACGAGACTTCACTCGTCCTACCGGGGCCGCCCGGGGGTTTAAAAGATCTATCATTTTCTTTACTCTATTTTTATTCTTTTCGTTGCTAGGGACTAGCAACCTTCAAATTGGGGGGTGTGATAGGCACGCAATATCGTAGATATAAGTGCCTAAATAGGGTAGTTTTAACATGTTGTCATCTAATTTATTCCCTATTTTCCACTTGATGCGTTGTTTTGGTATGTTTGTGTTAATTTTCAGGAAATAAGGTGATTTTGCCGTTAAAATTGAATTGCAAGGATTTGAAGCCGTAACACTGTTAGAGCAATAGAGTTACCATTCAGAGTTCAGACTACTCCAAAGGGGAAAGAAAAAAAAACGAAATAGGCTTAAAGCCTAATATTCCAATTCTCGGCAGTGGGCATGGCCCACTATGTGCGTGCAAGGTCCATTGCTAAGTCGGCTTCGGAGGATTTTAGGACGTTGGCTACAGTAGCCCATTTAAAAAGTGGGCCATGATTTTTGACTAGGACCAAGTGAAGGTAAAAGGCTTTCGGCAGGCATGAGGGTCCACGGGGTTGACTGAGGAGAATTAAAAAAGGGTTTTTGAGAGTCGGTTGGAGAGCCTATATAAAGAAGAGAGAGCACAGGCTGCGGGGGTCGTTTTTTATTCTTCTCTCGGAGGTCAGAAAGAAAAAAAGAAACTGCGGTGCTGTTCTCATCCTGGTGGACCAAAATCAAGAGGAGAGCTGCACAGCGATTTTGATTCTCACGTCATAAGGCTTTCGGTTTTGCTATTTTTTTTACTGTTAATTGTTAACGGCGTTTTAATTCCTGCAACTCTCCGTTTTTCTAGGATTCAACGATACTTATTATCAGAGATCTTGCGTACGTTTCTTGCTGTTTTCTTTTTAAGTTTTGTTCTGTTCCAGATTCTGTTTTGGGTTGATTATTATATTATTCGTTCACCAATTTTTTTTTCTTTTATGTTTTCAAGCATGATTAAAATTAGATCTTTGTGTTTTTCGTTTAACATGAGTGAGTAGTTTTATAGAGTGCGGCCGCGGGGCGAAGGCGTCTCGTAGCTAGTTTAATCAATGTTTTACCTCGGTGTCGAATTAATTTAATCTTTAAGCAGTTTTAGAAGACGAAAACTCGTCTAACAAACAAAACCCAGGCATCGCCGGAATTCGAATGCGCACGGATACTGGTGACAGGTGGTGCGCATTTGTTAGGGATCCTTTTTCCTATTCTAAGTGAATAATTGTGGCCCGAGTAAACATTGGTTAGGTTAGTTGCGGACGCTGAGTTCCCACGGCTGTACTCCCCTTTTTAAATTCTTATTTCATTAATTCAGTTGGGTAATTTAGTTAGTTAATCAATCTCATTTGAACAAGGGGTGGCTACCTAAGAGCCAGGTTAAACTAGAATTCAACACTTTCGAGTCAGCACCTTCCGTCCGTCTCTGTGGTTCGACTCCGGTACTTCCGGATATTGTGCTACACTGGTCGAGAGTCCTATGCTTGGGACGCGTCTTTATTTTAATACACCCGATAGGTAAAGCACTGAGTGTCAAGGACTATGAAGTCCACAGGAAAATAGAATTTGTCAACCTTAATCAAAACATCCTCGATGACTCCTCTAGGAATTTTGACAGATCTATCAGCTAATTGGAGTGTTACTTGAGTGGGTTTTAACTCTCCTAACCCTAATTGTGAGTACACTGAGTAAGGTAATAAATTAACACTTGCCCCCAAATCTAACAAAGCCTGATCGATATGATGGTTACCTATAATGCAAGAAATTGTTGGACAGCCAGGGTCTTTATATTTTATTGGAATTTTGCACTGGATAATAGAGCTAACCTGTTCAGTTAAAAATGCCTTCTTTGGAACATTTGTCTTCCTTTTAATAGTGACTAGATCTTTCAAAAATTTAGCGTATGAGGGCACTTGTTGAATGGCATCTAAAAATGGAATATTGATTTGTACTTGCTTAAACACTTCTAGAATGTCTCCAAATTGTGCACCTTTCTTAGGAGCTACTAGTCGATGAGGATAAGGAGCTTTAGGGACAAAGTTCCTAACATGTGGCTCTATTATAAGTGGTGGAGAAATAGACTCTTGAACTTTAGTAGGATCAACATGATTCTCTTCTTTTTTAGTTTCAACTAATTCCTCTGTTGGCATACTAACCTTATTATCAACTTCTTTCCCGGATCTTAAGGTAATGATTGATTGAACATGGTGTTGCTCGTTTGAAGAAGTGGAGGTGGTGCCTATAGAAAACTGTCCTTTTGGATTCACTAGAGTTTGACTCGGAAACTTCCCTTTCTCTCTTTCTGCAACTTGATTAGCCAATTGACCCATTTGATTTTCTAGTTTAGTGATGGCTATGCGAGTGGAATTTTTAATCTCTGTAATGGCTTGAGTATTCAAGTGAGTAGTGCTTTTCATTTCAGCCATGAATGCTTTAAGAGTGTCCTCTAAGGATGACTGTTGTTGTGGTGCAACAGATTGGAAATTCGGTTGAGACACAGGAGTTGGAGCATAAAAAGGCTGAGATTGATGAGGGTATGATTGTGTAGGAGGACGAAAACCTGGGGGAGATTGGTTTTGTGAATGGAAAGGTTGTCCACCTACATTTGTTAGAGGTTGGTTTTGCCGCCATGAAAAGTTTGGATGTTTTGACCAATTTTGGTTGTATGTTTCTGAAAAAGGACTAGCAAATGATTTTCCATAATTATTGAGTGCGTTCGCTTGTTCAACATAGCTGTCAGAATATCCAATAATGGAAGGACATGTTTGTGTTGTGTGCATGTGACTACTGCAAAGAGAACACACCTCACTTTGAACTTGATTGGCTGACTCCATAGTTCTACTTAAAACTAACGCCTCAACTTTTCGAGTAAGATTATCTAACTTTATTCTCACATCTGAATCTTCTTTCACCTCATATAATCCCCCTCTCTTAGGTGTGGAAGTTGGTTTGTCTCGATGAGAAGTAAAATCCCACTGTTGAGATCTCTCAGATAAATTTTCAAGAAACTCATACGCTGCATCACCCCTAAGATTTAAAAAATCACCACCGTTCATTGATTCAATCATATTGCGATTAGACTGAGTTAAACCATTATAGAAAAATTGAACCAGTCTCCATGTTTCAAAACCATGAGGGGGGCACTTTAAAATAAGATCTTTAAATCTCTCCCAACTCTCATAAAATTTTTCATGTTCTTCTTGACAAAAATCTGTAATCTCCCTCCTTAGAGTAGTAGTTCTAGACATTGAAAAGAATTTTGAAAGAAACTTTTTAACGAGGATGTCCCATGAAGTGATTGAGCCAGAGGGTAGAGAGTTTAACCATGCCTTTGCTTTATCTTTCAGTGAGAAGGGAAAAAGACGCAATTTAACAGACTCCTCAGAAAAATTTTGATATCTAAAGGTAGCATAAATTTCAAGAAAGTCTTTGACATGCATGTATGGATCCTCTCGTTCAATCCCATGAAATTGAGGAAGAAGTTGTATTATGTGATGTTTCAGCTCAAAATGTGTTGCATTTGTCGTGGGTAACACAATACAAGAAGGAGGATTTGTAGTCACGGGTGAGAACAACTCTCTTAAAGGTTTTGTATCTTCTACAAGTTCTCCCATTTTTAATTGACTACGTTCTACTCTTTGAATTTTTAAATTGTGTCTAAAGGTTCTCTCAATTTCCGGATCAAGAGGTATTAATTCTAAGTTTGTCGAACGGCAACCAAACATAAACTTATGAATGAAAGCAAATAAGGGAAACAGCCGAAAATAAAAATAAAATGCAACAGAAGTGTCTGACGCTAATAAAAATGATTCTCTTTTTTTTTTTAAGACAAAAAGTTCAAGGCTTTAAGAATGATTACTGAATGCTTTACTTAGCAAAATGAAAACCTACAGTAGTTTTTTTTTTTTAAAGCACTAACAAACGTAAATTATGATAAGGAAACGGTGAGTAGAATGAAAATTGTTTTTTTTTTCGAACACTAACTTACTAAGTACTTGATAAAGAAAACAAAAACAGATCAATAGCAAAAGTAAATTAAGATTAATTAGAGACTAACCTGTGATTTATTGCTTCTAACTCCAACCACCGTGGTGCATGGTAAATACAGTGGTTCCCAAAATTATTTCAATCAAGCACTTGTAGCCGACTTGGAAATCTCGGCCGATAAAAACAAATAAAAAGGCAGCTCTACTGTGTGACAGCAACCACAAAAATACTTTGTGACAAAAAGCAATTACTACTAATCAAAGATGCACGGTATAGCAATTGCACGTGATGAAGGTTTTTTTTTTTTTTTCAATGCTAACTAAACTAGTAGAAGAGTGAAATCAATTCAAATCTCTAGATTTCCTAAAAAAAATAATTAAGTCCCCGGCAACGGCGCCAAAAACTTGATGTGAAATTTTAATGTACTCGCAAGCGCACGAATCATATCGAAGTATAGGTATGCAAGTGCGAGGTCGAACCCACAGGGACTTGTGTATTTTTGTAGGAAAAATAAGTAACTTAAACCGATTAAACCCTAACCTAGTTGACAAAAGTTGTGATTGATTTTTAAACTAAAAGTGAAAAGTAAAAACAATGAACTAAATTATCCAAGACGAGAAAATTAAAGCTTTCTTTTTAACCAAAGGAAAAAATACTAGGGTTTCGGAATCCACACCCATTAACTCGTATCATTATATATTCATGATTATTGACTTTACCCAAAATTTCTTCGTGATAATCTAAAAACTAATTCTGTTACCACGGAAAATATCATCGTGAAAGTTCATCAAAAAGTCTAATGTTTGTTCCTCTCCGCTCGCAAGTATAAAACCAAATCATTAATTGTATCCGCTTTCAACAAATCACAATAAATATCCAATTTTATAATTAACGATTAAAAACCAGCAGTCAATGTTAAAGACAATTCCAAATCATGAGAAAAACATGATTGAACTCATATCCAGAATCTATCCATAACAATTGATTTGGAGTAAGAATAATTTAATCAAAATCAAACCAAATATTCGGGTAAAACCAATTCTCATGAATAAATAAATAATAGTCATTAACGGGGCTTCATCCTCAACCCTAGTTGAAGAGTTTAGCCGCTCATGGAGTCAAAACACATAATCAAATAATAATAGAACCCCATTAAAGAAAATAAGAAAAGATGTTCAACACTTAACCCTCCAGCCGAAACCTCTGATCTTCGAATTGCCGTCTTGCTGTGCTCTCTGTTTTTGCGTGAAAAAAAAGTGATCCTCTTCAAAGCCCCATTGCCTCATTAAATAGGTGCCGAGAATCCTCTTTAAAAGGAAAGAAAATTCCTTTTCCATCCACTTCTCGTCAATTACCGATTGCGTAGTATTTTTTTCCTTAAACAATACTTGCCTTAAGAGTTCTAGTATTAGATGTGCAAGCCACGTGCAGAGAACCAAATCTTTGCAATCCAAATCTTCTAAAATCAATTCCATCGTAGGAAAATTCCGTGAGCTTGATTTTGGGTTTTGCTCTTTTGGATCTTCTAATTTGAATTGGATTGAGCCCACTTGAATTAGACTTCAGCTCATAATTCTCGGAAGAAACGTTTTTGCGTGATAAAGCCCAAAATACCTACAAAACATAAATAAATGATAATACGACATAAATAATTATAAAGTCAAGACTAACAATGCAAGTATGGACGTCTTTTAAGTACTACATTTTATGCTCATCAAATATAAAATATTTAACTACGGAGTCTATGCACAGAACAGACATAGATAATAGGTGAACCCTCCCCCAAACCTAAATGTGGCAGTGTCCTCAATGTCATGAAAGAGGAAGTAACTAAACAAATCAATGCTGGGTTCCTAATGGTAACTAAATACCCTCAGTGGGTTGCTAACATCGTTCCCGTTCCCAAGAAGGATGGCAAAATCCGGGTCTGTGTGGACTTCAGGGACTTAAACAAAGCTAGCCCCAAGGATGACTTTCCTCTGCCCCACATCGACGTGCTAGTTGATAACACCGCGGGACATGCCTTACTTTCCTTCATGGACGGCTTCTCAGGATATAACCAGATTCTCATGGCCCCAGAAGACCGAGAGAAGACCACGTTCATTACTGAATGGGGAACTTATTGCTATCGGGTCATGCCTTTCGGGCTGAAAAACGCAGGTTCCACTTATCAGCGAGCTGCTATAACCTTGTTGCATGATATGATCCATAGAGAGGTGGAGGTTTACGTTGATGACATGATCGTTAAGGCGAAAGAGCGAGAAGGTCACTTACCCGCATTGAGAAAGTTTTTTGAAAGGATAAGGAAGTACAAGATGCGCCTCAACCCTGCTAAATGTACATTCGGAGTCACCACCGGGAAAATGCTCGGATTCATGATCACCACTCGTGGCATCGAAATCGATCCATCAAAAATTAAGGCCATTCTGGAAATGGAGCCACCACGGACAAAAAAGGATGTGAGGAGTTTCCTTGGCAAAATACAGTTTATCAGCCGGTTTATTGCAAAACTCACCTCAACATGCGAGCCCATATTCCGTTTGCTCAAGAAAGGAACGCCCTTTGCATGGAATGACAAATGTCAGCAGGCTTTCGAAGCCATCAAAGCCTACCTAAGGAATCCGCCAGTCTTAATGCCGCCAGAACCAGGAAAACCTTTGATCCTATACCTGTCAGTCACCTCGTCTTCCATGGGGTGTATGTTGGCACAGGAAGGAGATGATGGGGTTGAAAGGGCCGTCTACTACCTCAGTAAAAAGATGGTTGGGTCTGAAGAACGCTATACTCCCTTGGAAAAGACGTGCTGGGCGCTTGTTTGGGCTTCCAGGAAGTTACGACATTACATGCTGGCTTATTCGGTGAGATTGATATCCCGAATGGATCCCCTGAAGTACTTATTTGAAAAGCCAGCGCTCACAGGAAGGATGGCACGATGGCTATTGATGCTGGCGGAATTTGAATTAAAGTACGTCAGCAGAAAGTCAGTAAAAGGAAGGGCTGTTGCTGAATTTTTAGCCGATTGCCCAATCGAAGGAAAGGAAGATGCCGAATTTGAGTTCCCGGACGAAGGCATATTGACCATAGTTGAGGACGTGTGGCAATTGTCTTTCGACGGAGCAGCCAATCAGAGAGGGTTCGGAATTGGTGTGCTGCTAATTTCACTAGATGGGTCGCATATCCCGCTTGCATTCAAGCTCAACTTCGAGGTCACCAACAATCAAGCGGAATACGAAGCTTGCATTGTTGGCATGGAAGCAGCCATTGAAATCGGTGTAGAAAAATTGGAAGTCGTGGGAGATTCCAACCTGGTCGTTTCTCAAGCAAACGGTGATTGGAAGGTCAGGGAAGAGAAGTTAAAGCCGTACCATCAAGATCTCGAAGATCTCATTCCCCATTTTAACAAAGTGACCTTCACCCATGTCCCGAGATTCAGGAATCAGTTCGCTGATGCCTTGGCAACACTAGCCTCCATGGTCGAAATCCCTATCGGTGTGAAGCTAAGACCAATCATGATCGAACAAAGGGATACCCTGGGTATACCAACACGTCATGGCCATCAACGAGCCCGAAGATGGTCATCCTTGGTTTTACGACATCTGGAGATTCGTGGAAAGAGGAGAATACCCCTCTGAAGCAAGCAAGAAAGACAGGATCGCCCTTCGGAGAATGGCAGCTCAGTACATCATTTGTGGAGGAAATCTATATCGAAGGTCTCACTGTGGAACCCACAAGCTGTGTATTCATGGTGAGGAGGCCAAAAGGGTGATGGAGGAAGTCCACGAAGGAGTATGCGGTCCTCACATGAACGGCATGATGCTTGCCAAAAAGGTTTTGAGACAAGGCTACTTCTGGTCCACCATGGAGACGGAATGTGTGGAATACGTACGACGTTGCCATAAATGCCAAATTCACGCCAACCTCACACATGTTCCGCCACATGAGTTGCAGCAAGCGACCTCGCCATGGCCCTTCTCAACATGGGGTATTGACGTCATCGGAAGGATTGTGCCAGCAGCTTCCAATGGCCACAAGTTCATCCTGGTGGCTATCGATTACTTCACAAAATGGGTAGAAGCAGCCTCGTATGCAACCCTGACCGCGGTTCAAGTCGCCCACTTTATCAAGCAAAACGTTATTTATCGGTATGGGGTCCCACAAGCGTTCATGTCCGACAATGGGGTACATTTCGAAGGCCGAGCAAGGGAGGTCTTGGAGGAATTCCAGATTCAAGTACACAAGTCAACAACCTATCGGCCGCAGACCAATGGGGCCGTGGAGGCAGCCAACAAAACAATCAAAACCATCGTGGAAAAGACCATCCAATCTGCAAGGGATTGGCACGAACGATTACTTTTGGCCTTGTGGGGATACCGCACGTCTGTGCGTACGCCAACGAGAGCAACTCCGTACTCTTTGGTTTATGGCATGGAGGCCGTACTCCCCATAGAATTAGAGGTGCCATCCCTCCGGACTATGATCGAATGCAATGTGCAAGAGGCAGACTGGCTGAGCAACCGGTTTGAAGAACTTATGTTGTTCGATGAACGTCGTTTAAGGGCACTTTACCACATTCAAGGGTATCAAAGAAGAATTGCACGCACATTTAATAAGAAAGTGAAGCCCAGGGACCTGGCAGAAGGCGACATGATTCTGAAAGAGATACGAGCACCAATCTATGATCCACGAGGAAAGTCCCGACCAAAATGGTCTGGGCCGTACATTATCAAGACTATTCTATCTGGAGGAGCTACGCAACTCATCGATCTGGACGGAAACGAATTCTCAACTCTAGTTAACCTGGATCAACTTAAGCGCTACTACCCCTGAGAGAAGCTCGCTGGGCTGAAAACTGCAAGGGCAGCCAGTTCCAGGCAAAAATTAGAGCAAAAGCCCGCTAGGATGGAAACCCGCAAGGGCATCTTAGGCAAAAGTTAAGGCATACAATGAACGAGCTCGCTAGACCGAAAACCCGAAAGGGCGGTGCTGGGCAAAAGTTAGAGCACAAAAGGAGAGTGTTAAAACCAGAGCAAACCCTATCCTTGAACTACGTCATGACCTGATTCCTTCATCAAAAGGATACGTAGGCAGTCTCGCTATGGGACTCGGTCACGGTCAATCAAAACGAAAATCCAGGTTGACAGAATCCAGAAAGGCAGAATCAGAAAGGGGGAGACCCTCTATAACTCACTTTATTAAGATAACTGCTTCTAATACATAAGGCTGAGCATGATCTTCGAAAATAAAAGGCAATACAATAAAAGGAGGTCCACGATTTATTCAATAATCAGGGTAGCAAGATCGAGTCAGTTTCCTGGGACACCCGCCCTTGCAGCAATGTCCCTCCTGAGCCATTTCCTGTAACTCCCATGCACTGCCACAGAGGGGTAAGGATGAGCATCGGTCACCTCACGAGACCTCCAGAATCGCTGATAGTTGCAAAGAACCGAATGGCGGAAGAAAGGCATAACTACGTCCACCAGGATCTCTGCAGGAACCTCCTGTCTCAAACCAAGCTGTCGCTGAATCCGATAGGGGATGTAGAAGGTAAAAGCCTCCAGCCCGGGAAGAACAACCTACTGGGAACCCATATAATGCACAGTCATGGGCGGGAGATCCAGCCAAGAGCTTCTCCAGGAAATCGTCTCAGCCTGTCGACGCTTGAAGAAGGTGATCCACTCGGAAACACGCCTGTCCGCAAATTCAAAGCACCGAGAGGATAGTAATCTAGCGCCATACACCAAGTTGCCAGGAGGGAGAGTCAGTATGTTCACTTTGTCACACAGCCAAATCTGCCAAAGAGAGAAAAAGTGAAAAACCATAGGAAGCCAAGCCCAACATTAAACAGAGTAGGAAGAACTGAGAAGAGGGAAAATGAGGCGAAAACTAACCTGCAGAAGAAGGGGGCAGCCCCCAAAAGTCTCAGTCTCTCCAGAACGAACCCTGTCTAAACCCATCAGTGTCTCAGCCAATACCATCGGAATCACATCCTTCCGCGCCCCAATCTGCACTGCAATGCTGACTAAGGCCGAGCTAGCACGACCAGTGGAGGGAACCAAGAAGTAAGCGGCAAGCAAGCACATACAAAGAGCGGTCATGCGCCGAGAGTGGTAGGTTACATCCGCTAAGTTGCCAAGAGGAGAGAACATCTCAATAAGTCGCATCACGTTGCGATGACCATTGCTAACCAGGTAACGGGCAACACCGTCATTCAAGCCAAGAGAGGCGGCAAGAACCTTGGACATGTTCTCGCGCACGGGAGGGACAATGACATCTCCAGAGCCGAAACCGCCAAGATACGAGCGAAACTCCTCGATCGTCGGGCAAAGCTCTTGTCCACCAAAGCGGAATACATGCACCTCCGAGTCCCAAAGACTTATGGCAGCCTTCAGAAGCTCAGGGCGAAGGCGGATGTTACGAAGGTATCTCATAGAATAGAGACCGTGCGCCCGAAAGTTGAGCCAATCGACCCCTTCCATGGAAATCAACCACGGCCGAAGCGAACCGGTAAGAGAAAGGGCCATTAGGAGGAGATGAAGATTCAAGGAAGAAAGATATGGTTAAAATGAGACCTAAGGCCTGAATTTATAGGAGGAAAGAAGAGACAACTTCAACTTTCAAAAGAGTCTTGGGTTCCAAAAGTGTAGATTTTCTATAAAGTCTTGCATAGGGAAAAGCTTGGTCATGCTCTAAAAGAACCAAGCAGACATGCATTGGCACGGATATGGTATGGGACGGGTCAAACTCTAAATCTCATGCAAACTGCCTTGGGAAGCAGCAAATGGCAGGATGACAGAGAAAATGTGCCGCGCGGTGTAAAGAGGTGGCGCGCGGCATACCAAAACCAGGAGAAAACCACGGTATAACACGGATACGCCGTAGAATCAGAGGAAGACCCGCACGGCACTTTGTAGCCCCGCACGGCATATTAAGTCTGCATTTCTGCAGACTTTGACAGCAGAGGTTAGAAACCATTTCAAGACACCCGCAGGTGCCACCAACCCTCAGAACATGTCTTAATGGGTATTTGGGACTTCAGGGAACCCCCATTTCGAGGCAACTCTCAAAATTCGATGTAAAGGCACCAAAAAGTCAATAAAACCCATTTCCCAAGTCAAGACAGGGTATCGGAGTCCGTTTTAAGCCATTTCAAACTGGTCTTCTGGATCCTACAGGTCATAATGACCAATGGTGACCTAATCCAAGTTCCGTTTCATGGTCAATGTAAAAATTTGAAAGTATCACCCTCCAAAATCATGGTTTTCTCGCTTTCTGGGCATATTTTCAAAGAGGTTTTCAGTTTCCAATAAGAGTCTGGGTTCAGTAGTCACGTGTCGAGTATTCGGGGTCGTTATTGATAAACAAGAGTCTGCGACAGGGGTAGTTTTGTAAAGTCTTGTACAAAGGGATCAGTTCCTTTTAAAGGTTATTCATTATATCTTCTTTGATTTCTATTCCAACGTCAATAAATCTTTGCCCCAACGTACTGCTCATAAAACTTAAAGATTCGTTTCAGATTACGGCTCAAAGGACTAGTCGCATGCATTGGTTAATGTTTTTGTTATTCAAAGCTTTCTTAGACAAATAACAATAAGGGAAGTTGAATGACGTAAACACTGAAAGAAATAAGCATCTCTGTATATAATCTCCGAAATATCCATGAGTCGAAGTACCAAAAGGCGTGCAAGCCTCAAAATCCTATCTACTGAGGGTAAACAAGCACCCTCCCAAAAGAAGCACGCAGGCTCCAGTCAAAAAGCAAAAGGGAACTCTACTCTAGTCCTCCTCCTCATCGTCGTCCTCACCCTCCTCGCTGTCCTCCCCAGAGGCCTCCTCTGCCGGAGAGCTAGCCGCCTCCTGAGTACCAGACGCCCTGGGCACCGTACTCCCCGAGGTGTCAGAGAGGTCAACGTCCGTCGGCTCCTCAGTCTCGTCAGAGACGTCGATTGGCTCCTCCTCTGTACCCCCAGAAAGCCGCTGCCTCTTCGACGGAGGCTCCTCCCGCGAACCCGCGGAGGAAACCTGTGGCGCTTGCATGCGCACGGACTTCCTGCGCAGCCCACGCGAAGCCCCTCCTCCAGCCTGCAATGATAGGATAATCATCATTAGCATTGAAATCATGAAATAAGCAATAGGAAATAAAGCAGAGGGTTTGAAAGCTTTACCATGGTCCCACCAGCGCGAGGAAGCACCTCTGGGACACGCCCCATGGCGTACTGCCTCACCAGTTGCTCCAGGCCCATCATGGCCTCACCCATCTCTCTCACGTACTCCGGAGTCGCCTGCACGATAGGTCAAATGTTTAGAACATACAGCGATACTAACAAGTAAGTGTAAATGGGCGAAAGAGTGCAAGTCATACCTGAGCAAGAAACTCCGGAGCTACGGCCGTGGGACGCGGCACCACCACCACACCAGAAACCCCCTGGGCGATCGTCACGTCCACAGTCCAGGAGAGTCGAGGCAAGCTGGCCCTGCTCGGGCCTGCGCCGTCACCTCGACCTCCGACGCTACCCTCGCGTCCTCTGCCTCTCCCTCCTCTCCGTCCTCGTCCGCCTCTACCACCAGCACCAACTGACGCTCGAAGCGTCGCCTCCCAAGCAGCATCCCGTACCCCGAAACTCGGCATCAGGTACCGAGTCCGGTACTCAGAGTAGTCCACGTCTGCCTGGAAGAGCGGCTCTAGCTCGAGGTCCGGTCGTGTGAACCGCTCAACCTCTCCCCTGGTGTACAGGCTCGTCCGCTGCACCAGAGCAGGAAGGAGACCAGGGACTCTAAAAGCGTCCAACCTCAGCGACTGACGTGACACCCGGTCACCCAAGTACCACTGCCAGTCATAAGGGGACTCGAGCAGCACTCTCCCCCTCGTCACCTCCCTACTCCGCACCAAGAAAGGAGACTCGCAGCGGTCCCACACACGCCAGCGAATCTGCAACCAAAAATGAATGATATCAGCATAAGATTTGAATAAGAACTACCAAGCAAATGGAAGCATGCGAGGTATGATCATACCCTGTCGGGACGAAGCTCGTCTAAGAAGAGGCGGTAGGCGTTCAGGTCGCCCTTCCCCTTCTTCACTCCCCAGAACTCCTTGGACCAACGTAGGGCCCGGGGAAGCACTGTGTCACTAGGGCAGAGGTCTCAGGAGGGTACATGTCTAGTACCTCGTACGTCCACAGCTGCAGAATCAAACATCAAGGATTAGCACAGGATATGCAGTAAGTGAATAGAAAGACAAATAAGTGCAAGAGAAGTTCGAAGTGTACCTCCCAGACCCTCCAGTAACCGCCAAGGCTCTTCCCCGCTCCTCGGGAAAGAGACCCCATGAAGGCGTAGCACGCCCCCAAAGCTGCACCGCCCCAGTCAAAACGGGCTATCTCCCCGACGTCCCTCAAGGCCGGTAGGAGCGAAAGGTGTACCCGGTTGCGCCTGTTGGGAAACAGGGACGCACCAAGCAAGTACAACAGAAAGCACCGCGCCATCTGCTCCTCCTGCACCCTGTCAGTCGGGAGCCCCTCTGTCCAAAACCCCAACAGCTGAGCGTACTGGGCGTCCCCACTCTCTGCCCTCAGCACATACCCCAGTGTCTCCCGCTGGAGCACCGCGCTCCTCCCTGTAACAGCGTCGTAGGGGATGGGATCACCCCCGACCCTCAGACCAGTAATCGCCGCAAAATCCAGCGGCGTCACCGTCAGCTCGCCAAAAAGGAAGTGGAACGTGTTCGTCGTGTCCCACCACCTCTCAGCCAGTGCCCTCACCACCTGGCGATCGTTGCTCGCCCTTGTGAGCACACTCACGAACTCTCTGAAGCCTGCCTGCCTCACTATCTCCCTCACAGCCTCAGGGAGTCTCTCCCAGAACGTCGGCACGTCGGCCGCGCCACCGTAGCACGAGATGGCGATCGCCTGTTGAAATGAGTTGATAACATTCAGTAAACAGGTATACTATTCAAAGCGAATACAGCATTCAGATAAAGAAATGAAAGTACGATACGTTGGAATCTGAAATGCAAATGTTTAAAGTATACCTTGTCTCGGCGCAAAGAAAGGTGCTACTGTGGGTCCCTCAGGACCAGGGACTCATCGTACGTAGGCCGCGCCAGCCTATAGGCGTCCAAAAGTGTAGGAACCACTACGTGCTGAAAAGGTACGTAGGACTCCGCCTCGTAAGGTCCGCGCCCCTTCAGGGCCGCTGCCGCCTCCTCCACAACACTCCTCCGAGGGCCTGCCCTACCTCCGGCAGCCTCCTCCTCTGCTCCCTGTGGCTCTCCAGCGGCCCCCGTCTCAAGCTCAACCTGGAGCACCCTCTCCTGAGCCTCAAGTAAGGCCGCAGCCAGTCCGGGTACCCCCCGTAAGGTCTCAACCAAGTCCTCAAGGGACGCCTCCTCAAGGTAGTCGCCTAAACCGATGGGCCGCGATGACCCTGCACCCTCGCCACTGCCAGCAAACATGGCCAGCGTCTCCCTCTCCTCCACCAGCTCCTCCTCAACAACGGGACCCTTCCCCAGGTCAGTCCGAGGCTCTCTCACAGGGGAGGCCTCTGTCACCACCTCCGCCTCGACAAGCCCGTCGCCACTGTGAGCCTCTGTGACCCTCTCCGCTGAGCCAACTGCGCCCTCCGTCCGGCCTGTCGCCTCGTCCTCACCCCTGGACTCCACTGCACTCAGAGTCTCCGTCCCCTGGCCGTACCCAGCCAACACTCCACTACCGCCGTCGCCACCACCACTGCCGACCGCCGCGGCGGCCGAGGACGTGACTCCCTAGGCCAATGCCGCCACGGCCGAGACCCCCACGGTCTCCGGCTCCTCCCCGACTGCCGCGACACTCTCCGGAACCACCGTGGCCTGCACTACGTCGTCCCGCGGGGGGTGATCATCCCCGGCTATGTCCGCGCTATCCATAATGTAAGAGAGAGACGGGAGAGAGAGAGAGAGAGAGAGCAGTGAGAGAGAGAGACGATCGGGAGAGATGAGAGAGAGAGACAGGAGAGAGAGGAGGGAAATTCGAACGATCGGGGCGTACTGTATACGCCCCGTATATATATATACCCCCTGAACCGGTTTGTCTGGACTTTAAGTGGACCGGGTTTGAAGATAGGTGCACCGCACGGCATAATGGATCAACGCGCGCGGCATATCGGCTTAACTGGACAAAAATTCTCGAGTTTCCTCGACGCACGTCATTACCCATGCTGCGTACGGCATACTGGGTTATTTCGACAGTTCAGATTCTGAGAGCAGTCTTCTGGCCATGGCATTCACATTCGGTCTCGTTCATGAACAGTATAAGCAATGAAAAGAGCAGACAAGCGATGACAAGGAAGGGACTTTTCATTTCATCAAACCCAAGGAAATCTCCGGAATTTGCATTACATTGTTCAAAAAAAAAAAAAAGAAAAGAGGAAAAAGAAATCCTATTGTCCCCCTTCTTCTTCATCAATCCTCCTCCTCAGTCGCTCCCTTCGCCGGAACGGTCATCCGAGCCATTCGGATTCCCCTCCGAGTCCTCTGCAGTCCCGTCCGAATCACGCCCCGGCGCATACTCCGGGTCATGTTTGCTGTCCATCTGATCAAAAGCGAAGTCCTGAAGGTTGGACACCGCGCGACGGAGGGTACGGATCGTTGATATGAGCCTCGCAATCTGTTGGTTCAGTTGCTCAATCTCCTCGCGGTAAAAGCCCATCTCGGCCTCCAAAGAGATCACACGCGCTGTCAAGTCGTCTGCCGCCATGTCTCGCGGAGTAGATTATGAATATAGGAACCTAGAGAGACTTGGGAGAAGGGTGCATAGAATGAGGCACCCCCATCCCTTTTAAAAGAGGTTCTGACCGACGAAAGGGCACGCCTGTATTAATGGGCACCCTCAAACCAGCCAACTGATCTCGGAAATCGAAGAGGTGCATGGGAAAACTAAAGGCCGCTCGCCCTTTTGATCGCCCGCACGGCATTTTGACTTCAGAAGAATAAAGTTGTTTTCTCAGAAATTGAGCACGCCAGCCACCAAAATCATCTCGGAAACCAAAAGGCTCCAGCCGTTTTGCAGCAGAAATCCTTTGGAATAGCGTGCATTAATGATAGGATTATTTGATCCTAGTCCCCCGGGACTTGCAAAAGTTCCCCGTCCCCCGAGGATCGGTCGTACTTTCGTTTGCTCGCAGTATTTGCCAGTCTCAAGTCTCAAATCAATTTCGAAATTCGCCTCCCGAAGGCTCGTCTCAATTCAAGTCTCAAGTCTCAAGTCTCAAATCAATTTCAAAAATTCGCCTCCCGAAGGCTCGTCTCAATTCAAGTCTCAAGTCTCAAATCAATTTCAAAAATTCGCCTCCCGAAGGCTCGTCTCAATTCAAGTCTCAAGTCTCTCGTCTCAATTCAAGTCTCAAATCAATTTCAAAAATTCGCCTCCCGAAGGCTCGTCTCAATTCAAGTCTCAAGTCTCAAATCAATTTCCAAATTCGCCTCCCGAAGGCTCGTCTCAAGCCTCAAGTCTCAAATCAATTTCAAAAATTCGCCTCCCGAAGGCTCGTCTCAATTCAAGTCTCAAGTCTCAAATCAATTTCAAAATTCGCCTCCCGAAGGCTCGTCTCAATTCAAGTCTCAAGTCTCAAATCAATTTCAAAATTCGCCTCCCGAAGGCTCGTCTCAATTCAAGTCTCAAGTCTCAAATCAATTTCAAAAATTCGCCTCCCGAAGGCTCGTCTCAATTCAAGTCTCAAGTCTCAAATCAATTTCAAAAATTCGCCTCCCGAAGGCTCGTCTCAATTCAAGTCTCATGTCTCAAGTCTCAAATCAATTTCAAAATTCGCCTCCCGAAGGCTCGTCTCAAGTCTCAAGTCTCAAATCAATTTCAAAAATTCGCCTCCCGAAGGCTCGTCTCAATTCAAGTCTCAAGTCTCAAGTCTCAAATCAATTTCAAAATTCGCCTCCCGAAGGCTCGTCTCAATTCGAGTCTCAAGTCTCTCGTCTCAATTCAAGTCTCAAGTCTCAAGTCTCAAGTCTCAAATCAATTTCAAAAATTCGCCTCCCGAAGGCTCGTCTCAATTCAAGTCTCAAGTCTCTCGTCTCAAATCAATTTCAAAATTCGCCTCCCGAAGGCTTGTCTCAAGTCTCAAGTCTCAACTCAAACTTCAAAATCCGCCTCCCGAAGGCTTGTCTCAATTAAAATTTTTCGTAATTAGTTGCTACATTTTGCATCGTCCCAATTGAACTACGTTGGTCTGATCCCTACAAATGGGATACGTAGGCAGTTTCACGAACGCGACCACCATCACCATTCACTTGCATTTTCGAACATTTTGTTTTTTGTTTCCGTTCAAAGATTTTAGAGCAAACGGATCGGGATGCCTATTCTTTAAGCGTCACTCGTATCAAAACAATGGTATCCGAGTTACGTTAAAGAGGACTACTGTAGACACCCCAATCCGGACCTCGAAGGGTCTTTGAGCGCCCCGATGATGAAATAAAGGAAACAAAGTCTTTGTGAGCTTGAATGAAGCACTCCTCCAGCATCCGCAGCCCAAACCAACCATCAACCCAGAAAAAGCCCAAAAACTCAGAAAGCCCAAAAAGCCCTGGATCTTACTTAAAGTACCGTGCGCAACACTTCTACACCGCACGGCGTATCGAAATTTAATACGCCGCACGCAGTCATGAGGTTAACCGCACGGCATTTTGGACAAAGTTCTGACTGGCTCAGAAAGCTGTCGGTCACGCCTATTTGAGCCACAGCTGCAATACGGCTCAGCCGAAAGCACACTTCTGGCCCGCCCAGAAAATGCCTCCAACTTTCAAAATTCAAAATCCACGGCTCTTGCCTATAAATACACCCCTCCACTCAAGGAAAAAGGGCCCTTGATCACCATTATACCCTTTCTCTCTCTTCTTGCATTCACACCCACTTTCCCCTTTCCAAGCCTTGAGAATGTTGTTCTTAAAAGACATTCTCTAGGCCTTTTACTCCATTTTTCTCCTCACCATTGAAGTTAGTCCCTTACTAACTTTGAGGTCTCAACCACCCAATATACCCATCTATTACACACATCCACACTGCTACTTTCTTTTCCACCAACCGACGCCCATTCCCCTTTATCCAAGCACATTCAAGCTCCGGATCCAAGGTAAAAACCAAGTTTCCTTGGGCTAGGCACTGTCCCGGCCCTGAGGGGACCTTTCTGTTTTTAGGCTTGACCCTTTTGGTTGAGATCTGACTTAAAACCTCTTTTTCAAAACAAAACCAGGGCCCTGTACGAAGGTATGCTAAGCCGTGCGGCTCTCTAGAGCAACGCACGGCGTAGCATACCAAAACGCACGGCATTTCAAAAGGAATACTGTTTTCTTGATCAGACTGTCTGGATCACGACCGTCTGTTGTTGGGTCTTGTCTGTATACCAAAAGCTGTCTCAGAATGAGACCATTTCTACAAGCCATGTTTTAAACTCCATAGATCTTTTCAAAACAAGCCAATGTGTCAAAAATGGTTTTCCCTTCATGGTTTGAAAGAATGGTGTAGATCTGAGATGATCTGACAGCTGTGAGTCATCTAAAGCTTTAAAGATAAAACCGTGCGATGTAATGGTACGCCGTGCGAAGATTTACAAAACGATAAAAGTTTGGTATCAAGATCGGAACCACGCACGGCATATCGGTGAGCCGCGCGTTATGAACCAATATGCCGCCTGACGGAGGATAGTGATTCAGACAGTCTGTTTTGTATATCTTTCATGTTTATATTATTATCATGTCATCTTTATCATCTCTGTACAGCAAGCACCACTAGCACGGTAACGTGTTATGATTTATCTTGTTCCCTTTTCCCTTTATGTGTTTTCGAGGTTTTTCGAGTTGTATTAATCCCCCCATTTAAAATGCTTAGTAGAGACCGGTTTTCACCGGGCGAGCGGGGTGCTTTTCAACAAAACCTTCCCCGTTCGTAACCTGGCTCCCGGATCCAAAATCTCAAACAGTTTCGCTAGATCAGAAGGCCTTTTTCTTTTCAAAACAAAACCCCTCGGTTCCTCGGATCATCCATCTCAAAAATCCGGGTGGCGACTCTGTCACAAAATCGCACATTCGGGGCGCGGGAGCCCACATCGATCATAATTGGCCTTAACTTCACGCCGATAGGGATTTCGACCATGGAGGCTAATGTTGCCAAGGCATCAGCGAACTGATTCTTGAGTCTCGGGACATGGGTGAAAGTTACTTTGTTGAAATGGGGAATGAGATCTTCGAGATCTTGATGGTACGGCTTTAACTTCTCTTCCCTGACTTTCCAATCACCGTTTGCTTGAGAAACGACCAGGTTGGAATCTCCCACGACTTTCAATTTTTCTATACCGATTTCAATGGCGGCTTCCATGCCGACAATGCAAGCCTCGTATTCCGCTTGATTGTTGGTGACCTCAAAGTTGAGCTTGAATGCAAGCGGGATATGCGACCCATCCGTTGAAATTGGCAGCACACCAATTCCGTATCCTCTCTGATTGGCTGCTCCGTCGAAATACAACTGCCACACGTCCTCAACTATGGTCAATATGCCTTCGTCCGGGAACTCAAATTCGGTATCTTCTTTTCCTTCGACTGGGCAATCGGCCAAAAATTCAGCAACAGCCCTCCCTTTTACTGACTTTCTGCTGACGTACTTTAATTCAAATTCTGCCAGCATCAATAGCCATCGTGCCATCCTTCCTGTGAGTGCTGGCTTTTCGAACAAATATTTCAAAGGATCCATTCGGGATATCAATCTCACCGAATAGGCCAGCATGTAATGTCTTAACTTTCGGGAAGCCCAAACAAGTGCCTAGCATGTCTTTTCTAATGGAGTATAACGTTCTTCAGACCCAACCATCTTCTTACTGAGGTGATAGACGGCCCTTTCAACCCCATCGTCTCCTTCCTGTGCCAACATACACCCCATGGAAGACGAGGTGACTGACAGGTATAGGATCAAAGGTTTTCCTGGTTCGGGTGGCATTAAGACCGGCGGATTCCTTAGATAGGCTTTGATGGCCTCGAAAGCTTGCTGACATCTGTCGGTCCATGCGAAGGGTGTTCCTTTCTTGAGCAAACGGAATATGGGTTCGCATGTTGAAGTCAGCTTTGCGATAAACCGGCTGATGAACTGTATTTTGCCAAGGAAACTCCTTACGTCTTTCTCTGTCTGTGGCGGCTCCATTTCCAGAATGGCCTTAATCTTTGATGGATCGAGTTCGATGCCGCGAGTGGTGATCATGAATCCGAGCATTTTCCCTGTGGTGACTCCGAACGTACATTTAACAGGGTTGAGGCGCATCCTGTACTTCCTTATCCTTTCGAAAAACTTTCTCAACGCGGGTAAGTGACCTTCTCGCTCTTTTGCCTTAACGATCATATCGTCAACGTAAACCTCCACTTCTTTATGGATCATATCGTGCAACAAGGTTATAGCAGCACGTTGATAAGTGGAACCTGCGTTTTTAGCCCGAAAGGCATGATCCGATAGCAATAGGTTCCCCACTCGGTAATGAACGTGGTCTTCTCTCGGTCTTCTGGGGCCATGAGAATCTGGTTATATCCTGAGAAGCCGTCCATGAAGGAAAGTAAGGCATGTCCCGCGGTGTTATCAACTAGCATGTCGATGTGGGGCAGAGGGAAGTCATCCTTGGGGCTAGTTTTGTTTAAGTCCCTGAAGTCTACACAGACCCTGATTTTGCCATCCTTCTTTGGAACGGGAACGATGTTAGCAACCCACTGAGGGTATTTAGTTACCATTAAGAACCCAGCATTGATTTGTTTAGTCACTTCCTCTTTTATCTTAAGCACCCAATCGGGTCTCATGCGTCTCAGTTTTTATTTTACTGGTTTCGCGTCAGGGTGAAGGGGAATCCGATATTCCACGATTTCAGGATCAATTCCGGGCATATCAGCGTGCGACCATGCAAAAACGTGTTCGAATTCTTTTAACAACTCCACAAGAGCCTGTCGCTCTTCTTCTGACAGCGCGGAACCAATCTGGACCATTCGGGGATTCCCTTCGTCCCTCAAATTTATTGAAACAACTTCTTCTTTTACAGGCTGAGCATGCCTTTCGTTTTCCCTTTCGATTAGGGACCGAATTTCTTCAGGGATTTCCCCCTCGAAATCGATCTCTTTATCATTGGGGTCAACACAATTTCTTTCAAAATCAGGGAGGTAAGCGGAATCAGATTCATTTATTTCATCATTAGCAGAGACCTCGAGGGCACCGTACGCACGGGTAGACTCAAACTCAAAATACAGACTCTGAGGAGTTGGGCCAAGAGGCGCCGACTCAGACTTAACAGACTCAGAAGACTCAGAAGACTGGGAAGACTCAAAGGACTCAGTTTCAGATTCAGACTCATGACTGGTTGCACTCGGTATGAAAGTCCAATTCTTATAATCTCTAGCGGCATCCATGATGAGTGAAGTTGGATCTTCGGGGGCCTCCTGCCCCAGCATCTGCACTTCTGCCTCCACAACTATACCCAATGGTTCGTCCTCCTCGAATAAGGTCGCCAACCTACCCAAGGCAAGAGTTTCAACCCAACCTGTCGCATTTACTGGCTTGATCATTGCTTCTGGCTCTTCATCACTTTCAGGCCAGACATCATTGGCGAATATCTCAAATCCCGGTAGGAAGGTATTGGTTTCTTTGTCCCAGAATGGTTCCGGCTGCCCTTGATAAATCTGTTTTGCCTTTTCTTTGACAAAATAATCTTCCAGCCTGTCTCCTTTCTTCTCCCTCCTACCCTCGGAAGGGCAGTACCCCACGCCTGTTATGCGGGTTAAAGTTCCTGGCTCTTCAAACTGTGCTGGCCCCTGAAGATTCTTTCCCAGCCCCAATCCTGGCATGTAGGACATTTTCTTCATTATCTTTATGGCCACATTACTAACGACGAAGTCGTCATCAATCTTGACAGTGAAAACAGAATGAGAGGTGTCAAGAGAGAAACCGCCCAGATCAACGTCTTCTTCCCCATGTTGTATCTCCAAAAGCGGGGCATTATCTTCCACAGGAGCACGAATCCCAGAATCACCGTGAATGGTGAGCATCCCAGTTTCTAGTCCCAGTCTAACTTTCTGATGGAGTGTTGAAGGAACTGCCATGATATCAGGTCGATGCATCCAAGGTCTACCCAGTAGTAGGTTGAAGGATGCGGGAATGTTTACCACATGGAACTCCACATCTGTTTGGTAGGGCTCAAAAGTCATAGGAAGCATGAGAGTGCCAGTCACATCCCGACGGGTGTTGTCATATGCCCGAACTTTGACTTCTGATGGAGAGAAATCACTATTTTTGTATCCCAGGCAATAAGCGACACGAAGTGGGCAGACATTGATTGCTGACCCGTTGTCAATGAGGATTACCGGTACCCATTTTCCGTGGCATTTTAGAGTGATATGGAGTGGCCGGTTGTGATCAGTTCCATCAGCGGGCAAATCTCGATCAGTGAAGGTGATAGCATGTTTGACGGGTATGGTTTTAATGAGTGCTACAAGTTCGTCGGGGGTTATGGCGGAGAGGACTTTTAGGTGAGAGAGAGCTTGGATGAATCCTTCACGATGGCGGGTGGAATGAACAAGTACGTCCCAAACAGACATTTTGGCTGGAGTCTGTTCGAGTTGGCGCTTGATCATTCTTTCTGGGTCTTTCTCAGGGCGTGAAGGCTCTTTAACTGGCGGGGCAAAGGGTTGAAAAGTATCTTTGATTGGGGTAATAAACGGGTTGGAAGGTTCTTTGGTCAGTGGAGCTGGAGGGTTGGAGGATTCTCCGATTTGAAGATTAGGGGGTTGGTATATTCGACCACTCCTGGTTAATTGACCAATCTGTTGGTACTTGGACTCTTCATTCCACAAATCTGCAAGGGCCTTGCGCTTGTTCCCAATGGTAGTGCCTTGGAGATTGGCGGCTAGGTCAGTGACAACCAGGTCCTCCCACAGGTCTTCGGGCTTCCATTTCTCAGCTTCTACTACCGTTCTATTTACAGTCCATTCTTCGTTCCCCACTTTTATGTTGATGATATCCGTATCACCCCATGGGTTTGTTTTAGCACCTGGTTCATCTTCCCACAAGTTCATCATGGCAACATCAGCATCTTTTGGGAAGGTGACCGATGACTCTGACTTAACTTCATCGACCAGGTAGTCCATCGGGTTGAACTCATTACTAGCCATATCTTCTTCGGGACCCGGCGGTTCTGGGTATGGAGCAAGACCCACGTTGTTGTATGGGTCGTTAGCTATGAGATCGAGGAGGTAGGAGGAGAGGTCTGGTCGAAACGGAACCGGTTCAGGCCAGTCGTAGATCACCGCCGGTGGTTGGTACTCTTCTGCAAACAGCATGGGTATAGAGAAGGTATCTAAAGGATCATTCCAGGCCAAGAGTTGATACTCATCCGGGATTGGGTTCCACTCCCATTCAGGCATTTCCGGCAAGTTGAACATCATATTCAAAGAGAATCCATCGAGAGGGTCAGCATAAATGTTTTGCCAATCAACTTCCCATTCTGGCTCAAAGAATGGGTTTACATCTTCTTGGAAATTAGCGACTTCAAACTCTTTCCAATCATCAATCAAATCTCCCCAGTCCCAAAGGTAACAGAGGGCGATTTCTCCGGGAACTTCCACGACAGGCTTTGGTTTGGTATCAGGAATGATGAAAGAGGTAGGATCAAAGTCTTGGCTTTTGTCTTGGGTGATTTGGTTGATATGGAATGGGGTATTATGCTGTGGCAAGGGATTTGTCATGGTGTTTGGTTTGTCAGAAGGAGGGGTATCGATGACTTTATTGTCGATGAGGTTTTGAATCTCATGACGGAGGCGGATACAGTTATCAGTGGTGTGGCCATGCATTTGGTGGAAATCACAGTAGACGTTTTGATTTAGATTGGGTGGAATGTTCTGTGGTGGTGGAAGGGGATTCAGCACTCCTACTTCGGTGAGTTTTTTGAGCAAGGCGGATCTAGGAGTACTGAATTGGGTAAAGGCTCTTTGTTGGGACTTTGGTTTTTCTGAAATTTGGTTTACTTCTGCTGGTTTGGCGGATGAAGTTCCAGCCTGATTGGAATTCCCGAAGAGGACATTGCTATTCCCTGAGTACACCCTTTTGGGCTTTGCTGCTGATTCCTTCCTTTCTAATGTTCCGTCTCGCAGTGCTTCTTCTACAGCAAGGCCTGAATCATAGAAAGTTTTGAAATTCGGGGCTGCCTGGGAAAGAACCAAGTATGGAGCAAAAGAGTTTGGGAGATTCTTGGTGATGATCCTTATCTGTTCCTTTAAATCTGGTTTGCTTTGCATCTGAGTGGCCTTAGCCCTCCAACGTTTCACAAAGTCGGCAAAGCCTTCTTTCTCACTCATCTTGGTGCTTTCTAGTTCCCTTGTGGTCATCTTTAGATCGACATTGAAATCGTATTGAGCTACAAATGCCGCCCCAATATCTTCCCAAGTCCTTTTCTTAGAGGGTTCTAGGGTAAGAAACCATTGCAAAGCAGGTCCGGACAGAGATTCATGGAATAATTGGGCCATGGCTTCCTTCTCGATTCCTCTCATGGTGAGTGAACCAACATACCCTTGGAGGTGAGCTTTTGGATCTCCGGTACCGTCAAACTTTGCGAAATCTACACCCTTAAACTTTTCTGGTAACTTCGCGTTGGGGAACAGGCACAATTTGTTCATGTCAATCTCTCCTCTTCCTAATCGCTTGCTTTCTTGCATTGATTCTTCCAACTTCCCGATTTTAACCATAAGGGCGGCCATATTAGGATCGATTGCTAGCGCGTCCTTGGATGGTATTTCTTCCTTGGGTACGTCCGTTCTAACCAAAAGCTTGTCGCAAACCTCTTGCATGGTTTCCATTATCATGTTCATGTCGCCTTTCATGGATGCAACTGAAACTTTAAGTTGCGCATCCATCCCAGCGAGGGATTGCCTAAACTGAGTGTCCATAGTGGCCATATTCTGCCTAATCTCTTCTACCCCGTTTCCTTGGCCAGCCATGGGTAGTAGACTATCAAGTGACGGAGGCTCCTGTATGGCTGGGCTTAGCGAAACTGCTAATGACGACTGGCCTTCCTGCTCTATGCGGACCTCAACCAGTTGGGTTTCTTCCAGGGTATCTACGCGAACCAATCTTCGAGATGGACGAAACCAATTGGGTACAGCCTCCTCTTTTTGCAGGTGTCCAATGTTTCTGATCTTTGCAGCAAAGCAAAAAGGGAACAACTCAAAAATCCGCCCCGAGTGTCTGTCCTACCTTCTACGTGCTTTCTAGGTCGTAGAACCTACCGTGACTTGAGTTTCACTTGGGGCACTTGTACAGAAGATTTCTGACGATCCAGGTAGGTACTGTCAGGCAGGTTAAATTCCGATCGTTTTCGGAACCAAAGCCAATCTCCTTATCTTAACCATCCGAGACAGAGCAATGTGACCGTCAGAATCCGAATACGCACACTACCAAGGTTAATCCCATGTCAAGGGAGCCGTTCGGGCACGGCAAACACCGGAGGTATCGCAACCTCCATGGATTTATAGTCTCCTAGACTGACCGGAGAGTCCTAAGTAATTCGACGGGAGCCTAATCCTCTAGCCTGCAAGATGCAAGGATGCATGAATGATATGTATGTACAAAGAAATGCACATAAACAGGATATATCACATCAGTTCTAGCCATGGGTTCCTGTCCTAGTTGGGAAAGTTCTATGGTTATGTACAAGTGCAAAGGCTGGTTTTGGTTTGAGAGGGGTTCCCCGGACTAGAGCCAAGATGTACTACCCCATGTCGAGTGTATTGCAAGACAATGGTCGAACAGCACGATGGCCCATCATAGTCGAGGGTTGCAAGGCATTTCGGGAGAGCTTGTCAGCGGTAAACCGGGCAAGATAGCCGAAACACACTAGCGAGGCTTGTGCGGTGCAAAGTGTAAAAAAAGTTAAGTTCTCCAAATTGCATTAAGTCCCCCAAGTAAAACGCCTTTCAAGTTTGGCCCTCTTGATTATCCAACACTTCTTTATGCATTTTTTTTTTAAAAAAAAAGAAGTTTTGAATAAAAGTCCCCAGCAGAGTCGCCACTGTGGGCTCCCGCGCCCGAAGCGGTGCGATTTGTGACAGAGTCGCCACCCAGATTTTTGAGATGAATGATCCGAGGAACCGAGGGGGTTTGTTTGAAAGAAAAAGGCTTTTTGGTCTAGCGAAACTGTTTGAGATTTTGGATCCGGGGGCCAGGTTACGAACGGGGAATGTTTTGTTGAAAAGCACCCCGCTCGCCCGGTGAAAACCGGTCTCTACTAAGCATTTTAAATGGGGAGGAATTAATACAACTCGGAAAACCTTGAAAACACATAAAGGGAAAGGGAAACAAGATAGATCATCACACGTTGCCGTGCTAGTGGTGCTTGCTGTACAGAGATGACATAGATGACATGGCGATGATATAAACAGGAAAAACATAGAAATGAACTGTCTGAATCACTGCCCTCCGTCAGACGGCATATCGGCTTGTAGCGCACGGCTTAACAATATGCCGTGCGTGGTTCCGATCCCGATACCAAACTTTTATAGTTTTGCAAAGCTTCGCACGGTGTATCATTACATCGCACGGTTTTATTTTAAAACTTCAGACAACTCACAGTCGTCAGATCATCTCAGATCTGCACCATTCCTTCAAGCCATGGAAAGAAAAACCATTTTTGACACGTTTGCCTGTTTTGAAAAGATCTATGGAGTTTAAAATATGGCTTGTAGAAATGGTCTCATTCTGAGACAGCTTTTGGTATACAGAAGAGACCCAACAACGGACGATCGCGATCCATACAGTTTGATCAAGAAAACAGTATTATTTTTGAAATGCCGTGCGTATTGGTGTACTATGCCGTGCGACGCTCTAAAGAGCCGCGCGGCGTAGAACACCTTCGTAGAGAACTCTGGTTTTGTTTTGAAAAAGAGGTTTTGGGTCAGATCTCAACCAAAAGGGTCAAGCCTGAAAACAGAAAGGTCCCCTCAGGACCAGGATAGAGCCTAGCCCAAGGAAACTTGGTTTTTACCTTGGATTCGGAGCTTGAATGAGCTTTTGATGAAGGAGGATGGACGTCGGAAGGAGAAAGAAAAGAAAATAGAAGTGTGGATGTGTGTAATAGATGGGTATATTGGGTGGTTGGGACCTCAAAGTTAGTAAGAAACTAACTTCAATGGTGAGGAGAAAAATGGAGTAAAAGGCCTAGAGAATGTCTTTTAAGAACAACATTCTCAAGGCTTGGAAATGGGAAAGTGGGTGTGAAAGCAAGAAGAGAGAGAAAGGGTATAATGGTAATCAAGGGCCCTTTTTCCTTGAGTGGAGGGGTGTATTTATAGGCAAGAGCCTTGGATTTTGAATTTCAAAAGTTGGAGGTATTTTCTGGGCGAGCCAGAGGTGTGCTTTCGGCTGAGCCGTATTGCAGCTGTGGCTCAAATGGGCGTGGCCGACAGCTTTCTGAGCCAGTCAGAACTTTATCCAAAATGCCGTGCGGTTAACCTCATGACTGCGTGCGGCGTATTAAATTTCGATACGCCGTGCGGTGCAGATGTGTCGCGCACGGTACTTTAGGTTCGGTTCAGGGCTTTTTGGGCTTTCTCTGGGCTTTTGAGTTTTTTGGGCTTTTCTGGGCTGATGGTTGGTTTGGGCTGCGGATGCTGGAGGAATACTTCATTCAAGCTCACAAAGGTTTTGTTTCCTTTATTTCATCATCGGGGTGGTCAAAGACCCTTCGAGGTCCGGATTGGGGTGTCTACACTGTTGCTATTTTGCTGATGTTGTTGTCTCTGTTATGGCTGTTGTTCTTTTACAGTCCAAAAGATGATGGTATTTTGCTGTTTTCCTGTGGTGGCATGGTGCTATGTAGCTGTCTCTGTTATCATTAGGTTGCTGCTATTTGACTTCTATTTTTCTGCTGTGGATGCTTACTGCTTTGGCTGCTGCTGCTATCTAGCTGCTGTCTGTTTGCCTGCAACATGAACTAGAATCATACTCCAATTTGTTAATATTCTGTTATGGCTACTGTCCTCAATTCAAATGGGTGTATCCTATAGTTGCTATTACAGGTGCTGCAGTTTGCTGGAGGATTTGATGGGGAAACAATGAAAGCATTTCAAGAGTTGAGAGACAAAGTGAGATCATGTCATATACAATGCCAAAACCAGCAACAACAGAAATATGTATGCAGGTCTACGCCTTGCTGAATCTATAGTGAACTCAGCTTCAGAATTGCTACCGGCTTTTTGTTGTAAAGATAGAACATCATGTATGTGAAAACGCAATGGCAGTAGCCGTTCGGTATTCAAATTTGTTCATATTAATTAATTTGGCATATGAATGCCTACCTTTTTTTACCCTTGCCTTGTGAATTTCCTGACAGAACTGAAAACTATGGAAAGATGAGAACCTTAACCTTTGATAGACGATTTTGATTGGAAAATTGTGTTCCATTTCAAGAAATAAAAAGGCTCTTTTTGAGAATCCATCAAGCAATGAGAAAGAAGTTCAGGCCTAAGTAGTAAAACTAGTACTTTAGTTAGATTACAAATTGCTACTGTACATTCCCATTCTTTTGAGCCTTGTGTTAATGAACAAGTAAAATGCTATAATCAACTGAAACATCCATAGCATCATTCATTCATTCAACCAAACATCATTCATTCATCCAACCCAAAAAAAAGTCAGTCACACATCCAACCAAAAGATCATTCATTCATTCATTCAAATCATAGAGTTAAGCAACTGATTACATCCATAACATTATCATGGGAATGTTCACCAACTGATTATATTCCCCCTACCGTTACATCATTGAAAAAAAATTGACATTCCTAGCACCATTATCCCCACATACATAACCAAATTCTAAAAGAACAACAATATCCCAACCTAGACCACATAAACAGCCAAACAAACCCGCAGCTTCTTCTCTCTTGCCTTGCTTGCTTCGAGCTCCCCTTCCACAGCTTCCTCTCTTTCACTTTGCAAGCTTCAATTTCTGCTTCTGCCTTGTTAATCCTTCTCAAAAAAAATATTATCTGAACAGATCTTGCGCACATGGGGGATCAATCCAGGCGAAATCCTTGCAGTCATCGTTTGGACAGCTCACATACCTCCTCCCAGGTTCAGATCAGTCCATAAGATGCGTCCCCAGCGTCTTCCTCCACAAACAACGCATAAGCTTTCATGGTCTAGGATGTTGAGCTCCAGCTGCTGTCCATCATCTTCTTCCTCTTGTTCTGCCTTTAGAAACTAATAACTAGGGCACATAAATGGTTAGGGCAACTCCTTTTAGGGCCTTTTATATAGTTCTCTTTCCCTCCAAAAATGGTTAGGGCACCACCTTTTCCCTCTAAATTGCTTAGGGCTGGGTCCACATGTGCAAATGGATGAGGGTTAAGTCTCTGCATGTTTAGTTTCTTCCGTTACTTGTATGACAGAATGAGACGGTGGGGGTGCATTTGTTGACGGAATAGAAAATTCAGGTGCTTTTTTGTTAATAGTGAAAGTCCATGTGTTTTTTTTGCAAGTTGTCAGAAAGTTCAGAGGTTTTTTTGAAATTTTTTCTAAACAAAAATACATACACTTTCAAGACTAAAAAATAAAAACAGGAGTGTGGATAACAATTCCCTTGTAAATACTTTAGATAGTTTATGGAGAGATAGGAGATGATATCACAATTTTCAAGCGAACTTTGGTTCAAAATTGAACCGAACTGTATTTTAATGATTTGAATTGGTTTGATTCTATGAATTTTTTGGGTTGGTTTCATAGTCCATGGGTAATGGTTTGATTCTTAGTTTACTAGTATAAAATCAGACCAATCCAGTCCATATTCACCCCTAAGTTTCATGCTAATCAATCACTGGAAATCAACTATCCTTTTTTTTTTTCCCTTGCATTTTTTTCACTCTAATCAAATGGACTATAAAAGTTTTGGTACGATTTAATTTCTCTTTTGGTAACTCCAGGAGGTAGCTCAAGTGACAACATGGGTGAGTTGTAAACCCCGATATTATGAGTTTGAAACTTGACAATCTCTTGGGGCCAAGCGGCAAGAGAAAAATCTCTTGTAAATTCCTTAGTTTCGGCGTGGATGACTTGCCTTCAACCAGACCGGAGAGGAAAAAACTCAAGTTGCATGTAAAGTGGCCTAGACACCCTTGACTTATTGGGAAAAAAAAAAAAACCCTTTTGTTGGAAAGTAAATCGTGGGCAAATAAGAAATATAAAATGCTACAGGCATATCAGGTGTGGCACACCTCAGCCACACCCCTCTCATATACAGGTGGGATCCGTTCCAATGGAACCTATCTGTATGTGAGAAAGGTGTGACTGAGGTGTGCCACACCGATGTGCCTCTAGCATTTTTGGAAAATATAATTAGGATAGTAGGGTTTCTTCGGAGAGGATCACAAAGCACAAAAACGTTATCACCAGAAGAAGAAACAGGGGTGCAGCAACAACAAAAGGAACGCCCGCGCGCTCGATCACAGTCGGAAAAAAAAAGAAGAAGAAATAAGGTATGGATCAATATCTCTATCTTTATTTTGGTCAATGGCTCATTAATTGATATGCATGAAATTCTGAAAATTCTGGGGTTTTCATAAACCTCACCGAGACCTCGCCAATGGCGGCCGCGGCGATATCTCGTGAACTAAGAACCAAACACATGCCAATTACAAACCCTAGCCTCCTCCCTTTCTTCTCGTCTTCAACCTCCTCGTATTCCGCCCACATCAACATCCCCTCTCCATTACCGCTACCACAACCTCAGTCTCTATTCTCTTCGCATTTCAGCGACGTCAAAGCCAGTCTCAAACAAAACCCTCCACCTAGGCGCCAACAACGACAACTTCGAAATCCACCTCCTCTCCCCTCCGCACAACCCCACAACGGTAGGCCCTCGTTGGACGCCATTCGCGAGAGCGTGCGTCAGCTCCTGTCCGACAAGGTGCCAATACCACCCACGAATTCAATAAAAAGAATCCGATTTCGCTGGAGTTGAAGATGAGACCGGTCGATCCAAACAACGTCAGGGCCTCGAGGCTGGAGTTTGTGAGGACGTATGGGTACGAGGAGTTAGGGGAGAAGTTGAGGAGGTTGAGGCCGGAGGGTAAGAAAGGAGAGGATTGGTTTTCGTTGGGGGAGTTAAATGAGAGACTTGTGAAGTTGAGGGAGGTGGAGGAGAAGGAGTCGAGCATTGCTGGGTTTAGTTTCAGGGATTTGAAGATGAAGTTGCGGGATTCGAGTGAAGGGAAGACCAAGATTCAAACAAGTAAGTGCTCTGTCTTGGGTTATTTGTTGAATTTACCTAAGAGTAAGTTCACCCGATTATGAAAGCAAGTTTAATCGTTGGTGTCAAAATGGCATTGTCAAAGCTATTTTTTGACTTGTAAAAATGTGAAAAAGATTTTAAAAAAAACCAAGTTGTTGCACCAATTTAGTGTCAGTCTGACACAATCTAAAATTTAGACCTTCGGATTAAACTCAGAATTGTTTTTGAATGAAAATCAAATGGCTTGGATGAAATAGGAGAAAGGACAATGCCATCTTTGGTGTCAAATTTGGCACCAAAGATAGCATTACCATTTTTTTGGCATCAACAAATGACAACTGGTGGACTTAGATTTGGCAAAAAGAATATGCCGAATTATGATAATAGCAAGACAAATGGCTATGGGGTGGACTTGCTCTAACATGGTATATAATTTTGTCATTGAAAGATGGTCAAAGCTAGTGTTAGATGCTATGTTCTTAAAGACAGATTCCTTGTCGCGATAGTGATTACGGAATCTTCAAATATCTATCTCAATAAGATACAATGATTGAAATCCTACTGAAGTAGCACTACATTCCATGGGCCTGTCGAACCAAAGCATATTTTTTTCTCTCACATAGAAGACTCAAGAGTTAAATGGATATGGAAAACCAATTCAAGAAACTACTCTCGAATTCATTTTAAAGAAACAAATGATAGAAACACGTATCTATAGATGTATTCGTGACTATTCCAACCAAGGTTTTAAAAGGCGTTGTTGGGGCTCGCCCGGGGCGTCGGGGCGAGGCGGGGCGCAGGCAAAATGCCCAGAGGCGTTAAAATTTGGACTATGTTCCTCATAGGCATACGCCTAATTGTTTGAGGCTCACGGAAGCGTACGCCTCGAGCGCCTTTCACGCCTCGACCGAAGAAGCGTACGCCTTAGGTGTAATAATTTCGTAATACAATTTCTGTAATTTTTCTTAATTAAAATTTCATCGAACCCTATAAATACCTGGCAAGAAAGGAGGGTTTACGATTACAACTGCAATACAAACAGCCGACATCAGACCTAGGGTTTCTGGGTGACTGGGTTCTTCGTTCTTCCTCAATCTTCAGCAGCAACCTTCGGCCCTTCAGTTTAGCCTCTCTCTCTCTCTCTCTCTCTCTCTCTCTCTCTCTCTCTGCTGTGGTGGTGTAGTCGATATCTTCTATCTTCTCCCCTACGATGGTCTTTTTTCTGAATAACAAGAGTACGACTGTTGTGTGCTCTGTTTTGTAACAAGGGTACTCTGTTTTCAGTTTTCACACAGTAATACTCTTTTTTGTTTTATCAGTACGACAGCAATACTCCACTGGTATTTAATAACTAATAAATAATGTTATAGCTTTATTGGGTTCTCCATTTACGTATTTTTTGTATTTTTTTAGAGTTATTTTTAATTTAATTTATTAATTTAATTATTTAAAATTAGAAAATCAAAAGGCTTACGCCCCAACGCCTCGGGGCTTACGCCTTGCCCCATGGAGGGTCAAGTGCCTTGCCTTGCGCTTTCGCCTCTGAAAACTTTGATTCCAACAGTCACAAATGAAAGAAACATGATTGTTCATCCGAACAAGTGTCGACGAAGACACAACTCTAGGCAAAAACTAATTCATCCAAACAATAAAATTCATAAATAAAAAAAATAATTTGTGTTGACTTTCTTCAACCAATTATTAAGTAAATGGAGATCAATGGAGTCAATTTCATTTTCTCAATGATTTTGAACAAGCTAAATATATGTTTGAAAACTATTTTTCCAACACACTCTAATCATGGAAAAAGCCATTACAGAATACAGAGTGATAGGGGGAAATTTGATTTAGTAATTTTATTTTATATATATTTCTTAAACTTGAGCTTAAGCTCGGCTCGAATCTTAACGAGGTGAGCTTAGTCATTTACTAGAGTCTCTTTAATCGAGCCGAATCTCCCTTAACAAGATAAGCTTTTTCGAACGAGTCGAGTTGCACTTGGCTCGTTTATTAAACGAGCCGAGCTGAGCTCGCGAGCTGTTCGGTTCATTTTTAGCCGCACATCATTCCATGTGAAATTTAGGAAATTTGTGCGGAAAATAAATTCTTGATGTAGAACAAATCTCTACTGATTTTATCGCTACAACGCTGTCAATTCTTGATCTAATTAGTTTAAGCCTGTCATTTATAATTATTACCAAATACATTATGAGATATCATGACCTTACCACACTATTGACTGTACCATGCCTAAATTCAGAATCGTTGAGCTATTTAAGGAGACCCCGCGGCGCAACTACAGAAAAGCACTTGTGGCCGGAGTTGGTGGGGCTGGAGGCCAAAGAAGCAAAAGAAATAATACAGCGAGAGATGCCTGAAGCTCAGATTCAGGTGGTGGAACCACCTGGCTTTTGCACCTTTGAATTCGACACAGGAAGGGTACGAGTATATGTCAACTCCTCTGGGAAAGTTATCGACACTCCAACGATTGGCTGATTAATAAAAGTTATCGACACTCCTATGATTTTCTTTCTTTTGGTCGAATGGAATAGAAATAGAACCATTTTCGTGATTTGGAATGTAAAGCTCTTCAAAGAAATTGTGATTCGCGACATCCATGCATTTGAAACAGAGTTTGATGATCCTGGTTCTTCTTCTTTTTGATCTTGTTGTGTCTCCTGTGTTAGTAGTTGTTGTTCGCCTCCGGTGTTTTGTCCTTCGGCCAAGGTATTGTGGTTTGAAGTTTAATCTGATCTACTAACTGCTGCATCTAATGGCCTTTTTTGGGCCGTCGTTCAACTATTCTATTGTCAGTTCCGACCGGTTTGAATTGCTGATTGACGTTTTCCTGATGATATGGGACTCGTCGACTTAACGCTACTATGGATAGTCTCTGATGTACCAACTTTGTTTCACTTAAAGCCCAGATGAGTTTGGGATTGGCAGTAATTTCAAAATCCATTCTCTGCTCCCCGCGATTTAAGTACTATTTGTTGGGAGTTTGATCCGCCTGATATTCTCCCGAGTGCAGAGGCCCATTCGGCTGGAGACTCATCCACGAAGTCCACGCCACATCACATGGAGCCAATATACGTTGAATGACTCATATCCACTTAAAAGGCTAAACCTTGTAAGTGGTGAGCCATTCAATTATATATTAAGATCCAATTTTTTTTTTCTATTTATTGGATATGGGACTCAATCATTCACACGTGTGACGTGTTCCCAACTCTATCTGCCAGTTATTGCTACTTGAAATTAATCATTCAATGTTGTCTTTGATCCATATATTGCTCGTTTTGGAGACAGTGGCTCTATTGAGTCATTCTTTTTGAGATGTTGATCTAATCGTTTTTACTTTTTAGTAGTAGTCTAAAATTGTTTGTTCTGGTTGATTTCTTATCAACCCTCTTTAGGTCTTGAGTGGCATATGATTGTCGTGTGGTCTAGGAGCCAACCTCGTTGGAATGCTTTTTCTTGCGTTGTAATGCCGTTATGATCTTGTCCTTTTAATCTCCTGTAATCGTTACATTTGATTAATAAAGTTGCTTTTGTCCTTCAAAAAAAAAAGTTTGAAAGCGTATTCATGTCAAACCGTCATTCTAAAGGGGTAAAACGGGTAACAAAATAGGTTTAGTTGGTGATGTTAGCGATTCCGGTTACTTAATAATGAGATCTCCTAACAACAAGGGGTAATGAGGTAATTTGCAACCGACAGCTAAAGCACAGAGGAGGTAATTAAATGAAATTTACCCTTGATTTTATCTTAATTCAAGTTATGCCACTTGTCTGTGCTTTTCTGTAATCCATCATTTTGCATAATTTATGGTTTAGATTGTCGTTAGGGTCCAGATCCTCTCTAGTCTTAAGGAGTAGGGTTGAAATCAGTTCGGTTTTGTCTATTTTTGACAAACTTTGGAACCAAACCGTTTCATTTAGTTTTGGAATATCAAAATCGAAACCGGACAAAACAAGATTTGTTGTGGTCCAGTTTACTCTGTTTATTCGATTTTAAACAACAAACTCCATAGACAAATACTCCACCATTTTCAAAAACCAGTTTAGCCCTGTCCACGACCTATATATAATATCAAAATAGCATAAGTAATACTGTACTCAGTAAAATTACAAACAATGTTTAAATTTTGTTTCTACTCTTTTTTTCTTGAATTTTCTTCAAAATTGTTTAAATTTTTTGAATTAACCATCGCCAATAGAATCTAAAATAAACGGACATAAATAGTTGTAGTACAAAGTTGCCGAACCCGATCCACTTACTTGAACAGAAACTCTAATTAAAGCCCATTTGGATGGAGTGATTTCATGAAAAATGAAATAATTGAGTTGAGGTTTTTTAAGAAAACCCATATTTGGATTGAATATTTTGGTGAACAATGAAGAAAAAAAGTATAAAAGAGAAATGTTTTGATTGGCCCTTCCCCTTTCTTACCCAATCTCACAAAAATGGTGAGATTTAAAGAGGAATGGCTTCATTTATTTTCTCCTCCTATTTTTTTTGCCAATATTATAAGCGAGGGTTATCGGGATGTTAGTAGATTAGTTCACAAGAGATTTAGAGGTTATCCATAACCCTGATCTTAAACTCCCAGTGTCCCATGACGGGACTCGAACCTTGGTTTCCTAGATGAGAAGGATGAGGAGTTGACAACTGAACTTAGGTCCATTGGCATTTTTTCTCCTCCTTTATTACCATCAAAGAAATATTAAAACAAAGGAAGCAGGGGCTGTTTTGAGATGCGTGCAGTAGCAGCGCATGCTCGCCTTTCTGAAAATAGTGTTTCCACAAACGTGACAAACCTCTGGCAGACCTCTCCAATGGCGTCCACCGCAATCGCTCTCCGACTCAGTCTAACCAGACTCAGACCAATCCCAAACCCTAGCCTCCTCCGCCACTTCTCATCAGATTCCACCAACGTCCATGACCAAAACAAGCCAAGGAGCGAGAACTCCACCGTCTAGGCGAGCATTGAAGGCTACTCGTTCGTAGAGCTTGCCAAGACCTTGCGTCAGCTCCAATCCGACTGTGCTCAGAAAAAGAAGGGGAACGAGTCGGGTAAGTTATGATGAAATTGCGCCTGCTCACAAATTTCAGTAAATTTTCATCTACTCTGCTTTGCATAACTGATTCAGTGCTGACAATAAAGAAAGGAGTATCAAATTATACGGAAAAATATACAAAATTTTGGTTTATGTTTTTTAACACAGATGGTTAGCTTGAACCCCCTCAAACCCTAGTGGAGCCACCCCTGCCCTCCACCATTGTTAGTGTGTGAAGGAGTGAGAGATGAGATGTGTGAGAATGAATGACTTGTGTATGTAACTTGTATCAGTATTTTGTGAAAGATTAATGACATAGAGTTGTGCTTAATTGTGAGTGAATTCCCTTTAAGACCTTAAGACAGATTCATGTCCGCCACGGTTTTTACAGAATCTTCGGATGTCTATCTCGATAGGACGCAATGGTTGAAATCACACCGAAGTAACACTACAATCGAAACAAACTCATGTTTTGTACTCTCTCATATAGTCAGATGAAGACTCAAGACTTAATGGACATGGGAAATCAATTCAAGAATCTACTTTCTGATTCATTTTAATGAAACAAATGATAGAAACACACACACACATAGATGTATTCATGACTATTAAGAGTCACAAACGGAAGAGACAAGGCTGTTCATTGGAAAAAGCGTCAACGAATAGACACAACTCTAGGCAATAACTAATTAATCCATATAAACAACAATAAAGTCCATAAAATAAAATCATAGAAAATCATTACAGAGTGATAGGCGAAATTTGATTTTATATCTTCAAAGTAAAGGCTACTAAAATGAAGCTCATTTTCAGAATACCTATGATATGATCTCTTCAAAGTAAAAGGTTATTAAAATGCAGCTCATTTTAACAAACACCAATACTATTTTGTTCTGTACAGGATTTAGGTATAGCTGTATAAATATGTATTATCCTAATAAAATCATAAATTGGAGAGACGCCACTTAAAAGTATCAAATGAAAAGTAATTAATACTTCTTTTATCATTGAGGACGAAACTGATAAATCTATCTCCTAGCATGACTATCAAGATCATTGTACCTAGTGCATATCACTATTGAATCAGTAATGCATCCTCTATAAGTAGAATCTCTGCACACTATTTTCATTCAGAGCAAATTTAGTTTTGGCATTTCTTTTTGGATTTTCAAATGAAAAGCAACACCATTATGTATGACTCGAATTTTTTAGACAAATTTATAAAAAAATTATCATGACACATCATTTAGATTATGGTGTGTGTGTCTGTGTGTGTGTGTGTGTGTTTTTTTTTTTTCCAATAGATATTTTACATATCCAATTCCGCAATCCCAGCAGACTAGATAGGAATGGCCACCCGGTAGCTAAGAGCCTAAGACAGTGTAGGTTAGCTGGCCACTGCTTTTTAATTAACCTGTGAAAAAGGTTATACAAAATGGAAGCATTTGACTCTAAATACAATAGCAAATTAATTAATCTGCTACCATACATGCTAAGAGAAATTTGCAAAGAGTGTTTCTGTGGTAGAACCGTAGAGGTTTTCCTGTTTGACCTTATCTATTGCCTATTGTTATGACAGAAGAACATCAAGAAACCAAGGTTACTCCTCAAGAATGAGTTTTTCCTGACTCTTTTGTCTTCCCGCCAAGTAAGTCCTGTTTATTCCTTCTATTTTCTCTATCATAAGTAGTACTTTTTCCATTTGCGCGGAGGAAAGATTTATTTGAAGGAAACATATTCTCTTTCGTAAATGCCATGAAAGCATTTGACAGTAAATACAATAGAAAATTAATCTGGTATCATATATGCTAATAGAAATTTGTAAAGAGAGTTTCTGAGGTAGAGGTCTTCCTGTTTGATCTTAGCTATTGTTTTTATTTTTATCTGAATTCTTAGCTATTGTTATGACAGAAGATCATCAAGAGACCCAGCTTACTCCTCAAAAACGAGTTGTTCCTGGATCATTTGTATTCCCGCTAAGTAAGTCATGCTAATTTCAACTTTCTCTATCATAAGTAGGTGTGTGGATTTATTTGAAGGAAACATTTTCTTTCTCGTAAATGCCAGGAACAATTGTGGGGCTTATCTTAAAAGTATGACTTCCCCAAGAAACTCTTTACTCATAAGAGCCTGCTATTTGACAAAGTTATTTGTCTGTCTGAGAATCCGAAACCTTTAATTCCATTCTTCAGCTTACAATAATATCTAATCTCTCCGGACTAAGGGCTTTGGCATAGGAAGGAGAATACAAAAGAGTTATGTGGTCAAGGATGGATGTAGGAATTAGCAAGAAGTGGCAGTCGCCACCTCTATGACTTTTAAAAACCATTTTGTTTTGTTAATTTATTCTCAGTTTATCGTCAAACTATATACGTCGTCTTTGGTTTTGTACTCGCGCCCATGATCCACTTCTCCCCAACCCCAAAACTCATTTCTTGATTTGTAATTTTAATGAATGATATTGGTGGTTGCCCCTCAATCCATTTGTCACTCGATCTGCTCTGTACTAGCAGGAGTCGTGTTGGGAGAGTGAAGATAATGCGGTATGTTTACTCGTAGGCCATCGTAGCACCTTGCTTAAGATGTTAGAGAGGATTAGTTTTATTTATATTACTGTTATTTTTATTTTCTCCACACCCGTCAAGGCCTCAGTTGTGATTCTCCTCTATATAAATGAGGAAACTATGTGCAAGTGATGCATGTTACCTGGTCATGGTGAGCTATGAAGAAAGAATTTATCACCTGCTCTAATATTTGATAAAAGTGTTGAGAAAATTAAGTTGGAGGGAAAATCAAATTCTGATAAACTTGATTGATACTAAAAGCGAAAGGGGTTTTAGCAAAACTTGTGTTTATGTAGGATCATATAGCAATACAATTGTCGAGTACCCGCGATTTGTATCTTCTACTACTCACTTGTACGATACATACATAGCTTTGGAACGAAAAACATCCGAGTAAATTTCAATCAAAACTTTTATGCTGTAACTGATCATAATGTGGTAGTTAAAGATTATGAATCGATATATTTAGTTCCAATATTACAGAAGCAGAGATTCTCACACCACATCATTATATGTGGAATGTGGGAATTCTGTGTGAAACGAAATTTTTTTTATCTAAGATTATTTTGTCAGATATAACTTCCAAGTAAATTATGAGATATCATGACCTTACAGCACTATACTTTGCCTAAATTCAGTATGCAGACCAAAATTCGTAGACCACGCCCCGCAACTGAAGGGAAAAAGGTCGTGGCCGGAGTTGGTGGGGCTGGTGGCTCATGAAGCAGCATGGAAAATACAGGAAGAGATGCCTGAAGCTCAGATTGAGGTGGTTCACACATTGGAGTTTAAATATAACAGGGTACGATTACACGTTGACTCCTCCGGAAAAGTAAGATTTGCTCCAAGAGAAGGCTAACTAATAGTAATAGTATTGTTGGGTCTACTCTCTCATCGTACTGTTTCACTCTCTTCACACTCTTTGACTGTTGGGCCAATTTGAGCGCATCATAAGTTCCAGTTTGATGATTTGAATTATCTGTGCATCAGTTCATGGTTAAGGGAAATGTGCTTCTTTTGGTATGTTTGAATGTTGTGAACTTGGAGTTGAAGGATCTGTACTATCTGTGTTGCTACAGATAACTTCGGGGTTAAAGTTCTATGTAGTGTGGTTTACGTAACAACGTTGCTAACCACACGGACAATCTGTGCACAGATTTTGTTGTGGCGCCCACCACGGGTCTCACACAAATGATTCGAGCCGTTTATTAAATGTAAAACATTTTTTCAAGGGTCGTCGCGAAAAATAAGCTCAATCTAATACATATAGGTGCTCGATCAAATCATCTAATTTTCATTCAAATTTTCGGATAATGAAAAGTTAGATGATTGGATCGAGCACCTATAACTATCGGATTGAGCTAATTTTTCGCGAAGGCCTTTGAAAACATGTTTTACATTTAATGAACAACTCGAATCGTTTATGTGTGCACAATCTAGGCACAGATTTTCTGTGTTAACAGACTTATTGTTTATGTAATGACCACACTCAATGGAGTGCAAAAAAGTGAATATTTTTTGTTAAGTGACGTTGTCAGTAAAAATCAATTTGGCTGTTTCTGTAATTGACCAAATTCGAAGTTTGAAAAAGGTTTCCTAAAAAAAAAAAAAGCGTGTAGGAACATAACGTCAAACACAACATCGGATATTACCATGTCCCAAGCCATTGGTTGTCGTGAGTCTATGGGCATCGAACAGTTCTAGATACATTGGGTCCGAAAATTTGATCTAAATATGCGATGTAAGACAAAATTTGGGAAGAATTGTATTCTTAATAATGTTCTAGAATCGAACTACCTTCCCTATACCAGGTACGTGCTTCCAATTTCTTTAATTTTTACAACACGGACTGGTATATTTCACTATCATACTTTAGTATTACAATTGCTTAAATCGTATGGCACTTTTTTTCCCTCTCAAAATGCTTAAACTTTCATATGGCTAAATTGCTGCGTATACAAATTTGTGTGTATAGTTCCAAACACGAATGTGTCTAGAACTTCGCGTTGCACATGGGCCTACAATGCTTATTTAATACTATCGTATAATCTCTCTCGTTAATTTAATGGAAGTACCACACAATACTGTCATCATTTTGAAAATCCTTAAGTTCAAAAATTCTTCTGTCATTTGACGGTTCAGCAAAGATTGCAAACAAATCACAAAAGTACAAAATCATTCTTTTTTGCGGTCCGTCATTCTGTTATATATTCTTTCAGTTTCCAAAATCAATGCAAATAAAAGACGGAGCTGAGATCCTAAAAGGCACATCAAGTTGGTGTGAGGCCAAAATGTGCTTCATCTCGGGCTCCAAAAATTTTGTTTTTATTTTTTAACTTACCAAAAAAAATATATTTGTGAAACAAATGAAGTCGATCAGACACCGGTAACTTAGTGCCTGGAAACCAGCACTGAAATCCAATCAACTTACTTATGGAATTCTATTCCTTCCCACTAGGCTGCGTTCTTTCAAAATTATAAGTTTGGAACTAGTTATGTTTTACTTTTCGTAACTTTTTGTCTAGTTTTTTGACGTAATTTTAGGAGGAAAATTTCAAAATACCCCCCCAACATTTACACCAAAATTTAATTAGACTCCCAACCTTTTAAAAACTTCAATTTTACTCCTAACGTTATCTTCCGTTAATCAAAATGCCCCCTTCCGTCCGAATGACTAACAGATTTCGTTAAAAGCTCCGTTAAATAGCGTCCCAATCGAATTTCGATGATCCGAGCCGTTCAATATGTTCAAAACGTGATTTTAAGGGTACTCGAGAGAAGTCAGCAAAAAAAAGACCGAGAAGGGCTTCATCTGAACAGTTTTTTATTAAACTATTCAATAAAAAATTGTTCAGATGAAGCCATTTCCGATCATTTTTTTTGTTGATTTCTCGCGGGTACCCTTAAAATCAAGTTTTGAACACATTGAACAGCTCAGATCATCAAAATTCGATTGGAAAAGAGGAGGTGCAGATCGATCCGGATTTTGTTCAAGTCCGGACATCCGGATTTTGCTTCGGTCTGCACCTCCCCTTTTCGATCGAATTTCTATGATCAGAGCCGCTCATGCTTTGTTTGGTCTGGTATTTGAAAAGTTTTTTGAAAAATAGTAGGGGTAATAAGTGGAGAGAGATAGAGAGAGAAATGTTAGAAGTAGGGGGAATCTAAGAGGAATCTAGGGGGAATTTTTCAAAAAATGCTTTTTGAAAAGAAAAGAGAACACAGCATCAATGTGTTCAAAACGTGATTTTAAAGATACCCGCGAGAAATTAACAAAAAAAATGATCGGAAAGGGATTCATCTGAACAGTTTTTTATTGAATAGTTTAATAAAAAAACTATTCAGATGAAGCCCTTCCTGGTCATTTTTTTTGCTGATTTCTTGAGGGTACCCTTAAAATCACGTTTTGAACACATTGAGCGGCTCGGATCATCAAAATTCTATCGGGACGATATTTAACGGAGTCTTTAACGAAATCTGTTAGTCATTCGGACGGAAGGGGGCATTTTGATTAACGGAAGATAACGTTGGGAGTAAAATTGAAATTTTTAAAAGGTTGGGAGTCTAATTAATTTTGGTGTAAAGGTTGGGGGGTATTTTGAATTTTTCCCTAATTTTAGGGGTTGATGAATCAGAAAAGTATAAAAATATGGATCGATGTGGAAAAAATTCAAATAAGACGGCATTTAAGCTCCAAAAGACAGCTGTTTGAAATTTTTTTGTCTTTAGTGAACTTTTTTTTTTGCTTTTGGTCATAATTTTGTACTCTCTCTATCCCTTTTTTAAAGTCCAGTATTCCATTTTGGACTGTCCCTTAATAGATATCCATTTTGTAAAGTTAATGGGTAAAAGTTGGTACATTTTTCATTTTGTCCCTAAAAATAGATTCTATTTTGAAAAGTTAATGAGTAAAAGTGTAATGATGATGTCTCCATAGAGGATAAATAGGGAAAGTGAAGAATCCATTGCGCCACCAAGGAATTTTGGGCCCCCAACACTACTACAATAAACCATGAAGATCACAGCTATTGGTCGTGATTGTAAGTTTTTTATCACGCTTCTGCTACCGTGGTGGATCTAGGTGTGATTGTAAGTCACTCTCTTTTATCACGGTTATAAACCATGATTGAAAGAGAGAAACAATCACGGCCAAAAGGCGTGATCGTTTCTCTTTTATTACGGTTACAAGCCGCGATTGTTTCTCTTTTCTGGGTGTGATTGTATGTCACTTTAGATCACAATCTATAACCGTGATTGAAAATTCAAAATGATCACACCATAAACTGAGATGAAAAACCATTGCACGTGATTTTTTATTTGTATCTACTAAATTATCTTTTCTTGTCATTGCCAAGTTTCAAACCTACGCACCCTTGGTTGATTTCCCAAGCCTTTACAACTAAACTAGCTAAGAACTTGTGTTACATTAGGAAAACAAAAAATATTTATACTTACTTCCTAAAGTGAAAATACTTTTTTTCCCCTTAAAATTTGCTGAATTTTTTGAAATGCAATTAACATGATTTTAAAAAATATAAAAATATACATATATAAACATTGTTTAAAAAAATTTAAAAATATGACAACAGATCTTTTGCCAACCAAAATTAGTTGTTGGTCACCAAAGAATTTTCTTGGGGCCAAAATTTTAGTTTTAGCCAGTAAATTTAGTAGACAATAGTGTTTTTTGTTGTAGTGTGCGCTTTGTATTTTTATGAAAATTATCACAACCTGCAGATTGTAACATTACAGACAAATTTTAGATTTTTATTTTTTTAATAAACTAACCATTTCACATGGATTTTGTGTTTATATTAAATTTCAATTTCAGTTATGGCTTCCCAATTGGACTTTAATCCTTTTCAAATAAGGTTAAGCCATAATAATATAATTGTTTTTTTACCTTATGTGTCACACACTTGGAACACATCCAAAATAACTAAATTTCACTATTACAATGGACCATAAAGATCACAGCTCGCCCACGTAAAAATCGAGTACTAGTGGAATAGCCCGCCTGTCATCGAAGAAATAATTAGGCACTAGTGGAACCCAGTCGTGGGATTTGCCTTCTCTCTCTCTCTCTCTCTCTCTCTCTCTCGATCTTTTTGGGTGTGAAGATAAAAATGAAACACGTAAAGATTTTTTGGGATGAGTGTAATTATGGCTTATTTTCTTATTTTTTGTATAAAAAATAAAAAATTCAAAGTCTTTAAACGGCATTGTTTTTCTCACATAACTTTTCAAAACCCGCTTAAATGGGTACCAGCCTGCCCACGTGAAAATTCAGACTGCACGTCTAAATGGGTAGGTTTTTTTATCTCGCCGCAAGAGTGAAATCATTTATCTCACTTTTTTCCGTGCTAAAGTTTTTTATCACGCTACAAGGGTGATGTCTTTTCTCTTTTATCTCACCACAAGAGTGAGATCTTTTATTTCATTCTTTTCTGTCCTAAAATCTTTTATCATGCAACAAGAGTGAGGTCTTTTCTCTTTTTTATCACCACACGAGCGAGATCTTTTATCTCATTCTTTTTTACCCTAAAATCTTTTATCTCGCCACAATAATAAGGTATTTTATCTTTTATCTCGCCACAAGAGCAAGATATATTTTATCTCATTTTTTTCTGTCCTAAAATCTTTTATCATCCCTCAAGGGCGAAATTGTTTTTCTTTTATCTCGCCGCAAAAACAAGGTCTTTTATTCCGTGCTAAAATCCACTTTTTATCACGCTTTGACTGAAAACCGTAATATTTGTGAATCTCCTTAATGTGACCCATATTTATTATTGTAATAGTGTCATCCCAAAAATATTTCAAATCGTACTTTACCATGTCCCAGCATTTAAAGTCATTTGTTGATTAGTCCACTGGTTGCCAGCCCATTTTTTCTTCCAAGTTCATTAATTCTCTTTGGTATGATAGTTATTTGATTGTGAAAGAGGAAAATACTACTCACGTTTTCCAACTTCTCAGACTTATGCCCCCTTTGAACCATAAAGCATTGGAAATTCCCTTCCACCTTCTTTTCTCTTTTATCTCGCCACACGAGTGAGATCTTCTATCTCATTCTTTTCCATCCTAAAATCTTTTATCACGCCACAAGAGTGAGATCTTTTTTCTTTTATCTCCCACAAGAGCAAGATCTTTTATCTCATTTTTTTCTACCCTAAAATCTTTTATAACGCCACAAGGGCGAGGTTGTTTTTCTTTTATCTCACTGCAAGAGCGAGATCTTTTATTCCGCGCTAAAACCCACTTTTTATCTCAGCTTTGGACTTAAACTGGGATAAAAAATTTTAAGCACCACTTTTTACCACGCTTTCACTAAAAACCGTGATCTTGGTGAATCTGTTTAATGCGACCCATATTTATTATTGTAATAGTGCTATCCCAGAAATATTCCAAATCGTACATTACCATGTCCCAGCATTTTTAAGACATTTGTTGATTAGTCCTCTGGTTACCAACCCATTTTTTCTTCCAAGTTCATTAATTTTCTCTGGTATGACAGTTATTTGATTGTGAAAGAGGAAAACACTACTCACGTGCCCTCTTTGAAGCCACTCCAGTTTCCAACTTCTCAGGCTTATGCCCCCTTTGAACCATAAAACATTGGAAATTCCCTCCCACCTTCTTTTCTCTTTTATCTTGACTACAACAAAACTGGGATTTTGGGGCGGTTGAAAATGCCCTAAAATGTTACTTTATGAGGCATTTTAACTATTGGGGCAGAATTATGAACTGCCGCTTGTATCGATGCCGCAATAGCTTTACACGGCACTTCTAGGAGCCCCAAGAGATACTGGATGAGGCACACAAAACTGCCACATCAGGCTATCTATTGAGGCACTTTACAGAGCAGCAATAGGTGGTTTTATGTGATGACCTTAAGGTTAATGATTTGTCGAGGCATTTTTAAGTGCCCCAATAGCTTAATTGATGAGACTCCTATAACTGCCGCAATAACTGAACTATTGAGGCACTTCTAACTGCCCTAAAAGATCTTTTTCATTTAAAAAAAAATATTACCCGCTATATGCATGCCATACAACTCAACAAGCACACAAAATTAAGAATTGAACATATAGACTTGCAATTATCCTTGCTATTAGGAATTGTCAAATACAATATCTTAGAAAACTGTACAACCTCACAACCAAAGTATAAGAAAATAACCAATCAACCATTTAGAAGTGATTCAAACTATTGCGCGCCTGCCATTGAAACAAAGTAACAACCTTCTGAAAGAACTGATGATAAGATCCTCTCCACAATCACCATCTCAATCCTCCAGTATCTGGTTGACCAAACAAGAATAAACCGTAAGCAACTCTACTTATACCGAAATAAAGACACGAGGACTTCTGAACTGTTATTATCAAGAGTTCAAATAGAAGTTAATAAAAACAAATAAAACATACCAGAGACATTCTTTAAGTCAAACGTCGTTGAGCAAGTACCACATTATAACTTTATAAGACATGAAAAAACACAAGAAAAGTACAAGAGAATATGACTAACGTCTTCATATTCTACACCTTCAAGCTCTATTTTCAACAGTCTATCAAACTTAATACTAGAAAGCCTATGGCAGTATTTTGCAAATAAGATAAAACTAGTTTCCCCCTATGTTCATGAACTAAGGGTTCACAAACGTGATGAATGACTGATAAAAATAAGAGTTGATGAAATCTTCACAAACTTGATAGATGTCCTCTATTGATCACATTACTAATCTTTCTTCACAAGCTCTATTAATCCAGAACTTCTATCACAATCCTAAACAAATCTTTCTTACTCTCAATAAAAAGGTCCGTGCGAATGGCACTATATTGCTTCGCTTGCCTCCCATACTTCTAACTCTAAGCTTATGGAAACGCAAAGTTGCATGGGATGTGGAGGCTAGAAAGCTAAAGGTGAAGCGTTAGTAGACATACCTGCGAGGGAACGTAAGGGGTAAAATCACGGTTATTCTTCCTCATGCACCATACAATTACTGCAACAAAACGATAGATCAAAATCCACAGTTACCATACCTCAAGAGAAAATTAACCCCAAGAGTGCTAGTTACCATACCTCAAGAGAAAATTACTCCCAAGAGTGCTTAAGTACCTGTTAAGTATTAAGGTTGGTTCATGAACAAAATGAATGGTAAACAAGGGAACAAGAAAATAAATTGGAAAAAAAAAGGACCTGCACTTGTCTGGGTCTTCTTCAAGGCCCTTTGCTTCCGCCACAACCTCGCCTTCGAAAAAGGTTGAATACCCCGAGCGTAGGGCTAGGTCGTTGTCAGCATAAATACCGAAAAGTCCGGGATCGTACCCACAGAGATAATCTCTATAGCTTACTAAGATTTTTAGATGTAAGGGTTTCCAGGGTTCAGACGGCCAACTTTCGATTTGCTTTGAAAAGTGATGAAAACTCTTATGAAAAAGACTAGAAACGAGGTTTAACTAAGAATTAAAAGCGGCAAGGCATAGAAGTTCTTAACACCCGTAACTTAAGCCAATTAACTTTTCTCAACGAAAGCACGGTTGAATCACACGGCATAGGTTATCAACCGGAAGGTTTAGCAGTGAAAATGGTTAGACTTGATATAGAGTTTGAATAACAAGCTAAACACAAGGCGTGACATCGCTCTCGGAACCATGTGAGCAAGCACATGATCACCGGAGATTAACAACGCCAAGACTTGAATTCAAACTAAATATCAAGGCCAAGAACTAGAAGTATAGTTTGGAAAGCGAGCAAGTTCTTTGGTTCTTTTGGCAAACACGAGGTGAGACATAGCTCACGGAACCATGTGAGCAAGCACATGATCACCGGAGGTTAACATCGACAAGTTTTGTTACATAAAAGGCGAACCACGCACATTTACAAACCGCACCTCAAGCCATGAGTTGAGAAATGCAAGATTAACTTAAGTCATGAAGCGTTATTCACCTCATGGCCAAGCCTAAACGACTACTCACGCATAATGAAAAGACTAGAAAGCAAGGAAGAAAAGGTAAGCATAATTAACCGGTGGAATTGAAAACAAACTTGATTTATAGAAGGATTTAGACCGTAGCAACAACTTTAATAAACGAGAAATCAACAAACGACAAAGACTTACAAGAGTTCTTGAAGAAATTAGCTAGGAAAGCTTGAAAGACATTAATGGAGTTCTTGAAAGAAAAAGACTAATCTAAACTAACTACTTACTTTTTAACAAGTGAGAGAGAAGAGAGTATTTATACAACTCATCTTCTCTTCTAACAAATATCCCAAAAACATGCCATAAAAGGGAACTATTCCACAAGTGGAAAGCCAAAAAGGTGATAAAAATCTGACCGACAAGCCTCCGTATCGATACTTAATAAGCAAAGTATCGATACCACCTAGCTATCCTCAAAATGCCATTGTTCACGTAGCAAACGCGTATCGATACGCCTCAAATCCGTATCGATACAAGATCCTCTGCTTCCCCACGAGACAAACGCGTATCGATACGCGTTATATCCGTATCGATACGGAATCCTCTGCTTCAGCACTCCAGGCCAGCCTCCAAATCTTGGCACCCGACGGCCCCTTGGCTCACCCGACACCTTATTTTCATTTTCATTCTCTAAAGTTAAGTAAAGATGACATTTTAAACCTTTCTTTTACCTTTTCTTTACTTTAATTTATTTAATGAAAATAAGAAAGTACCCCCCATTTGGAAACAATGGCATTACCAGAATTTCAAGATTCCAATTAAATCAAAATGTCAACCCCCCACTTTTAGTGTAAAATGGAAAACTGCATGTTTTTCTCAAGACGAAAAGGCTCAAAACATGACCTTGCTCTTCAAATAAAATCTTGCAACTTTGTAGTTACTCTTAGAAAAATTCAAGGATCAATTACCGCCATTTTTAATCTCGAAAATCAGAACTTTTTCAGAAAGTCATTTTTCCATACTTAGACAGATTTCAAGGGGCCGACAGGGTCTTCGGGTACTTGGAAGCACTTGGGCCATCCATGGCGTCAAACTACGCCTTATTTGCACGTTTTACCTGAAATACACAAAAACCACACCTTACGTGCAATACCACTACAAAAGCTAAATAAACATAAGTAAAAGCAAGATAGAACGGGACTAGTCGCACCAAATATCTACAATGTTGGGTGCTCATCACGCCCCCCAACTTGAACTTTGCTAGTCCCCAGCAAACTAAAGCAAAACATATTAACTAAGCTATACAACCTCCCCGAAACAAAGATACAAAAGCTATGCTCAATAACTACAACTAGGCAAGAGTCCAAAACACCCCTTCAAACCTGAGTATATGCAATCCACGCACAAACATGCCATGAATTTGGATGAACAAACTATGTCATATTAGAATAGTCAAGCACTTATGCACCACAACGAGTTTCGACTCCAAAACTCACAAGGATACACTCTTATTCGACTTTTCACACATTAGGATACAAGATACATCCCATGAGAAGCGCTAGCGAGGAAATGCAATAGCTAGAGACAAAAAGCTATGCACGCTATAAAAAGAGCGCTTAGAACGAAAGAAAAGCTAATTATTCACAACTAAGTACGACAAAGGGAAAATCATACTCAAAAAGCAGTAAATATCAAACATGCATCAAATGGAGTTAATTAGCGTACTAAAGATAAACGGAGGACTTTATTAGCTTATAACGACCTTGGATACAAAGAGAAATGGACTACAAAAATGTAGTGGCCATATACTAGCATGGTTCATCTACCCTTGGCCACTACCGACCCTAAACTACCCAAGGCATGGCCACATATCGGCCAAACACCAAACAAAATTACGACAAATAAAGAAACACTACTACCACCGACTCCACCACAACTAGTCGTCATCCACATCCGGCTCCTCTTGATTTTGAGCATTGAGCTCCCCCTTTTCATCGGACCCTTACTCATCCGGAATGTAAGCTAGCCCAAAGGTCCAACCAATCCTCTCATCATAGTATTCAACCCTCTTTCGAATATGCTTTTGCTCTTTATAGCATTTCTTTGATTTTCCTTGAGGAATAGGGTCATTTGAGATGAGATTTGTAGTAAGAGAGATTGATGAGCCAAATTTGAGGGCTTTGGAGAGGGAGATGAAAATTTGGGGCTTTAGTTTTTGTAATGGGAGAGGGGATATAAGGAATCATATACCAATTCTTCACCTTTTTACATCCCAACCACTTCTATCACATTCACATCACTCCCAAACCTCCTTGAAACATTGAGAAACATTTTCACGCAACCCTCCAAACATCCGGTTACCTAGGTTTGAACAACGGAAGAGACTCGGACTATGGTTCAAAATAAGGACAATGTGACTCTTATGTGGTTTAATCAAACAAAAATGCCTTGAATCATTTCCTAAGTACGCCAACAACTCCAACAAGATGCAAGAAAGATATATACACTACTCAAGCATGAACAAAAGATATTATTTACGCAAGTGCGGAAAATGAAAGCAAGAAGCATGGGATGCTTAAGAAATGAATCTCTACTCAAGCGATGCACAACACTTGACTTAACTTTTAAGCTCAACTTGTTCACCAATGTTCATGTATATGCATACGACATGGATTAAAACACACAACCAAATTCGACGGGATACATGACTCTTGCCATATTAACACAATTGAGCATATCTAAAGTATCTAACAAACGAAATCACTACCAACAAGGGAAGATTGCACAAAAAAGTTAAATTTTTTTACCAAAAGCAGAAAAATGAAACAAGTCTCATGAACATATATATCCCTCCCCCCAACTTAAACGATGCTATGTCCTCATAGCATGAAGACAACAGTATTAAGAGGAAAGAGCAAAAGATTGTACCCCCGGGGAAATGTCAACCCCCGTATACCTCGACCAAGTTGGAGGCTATGTGTCATTGCCTCGTTTTGTCATTGGACACGCTTCCAAGGATCCACTCCTGTAGCTCAGAAAAAGAACAAAGAACCTACTAACAGGCAAATGACATTAGAACTGCCCGGCTCGTGTTATCCGGGCGCCAAAAGTAACCGAAAGTAAAATACAACCAAATCTTCACGCGACTACACGAGTACTACTTTTCTCCCCATTTCCAAAGCGAGAAACGGGTGGCTATACCAGACCATCAAAAGAGAAAAAGAAAAGAGAGAGGGAGGGAGGGAAAGAAAGAGTTTATGTACGTTCAGCCAAACGCGGGCTCTGAACATTTATTATGCCAACGAGAGCTAATAAAATGAACATAGCACTCCACACTGCACGCTTTGCCAAAAATTGAACTCGGCCATTCCACAAGAAAAGATATTTAGAGTAAAGCATTTGCCGAATTCGTTCAAAAAATTTACGCTCCTCTAAGCACATGGCCCAAACTAAATCAATTTTCAGACTATTGACAAAATTTACAGGATAAGAATGGTAAATAAGTTCAAAGTCATCAACACCTAGAAAATCAATTACTTCAACCTCCACAAAAACTGGCTCCTCACTTAGTTCCACTCCAACGAAGTCATGTTTCTCAATTAGCTCCACTCCCACAAAGTCCTGCTTCTCATAAGTAGGAAACCAACTCTTGGTCTCACACTTTCTGTCCTGCTCTTCTAACAAAGAGTACAAATAATCTACCTCCTCGTCCATTTCCTTAACAGTGAGTACTTTCTCCAATGGGTAGATACCACAAGGAGAGGATACTTGGTCGATCATTCCTATCACAAGAGCCGGTTCCTCCCACGTAGGAGACCCAATGTTGGTCTCATCCACTTCCATCTCTTCAGCTATGAGATGTTTCTCCTGTGGAGCCTCACACAGAGGCAAAAATTCAAGGGGAGGGGAGGACTCAAGGGGGGAACATTGACTGTGAAGCTCATCATTCCCTCCAAACTCTGAGGAGTTTTCAAAATACGAATCGGTTTCTTCAATAAAGATAGATTTCTCAAGAGGAGAACAGTGGATATTTAACTCATCACCCCATTCAGACTCTACGGGGCTTTCATAAGCAAAACTATCATCTTCAACAAAGATAGGCGGCTCAATATCATCGTCCATGGCATTTGAGTTGGACTCTTGACAATATTTAACAAAAACCCTAGATTGCAAAGTTTGAGCCAAATGATCAAAGAAATCCAAGGCTTCAACGGGGTCTTTATGAAAAAGTTTTCCATCACACACCATGTCTAAGAATCGTTGACTCTTTTGAGAAAGTCCGTCATAAAAATAGTTAGCAATTTGGAAATTATCATAGCCATGATTCGGGACCGCAATGAGCAAGTCCTTGTATCTCCCCCAACATGCATAAAACGACTCATTCACTGTTTCAGCAAAAGTTTGAATTTGTTTCTTACGAACCCCCGTGTAATACATGGGAATGAACTTTTTGTAAAATTCATTTAGCAAATCAACCCAAGTCAACACAAATTGAGGGTTCAAGGAATTGAGCCAAGTTTTGGCACTATCCCTTAAAGAGAGAGAAAAGAATTCCACCCACGCGCACTCTGATTTCGCAATGGCACTAAGGGTACCCAGTTTGCCTTTGAAAGCCGCAACATGTTTGTAAGGGTGCTCGTGATCCATGCCATGAAAGCGAGGCAACCAATTGGAAATATTCATTTGCATCCTAAGTACATTGACGGTAGGAGCGGTGGGGGCAACTATGCGAGAAGATGGATAAGCATAAGCGGGATAAAAGTATTCCCACATAGTCGTGGGGACTATTTCCCCATTTGCCGCCTCCATTCCATAAGATAGATAGGACATAAAGTAAACAGGCTGGAGGGGCTAGGCCGCTACCTCTCTCAAAACAGTTCCGTGGGGTTATGCCACCGCCACGTTATATAGACAAAAAGTAAAGGCAATTGATACGTACTCTAGCTTCGTTACACCTCAAATTTGATATGAAGATCGGTTAGAGGTATCCGCTAGATTATGTATAAGTTGCACAAAACAAAATAAAGCGGGATACTTACAATGGTTTGTCGAACCTCCCAATAAGCTACAATAAGAAAATCCCCGGCAACGGCGCCAAAATATGCTTCCGCCACAACCTCGCCTTCGAAAAAGGTTGAATACCCCGAGCGTAGGGCTAGGTCGTTGTCAGCATAAATACCGAAAAGTCAGGGATCGTACCCACAGAGATAATCTCTATAGCTTAATAAGATTTTTAGATGTAAGGGTTTCCAGCGTTCAGACGGCCAACTTTCGATTTGCTTTGAAAAGTGATGAAAACTCTTATGAAAAAGACTAGAAACGAGGTTTAACTAAGAATTAAAAGCGGCAAGGCATAGAAGTTCTTAACACCCGTAACTTAAGCCAATTAACTTTTCTCAACGAAAACACGGTTGAATCACACGGCATAGGTTATCAACCGGAAGGTTTAGCAGTGAAAATGGTTAGACTTGATATAGAGTTTGAATAACAAGCTAAACACAAGGCGTGACATCGCTCTCGGAACCATGTGAGCAAGCACATGATCACCGGAGATTAACAACGCCAAGACTTGAATTCAAACTAAATATCAAGGCCAAGAACTAGAAGTATAGTTTGGAAAGCGAGCAAGTTCTTTGGTTCTTTTGGCAAACACGAGGCGAGACATAGCTCACGGAACCATGTGAGCAAGCACATGATCACCGGAGGTTAACATCGACAAGTTTTGTTACATAAAAGGCGAACCACGCACATTTACAAACCGCACCTCAAGCCATGAGTTGAGAAAGGCAAGATTAACTTAAGTCATGAAGCGTTATTCACCTCATGGCCAAGCCTAAACGACTACTCACGCATAATGAAAAGACTAGAAAGCAAGGAAGAAAAGGTAAGCATAATTAACCGGTGGAATTGAAAACAAACTTGATTTATAGAAGGATCTAGACCGTAGCAACAACTTTAATAAACGAGAAATCAACAAACGACAAAGACTTACAAGAGTTCTTGAAGAAATTAGCTAGGAAAGCTTGAAAGACATTAATGGAGTTCTTGAAAGAAAAAGACTAATCTAAACTAACTACTTACTTTTTAACAAGTGAGAGAGAAGAGAGTATTTATACAACTCATCTTCTCTCCTAACAAATATCCCAAAAACATGCCATAAAAGGGAACTATTCCACAAGTGGAAAGCCAAAAAGGTGATAAAAATCTGACCGACAAGCCTCCGTATCGATACTTAATAAGCAAAGTATCGATACCACCTAGCTATCCTCAAAATGCCATTGTTCACGTAGCAAACGCGTATCGATACGCCTCAAATCCGTATCGATACAAGATCCTCTGCTTCCCCACGAGACAAACGCGTATCGATACGCGTTATATCCGTATCGATACGGAATCCTCTGCTTCAGCACTCCAGGCCAGCCTCCAAATCTTGGCACCCGACGGCCCCTTGGCTCACCCGACACCTTATTTTCATTTTCATTCTCTAAAGTTAAGTAAAGATGACATTTTAAACCTTTCTTTTACCTTTTCTTTACTTTAATTTATTTAATGAAAATAAGAAAGTACCCCCCATTTGGAAACAATGGCATTACCAGAATTTCAAGATTCCAATTAAATCAAAATGTCAACCCCCCACTTTTAGTGTAAAATGGAAAACTGCATGTTTTTCTCAAGACGAAAAGGCTCAAAACATGACCTTGCTCTTCAAATAAAATCTTGCAACTTTGTAGTTACTCTTAGAAAAATTCAAGGATCAATTACCGCCATTTTTAATCTCGAAAATCAGAACTTTTTCAGAAAGTCATTTTTCCATACTTAGACAGATTTCAAGGGGCCGACAGGGTCTTCGGGTACTTGGAAGCACTTGGGCCATCCATGGCGTCAAACTACGCCTTATTTGCACGTTTTACCTGAAATACACAAAAACCACACCTTACGTGCAATACCACTACAAAAGCTAAATAAACATAAGTAAAAGCAAGATAGAACGGGACTAGTCGCACCAAATATCTACAATGTTGGGTGCTCATCACCCTTACATATTTGTCACTGGACGATGGCCTCTCGATCTTATCACTTGGGTAGCCTTTCATGACTTGACAGTTGACACACTAACAAAACCAAGGGGAAAAACTGCATCATAGCGATACGTCCTCTTGCACCTTATTAGATGTTGTTGCACAATCAATACTGGCAGTACGACAAAGTAGATACATTAATTAAATTGGTCATTTATGAGCATCATAGCTCATCCAAACCAAAAATACAAAAAAAAAAAAAACAAATGCACCATAACAATACAATAAACAAATGAATAAGCAATAACATCCTTCACTCATTTTGTGCTCAGAAATGGCATAAGATGCTATTACCCAAGCTGGATGAAGCAAATTGATGTATAAGTCATTGAGCCCATTATAAGTCATATACATGTGAATTCATCTACATTTGTAAGACCTCACAACTGGAATTTGAAGGCAATTCATTATTGAAATGATTTCTGCAATGTAGCTATCCAAATGCATATTGAGAACCACAAACTTTGTATTCTCTATGTTCTAGCCGTGAATTACCAGATTAATTATTATCAAGAGAAAAAAAGAGAGAATCAAAACCAGTTTCTCAAGATCAAACACTACTTCAATATTTTTAAACAACTTATACACTCGGAAGGTCGTAGTATCAGTAAGATGGCGTGAGCTCATTGCCAATTGATACCATTGAACCATCTAAACTAGAAAAGGCATCGCAATTCTTTTCCTCACATTGAACCAAATAAGCAATCCCAAAACATTATCAGTCAATTATCCCAAGTACTGATTGAGTAGACAAAACATACATAGGCAAGGGGTAGGATTTTAATGTTTGCAGATTTGAAGCTAGCTTCAAAAGAGGCCCAAAATGAAATTGACCCTTACACCTCCAACTCTGCAACTGTAGGTAGGAGAATGAGGCCAATCCTTTATCTAACCATGGGTTCTTAAGAGACGCCTTGAAATTGAATCGTGTTGCATGTGTTTTCATCCTGTTTTCATCTAACCTTACGAGGGATCGCAAGTAGGATATTAAGAGAAATCACTCTGTAAAAGAAAGAGATTGAATTCTTTGAAGAACCTAAAGGTGAGCAATGAGTATGAATTCCGTACATCAATCTTCACACACACTTGATGACAATAACAATAAATTTATATGTAAAGAATAAAGACACAATAAACTGCTAAGACTACTAAAAATCCAACTGAAATCACAGAATACAAGTCGCTTACTGGAGAATCAATGGGCAAGCCACAAACATCGTGGCTAAGAATCCTTCGCCAAATCTCTCAAATCCAGATCTGCCAAACAAAAAACCCAAGGGAAACAATTGAAATGAGAGAACCCAAATATATTACAGGTGAAGGATAAAGGATACGCCATAAACATCGCACGAAGCTTAACAACCTTCGTCAAATCTCTTAAACCCAGATCTTCCCATTGGCAAAACCCTAGAAAAACAACTTTTGTCAACACACACATGAACAGATCTGCAAAGAGGAATCCAAAATTATGAAACCCTATCAGAGAAAGAATCAAAGACAAAGAAGGTCAGCGACAGAAATACACAGAGAACGGAGAAGAGAGAGAGAGAGAGAGAGAGAGAGAGAGAGAGAGAGAGAGAGAGAGAGAGAGAGAGACGCTAGTAGTCACGCTACTATCTGGAATTCTGAATGTGGCGCCGAAGGGAAAAGTTGCAGCCACAAATTTTCTGAACGTAGTCTGTGTACCATATTATAAATAGTTGTGTACCATAGTATATACAGGCTACGTTCAGGAAATAAGTGGCTGCAAATCGGAAGGCCCAGTGAAAAATCAAAAGCGCGCCTTCTTTTTTTTCCCTAAAACGGTACCGCATTGTATAACTAAATGGGTTCAAGTTGCACCGCATAGTAATTCAAGTTGCAAACTGCACCATTAAGTCAATTTGACAGGGCACATTTCGGCCGGTGCCTCGTTAGATAACTATCAAGGCATTTCTTTGTAAAGTGCCCCAAGAATAGTGCTGCAAAAAGTGCATTTTGTTGTAGGCGATCGCTACACGAGTGAGATATTTTATCTCATTCTTTTTCGCCCTAAATTTTTTTATGACACCACAAGGGTGATGTCTTTTCTCTTTTATCTCGCCATAAGAGCGAGATCCTTTATTTCATTTTTTTCTATCCTAAAATCTTTTATCACGCCACAAGGGTAAGGTTGTTTTTCTTTTATCTCGCTGCAAGAGCGAGGTCTTTTATTCCGCGCTAAAATCTACTTTTTATCTCAGCTTTGAACTTAAATTGAGATAAAAAAAATTTTAAGCACCACTTTTTATCACGTTTTTACCGAAAACCGTGATCTCTGTGAATCTCCGTAGTGTGACCCATATCTATTATTGTAGTAGTGCAACATTAGCACAAAAATGGTCTATCGCAACGGAATTTGAAGTTGAAATCCGAATTTCGTCGCCAAATTGGACCTATTTGGTGATGAAAATAGAATTCTGTAGCCGCCAGTAGGTACCATATATTCGGGGATGCAAAATGTACGAGGTCAATAAAATTCCCCAAGCCACCAATTGACAAGGGTATATGATTTTTTGGGTATGATGACATAAGCAAACATGCATGTATACCATCAGCAGGTTTTGAGCTCTTTCCTAAGCCGCCAAAATGTCATTTTAATTATGACCATTAATTCAACCCATTATGTGGTTTATAATTCGTTGGTGACAATGGACCACGCGTCAAGTTTTAACCATTTCCTAAGATAAGAGAATTTTGCACCAGTGGTTTGAGTGTTCCACTTGTGGCGGAAAAGAATTACCCATTTCCAAGGTCAAGAGAAGAATAATAAACGCGGATTATTGAGTTAAATATCCAAGATATTTCCAAGGTCAAGAGGAGACTCATGAAATCATTGCGCCATGCACCGAGGAATTTTGGGCCCCGATATTACGATAAAAATGGTCTATCGCAACAAAATTTGAAGATGAAATTCCCATTTCATTGCCAAATTGGACCCATTTGGCAATGAAAATAGAATTTCGTCGCCGCCAGTAGGTACGATTTGGTGACGAAAATAAAATTTCGTCGCCAAATGCAAGACTAATTACATTTTCAAATTTCAAAAAATTTAATATATTTTAAATAAATAATACATATCGATATATATTACATATTTTACAAATTATTAAAAAAAACTAGTAATATATACTATTACATTTTGCAATATTATCAACAAAATGATAAGTGGCCTAGTGTTTGGAGTGGTAGTTTAGAAACCGGAGGGAGTATGCAGTACTAGTATATATATAGATCTCAGGGGGATAGAGAGATAGACACACGAGCTCATGCATTTGATTGTTGAAAGTATTGCATTCTCAATTCCAAAGTTCCAACTATATATGTGTTCATCCTTAAACATGTATCTCCATGCAGTACTCCTCTTGTTTCTTTCCTGCCTCCTATTACCACAACCCACACTAGGAACGGACATGGCCGGTACTCCCAACTTCACCGCAAATGTCGCCGCTATAACCAACTCCAGCTTCTTCATCGCCAAGCCCGGCTGCCCACTCTATTGCGGAAACATAACCGTCCCTTACCCGTTCGGCTTTGGAGAGTCGCGCTGCTACCACTCGTGGTTCCAGCTCACGTGCGACACTTCTTCCGACCCTCCAATGCTCTTCCTAGGCGATAGCGATAGCAATCTCGATGTCTCATCAATCTCCCAAACCCAAGTCCGGGTCGGAAACATCGTCACTGTTCAGTGCTACAACGAGACCGGGGACACCATCGACGAACTTTCAGACCAAGGCAGCTGGATGAATTTGGGGGAACCCGGGGAAGGCCTAACGTTTTCCGACACGGCAAATAAGTTCACGGTCGTCGGCTGCAACGTCTACGCCTGGTTCTCGTGGTGGAATGAAGACCGGGATTTCAGTACCGGATGTTTGTCCGGGTGCTCGGGAAATTCCGAAGTGCTTCCTGGGAATTGCACGGGGATTGGCTGCTGCCAAATCGATATTCCAAAGGGGCTCACAGAATTCAATGCTTCCCTGGGCATGTTTTACAGAGAAAATGAAACCGAGGTTTGGATTTTGTTTCCTTTTTAGGTACTCCGACCGCAACGTAGCACAGTAGCACTCAAATTTCATCCACAGATACGAACTTGTGTATGATTGTAGAGATCGTATCATAAAAAATAAAGGTTTAGCTAAATAAAATAATTTAGCTAAATAAACATAATTTTCCAAAATAAAGGTTTAGCAAAATAAAATAATTTCTTAAGAAAATTTGCTAAATAAACATAATTTTTCAAAATAAAGGTTTAGCTATTACAATCTCAAGATAAATTACTGATCCAAAATACATTTACTTCAGAGTTGACTCTAGGCTTGACACGAATCCCAAGCATGCTCGATCTCCGCTCCTGATATTCTTTCCGTGTCGAACTGCACCATCATAGGATCTCCTCCATTGAATCCTGCGCCCTCTGGCAAATTAATCGCCGAAGCAATCGATTTACCAGGATACAGACGTATCCGTGAGTGATAAATCACCCAGTAGAATAATCCAACCCAACTACCCCTCTTACTTTACAACTAGCAATTAGCAGAATAATAATGGTACGAAGAAATAAAATAGAGATTTTTCACATAAACCAGTTTATTACTATCCATTACCTTATGTGAAATCTAAGATCTCATCCACGAAATCTTTCCTCCCCTACCGCTAGCAATGCTCGGTCCCATGAGATCAATTTCCTTTGTTGTCGCAGATACACCTAAATTATGTACCGAGTGTGCATCCCAATAACTACAACAAGGGGCAGCTTATCATGCATGAATCATAACTAGGGTAATCTAAAATCTCATCCACGAGATCTTTTCTCCCCGACCGCTAGCCATGCTCGGTCCCATGAGATCACTTTCCTTTGTTGTCGCAGGTACACCTAAGTTATATACCGAGTGTGCACCCCCAATAACTACAACAAAGGGTAAGTTTATCATGCCTGAATTATAACTAGGGTTCGCCTATCTTATATACCACTTCACAATCATCACTGGACACACGCCAGTCTATCCATTCATCACTGGACACACGCCAGTTTATCCATTCATCACTGGACACTCGCCAGTTTCAATCTCATCATATCTCAAAATCACGCCTGCAGGCAATCTAAAACAAAAAACTTTCCAATTCATCCATTACTTAGCATCGTCTAGGTGATTTCTATTTCGCATACCACCCCATGTCTCTAGGGTCCAATCTAGCATATCAATCGGAAGTTGAAATAATAAATAAGCAATCAGAATAATAATTGAAATAAACAATACGCATAAAAATCACGTAACCTTTTATGAATGGACCGTTGCTCTTAGTCCTGTATGACTAACAAATTACTCCCTCCATCCCTAAATGTTTGGCACTTTTGGGAGTTCTAACTTTTAAGGAAGAAATATTATTGTATTGTGCAAAAACCAAGTGTCCAATCTTATCCTTCTAGTGTACTTTGAATAGTACTTGAAAATTTGAATTTGAAATTTTGTGTCCAAAAGAAAAGGGTAATATAGGAAGTTTACCATATTTTGCTTTTAACTTTTCAAAATGGACAAATTATATGGGACAATAAAAAGCATGAAAGTGCCAAACATTTAGGGACAGAGGGAGTATTAATAAAGCAAGGAACTTTTATTAAATAAAAGTTTTAAATCAAAGAATATAATCTAAGCTTGCATAAATTTTATTTAGGAAATTAAATTGATTAAAGATCATAATGAACACAATAAATAAATAATAACATTAGAAATAATTAGCATGACCTTAAAAAGGTTCCTATGATTCTACACAGTGGGATCGAGTGTCAAAATCGAGTCCGGAGGGTCGCGAGATTATTTTAAAAAATGATATAATCGAAAAACTACCGAAAGTTAAATAATTATGAAATAAATAATCTAATAAAAAAATATATTGAGATTAACAAGGTTTTGTCTTGGGAGTGTAAAGAATCTAAAAAAAATTATTTGGGAATTAATAAAATGGTTTATGAGGTCGCAAGGATTTTTCGTTTGTAAACTTTTACACGAAATCAAATAAATAATTAATAAATAGATAATAAAATAAAATAAAAATGACATTAACAAGTTATGATCTTTGAGGTGTTAGAAGTCTAGGAAAAATAGATCGGGGGTCGAAAACGATGTTCGAAGGGTTGAAAAACACATTCGGAACGAAACAGAACTTACCGCAAGGTTTGACCGGGTCAACCTTGCGGCTGAGCTTGCGGCCGCGAACTTCGGCCTGGTTCTTGCGGCCCGCAGGTTGCAGCCGCGAGGTGCTGTCCAGATTTGGTTTTTTTGGTTTTTCTCACGGTTTTCGATGCATGGGACCATAAGGGGCATAGGGTTATGCTTAAAAACACTTAATATACTTATAGAAGAGGTTGGATATGATTATAATACCTCGAATCGGGTCGGATTGATTTCAAACCGAATTTGGAGTTTTGGGGAAGACGACTTCGGAATTGGCCACGGGGGATCCTTGGGATCAAATTGGACGATGTTTGGTGATGCTCTAGGTTGTAGAAAGTATTTGGAATGGTCGAATTGGATTTCGGTTGGGTCTAGCTACGAAACCCACTTTTCTCTCTCTAAAACTCTATGGCTTGGAGTTTCAATTGGCCACGATTTTTATCTCAATTCTGCTCGGTGGAGGGTGTAGGGTGTAGGGATGAATTCGTGGCTGAAGTGGTGGGGTATTTATAAGAGAATTTCGATGAGGGTGATAAGATTGTATTCAAAAAGGTTTCTATCTCTAAGGGCTTTGAGATGGACGAGGTGAGGACGAAAATACGATAGGGAGGAAGTAGAGATTGAGTAGAAGTAGGAGAGGGAGAGATGGAAGGAGTTGTAAGCATGCATGCAAGTTAAAAAAAATAAAAGGGATAAATAAGATAAGATACTTATTAATTTTTTTTTGTATTTATCTATTAAGGAAAAGATTTTTATTAATACGAATAATACTATGGTGTATGTAGCGCACACCTATAAGGAATTTTGATAATTCGATTTAAACCAATATAGAGTTCAATCTAACTTTATAAAGAAATAATTTTTTGTATAAAATTATAATTTAACTTATTAAAATTTTTGGATTATAACATATGAGAATAATAAATGTATTGTCGAATACTAGTCAATTTAATATTTTAACGAAATTCAAAATATAAACTTTTATTTGGAAAAAAAATTTGGGCAAAAATTTGGGTCGTTACAACTCGCGCCAACTGACCTGTTTAACTCTTAGCCTTAGCTCGTGGTTCAAAAGATTAACGTCGGGTTATACAGTTTTTGCTTGAGTTTCTTATAAATTACCTTTACTTTCTAAGTTTCCCCGATGTGGGACTGTCACAGGCCCTTATGGGCTCTCACATTCAAATTTGTCTTGTTTTGTTTGTAATTTGAGTAGTGTTTTTGGATAATGAGTAGAAAGAGAAATGAGAGTAATGATTATAGAGAGAGATAAAAAGTAAAGAGAGAGAGCATGAGAAATGAGAATAATGATTGAAAAGTTAGAGAAAGAAATGAGAGTAATGATTGAATTGAGAAATATTTTTTGAGTAGAGTAGTGAACTGAACAAGGTGTTAATTTGACAATAGATTTAAAGCGGTGACATAATGAATGAAACTAGAGAGAACTTTTTTTTTGTTAAATAAACTAGAGATAACTTGTGTGCGTGTGAGTGAGAGAGAGAGAGGGCGGCGGCGGCGATAAACAGAGAGGAGGATTCAAATTGAAAACTTACATTTATACGATTAGAAAGTGATAATAACACATCATCGTTGCCCCTTTTCATAAGGATTTTCGTGTCCACACGTTCTCCTGTTGCTGCCGCAGCCACCGATTCAATCTTTCCGGGCCGACACTCTCGACGTCTCTGGTAGTTCTACCGTTCAGCTTCCTCCTTGGAGAGAACTTGTAAGATTCACGAGACTCTTTGCTTTTTCCTTTTGGTGATTGTAGGACTCTCAAGGTTTTTATAGTAGCCTTGGCCCATGTTTTTTTTTTTTTGGTTAATTAGTCTCTTAATCAAATTTGCTTACCAAAAAAAAAAAATGTTTCACTAGCTAGATGATAAATGGGATTATACAAATTGTTGGATTTTGTAATTAGCTATACCAAAATTTGGTTAGGTAATAAGAAAATTTAGGAAAATATTATTTGATCGATAGATGGAGAGGTAGATATAACCAACTAGGGTTAGTTCACTTGGCCAGGACTGTTACATCTCATTAGGAGATCAGGAATTTGAATCTTCCCACCTGCGTGTGGGTGTTCTTTCCTTTATATTTCTTGGGGTTATTTCTCCCCTTAAATGGGGCTTGTAGGTTTTTTTTTTTGTGGTAAAAAATGAGAAGATTGTATTGATAAACGCCCAACGACACTTATAAAATGGAGATCATTACAAAAAACTTGGATAAAACCAAACTAATCGTCTAACAAATACAAAACAAGTAAATCACAAGGCAATCGATGTCTTTCTTCCTAATCCAGACATGGCCTGACGCAATAGTGACACTTTTAAACTGCCTAACATCTAATTAGGAGTCTCAAACGAGAAAAAGTGCAAAGTTAAGGACAAATGACACCAAATACCCAGACAATCAGAAGCACTCCATCCAAGTATGAAAGCACCAATGAACTCCCAAGAACTACAGATCTGCCAAGCCGCCACGGGTTGCCTCGTCAAAGACATCGTGTAGGGATAGAACGCTGAAGCACATATATTATTGTGAAGCAACTTTGATTAAGAGAACTCGATCTGTAGATAAAATTCGTCCAAAAACGAAACTAATAACTCTTGTTGAACGAGAGACAAAACTCTTGTAGAGCGAGAGACAAAACTTCCACAGATCAAACGACAAGTCGTAGATCTGGAGAGACGGAAGAGAAAAAAACAAACAAAGGGAGTCGGTAGTATTATGGCCTCTCCCTCTTGCCGCCGCACACGGGTATGGAACCCACGGGGGGAGGGGAATGAAGAAGATCGAGGAGTTGTGGTGGCTAGGGTTGAGAGAGAGGGAGAGAGATAGTAATTGTTATCCCTTTGATGGACTTATTTTAATTGTTGGTCTTGGTTATCTGTACTTTCAGTTGTTAGGCTTGGACATATATGATATCAACAATGCTACGCACACAACGATCCAAACACAATAACTTATACAACCTCTCACATACATGTGGGGTAGCGAATGGGAGAACTTCGCTAATATTTACTCTCCTCATGATTATTATAAGAAACAAATATTCTACCCAAATCCTAATCCATTCCACTTCAAACCATTAGATACTATTACGGAGTAATTTATTTACTCTTAATAAAACTCTTTGTTATCCCCGTCCATATGAAATTCAGCAAGATTGATGATCTCGACAAGCTGTAATAAATCAATGGCTTCGATTGTTCCCCGCCCAAAATTTGTAAAATTGGACGGTCCAGTCCCTGTATAGAAGTTTCACCCTTTTCTCATTTTTCCCAATTTTCTTCTTAAGATCAAAACTTCCCGAAAAGTCATTCTCTTCTATCTTGTTCTTATGCCTCTTACAGGTTTCATCCACCTGTTCCTATGCATTTCTGGGGGAGCAGGATCACTTTAAGTTCGAAGGTAAATCGGATTTCGGATTCCCGAATACAGATACAGTAGAAAGCCGAATCATGCGTAATGTACCCGTGGTACTAGATTTTGTGATTGGAAATCAGAGTTGTTCAGATGCTCGAAACTCGGGTACTTGGCAGTGCCACGGTGACGATCCTTTATGTACTGATTCGGATAGTGGCAATGGAGGATATCGTTGCACCTGCAAACACGGTTACGAGGGCAATCCTTATCTCAATCCTGGATGCAAAGGTTTGTTGTTGGCTATGCTATATATATTTGTTTTTCCTAGTCGTATTGCTGTGAGGTAAACTCATAAGAGCATCTCCATTACATTACTCAAATAGAAAATTTAAGCAATCAGGCATGAAATCAGTTCTCAAACAGATCCCTTAAATCCTAAATAATTTGAAGTCATCCTTCGAATTTTCTTTCTCTCTTTAAATTTAAGGAATGTCCCTCACCCCTTAAACATCAAAAGATTATTATTTTATTATCTTATTTTACACATAGAGCCCCACATATTATTATTATTATTATTATATGGGTTGGTTCCCCTCATACAAAAGTTGACACAAATTTTGTGAGGGTCCCATTTTGGAGTCACACGCAAATAATTGGAGCAGTTCAAATTGTTCAAATTTTGACACAAAACTCTTCAAAATATGGTTTTAAATAAATTGAACGGCTCCGATTATTTGTGTGAAACTCTGATTAATTTTGTGTTAACTTTTGTTAGGGGCCGGTTTCCCTCACACAAAATTAATCAAAGTTCCACACAAATAATCAGAGTCATTCAATTTGTATAAAACATGTTTTTAATAGTTCTTGTGAAAAATCAACTCATTCGTATATCGATAATGGCTTGATTGGTTCATTCAATTTTATCTGGTAAAATTTGATAAGAATCAACTGATTTAACTGATCAAGCCCTTACTGATATCAGAATGAGTTAATTTTTTGCGTGGGGTCCTATGCAAATGTTGTGTCAAATATTTTGTGAGCAAAACTGGCCCCATTTATATATAGGAGCGGGTTCGCCTCACACAAAAGTTGACACGAATTTTTTGTGGACTCATTTTGGAGTCCCACGCAAATGATTGATCGGAAGCGTTTAATTTGTTTAAAACGTATTTTTAATGATTTTCATAAAAAATTAAACTCATTCAGATATCGGTAAGTGCAAAATCAGTTCATTCTGTTGGTTCCTGTCAAATTTTATGTGATAAAATTGAATAAATCGATCAAATCCTTACCAATATCTGAATGAATTAATCTTTTATGGGAATATATATATATATATATATATATAGATAGATAGATAGATAGATAGATAGATAGATAAATGTGTGTGAACGCATTTTCCACATGTTTCACAATTAAAAAAAAAATCCCATCTCATGTCTTTCTTTCACTTGTTTTTCTTTTACCAATTTGAACATGAATTCTCAAAATTCAAAAGGTTAAGTATTTGAGTCATTTGACTAGATGATTCCAAAAAAAAAAATAAAAATAAAAATAAAAAATATATATATATATATTTTGCATGACACATGATTTTCTAACTAGTCAATATTCTGAAAACAATTATAATAGAAGTAATTAAGCAATACATATTATCTATTAGTGCTCTGATGGCTTGTATTTAATCTCCACCTTTAATTATTTTACATAGACAATTATGAAAGTGATCCTGTTTTAAAATCTTTCCGATAGATTACTTTGATGTAAAATCATAAGATAATTCAGCTCACCAATTCCTTAATGTTCTATCGGCAGATATCGACGAGTGCAGCAATGCCACGCTCAATAACTGCCACGAGAATGCAAAATGCACCAATACTGCAGGAAGTTTTAATTGTACATGTCGAGATCATTACAATGGCAATGGAACTATGTGCGTTCCGAAGGACTCACAACTCTCAGGGATCAAGTTATCTCTAGGTACGTACGTAATTGCCCAACTAATAAAACTTGCTTCAAATCCAATCTCTTTTTGATAAAGTCATGCACAATATGCATGGTTGCATTAACATAGCAGTTATCATAAGTGTTTTGGATGGAGCTAGGCCTGTCAATGGACTGGATTCGATCCGAATCCGATAAGACTCGAATCCGATAGTGGTAATCTGAATCCAAAAAATTGGATCCGATCCGAAAACTTTTTTACTTCAAAAATTTTAGCAAAAAAAAAAAATATTTTTCAAAAAAATTCAAAAAATTCAAAAAATAAAATAAAAATACATGTTTAAAATACAAATACAACTTCTTAAACATTTTTTTCTCAAAATAAAAAATTTACAGTTTTTTTTTGAAATAAATTTTTTTTAAAAAAATAAAGTTCGGATCGAATTGATAACGGATTTAATCCGATCTAATCCGAATTCAATCCGATTCGTATTTGGATCACCAAATTCGGATTATCGGATCGACGTTATAGGATTCGGATCGGATTTTTCAGATCGGATTCGGATTGGATCCGGTCCATTGACAGGCCTAGATGGAGCTATCGCACAATCTTGATCATAAAGTTACATACGAATGAGTATCGCTCTACAGTTAAGATATTACCCGGTTTCGATATATTGGTCACGGATGGAATTTAAGGCTCAATTTGGTTAAATTTGGTTTGGTCACCATTGCTGGTACTGGGTCTTAACATGCAAGTTGTTGGGATGGTTTTGTTTTCCTTTGATGAACTGAGCTTCATAAGAAAATATGCACTATTCATATAAAAGTTTTTTTGGGGTAAATTTTACTTGATGTTTTTGGCAAATGCAAATACCTCGCCTAAAGTTTCTGAAATATCACTTTAGTATAAAAAAAAATAGAATTGCGTCTTTACCATTACCTATGGATTTTGGTAAGATTGTAAGCGCTTGTCGCTTGATCCTAACACTTGCTACCCATCCTGACACCTAAAAACTCCCATACCTCTTGAGCCAACTTCATATAGTTTGGATTAGATAGCCAAATGTCCAAAAACCTAAAAGGTTTTGGACCCCAATCCCAGCAGTATAGTCATCTACCAACATGATAGGGCCGGATATGATCAGATATGGGTCTAGGAAGACCCCATTGCTAATGACAATATAAATCACACTTTAATTTATACTACTATTTAAGCAATTAAATTATAGTTTAATTGAATAAAATGTTTTTATTTTTGATTTAAAAGTTAGGAATGATACACTTTTTCTCAGATTCATCTTCGTTTACTTGTCAAGAAATTGCTGCAGAAAAATATTTTGAGAAACTTTTAGTGAGGTGAAGCAAGGAAAAATGAACCGGTCTAATCGGTGCTGATTTTACAAATCGGGTTGAGTCATGCTGCATGGAATTTGACGTTTTCTAGTACATGTCAAAATTGTTTGTTGAGGGTATTTGAGTCTTTTTGTCTCCAAAATTTGCACCATCGAAGCCAAAGTAACTTTAAGGTTTTACATTAGTTTGAAATTTAAGGGAGAGAAGTGATATTTCAAAAACTTCATGGGAGGTCTATGCATTTTTCAGAAATATTGGGGAAGATTAGAGAAATCTATCCAAATTTTTTTTTTTGAGCTGATAAAAAAAATTCTTTTATAGAGAGTATTGTCATACGAACTTACAAAGCTTATAAGTTGTGGTTAGTTGTATGATTGGTCCCTATCATGTCATTTTAGTTTTTTTTTTTTTTTGTCAAGGGAGAAAAGTTTATTAATCGATCTGGTAGGCGAAAGCCTAAACACGAGACAGAAGGGAGCCCTATGAGAGCAAAATGGATGTCCACAGACCGGACAAACTATTAAAAAGGACTTTCTGAGCACACGTGTGTGTAGCCTGATTACAATCATGTTTAATGAAATTAAAGTCACAAGAAATAAAAGAACTCTTCAATGCACAACAATCATGAGTAAATAGCACCGCAATATCAGAAGGTGGGCCGTGTGTAGGCATGGCAATTGGACCCGTCCCGCCCAGAACAGGGTGGGTAAACCCGTTCCCCTATCGGGGTGGAACAGGGGTACCCAAAAAATACCCGGTCGGGATACGCCAAAACCTGCCCCACCCCGTTGCCATTCCTGGTCGTGTGAGTCCAAACAACTTCTCACAATTGCTTCCGAATCTGATTCAATAGACACCCGTGGAATTTTAAGAGCCATCCCTAGTTCCAATCCATCCCGTATTGCCAGAGCTTCTGTAAATCGGGCCAAGATAATTCTAGCATGAATATTCAGCGATATACGTACCCAAAACCTTACCATCTTCCCCGCAAGCAGGAGCTCTAGTTCCAACTGTTTTTGTGTTCCTTGATACTGCCGCATCCACAATATTGATCTTGACTTGATTAACTATAGGGCGCTGCCAGGCCAAGATCTCATTTTAAGTCAGTTTTGGTGAAGGATTTGGGACCCTGGTATTCGCCTCCAGTAACTCATAAAAATCATTGTGCCTAGCTAATAGTTAATCTCTGTAAATTTCCGTTTGACAAAAAAAAAACTGTATAAAGTGCAAACTTTCATCCATGCCTAGCTACTGGGTACGTTAAACAAAATATCCTATTTATAATATTCTATACAAAATACTCTATCATAATGAGGACGCAACAACATTTCAAAATAGTAGGCCAAGTTTGACAGGCTTTAGTTTAAGTGGATAAGGGAGGCACCAACTGCACTGCACTCCATTTGCTACTTGTTGTCTCATTATTATGGCTTATATTCAAATTCCACCATTGACATAGTACCACAAATCAAGGAAATTTTTTTAGAATTCTTCCTCCTTAAATGGAAAGGAAGTTTCATCCATCCGTGCCTAGCTACTGATTACGTTATAAACAGAATTCTTACACCTTGAATGGAAAGGAAGTTTAATCCATTTTTAAGGGGAAAAAAGAGAGACAAGAATGGTGTGTGCTTCTCCATGAGGTCACATGGTCCATTTCTACGGAGGCAAAGATTCCAAACCTTGAGACCATTGGAGGTACGCGTAAGCTGACGCGGACATCGGTTATTAAGAAACAAGACAAGAATGGTGAAAAAAATGAGAATGACAGCATATATACTGCCCCTAATCCATTTGAATCATAACCAATTTACTCTCATGGAACACAAAGTCTTGGCAAAGCTCATTACATGTACAACATACTTCAAAAATAGTTTTTATTCGTTTTAAGTAGAGATTAACTAATGACTGAATCTATACCTAAATTTTTCGCAGGATTGAGCATTGTCATCTTGTCATTACTGATAATTGTAAATTTGCTATACTTCGGTATAAGGAGAAGGAAGCTAATCAAACAAAGGGAGAAATTCTTCGAACAAAATGGTGGGTTATTAGTGAAGCAAAAAATTTCTTCAATTAATAAAACAAGTTCTGCAGAGCCGCTGAAAATCTTCACAGTTGAACAGCTAAAGAAAGCCACTAACAACTATGCCGAGGACCGGATACTTGGCCAAGGTGGTTACGGTGTGGTTTACAAGGGAATTCTACCTGACCAACGCGTAGTTGCCATCAAGAAATCCAAATTAATGGAGGTGGACCAAGTCCAAGTAGACCAGTTCATCAATGAGTTGTTGATCCTAACACAAGTTAACCATAGGAATGTTGTGAAGGTGTTGGGGTTTTGTTTCGAATCAAAAGTTCCCGAGCTTGTTTACGAGTATATTTCAAATGGCACGCTATCCCATCATATTCATAAGAAATTATCCTGGTTAACGTTGGATCATCGATTGCGAATAGCCACAGAAGCAGCTAGTGCACTTTCTTATCTTCACTCTGACGCTTCCATTCCGATAATTCACAGAGATGTCAAGTCTGCGAATATATTGCTAAACACTAATTATGTGGCAAAAATAGCGGATTTTGGTGCTTCGAGATTAGTCCCCTCGGACCAACCTCAAGTGATCAATACAATTGTACAAGGGACTTTAGGTTATTTGGATCCTGAGTACTTACACTCTGGCCAGTTAACAGAGAAGAGTGATGTTTATAGTTTCGGAGTGGTTCTAGCGGAATTAATGACCGGAAAAGAGCCTATTTGTCCTGAGTGGTCTGAAGCGGAAAGATATTTGGCGATCTACTTCATTGTGTCAATGAAGGAAAATAGGTTGTCCCAAATTTTGGAGCCTCAAGTGTTGAGAGAAGGTACATTGGAGCAACTCCAAGCAATTGCGGAACTTGTGAAGAGATGTCTTTGTTTGAAAAGTGAAGAGAGGCCTTCAATGAAAGAAGTGGTTATGGAATTGGAACGTTTGAGGAGGTATAGAAATGATCCATGGGTTAATCAACAAAGTCTTGAAGAGAGTGAAAGTTTGCCAAGTGAAGAAGCACGAGTAGACTCTCACACTGAGCCACTAAGTCTTTCTACCAGCGCGAGTGAAATATCTCGGCAATATTATAGTTTTCAACTGCAGCATGATGTTTCCGATTGATAGCTCCCGGTATTAAGAGGTGGTGCTTTGTCTCATAGCTCCAGGTATTCTAAGGTAATGTGTGGGGCTTTCTAATAAGTAGCATTCTGGGTTCCTACAGACCAAAAATGCTTTGGAAATATATGTACAGTGGTCAATTGCAAAAGTAGATTGTTCTTCATTTGGATACGTCGGAATTTGTGTGTAATAAGGTGAAGATTTTTTTGTTCATGTTGAAAGATGGTTTGTGAATCCATTTTCTGGGTTTGTCTCACGATTTTCTTGTTTTCCAATAAATTATTGTCTTGTGGTAGTGTTCTTCAGAATCCAGTCTCTGTTTTTCAAACAAAGACACAGGTTTCCAAACAGAGCCTAGTTTCTGATGCCGATCCCGAAGAAACAGGAAAACCACATGCATATATCCCTTTACTGGACAATTTCCTTTCTTGAATGATCCGGAATGTGCACTTGGGTGTTTTATGATGTGGTTTTAGCATATTTTTGTTTGAACTCCAGCCCAACTCACATCTTTATAGGACATATCACAATCTGTGCACGATTTGTGCTCAAACAATCTGTGTGAGTAACATTTCTATTAGTTCTCAGATGACGTTTGGTGGAATTCGTTGATGAGATGATGATTTCTGCGTGTGTGCGTGTGGAGAGAGAGAGAGACGTGAAACTTGGAAGAGAGCGAGAGAGAAAGGATTGTGGTAAGGAGAATGAGGGGAAAGAGTGAGGTTATTTTTAGGCTTCAGTCTTTTACTCGCTCTTTTTCGTTCATAAAATTGAGGAAAAAAAAATTTACTTGCCACTTTTTATCTTAATTTTTGACTTAAACTGAGACTAAATTTAGCCTACAAATTTATCTCTTCCCACAAACCCCACTCAGACCTCTCCAATGGCGGCCACAGCAATCTCTCTCCAACTTAGAACCAAAACCAGACCAATCACAAACCCCAACCTCCTCCACTTCTTATCATCATCTTCAACCTCCTCCTCATCAGATTCCACCAATGTTGATGATCAAAACACACCCCCTCCATCCCAAATCGAGAACTCCACCACCAAAACACACCCCCCCCCCCCCCCTCTTCTCGTTCGACGACATTCGCAAGGGTTTACTTGAGATCGGATTAAAAAACCGTGCCAATACCACCAGCAGAGTTAACGACCAGGAAACCGTGCCAATACCACCAGCAGAGTTAACGACCAGGATCCGATGCCACTTTGCGTTTCGGTGTTCGAGAAGGAGACGAGGGAGAAAAAGGAGAATGACTCGGAGGGTGAGAACGGTGAGTGCTGGATTCGGTTATTTGTTGAATTTAATTTAATTTAATTTTTTTTGCCAATATTGTATACTTCAGTTGGAGTTAGCAGGAAGTAGGTTAATCCTCTGAAGAGTGAGTTTGTTCACCCTTTTTTAAAGACTAGTAAGATTGCACGTGCTTTGCACGTGGTATTCATCAAATGAAGTGAAATTTTTGTCTTCGTCAAAATTTGATTTGTCTTTCTTTACCTTTACAAATGACATTTGTATACGACTTCTCTTTCTTGATTTTATAATGGCAGTTTAGGTGCTCATCTTTTTAGGTGATTACAAGTTCCTGTGGACTATTACTTAATGATCGAGAAGATTTTTTGGCCATAGTTTCATTCTTAATAGCGAAGTATTAGTCAATCTATTTTCCCTCTCTACATTATGCATGCATCTTTGGGATCTCAATCACTTTGTTTGGTTTACCTTTTAGAGAGTTATTTTGAGAGTAATGAGGAATAATGAGTGGAGAGATAGAGGGAGAAATTTATTGAAAATTGTGCCGAGAGTAAAAAATTGAACCAAGCGGAGTGAATATCTTCGTCCAGTCCACGGATACATCATGATTGTGAAGTCTACAGTTTGAAAAGTCAATTTACTACTACTTACTACTCCCTCCGTCCCTTTTTTATTGTCCTTTTTTGATGTTCGTATCAGTTTTCAATCGCTTATATCTTTTAATGTGAATCTCCAAAAATATGCAATATGGATCTTATTTGATAGATTTCAATTTATTTTATAATACAAAGATGTCAAAATCATGAAAAATATTATAAATTGAAAGATATACGCAATAGACACAAAAGTGACAAAAAGAATAATAGAAAGTGAAAATGGGACGGATGGAGTATGTTAATAGGAAGTATGCATGACAGACACATACTACTAAATGAGAGAGTTGTTGAGTTTAACCTGAGGTAGGAATAAGCAAATCTAAGCCTCTGGAATACGGTTACATAATTCTGATATCACTCTATGAATGCATTTTAGTTGGTACCACCAACCATTTCATGTAACCTCAACTGTCATCTCATGTTGGAAACAACTCGCACAACGGAAAGAGACATGGAACGACATAAATAAACAGTATAAAAAACTTTATTTCTGCCACGATGTGCAATACTAACGTAAATATAAGAACAAAACTATAACACTGGCCAATAACCCACTGTTTTAGGATCATGAAAACAGAGGAAAATGAAAAGATGCAAAAACTCTCTGGTAGAAAATTTGTAAATTCAGTCATTCAAAATGGATGAATCAGAATTCGTGTGGAACCTTGAGTTTTTATTCATGGAATGGGTACAGTGACAGACATTTTGCGATTGCTACTCAGTGGATTTCAAAATCAGAATAGTGTTGCCGTATCCAAACATGAAACTGACCAAGAACATACACATAATCATCAACAATATTGGTATCCCTGCCATTTGAAAGCGAACATTTTCGAGACAGGATTTCCGCTGCTCTATTCAGCTATGAAACGCTTGAGATTTGCCTAAGATTTGTCCAATTTGGAACCAACGCTTGCAAATGTGCACCTTAGATTTATAATCGCCTCCTCAAGCACTCTATCCATCGTTGCAAAAAGTTCTTCCCTACTCGATTCCTCCCCATCATCATCAGCAACCCTATCAGCGTCCACGAAACCAACCCAAATCTAGGGCAAGGGACAACACACAAAAAATTCCAAAAATCAAATCAGTAAAATGAGAGCGATTGAAGAACCCACACCTGAGAGAACCAACTTTGATTTATTAGGTGAAATGATATTCATGGAGAGAGAGAATAACCACTACTTGAGCATCAAACTTTGTTTCTTTCCACTTGCCTATTGCTCATCCTTGAAAACAGGCTCACCACGCCAATTGTGGGATTTGTTACTTAGGAGGAATTTTCCATCACAGAGCTCGAGATTTTGTTTTTATCATCGGCCGATTCGGTTAAATCCGCAAGTTTCTCCTCTTGAAATTTTTCATGGTCCTCTTCACTATACGCGATTCAATGTGTCTCCCACCAAACAAAAAGACTAACAAGTGCTCGGCACCTCCCTTGGCCGGTTAGTAGGCTGAGAGACTAAGCTGTGTACATGTTTCCGAGAAATAAATTCCGGAACATGTGGGAAGTCCTAAAAGAGACCTCACCGTCGAAAGGGCTTTGAGAGGATTGCCTAGTTGTAACTCTACGCATACCTTGTCAGCAAGAATGCCTTCATCATCTGATTCTCTCTCCGACAGATCTCTTTGTCATCCGATACAGACCATTGGAAGGTGAGTTACGTACGAAAAGTCAATGCGTGCGTGTTTGTGGCTGTGTATTTGAGAACTCTGATTCTATTACGCCACATCCTGAATCGCAGGATCATCTGCCAGCCATCTGGTTTACAACCAACATCAATGTAAACGAAAAATAGAACTCAAACTTTAAGATACTAAGCGCTTGATAATGCTGGAGCTAGAATTGGTAGCAGTTAAAAACTTAAAAGCAAGCTATGTTGCCACTTAGTGCTAAAGAATAGACGATTTTAGTTGCATGGGCCGAATTGACTATAAGTAGAAGACAATCCAGTAAAAACAAGGGGACAAAGAAACTTAAAACAAAAGGGCAAAACTAAAGCTTTGTTACTTTAGAGACTTTGGAATCCTAAATGGTACACAACTTTTTTTTTAAAAGAAAAAAGTCACTCTAGATGGTGGCATGATGGAATCACAGGAAAACCCTCCTATAGGTTACAAATGAGGACACTGTAAAATAACAATCAAGAAGAGTATAATAGAAGAGATCTCTAAGGAATTCCAGTCTCCATGTTGACCTAATGAGCTAGCGAACCTTAGAGCACCTATTAGTAATCTGCTCCTAATGCAATCACTTCCTAAAAGTAAACGGAACACCTAAGAATGTCTCAATGTCCATATATTGGTGTGAATCATGTCCTTCTACTCACAGAAATACCATTGAAAATTGATTACTTTTTTCCTTTTCCTTTTTGTTTCATAGAAGTACCATCCTAGTCTATGAAACCCACAGTAGATCAGCTAATAAAATAAGCACATCTTAAGGTAAAGTTTGTAAAAGTAGTGAAAGAGAGCCCCATTGTGGTAAAGCATTTCCCTCTGCATTTTTCCTCAACATATAGCTATGTGGATTTTCTATATTGGTGGCCATGGGTTTATTTGCCCCATCACATTAATATTGACATTTGATTTGTCTCGGTTTTCAAGGTCTAACAAATTTACATTGGATTATTTTTGGCAAATGGCCTCTACCACGATGCATTTTGAAGGATTACCTCAGCATATGCATTAAATCCCTTTGCCTATGAAATCAAATTTCAAATATACCCATCAATCCATGCCAAGGACCCAATATAACTAACATAAATATATGACATAGACATCATCGGAGTTTAGCCCCACCATTCACCGCATGTTTTATGGTATCTGCCCTCCTCTTGCATATCCTTTTCATCCAATGGATGTGATGCCCATTTTCCAATTCATCCTCTCTATTGACATATACCAACAGAATTTGATTTTGATTGTAGGATTGGAAGGAAAAAACCAAATACGGGAAGTTTTTCTTTTAAAAATATTTAGGAATTGCAAATAGAAATGGTTCAATCAAGAACAGTAATTCTAATTCGTAGTTGCAAAATGAACAGGCCAAACGGTAATTGATGGGTGGTTGCCAGTTGTTTTACTTTTTTGCCAAATAGTCATCTAAGACAAAAACAATAAAAGTGTGAAAGATAAATGGCTATCCATACACGCTTATCTCACACATTTCGTCGAACATGTAAAATGCAAGTACAAATGGCAGCATATGGACATTCACAGAAGGACATGCAATTACGGATTTTTGTTCTCAACAAATGTTTCAAATAAGAATTTGATGGAAGTTTTGTAAAGGTCATATAGTTACCGATTCTGGCAAGAAAAATCGGTGCTGTGTTCGGAAGGTATTGCGGATTTTGGCTAGGGAAACCGGTGCGATGTTCGGAAGGTCTTGCATCTGACTTTTGAGTGTTTCAGAACATTTGAAGATTGGAATGTTGTGGGGTGCTGCGTCTGCAATATCTTTTATAGATGATTAAAGCAAAAATTAAATTTAGAAACATATTCAACGGGAAAACGGAAAAAGGGAAACAGAGGAAGAAATTGAACAAATGAAATCCAACAATCTTGATTACTTACAGAACTTCCTACATTAGTTTGGTGGATTGCAGAGGCTTTTGGATGCCATGTATCTGTTACCGATTCTACGGGAAAACACTCCGTAACTCCGTCCAACGGCTGAGAAAACGATTTATGGAAAGGAAAAACACACGGTTCATAGAGGAGATACGGCAGGGGAATGTGTTTTTTTTTTACAGATGCAACAGTTGGAATGTGGCGTATCGGGTTTTTCATACTGAACCTGCTGGTTAAGGTGGGCGTCGGTTGGGAGGGCGGGTTGCGGGGACGGTGTAGGAGGCGAAGAGACAGGTGGTTTTTGTTTCCTGTTGGGTTGGGTGAGTAATTTGAAGTCTTTTTAAGGGGTATTTTAGGTAGCAAAAAGTGTGGGAAACACTTTACGGGCTTCACGTTTTTATAAGTAGAGTAGATGATGAACGTTATCCACTCTCTTATTGGTTGAAGGTGTATGTCCACCATGCAATAAACTATTTGGGTAAGCATGACATCACTTTGTAGTGGCATCCATACTATTTCTACCAATAGGAAGTAGGAAGGAGGAGAATGTTCACCTCTCCTAAGTGGAGGTATAGAGTTCTGATTAAGGCCCCGTTTGATAACCCTCCAAGGGGTTGGGATTGGATTGGTAGAGTGTTGGTATTATTAATACCTTGTTTGGTAACCAAAAATGGTTCGGACTAGTAGTCCGATGGGATTAATAATCCGGGTAATAGGGGGTATTGCTAATACCCCGTGAGACTTGGTATTGAGGGGTATTAATAGTCCAATCCCAACTCCTTCACATTACCAATCTCTTCTCATTACCAATTTCTTCTATCAATCCAATCCAATCCCATCATCTAATCTCATCTCAAACAAACATGATATTAATAATCCCATCATCTAATCCCATCCCAAACAAATATACTCATTATCAATCCATTCTCATTACCAATTCCATCTCCTTACGAATCCCAATCCTAATCCCATCTCCTTACGAATCCCATCCATCTATCACTGTTATCAAAAAAAGTGGAGGTATAGGGTGAACAAAATTAAATTCGTTTCAGAAGCTATCTATAACTCTGAATCTCAAATGCCCACAACGGAGAGTACTGGGAGACTTCCCACAAGGGGAGAACCAAGAGATGCCAACTAGACTAGACTTGAGCCCATTGGCTTGTTGAAATTAATTAACATGACAAAAGTGAGTCGAGACTGAATTTTAGTGTATCGTAAATGCATCTTTTGAATCGATTGCTTTAGTTGTTATGGTAAAACAGCAAGTTCACCCGTTGATGTAAAAATAGCATTGTCAGAGCTACTTGTAGGGAGTAAATCCCGAACAGAGACAAATAGGGCCCGAACAGTGAGAAGGTGGGACCGTGATAAGAGTTATGATAAGAACAGTCGCCGTGCAATACGGTGGTCGGCGGCGGGGACCAGTGATATGAGGGATCATTGGTCCAGAGAGTCTATACCAGATCAAGGTCCAGTGACAGGAGAGGATATTGGACCAAGGGATTGACAAATGAGCAGTGACATGTGAAGTTACTGGTCCAAATAGTTTGTTCGGCAACGAGATAGCCGAACAGGAGGGGATTTGTACGAAAAGCAGTCCTAGATGAAGGAAACGTTCCAGAAGGTTCTAGAATCGAGGACAATCCGTGATGACTACGAGATCCCAGTAAAATAGGATCTTGGAGAGATACCCAACGGGAATGGGAAGTTCGGCCAGCTGTGGAAAGGAGTCATAGACGGACTAAGGTAATGAACTGATAAGGAATGAGAATCCAAGATATTCTGGGTTTCCTATATGAGATAGAAAACCTAGGGCAACGTGAATGCTTGGGCCGCAAGCATTCATAAACCTATAAATACGAGGCAAACCTAGAAAGAAAAGGTACACAATACATTACAGTATTGCATATTCTCTTATGCTTAATTAGGGTTTTCCACTAGTACGTGATACTAACTTAGGCATAGGAGGGTCTTTGCCACGAGAGGCAAAGGTGCACTCACCCATTGTCTGTTTTGCAGATAAGGATTCCGGCGGCGTATTAGGGTTCCGACGAGGATCTTGAAGTAGCCGTTACGTTTTTGTGTTGCTCAAACCACTCTTGGTTTTTCTGCACATACAATTGGCGCCGTCTGTGGAAAACGAAAGAGATCCCTCTGAAAAGCGACCATGATGGAAGAAGACCCAAAGACACCACATGATCCAAAACACCAATTGGGAGGAGGAGGTGACAAGTCCCCACCAGATCCTCCAAGAAAACCCGATGGTGGGCATGCCAAGAAGCCCACGAACAAGGATAACCCCCTGACTGTCCATGACGACTCCAAGAACAAGGAGGGAAGGACGGCCACGGAATCCACAAGAAGGAGTAAGTCCCGCTGTGAGGGAGAATCGGTGGCACATTCAAGGAGCATGCACAACCACGACGATATCTTGGATAAGAAGAGGCAAGAAATCGAAGAGTACGCTCGTCTGATCAAAAAATGAGAGTACGAGATCTAGGAATTGCAACGGGTACGAGAACGTCCGGAGGATTCTGGACTATCACAAAGAAATTTCAGAGGAGACAGGTTAGCCGTAGTGGAATACAAGAAGGCTCCTTCACGAGGAAGGAGGAGCAGGTATAGGAGTCCCACTCCGAGAAAGAAAAGGGCTTCTTCACGAAAAAGAAGAAGCAGAAGCCTCACCCCCGAAGAAGGAGAGATTAGAAGACATCACAGGGATAGGTACGAGAGACCTGATTCCGATTGGGAAAAGAATACTCCCAAGAAAGCGAAGGAACAAAAGGAGGGAACTATGTCTGCACGAGAAGCAGCACGGAAAGCCCTCAGCAATATAGCTTCATCCCCTTTTGCAATGAGATTGCAAGAGGCAAGGCTTCCAAGCAGGGTGAAGCACGGGACATTCGTACTTTACGAAACAAATACTGATCCCGTGGCGCACATACAACACTACCGGCAGGCAATGTTCATGCACGACGGAGATGATGCGATCATGTGCAAGATGTTCCCATCGAGTTTGGGGAAAGTGGCCTTGTCATGGTTCCATAAACTAGGGCCGAACACCATACGAGGATGGAGACAGTTAGCCGAATAATTCACTGCTCGGTTTCTGACGAGCAGGAAGGCACCAAAAACCTTTGAGAGCCTCTCTGTTATGAAACAAGGGGAGAATGAGCCGATCAGAGACTATGCTAAGAAGTACTGGGAGACTTTCAATGAGATTGAAGGATGCAGTGAGGAATATGCGATAGCCACGTTCAAGATAGGGCTGCCTGTTCGGGGAGAATTACGTAAGTCCTTGAACATGAGCCCGATAGGTACATTGGCAAGGCTGATGGAACGAATTGAGCAGCATGCCAGGAACGAGGATGACATACTGCGAGAGGACAACATGATGGTTGCCGAACAGGCGAAGGGTCTACCGAAAAGGGCAGACAAGCCGGAGCCCAAAACCTACAAAGAGAGGAAGGAATACGGGCAGATCAAGAAAGAGCCGTTCAAAGAGAAACATGCTCCAGACCCCAAGTCTTTCTTTTCGGTAACAACGGTTTGGAAGGAACCAATATATCGGATTCTTTACAAAATAAAGAATCGTCCATATTTCAAGTGGCCCCCAAGGCTGAAGGGGGACAAAGACGCAAAGAGGGCTACGAGTCAGCATTGCAGTTATCACAAAGACTGGGGCCACATGATGGAGGATTGCGAGATGTTCAAACAACATCTCGATGATCTGGTCTCACGTGGTTACCTGAAAGAGTTTATTCAGGAAGAGCACAAGGGTGTAGAGAAAGCATTGGAATTGGATTATGAGCAAAATCCAAGAGGAGTAATCCATATGATACATGGATTAGCCGCGCCTTATACGAGAAATGAGGTGAGGTTGCTCCAGAGACAAGTAAAACACGACCAGCACGTGATGCAGTTGGGAAAGAAACGAGGACGTGAGGGAGAAGAATGCAATGGAGGCATAGTCTTCACGGATGAGGACCTGGGGGGAATCCAGGTGCCACATAATGATGCCTTAGTCATAACCCTACGAATTGGGGAGTATGACATGGAAAGGATCCTGGTGGACTCATGAAGCTGCACGGAGATACTGTACTATGACGCGTTCAAGAAGTTAGGGCTGACACAAGCAGACTTGGTGCAGTCAATAACTCCTTTGGTCGGATTTCAGTGCAGGAGCAGTCTGGCCCTTGGGCAAAGTAACTCTTCCTGTTCGGGTAGGAACAGTCGTGCTGAGAACCGATTTCCTAGTGGTAGATGTACCATCCTCTTATAACGCGATTATTGGAAGAACGTGGCTGCACAAGATGAAGGCGGTCTCTTCCACCTACCACCAGATGGTAAAATTCCCAGGGTCGAATGGCATTGAGAGGATCAGGGGGAACCAAAAGGTTGCCCAGCAGTGTTTGGTTTCTATAATCAAGAAGGCTCCCAAGGCTAAGTTAGTTCAAGCAATTGAGGTCCCGGACCAGCCGACCATTGAGGATGTCGACGGGGACCCCGCCGAGAAAGTGGTGGAAGGCCTGAAGAAGATCCAGATCAATGAGAATGACCCAGAAAGATATTTCCTGATTGGGGAGAACCTGAATGAGACAGAGGAGAAAGAATTGGTGAAGTTCCTCAAGGAGCACGTTGATGTGTTTGCTTGGGTGCCCGAAGAGATGCCCGGAGTGGATGCAAGCGTGATTTGTCACCACTTGAATATGGATCCACAACATAAGCCTGTGATGCAAAAGAAGAGACGATCTGCCGTACAGCACGTGGACGCTGTTATCGAGGAGGTGGACCGGTTACTCGAAGCAAAAGCTATACGAGAAGTATACTACCCAGAATGGCTGTCCAACATTGTGGTGGTAAAGAAGAAGAATGGGAAGTGGCGAGTTTGTGTCGATTTCACTGACTTGAACAAGGCCTGTCCCAAGGATAGCTTCCCCCTTCCTAGAATAGACCAACTTGTTGATGCAACGGCTGGGTATGGGCGGATGAGCTTCCTTGATGCTTATCGAGGATACCACCAGATAGCCATGTACGGCCCCGATCAAGAGAAGACCTCGTTTATCACACCAAGGGGGCTGTACTGTTATAGTGTCATGCCCTTTGGTTTGAGGAATGCCGGTGCAACATACCAGAGGCTAGCAACGATCATGCTAAAGAAGTTGCTCGGCAAGACAATGGAGGTATACATTGACGACATGGTAGTGAAAAGTAAGGAGAAGGAAAATCACATTACTGATTTAAAGGAAGTTTTCGAGATATTGAGAGAATATAGGCTGAAGCTCAACGCCTTGAAGTGTGCGTTTGGAGTAAACTCGGAGAAGTTCCTAGGGCACTTGGTGACCATAAGAGGAATTGAGGCAAATCCCGATCAAATTACAGCGTTGCAAAGGCTCCAAAGTCCTAGGACCACGAAGGAGGTCCAGAGGTTGACAGGGATGGCAGCGGCTCTAAACAGGTTTATCAGCAGATCCAGTGACAAATGTAGACATTTCTTCCAGTTGTTGAAAAAGAGAGAAGGATACGAATGGGGAGCAGAATGTGAGCAGACGTTCCAAGACCTGAAGAAGTACTTGGCAGCAGCCCCCCTATTGTCCACGCTCGAACAAGGTGAATCTTTAACTTTGTACTTAGCGGTCTCTGAACATGCTGTCAGTGCAGTATTACTGAGAGATAAGGGATCCGAGCAAGTCCCTATCTATTATATGAGCAAGACATTGCTGGATGCAGAAACAAGATATCTGCCCCTGGAAAAGTTAGTCCTAGCATTAAGGACGGCGGCAAGAAAATTGCCCCATTATTTCCAGAGTCACAGGGTTGTAGTCTATACTGAATTCCCACTGAAGTTTTTGCTACGAAAGGCGGACTTCTCGGGGCGTATCTCAACTTGGTCGGTCGAATTAAGTCAGTACGACATAGACTACCAGCCGCGCACCGCGATAAAGGGGCAGGTGCTGGCGGACTTTGTAGCCGAGTTTTCACCTACGGTGGCTCCCCAGCCTCCTATGAGACAGGAGCCGAGAAAGGAACAGGGGAAGGAGCTAACAACGAGAAAAAAGAAAGCTTCGGCAGAACAGGATCCCATGGAGTGGAAATTATTTGTTGATGGCTCCGCGTGTAACACGGGATCAGGAATTGGGGTGGTACTTTTTCCTCCTGAAGGAGCAATGATGGAGCTGTCCCTTCGATTGGGATTCAGTGCTTCAAATAACGTGGCAGAGTATGAGGCACTCTTGGCAGGGTTAAGGAGTGCAAAGACCCTGAAGGTAAAAAGGATATGAGTGCATTATGATTCACAACTCGTGGTGAACCAGTTGTCCGGGGAATATGAGGCCCGGAATGAGAAGATGGCCGCCTACGTGATGGCCGCCAAAGATCTGCTTGACACTTTTGAGAAAGTGTATATTGAGCAAATAAGTTCTAGGCAGAATGCCCATGCTGATTCCCTTGCTTGGTTGGCTGCAGCTGTGCCAACAGAATTCAAGAGACGGGTGCCTGTGGATTATCTTGCTGAGCCGAGCATTGGAAGAAGTGTGGAATTGGTCTTGGACGTGAACCAAGGACCAAGTTGGATGGATCCGATAGTGGAGTTCCTACGAGATGGGACACTCCCCACAGATAAAAAGGAGGCTCACAAGATAAAGACAAAATCTGCATGGTTTTGGCTGTCACCTGAAGGAAAGTTGTACAGAAAATCCTTCACTGGTCCATATTTACTTTGTGTGCACCCCGAGATGGTGCAGAAATTTCTTCACGAGATCCACAAGGGAACGTGTGGAAGTCATGCTGGGGGTAGGTCCATAGCCCACCGAGCAATAACCCAAGGGTATTGGTGGCCTCACATGCAGGAAGATGCAAAGGTGTATGTGAAGATTTGTGAGAAGTGCCAGAAATTCTCACCAATGATCCGAACACCAGCCGAGGATCTGGTGCCCTTGACAAGCCCCTGGCCCTTCGCACAATGGGGAATGGACATCGTGGGTCCACTTCACAAGGCAACTGGAAATAGGAAATTCCTGTTGGTAGCAACAGACTATTTCACCAAATGGATTGAAGCAGAACCATTGGCTAAGATCACTGAGCCTATGATAGAGAGGTTCGTGTGGAAAAGTATCATAACACGATTTGGAGTCCCTTATTCGTTAATCACGGATAATGGGTCGCAGTTTTAGAAAAAATTCAAAGCCTTTTGTGCTCAGTATGGGATAAGGAATTATTACTCGACCCCAGCCTACCCACAGAGTAATTGGCAGGCGGAGGCATCCAACAAAACCATACTTGATGGGATCAAGAAAAGGTTGGACAAGGCAAAGGGAAAGTGACCCGATGAATTGCCACTCGTTTTATGGGCGCACCGAACAATGCCTAGGAGGTCTACGGGAGAGACCCCCTATTCATTGGCGTATGGAACAGAGGCTGTTATCCCATTGGAGGTTGGGTTGCCGACCAACAGAACCACTTTGGTTGAAAGTGGAGGCAATGACAGAGCCTTAGAGATTGAACTAGATCTTGCCGAGGAACGGAGAGAAAGGGCTCTGGTGCATTTGGCCTCATATCAAGAGCAGCTGATGAAAAGCTACAACAAAACTGTCCATCCACGAGAATTTGGTGTAGGGGACCTTGTGCTTCGAAAAGTGCTCGGCAATACCAAGGTAGCCAACGAGGGCAAGTTGGGGGCCAATTGGGAAGGCCCATATCGAGTTACAGAAATTGTGGGCATTGGGGCTTATCGTTTGGCGGACCTGGACGGGAACCCGGTACCGAGGCCATGGAATGTCCACAACTTGAGGAAGTTTTTTGTTTGAAAAAAACTTCAGTTTATTTTTTATTCTGTTTTAGGATGCATAACGTGATTGTGTGGGAATTATGAAGAGAATTCCTCTGTTTTTTATTTTGATTTGTTAGTTGCAAGGGGTACGTGTAAAGCCCCCTTGAGTTTTTGAATTATGAATAAAATTCTGGTTTTGATATAAGACACTGTTTTTTATTTTCGTTACGATTAGAATACGAAGTTAGGCCTGGTTCTTGCTCCTCTCTTCGTATTGGGGAGCAGAGGAATAGGTTTATGCCAAATACGAAGATATTTTGAGAAGATTCAAAATATTGCAAGTACGAGTGTACTTGGTTACTTATGCAGGTATGAATAAACCTGGTGTGCATACATGGATGTACACACTTTTGCCAAATATGAAAACATTTGGGTAGACTAAGTATGAATACACTTAGACTTAAGAGCAAACGTTTGGCATGCATACGATAAAATGCATGGCTTTCCCGAATACGAACACATTTGGGAATCTAAGTACGAATGAACTTAGAAAGTAATATTCCGAACCAATGAAAAATGGGCAGCATACGAATACATGCAGAATTATCTAAGTACGAATAGACTTAGAGAGTTATATTCCAGACCAATGAAAAATGGGCAGCATACGAATAAGTGCAGAATTATCTAAGTATGAACCCACTTAGAACTTATTTCAATCACTAGCAAAAATCAGAGAGCATACGAAAACATGCTCATCAATAGCTAAAAGTATGAATCAACTTAGCTAAGATATCCAGGTGAGTAAACTTGGGAAGCACCCCATCAAAGTTAAAGAAATACTCGGTTTACCTAAGTACGGGATACTTGAGCAAATAAAATTAAACAGTTGGCTACGAAAAGGCCACTAGCAAATGTTAGAAGGCCACGAGGGGCCGGGCAAAACAAAGTTGAACGCCACAAAGGGCCAAATACTTAAGTTTAAAGTGTTGAAAATGTACTTGTGCCACGCAGGGCAAGCCTTACAGCCGCGTAGGGTCACCACAGTTTTTCGAAAATTATATTGTTCCTGGAGGGGGAGTGCATACTTACTGCTCCACGATGGGGTCTTGAGCAATAGGAATTGGGGCTTGTGCGGGTGTATCCTCCACAGCAGTACTTTCAGTAGTATTTTCAGCAGATGGACCACCACTGGCTTCCTTCTGGCCAGAGGCGGTCACTTCTTCATTGAGGACGGCGTCTTCACCAAGCTGTTCAGAGTCGTTGGCATTAAGCTCCTCAACCAAACCATCCTCTGCTTCAGCCTCTTGATCTTCGACGACGACTTGAGAACTGGGGAGCTCTTTGTTGGTCCAGAGGGGGCAGGAGGCAGGAGCTTCAATCCTGGTAAGGCACGTCGTCCAGGCCGTGTCCTAGATCTGGTCTTGGATCGCTGGCATATGAGACTTGTAGCTCTCAGTAGCCACGTTGATCCCCTCGTTGTAGCCCTCTTGATACAACGCCTTGGCATCATTCTTGCTCGTCTCCAACTCCATCAGGGTCTGGTTCAGGCTATCCTCGGCACCTTCCAACTTCCCCTTCAGCTCGTCTACCTTTCCACGGGCTTGATCCATCTCCTTCTCCAGACGGATTATTGTGTGTTGCAATTGGGCATTCTCATTTACCAGCTTGACTCGCTGGGGCTCGGATTGGCCCAGCTTTTGTGCCATGGCAACCATCCGCTGCATTGCCTGGGACATATGAAAGACAATTAGATAAAGACCAAGTAAGACGGTTTGAAAACTATTGATTGATTGAACAAAGTTTACCTGAGCACTGTAGGACATGAATGACCCAAGGAGGTTGTCAGGGGAGCTGGTCACCACTTTTTGCATATCCCCAAGAAGCATAAAAGCCTGGGATAAAGCAAGAGCAGTTCCCTCGGACGCCACGCTGTCGCGAATTGTTACAGGGCGCCCACCATGGGTAAGTTGTGGTGCCCATACTGGAGTTGCGGCAATGGAAGTCTGAGGCTGGGGCCCTTCAATTGAAGATGATTCCAGTAGCCGGTGTTTGTCTCGATGACTCGCCTTAATTTCTTATGGGGAAAAACCAAGGGGGGCGCTCAATTGGGCAGGGCCATGTCGGCCATGAGATGGCTGGGGGCTTTGGGAGCGACCACGGCCACGAGTAGAGCCGCGGCCTCTTCCACGACCAGCTCCAGGGATGGTGAGCAGACTGTTAAGGTCAATTGGCTGGTTCATTTCCTGAGGTGGGGGAGATAGAGAATAACCGCTTGATGATTTGGAGGCTTCTTCGGCAAGCTCTACAGGTTGGGAACAGAATGGAGGGGTCCGAGAACGCCTTTCCTCTTCTGCTTGATCGGGTTGTACGACAGAAGGTCCAGGGATTACTGGGTCGTCAGCTGCTCGGATACGCCGATCAATGAAACCCCCGTATGATGCTCTGTAGCTCAGGAGCACCTGCGCTGCTCTTGCTCGGCCAGCCAAATAGGTACCCTGACCATTGAAGTTTAGGGCCTGATTGATGTCCGTAACATGAACCTGGGGAGTAATGATGGCGTACCCCTGGTTGATATTTTCAGCTGCAACACAAGAAGTTGACAGTCAGAAGAAGAGAAATTAAAAAAAAATACAATATGAAAAGTTGCTCGGTAAATAGTTCTACGAGGAAAAAGAACTGACGTGGTTGCCCAAATCTGTGGGGGGTGTGAAAACCTATCACTCGATCGTCATCGTCTCTGGGCTCGAAATTTCCAGTGACAACGAGGAAATCGTCGTCATCTCCTCGAGCGGAGTCAGGCAGCTCAAGCACAAGACGTCTTCTGGAATCCCTACTCTTTAGGTAGTAGGTTAAAGCGTCTTTGGTACGGGAGATGCTGTACAAGTGGTGAATGTCGTGTAGACCTAAGGAAGTGCCTAACATTTGATTTAACATATGGATACCCATAACTACGCGAAAGAAATTTGCAGAGACCTGCATTGGGGAAAGCTTGTAATAGGCTAGAACCTGGCGAAGTAGAGGTGCCAGGGGAAATCTGACACCACCCTCAACAATGGCCACTACGGGAATATGAAGGGTATCATTATCGGGACTCTCACGAACGGCGTCTACAGGAGCCAGCCTAGTGGCAACATTGTCAGGAATCTCGTAACGAGACCTAAATGAGGTCATGGCCTGAGGACTGTTGCAATGACGCCTAAACCTCCCCATTGTGAACAGGAATGGAACAGACGAATAATATGGGTATGAGGAAACCCAGAAAACGATTAAAGGAAACCCTAGACCGACGAGAGGTAAGGGAAGGAGGAATGATGACTTACGATTGTGATGATCAGGAGTCCTAGGTGCACAAGCAAGAAGTCTCGAGATAGTGAATAGGGCTCCAATGGCGGATGTGCTTGAAAACTCTGGTTGCAGAGTGAATCGAGACGGAGAAAGGGGTTTTCGAAATAAGGGGAAAATCCAAAAGTGCCCCAATTAGTAGGGTAGCGTATGCGAAACGTCATCCAGACGCCGTTTGGGCGTTCCGTTTCCCGAAGGATGTCCATTCGCATTCAATGCAAGCGGTACGATGAGTGCCACGTGGAAAGGTTGGGGCAGGAAAAGCCTGTCCAGCCCAAACGACGAGACATTTTTGGGCTGGTTTAATGATGATAGTTGCACCAGTCTTGAGGAACAAAGAGTGCAGGAGCAAAGAAATGTTGCTCGGATTCTAAGAAGCTTTGCTCGTCATATAAGAAGAAATAACGAGTAAAGCTGGGGAGCAATTGTAGGGAGTAAATCCCGAACAGATACAAATAGGGCCTGAACAGTGAGAAGGTGGGACCGTGATAAGAGTTATGATAAGAACAGTCGCCGTGCAATACGGTGGTCGGCGGCGGGGACCAGTGATATGAGGGATCATTGGTCCAAAGAGTCTATAACAGGTCAAGGTCCAGTGACTGGAGAGGATATTGGACCAAGGGATTGACAAAGGAGCAGTGACATGTGAAGTTACTGGTCCAAATAGTTTGTTCGGCAACGAGAGAGCCGAACAGGAGGGGATTTGTACGAAAAGCAGTCCTAGATGAAGGAAACGTTCCAGAAGGTTCTAGAATCGAGGACAATCCGTGATGACTACGAGATCCCAGTAAAATAGGATCTTGGAGAGATACCCAACGGGAATGGGAAGTTCGGCCAGCTGTGGAAAGGAGTCATAGACGGACTAAGGTAATGAACTGATAAGGAATGAGAATTCAAGTTATTCTGGGTTTTCTATATGAGATAGGAAACCTGGGGCAACGTGAATGCTTGGGCAGCAAGCATTCATAAACCTATAAATACGAGGCAAACCTAGAGAGAAAAGGTACACAATACATTATAGTATTACATATTCTCTTATGCTTAATTAGGGTTTTCCACTAGTACGTGATACTGACTTAGGCATCGGAGGGTCTTTGCCACGAGAGGCAAAGGTGCACTCACCCATTGTCTGTTTTGCAGATAAGGATTCCGGCGGCGTATTAGCGTTCCGACGAGGATCTTGAAGTAGCCGTTACATTTTTGTGTTGCTCAAACCACTCTTGGTTTTTCTGCACTTACACTACTCTCCCTCTGCTCCTGAATCTTAGTCCATCATGCGAAGACGTGCAATTTTTGAACCAAAAAATAAAATAGTGCTTCCATGCATAGTTTTTAAATATTTTTAACATCAAAATAAAGATTTGATTGAGATCTTTAATTTGGTACCAAGAAAAATAAAAATTTACGCACGGAAGCACTTTATATTGTGATACGAAAATTGCACGACTTATGGTGGGCTTTGATTTACGAACGGAGGTAGTATTTTTTTGACTTGCGACAATGTCAAAAAGTGATGATTAGACCTGGTATTCGTATTAAACATGATCAAAGTTTTAGTCACGTAATTCTTCAAAATGGCATTCGCCCATGCTCTCAATTCTCGAACTCAACAAATTTTAGTTGTTCGGGAGGTTTTTGAAAGATGATTTCAAGGGCGCGCTCTCGCACCCTCTTGCGCATTATGTGACTTAGGTCAGACCTTATGTCCTTAAGACATTAATGATAGATACTCCCTCCGTCCCTTTTTAAATGCCTCAGTTTGAAAAACACGCAGTTTTAGGAGTCAACTTTCACCTCTACTTTATACTTTTCAGTTTTCCCATCAACTTTTTCCTCCACTTTCCACGTTAACTTTTACATCCACTTTCCAAAATTATCCTCCACTTTATACTTTCCACATTAACTTTTACCTTCACTTTCCAAAATTATTCTCCACTTTACCCATAAAATTTTCAAAGTGGACACTTATTTTGGAACAACCCAAAATAGAATAGTGGTAACTTAAATAGGGACGGAGGAAGTATTTATTTAGCAGAATAAAGCCATTCGATTCGAGAAACGCCACTTAAAAGTAGCAAATGGAAAGTAATATAGTGCATAAAGTGAAATTTCGTTGAACTTTAATCCTTAATACTAGTATTTTCTTAGAACATTGAGGACGAAACCGATAAATCTATCTACTAGCATGAATCTCAAGCTCGTTGTACCGAGTGCTTATCACTATTGAATTGGTAATACCTGCTGTGGAAGTTGAATCTTTCATTATGTATGTGTTTACACCATATTTCACCGCCTGTCGATGATCGACCGAAAGATGGCGATTATGGGAATGCAACCTATTTTATTATTATTAAGTATTCGTATTAATATTAGAACTAGTATTAGTATTTCTTTTATTATTGTTATTTGCATGCAGGACACTTGGCTTGCTCCTACACATATGGAAGTTAAAAGGACACTTGTCATGCTCCTACACATTTGAAGGGAAGTGGGAAGTTATTTTGACAAGTGAAAGCAAATGATTGAATGAAGACTAGTGGAGAAGTTAAGAAGTTATTTCCTACGTTTGTTGTTTTCTATAAATAGTCTTTTAAGACTTCATTGTAATTCCTCTCCAACAAATCAAAGTCTATCTTTATTTGTCTTAATTTTTGGAACTACTAACCCATTCGGGTTATAATTAGGAGTAGGAGTAGGATTAACTCAATTTCCTTACTTTTAATGAGGATCCGTCCTTCTTGATTGTAATTCTACCTTGAAAAAATAACAAAGTCCATTTGTTATTTTTCTTTCGTTCCACCCCACTTCACTAAACCATCAATCCACTCCGCCCAATCGATATCACCAATCTCACATTTGACTCGACCGCCATTTCTCTCCGGTGAAGTCCTGAAATACGGCGTGGAACCACGGATCCGTCTTGTGGAGACATAGCCGCATTCGCCCTTATTTTTGTTGTTGGCATTGTTTCCCGAAATCTCTGTCGATTTCGATTGAGGGAAATATTGGTAAACAGTATGACTCGAACTTTTTTTTATAAAGGAAATTTAAAATCACGACATCATTTAGGATCAAGCCATCAAGGTGTGTGTTTGTGCGTGCGTCTTTCAATAGATATTTTACAAACCCAATTCAGAAATGGCAGCCGGCTGCTGGATAGTAATGGCAGCTAAGACTAACCGGTGAAAAAGGGTATATAAATACGATAGAAAATTAATCTGCAGTCGCATAATGCAATAGATATTTGCAAATAGAGTTCCTGTGGTAGAGGTCTTCCTGTTTGATCAATCCTAGCTATTGTTATGACAGAAGAAGATCAAGGAACCGAGTTTACTCCTCAAGAACGAGTTGTTCCTGAATCAATTGCCTTCCCACCAAGTAACTCATGCTAATTCCTTTCACTTTCTCCATCATAAGTTGTACTGTTTTAATTTCCTCTCTCTCTCTCTCTGATTAAGGTTTCTACATGTATCAATTCCCCCATAATCTCTTGAGAATGTAATATGTTATTCTGATGAATATAAAGAACAAAAATATAGTTTATTATTGCATAATACGTAGATGAAGAAGGAAAAATATAAACAAAGATTAATGCCATACATCAGAAGATAAAATAAGAAAGAGCATTTCTATTTAAGTGGTGAGCCATCCAATTCCATGTACACCGGATGTCGCTATACTTGATTATTCTGAGAGGCTGAAAGCCACACATCTAACATCTTCGCAAATGACACATCTCACAGACTCGTTGCTCCCTGAAAGCTTATCTTCAAGGCATGATAAGGCAGTTGAGTCGCAGTTCTAGAAGCATATTCAAGAAGAGGCCGATGCCACTTCACCCTTACATTTAGCAAACACCTAAGTGCATTAGATAACTACTGCTGTAATTAGACCACAAGCAAAGGCAATTCTAGAATCCGTAGCTTCCAAAAAACATACAATGCTTTTTTGTCTCGACCCGCCTTTTATTAGAAATAAGGTCCAAAATACCATATATCTAATACACTTCCAGGCCCTATTCTTCCAATATCCAAATTTACATTACCAAATTAATATATCTCACAATTCAAGTTCTTACAACCCAAAATAAAAGTTTGCAAGTCTTACAAGCCAAAAATATACAAGTATCCCATTACGCTCTTAAATAAAAGACCCATGATTCTTAAGCCTCGAATCCACCTCCAAACCTGAAAAATTTAGGTTAACAACAACATGAGCCACAGCTTGTGCAGGGAATATGCTAAACGAATAGATATGAACATGCAAAGGTTGATACACAAAATATGCTCTTTTTATATACACAAATTGAAAAGTTTTCTTGCTTCCTTCTCCTTCAATATTTACAATGAAATCATAAAATCCCAATTCAAAGTCAAGCCAACATAGCAAAAATAATCTATGCATTATATTAAGTGTTTCCAGTTTTTCCTTCCCTTCAAATGCTTAAAAGAATGCTATTAAACCACATACTCAAATCAAGTTCCGAATAAAGGAAATTACCCATAAAAGTCGATACGGAAAATAACAAAGCACATAATAGAATAGCCAACCAAATCGAATATCAAATTTACTCAACACCGAGACATAAAATTATATGAGTTGCTCACCGATACAATCACCAACCAACCATGCTAGACGTGTCCAGCACATATGCACTTTACAGGCTACTAACCCGAAGGACAAAGCAACCTACCACGCGCGGGTTTACGGACTTTCACCGACGGCGTCACAATTGACCTAGTAGGTTTACGAACTTTCACCGATGGCGTCACAATTGACCCAAGTCTTCCGACGACCCAACTCAAAATCACAAATAATAACAATTTCAATATCTCAATACTTGGATTTAAGCCCAAATCAACCAAATGAACCCATATAGAACAAATGCAGTGCACCCTCTACAAAAATGGTTACAACGTACATCTATTTCATGAGTACCCGGAATCATATATTAAGAAATGCTTCTCATTAGCTTACCAATTACACAAGGAAAAATTATACTTTGACTAGAAAGGTGTCCATTTAAGTTACTAGCATTTCCTCAACCACAAGGTGAGCACTGTTAGATATTTTGGCACTTTCCGGGGTTGTCCAAAACCTCCATTGGTGTCTTTGCTATATCGACTCCATTAGATTATAATGGGTAGGTTCGTAGGAAGTAGTTGCTCGCTCGATGCTCCTCTCATTATTTGCGCCAATGTGGGCTCCCGCGCCCGGCGCGTTCGAAGATTCGCCACCCGGATTTTTGAGATGGATGATCCGAGAAACCGAGAGTTTGTTTGGAAGAAAAAGGCTTTTGACCTAGCGAAACCATTGAGATTTTGGATCCGGGGGCCACGTTACGAGCGGGGAAGGTTTTGTTGAAAAAGCACCCCGCTCGCCCGGCGAAAACCGGTCCCTACTAAGCATTTTAAATGGGGGATTTAATACCATTTGGAAAGCCTCAAAAACATATACGGGAAAGGGGAACAAGAAGAAATGTATCACATTGTCGTGCGCGTGGTGCTTACTGTACAGAAATGATAAAGGATGATGTGACGATGATATAAATAAGAAAAGCTTTTAAACGAGCTGTCTGGATCACCATCTTCTGCTACACGGTACACCACTATATGGCGCATGGCTTTCTGATATGCCGTGCGTGGTTCTGATCCGGGTATCAGGCTTTTGTCATTTTTCAAAGCCTCGCACGGCATAATCAATACGACGCACGGTGCTTCCTCAAAACATCAGAAAGCTTACAGCCGTCAGATCATCTCGGAACTACACCATCCCTCCAAGCCACGAGTGGAAAACCACTTTTGATACATTTGTTCATTCGAAAAGTTTGATAGTTTTACTCATGGTAGTAAAACATGGCTTGTAGACATGTTCTCATTCCGAGACTGCTATTGGTGTACGGAAACAGATCTAGCAACAGACAATCATGATCCAAACAGTTCGAACAAGAAAACAGCAGTTAACTGAAATGCCGCACGTGTGAGTCTACTATGCCGTGCGACGCTTCAAAGCACCGCGCGGCATAGCTTACCCAACACAGAAGGCTTGTTTTGCTTTGTAAAAATGATTTTTAGGCTAGATCTTAACCAAAAGGGGTTAAGCCTGACGATAGAAGGTCCCCTCAGGGCCAGGGCAGAGCCTAGCCCAAGGAAACTTGGTTTTTACCTTTGATCTTGAGCTTGAATGAAGATTGATGATGGTGGATGGACGTCGGCAAGGTTGGTAAAGAAAAGAGAAGTATGGATGTGTGTAGTAGATGCGTGTATTGGGTGGTTGAGGTCTCAAAGTTAGTAAGGGCCTAACTTTAATGGTGAGGACAAAAATGGAGCAAAAGGCCTAGAGAATGTCTTTTGAGAGCAACATTCTCAAGACTTAGAAATGGGGAATGGGCATGAAAGCAAGAAGAGAGAGAAAGGGTATAATGGTGATCATAGGCCCTTTTCTCTTGAGTGGAGGGGTGTATTTATAGGCAAGAGCCAGGATTTTGAATTTCAAATGTTGGAGGTATTTTCTGGGCAGGCCAGAAGTGTGTTTTCGGCTGAGCCATTTTGCAGCTGTGGCTCAAATAGGCGTGGCCGACAGCTTTCTGAGCCAGTCAGTACTTTTCATGAAATGCCGTGCGGCTAACCCCATGGTCACGTGCGGCATTGTAGCTTTGGATATGCCATGCGATGTAGGAGTGTCCCGTGCGGCATTCCATGTCCAGTCCAGGGCTTTTGGGCTTTTGGTTTATTTGGACTGAGGATTTGTTTGGGGCTGAAGGAATCCTTCATTCAAGCTTGCAAAGGCTCTGTTTCCTTTATTTCATCATCGGGGTGGACAAAAACCCTTCGAGGTTCGGATTGGGGTGTTTACAGTAGTCCCTCTTTAATGTAACTCGGATATCATTGGTTTGATACGAGTGACGCTTAAAGAATAGGCACCCCGATCTGTTGCTCTAAAGTCTTTGAACAGAGACAACATGCTCGAAAATGCAAGTAAATGACAATGGTGGTCGCGCTCGTGGAGCTACCTACGTACCCTGTTTGCAGGGATCAGACCAACGTAGTTCAGTTGGGACAATGCGAGAAAAACGAGTCCCAGGGGACAGAATCATGCGATAAACTGAGTGCCCGCGGTGCTAAGTGTCATGCAAATTTTGAAATGAGCCTTCAGGAGACGGTTAGACTATCGCTCGTTTTAACAAGGAAGCTTTGAACGTCGCTTGATTTGAACGAAAAGTTTTAGGTCCTTTTGACCGTCACTCGATTGAATAAGAAGCTTAGGTCCTTTTGACCGTCACAAATTGAATGAGAAGCTTAGGTCCTCTTGACCGTCGCGGATTGAATGAGAAGCTTAGGTCCTCTTGACCGTCGCAGATTGAATGAGAACCTTAGGAGGCGAAAATTCGAGACGAGCCTTCAAGAGGTGTAATTTGAGACGAGGTGAGCCTTCGGGAGGCAAAATTTGATTTGAGACGAGACGAGCCTTCGGGAGGCAAAATTTGATTTGAGACGAGACGTGCCTTCGGGAGGCAAAATTTGGATTTGAGACGAGCTTTCGGGAGGTAAAATTTGGATTTAAGACGAGCCTTCGGGAGGTAAAATTTGATTTGAAACAAGATCATGACGAGTAACACGAATTCGGTGAGTCCCGGGGGACGAATATTGCAAACAAATGCGAATACGGTGAGTCCTCGGGGGACGAGAAATTTCCCGAGTCCTGGGGAACAAGAATCGGATAATCCCATAATCAATGTACGACGTTCTAAAAGATTTATGCTGCAAGACGACTGGAGTATTTGATTTCGAGATGAATTTGGTGGCTGGGTTGATCAATTTCCGAGAAAACAAATTTAATCCTCTAGAGCCATAATGCCGTGCGGGCATTCAGTGTGGCGCGCGGCGTTTCGAATTTCCATGCACCCCTTCGATTTCCGAGGGCAGTTCGGCTGGTTTGAAGATGCCCATTAATACAGGCCTGCCTTTTCGTCGGCTGGAACTGCCTTTTAAAGGAAGGTGCCCCATTCCATGCATCACTAAGAAATTCTCTCAAGTCTCTCTGTATTCTTACAAAACAAGCTACTCTCAACGCTCAATCATGGGAGATGGCGAATTGGCAGCGCGGGTAGCGTCTCTCGAAGCCGAAATGGGTTTTTACCGTGAAGAGATCGAGTCCCTCAACCGTCAAATCGCAAGGCTGATCACTACGATCCGCACCCTTCGTCGTGCGGTGTCCAACCTCCAAGACTTCGCATTTGATCAACTGGACGACAAGCATGACCCGGAGTATGCACCGGGACGTGACTCAGATGAGACTGCGGAGGACTCGGAGGGTAATCCGAACAGCTCGGATGACCGCTCGTGTGAGGGGAATGATGCTTCCGGAGGGGGAAGCGACTAAAGACGAGGGACGGAGAAGAAAAAGGAAGGGCAGTAGGATTTTTCTTTTGTTTTCTTTCTTCTTTTCTCTCTTTTTTTTTTTTTGAACAATGTAATGTGAATCCCGGGGGTCGCCTCGGTTTAATGAATGAAACTCCCCTTTCCTTTTGTCCATCTGATCTTGTCTTCATTACTGTTTCTAAACGAACTCAAACAAACCAAGCATCAAAGCTTCGAACGTAAAGAAACCGTCTAGAACTTGAACTGTCGAAATAGACATAACGCCGTGCGAGGCATATGAAATGCCGTGCGTCATGGCAATTCGAAGAATTTCATGCATTCAAATTAGTATGCCGTGCGCTCATCCCAATATGCCGTGTAGCACATCTTACTTCAAACCCGGTCCAATTTAATTCCAGACGAACCGGTTCGAGAGGAGTATATACGGGTGAGGTGTATGTGATACGCCCCACCGCTCAAAAATTCCCTCTTATCTCTCTCTCTGCTCTCTCTCGACTCTCTCCCTCTTGCTCTCTCTCTCTCACGATTCTCTCTCTCTCGGCTGCCTTCTCTCTCTCTCACGATTCTCTCTCTCTCGGCTGCCTTCTCTCTCTTTCTCTCCCGACTGCTCTCTCTTTCTCTCTCTCCTGCTGCTCTCTCTCTCTCTCTCTCACATATACATGGACGATATTGATACACCCGGTGGTGATCGACCACCGAGAGTTGAGGTTACACTACCCCCTGTCTCTTCAGAGGGGGATAGACCAGCCGGGGGTGTGCCGGAGACCAGGGAGGTCTCGGCCCAGGCAGTCACGGCCGAGGGGGCTGCAGCTTCGGCCGCCGAGGCGGTCGGCGGTGGTGGCGTTGGCAGTAGTAGCGAGGTGGTGGCCGGTTACGGCCAAGGCACGGGGAGTCCGGGTGCAGTGGAGTCTCGGGGTGAGGACGAGGCTACGGGCCGAGCGGAGGGTGCGGTTAGTTTATAAGAGGGGGCCAGGGGGGCTCACGACGGCGACGGGTTGGTTGGAACGGAGGTGGAGACGGAGGCTTCTCTTGCGAGGGAGCCTCGAGCCGACTTGGGGAAGGCCCCCATTGTCGAGGAGGAGGTAATGGAGGAGCGGGAGACACCGGCTATGTTCGTCGGTAGTGGTGAGGGTGCAGGGTCGTCACGACCCGTAGGACTGGGTGACTACTTAGAGGTGGCGTCCTTGGAGGACCTAGTGGAGACCTTACGGGGGGTGCCTGGGTTGGCGGAGGCTCTACTTGAGTCTCGGGAGACAGAGCTCCGGGCTGAGCTCGAGGCGGGGGCCACTGGAGGGCCACAGGGAGTAGAGGAGGAAGCTAGGGGTGAGGCAGTCCCCCGGAAGAGCGTCGTGGAGGAGGCGACGGAGGCCTTGAGAGGGTAAGGAGCTTACGCAGCGAAGTCCTACGTGCCCTTTCAGCACGTGGTGGTACCTTCTCTCCTAGACGCCTACAGGCTGGAGCAGCCTACGTACGACGAGGCCCTAGTCTTGAAGGACCCACAGCAGCACCTTTCCTTGCGTCGAGACGAGGTATACTTTAAGCATTTGTATTTCAATTTCCAATGTATCGTACTTTCATTTCCTTTGCATACCGTATTTGTCTTGAATACCACGCCTGAATATTGTCAACTTGTTGCAATAGGCGATCTCTATCTCGTGTTACGGCGGTGCGGCCGACGTGCCGAAGTTTTGGGAGAGACTCCCTGAGGCTGTGAGAGGGATAGTGAGACAGGCGGGCTTCGGAGAGTTCGTCAGCGTGTTGACGAGGGCGAGCAACGATCGCCAGGTGGTGAGGGCACTTGCCGAGAGGTGGTGGGACACGACGAATACGTTCCACTTCTCTTTCGGTGAGTTAACGGTGACGCCTCTGGACTTTGCGGCGATCACCGGTCTGAGGGTCGGGGGTGACCCTATCCCCTGCGACGCTACCACGGGGAGGAGTGCGGCGTTCCAGCGAGAGATGCTGGGGTACGTGCTGAGGGTGGAGAAGGAGGACGCCTAGTACGCCCAGCTCTTGGGGTTTTGGACTGAGGAGCTTTCGACGGACAGGGTGCAGAAGGAGCAGATGGCGCGGTGTTTCTTGTTGTACTTGCTCGGTGCGTCCCTATTTCCCAACAGGCGCAATCGAGTACACCTTTCGCTCCTACCGGCCTTGAGGGATGTCGGGGAGATCTTCCGTTTTGACTGGGGCGGCGCAGTTTTGGGGGCGTGTTACGCCTTCATGGGGTCTCTTTCCCGGGGGGCGGGGAAGAGCCTCGGCGGTTACTGGAGAGTCTGGGAGTTACATTCCAAACTTCTCTTGTGTTTATTTGCCTTTCTATTCACTTATTGCATATCCTGTTCTAATCCTTGATGTTTACTTCTGCAGCTGTGGACGTACGAGGTACTTGACATGTATCCTCCCGAGACCTCCTGCCCTAGTGACACAGTACTCCCCCGGGCTCTGCGTTGGTCCAAGGAGTTCTGGGGGTGAAGAAGGGGAAGGGCGATCTGAACGCCTACCGCCTCTTCCTGGACGAGCTGCGTCCTGACAGGGTATGACTACACCTTGCATGCTTCTATTTGTTGATACTTCTATTCGAACCTCATGCTGATGTTGCATATCCTTGATTGCAGGTTCGCTGGCGTGTATGGGACCGCTTCGAGCTCCCTTACTTGGTCCGGAGCAGGGAGGTGACGAGGGGGAGGGTGCTTCTAGAGTCCCCTTACGACTGGCAGTGGTACCTGGGTGATCGGGTGTCACGTCAGTCGTTGAGGCTGGATGTTTTTCGAGTCCCTGGTTCCCTTCCTGCTTTGGTGCAGAGGACGAGCCAGTACACTTGGGAGGAGGTGGAGCGGTTTGTGCGACCGGACCTCGAGCTGGAGCAGCTTTTCCAAGCAGACGCTGACTACTCCGAGTACCGGGCTCGGTACTTGATGCCGAGCTTTGGGGTCCAAGCTGCTGCCTGGGAGGCGACGCTACGAGCGTCAGGTGGTAGAGGTGGAAGAGGACGGAGAGGAGGAAGAGGAAGAGGACGTGAAGGTGGTGGTAGTGGTCGGGGTGACGGTGCAGGCCCGAGCGGGGTCAGCCTGCCCCGACTCACCTGGACTGTCGACGTGACGACTGCCCAGGGGGCTCTTGGTGTAATAGTGGTGCCACATCCCACAGCTGCAGCTCCAGAGTTTCTTGCTCAGGTATGACGCATACTCTTTCACTTTTGCATGCACTTGCTCATTGTCATTGTATATTCTAATCAGTTTTTTTCATTGTGCAGGCGACTCTGGAGTACGTGAAGGAGATGGCAGAGGCCATGATGGACTTGGAGTAGCTGGTGAGGCAGTACGCCATGGGCCATGCTCCAGAGGTGCTGCTTCGTGCTGGCGGGACGATGGTAAGACTCTCAAACTCTGACTCTTTACTTTACTGCTTATTGCTTATATCACATATGACACAAATGATGAATGTCATTTTATTGCAGGCTGGAGGAGGGGCTTCACGAGGGTTGCGTAGGAAGTCTGTTCGCATGCCAGTGCAACAGGCTTCCTCTGCTGGCTCTCGGGAGGAACCTCCGTCGAAGAGGCCACGACTTTCTGGGGAGACAGAGGATGAGCCTGTCGACGTCTCCAACGAGAGCGGCGAGCCCACAGACGTTGACCTGGGGGATACCTCAGGGGGTACTGTGCCTGGGGTGACAAGTATTCAGGAGGTGGCCAGCTCCCAGGCGGAGGAGGTCTCCGAGGAGGACGAGGACGAGGATGAGAGTTGAGCTCATTCTTTTGTTTGTTTTTGCTTTTGCCCTTTTAGTGGAGCCTGCGTGCTTCTTTTTGGGAGGGTGCCTGTTTACCCTCGGTAGATTTGTCTTTTGAGCATTGGGCTTGCACGCCTTCTTTAGCTTTGTACTTCGACTCATGGATGTTTCCGGGATTATATATAGAAGAATTTGTTCTTTCAATGTTTATGTCATTCAATTCCTTTTGTTGTTATTTGTATAAAGAAGATTGAATAGCTAAAACATTAACCAGAGTGCACAACTAGTCACGGACTCAAGATTTATAGTAATCAGTATGTTGACGATGAAATAGAAATCAAAGAAAGTAGATGAATAACTCTGAAGAATTAACGCTAAACACAAGAATTTACATGAATGCCCTTATTACCGACTCTCATAAGACCACACATGACAATGGCGACCTTCAAGACTTGACACGTGGCTAGAAATCTTGACCTCGCGTTTGAAAACTGCTTGAAAAGCAAGAAAATGTTGTTTTTAGAAGATGACATTCTCAAATTTTAGCTTTAAACACGAAACGGGACTTGGACCAGGTCACTTTTGACCATTATGACCTGTGGGATTCGAAAGATCAACTTGAAACGAGTTTTGATACCTTGACACGGCTTAAGAAACGGATTTTATCGACTTTTGGTGTCACGACCTCGAATTTTGAGAGTTGACTCGAAGGGGAACCTCCCCGAAGTCCCAAATACCCATTGAGGTGTGTTCTGGGGGTTGATGATGCCTGAAAGTACTTTGAATTGATTCCTAACCCCCGCTGTCAAAATCTGCAGAAATGCAGACTTACTATGCCGTGCGGGATTACATCTGATCCCGCGGCGTATCCCTGTTATGCCGTGGAATTTCCTTGGATCCGGTATACCGCGCGTTGCTCCAGTACGCCGTGCGGTACTATTTTCCTGACAGTCTGCAATTTGTTGCTTCCCAAGACAGATTGCACGATAGTTGAAGTTTGACCCCTTCAATGGCATTTCTGAACCAGTGCATGTCTGCTTTGATCTTTTAGGGCATGACCAAGCTTTTCCCCATGCAAGACTCATGGAAAATCTACACTTTTGGAACCCTAGACTCTTTGAGAATTGAAGTTGTCCCTTCTATCCCTCCTATAAATTCAGGCCTTGGGCCTCAAACTAACCATATCTCTCTTAGTCTTTCACCTTCCTCAAGCCTTCACTTCCTCCCAATGACTCTTTCTCTCACCGGTTCACTACGCCCATGGTTGGTCTCCATGGAAGGCGTTGATTGGCTCAACTTCCGGGCACATGGCCTCTACTCCATGAGATACCTTCGCAACATCCGCCTTCGTCCCGAGCTCTTGAGGGCTGCCACAAGTCTTTGGGACCCAGAGGTGCATGTATTTCGCTTTGGTGATCAAGAACCCCACAATAGAAGAGTTTCGCGCCTATCTTGGTGGTTTTGGCTCTGGAGAGGTCATTGTCCCTCCCGTGCGTGAGAACACCTCCAAGGTTCTGGCTGCCTCCCTCGGGTTGAACGACGGTCTTGCTCGTTACTTGGTTAGCAACGGTCACCTCAACGTGATGCGTCTCATTGAGATGTTCTCTCCTCTTGGTGATCAGGCGGACACAACCTACCAATCTTGACGCATGACCGCTCTTTGCATGTGCTTACTTGCTGCCTACTTCTTGGTTCCATCCACCGGTCATGCTAGCTCGGCATTAGTCTGCATTGCTGTGCAAATTGAGGCTCGGAAGGATGTGATCCCAATGGTATTGGCTGAGACATTGATGGGCTTGGACAAGGTTCGTTCTGGAGAGACCGAGACTTTTGGAGGTAGTCCTCTCCTCTTACAGGTTGGTTTCCTACTCATCTTTCCTCTTTCGAGCTTTTCTCTTATTCTCATTTTTCCTCAACGTTTGGCTTGGCTTTCTATGGTTTCTTACTTGTTTTCTCTCTTTGGCAGATTTGGCTTTGCGACAAGGTGAATGTGCTGACTCTCCCTCCTGGCAACTTGGTGTATGAAGCTAGGTTATTGTCTTCTTGGTACTTTGAATTTGCAGACAGGCGAGCTTCCGAGTGGGTCAACTTCTTCAAACGTCAGCGTGCTGAGACTATTTCCTGGAGATGCTCGTGGCTTGACCTTCCCCCTATGACTGTGCACTATATGGGCCCTCAATGGGTGGTTCTTGCTAGTTTGGAGGCTTTTACCTTCTACATCCCCTATCGGATTCAGCGTCAGCTTGGTTTGAGACAAGAGGCTCCTGCAGAGGTCCTGCTGGATGTAGTTCTGCCTTTCTTCCGCCATTCGGTTCTTTGCAACTACCAACGATTCTGGAGGTCTCGCGAGGTGACTGATGCTCACCCTTACCCATCTGTGGCAGTGCGCGGGAGTTATAAGAAGTGGCTCAGGAGAGACATTGCTGCAAGAGCTGGGGCACAAGGAAACTGACTCAACCCTACCATCCTGACCATTGAATAAATCAAGGACCCGCTTTTATTGTATTGCACTTTTATTCTCGAAAATCATGCTCAGCCTTATGTACTAGAAGCAGTTATTTTAATAAAGTGAGTTACAGAGGGTCTCCCCCTCTCTGATTCCGCCTTTTTGAATTCTGTCAACCTGGATTTTGTTTTGATTGATTGTGACCGAGTCTCAGAGTGAAACTGCCTACGTATCCTTTTTGGTGAAGAAATTAGGTCATGACGTAGTTCAAGGATAGGGTTCGCTCTGGTTTTGACACTCTCCTTTTGCGCTCTAATTTTTGCCTAGTACCGCCCTATCGGGTTTTCGGCCTAGCGAGCTCGTTCATTGTATGCCTTAACTTTTGCCTAAGATGCCCCTGCGGGTTTTCATCCTAGCAGGCTTTTGCTCTAACTTTTGCCTGGAACTGGCCGCCCTTGCGGCTTTCAGCCCAGCGAGCTTCTCTCAGGGGTAGTAGCGCTTAAGTTGATCCAGGTTGACCAGAGTTGAGAATTCGTTTCCGTCCAAGTCAATGAGTTGCGTAGCTCCTCCAGACAGGATGGTCTTGATGATGTAAGGCCCAGACCACTTTGGTCGAAACTTTCCTCGTGGATCATAGACTGGTGCCCGGATCTCCTTTAAAACCATGTCGCCTTCTGCTAGGTCCCTGGGATTTACCTTTTTGTTGAATGCGCGCGCAATTCTCCTTTGATATCCTTGAATATGGTAAAGTGCCCTCAAACGGCGTTCGTCGAACAGCATAAGTTTTTCAAATCGGTTACTCAACCAATCTGCCTCTTGGACATTACATTTGATCATAGTTCGGAGGGATGGAACCTCTAACTCTATGGGAAGTACAGCTTCCATACCGTAAACCAAAGAGTACGGAGTCGCCCTTGTTGGTGTACGTACGGACGTGCGATATCCCCATAATGCCAACGGTAGTTGTTCGTGCCAATCTCTCGCAGATTGAATGGTCTTTTCCAGGATGGTTTTGATTGTTTTGTTGGCTGCTTCCACGGCCCTATTGGTCTGCGGTCGATAGGTTGTTGATTTATGTACTTGGATCTGGAACTCATCCAAGACTTCTCTGGCTCGACCTTTGAAGTGAACCCCGTTATCGGACACGAATGCCTGCGGGACCCCGTACCGATAGATGACGTTTTGCTTGATAAAGTGCGCGACTTGAACTGCGGTCAGGATTGCATATGAGGCTGTTTCCACCCACTTCGTGAAGTAATCAATAGCTACTAGGATGAACTTATGGCCATTAGAGGCTGCTGGCACAATCCTTCCGATGACATCAATACCCCATGTCGAGAAAGGCCATGGCGATGTCGTTTGCTGCAGCTCATGCGGTGGAACGTGTGTGAGGTTAGCGTGGATCTGGCACTTATGACACCGTCGTACGTATTCCACACATTCTGTCTCCATGGTGGACCAGAAGTAGCCCTGTCTTAAAATCTTTTTGGCAAGCATCATACTATTCATGTGAGGACCACATACGCCCTCGTGGATTTCTTCCATCACTCTTTTTGTTTCCGCACCATGTATACACAGCTTGTGGGTGCCACAGTGAGACCTTCGGTATAGATTTCCTCCACAGATGATGTATTGAGTTGTCATTCTCCGAAGAGCGATTCTATCTTTCTTGCTAGCCTCAGCAGGATACTCCCCTGTAGACACCTCAATTTGAACTTGTCAAAATTCCTTGATTTGTGGCCCGGAGGCTCCCCGATGATGATTTTGGATTAAGACAAGCCTCGTACCAATTGGAATTTTGCTCCTTGAAGGATTTGAAAAGGAAATAAAAATGGTCAAAATCATTTCCAAGCGCTTGGGATCAGTCCCAAGCGCTCCAAACCATTTTTCAAAAACACTGGCTGGGCTTACTCTCGAGCGCTCGAGTCTTCAGTGCTGACCAATGGGTGGCAGGGCTTCCCACTACCCATGCAACTCATCATTACAGACCTCTTGAGCCGGCTGAAGCCCAGTCTATACTCAACCTCAGTCAGAGATTTTCTGGCCAGGAGATTTTCCCTTTTAAAATAATATTTTATTCAAATCCATTTGATTTTGCAAACCATAGGTTATTTTGCCTATAAATACAACTTGTTCTCAGCTGGAGAAGGGGAGCACGAAATTTTCTCTCTCTAAGAATTCTCCTCTCCTCTCACTCTTGCTCAAAGCAAGAACTTCAAAACTCGCACTTCAACTTCAAGTCTCAAAAGTTTTCAAAAATCTCCAAGAAAAAGGGCAGGAATCTAGTGTAGGTGGATAAAAATAAACAGTACCTAGAACAGCACTGAATCTCTTGCTCTCACGTGCTGTCCAACTGGAATCTTACTGCCCTCGCCTGAACCCTAACCTGTAAAACAGACAAGGGGTGAGCGCACCTTTGCCTCTCGTGGCAAAGGCCCTCCGATGCCTAAGTTAGTATCTCGTACTGTATCAAAACCCTAATTATTAGTAGGAAGGTGTGGAAGTGAATACAACTTATTGCATACTTTTTGCCTCTAGGTTTACCTCCTTATTTATAGACATATGCTCGCTTGTTCTTTAAGCATCCTTATTGCCCCAGGTCTCCTACCCCGTATAGGAAACCTGGGCTTTTTGGGGACTCTCTTGCCCAATCAACCGAGATCCCTTATTCATAGGGACTCTTCTCTTTATGGAACTCGTTCCATCATAGGACTGTTCCTTCACTTACCTAAACTAGACACTGGGTTCTTCTTCTAGAACACTGCTACTGCCTTATCTCTTAGGACAACGTTTAATCAGATGACTCCACCTGTTCGGCACATACCTCAACCAAACAGACAGCATCAATAAATGACTTCTCATGTCATTGGCGCCTTACAGCCGAACAGACTGTACCAACTAATGACTTCTCATGTCATTGGTGCATCACAGCCGAACAGATTATCTAATCCGGTGCCTTCATCCTATATGGAGTCCCATATCACCTTTCTCATTACACGGATCTGGTACGCCACGTGTTCGGCTACTAACTGTACCTATTCGGGAATACCTCCCTACATCTAGAACATTATAAGCTTCTGATTTCTGGTCTTCTTTCTCACTGCATTCATTTTCAGAAAACCATTCAAGAAGTCAAGTTTCACCCAAAGGTAGAATCCCTTTTCTTTCCTTGATATCAAAGAGGCTGTTTTTCCTTCTGAGGGGGGTCTCTCAGCCTGACCCAGTCTTCAATACTGGGTGCATGGTTGGGAGACCTTAGTGTAAAAGCAAGAGCAAAGGGGTACAAAAAAAAACGTTTTCTTAAAAATCTTACTGGAAACACTCTCGAGCGCTCGAGAGTGCTCCCGAGCGCTCGGGACTGTTTCCAGTCCCATGTGTAGGTGGATAAAAACTAACAGTACCTAGAACAGCACTGAATCTCTTTCTACTCACGTGCTGGTAACTGGAACCCTAATGCTCTCGCCGGAACCCTAACCTGTAAAACAGACAAGGGGTGAGCGCACCTTTGCCTCTCGTGGCAAAGGCCCTCCGATGCCTAAGTTAGTACTCCCTCCGTCCCATAAAGTTTGGCACTTTCACTATTCCAACCCTATGAAAAAATTAACTATATCTTTTAATCCGTAATATTTTTTATAAGCAATATGGATATTGTTTGATAGATTTTAATTTGTTCTATTAAACAAAGTTAAAAAAATCGCCTAAAACATTATAGATTGAAAGATATAAGTAATTTAAAAATGGCACGCATTCCTGAAAATGACAAACTTTATGGGACGGAGGGAGTATCACGTACTGTATAAAACCCTAATTCTCAGTAGGAAAATATGGAACAGATGCAACTTATTGCGTACCTTTTTCCTTTAGGTTTACCTTATATTTATAGATATGAGCTTGATTGCTTCCTAAGCATCTTTCTTGCCCCAGGTCTCCTGCCTCGTACAGGAAACCTGGCTCTTCTAGGAATCTCTTGCCCAATCAACTGAGACCCCTTACTCATAGGGTCTCTCCTTTAAGAGGAATTCGTCCCATAATAGGACTGTCCTCTTACTTATCATTACTGTGTATTGGATTCTTCTTCTAGAATACCTTCTCCTGCCTTATCTCTTAAGACAACGTTTCACCAGATGACTCCATCTGTTCGGCATATACTCTTACCAGACATACTGCACAACCAAATGACTTCTTACGTCATTGGCCTACCTTGGCCGAACAGACTGTACCAACCATTGACTTCTCATGTTGTTGACCCTTCCTCGGCCGAACAGACTGTTTAATCCGGTGCCTTCTCGTAGCACCGGACCTTACCGTCGCCGTTCATCTTATATAGAATCCCATATCACTTTCCTCATTACACGGATCTGGCATACCACGTGTTCGGCTACTATTTGTATCTGTTCGGGAATAACTCCCTACAATTGCTCCCCAGCTTTTGCTCATTACTACTGCTCGAGAATGATGAGTAAAGCTCAAAGAATGAACTCAAGGTCGAACAGACCAGATCCCGTGCAGATATAGTCATTGGGCTCTCATTGATGTCTTTTGGCGGTTTAGTCATTATACCATCTTGAGGTAATAAATCCACGTGGCATATTTCGTACGCTCCGCATTTAATTCGAACTGACGTTTCTTTAAAACGGCGTTTGAACGTCGCCCCTTCGGATTTACTTTCCGTTACCTTTTTGAGATAACGGTGTTAGAGAAGACGGTTCACTTCCGTCTCTCTCTCTTTATCCCAAAAAGGGATCTTTTGGGTTCTTCACCCAAATTTCAAAGTCGCCGTCTTTATCTCTCTGAAACCAGACGAAACTGTTCATCTCCAGTCCACCATCGCCGCCGTCTGCAAAACTCGATTTCATCCTAGGAAAACCTCACTACATCCCTATAAGACTCTCATTCTTACCTCTTTTTTTTCATTTTATCCTGAGATTTCTTTCTCAGACTCGTTCTTTTAGTTAGGGCTCAGTTCAATACCCATTTTCCAGTTTTCACTCTGTTTGTCGTTAGAACTTCTTATAGCATCCATGGCGGATGATGATAATGAACCCAAACCAGGAAAGTTTAGAAAGCTTTGCGAAACTCCGGCTGCAATGGCAGCCTTTAGGAAGGACTATAACATCCCAGATACCGTTGGTCTAGAACTCGCCCCTCTGGGCGCGATTAGAAATGCTTGTAAATGGGATAGAACGTGTATCCCAATAGTGGCTATCGTAGAGGGTGGAGTTCGTTTCCCCCTCGACCCATTACTTCGTCGAACCCTTAACTGGTACCGGCTCAATCCCATGCAAGTATCTACTAATTTTTTCAGATTAGTCATGGGGGTTGTAGCTCTAAACAGAATTCTCGGGACCCAATTAGGAATCTGGGACATCCAATGGTGGTATAGTATCGTATTAAATCGAGAATACAATACTTACTATCTAAAAGTGAGAAAGGCAGAGAAGCGTTTCATGCTTAACCTGCCAGACTCTGCTCGGGACCACGAGATGGACTTCCTTTACGTAACTGGAGCTTTCGAGCCCATGGGGGAAGACGGTCAAGTGGTGGGTGTCCACGTTCCCCACGAATGGGGCTTCCCACGTACGCTTCTACTTTCTGCTCCATTAAGTTCAGTCATTTATTCTTCTTATACTGAAGCTGTCCCACTTAATAGTTTCATTTGTTTTGTTGTTTCAGCCGAAAACGCCAACAGACGCCCGAGCAGGGAGCCAATCTACATCCAAGTAGGGGACATCAACAAAGTTCTAAGATACAAAAGAGTGCCAGGCACACGAACTGCTGGACGGGGGCGTGACGCAAGCGTCCTGCTAGGCTACGACCCAGCCTACAGGGGATTCATTGATAGGAGACTTGCGAATCCAAGTGCCAGCGGTGTATCCACATCGACTGCTCCCCCATCCAGGAGTTCAAGGCCAGGTGCTGGGGTAACAATTGCCGGACAGCCAGGAGAGGTTCCAATCTCTGAAGGGATCCCTCTTCCACGCTTAATCCTTAGAAGGTCCTCTCGCCATTAGGAGACCATCCAGCAATAGCCCGAACAATCAGTCTTTCAGCAAGACACCAGTCAATCATCCTCAGGAGGATATTCTCCATCCCCACCAGTTTCAGGTACCATGTCTCACCAACCCCTGAATCTTAGCACCCTTCTCACCATCTCTCCTCGGGGACGTGGTGCCCCGGGCAGGGTGGCCTCTACTGGCCTTGCCCCTCCGGCACCTCGTCATACCAGAGGGCCTGGACCTCGGTCGTCCTCCTCTCCTCGGGAACAAGATGGTTCCCATGAGGCTTCTGATGCCCATCGGGACAAACGCCCAAGGCATCAGGAAGCCGGGGCTTCTGACATACAAACTCCTGCACCAAATCTGGGGACTCCCTCATCGGTCACCCAGGTAGTCCACGAAGCCTGGGCCCCTCGACTCGTGAGGGGGGACCATCCAGTGAATGTTGGGGACAGTGCCAGCTCGACGGAGACCGCACTGGCCCTTGCTCAGAGTCTGCTACTCCCCGTGGATATGCAGAAGGAGTCTTCGTCTGCTTCTGATCGGCTTGTTTCCACTGGTCTTGTTAGTGGAATTAAGGTATTTTTATTTATTTCCCTTCAACTTTTGTTCCACCATTCTCGAGGTGCATAAATTCTTTAACTGTATACTAAAAAATTCTTTGGCTGCCCTTTTAGTTTATCCAAAAGATGGTTACCTTGGGTCAAAGGTTTCAGGAGGCTGATACTGAGAGAATTAGACCGATGAACGAGAATACCCGTCTCATTCGATCAGTTACAAGGGTGGAGAGAGAGAGAGACAAAGCTAAACTGGAAGCCGATGGCATGAAGGTGAAGTTGGATGCTGCTGAAGAGAATCTTCGCGAGGCGCTGTCTGAAATTGACAGCACCAAAAAGACAGCACATGAAGACGATTTCAAGAAAGGCTTTGACGCTGCCACAGCAAGTTACGTGGAGCAAATGCCCGGTATTCAAGACCAAATCTGGAGCGTGTGCTGGGAGGCATGCTTGAAAAAGGTGGGAGCCCCCGAAGACTCCAGTCTCTGGACAGACAATGATTTGCCCAGCAAACGTCTCCAGCAATCTCACGATTTCGAGGAACCTCCTGTTGATGACATCGAAGGGCAGATCGATGATTTTGCTGATGCAGATGAAGAGATTCAGATGGAGTCCCAGGGTGCTCAATTTGGGTCTCAGGAAGGGCATCCCGATCAATCAACCACTGGAGGAGTAACCACTGAGGGAGCAACTACTGAAATCGTCAACCTGGAGGAACAACCAGCTGGAGACATCAATGTTGCTGAGGTTCCAAGCAACAATACCCCCGAGGTCCAGAACCTGGACTGATTTTGGTAGGTTTTAATCCATTATCCCAAACATTCAAAAACATTTTGTTGGTCCTGCGTGACCGTAACCTCTAGCCCTGCGTGGCATCAGTACATTTCAACATACTTTCTAACACAGGTATTTTTGGCCCCTCGTGGCACTACTTTGGTTTGCTCGGCCCTCGTGGCTTGATTTTGCAGGGCCCTTCGTGGCCAAATGTTTGATTTTGCTAAGTATTTTCATACTTAGTCAGTTTTTCGTGCATGTTAAGTGTTTGATATTTATCAAGTGTGTTCATACTTAGATAAATCTGCATATTCTCGTATGCTCCCCATGTTCCACGTGTTTGGAGGGATCCCTAAGTGTATTCGTACTTGGCTGTTTGCTTTTAAGTTTTTTCTTACTTAGCTGTTCGTGCACATGCTAGTGTGCATCCCAGTTTCTTCGTACTTAGGAATTTTGTTTAAACAAGTATTTCGTACTTTGTTTAGGTTTCTCGTACTTAAAACAGATTGTTAAGTTTTATCGTACTTAGCAATTTGTGCAAACAAGTATTTCGTACTTTGTTTAAGTTTCTCGTACTTAAAACGGATTGTTAAGTTTTATCGTACTTAGCAATTTTGTGCAAACAAGTATTTCATACTTTGTTTAAGTTTCTCGTACTTAAAACGGATTGTTAAGTTTTATCGTACTTAGCAATTTTGTGCAAACAAATATTTCGTACTTTGTTTTACTCGTATGCTGTCGGGCATTTGTGCATTTATTCTAAGTGTTTCGTACTAAGATAGTTAGCACGTATTTTCGTATGTTCTAAGGCGTTCATGCCTATTATTTGCTCCCCAATACGAAGGAGGGATAATGTGTCCATTGTTCGTATTGATAGGTTAAAAAACAACCATAAAACAGAAATTTCTGAAAAAATCATAACTTTTATTCATAGTTCTTAAACTCAAGGAGTCGTTACGCGTACTCCTTGCAACTAAAAAATAAAAACAAAGGAATTTTCTTCGTAATTCCCACACAGTGACATAATCCTAAAACAGAATTGAAAAACAAAGGAATTTTCTTTGTAATCCCCACATAATAACATAATCCTAAAACAGAATTAATGATAAACCAAGTCTTTTAAACAAAGAATTTTCTCAAATTGTGAACATTCCAAGGCCTTGGCACTGGGTTCCCATCCAAATCTGCCAACCTATAAGCCCCAATGCCCACAATTTCAGTTACTCGATAGGGTCCTTCCCAATTGGCCCCCAACTTTCCCTCATTAGCCACTTTGGTATTGCCGAGTACATTTCGAAGCACAAGGTCCCCAATACCAAATTCTCGAGGGTGGACATGTTTGTTGTAGCCTTTCATTAGCTGTTCCTGGTAGGAGGCCAAGTGGATTAGGGCCCTTTCTCTCCTCTCTTCGGCCAGATCAAGCTCAATCTCTAGGGCCCTGTCATTACCCCCACTCTCAACCAATGCAGTCCTATTGGTTGGAAGTCCAACTTCCAAGGGTATGACTGCCTCTGTACCATATGCTAACGAATAGGGGTCTCTCCCGTAGACCTCCTAGGCGTTGTTCGGTGGGCCAATAATACCATGGGCAGTTCATCAGGCCATTTGCCTTTTGCCTTGTCCAACCTTTTCTTGATCCAATCAAGAATGGTTTTGTTGAAAGCTTCTGCTTGCCCATTGCTCTGAGGGTAGGCAATGGGTAAGCAGGGGTTGAGTAATAGTTCCTTATTCCATATTGGGAACAAAAGGTCTTGAACTTTTTCTGGAACTGTGCACCATTATCTGTGATCAAAGAGTAAGGGACTCCAAATCGAGTGATAATACTCTTCCACACAAACCTTTCTATCATAGGTTCAGTGATTTTGGCTAAGGGTTCTGCCTCAATCCACTTGGTGAAGTAATCAGTGGCTACCAATAGGAATTTTTGATTTCCTGTTGCTTTATGCAGTGGACCCACGATGTCCATTCCCCACTGGGCAAATGGCCATGGGCTTGTCAAAGGTACCAGGTCTTCGGCTGGTGTTTTTATCATAGGTGAGAACTTCTGACATTTCTCACAAATTTTAACATAGACCTTGGCGTCCTCCTGCATGTGTGGCCACCAATACCCTTGGGTAATTGCTCGGTGGGCAATAGACCTGCCCCTAGCATGACTTCCACATGTTCCCTCGTGTATCTCATGAAGGAACTTCTGTACCATCTCGGGGTGTACACAAAGCAAATATGGCCCAGTAAAGGATTTCTTATACAACTTCCCCTTGGGGGACAGCCAAAACCTTGCAGACTTGGTTTTGATCTTGTGTGCTTCTTTCTTATCGGCTGGGAGTGTTTCATCTCGTAAAAACTCCATGATTGGATCCATCTAACTTGGTCCTTGGTTCACGTCCAGGACCAAGTCCATATTTCTTCCGATGCTTGGCTCGGCCAAGTAGTCAACTGCTACTTTTCGTTTGAACTCAGTTGGGACAGCTGCAGCCAACCAAGCCAAAGAATCCGCATGAGAATTCTGTCCAGAGCTTATCTGTTCTATGCACACTCTCTCGAAGGTGTTAAGCAAACCTCTGGCCGCCCCCACATAGGCTGCCATCTTCTCATTTCGAGCTTCATACTCGCCGGACAATTGGTTTACAACCAGTTGCGAATCACAATAAACCCTGAGCCTCTTAACCTTTAGAGTTTTCGCACTGTTCAAGCCAACTAGGAGAGCCTCGTACTCTGCTACATTATTCGATGCACTAAAGCCAAGCCGAACAGACTGTTCTAACATAACCCCCCCAGGAGGGAATAAAACAATGCCAATACCTGAACCAGTGTTGCAGGCAGAACCATCGACAAATAGTTTCCATTCCAAATGGTCCTGTTCGACAGGTGCTTTACCTTTCCTTTTTGACGGTTCAACTTTTTGCTCCTGTCTCGCAGGAGGCTGAGGTGCTACTGTTGGTGAGAATTCTGCTACAAAATCTGCCAACACTTGACCTTTTATTGCAGTGCGCGGCTGGAGTCAATATCGTATTGACTTAACTCAACAGACCAAGTTGAGATCCTCCCAGAGAAATCTGCCTTTCGTAGCAGTGATCTTAACGGAAACTCAGTATAAACCACAACTCTGTGGCTCTGGAAATAATGAGGCAATTTTCTCGTTGCTGTCCTCAAAGCAAGGATCAGTTTTTCGAGGGGCAGATACCTCGTTTCTGCGTCCAGAAGTGTTTTACTCACATAATAAACCGGGATCTGTTCGGGTCCCTTGTCCCTTAACAGAACCGCACTCACAGCATGTTCAGAAACTGCTAGATATAAAATCAAAATCTCACCTGGGTCTGGAGTCGATAAGAGGGGGGCTTGAGCCAAATACTTCTTTAAGTCCTGGAATGCCTGCTCACATTCTGCTCCCCATTCGAACCCTTCTCTTTTCTTTAGCAACTGGAAGAAAGGCCTACACTTATCACTTGAACGGCTTATGAACCTGTTTAGGGCTGCAGCCATCCCAGTCAGCCTCTGGACTTCTTTCGTAGTCTTAGGACTTTGGAGCTTTTGTAAGGCCGTTATCTGATCAGGGTTTGCCTCGATTCCTCTCAGAGTCACCAGGTGGCCTAAGAATTTTCCAGAGCCAACTCCAAACGCACATTTCGAGGCGTTGAGTTTCAATTTGTATTTCCTCAAAATTCCAAAGGCTTCTTTCAAGTCCAGAATGTGTCCTTGCCTGGTTCTGTTCTTGACTACCATATCGTCTATATATACCTCCATAGTTTGGCCAAGAAGTTTTCTAAACATGATTGTAGCCAGCCCCTGGTAAGTTGCTCCTGCGTTCCTCAGCCCAAACGGCATAACACTGTAACAGTACAACCCTCGTGGTGTAATAAAAGAAGTCTTCTCTTGATCAGGCCCAAACATGGCAATCTGATGGTATCCCCAATATGCGTCGAGGAAACTCATCCGCGCATACCCAGCAGTGGCGTCAACCAATTGATTGATCCTTGGGAGAGGGAAGCTATCTTTAGGACATGCTTTATTCAAGTCTGTGAAATCCACACAGACACGCCATTTCCCATTCTTCTTTTTCACAACCACAGTGTTGGAGAGCCATTCGGGGTAATAGACTTCTCGTATTGCTCTGGCTTCCAACAAACGGTCCACTTCATCAATAACAGCGTCAACATGCTGTACAGCTGCCCTTCTTTTCTTCTGAATGACGGGCTTGTGCTGCGGGTCAACATTCAGGTGGTGGCAGATCACATTTGCATCTACTCCAGGCATTTCCTCCGGTACCCAAGCAAACACATCAACATGTTCTTTCAAGAAACCCACTAATTCGGACTCTTCCTCATCCGGCAGTGACACCCCAATTAGAAAATACCTTTCATGATCAGTTTCGTTGATCTGTATCTTCTTCAGGCCTTCCACTACTTTCTCTGCTGGATCTCTCCCAACATCCTCGACAGTCGGTTGATCTGGTACTTCAACTGTATGAACTTGGTGGGCCTTTGGAACTTTCTTAATGATGGAAATCAGGCACTGTTGTGCTGACTTTTGATTTCCCCTAATCTTCTCGATCCCGTTGGACCCTGGGAATTTCACCATCTGGTGATACGTAGAAGAAACAGCCCTCATCTTATGTAACCAAGTCCTTCCTATGATTGCATTATAGGAGGATGGTACATCTACAACCAAGAAGTCTGTCCTTAGTACCACTGTTCCCGCCCGAACAGGCACCGTTACTTTCCCGAGGGGCCACACTGCACTTGCACCAAATCCAACCAAAGGTGTAATAGATTGTTCCAAATCTATCTGCTTCAACCCCAACTTCTTGATTGTGTCGTAGTACAGCACCTCTGTACAGCTCCCTGAATCTACTAAGATTCTCTCAATATCATACTCCCCGATTCGTAAGGTTATGATTAACGCATCGTTGTGAGGAATCTGGACTTCTCCCAAGTCCTCATCTGTAAAGGTTATGCTTTCGTTGGGCATGTCATCCTCTCGCCCTCTTTTGTTTCCCAATCGCATGACATGTTGGTCATGTTTGGCCTGCCTCTGGAGTAACCTTACCTCATTCCTTGTATAAGGTGCAGCCAACCCATGTATCATATGGATCACCCCTTTAGGATTCTGTTCGTAATCCAACTCCATTGCTTTCCCTTTATCTTTGGGATCCTCCTGAATGAATTCCTTAAGGTAACCCCGAGAGACTAAGTCATCGAGATGTCTCTTATACATCTCACAATCTTCGGTCATATGACCCCAGTCCTTGTGGTAACTGCAGTGCTGATTCGTAGCACGCTTTGCATTCTTATCGCCACCCAGGCTTGGGGGCCATTTAAAGTAGGGCTGATTCTTTATTCGATAGAGAATCCTATAAATTGGCTCCTTCCAGACGGTAGTGATTGAAAAGGACTTAGGATCAGGTGCCAGCTTTTCCTTGTAAGACTCTTTCTTAGCCTGCCCATATTCTTTTCTCTCTCTATAGGTCTTGGGCTCTTGCTTATCTACCCTCTTCGCTGGGGTCTTTGGCTGTTCGGCAACAACCCTGCCTTCCTCCCGGAGTATGTCATCCTCCATTCTGGCGTGTTGCTCAATTCGCTCCATTAGCCTTGCCAAAGTTTGCACAGGATGTATGTTCAATGATCGTCGTAACTCTCCCCGAACAGGCAATCCTGTCTTGAATGTGGCAATCGCATACTCCTCACTACAACTGTCTATCTCATTGAAGGTCTCCCAGTACTTCTTTGCATAGTCTCTGATCGGCTCATTGTCTTTCTGCTTCATCATTGAGAGACTTTCGAACGTTTTGGGAGCCTTTCTACTTGTTAGGAACCGAGCAGTGAACTCTTCTGCTAACTGCGTCCATCCTCGTATGGAGCGCGGTTCCAACTTATGGAACCATGATAAGGCTACCTTCCCCAGGCTTGAAGGAAACATTTTGCACATAATGGCATCATCCCCATCATGCATGAACATGGCCTGTTGATAGTGCTGTATGTGAGCAACGGGGTCCGCGTTTGTTTCGTAAAGTATAAACGTCCCATGCTTTACTCTGCTCGGCAAATGTGCATCCTGTAACCTTTTTGAAAAGGGTGATGCTGCTATATTACTCAAGGCTTGCCTTGCTGCTTCTCGTGCAGTCAAGGACCCATCTTCTCGTTTTTTGGATTCGTGGGCCACTGCCCTGTTCCAATCATTATCAGGTCTTTCGTACCTGTCCCTGTGGTGCTTTCTAATGCCTTCTTCGGGTGAGGAGCTTCGGCTTATGCTCCTCCTGTGGCGTGGGGGCGTTCTTTGCCTGACCAGGCTCCTGCTCCTTCTTTTTCGTGAAGAAACCCTTTTCTTGGGAGGAGTGGGGCTCCTGGACTTGCTCCGTCTTCTTCGTGAAGGGGCCTTTGTGTACTGCACCATGGCCAGTCCGTCCCCCCTTGATCTCCTTCTTGACAATCCAGAGTCCTCAGGATGTTCTCGGATCCGCTCTAATTCTCGGATCTCGTGTTCCCTTTTACAAATCAGTCGAGCAAATTCCTCGACTTCCTGCCTCTTTTTGTCAATGATGTCTTCATTGCTATGCACACTTTTCGAATGTGCAACCGATTCTCCCCTGTGATGGGATTTGCTCCTTCGCGTGGAGGTCGTAGCCATTCTGCCCTCCTTATTCTTGGAGTTATCGTGGATGGTAAGAGGGTCTTTGCTTGTTGTCCTCTTCTCATGCCTGCTGGTTGGCTTTCTCGGAGCACCCGGTGGGGATTTGTCTCCTCCCCCGCCAGCCTGGTTCTTATCAGTGAGCGGTGTGACTGGATCTACTTCCACCATGGTCGTATTTCAAAAGGGAACTCTTTCGTTTCCCACAGACGGCGCCAATTGTAGGTGGATAAAAACTAACAGTACCTAGAACAGCACTGAATCTTTTTCTACTCACGTGCTGGTAACTGGAAACCTAATGCTCTCGCCGGAACCCTAACCTGTAAAACAGAAAAGGGGTGAGCGCACCTTTGCCTCTTGTGGCAAAGGCCATCCGATGCCTAAGTTAGTATCACGTACTGTATAAAACCCTAATTCTCAGTAGGAAAATATGGAACAGATGCAACTTATTGCGTACCTTTTTCCTTCAGGTTTACCTTATATTTATAGATATAAGCTTGCTTGCTTCTTAAGCATCTTTCTTGCCCCAGGTCTCCTGCCTCGTACAGGAAACCTGGCTCTTCTAGGAATCTCTTGCCCAATCAACTGAGACCCTTTACTCATAGGGTCTCTCCTTTAAGAGGAATTCGTCCCATAATAGGACTGTCCCCTTACTTATCATTACTGTGTATTGGATTCTTCTTCTAGAATACCTTCTCCTGCCTTATCTCTTAAGACAACGTTTCACCAGATGACTCCATCTGTTCGGCATATACTCTTACCAGACATACTGCACAACCAAATGACTTCTTACGTCATTGGCCTACCTTGGCCGAACAGACTGTACCAACCATTGACTTCTCATGTTGTTGACCCTTCCTCGGCCGAACAGACTGTTTAATCCGGTGCCTTCTCGTAGCACCGGACCTTACCGTCGCCGTTCATCTTATATAGAATCCCATATCACTTTCCTCATTACACGGATCTGGCATACCACGTGTTCGGCTACTATTTGTATCTGTTCGGGAATAACTCCTTACACCATGCATGGCGTTTTGTTATGCAGTAGGCTGGGGAAGAGGTGCACCCTCAAATAAAATGGTGCTACTCTAGCATGCATGCACAGAAAATCAGTTTTCCTGAGACAGAAACATCTCTCACAAGTTTTTTTCGTGTAAATCCAAAGGCTTCCAAGCTTGAATGACTATTTTCTCTTCTGGAAGATCAAAGCAAGAATTTTGCATGCTAAGACAGTACCATTTCCCATTTGAGAGAAAGTTGACATGCAGCTCACTCCCAAGCGCTCGAAACTATTCCCGAGCGCTCGGGAGTGCATGCATGCCATTGCATCCCATTTTCCAGTTTGTTGCACTTTCTGATTTTCTGCATGCATGAATGTACCCTCCTAATCTTTTCAAAAGTTACAGATCTAACTGTGTAGTGGCAGGGAAGCATGGCTTGAGAGCTTGAGGCCCTATCTCAGTCTATCAAAGTCCTCTGCTGAGCCTTTAATATGTTTAAAATCATTTCTGTTTATTATTATTAGCATTATTTCCTGTTTGGACTAACAAAGCTTGCATGTTGGGTATTAGAACTCCCAAGCGCTCGGGACCACTCCCGAGCGCTCGAGAGTGAAGTCAGTGACAGATCCTCAGTTCCTGTTATCATGCATCTTATTCACTAACCATTTTATCATCCACTGTACAGTTGCACATGCATGCACTTCTTACGTGTTATAACTGCGGATATCTGAAAACTGTCTTAATGAAACAAAATCCCTTTTGAAAAATCCCACAAACGTTTAGTAGAGACCGATTTCGAATCGGGCGAGGAGGGTGCCGTAAAACCCTTCCCCCCTCGTAACATGGCTTCCGAACCCTCAAAAACGATCTCTGGTTTTCAAATTCAATCAATGGTTTTCAAAGAAAAACGGTTTCTCGGGTGACAAACCACAAATCCGGGTGGCGACTCTTCAAACTCAAAACATTTTCAAATCGATCCAAGCGAGGCGCGACACTTTTCATTGGGCTGCCCCGATCCACCCGGGGCTGTGGTAGCCCACAGTGGCGACTCTGCTGGGGATGTTTAATTGATACTTGAGGAAAAGTTGGTTTGTTGATAAAACGGCCCGCTTTCCTTGAATATCAATTAAACTTGTGAGCCAAGCTTGAAAAATGTTTGTGGGATTTTCAAAGGGATTTTGTTTCATTGTCTAATTATTGTATATATATCTTGTGCAGCCCTGCTGTTGTGTTTTGGCAATCCTACCCGGCTTGCCGGTGATAGGGAATCCCGGAATGCTCAGCGACCCTCGACCGTGATGAGTCATCCCTACTGTTTGTACCGTTATTGGGTGTACGCTCAATATCGGGAGGTATACCTTGACTCTAGTCCGGGGAACCCTTTTTAAGCCAAAACCGGCCTTTGTACATGAGTAGCAAGCCATAGAACCTTCCAAATTAGGACAGGAGCCTGCAGGGTAGGATTATATGCTATATCCTGTTTACGTGTTGCATTTCATTTTGCATCATCATTCTGTCAGCCACTGTTCTCGAGACTCGCTCGCGCGGTCTTTGCGAGGTTGCCGAGACCCGATGAAGAGTCACGCTCCTTAATGCGTGTTGATCAACCATGTGAGTCCTCGAACTAAAACTCGAGGGAAACTAGAATTTTGCTAAGCCCTTGGCTAGTGTTTAATCGAGGAATTAACCAAAAGGACGAACGACGAGGGAGTGAAACTCCGTGATACCAACACCACTCAGGCTAAAAGCAAACGTACCGCTTACGCCACTTTGGTTATCGTATCGCGTTGTTCACCCTAAGTCATTCCAAACCGATGGTCGATTTGTTGACGAAATGCTGGCCGAATACTAGCTTATTTTAGCATCCTTTGGGAAGCATTGGTTCCTAAACGAGGATACACCCTAAAAGTCCGAGGATCAAGGCAACCTCCTTTAAAGGATATTCGATCGTTTTTGAAAATAAGAGTCGATGACGGTGATGATGATGCACTCATTTTCTAAAAATCATGTACATATTTCATAAAAATGTAAACAGGGACCGCGTCTAAGCACGGTTTTTGCTTTGCTGTCAGTTCTAAGCAATTGGGCCAAGGAAGAAGAACATCATACCCTCCTGGACCAGACCCTTGGGACAGAGATTGGAACGGCTTCAACTACAGGCAGATTCCGTCAGTGCATCGGATTTGAGAGTGGAAATGGATCTACTGATTGGGAACCTGAACCCAAACCCGAACCCCAATCCAAACCCGAGCGGAGGCAACCTGAACCCGAATGCTGGCAATCCGAACCTAAACCCAAACGTCAACCCAAACGGAGGTAACCCAAATCCAAACGGAGGCGAGCCAAATCCGAATCCTAACCCCATTCCTAATCCCCATCCAAACCCTAACCCAAACCTGGGAAACCTGTATGGAGAAATGGGACAGATCAGAGGGGATATCCAACGCCTGGGCGAACGCACTGACAACCAAATCGCCCAACTCATGATGATGATTACCGGAGTTGCATGACGGCTTCCACCGCAAAACCCGAATCCAAACCCTAACCCAATTCCTATCCCAAATCCAAATCCAATTCCAATCCCAAACCCAAACCCAATTCCGATTCCAAATCCAATTCCAATTCCCAACTTAAACCTCAACCCAAACCCTAATCCGAATCCGAACCCGGAGCAGCTGGTTTTTGAATTGGAAGACCCGCAAAACCCCGAGATGGCAGCAGTGCTGGCAAAGATCACCCAATTGGAGGAGTCAGTGGCGAGGAATGAAAAGATAGCGTCGACTGGCTTTGACATCAATAAGCTTTGCCTATTTCCCAACGCAAAGCTTCCAGAAAAGTTCAGACCAATCGACTTTGCTAAGTTTGACGGAACAGTTGACCCGAAGGCACACTTGACGGGATACATTGGGGCACTTTCCATGTGGGGAGTGGAGAAGGATGCTATGGCACATTGTTCTCGCAGACTTTGGTAGGACATGCTCTGCACTGGTTTACTTCACTGGATGAAAGGAAGAAGCGTTCATGGGAGGATATATGCGCGGCTTTTGTGGCGCAGTATGATTATAACATCCAGTTGGAGGTGACCACTCGTGAATTGGAGTCAACAAAGATGGAAGCAAAGGAGGCCTTTGCCGACTTCATGAAAAGGTGGAGGGCAAAGGCGGCACAGATGAAAGACAGACCAAGCGACAGGGACCAGATCCGGATGATTGTTCGGAATCTTCAACCAACTCTCGCACGGCATATGGTTATGGCTCAAGCGTGCTCAGACTTTAAAACATTCTTCGACACAGGCTTAGCCGTCGAAGAAGCAATTCAGTTGAGAATCCTTGACAAGCCCGAACCAGCCCCTAAGCCTAAGAAAGTTTACTCGGGAAACAGCAACGCCCTCTTTGGGAACTCCAACTTCACCAATCTCCCCAACACCTCCTCAAACACAACCCAAGCCGAGCCGGTGAACCAAATTGCGGCCCATACCAATCAACCCCGTACTCAACCCCCGCACTTTCGCTCAGTTCTCAGCGCCACTCTCTGCCGTGCTCGAGAAGTTGGTCGAAAGTGGCGTGCTCAAGCCACTTACCCCTACTCCCTTACCTCAAAAGCTACCTGCATCCCACAATTCTAATGCATACTGTGCCTATCACCAGAATGGGGCACCTAACCGACAACTGCTTCTGTCTCTGCCACGCTATTCAGGATCTCATAGACAACAAAACCCTCCCCATGCCACCACAAAAACCAAACACCGTCTCAAACCCGCTTCCGAAGCACTCCAATGCCCGCACTAATCATATCTCCATAAGCCAACCCTTTAACCCCAGCCATTACATCGTCCCCACCACCCAGCCCAAGCCGTTTGTCATGATACCAGCCGAAGATACAGTCTATGCACTTGAGTCCACGGAATGGGACTTCCAAAGAAGGTGGGAAGACCTGGCATAAGATTTCTTGGCAGTAGAGAACAGGGTTCTTGTCACAGGAGTATGGCCTGTGGCACTCAATGCTCACCAAGTTGAGGAATTGGAACATGGTGATTGGAGGCAGAATTGGGAAGAAATGATGGCCGACCCGTTGGTCGGGTACTCCCTATTTGCTCTGTTCTTGAAGCCTAAGCCAATTGAAGATGAAAACGAATGGGAGTGGGAGCCTGAACCCAACGGGTGGCACTGGATTGATGATTCCGACCCCTTAGATGAGACGTCATTGGCATACCTTTTTCAAGAAGAAGAAGTGGTGGAAGAAATGGATCTGATGAATCCCCGTATGTTCTCAGGGCTCACCGTCGGGACCATTGTCAACCTCACTCGAAGCTCCGATGCTCTGGACCATGTTTTCATCCCGCAGGAGTACATTATTGAGGAGTTCTTCCCCCAGCCTGTAGTCGAAATCCCCGATGACCCCGACATCTGTGTATTGGATCCTGAAGATCTTTGGGGAAAATCTGAATTGGTGAATGTGTGGATTGACGGTGAGGAACTGACTGTCAACAGGGCCATGTTGGATGAAGGCTCCCTACAGATTAGCAACAGCAACAACAACAGCAACAGTAATGTCAACTTCTGGAGTTCTCTAGAGGAAGAGAACATGTGGCGTGCTCTGGAAATGGAAACCCTCAATGAAACTTTGGAGAAAACAGCACTTGACAAAGGAAAACGCAAGGCCGACGCTTGCGACATTGACTTCTCCAATTTTTGGGAGGGTACTTGGTGGGAGCCCATTCCCAAAACAGTTAGCAATCTTACCAGGAGTGGAAGAGTCTACCAACCTACCAACCTCCAGCAGGGAAGCTCGTCTCGAGCCCCTCCGCCGCAGCAGAACAACCCCGTCAACTTGGCAAGTCCGAACGTCCCTCAAGTTCCACAAAGTAATCCTCCTAGCTCCACAAATCCTCCACCTCAACCTAACCCACCCGTCCATCTCAACCCTTTCGTGAGTTCAAACCCTAACCCCTCCCAACAACAAAATCCAAGTCTCACCACCGACCCTATTATCCAGCAACTCCAAGAAACCCCCGCTCGCATGTCTATGTGGGGAGTGCTAGCTGCATCCCGCGAGCACCGTCGCAGGCTCGTAAACACCCTTTCCAAACTCGAGGTTCCCTCTGATATTGCCCCAGAAGCTCTCATCGCCCTTATAACCCCGAACCTCACCCAGCACACCCTGTCGTTCACAGAAAAGGACCTCCCGCCGGAGGGAGCTGACCACAACAAGCCACTACACGTGACGATGAAGTGTCTCGGAAAGTGGGTCCCTGCAATTCTTATAGACAATGGTTCAGCCATTAACGTGTGCCCACTTCACACCGCTTACTGCCTGGGCCTCAAGAACAAGGACTTTGTGCCGTCGAATTTGGGTGTCCGTGCTTATGATAATACGCGCCGTGATGTTTTGGGGACAATCAACTTGGAACTTGCGACCGGGAAGTTTAAAACCACTGTCGAGTTCTGTGTGTTGGAGATACCTGCATCGTTCAACCTCCTGCTGGGGAGGCCTTGGCTGCATCGCCCGGATGTCATGGGTGTGCCCTCCACGCTGCATCAGAAACTTATCTTGGGTTTGGATTCTGGAACCCTCATCATCCATGGAGACTCAGGCATCTGTCCAAACTCCGAGGACAATTCCCCACTGCTAGAGATTATGCATGGCGAGGAAGATATTGCCATGGGGGGCTTTGCAGTTATGACCTCGAAAGTGTGCACCATTCGGGCCGAGGACGGTTTCTTGGTGAGTTCCGCAGCGTTGGAAATTATGAAAAGAATGAACTATCTACCGGGCATGGGTTTGGGACTTTATGGTCAAGGAGTCCCTGAGTTCCCTGGAAGTAACGAGCGCTTTGGTCTAAGATATGAGGCCAAGAAGAGCGATCTAGCAAAGAGGTGGCGCAATCGCGCCCGGGCTCATGCAACTGAGATGAAGCTGAAGGAGAGGGAGGCGCTGTACCAAGGAGAACCCGAGCCCTCTGTGGATCTTGAAACGAAAATGAAGTATCCGGGGTTTGAAATCTTCGCCAACGACACTTGGGAGGACGATGAAGTAGAAACCAAGGTGGAAGAGGTATCCGAGGCACTGGACTGGCTGGAGGCTTTTGGTTTGGGCAGTTTCCAACTCCTATTTGAGGGCGAGGATCCGGAGGGTACGGTCGAAGACGCTGCTGTACTTGTGCTTGGAGAAGAAGAGGAAGTTGAAGACCCTTCCAAACTCATTGTGGAGGCTGTAGGAGTTTATGATAATTGCACTTTTATTCCACATGTAACTCGCACTCACAGCACCTGCACTGAGTCTGAGTCCAAGTCCGACACTGACTCGTCGTCTAGCACAGAGTCGGAGTTTGTGCCCATTGGCCCTCCACATCGTAGTTTTTACTTTGAATTTGAGTCTACCGCTGTATTCCCCCCGTCTGATGAACTGGTTAATGAAATGAATGATGTTTTCGCTTACTTGCCGGTTTTTGAAATAAACTGTTTAGATCCCGACGATGAAGGAATAGATCTCGATGGGGACATCCCCAGGGAGATCCGTTCACTCATCGATCGCGAAAATGAAAGGCATGCTCAGCCTTTAAAAGAAGAAATAATCTCAATAAATTTGGGTGATGAGGAGAACCCTCGATTGGTTCAGGTCGGTTCCTGGCTGTCCCCCAGTGAGCTTCAAGAGCTCACAGATTTACTAAAAGAATTCAAAGAAGTTTCGCTTGGTCTCATGCGGACATGCCCGGAATCGACCCGGAGATAGTCGAGCACAGGATCCCTCTCTACCCCGATGCAAAGCCCGTTAAGCAGAAACTAAGAAAAATGCGGCCCGATTGGGTGCTTAAGATAAAAGAAGAACTCATGAAGCAAATCGACGCCGGTTTTCTAATCGTAACGGAATACCCCACTTGGGTAGCTAACATCGTTCCTGTCCCCAAAAAGGACGGAAAAATCAGGGTGTGTGTCGATTTCAGAGATCTGAACAAAGCGAGCCCTAAAGACGATTTCCCATTGCCGCATATAGACATACTCGTTGATAACACTGCAGGGCACGCTCTACTGTCCTTTATGGATGGTTTCTCAGGGTACAATCAGATTCTCCTAGCTCCGGAAGACAGGGAAAAGACCACATTCATCACCGAGTGGGGGACATACTGTTATCGGGTTATGCCATTTGGGTTGAAAAATGTCGGTCCTACGTATCAGAGGGGTGCCACCACACTGCTGCATGACATGATTCACAAGGAGGTCGAGGTGTACGTCGATGACATGATAGTAAAGGGGAAAGAGCGGAAGGACCATCTCCCAGAATTGAGGAAGTTCTTCGAAAGGATTCAGAAATACAGGATGCGTCTCAACCCTCAAAAGTGCACATTTGGGGTCACTATTGGCAAGATGCTTGGGTTCATGATCACAACTAGGGGGATTGAGGTAGACCCTTCTAAGATCAAAGCCATTCTCAAGATGGAGCCACCTCAATCCGAGAAAGAGGTCTGGTGCTTCTTGGGAAAGATTCAGTTCATCAGTCGGTTTATCGCCAAGTTGACTTTGACCTGCGAACCATTCTTTCGATTGCTCAAGAAAGATGTGAAATTCGAGTGGAACGACAAGTGTTAAAAGGCTTTCGAAGCGGTACGAACTTATCTCCAGAATCCTCCAATCCTGATGCCACCCATCCCGGGAAAACCTTTGATCCTATACTTGTCTGTCACGCCCTCATCAATGGGGTGCATGCTAGCACAAGAGGGAGAAGATGGGGTTGAAAGGGCAATCTACTATTTGAGCAAGAAGATGGTGGGAAGCGAAGAGCGGTACACTTCATTGGAGAAGACGTGTTGGGCGCTGGTATGGGCCACAAAGAAATTGAGACACTACATGCTGTCTTACTCGGTGATACTAATTTCTCGGATGGACCCTCTCAAATATCTATTCGAGAAGCCAGCACTTACCGGTAAGTTAGCACGTTGGTTGCTCTTATTGGCCGAGTTCGAAATCAAGTACGTCACCCGCAAGTTAGTGAAAGGAAGAGCAGTAGCGGAGTTTTGGCAGATCGTCCGATCGAGGAGCCAGAACACACAGAGTTTCAATTTCCTGATGAAGATGTGATGACTGCTGTCGACGAAACATGGACGTTGTACTTCGATGGAGCCGCTAATCAGAAGGGCTTTGGGATTGGCATACTACTGGTCTCACCTGAGGGGTCGCATATTCCCCTTGCTTTCAAGTTAAACTTCGAAGTCACGAACAACGAGGCAGAGTACGAAGCATGTATTGTCGGAATGGAAGCTGCATTGGAGATTGGAGTCAAAGTGCTGGAAGTTGTCGGAGATTCCAACTTGGTTGTGTCGCAAGCAAACGGGGAATGGAAGGTTAAGGATGAGAAGATGAAACCGTATCACCAGCAGCTCGACGAGCTTGTTCCGAATTTTCAAAAGGTGACCTTCACGCACGTACCAAGGATGAAGAATCGCTTTGCAGATGCGCTAGAAACTTTGGCATCCATGCTCGAACTTCCGATTGGGGTAAAGCTGAGACCTGTCATGATTGAACAGAGGGGAAAGCACGTGTACGACTATGTCATGAACATCGACGAACCAGACGATGGGCTCCCCTGGTTCCATGATATTTGGAATTTTGTCGAAAATGGGGAATTTCCTCCAGATTCAACTAAGAAGGATCGGATCGCCCTGCAGCGGCTCGCATCCCAATACATCATCTATGGTGGGAAGTTGTACCGACGATCTCCGTGCGGGGTTCACAAGTTGTGTATTCACGGCGACGAGTCGGGAGCAGTAATGGAAGAGGTGCATGAAGGTGTTTGTGGACCCCACATGAATGTGATGATGCTAGCAAAGAAAGTTCAGAGGTTGGGATACTATTGGTCGACTATGGAGACAGATTGCATCAAGTATGTGCACCGATGTCACAAGTGCCAGACTCATGCCAATCTTATCCATGTCCCGCCCTCAGAATTACATTCAATGGCGACGCCATGGCCGTTTTCCGCCTGGGGCATCGATGTTATTGGAAAAATCACTCCCGCTGCTTCCAATGGTCACAGATTCATCTTAGTGGCGGTCAATTACTTCACTAAATGGGTCGAAGCAGCTTCGTACAAGACTCTGACGGCGGTTCAAGTGGCTCATTTTATCAGGCAAAACATCATTTATCGGTATGGAGTCCCTCAAGCCTTTGTATCTGATAATGGTGTTCACTTCAAGGGAAAGGTTTTGGAGCTCTTTGACGAGTTTAAAATTCAAGTGCATCATTTGACCACTTATCCGCCGCAAACGAATGGGGCAGTCGAAGCAGCAAATAAGACCATCAAAATGATTCTCGAAAGGACTACTCAGTCGGCCAGGAATTGGCACGAACAATTACCACTAGCTTTGTGGGGATACCGGACGTCTATTCGTACGCCGACAGGGGCAACACCCTATTCTTTGGTGTACGGTATGGAAGCCGTTCTCCCTATCGAGCTAGAGGTGCCATCTCTGAGGGTCATGCTGAGTGCGGAATAGATGAAGCTGAATGGATCAGTGGAAGATTTGAAGAGCTTATGCTATTCGATGAAAGAAGGCTGCGGGCTTTGTACCACATCCAGGGTTATCAATGAAGGATTGCCCGGACATTCAACAAGAAAGAGAAGTCGAGGGACCTGCAGGAGGGAGACATGGTAGTCAAGGAAATCCGCGCGCCGGTTTTTGATTTACGAGGGAAGTTCCGACCTAAGTGGGCAGGGCCGTATATCATCAAGTCCATTCTCACCGGAGGAGCGGCCTCAATCATCGATCTCGACGGCAACGAATTCTCAAACCTTGTCAATTTGGATCAACTTAAACGGTATTACCCTTGAGAGAGCTCGCTGGGCCGAAAACCGCAAGGGCGGGCGGTCCCAGGCAAAAATTAGAGCAAGCCTGCTAGGTCGAAAACCCAAAAGGGCGGCTTAGGCAAAAGTTAAGGCAAAAAGTCGAAAAAGGCTCGCTAGGCCGAAAACCCGGAAGGGCGGTTCTAGGCAAAATTTAGAGCACGAAAAGGAGAGTGTTAATACCCGAGCGAACCCTAGCCCGAACTACGTATGGGCCTGATTCCCTTTCTCAAGGGATACGTAGGCAATCTCACACTGAGGTTCGGTCCTAAATCTCAAAAATCAAAATCCAAATTGACAAACCAGAAGGTTTTCTCATTGACACGCACGATTAATGAACCGAAAGGGGGAAACCCTTAATCAGTCGATTTTATTCAGATTATTTCTTCATTACAAGTTGAGCATGAAAATAGAAAAAACACGCAACTAAAACACATTTTTATTCCAAAAAATGGCAAAGTAAGCAATCAACATATTCTCGCTTCCACATATCTCCTTAGCCATTTGCGGTACCTTCCAGTCGAAGCAATTGAGAAAAGTGGGTCGCTTGGCTCAGTCCTACGAGCCTCCCACGATCGAACATAATTCCGAAGGCCCGGAATGGTGAAGGGAGGGAGACGAAGCACTTCAGAGCCTGCCGGCGATACTTCTTGACTAAGCCCAAACTGACGAAGGATGCGGAAAGGTGAGTAGAAAGAGAAGCCTATCAATCCAGCCACAAGCACGTGTGTCGAGCCCATGTTACTAGTGGTCATAGTGGGAAGCCTCAGCCAATGGCACCGCCAAACGATGTCATCTTCCTCCGCAGACGCAAGGAAATCAGCCCAGTCATCTTCATTACTATACATTGCTAGAAAAGGACGGTTCCATCCGTTTGCTCAATACCACCAATCATTTGCCGGGGGTGTCAGCAAACTCAACTTGTCGCAAAGCCACATCTATCCAAAAAGAGAAAAAACAAGTAAGGAGCCAGATAAAGCCTAAACTGAGCGTTGAGGTAAAATGAATGTGAGAAATAGAAAAAGGAGAGATGAGTGAGGTCCCTAACCTGCAGCAACAGCGGGCTACCACCAAAAACCCTTGTGCGACCTGCATGGACAGCATCCAACCCCATCAAGGTTTCAGCAAGGACCAAGGGTGCAACGTCTTTGCGAGCCTCGATCTGAGTAGCAACTCCAACCAATAGAGAACTGGGCTGACCAACAGGCGGAACTAGCAGGAAAGCCGCCAAAAGGCAGATACAGCAAGCTGTCATCCGACGACCTTGATACTCGAAATCCGTCAAGTCTCCGGGTGGACTGAATCTCTCGTACAGCTGCACGATATTGATGGCATTGCCCCGGGTCAAAAACTTAGCAACGTTCCCGGTGACACCCAGCTTGGCCTTTAGAATGTTCTTCATGCTCTCCCTGAGCATTGGAACAATTGGCTCGGTGGAGTCGTGACTCCCAATGTAAGCATGGAATTCCTCGACGGTGGGGCATAGCTCTTGAGAACCAAAGCGAAAGACATGCACTTCGGGATCCCAAAAGCGCACCGCCGCATGTAGCAAGACAAGACGGATTGCGATCTCCCGGAGATGCCGGAGAGCGTAAAGTCGGTGTCCTCGGAAGTTCAGCCAGTCGATGCCTTGGAGGCTGTCCAACCAGGGATGGAGCAAGGCTTGGTTTAGCAAGGCCATGAGGGGAATGGGTTTTTGGAAGGAAAAAGGGTTTTTGGAAGGAGAAGGATAGAATGAGGTGTGAATGAATTGCCAAAGCAGGAGCTCTCTATTTATAGAGGTCTGGAGGATGCAATACAAGCTCTCACCAGCCTAGGAACTCTTCAAGCTCAACATTTTCAAGACAATTTTAAAAATTCAAACTTTGGAAATTTGAAAAAATGTTGGAAAAGCCCAAGCCTTGCTTTGGAAAGTTGTTTCTGCTGGGAAACAGATGGTGCAAGGTTACAAGACGTCTTGGAAGTGTGCATGCAGAGGAAAAGGACATGGGAATAGCTGGTGAGTGGCATTGGGAAGCAACACTGGCCTGCCAATGACAGCAGTCCCGAGCGCTCGGGAGTGAAGTCCCAAGCGCTCGAGACCACTCTCGAGCGCTCGAGAGTGCTGCTGTTTTCAGCAGTTTCTGATTCCCAACATTCCAGCCCCAGATCAATGCCGCAAATACATTCAGCTCAAACTAGAAGGTTCTCAACATGTTCCTAAAGGATACAGCAGTTTCCGTTACGTGTTTTCTCGTATATTTGTTATTGTTCCTTGAAAAATACAAAAATTCCCAAGGTTTTCGTCCCTCGAGTATGTCGAATTCCATGTAACACGTGTTTTATTGGATCTAGTGACGCGTATAAGTCACAATGTGCATTAGTGACTGTATGGCATGTTCGAACGCGCATCGACATTCTTAGTTCAAGTTTTTGTCGTTCAATCGTCCCAAAATCATTGTTTTCGAATACATGTGTGTGTCGACCCTTATGTCGTGGGTATTTTGGTCATTCTAGCGGTCCTCACAAGTCACGACACTCAGCGTCAACTGCACAATGCACTTGTTCATGGTCAAAAGCCCTTAAATCTAAATTGCATGTTCGATCGCTCAAAAATTGGCAGTTGTGTGTCGATGTCGAGTTTTCGTTCTTACTTTGAGAGTATCGGTCGAAATTCGCGTGCTCTTTACTTTCTTTTAAAGCTAGACGAATATATTTCATAAAATACAATTCTTTAAGGGAGTGCAAACGAATGCGAAAAGAGCGAAATGCAAATTTTCATAAATAAATACAGTATTTACAATGAGTAAGGAAGGATGTGCAGAAGCTGGGGCAAATACGCGTCCAATCCTAACTACCGGGGCACGCAGGCCCAAAACAAAATCAAGGCACGCAGGCTAAGAAGCTACAACTACGTTGGCACGCAGGCCCATGTACGAGAAAGCTAGCAAAGCAAAAACCTATGACTCAGACACGACGAGTCCTCTTTCGCTGGTGGCCCTCGGGCTCCGTGCTCTCGCTCTCATCGCCATCATCGCCGTCGTCGTCACTTGGAGAACCAGAAGCAGTCTCTGAATCCGTCGTCCCTAAAACATGCGACTCAGAAGACTCCTCTGTCCCCTCCTCCTCCTCTGTGTCCTCCTCTGGCTCCGCGTGAGCGAGTCCCCGCTGGGACACCACCCTAGGAACAACCTCGAACTGTCTAGCCTCCGCAGCGGGCCGCGACGCGCTCTGTGTCCCTCGTCCTCGTGTGCTAGCGGAAGCTGGGGAGCTCGTGGTAGCCTGAGGTCGTGCCCTAGCTGAACGTCGTGGCTGCATCTGCATATCACAAACATGCGATCACTTTTATACATGTTTAAAATTCAATTGATTCATTGCAGTACTATACATGTATGCATTTTTATATACCTGTGGGGCAACAGGTGGAGCCGACTCAGGGGCAGGTCTAGTCTGCAGGGCCCTCCCTCTCGCACACCCCTTCAGCAGCTGGCGCATCCCCACCATCAGCATGATAGCCCTCTCAGCCCATTCTCGTGGCACCTGTAATGTTCAAACATCAGAAACATGCAAACAGGAAATGTTCAAATCAATGAGAAGTGTGAACTTGCTTATACCTGGGCAGGAAGCCGCATAGGCGGCTGCGGGAGGCGCGGGACGTCTATCACCTCCCGTGCACCACTAGGCCCGGACACTCCTATCGTCCACTCCAGTGTAGGTAGCACTGTCGAACCTGAGGCCTCTGCGGTCTCTGGGACCCTCGTACCGCTGTCCCCTCCACCCGGTGGACTGACACCTCACCCCACAGCAGGCAGCCTACCACCTCGTCCCCTCCCTCGTGCGGACCGGCCGCCGTGGCCCCGCACTCCAGCCTCTCCTTCGGCACCGGGACCTCGTCCTCCCTCGGCTATACGCCGCTCTAACTCAGCCTCCACCCCTAGGCTCGTAGCCAGGTACTGGCCTACGTAAGCCGCGTAGTCCAAACTACGTCGTAGGTGCCGCTCCAAGTCAGTGTCAGGCACCGTGTACTGCCCCAGCTCCGCAAGGGTGTACGTCCCCGTCCTCTGCATGCGTGGAGGAAGAGGCCCGGGTACCACGAACGCTGGAAGACCGAGCGGCTGCCGAGTCACTCGATCTCCCAGGTACCACTGCCAACCCAGTGGGCACTCCAGCAGCACCCTGCTCCGTGTCACCTCCCGACTCCTGGGTAGGAACTCAGCCTCCACCCTCGACCACCTATCCCAGTGAACTTGCACGTCGAATTTGGAAGCATCAATAAAAGCATATGTCGAATACAGGAAAGAGAAATGGAATGAAAGCAAATCATACCGTGACTCCGGTCAGGTTATCCAGCCAACGTCGGAAGGTCATCACCTCCCCTCTCTTCTCCTTGGTCCTCCTGTAGGCCTTGCTCCACGCAAGCCCACGAGGGAGCAAACCAGGATCCCGGCATGTGTTCTCGGGCGGGAACATCCCGAGAACCTCGTAAGCCCAAAGCTGCAATTTGTTAAGTTCAGGTCAATTCAATTTCAGTTTTGTATGCAATCCTTAAGCAATGCAAAGTAGTATTAAAGCAGTAATTTCAAGCCATACCTCAATGATCCTCAAGTAACCACTGACTGTGTTGCCCACTCCGCGTGAGGCAGCTCCCAGGAAGCAGTAGAGGGTGCACAAGGCACCCCCTCCCCAGTCGAACCGCCCTGCGGTCCTCAGGTCAACTAGGCCTGCCAGGTAGCAGAGGTGCACCCGCGACCGCCTAGTCGGGTACAGAGAAGCCCCGAAAAGGTAGAGCAGGTACACCCGGGCCATCCTCGCTGCTTCCTCGTCGTCGGCGGGCTCGTGGTCCCAGTACTCCACGAACTGCCCGTACGCCGCCATCCCTTCGCTGTGCCGTGGGACCCTCCCGAGGAACCACCGCAGAGCTGCGTCATCTAGCACCAGGCCCGAGTCGTAGGGGATCGGCTCTCCTCCTACTCTCAGTCCCGTGATCGCTGCGAAGTCGAGAGGGGTCAGCGTCATCTCCCCGAATCGGAGGTGGAAGGTGTTGGTGGTATCCCACCACCTCTCGGTCAGCGCCGTGAGCACGGCGCGGTCCACCCTCACCGATGTCAGCAGCTGGATAAATGGTCCGAATCCCGCCGCCTCCACCAACTCTCTTACTCTCTGGGGCAGCGCCCTGAAGTACTTCAGCGAGCTAGCCGAGCCTCCATGGCCGTACACGTCCGTCGTGCGCTGTTTCAACAGAGTAAAGAAATAGCATTTCAATCAACATAGCATTTTACAGCAATTTAAGTGTCGAATTTAAAGTTTCAAGTTGTCAAAAGTTTACCGTGGTCCAGCCCGTAGAGATGTGCGAGTCGCGGTCTCGGAGCAGTAGGTCCTCTGGGTAGTCAGCCCGAGCAGGGGTGTAGCTCTCCATCCCCACCGACTCAAAGAAGTGAGTCCGCGCAGCGTAGGTCGCGGCCGTGAACTCGGGGCGCCTCCCTCCCAAGTAAACTCTCACATCGTCAACCGCGGTGACCCGTGCCTCAGCCGCTGCCTCCGGCCTCTCCATCTCCTCTACTAGCTCCTCCTCAACCCCGACTCCTCATGCGTCCGACGCCCCCGCGCCGCTCAATAAAGCCCCTAGCAGGAGCGCCAAAACCTGGTCCTCCGTAGTCTCAGCGTCCCTCAACACAGCTGCAACCCCCGAGTCGACACCAAGCACGGCTAGAAGGTCCTGTGGCTCCGCAGAGTCCAGGAAGTCCCCCTCCTCGAAAGGAACGGAGCATGAGGCCCCGATCCTGCTGTCGCTTCCCCTCGGTGCCGCTGCCGTCGACCTCAAGGGAGGCGTGGCCGTGACGCGAACACCCACCACCACCTCGTCAACCTGTCCCTCGTCGCGGGCCTGATCCGCGGCCGCGAACAATTCCTCCATGGTAGGAGTGGGAGGAACGCTCGCGACACCACCCTGGCTGCCCGTGGCATCCCCGCCGCCGTTGGTCCGGCTCCCGCTAATATCGTGCTCAGCCGTGACCCCTCTAACATCCCCAACCACTGTAGAACTCCCCCGGGCCTCTCCTACCGCCGTAAGATCGCCACCAACGCCACCCACTGCCGCCGTGTCCTCACTGGTAATCCCATCTTCCCTGGCCTCACTTCCTCCACCACTTGCTTCACCCAACGCCATCTCAACCATCGCCGCCGCCACGTCGTCGCCGGACGTAGCAACACCGCCGCAGGCCTCACCCACCGTCCCCTTCTCCTCGGTGTTGGCCATTGCCCTTCTTTCTTCTTTCTGAAGCCTCCTCTTCCCCCTAATTCGAACTTCCTGGCACACAACCGCCCAGTCGAAGATCGAAGAAAGTTCGAGATTTTGAAATCGGTCCGTGGTTCTCAGGAGAGAGACAGATGATTTTCAAGAGAGAGAGGGAGATCGTGGGAGAGTTTCTGGTAAGGAGTGTGAGAGAGGAATCGTCGAAGGTCAGGAGTTCAGAAAAGCCGTACGTCGCCTGGTTCTCGAGCGCTCAGATTTGGGGGTTTTAAACCCCAGACCTGGAAAAGGAAGACGAAGGAGTGGCGGGCCCCAGTCGCAGTCCCAAGCGCTCGACACCACTCCCGAGCGCTCGGGAGTGGTCCCAAGCGCTTAACTCTATTTTTCAGACACCGTGCCGAAATGTTTGATTACCTGTTCATTCCACTTTTTGGTGATAATTGCAATGTCGAGGCTTTTTACAAAATCAATCTCAGTCCTGTTTTCGGTTCGTACCAATACAAAGCAATTGGCCACGAACTTCAGTCGATTATCCGCATTTGATTCACGTTTAAAATTTGGTACTTTATGTCGAAGTCGATCAAATTATTTCAACCATTTCACTTTCGCTGTAGTCGAGGAACATTCTATCATTGCTTCGTTCGCCGAACAGAGCAACAGGTGGAGTTTCCTTGCATTCATCTTATCAATGTCTTGTCGATGATTACTTTCTTGTGCATGCATAACACGTGTTTGCATTTGCCCCAAAGAACTACGCTGGTCTGATCGCTGCAGAAAATGGTATGTAGGCAGTCCAAAAGGACACGACCCCGCGCATTGAATGTTGGTGTTTTCACTCGCATTTGTATTTTGAATTAAGGATTTGATTTGGCTCGAATTGGGCTGTCTCAATCTTTGGACGGCACTCATATCCAGACATGATGCCGAGTGTCGCCCAAAGAGGGGCAACTGTATACACCCCAATTTGAACTTGTCAAAATTCCTTGATTTGTGGCCCGGAGGCTCCCCGATGATGATTTTGGATTAAGACAAGCCTCGTACCAATTGGAATTTTGCTCCTTGAAGGATTTGAAAAGGAAATAAAAATGGTCAAAATCATTTCCAAGCGCTTGGGAGCAGTCCCGAGCGCTCCAAACCATTTTTCAAAAACACTGGCTGGGCTTACTCTCAAGCGCTCGAGTCTTCAGTGCTGACCAATGGGTGGCAGGGCTTCCCACTACCCATGCAACTCATCATTACAGATCTCTTGAGCCAGCTGAAGCCCAGTCTATACTCAACCTCAGTCAGAGATTTTCTGGCCAGGAGATTTTCCCTTTTAAAATAATGTTTTATTCAAATCCATTTGATTTTGCAGACCATAGGTTATTTTCCCTATAAATACAACTTGTTCTCAGCTGGAGAAGGGGAGCACAAAATTTTCTCTCTCTTAGAATTCTCCTCGCCTCTCACTCTTGCTCAAAGCAAGAACTTCAAAATTCACATTTCAACTTCAAGTCTCAAAATTTTTCAAAAATCTCCAAGAAAAAGGGCAGGAATCTAGAACATTACAAGCTTCTGATTTCTGGTCTTCTTTCTCACTGCATTCATTTTCAGAAAACCATTCAAGAAGTCAAGTTTCACCCAAAGGTAGAATCCCTTTTCTTTCCTTGATATCAAATAGGCTGTTTTTCCTTTTGAGGGGGGTCTCTCAGCTTGACCCAGTCTTCAATACTGGGTGCATGGTTGGGAGACCTTAGTGTAAAAGCAAGAGCAAAGGGGTACAAAAAAAAATGTTTTCTTAAAAACCTTACTGGAAACACTCTCAAGCGCTCGAGAGTGCTCCCGAGCGCTCGGGACTGTTTCCAATCCCATGCACGGCGTTTTGTTATGCAGTAGGCTGGGGAAGCGGTGCACCCTCAAATAAAATGGTGCTACTCTGGCATGCATGCACAGAAAATCAGTTTTCCTGAGACAGAAACATCTCTCACAAGTTTTTTTCGTGTAAATCCAAAGGCTTCCAAGCTTGAATGACTATTTTCTCTTCTGGAAGATCAAAGCAAGAATTTTGCATGCTAAGACAGTACCATTTCCCATTTGAGAGAAAGTTGACATGCAGCTCACTCCCAAGCGCTCGAAACTATTTCTGAGCGCTCGGGAGTGCATGCATGCCATTGCATCCCATTTTCCAGTTTGTTGCACTTTCTGATTTTCTGCATGCATGAATGTACCCTCCTAATCTTTTCAAAAGTTCCAGATCTAACTGTGCAGTGGCAGGGAAGCATGGCTTGAGAGCTTGAGGCCCTATCTTAGTCTATCAAAGTCCTCTGCTGAGCCTTTAATATGTTTAAAATCATTTCTGTTTATTATTATTAGCATTATTTCCTGTTTGGACTAACAAAGCTTGCAGGTTGGGTATCAGAACTCCCAAGCGCTCGGGACCACTCCCGAGTGCTCGAGAGTGAAGTCAGTGACAGATCCTCAGTTCCTGTTATCGTGCATCTTATTCACTAACCATTTTATCATCCACTGTATAGTTGCACATGCATGCATTTCTTACGTGTTATAACTGCGGATATCTGCTAACTGTCTTAATGAAACAAAATCCCTTTTGTAAAATCCCACAAACGTTTAGTAGAGACCGATTTCGAATCGGGCGAGGAGGGTGCCGTAAAACCCTTCCCCCCTCGTAACATGGCTTCCGAACCCTCAAAAACGATCTCTGGTTTTCAAATTCAATCAATGGTTTTCAAAGAAAAACGGTTTCTCGGGTGACAAACCACAAATCCGGGGGGCGACTCTTCAAACTTAAAACATTTTCAAATCGATCCAAGCGAGGCGCGACACTTTTCATTGGGCCGCCCCGATCCACCCGGGGCTGTGGTAGCCCACATCCCCCCTTTCTACAATTCTCCAGATATCATAAAACCAAGGGTGACCATCATCGGGCTTGTTAATGATAATGACATGCTGGTACACCGGGGTATCCCTTTGCTCGATCACAATTGGCCTTAGCTTTACACCGATAGGGATTTCGACCATGGAGGCCAATGTCGCCAAGGCATCGGCGAATTGATTTCTGAGTTTGGGGACATGAGTGAAAGTTACTTTACTAAAATGGGGAAAGAGATCTTCAAGATCTTGATAGTATGGCTTTAACTTTTCTTCCTTGACCTTCCAATCACCGTTCGCTTGAGAGACAACCAAGTTTGAGTCTCTCACAACTTCCAGTTTTTCTATGCCAATTTCAATGGCTGCTTCCATGCCTACAATACAAGCTTCGTATTCCGCCTGATTATTGGTGACCTCGAAGTTAAGCTTGAATGCAAGTGGGATATGCGACCCATCCGGTGAAATCAATAGCACACCGATCCCAAATCCTTTCTGATTGGCCACTCCATCAAAATACAACCACCACACGTCTTCGGCCACGGTGATTATGTCTTCATCAGGGAACTTGAATTCAGCATCTTCCCCTCCTTCGACTGGGCAGTCGGCCAAGAACTCAGCGACGGCTCTTCCCTTTACTGACTTTCTGGTGACGTACTTTAATTCAAATTCTGTTAGCATCAATAGCCACGGTGCCATTCTTCTCGTGAGCGCCGGCTTCTCGAACAAGTACTTCAAAGGATCCATCCGGGATATCAACCTTACCGAGTAGGCCAGCATGTAATGTCTCAACTTTCTGGAAGCCCAAACGAGCGCCCAACATGTCTTTTCTAATGGAGTATAGCGTTCTTCGGATCCGACCATCTTTTTGCTAAGGTAGTATACAGCTCTTTCAACCCCATCGTCTCCTTCCTGTGCCAGCATACACCCCATGGAAGACGGAGTGACTGACAAGTATAGGATCAAAGGTTTTCCTGGTACTGGTGGCATCAAGACTGGCGGATTCCGTAGATAAGCTTTGATGGCCTCGAAGGCTTGCTGACATCTGCCGTCCCATACAAACGGTATTCCCTTCTTGAGCAGGTGAAATATGGGTTCACATGTTGAAGTCAATTTTGCAATAAACCTGCTGATGAACTGTACTTTGCTGAGGAAACTCCTTACATCTTTCTCTGTCCGCGGTGGTTCCATTTCCAGAATGGCCTTAATCTTTGATGGATCGACTTCGATGCCACGAGTGGTGATCATAAACCCAAGCATTTTCCCTGTAGTGACTCCGAACGTGCATTTAGCCGGATTGAGGCGCATCTTGTATCTCCTTATTCTTTCGAAGAACATTCTGAGTGCGGGTAAGTGGCCTTCTCGCTCCTTTGCCTTAACGATCATGTCATCAACGTAAACCTCCACCTCTTTATGAATCATGTCATGTAACAAGGTTGTAGCAGCTCGCTGATAGGTGGAACCGGCGTTTTTCAACCCAAAAAGCATGACCCGATAGCAATAAGTTCCCCATTCGGTGACGAACGTGGTTTTCTCTCGGTCTTCTAGGGCCATGAGAATCTGGTTATACCCTGAAAAACCATCCATGAAAGAAAGCAAAGCGTGTCCCGCGGTGTTGTCAACTAGCACATCAATATGTGGCAAAGGGAAGTCATCCTTGGGGCTAGCTTTGTTTAGGTCCCTAAAGTCCACACAGACCCTGATTTTGCCATCCTTTTTCGGAACGGGAACAATGTTTGCGACCCATTGGGGGTATTTAGTTACCATTAGGAACTCAGCATTGATTTGTTTAGTTACCTCCTCTTTTATTTTAAGCACCCAGTCGGGCCTCATGCGTCTCAGTTTTTGTTTTACTGGTTTTGCGTCAGGATAAAGAGGAATCCGGTGTTCTACGATTTCAGGATCGATTCCGGGCATATCAGCGTGCGACCATGCAAAAACATCTTCGAATTCTTTTAGCAAATTTACAAGAGCCTGGCGCTCTTCTTCTGACAGCGCGGAACCGATCTGAACTACTAGGGGATTCCCTTCATCCCTCAAATTTATTGAAACAACCTCTTGTAACAACTCTGATTTTTACTAAATAAAAATTTCGTTGTTATTCGTTAATCATTCTAGTGACTTGATAATCTCCTTTTAAGTTTCGATAATCCGTCATGATTAGATTCCTCGATAGGATCATTTTTCTAAAGACTAGTATATTGGTCTATTTTCCTAATCTGCCAAGCGTAAGCTTAGATTATATTCTTGACTGGAAATCCTATTTAGCAAGCCTAGTTAGCTTCTAACCTAAACCATGGAGTCAACCTAATTAAACCTTTGACTTCCTTGAACCATTTGAACCTTTTGATCTCTTGAACCCTAAGTGAACCCTTTTGACCAAAGTCAACATTTGACCTTTGACCTTTGTCCATTGGTCCATAATTGTTAGGATAATTATTATCTAGTGGGTAATAGGACTAGAACAAGAATATATTAGTTTATTTGTTGTCTAGAATCCCATGGGATTTCCCCATTAAAGAATTAGAAGAGTATCTAATATAATATAGGATTCTAAGATTCTCTATGTACAAATATTATATTATAAGGAGATATGTGTCAAATTGGAGTATTTTAATAGGGAATTTTGACTAGATATCTACCCAGATCTTCTTGTACTTGCTTTAATATTATAATAGGGTACCAGTGCACTTACCCCAATATAATATAGAGATAGAAAACATGTGTTTATTTCATTAGTTTATTAGGAAATTCTTATTCTTCCAAAATCCCTTTTGTTTATTAATTCCTTGTACTTCCTAAATCTATTAGATAGATATATATCTAGTTAAATATATATATAAGTAGTACAAGGGAGAGAGAGAGAGAGAGAGATTGCTGAGAGAGATAGGAGAGAGAGAAGCAAGATTTTGTGTACTCTTGATCAATCTTTCAAGCCTAGCCAAGTACCATGATCTTATTAGTTTATCTACCAACATGTGCCTAATCCATTAAAGTATTAAGATAGGTTTATGTCACCCTAGAATCCTAGGTTATATTTTATAAACAACATGTGCCAATTGACATAGTTTATTAGGATATCTTGACCTAGAAATCTAGGAAGATCACCAAAGTACTAGAGTACTTTGTACCAAGAGAGAGAGAGAGAGAGGGAGAGAGAGAGGCTGAGAGAGATGGAGGGAGAGAGAGAGAGATGGCCGAATGGAGGGAGAGAGGGAGAGTGTGATGTGTGCTAGTGTACCATGCAAATCTAGTCCAATCTTGGCCAATCTTCCTACATCATCTTGTACCACCAAAATCTAGGGTTTTTCTTGCACATGTTTAAACTAGGACAACCATATCTAGTATTCTAACTATTTAAGGTACTAGACAAGACAAAAACCCCATAGAATTACTTAGATTTTGTCCTAAAATGGAAATAAAGAAAGGGGAAGATCTTAGTAGCCTTTCATAGCCTAGGATATGACAAGATATGGAAGAAATCCATTGGATATAGAGAGAGAGAGAGAGAGGGCCGGCCATGTTGGAGGAGAGGGAGCCAAACTTTTGCCTATAAATAGCATCCATTCCTTTCATTTGAACTCACACCTTTCATTGCTCCAACTTCTCTCTAGAAAGTCTTGTGTTCTTAGCTTGTTCTTGAGTGTTCTTCCTTGTTCTTGAGGTTCTTCATAAGTTCTTCAAGAAACTCTTCTAGTACCGCCACTAAACCGCCACTCGACCACCCCATCGATCCAAAAAGTCAAGTAGTGTTAGTCAAGATTTAGTTTCGAGAGAAACCATTCTCTTTCAAAGCTACCGGAAGCCATTCTTAAGCCGTTACTCCGTCCGACCGTCGACGTACTTTCCGTAGTCTTCCTACCGCCAAGAAGAACGGTAGATATTCTATATCTACTTTCCTTACGTATATGTAGACTATTCTATACCTTCTAAACCTAAGTATAGATGATTGTGCGTTCATGTAGATTATCCTAAATCTACTTCTCCTAAGTATACGTAGATAGATCTTAACCTCTATTTTTAAGTATAGATATGTTATGTAGAAGAATCTCTATTTATTTCTTAAGAATCGATGATTGCATGATGACGAGATTATTCCATAGACATGATAGTTTAAGAAGAACGGTAGATATTCTATATCTACTTTCCTTACGTATATGTAGACTATTCTATACCTTCTAAACCTAAGTATAGATAATTGTGCGTTCATGTAGATTATCCTAAATCTACTTCTCCTAAGTATACGTAGATAGATCTTAACCTCTATTTTTAAGTATAGATATGTTATGTAGAAGAATCTCTATTTATTTCTTAAGAATCGATGATTGCATGATGACGAGATTATTCCGTAGACATGATAGTTGAAGAATTTTTTATAATCAAATGTTGTCTTGAACTTTGAAAGGAAGAATGAATTTTAAAAGAGAATGATCGTAGCTTAATCTCAAGTATTCTTTTTTTGATCTTAAAATAATTGTGAGTATGAATATGTGTTACTTGACTACTTGTTGCTGATAAAGCATAAGTGGTCTACCACTCCAAAGGTGTCCGTACATGTGGCACTATGCTTTACCTTGCGTGATTAGTTGTTGAGCATGATGATATGATAAAATGAGCATGACACTTATTATAGAGTTGAATAATCTTGCTAATTTAGTTTCAAGATTTCGATGATTGTATGTAAAGTCTTACCGCCGAGTCTATGCATGATGACGTGACACGAAAATCGAGAAAGGTAGAAACATGACACCTAGGTTGTGAAAAAGGCGTGGCCTTGAAAAATATTTTTGAAACTACATAATGACTAAGGAAGCCATTATGGGAGTTGTGCATGTGTGTGTGTGTGCTAATGGGAACCCGGGACGGCGGAACCATTGTGAGGATACTCGGGAGATCGGAACGGCGGAACCGAGGTTGGGTGTGTTCCCATGGGAATCCGGAACGGCAGAACCATGGTGAGGTATGGCTTGGTTATCCGTGGAGAGGAGCCAATGCATGATGTGTGCCAATGGGAACCCGGGACGGCGGAACGATTGTGAGGATACTCGAGAACCCGGAACGGCGGAATCGAGGTTAGGTGTGTTGAAAACGGATTTTCGAAATGTTGTTTTGGAAGTGTTAATGAAGTGGAAAATGGTGACACGGTCTACGATGAGTCGCGTAGGAGAAACACGAAAAGGCATGAAACCAACGATAGAAAGATAGCGAATATGGGTGTGTGATTGTTAATTGTGTCGTTATATGAGCATGAGTAAATATCTTTGCGCCTCTTGTTGTAAGTTAAGGGTTAGTGGGTATGGTTTACTCTATTGGGCTTTGTAAGCTCATGGTGTTGCCTTTGGTGACCCTGGCATATTATATTGGTGGCGACGCCGGTATAATGTGTCAGACCTCTTAGATGAACAGGGTGAGATGTACACTTTGGAGGCTTTTGGAGCCGAAGAGCTGGCTAGGATGGAAGAGCAGGCGGAGCTGTAGTTAGGAACCTTAGTTTCCCCCCTTATTGAATAAATGTACGCCTTGTGAGACTATTGATGTAATAATGAGCCAGACTCTATTAGTTTTTATTAAATAAAATGTTTATTTAACGTACCCGAAAATGGGGGCGTTACACCTCTTCTTTTACAGGCTGAGCATGCCTTTCGTCTTCCCTTTCGATTAGGGACCGAATTTCTTTAGGGATTTCCCCATCGAAATCGATCTCTTCATCATCAAGATCGACACAATTTATTTCACAGTCAGGAAAGTAGACGGAACTAGATTCATTTATTTCATCATAAGCAGAGGCCTCGGGGGCACCATACATATGGGTAGACTCGAATTCAAAATACAGACTCTGAAGAGTTGGGCCAAGAGACACCGACTCAGACTCAACAGACTTAGAAGACTCAGAAGACTCGGAGGACTCTAAAGACTCAGATTTGGACCCGGGCTCATGACCGTCCTCCACCGATCTTTCCTCATCCTTAGCATCCCTGGCTACCTTTTCTGCTAGCAGAGCGGTGATTTGAGCTTGGAGGTCGTCGCTAGTGGCGTAGACACCTCCCAAACGGGGCATCGCCATACAGATTGATCACGTTGTGTTTGCTCGATTGGCTGCTCACTTCATAAACCAAAATCATGGACATTCCCATGGCTAGGAACATCGCCACATGATAACGGTTATCATCAAATAGAGTCGCCACCCAATTTATTAAAACCGGGAAAACAGATAGAGATTCTGGATACGGGAGCCAAAAATACAATAAGGGGAAGGTGTTAGGCACCCCTCTTTGCCCAGTCGTGAGACTGGCCCATAATCATTCAACATAAGACGTATAGATGCTTTGTTTAATTCCAACACATAGTCTATTTAGTTATTCCTTTAAATAGTAAGCAAAGTGAGCCAGTGCGATAATTGAAGCATGCATTCAGAAAGCAGAGAAAGCAAATAAACTGTCCCAGGAGATTGATTACTCGGCCGGTGAATAGATGTCACGGCCGAGTAATCACACTGGTTTGATGTACCGGCCAAGGGATCGAAGCCCCGGTCAGTGTTCTTCCTCACACCAGACAGAAAGATTAACGGATAATCACAATGCTACGGTTAGTCAAAAATTCAATAAATTAAGACAAACCAGAGGCCGTTGGGCCTCACCACCTTGATCCCTCAGTTGCTTGATTGCTTTGGATTGGGTGAGATTGATTGATTGCTTGATCGAGAACCCTAGGGTTAGGGTTTGAACTTCGGGGTTTAATCGCCGGATTGACGGCTGCCTTCGGAAGGTTAGGGCTTTTGGAGTATGGGATTGAGAGAGTATTTGCGCAGAGCTTTGAGGCTTGAAAGAGTGTGAAGGTATATGAATTTCGTGTGTTTATTTTGGAGTCCAAAGGCTCCTTTATATAGGCATAGGGATGACTCACTCCGGCCAATCAAATCATGAGATGGCAATTGCAATTGCAATGCATCTCTAACTCTACGTCGTGATCTCTGAGCGTAGCCCGAACGCATCGGGAAGGTAGTGTAGTTGGATCAAACCAAACGTCTGACAGAACGTTCCAGAGTCTGGAAAAAGGTCGATCTGGCGGCCGAGTAATAGATCACACGGCCGAGGAATGGATGTCTCGGCCGAAGGATAGATCTTGCGGCCGAGGAATTGATCTCTCATGGAGATTTTGCTGGCAACAGGTTGCTCGGGTGAGGAATTGATGTTTTGGCCGTTAGATCGATGTTACGACCGTCAGATGGATTCTCCTAGGCTTCTGTATTTCTGTCTGAAAGGCTGTATGGCTTTGAATTGGGTCCTCTAAGTGGCTCAAAGTTCTCACCGAAAGTCCTAAGGTCCTCAAGGAAGCAATCAGCAATCATTGTATCCATTTCATCATCGAGATTGTCCCAAGGTGGGACTTGAAATAATCGTTAGGCCAAATTGGGGTGTCTACAGATGCCCCTCTTTGACTGAACTCAGACAGATCGCGAGACATGTTTGAGTAAGAGTCAAAGCTATAAAAAACAACTCAATTTGGTCCAACCACTATTCCAAGGGGTTTTCGAAAAAGGTTTTGTTGTGGTCGGGCCGGGAGGCTGCCTACGTATTCCACAAGGGAAATTCAGACCAATCGTAGTTCGGGCAATAAAGAAAAGTAAAAAGTTTGGAGGGTTAGAGACAAAAGACGTACCTTAGGGCTTAAAAAGTGTGACGTACCTAGAGTGAGCCAGGGTTTTGGCGGAAGATAGTTGAAGGAGCGCAGGGCTGCCTGGGGAGCTTTTGCGGAAAGCTTCCTTAGTTATTTTGGGGTAGATCAGTACACTGCAGGTGCGTTTGCTTTTCTTGATCATCCTTACTTTGACTGAAAGGAGCTCGGTAGAGTAGCCTATCCTTGCGAATGAGCTGGAAGGGATTGATGTAATGGGGTGGAATCCAAACCATCTGCTGGGATGAGTTGGACGCCGGTTGTTTTTGAGATGTGGGGGGCGCAGGGCCAGTAACTGGAGCACGGTGCTTTGGTGATGAGGAAACCGAGGCACGGAGCCGGTTGTAGTCATGAGGCGAGAGCCTGGAGAGTGATGGAATCGAGGCGTGGAGCCTGTTGCAATCTTGAGGCGAAGGCCTAAGGAGATTGGATAGGACCGAAGCGCGGAGCTGGTGTTGATCATAAGGCGAGAGCCTGAGGTGATTGATAGGACCGAAGCGCGGAGCTGGTGTTGATCACAAGGCGAGAGCCTAAGGTGATTAGATTGAGGCGTGGAGCCTGCTGTGTTATGAGGCGGAGGCCTGAGGTGAGCTTAGAGCTTGATGGGACCGAAGCGCGGAGCTGGTATTGATCAGGATGAGAGCCTGTGGTGTCAGAGCTTTGAGCTTGACGTGATGAACCGAAGCGCGGAGCTGGTATAAGGCAAGAGCCTGAGGTGAAGGAACTGAGGCGTGGAGCCTGAGGTGATTAGATTGAGGCGTGGAGCCTACTGCAGTCTTGAGGCAAGGGCCTGAGTTGTCGGAGCTTAGAGCTTGACGTGATATGAACCGAAGCGTAGAGCTGGTTGTATTCTGATGGTCTGTGCACGGAGCTTTCTCATCATAAGTGTTGGCATGGAGCCAAAGGATCGAGGCGCCGAGCCGATCAATAAAACCGAAGCATAGTGCCGGTTGATTGCAGGGTTGACCTGTTTCATGAGAGATATGCAGAGTGTATATGTGTGATGATGGTTGTTAGATGTGAACAGATGTGATGCAGACTCGATGTGAAAATGTTGATGCAAATGTGCACGGGCCCGTGCGTGTGTGTTTGTTTTAAGCTTAGAGCTTCTATCAAGTTCCGGACTTGAGCATTCAGAGCGTAGAGCTCGAGCATTCGGACGGCAGAATCCGAGCATTCAAAGTACAGGCTTTGAGCGTCCAGTACTCAGTGGTTGGGCATCCAAGCGTAGAGCTTGAGCATTCAAGTGTATAACTTGAGCATCCAGTACACAGTGGTTGGGCATCCAAGCGTAGAGCTTGAGCATTCAAAAATGTTAGATTTTTGAGCATTCAGGCGTAGAGCCTGGGAATAAATGTCTTGATTGTTGGGGCGGCTTAGAGCCTGTTGCTTGTTTACGGCTTCGAGCCAGTTGAGATAGTGGGCTTTGAGCCGCTAAGTTGAGTGATTACAGGCGTAGAGCCTGTTGCCGTGATAGCGAGCATAGAGCTGCTGAGATAAAGGGCTTCGAGCCGCTGGGTGATAGTAGACGTGAGCCTGTTGAGGTAATGGGCTTCGAGCCGCCGAGTTGATTGTTATGGCTTCGAGCCAATTCAGATGGTAGATACAGGCTTCGAGCCTGTTGAAGTAATGGGCTTTGAGCCGCTGAAGTAGACTTGATTGTTACGGCTTCGAGCCAGTTTGAGACAGTGGGCGTGGAGCCGTTGAGTTGGTTTGTTACGGCTTCGAGCCAGTTGAGATAATGAACACAGGCTTCGAGCCTGTTAAGAACTTGATTGTGTACGGCTTCGAGCCAGTTGAGACAATGGGCTTAGAGCCGCTGAATTGTGTAGAGACGATGGGCACAGGGCCGCTGAATTGATACGGGCGTGGAGCCGCTATGATAAAGGGCTTCGAGCCGTTGGGTGATAGTAGACGTAGGCTTCACGCCTATTGAGGTAATGGGCTTCGAGCCGCTGAATTGATTGTATAGGCATAGAGCTGCTGAGTGAGTTGATATGGGCGTAGAGCCTGTCAATAATGGGCTTGAGGCATAGAGCATCTGAAGTTTTGAGCTCGGGGCTACTTGTTTTGCTTCGGCCAGCAGTTTGCGGAGAGAGATATTTGATGCTTGGGCATGCCCCCAAGGCTAATTTTGATCATTGTATTGGCTCGGAGATGCCCCCAAGGCTAATTGGTTGGTTGAGGGCCCAGAAGTCTGTAGTGGTTTGAATTGGTGCACTGAGCATGATCCGACGTTGCTGAGGGAACTTGGCCAGGAGATCGATCTCTCGGCCGAAGAATTGATGTCTCGGCCGGGGAATTGATGTCTCGGCCGTGAGAACGCCAAAAGCCAGGAAATCGATTTAAGTTCAGTTAAATCGATCTCACGGGTCATATCATCCTTTCCATTCCTCATGCCCTTCTCTCGTCCAAACAATCGCCGCCGATCTCTCCTCTCTCTCCTCGTCGGCCGCCGCCATCCCCCACCTTACCGCTGCCGTCACTTCCGACCATACGATGTCTTCATCACCGCCTCCTCCTCCGTCATCTGATGTTCCTGCCGTGCCTAGGGACACGGGCAAAGCTCCGGCCGTTGAGGCCGCGACTCTTGGTGGGATTTCAAGTTCCCGCATTCTTCGTTCAAGTCGGCGCAGAGCCACTGTTGGGGGAAGTTCCTCGCAACCCATTCCTCCCGGGGTGGAACCCGAGGTTTCTACTGATGTGGGCGGTGGTATTCTTCCACCTTTTGACGTTGCTACTTACGCTCCTCAGGTTCACTTGGTCGGGCGTGGTGGTTCTTTGTGATACCATCCTCCCCTCAGTGACATCCCACCTGAGGTCTTGCACAGGGAGCCAGAGCAGCACTTTGGTTTCACCAACAGGAAGGTAGAATTTTATCCTGTCAAATGATTTTTGTATGTGAGATTTCGCAGAGTGATAGTTTGATATTTTGATAGGGAGTTTGAGTTCTAGAAGTTGCCCCATGTATAGGTGATATCTTGTGTATTTGATTCCTTCTTCGTATTTTGTCAGGCAAACGAGAGGCTGCGCGTGTGGGGAAGCTGCCCCCAGGTGTTTGAGTGGTATGAGAGGCTTCCTTAGGAAGCCAAGGATGCAGTTGCTTTGGCTGGCTTCAAGCCCTTGATACTTGGTTTCCATCTTCCGAAGGCGGAGTTGGGATTGACCACATCCTTGGTCGAGCGGTGGTGGGATACCACCAACACTTTCCACCTTCCGGAGGCTGGGGAGATGACGATCACTCCGGGTGACTTTGCTTTGCTCACAGGCCTGAGAGTAGGCGGCGATCCTCTTCCAATTGACCCGCGGATCCATGAGCGGAAGGGTGCCCTTGGATATCTTTTGGGGAAGGTTCCCATTGTGCCAGAGAGTGGCCATATCACATATACCTGGCTTCAGGAAGAGTTTGATCAAGTTGATATCCTGACGGAGATTCCCCTTTCTCAGCTGGTACGAGCTTTCCTGCTTTATCTCCTTGGGCAAACTTTGTTTTGCAATAAGGAGAATTCGGTACATGTCCAGTTCTTGGCTGCTTTGGTGTACTTAGAGACCATAGCAGAGTTTGATTGGGGAACTCCTGCCCTAGCCACGTTGTACGGACACCTCAGTGCTTGTTCCCGGGGAGTTAGTTTGTCGCTTGGCGGACACCATCGTATTCTTGAGGTATACATTTTGATTTCTGCATTATTCTCTTGTTGTTTCTATCTTTGTTATTCATGTTCTCCGTCTTTGCTTGTAGCTTTGGGCTTTTGAGCACTTGTTGCAGTTTCCTCCTCCGACTGGGCACAGAGAGCCTAGGTTTGTTCCACGGGCAGCCCGTTGGTTGAAGGGAGTTCGGAAGTCACGGTCGCCTGCCATGGACTTGCTGGCTTGGAGGTGAGTTTTGGATCGCCTAACGGTGGATCAGGTATGACATCTTCTTTATCCTCTGATTTTCGTGCAATTTCCTCATTCTGTCATTTTGATGCTACTTCCCTTGTTATAGGTGCGTTTTGACCCATGGGGCGTGCTACTTGATGATGCTCCTCTAGAGTTGACCTCAGCTCGGGCGTTGGACAGCCAGCACTTCCTTCTGGAGGGGCCATTTTCGAGAGCCTGGTATCTTGGAGAGAGGGTAGCGAGCCAGTACTTTCCACGTTCCGAGGCGTTGCAGCTTGTTCCTCTCCCTCCTCCTGTTGGCATGAGATCGACCCATCTTTTGACCAGGGAGGGCTTGCTACTTGCTCTTGAGAGATAGCCAGCCACGAGTATTCTCGTAGTGGGAGATTACTCAGCCTTTTGTTCGGCCTCATTGACCCTTCCTACCACTACTGCTGCTGCTGCTCCTCCTGTTTGGCCATGGGCCCCCAGTTTCATTTCTTTCCACAATGCAAATGGAGAAGAGGAGCGTTTGCCACTGACACCGTGTACTACGCAGTTCTACGTGCTTCCTGCCGGGATTCAGCAGGTAATATTTGTAGATTCTGCTTTGGTTTCCTTCAACATTCCTTGCCTACTTGAGTGTATATGCAATTGCTTCCTCTGCAGGTGCCCGCTAGGGTTTTCCAGGAATGGTTGCGTGCTTTCCAGAGTGCAAAGGCTTTGGCCGGGCGGCAGCGCGGCCGAATAGCTGCGGTATGCATCCTTTGATCTCTTCTTTTTCCATCATACGTTTCAAGTGAAACTAAATGCCCATATCCTATGTCTCTGCAGCTTGAAGCAGAGCGAGTACCGACAGTGTCGGTCACCCAGAGTGCTGGAGTTAGCGAGGGTGGGAGTACTGAAGCTGGTGATGGAGATGCCGCGGCTGGCGAGGGACAGAGGATCAGTGTCTCAGTTCCTGAGCATTTTCGTCCCGCGCCCAAGAGGGGTCGTGGGCAGTAGCTAGCCTTTCCTCTCTTGTACCTGTATTTGTTAGTTCTAAAAACAGATAATTTGACATTTGTATTTTTTTGTTTGTATTTGAAGCATCCTCAGCATGTATGAGAAATTAGATATTTATGCAATATTTTTCAAAGTTTTGTGAATGTCTGGATTTAGACATGGGCCGAGGAATGGATCACTCGGCCGAGGGTTCCATTCTTCGGCCGCTACTTCCCTTTCCTAAAGAAGTTGGATTTTTGCTTTTAGCCAAGTGGCGCTTTTCCCTTCTCACACTTGCATTTGATTTCAGGCTCTTTTATTTGCTTTTGCTGTTCCTGCAATCTCTTTGCCATGTTTTGTTAGAATGCTTGGTCCCTTATGTTGACGGCTTTTGAGTCAGAGAGGACGAACAATGATTCTTACGTGTCTATGTTTTTGCCAGCTCCCTGGAAAATGACTAACTCATCTTTTGCGAGCTCAATACGCAGGGTTAGCTATGCCTATCATTGAGTACAAACCTTTTGGTATCATCTTTCTTCTCTCCAAATGTTTGGGCCGCATCCCGATGCGAGATTGCCTACGTATCCCAATCAGGGAATCAGGCCTTTTACGTAGTTCCAAGATCACTACCTTTGAGGGTTGGGTTTTCACTCTTGGTTTTTCTTTCTCTCATGCTCTAAGTTTTGCCTAGGTTACCTGATAGAGGTTGAGTCCCTAGCGAGCTTTCCTTCAAATGCCTTAACTTTTGCCTAGGCTGCGTTTTTCACTTTTTCTTTGTCCTAGCAGGCTCTGCTCTTACTTTTGTTTGGGTGTATAGGTTGCCCAACGAGCATTCTTCTCTCAAGAGGGTTTGTGTTTTGGAGAGGAATCTGATGGAGATGTTTTTATGAATCTCCTTGTTGCGTTTGTACTTTCACAATGGGCAAGCTAACCCTAAGTGTTCTCACGGAGATAGCGTCTTCTTCCTGAGTTTTGATAAAAAGCCTAGTTCTAAGTAACCAGGGTTCGTCCCCTCTTTCCTTTTGGTCGGTAACATAAAGAATTAGATTCTTGAAATCTTTTTATCTTTGGTAGAGAGATTGTAGTGTATAACAATCACATTTTAAAGATGGAATCATTTGTCAAGCATAGAAGTGATAAAATGGGGATTTATTCAATCGTAGATAATGCCCAAACAGGGGCCCAAAACATGTCCTAACTTGTCTTTAGGAAATGAAAGCAATGTTTTTGTCATGCGATTTACTGCAGTATTTCGGGAGTGGCTCCTTTTCCTTTTGCAGTTTTATACTCTTCTTCCCCCTCTTTGCCAAACAGAATCTTTAGGTCAAATTCAGCTAGCACCTCAATCCAGTCTTCGGGAGTAGGAGATGAATTGGTTGGTTCTTCTTCCAAATCACTGTCGGTCCATTCCTGATCAAAGAAGATTTGCATTCCAGGGTACCGTTGCTTGGTAACTTCGTCTTCCCATGTCTCTGCGAAGCCACAGAATGGAAAGTCTTCTCCTTCTCTCACAAACCAGCCATTGAGCGTTTTTGGGATTACAAGTTTCTCTTCTTTGACCCTGCTTCCTCTTGCCTTAGCCTTTTCCATGCTTTTCTTCCTTTTTACCTCGGCTTCTGTCGGGGTGTAGCCAAGACCAAAGGCGTATTGATTATGCGGAGGATCAATCATTTGCGAGATGCCTTGTGATCTTTTGCCTAAACCCAACCCAGGGAGGTATTTTTGCTTCTTCATCATCCATATGGCGGGGGTGCTTACATAGAAGATTCTCTCAGCCATTAAGGCTTGCACAGCAGTTGCTTCCTCAAGACTGAATCCAGTAAGGAAGGTTTCCTCGGTTTCTACCTCTTGGATAGGCGTATCAGAATGAGCCCGGATTGATGAATCCCCCAGAATGGTTATAATCCTTCCATCTACCGCGAATTTGACTTTTTGATGCAAAGTGGAAGGTACTGCCCCAGCGTCATGTAGCCAAGGCCTTCCTAATAAAAGATTGAAGGTGGCCGGTATATCCATCACATGGAACTCCACATCCCTTTTGATCTTCTCCACTTCTACTGGCAGTGTGACACACCCAACCACTCTTCTCTTTGAATTGTCATACCCCCTTACTCCTTGGCTTGAAGGGCGCACGTCGGTGGCGTTTACCCCTAGCTTGTCGAGGGTTCTTTGAGGACATACGTTTAAAGCAGACCCATTATCTACCAAGACCAGTGGGATCCATTTGGTGAGACATTTAAGTGAAATGTAGAGAGGTTTGTTGTGTGCAGGCCCTTCAGGAGGTAGATCCTTGTCAGTGAAAGCTATCACTGGTTTCAGAGCTTTTGGCGCCATTATGAAACTCACGAGTTCTTCGGGGGTGATGTCGATGGGAACTTTGGCTTTCCCCAAGGTTCTTTGAGGACATACGTTTAAAGCAGACCCATTATCTACCAAGACCAGTGGGATCCATTTGGTGAGACATTTAAGTGAAATGTAGAGAGGTTTGTTGTGTGCAGGCCCTTCAGGAGGTAGATCCTTGTCAGTGAAAGCTATCACTGGTTTCAGAGCTTTTGGCGCCATTATGAAACTCACGAGTTCTTCGGGGGTGATGTCGATGGGAACTTTGGCTTTCCCCAAGGTTTTGAAGAAGGAGTTACGATATTCGTAGGAGGACATAAGCAATCCCCAAATAGAGATATCAGCTTGGATTTTCTTTAGTTGTCTTAGCACCCTGTCTTCCTCAGGTTCGGTCCTTTGGCTTTCTTCTCCTTCCTCTTCTTCCATTACTCGCGTTGAGGTTGAACTTTCCCCACTTAGTTTAAGAGGTTTATACACCCTTCCGCTTCGGGTGAGGTGACCCACTTCTTCTTCTTGGGTACCTCAAGGATCAGCAGGCTCAATTCTTCCAACTTTCCAGTCATTTGGCAGGGCTTGACGCATGTCCAACCACCAATCCCCATCATCAATGGCATAGATGTGGGGTTCTCACCCTATTGCAAAGCATTGCTCATTCTTAGAGAGGATTAGGGATGGTTTGGCTTGGGTATTTGGAATAATGTGTAGGGCAGGATTATATGTGGGGCTATTGGATAGGCTTATGAGATTGATATTTTGAGGCGGTAGTTCGTTATTGTGAGCGGGAAGCGGATTGGTTTGTACATTAGGCTTAGGAGGTTTTATGGTTTGACTATCAATGAGATCCTGGATGTCATGACGAAGACGCATGCAGCGGTCTGTCTCATGTCCAGGGTGTTGATGGTATGCACATTGTTTACTGGCATCATAGCTTGGGCCATAAGGTGGCTGAGGAGGCGGATTATTCAAGAGCCTAAGGTGTCCTTGACGGCTTAGGATGGCTAAGGCTTGGGATGGAGTCATATAGAGTGGGCTGAAACTGCGGCGAGGGCGATTCATGTTTCTAGATGAGCTAGTTTGAAAAGGGTCTTGTGGCAAGACTGAGTCAAGGGTATTGACGGAGGCAGGAGATACACGGTTTGGAAAGGTTTTTCTGGGTGGAGGGGTTTCTTCTTTTCCAATGAGGCCCAACTTGATCCCATCCTCGATTTGTAATCCAATGGAGTGTAAGCGTTTGAAGTCGGTGATAGCTTGAGTGTAAATGTGAGTGAGGTATTTGGGCTGTAAGTTCTTGACAACTATCCTCACTTGATCTTCCTCGGTAGGGCGGCTTTTCATCTTGGCAGCCTTCTCTCTCCATCTTGTCACAAAGGTAGCAAAGTCCTCATTGGATTCTTGTTTAGTCATCTCCAAATCTCGGGTAGTTAGCTCAATTTGGACATTGTACGCATATTGCTTGACAAAAGCGTTAGCAATTTCAGGCCAAGTTTGATAATGCACAAATTCCAAAGTGAGAAACCAATCGAGGGCGCTCCCAGTGAGAGTTCTTTGAAACAATTGAGCGATGAGCTCGTCGGTCAAGCCCATAGGCTTCAGAGTGTTGATGACATGGCGGACATGGCTGGTAGGGTTACCAGTCCCGTTGAATTTCTCGATGTTTGGCATTTTGAACCGTTCAGGCAGTTGAAATTCTGGAAAGAGGCAGAGTCCTTCGAAATCTAGAATTTGGTCTCCTTGTGAGCGAGCCAAAGCGTGCTTGATCTCCTTGACCTGTTTGGCCAATTCAGGGTTTTCTATAATTTCATGAGGATTTTCTGCTTCCTCCTCGTTTTTCTTGTCTTCAACATCTCTTGCTGCTTTCTCAGCTTGTAAATAGGCAATTTGGGCTCGGAGCCCGGTGATGGTAGCATCATTGTCTGCCATTTTTGGGGTGTAGGTAGGGAGGTTACTTGGTGAGGCTTGGAATTGGGTAGATAATCGGGTCTGTTGAGGAGACGACCGCGAAGTCCTTGAAACTGATTGGGACCGTCGCGGTGAGAGTGTCTTGGTAGACGAAGGCGACCGATGAGATGACTGTAAAGACCTCTGTTTGGCGTGACTTCGGGTATTGTAAGAGTATAAAACTGGCTGAGGTTGCTTCTTTAACCTACCTATTGTGCCTGCTTGAAAAATAGAATACCTAGAAGTCAGTATTCGGCCTGTGTAGGGTTAGGATTTGGGTTTGAAAATCCCAACCCTTCTGCACAGAAAGAGTTAATATAACAACAAATGATACAAGGTGTGAGGAAGAACTTTTGCAAGTAGAATGCAAGTAGGTTCCTAGCCTGTAGGTTCCTGTCTTAGTTTGATAAGTTCTATGGCTTTCTAAAGCATGCAAGGTTTTGGTAGTTTCAGGGTGCTCCGTTGTCAAAGGGCACCAATCCTCTCACCAGCCCATCATAGGCGGCGATTGGGTGATTTCCTTTTTGATATACCACTAGGTACGAGTGACTGTGGAGTTTGCTGGAACCCCCAACATAGCCCGTGTCATGCTGGGATATCAGGTGAACTCAACGGGTTGCCCGCTCGATGCATATGATAAATGAATTAGACAAGGCATGTATTAGTCTTATGTTGAACTTTTTGGTTATGGCTCTCATATCCCCAGCGGAGTCGCCAAAAACTGTAGACACCTCCCAAATGGGGCATCGCCATACAGATTGATCACGTTGTGTTTGCTCGATTGGTTGCTCACTTCATAAACTAAAATCATGGACATTCCCATGGCTAGGAACATCGCCACATGATAACGGTTATCATCAAATAGAGTCGCCACCCAATTTATTAAAACCGGGAAAACAGATAGAGATTCTGGATACGGGAGCCAAAAGTACAATAAGGGGAAGGTGTTAGGCACCCCTCTTTGCCCAGTCGTGAGACTAGCCCATAATCATTCAACATAAGACGTATAGATGCTTTGTTTAATTCCAACACATAGTATGTTTAGTTATTCCTTTAAACAATAAGCAAAGTGAGCCAGTGTGATAATTGAAGCATGCATTCAGAAAGCAGAGAAAGCAAATAAACTGTCCCAGGAGATTGATTACTCGGCCGGTGAATAGATGTCACGGCCGAGTAATCACACTGGTTTGATGTACCGGCTGAGGGATCGAAGCCCCGGTCGGTGTTCTTCCTCACACCAGACAGAAAGATTAACGGATAATCACAATGCTACAGTTAGTAAAAAATTCAATCAATTAAGACAAACCAGAGGCCGTTGGGCCTCACCACCTTGATCCCTCAGTTGCTTGATTGCTTTGGATTGGGTGAGATTGATTGATTGCTTGATCGAGAACCCTAGGGTTAGGGTTTGAACTTCGGGGTTTAATCGCCGGATTGACGGCTGCCTTCGGAAGGTTAGGGCTTTTGGAGTATGGGATTGAAAGAGTATTTGTGCAGAGCTTTGAGGCTTGAAAGAGTGTGAAGGTATATGAATTTCGTGTGTTTATTTCGGAGTCCAAAGGCTCCTTTATATAGGCATAGGGATGACTCACTCCGGCCAATCAAATCATGAGATGGCACTTGCAATTGCAATGCATCTCTAACTCTACGTCGTGATCTCTGAGCGTAGCCCGAACACATCGGGAAGGTAGTGTAGTTGGATCAAACCAAACGTCTGACAGAACGTTCCAGAGTCTGGAAAAAAGGTTGATCTGACGGCCGAGTAATAGATCACACGACCGAGGAATGGATGTCTCGGCCGAAGGATAGATCTTGCGGCCGAGGAATTGATCTCTCAGGGAGATTTTGCTGGCAACAGGTTGCTCGGGTGAGGAATTGATGTTTTGGCCGTTAGATCGATGTTATGGCCGTCAGATGGATTCTCCTAGGCTTCTGTATTTCTGTCTGAAAGGCTGTATGGCTTTGAATTGGGTCCTCTAAGTGGCTCAAAGTTCTCACCGAAAGTCCTAAGGTCCTCAAGGACGCAATCAGCAATCATTGTATCCATTTCATCATCGGGATTGTCCCAAGGTGGGACTTGAAATAATCGTTAGGCCAAATTGGGGTGTCTACAGCTTCCATGGCTATACCCAATGGTTCGTCTTCCTCAAATAAGGTCACTAGACTACCCAGGGCAAAGGTTTTAACCCAGTCAGCTATCTTTGCTTGTTTGATCACTGCTTCCAATTCTTCATCACTTTCCGGCCAGACATCGTTAGCGAATATCTCAAACCTCGATAGGAAGGTGTTGGTTTCTTTGTCCCAGAATGGTTCCGGCTGTCCTTGGTAAATCTGCTTTGCCTTCTCTCTAACAAAATAATCCTCCAATCTATCCCCCTTCTTTTCTTTCCTGTCCTCCGAAGGGTGGTATCCCAAGCCTGTTACGCGGGTTAAAGTTCCCTGTTCTTCAAACTGCGCAGGCCCCTGGAGATTCTTTCCCAACCCCAAACCTGGCATGTAGGACATTTTCTTCATTATCTTTATGGCGACATTACTAATGACGAAGTCGTCATCGATCTTGACGGTAAAAACAGAATTAGAGGCGTCAAGCGAGAAGCCGCCTAAAGCAATGTCCTCCTCTTCGTGTTGTATCTCCAAGAGTGGGGCATTGTCTTCAACGGGAGCATGAATCCCAGAGTCGCCGTGAATAGTGAGCATCCCAGTCTAATTTTCTGATGGAGTGTTGAAGGAACAACCATGATGTCAGACCGATGCAACCAAGGTCTACCCAGCAATAGATTGAAAGAAGCGGGAATGTTCACTACATGAAACTCCACCTCCGTTTGATAAGGTCCAAAAGTCATAGGAAGCATGAGGGTTCCAACCACGTCCCGACGGGTGTTGTCATATGCCCGGACTTTGACTTCCGATGGAGAGAAATCATTATTTTTGTACCCCAGGCAATAGGCAACACGGAGTGGACAAACGTTGATTGCCGACCCATTATCAATCAGGATCACTGGTACCCATTTTCCGTGGCATTTCAGAGTGACATGAAGTGGCCGATTGTGATCAGTTCCTTCAGCGGGTAAATCTCGATCAGTGAAGGTAATGGCATGTTTGATGGGTATGGTTTTGATGAGTGCTACGAGTTCATCGGGAGTTATGGTGGAAGGAACTTTTAGGTGAGAGAGGGCTTGAATGAGTCCTTCACGATGGCGAGTGGAGTGAACGAGCACATCCCAAATAGACATTTTGGCTTGAGTCTGCTCAAGTTGGCGCTTGATCATTCCTTCAGGGTTTTTCTCAGGGCGAGAAGGCTCCTTAGCTGGTGGGGCAAAAGGTTGGAAAGTATCTTTGATAGGGGTAACGAAAGGGTTAGAAGGTTCTTTGGTCAATGGAGCTGGAGGGTTGGAGGGTTCTCTGGTTCGAAGATTAGGGGGTTGATAGATTCGACCACTCCTGGTCAATTGACCAATCTGTCGATACTTAGACTCCTCATTCCACAAATCAGCAAGGGCCTTGCGCTTGTTTCCAATAGTGGTGTCTTGGAGATTGGCAGCCAAGTCAGCGATAACCAAATCTTCCCACAGATCCTCGGGCTTCCATTTCTCAGCTTCTGCCACTGCCATGTTTACGGTCCATTCTTCATTTCCCACCTTTATGTTAATTATCTCTGTATTTACCCATGGATTCGTTTTGGCTCCTGGTTCATCTTCCCATAAATTCATCATGGCGACATCAGCGTCCTTCGGGAAAGTGACAGATGATTCCGATTTAGCTTCATTTGCCAGGTAATCCATTGGGTTAAACTCATTACTAGCCACATTTTGTTCAGGTTCTAGAGGTTCCGGATACGGGGTAAGGCCTACATTGTTGTATGGATCGTTGATGATGAGGTCATGGAGGTAAGAGGGATTCGGTTGAAATGGAGCAGGCTCGGGCCAATTGTAGGCTATCATCTGGGGTTGGTATTCTTCTGCGAACAACATAGGTAGAGAGAAGGTATCCAGAGGGTCATTCCAGGCCAAGAGTTGGTATTCATCTGGGATTGGGCTCCATTCCCATTCAGGCATCCTTTGAAAGTTCTCGTTTTGGTTTTCGAACATCATGTACAAAGAAAACCCATCAAGAGGATCAACGTAAATGTTTTGCCAGTTAATTTCCCATCCAGGTTCAAAGAATGGGTTCACGTCTCCTTGAAAGTTGGTGGCCTCGAATTCCTACCAATCAGCAATCAGATCCCCCCATTCCCAAAGGAAGCAGAGAGCAGTCTCTTCGGGAATTTCCACAACAGGCTTTGGTTCGGTATCAAGGATGATGAGAAGAGTAAGATCAAAGTCTCGAACAGTTTGGCTTTTGGTTTGGGTAATCTGGTTAATGTGAAAGGGGGTATTATGTTGCGGCAAGGGGTTGGTCATGGTGTTTGGTTTGTCTGAAGGAGGGGTATCGATGACTTTATTATCAATGAGGTTCTGGATCTCATGACGGAGGCGGATGCAATTGTCAGTAGTATGGCCGGGCATTTGGTGGAAATCACAGTAGACATTTTGGTTCAGATTTGGTGGGATGGTTTGTGGCGGCAAGAGAGGTTTCAGCACTTCCACTTCGGTAAGTTTCTTGAGTAAAGCGGATCTAGGAGTGCTAAACTGGGTGAAGACTCTATTTTGGGATTTTGGTTTTTCAGAGATTTGGTTTACTTCCACTGGTTTGAGGGATGAAGTCCCAGCTTGGTTGGTATTCCCGAAGAGGACATTGCTGTTTCCCGAATATACCCTTTTAGACTTTGATCCTGATTCCTTCTTCTCCAGTGTACCATCTCGTAGGGCTTCCTCTACAGCCAAGCCCGAGTCATAGAAAGTTTCAAAATTTGGGGCTGCCTGGGAGAGGACCATGTATGGGGCAAAAAAGCTTGGCAGGTTCTTGGTGATGATCCTTATCTGTTCCTTCAAATCTGGTTTGTTTTGCATCTGAGCGACCTTGGCCCTCCAACGTTTTACAAAATCAGCGAATTTTTCTTTCTCACCCATCTTGGTGCTCTCTAGCTCCCTTGTGGTCATCTTTAAATCAACGTTGAAATCATATTGAGCCACAAATGCTGTCCCAATGTCTTCCCAAGTCCTTTTCTTAGAGGGTTCAAGAGTAAGAAACCACTGCAGGGCTGGTCCCGACAAAGATTCATGGAATAGCTGAGCCATGGCTTCCTTTTCGATCCCCCTCATGGTGAGTGAACCGACATACCCTTGGAGGTGCGCCTTTGGGTCTCCTGTACCGTCAAACTTCGCAAAATCCACACCTTTGAACTTTTCTAGTAACTTGGCATTGGAGAACAAGCATAACTTATTCATGTCAATTTCTCCTCTTCCCAATCGCTTATTTTCTTGCACAGATTCCTCCAACTTACCAATTTTAGCCATAAGGGCGACTAAATTGGGATCAACTGCTGGTGTATCCTTGGCCGGTGTCTCACCCTTGGGTAAGTCAGGCTTAACTAGGAGCTTGTCACAAACCTCCTGCATAGACTCCATCATCATATTCATGTCATTTTTCATGGATGCAACCGAGGCTTTGAGTTGCGTATCCATACTAGCAAGGGATTGCCTAAACTGGGCATCCATAGCGGCCATGTTCTGTCTAAGTTCATCTACCCCATTTCCTTGATCAGCCATCAGTAAGGAACTTTCAGGCAACACATCTGCTAGAGATTCCTGTATTGCTAACCTTGGCGAAACTGCTAATGACGACTGCCCTTCCTGTTCTATACGGACCTCAAACAACTGGGTTCCTTCCAGGGTGCCTATGCGAACCAAGCTTTGGGACGGACGAAACCAATTGGGTATAACCTCTTCTTTCTGCAGGCGATCAATGTTTCTGAACTGGCAAAAGGCAAAATGGAGTAACTCAGAACCCATCCCGTATGTCTGTCCTACCTTCTACACGCCTCCCAAATCCTAAAGACCTACCGTGACTTGGGTCTCACTCAAGGCATTTGCATAGAAGATTTCTGATAACCCGGGTAGGTACTGTCAAGCAGGTTAAATTCCGATTGTTTCGGAACTAGAGCCAATCTCCTTATCTTGACCATCCGAGACAGCGCAATGTGGCCATCAGAATCCAGATGCGTATATCCTCAAGGTTAGTCCCGAGCCAAGGGAGCCGTTCGAGTACGGCAAACACCAGAGGTATCGCAACCTCCATGGATTTAAGGTCTCCTAGACTGACCCGAGTAATCTTAGGAATTCTATAGAAGCCCAATCCTCTAGCCCACAAAATGCATGAATGATGTGTATATACAGAAAAGAAATGCACATAAGCAGAATATAACACATAAGTCCTAACCACGGGTTCTTGTCCTAGTTGGGAAAGTTCTATGGCTAAGTACAAGTGCAGAAGGCCGGTTTTGGTCTCAGAAGGGTTCCCCGGACTAGAGCCAAGATGTACTACCCCATGTCAAGTGTATTGCAAGACAATGGTCGAACAGCACGATGGCCTATCATAGTCGAGGGTTGCTAGGCATCCCGGGAGAGCTTGTCACCGGTAAACCGGGCAAGATTGCCGAGACACGCTAACGAGGCTTGTGCGGTGCATAGTGTAAAAGAAAGTTAAGTTTTCCAAATTGCATTAAGTCCCCCAAGTAAAATGCCTTTCAAGTTTGGCCCTCTTGATTATTCAACACTCTTATTCCTTTTTCTTTTTTTTAAAAGTACAAGTAAAGTATTGAGTAAAAGTCCCCAGCAGAGTCGCCACTGTGGGCTCCCGCGCCCGGTGCGTTCGAAGAGTCGCCACCCGGATTTTTGAGATGGATGATCCGAGAAACCGAGAGTTTGTTTGGAAGAAAAGGGCTTTTGACCTAGCGAAACCATTGAGATTTTGGATCCGGGGGCCACGTTACGAGCGGGGAAGGTTTTGTTGAAAAAGCACCCCGCGGGGAAGGTTTTGTTGAAAAAGCACATTTAATACCATTTGGAAAGCCTCAAAAACATATACGGGAAAGGGGAACAAGAAGAAATGTATCACATTGTCGTCCGCGTGGTGCTTACTGTACAGAAATGATAAAGGATGATGTGACGATGATATAAATAAGAAAAGCTTTTAAACGAGCTGTCTGGATCACCATCTTCTGCTACACGGCACACCACTATATGGCGCACGACTTTCTGATATGTTGTGCATGGTTCTGATCCGGGTATCAGGCTTTTGTCATTTTTCAAAGCCTCACACGGCATAATCAATACGACGCACGGTGCTTCCTCAAAACATCAGAAAGCTTATAGCCGTCAGATCATCTCGGAACTACACCATCCCTCCAAGCCACGAGTGGAAAACCACTTTTGATACATTTGTTCATTCGAAAAGTTTGATAGTTTTACTCATGGTAGTAAAACATGGCTTGTAGACATGTTCTCATTCCGAGATAGCTATTGGTGTACGGAAACAGATCTAGCAACAGACAATCATGATCCAAACAGTTCGAGCAAGAAAACAGCAGTTAACTGAAATGCCGCACGTGTGAGTCTACTATGCCGTGCGACACTTCAAAGCACTGCGCGGCATAGCTTACCCAACACAGAAGGCTTGTTTTGCTTTGTAAAAATGATTTTTAGGCCAGATCTTAACCAAAAGGGGTTAAGCCTGACGATAGAAGGTCCCCTCAGGGCCAGGGCAAAGCCTAGCCCAAGGAAACTTGGTTTTTACCTTTGATCTTGAGCTTGAATGAAGATTGATGATGGTGGATGGACGTCGGCAAGGTTGGTAAAGAAAAGAGAAGTATGGATGTGTGTAGTAGATGGGTGTATTGGGTGGTTGGGGTCTCAAAGTTAGTAAGAGACTAACTTTAATGGTGAGGAGAAAAATGGAGCAAAAGGCCTAGAGAATGTCTTTTGAGAGCAACATTCTCAAGACTTAGAAATGGGGAATGGGCATGAAAGCAAGAAGAGAGAGAAAGGGTATAATGGTGATCAAAGGCCATTTTCTCTTGAGTGGATGGGTGTATTTATAGGCAAGAGCCATGGATTTTGAATTTCAAATGTTGGAGGTATTTTCTGGGCGGGCCAGAAGTGTGTTTTCGGCTAAGCCATTTTGCAGCTGTGGCTCAAATAGGCGTGGCCGATAGCTTTCTGAGCCAGTCAGTACTTTTCATGAAATGCCGTGCGGCTAACCCCATGATCACGTGTGGCATTGTAGCTTTGGATATGTCGTGCGATGTAGGAGTGTCCCGTGCAGCATTCCATGTCCAGTCCAGGGCTTTTGGGCTTTTTCTGGGCTTTTGGTTTATTTGGACTGAGGATTTGTTTGGGGCTGAAGGAATCCTTCATTCAAGCTCGCAAAGGCTCTGTTCCTTTATTTCATCATCGGGGTGGACAAAGACCCTTCGAGGTTCGGATTGGGGTGTCTACAGCCAAGTTGACCACTGTGAAGCCGTTTCGTTTATCAAAGGTAAAATTATTCACGGCATATCATGCATAATATTTTACTTGTGTTCAAAAAGCATAAATTTGATTAAAATCGTATTGTGCATGTTTGGATTGAGTTTTTATATTAAGTGGTTCTTGTTACCAATTTTAGAGTTTTGATATTGCACGTTACTTTCCTTAATACACACATCTCGAAAGGTGATTTCCTCTGAAAATAGAAAAACAATTGGAGGCTAGTATTTTGGTATCTTTTTGTTCATGGGATATTATTCCCTATTTCTTATTTCCTATTTTGATTAGAGTTTTGTTTTACTAGAAAATCATATAAATACTCCTTAATCATGTTTTTGGAGTCCACCGAACCTTTTGCAGAAACATATCATTGTAGGGAGATAATCCCGAACAGGTCCAAATAAGGGCCGAACAAGTGGTACATGGAGCCATGGTATAGATACGGTAGGGAGAATCACCGTGCAATACGGTGGTCGGATATATGAGCCAAAGACATGAGAAGTCATTGGTCCAGGAAGCCTGTACGAGGTGATGAACCAACATGTGAAGTTGTTGGTCCAATTAGTGTGTTCGGCAATAAGAAGGCCGAACAGGAGAAGAATTCTGGGGAAAGCAGTTTCAGGTACAAAAGTACTCTGGAAGGTTCTAGAACAATATAATTCCGTAAAGGAGTAAAGATCTCGAGAAAATAGGATCTTGGAAAGATACCCAATGAGAATGGGATGTTCGGCCAGCTATGGAAAAGAGTCCTAAAAGGACTAAGGTAATGAACTGATAAGGAAACGAGAATCCAAGATATTATGGGTTTCCTATACGAGATAAGAAACCTACGGCAACGTGGATACTTGGGCAGCAAGCATCCATAATCCTATAAATACGAGGTAAACCTAAAGGAAAAAGGTACGCAAGCTATTGCAATCGAGTTATTTACCTATTGATAATTAGGGCTTTTCTGCTAGTACGAGATACTAACTTAGGTATCGGAGGGCCTTTGCCACGAGGGGCAAAGGTGCGCTCACCCCTTGTCTATTTTGCAGATAAGGATTCCGGCGACGCATTAGGGTTCCAGCGAGGGGCACGAAGTAGCCGTTGCGTTCTTGTGCTATTTAAAGCCCCTTTAGTTTTCCTGCACTTACAATTGGCGCCGTCTGTGGGAAACGATAGAGTTCCCTTTGAAAAACGACCATGATGGAAGAAAATCCAGTTACACCGCTTGATCCAAAGAGCCAGTTAGGTGGGGGAAGAGATAAGTCCCCACCGGTGGCTCCAAAGAAGCCCGACGGCGGGCGCGCCAAGAAAACGGTGAGCAGAGGCCAACCCGTGACTGTCCATGGCGATTCCAAGAACAAGGACGGCAGGACAGCCATGGAGTCCACGAGAAGGAGCAAGTCCCACCCTGGGAGGGAGTCAGTTGCACACTCAAGAAGCGTGCACAATAATGAAGATGTCCTCGACAGAAAGATGCAGGAAATCGAGGAGTACGCCTGTATGATCAAAAAATGGGAATACGAGATTCGAGAGATACAGCGGGTACGAGAACACCCAGAGGACTCTGGACTATCGCGAAGGAAATCCAGAGGAGATGGGCTGGCCATGGTGGAGTACAAAAAGGCCCCTTCACGAAGAAGGAGGAGCAAGAGCAGGAGTCCCACTCTTGGAAGGAAAAGGGCTTCTTCACGAAAAAGAAGGAGCAGGAGTCACACCCCCGAAGAGGGGGAGATTCGGAAACATCACAGGGACAGGTACAAGAGGCCTGGTTCCGATTGGGAGAAGAGTGCTCCCAAAGAACGAGAGGAGGGGACCATGTCTGCACGAGAAGCAGCACAGAAAGCCCTCAGCAACATAGCTTCCTCCTCCTTTGCAAGGAGATTGCAAGTGGCAAAGCTACCGAGCAGGGTGAAGCACGGGGCGTTCATCCTCTACGAGACAAATACTGACCCCGTGGCACACATACAGCACTACCAGCAAGCAATGTTCATGCACGACGGGGATGATGCGATCATGTGCAAGATGTTCCCATCGAGTTTGGGGAAAGTGGCTTTGTCGTGGTTCCATAAGCTGGGGCCGAACACCATACAAGGATGGAGACAGCTAGCCGAGGAATTCACTGCTCGGTTCCTAACGAGCAGGAAAGCACCGAAGACTTTTGAGAGTCTCTCTGTTATGAAGCAAGGAGAGAACGAGCCGATCAAGGACTACGCTAAGAAGTACTGAGAGACTTTCAACGAGATTGAAGGTTACAGTGAAGAATACGCGATAGCCACGTTCAAGACGGGGTTACCTGTTCGGGGAGAACTACGTAAGTCCCTAAACATGAGCTCAGTAGGTACATTAGCGAGGTTGATGGAGCGGATTGAGCAGCATGCCAGGAAGTTATCGAGCAAGCCAAGGGTCCTGCAAAGAAGGCAGACAAACCAGAGCCCAAAACTTACAGGGAAAAGAAGGAATATGGGCAGGCTAAGAAAGAGTCGTACAAAGAGAAACACGCTCCGGACCCCAAGTCCTTCTTCTCAGTAACGACGGTTTGGAAAGAACCAATCTACCAAATTCTTTATAAAATAAAGAACCGCCCATACTTCAAGTGGCCCCCAAGGCTGGAAGGGGATAAAGACGCAAAGAGGGCTACGAGTCAGCATTGCAGTTATCACAAGGACTGGGGTCACATGACGAAGGACTGTGAGATATTCAAACAGCACCTTGATGACCTGGTCTCACGTGGTTATTTGAAGGAATTTATTCAGGAAGAGCACAAGGGTGCGGAAAAGGCGATGGAGTTGGATTACGAGCAAAATCCAAGAGGCGTGATCCATATGATTCTTGGGTTGGCCACACCTTATACGAGAAATGAGGTGAGGTTACTCCAAAGGCAGTCAAAGCACGACCAGCACCTGATGCAGTTGGGAAAGAAACGAGGACGTGAAGGAGAAGTATGCAGCGAGGGCAAAGTATTCACGGATGAGGACCTGGGAGGAGTCCAGGTACCATATAATGACGCTTTGGTCATAACCCTACGAGTTGGGGAGTATGACATGGAGAGGATCCTGGTGGATTCAGGAAGCTGCACCGAGGTGCTGTATTATGACGCGTTCAAAAAGATGGGTCTGACACAGGCAGACTTGGTGCCATCCACAACACCTTTGGTCGGATTCAGCGCAGGAGCTGTCTGTCCGTTGGACAGAGTAACTCTGCTTGTTCGGGCTGGAACGGTGGTGCTTCGAACCGACTTCCTGGTCGTTGATGTACCGTCTTCCTATAACGCGATTATAGGGAGAACCTGGTTGCACAAAATGAGGGCGGTATCTTCCACCTACCATCAGATGGTAAAGTTTTCCGGGTCAAGCGGCATTGAGAGGATCAGGGGAAATCAAAAGGTGGCCCAACAGTGTCTGGTCTCTATAATCGGGAAGGCACTGAAAGCGCAGTTGGTACAAACCGTTGAGGTTCCGGACCAGCCGACTATCGAGGATGTCAGTGGGAATCCCGCCGAGAAAATGGTGGAAGGTTTGAAAAAGATTCAGATCAACGAGATTGATCCAGAAAGGTATTTCCTGATTGGGGAGAACCTAAGCAACGAAGAGGAGGAGGAATTGGTAAAATTCCTCAAAGACCATGTTGATGTATTTGCTTGGGTACCCGAAGAGATGCCCGGAGTAGATGCAAACGTGATTTGTCATCACCTGAATGTAGATCCACAGCATAAGCCCGTGATGCAGAAAAAGAGAAGATCAGCCGTACATCATGTGGACGCTGTTATTGAGGAAGTTGACCGTCTGCTCGAAGCAAAGGCCATACGAGAAGTTTACTACCCAGAATGGCTGTCTAACACTGTGGTGGTAAGGAAGAAGAATGGGAAGTGGTGAGTCTGCGTCGACTTCACGGACCTGAATAAGGCATGTCCAAAGGACAGTTTCCCCCTCCCCAGGATAGATCAACTGGTGGACGCAACGGCTGGGTATGGGCGAATGAGTTTCCTTGATGCTTATCGAGGGTATCACCAGATTGCCATGTACGGGCCCGACCAAGAGAAGACTTCATTTATCACTCCACGTGGGCTGTATTGTTACAGTGTTATGCCCTTTGGACTGAGGAACGCCGGAGCAACATATCAAAGATTAGCAACGATTATGCTAAAGAAGTTGCTCGGCAAGATGATGGAGGTGTACATAGACGACATGGTGGTCAAAAGTAAGGAGAAACATAACCACATAGCTGACTTAAGGGAAGCCTTCGAGATACTGAGAGAGTACAAGCTGAAGCTCAACGCCTCGAAGTGCGCATTTGGAGTAAGCTCTGGAAAGTTCTTGGGACACCTCGTTACCATTAGAGGTATAGAGGCAAACCCCGATCAGATAACGGCCTTGCAGAGGCTCCAGAGCCCAAAGACCACGAAAGAGGTCCAACGGTTGACAGGAATGGCAGCGGCACTTAATAGGTTTATTAGTCGGTCTAGTGACAAGTGTAGACCTTTCTTTCAATTGCTGAAAAAGAGAGAAGGATACGAATGGGGAGCAGAATGTGAGCAGGCGTTCCAAGACCTGAAGAAGTACTTGGCAATAGCCCCGCTCTTATCCACCCCAGAACCAGGTGAGTCTTTAACCTTGTATTTAGCGGTCTCTGAACATGCTGTTAGTGCAGTGCTACTGAGGGACAAGGGATCCGAACAAATACCTGTCTACTACGTGAGCAAAACGTTGTTGGATGCAGAGACGATGTATCTGCCCCTCGAGAAATTGGTCTTGGCATTAAGGACGACGGCAAGAAAGTTGCCCCATTATTTCCAGAGTCACAAGATCGTGGTGTACACTGAATTCCCGTTAAAGTCTTTGCTACGAAAGGCGGACTTCTCGGGACGTATCTCGACTTGGTCGGTCGAGTTGAGTCAGTATGATATAGACTACCAGCCGCGCACTGCAATAAAGGGGCAAGTGCTAGCAGACTTTGTAGCTGAGTTTTCACCTACGGTAGCTCCCCAGCGTCCTATGAGACAGGAGCAAAGAAAGGAGCAGAGGAAGGAGCAAACAACGAGAAAGGGTAAAGCTCCTGCCGAACAGGATCCCTCGGAATGGAAACTGTTCATTGATGGTTCCGCATGCAATACAGGCTCAGGAATTGGAATTGTGCTTTTTCCCCCTCAAGGGGTAATGATGGAATTATCTCTTCGACTGGGTTTCAGCGCTTCAAACAATGTGGTAGAGTACGAAGCACTCTTGGCAGGATTAAGAAGTGCAAAAACCCTAAAAGTCAAAAGGATACGGATATACTGTGACTCACAACTTGTGGTGAACCAATTGTCTGGGGAATATGAAGCCCGGAATGAAAAGATGGCAGCTTACGTAGAGGCTGCCAGGGGTTTGCTCGACACTTTCGAGAGGGTGTACATTGAGCAAATAAGTTCTGGGCAGAATGCCCATGCAGATTCACTCGCTTGGTTGGCCGCAGCTGTGCCAACTGAATTTAAGAGAAAGGTGGCAATCGATTATCTTGCTGAGCCAAGTATAGGAAGAAACGTGGAGTTGGTCTTAGACGTGAACCAAGGACCGAGTTGGATGGATCCAATAGTGGAATTCCTACGAGATGGAACGCTCCCCACGGATAAGAAAGAGGCTCACAAGATAAAGACGAAGTCTGCACGTTTTGGTTGTCTCCTGAGGGAAAACTTTATAGAAAATCTTTCACTGGTCCTTACTTACTTTATGTGCACCCTAAGATGGTACAGAAGTTTCTCCACGAGATCCATGAGGGAACATGTGGAAGCCATGCTGGGGGCAGGTCCATTGCCCACCGAGCAATTAGCCAGGGATATTGGTGGCCGTACATGCAAGAGGATGCGAAAGTATACGTAAAGATTTGTGAGAAGTGCCAGAAATTCTCGCCAATGATCCGAACACCAATCGAGGACTTGGTGCCTCTGACAAGCCCTTGGCCATTTGCACAGTGGGGAATGGACATCGTGGGTCCACTCCACAAGGCAACGGGGAATAGGAAGTTTCTGTTAGTAGCAACAGATTATTTTACCAAGTGGATTGAGGCTGAACCACTGGCAAAGATCACTGAACCCATGATAGAGAGGTTCGTATGGAAGAACATTATTACCCGGTTTGGGGTCCCTTATTCGTTGATCACGGATAATGGGTCCCAATTCCAGAAAAAGTTCAAAGCTTTTTGTGCCCAATATGGGATAAGGAATTATTACTCGACCCCAGCCTACCCACAGAGTAATGGGCAGGCGGAGACATCGAACGAAACCATACTTGACGGGATCAAGAAGAGGTTGGATAAAGCGAAGGGCAAGTGGCCTGACGAATTGCCATTGGTTTTATGGGCGCACCGAACAACGTCTAGGAGGTCTACGGGAGAGACCCCCTACTCATTGGCATACGGAACAGAGGCTGTAATCCCATTGGAGGTTGGTCTGCCGACCAACAGGACCACTTTGGTTGAAAGTGGAGGCAATGACAAAGCCCTGGAGATTGAACTGGATCTTGCCGAGGAACGGAGAGAGAGGGCTCTGGTGCATTTGGCCTCATATCAGGAGCAGCTGATGAAAAGCTACAATAAGAATGTCCACCCCCGAGAGTTTGGTATTGGAGACCTTGTGCTTCGAAAGGTGCTCGGCAATACCAAGGTGGCCAACGAGGGCAAGTTGGGGGCTAATTGGGAGGGCCCATATCGAGTTACAGAGGTTGTGGGCATTGGAGCTTACCGCTTGGCAGACCTGGACGGGAACCCTGTGCTAAGGCCTTGGAATGTCCACAACTTGAGGAAATTTTTCGTTTGAAAAATTCTTCAGTTTATCTTTCGTTCTGTTTTTAGGATGCACAATGTGATTGTGTGGGAATTACGAATAAAATTCTCTTGTTTTAACTTTTTAATTGCAAGGGGTACGCATAACGCCCCCTTGAGTTTTGAATTTTGAATAAAATTCTCAATATTTGAGTAACACATTTTGTTTTCGCAATTTCTGATGCTTGAATACGAAGCAAGGCACTTGTTTCCTCCCTTCGTATTGGGGAGCAGAGAGTAGGACCCGTATGAATATATGACCTATACGAATCTTTGAATTATAAAACTTTATCTAAGTACGAATAAACTTGGATATAAGTATGGAAATTACTGGGTTATTTGTACGAGAGTGAATAAACCCGGAATGCCAACATGCACGCTATTACCAAATACGAATGCATTTGGGTAACCTAAGTAAGAGCACACTTAGGAATAATTCCTGAGTACGAGAAACTCAAATTTGTCTAAGTATGAGTACACTTAGAATTATCTCCAAGTACGAGGAAAACTTGGGGAGCATATGAAAACATGTTGATCAACGGCTAAGTACGAACAAACTTAGCTGGATATCCAAGTATGAATAAACTTGGGAAACGTAAGAATACGCCCCAGCAAGGTTAAAGTACGAAATACTTAAAATACATACGAAGACATGTAAAAATACCTAAGTACGAGATGCTTAAGCAATTAAGATTGAACGTTTGGCCACAAAGGGCCACCAGCAGCATTAAAATAAAAGGACCACAAAGGGCCAAGCAAACCTAAGTTATGCCTCGAAAGGCCAAATACCTGTGTTAGTAAATAGTAAAATGTACTTGTGCCGCGCAGGGCAAAACTTCCAGCCGCGCAGGGCCACCACAGAGTTTCAAATATTAAAAATAGTTCCAAGAAAGGGGGTGCATACTTACTGGTCCACGGTAAGATCTTGAGCAACGGGAGTCGGGGTTTGTGCAGGGACGTCTTCCACAACAGTGCTTCCGTTAGTTGGGCCACCACTGGCTTCCTTTTGGCCAGGGTTGGTCACTTCATCGTTACGATTGGCATCAGCACCGTGCTGCTTGGAGACATCTGCATTAAGCTCCTCATCCAGGTTGCCCTCTTCATCCTCGATCCCATCTTCACCTTGGGACGCCATGGCGCTTGGGAGATCAATCTCTGTCCAGAGGGGAGAAGATTCAGCTGCACCAGATTTTTTGAGGCAGGCAGTCCATCCAGCAGCCCACACCTGATCTTGTATCCCGGGCATTTGGTTTTTGTAGCTTTCAATGGCTACGTTGATTCCTTCGTTGTACCCCTGCTGGGAGCCCTCCTTCGCTTCATTCTTGCTTGATTCCAACTCTGTCAGGGTTTGATTCAAACTATCTTCAGCACCGTCCAGTCTACTTTTTAACTCATTCATTGCATTTCGAGCCTGGTTTCTTTCTCTCTCGAGCCGAACAATGGTACTCTGAAGCTTGGCATTCTCGCTGGCCAGTCTTGCACGCTACAGCTCTGAATGGCCCAACTTTTGCCCCATGGCAACCATTTTCTGCATAGCCTGATAAGAAATTGGGGGCCGTTAGCCTTGACAAGATAAACACCACTAACGAATACAGAATACTTGAAGTTCTGGGCGAAAAGGAAGCTGTACCTTGGCACTAAGGACCATGAACGATCCGAGCAGATTGTCCGGGGAGCTGGCCACCTCTTTTTGCATGTCTCCAGGAAGCATGAAAGCCTGGGACAGAGCGAGGGCAGTCCCTTCGGACTCCACGCTATCTCGGATAGTGACAGGTTTGTTACCATGGGTAAATTGAGGAGCCCAAATAGGAGTTGGGACTACAGGAGTCTGAGGTGGGGGTCTCTCAGATGCTTCCAGGCGCTGGCGCTTGTCCCTGTGGCTGGCTTCAACCTCCTCGGGAGAGAATCCAGGAGGGGCATCCAGTTGAGTTGATCCTCGGCGGCCATGAGACGGCGCCGAACTTTGAGATCGACCTCGGCCACGAGCAATGCCGCGGCTTCTTCCTCGGCCAGCTCCAGGGATGGTAAGAAGATTGCTGAGGTCAATTGGCTGGTTCATCTCTTGAGGAGGAGGGGATGGAGAATAACCGATGGATGACGTGGAGGCTTCTTTGGCAAGCTCTATAGATTCGGTGCGGAATGGAGGGGTCCGAGAATGCCTTTCCTCTTCCACTTGCTCGGGCTGCACGGTAGAAGGTCCAGGAACCGCTGGGTTGTCAGCTGCTCGGGTCCGCCGATCAATAAAGCCCCCGTATGACGCCTTGTAACTCAGGAGCACCTGCGCTGCTCTTGCTTGGCCAGCCAGATAGGTGCCTTGTCCGTTGAAATTTAAGGCCTGGTTGATGTCTGCTACGTGAACTTGAGGAGTAATGATGGTGTACCCCTGGTTGATGTTCTCGGCTGCAACACGAAGAGTTGACAGTCAAAAGATAAGAAGTTTAAAATACAATACGAAAAATTGCTCGGTAAATAGTTCTACGAGGAAAAAAGAACTGACGTGGTTGCCCGAATCTGTGAGGGGCGTGAAAACCTATCACTTGGCCATCTTCGTCCCTGGGCTCAAAATTTCCAGTAATGATGAGGAAGTCATCATCATCCCCACGAGCAGAGTCAGGAAGTTCAAGAACCAACTTTTTTCTAGAATCCCTACTCTTCAAATAGTAGGTCAGGGCGTCCTTGGTGCGAGAGATGCTATATAAGTGGTGAATGTCGTGTAGACCTAGAGAAGTGCCTAGCATATGATTTATGGCATTGATACCCATGACGACCCTGAAGAAATTAGCAGACACTTGCATAGGAGAAAGCCTGTAATAGGCTAGAACCTGGCGAAGGAGGGGAGCCAAGGGGAATCTAACGTCGCCCTCGACAATGGCCACCACCGGAATATGTAGGGTGTCATTGTCAGGACTCTCTCGTACGGCATCCTCTCGAGCCAATTCAGTGGCGACGTCGTCGGGGATCCCATAACGAGATCTAAACGTGAGCATGGCCTGAGGAGTGTTACAGTGCCGTCTGAACCTCCCCATTATGAAAAATAACAGACAAGAGCGATGGGTACGAAGAAATCCTAGGCGCGATTAATGAAACCCTAAATCAACGAGAGAAATGGGGCAAATGGGGAGCAATGACTTACGATTTTGACGATCAGGGATCCAAGGATTGCAGAAAGGAGAAAACCTTGAGATGGAAATGAGAGCTTCAATGGCAAGTATACTTGAGACTTCTTTCTGTAGAGGGAAATTGGAGAGAGAATAGGGGTTCAAAGTGGGACGAAAACCCGAATATACCCTAATTAGTGGGGTGGCGTATGTGAAATGTCACCCCAGACGCCGTTTGGGCGTTCCGTTTCCCAAAGGATGTCCATTCGCATTTAATACGGGCGGTACGATGAGTGCCACGTGTAAAGGTTGGGGCAGGAAAAGCCTGTCCAGCCCAAACGACGAGACGTTTTGGGTTGGTTCAATGATGATATTTGCACCAATTTTAAGGAATAAAGGGGGCAGGAGCAAAGGAACGTTGCTCGGATCCTAAGAAGCTTTGCTCGTCATATACGAAGAAATAACGAGTAAAGCTGGGGAGCAATTGTAGGGAGATAATCCCGAACAGGTCCAAATAAGGGCCGAACAAGTGGTACGTGGAGCCATGGTATAGATACGGTAGGGAGAATCGCCGTGCAATACGGTGGTCGGATATATGAGCCAAAGACATGAGAAGTCATTGGTCCAGGAAGCCTGTACGAGGTGATGAACCAACAACATGTGAAGTTGTTGGTCCAATTAGTCTGTTCAGCAGTGAGAAGGCCGAACAGGAGAAGAATTCTAGGGAAAGCAGTTTCAGGTACAAAAGTACTCTGGAAGGTTCCAGAACAATGTAATTCCGTAAAGGAGTAAAGATCTCGAGAAAATAGGATCTTGGAAAGATACCCAATGAGAATGGGATGTTCGGCCAGCTATGGAAAAGAGTCCTAAAAGGACTAAGGTAATGAACTGATAAGGAAACGAGAATCCAAGATATTCTAGGTTTCCTATACGAGATAAGAAACCTAGGGCAACGTGGATACTTGGGCAGCAAGCATCCATAATCCTATAAATACGAGGTAAACCTAAAGGAAAAAGGTACGCAAGCTATTGCACTCGAGTTATTTACCTATTGATAATTAGGGCTTTTCTGCTAGTACGAGATACTAACTTAGGCATCGGAGGGCCTTTGCCACGAGGGGCAAAGGTGCGCTCACCCCTTGTCTATTTTGCAGATAAGGATTCCGGCGACGCATTAGGGTTCCAGGGAGGGGCACGAAGTAGCCGTTGCGTTCTTGTGCTATTTAAAGCCCTTTTAGTTTTCCTGCACTTACAATCATTACAGGGTTTTGGATTTCGTGGTTTTCATGAGTTGACAACCACATCAACTCATATTGAGTGTTTGTGACGATCCTGTCTCAACGTTCTTGCATCCTGCATTCGTCCGAACATTTTTGGATTGTCCTGTTTATACCGCACATCATTTATCATTCATTTGGTAATCCGTTCGTGCCTTATTGCTGTTGGCCGGATTGATGAGAAGTCTTTTCGGAGCCGGTTGAATCCGGAGATCGAACTTGAGGTTCGTGGACTTCTGTTGAATCTTAAAGAAGCTCGGGGAGCATCGCAAGCTGGCAAGTATAGGTAATGCTTGTGGGTAAGCTTTGGGTTATTCTATTTCGCATCTTGTAATTCTTTTTGATTAATAGAAAAATAGTAGACTAGGCCGTGGTTTTGTCTTAGGGTTATTCGAACCCTAAGGTTTTCCACGTATATCGTGTGTCTTGTCTCTGTTTATTTTTCTATTGCTTAATTATATTTCTCAAGGGTGTGTGTCTGACATTTTGGAAGAGGTTGTATTTTGGCTCAAGCATAACTGTTTTCTTACTCAAGCAAAACAACCCCTTTTTATCTACACGAAAATTTGTCATATAAATTCTAACCCTTTAGTGCATTTTCGATGGCTGTGCTAATATAAACAAATCACACAACATAAGGTTAATTAGCTTCATGATTGCTTTTAAAAAGGGTATAATCTAAATATATATTTTTATTTGTCCTATTCACCCCCCTCTAGGACAAGTTTACACTTCCGGGTAATTTCAAGCACAACAATAGTTAGGTCGTGTTCTAGTACCCCTTAAAAATCCTAATTTTCATATTGAAAGTGAACACCGTACATACGAAGCTAAAAAAAGATGTCTAAAAGAGTATAGCCTCCATCATAATCACCGAGTGGACACTACTACTAAGCAAATGAGACCTAAAGAAGAAACCGAGTGGAACACTGCGGATAATGATAGTTTCGAGGCCAATTCCCGTGCTTTAGGAGCTATCTATGGTGCTTTAAGTAAAACTGAATTTAGTCGTGTCTCCGCATGTATTACCGCCAAGGAAGCATGGGAGATTTTGCGCGTTACCCATGAAGGCACCAAAACTGTTAAGACCTCTAAACTTCAAATGCTGACCACTTGCTTTGAGGAACTAAGAATGTCTGAAGATGAAAATTTTGATAGTTTTATCACCAAGCTAAGTGACATTGTTAATTCTTTTCATGCATTAGGTGAACCCATTTCCAATCTCAAAGTTTGCCGTAAAGTTCTTAGGTCTCTTCCTGAAAGATTCAAAACCAAAGTTGTGGCCATTGAAGAAAGGCCTGAAGTTGACAATATGCTTTTTGAGGAATTGGTTGGAAAACTCCAAACTTTTGGGTTAAATCATCTGTCTAAGAAACCCATCTCTAAGACCAGTAAGAGTATTGCTTTTAAAACTTCCAATGAAAAATTTGTTTCCCAAGATAGTGATGATGAACTTGATGAAGAGGAACTTGCTTTCTTTGCTAAAAAATTCAAAAAATTTGTGAAGTTTCGAAAAGATAATAAGCAAGGAAACTCTTCAGCTTTTAATGATGCATCTAAAATGAACAACTAAGGTTTTGGTGATAAGAAGTTTTCTACTGATAAATCTAACCAACCCCAAGGAATTCAATGTCATGAGTGTCATGGTTTTGGTCATGTTCAAGCTGAATGTGCCAACACACTTAAAAAGAAATCCAATAGGGAGTACAAAGTCACTTGGGATGATGATAGTGAGGAAGAGAGCGATTCTCAAAATAGTCACGATAAAACTGATGAAGTCCCAAGATACACGGTCCTTGTTGCTAGCGTGACGTCTCCTACATCACCGAAAGCGTTTGTGTCCACACCTACGTGTAGTATTGAGGATAACTATGAATCTAGTGATGAGGATGTTAACGATGATGAGGATGACTTAGAATCTATTCGTGATGCATATAATGAACTTTTCAAAGAATGCGTTAAACTAAAAAAGAAAAAGAAAAAATTGATTCTTGTCATTAAAAAGGTTGAAATTGAGAGAAATAGTCTTCGTGTTGATGTTGATTCTAGGATTCAAGAAATAGAAGAGTTAAAGGCGCACCAAACAAAGTTCAATGAAAAATTTGCTAAAATTGAAAAAGAACGTTTAGAGGCCTTGAAGGCTCTTGGGATATCTAAGGAGAGAGTCAAAGTATTGGAACATGATTTAAAAGAGGCCAGTGATCGCAATTAAAAGAAATGACTGTGGCGCTTCTCATATAGCTGAATTGACTCATACTTTTAAAAATAGAACCGGCCTTGGTTTCATCGACCCGCCATCTCTTGCTCCTAAGACTAGTGAAAAACCTAACACAGAGATCAAATTTGTGAAATATGTCTCCTCAACTGTCCCTAAGACCTTAGATTGTCCTAACCCTGAGAAACGCATTATCACTTACCACCATTGTGGTAGTCTTGGTCATATTCGTCCTTATTGCTACAAGCTTATGAAGGAAAACAAAAAGGGAAAATTTAAGTATCAAGCTCCTAAGTTCTATTCTGGTCCAAAACATGGTGGTTATAATTTTGAAAAATCTTGTAAGATATCTCAGCCTAAGATTGAAAAACTAAATGGAAATTTTGAGAAACAATTAAGTCTCTTGGCTTATCAAACCTCACACATTGTTGAGGAAATTCAAAAATTATCTAGTTTTGCTAAAGGAATAAACAAACGTGATACATCACCGGATCAGATGTCTCACAACTACCTATCTCACATGCATAATAAACCTAAACAAGCTTGGAAGGAAGTTAATGTGGTTTGTCATGTTGCTCACACTGCATTCGAAACAAATAACACACATGATTGGTACTTAGACAGTGGTTGTTCTAGGCATATGACTGGAGACAAGTCTTGGTTTGACAAGGTAGAAAAATACAATGGTGGTCTTGTCACTTTTGGTGATGGTAATACAGGTAGAATTGTCGGACAAGGCACCATATCCACTCCCGGTCTTCCTCATTTAGAAAATGTTTGTTATGTTGAGGGATTGAAAGCTAATTTGTTGAGTATTGGACAATTTTGTGACAACATGCATGAAGTCCAATTTTCTAAAAATGGTTGCTCTATTGTCAATGAATCTGGTGTATGTGTAGTAAAAGGTGTGAGATCCTCTGATAATTGCTATTGTGTTCAAACAGCGAGTCTTGCTATGTGCAATCGTATTATGCTTGATGATGTTGAACTTTGACACCAACGCTTAGGACACGTTAATTTCTTAGAATTGCATCGTATCATTAGAAACGAAGTTGTGAGAGGTGTGCTCAAACTTGCCAATGGGCAAGACTTAGTTTGTGGAGGTTGCATGAAAGGTAAGCAAATCAAAAGTTCCCAAAAAAGACTAACATTGTTGCTACTACTAAATGTCTGGAACTTCTTCACATGGACCTTATGGGTCCTTCTTGCACGAAAAGTTTAGGTGGTAAACGATATATCCTAGTTATTATAAATGACTTCTCTCGTTTTTATTGGGTCGATAGTGTTGATGATCGAAAGAGTACCTCGGGCGGGTGTTTTTATTTAGGAAATTATCTTGTAGCATGGCATAGTAAAAAACAAAATTGGGTCTCTCTATCTACCGCCGAGACAGAATACATAGCAGCCTGTAGTTGTTGCACCCAACTTTTGTGGATGAAGCAAATGCTTCAAGATTACGGTTTGTCACAAGGAGCAATAACTGTTTACTGTGATAACACTAGCGCAATCAATATTCCAAGAATTCGATCCAACATTCTCGGACCAAACATATTGACATCCGTCATCACTTTATTTGTGAACTTGTAGAAGATGGAGTCATTACTCTCAAGTTTATACCCACTCATGAACAAAAAGCTGATATTTTCACAAAACCGTTAGATTCCCTTAGGTTTGATTACCTTAGGAAGTCTATTGGTCTCGTTTTCATGGATTAGATTCAGTGGGTTTGCATGTCTCTCATTTGTGTGCTTTGTGTGCCATCATTCTAGAGTAGACATGTAAAACTTTTTCTTTTATGTTTATTTTCATTTTTTTTTTGCATTTTTTTATTAAAAAAAGATTTTGTGAACAGATGTTCTTTGTTTCTCATGTTCATGGCCCTTGTAGTCAGAATATTTGCATCCAATGTGCTTTTTCATCCCTGAGAATTTTTAGATTTTGGATGCATTGTATTTCATGGCTTTATGATTTCCACTATATCACGTGCGTGATTTATTGCTCCCTCAACTCCTTTTGGTTATTCTCATGTACTTGGAGATGTTCATGTGTTTATCCCCCTTGAGATTGACCTTTGGCTATTATTCCCTAGTGATTCTTATTACTCTGTATCGTTTTCTCCTTCAAGAACCTAGGTACTTTTATATTCTTTACCTATCTGGGCGTTCATTGAATAACCGGACAATTGGGGTGAGGTATTCTCCCTCTAAGCGTTCGCGTCAAAAGATAGATAGACCTTGTGAAGGTTGACTCTTGGGCCACTTGCCTAGTAACCGGGCCTCTTGCCTCAGTAAGCAATGAGTGTTCGCGTCAAACAGCAGTGGAGTAATAGTGGATGTCTTTATCCCCTGCAAAAAAAAAAAAAGAAAAAAGAAAAAAAAAAGGGGGATTGTTCTTTTGAGGGGGAGTTTGTGTTTCTCTTCATTTCACTTTGAGGACCTAGCTTGGTTTGACTTTTTGAGGGGGAGTTATTCAGAAAATCCTTGCATACATGAGAATATTCCTCTCAGACAGAGTTAAGCTTGACATTATTTACATGGTGCACACACACACTTTGTTGACAAGCCATAGAATCTGTTTTCCCGTCTTCACCACATTCTTATTGTCTACTTCATCTTAAAGCCAATTTAAGGAAGCATATGGGGGGGTTAGACACAAAAAAGAAGAAACATATTGTGGCCTTATTCCATAGGTGTGCTTGTGCAGCGAATGTACAAGAGTGTGACAAGCTTTTGAGTAAACTCAAGCAAGATGGTGGAGTAAAAATTATTGAATTTCTGTCAAGATTGGAAAATGAACATTGGTGTCATCCTTATTTCCCAGGAAAAAGATATGGTGAGTTGACTTCCAATCTTGTTGCGTGCTTTAATAATTGGATAAGAAAGGAGCGTCGATTGCCAATAACTCAACTTGTTGATAAGATTAGATTGAAGTTAATGGACCAAATGTGTGATAGGAGGGAGTTGGCAGCAAAGTGGAAAACTGTTATTTGTCCAAAATGGGACAAGAAACTGGTTGAGTTGTTTGGTCTATCGAAGACATGGAATGTAGTTAGGGCAAATGGAGATTTATATGAAGTGCAGTCTGATCCATCAGTTAGTGTTGACATTGCGCGTCGTAGTTGTTCTTGTGGAGATTGGCAGCTAAACATGTTCCCGTGCGTTCATGGTGTTTGTGCATTGAAGAAAAGTAAGAAGGACTTAAATGATTACATGGAATGTTGCTTCTTCTCTGAATCTTATCGTGAGGCGTATTCGAAATGCATCAATCCTGTACCTAGGATTTGGCAGAATGTTGATCTTGATGCTACTGATGATATTCTTCTTCCTCCACTGTGCTAGAGACCTCCTGGACGACCTCGGACAGAAAGGATACCATCAACAGGAGCAAAGACCAGAAAAGTTACTTGCAGCAGGTGCGGACAGGTTGGTACACATAATAGGGGAACTTGTAAAGAGCCTTTGGAGAGTTGAGACTAGAGGTATAAAGTGCAGTAGGTGTGAGAGGCACAATAGGACAACTTGCACAAGGATTTGAGAACTTCTGGGATTGCTGTTTAGAATAAGAGAGCAGGAATGTTTTTTTTTCATTTGAGAACTTCAGCATATTTTTCCATTGTCATGTTTTTTCATTACTGTGGTTTTGTTCCACCGATGAATTGAGATTGTCTTGTTGGCATACTTCTGCAATAAAATTCCACTGTTCAATTTTTAGAAGTTGAAAAAGCATGGCAAGATGGTGCAATTTCAATGATTATGTTTAACCTCGCCCTTTTTCAAGTACATTCTCCCTCCTTCAATGAGATAGTCTGTGGTTTTTGTTTTTGATGTGAGTGAGAATCTTACCCGTTGATATACATATATCGGTGGCAGTTTGGTAACTGATCTAAGGGTTTTGCTTCTTTTTTTTTTTGGATTGATGAACTTGGCAGTTTGGTAGGGACTCTTCACCACCTTCATTATCTATCTCCAATTTTGGTTCTACAAAAGCCGATGCTAAAGAGTCCTTAGATGCACTGACAATTTCAGAAGAAACTGAATCCTGCCTCTCTGGGGAAATGAATTTCCGTTTCTCTGGACTTTCCCCCTTAACTGGTATGGCATCAGAATCTCTTTTCCTCTTGAGATGTCTTTCACTATTCTCAGGAGAGAGTTTTTCTTGATGTTGCTCACTAGTGAGCCTCTGTGGTCGAGTTCGCCTATCAGAAAATTACCTCTAAGTACAGAAAAGTGACACTTAATTTCCATTAAAGAGAGATGAAATACTTAATTACCACTAAGTCCATTTTTACAAAATACATTTAACATTAATGGAAGTGTCACCTTAGGGTTTTAGGGTATGCTAGGGTATAATGGTACCCTAATGGGTACCCTAGTACCCTTGAGTACCCTAAAATCTTAGAATACCCTAGGATTTTAGAGTTTTAGGATACCCTAGGGTTTTAGGGCACTTTAAGATTTTAGGTTTTAGGATATCCTAGGGTTTAAGGTACCCTAGGATTTAGGTTTAGGCGTTTTTATAGAGCCCTAGGGTTTAGGTTTAGGCACTTTCATAGGAGTTTTAGGGTGCACTTTCCTATTATTGGGTTTTAGCGGTTTAGGCACTTTCATTGGGTACCCTAGGATTTTAGGCACTTTTATAGGGTACCCTAAGGTTTAGGCACTTTCATAGGGTGCCCTAGGGGTTAGGCACTTTCAGTATTTAGGGTTTTAGGCACTTTCATAGGGTTTTAGTGTTTCATTAATTAGAGGAGACTTGGTGGGAATTACTTTTTATTTTCTGGACCTAGAGGTAAATTGCCCTTCGCCTATAACCTTCCGGAAGCACATACAAAGGAATCTGTTTTCTAAGGAGATGAGAAACGTGGATTTCCATCCCAGGTTTCCAAAACATGTACATGTTCACTGAATTCTTGAATTCATCAACCGTACCACGAATATCAAATTGTTGACCTTCTTGGACTACCTCTCCTTGCTTCCTCTGCAAACCCATAAAAAGGCACAATGCGAACCCTGTTTTGTATAGTCAACATACTCATGTGGATACGGATGGCACTGCAACTTCCCGTAGGTGTCCCGCTCTATCTGCAAAATTTGCAAACCAAATTATGAACAGGTTTCTTAAAATAATTCCTGGGAGTCTCCTTCCTCCAGCTTAATAGAGCGACAGACCAATCGTGAAGGAAAGTTATAAATTTTTCAAAGTGCAATCAGTATACTCCCTTAAAATGTTGGATACCCAACACGGACAAACAAAAAGGGTTAGAGGGAGTATGATAAGCCACAAGAATAGAGAGGCAGAAGTTAAAAGACAACCGGATTCCCCTGTCACCATTGACTGATTCACAGTTGAAAAGGGTTGATATTACCATCAGTGTCAGCTGCCATAGACGGGATTCAACCCAACCCTTCCAAGCAAGCAAATCATCAACATCGACAGCACCTATGTCCACTTGTAGATAGTTTTTATAGCTCTCAAAGAAAAAGTATGGCTCAAACAGAGCACTCCACTGGGCTTTATTCAGTTCTATTTTCTGAATACAAGAAAGGAAACAAGGTCAAGGCATCAATTAGATAACACACAAGGTAAATATGTACAACCAAGGCTCCTTTTGTTTCGACATAATAGAATACAAGAGTGTACTTTTACTGATTGCTCGGTGTTAGTCGCTGACTTTGGTTTAGTTGATTTAGTATTAGCCTACTGCCAGCCGCCAGGATACCATGAATATCGCTTAGTTCATAATTTTTCTCATTGGATAGCTAGTATATGTATGCGAGTTTCTGTATATGTGTTGGCCATTGAAGTTGAGATTGACAATACTTATCCTGGTTATGAGATGAGACTTCTTTTGTCCAAGATGCAAATATCAACTGTAGTTAAATATGTAATCTCCAGTTTTGAAACAACCAACAATTAAGCAAAGCGTCAGTAGTTTAGGTGAGTTACTCTTACTGTCTTCTTGTTGATTACAATTTTCATATTTATGGTGTGGTAGTGCATTTAACTGCGAACGGAACTACGTAGAATATTAAGTGTACTTACTGTCTTCTTTTGTGTTTCCCAACTTTTTTATGGTTACTTTAAATAGCTAACAATGTTATGCATAAAAATGACAGTGTTGGCATAACAAAAAATGAATTGACAGTGTTTAGAAATAGAATTAATAAAATTAACATTGTAGTAAATTCTACACCGTCAATTTTGTCAAATTTTAAATACAATAAATATTTACAGTGTCATAATAAAAAAATGACAGTGTTGGCATAATAAAAAAAATGACAGTGTTTGCATAATAAAAAAATGACAGTGTATCTGAAGAAATAGAATTAATAATTGTAATTCTATTTACAGTGTCATATTAAAAAAATGACAGTGTCATAATAAAAAATGATTGTAATTCTATTTACAGTGTTGGCATAATAAAAAAAATGACAGTGTTTAAAATGTAAAATTGACATTGTTTAGAAATAGAATTAATAAAACTGACATTGTTAGAAAATAGAATTAATAAAATTGACAGTGTATGTGTAGTTTAAAACTCACAGTGTTGGCATAACAAAAAAATGACAGTGTTTGAAATATAAAATTGACAGTGTTTAGAAACAAAATTAATAAAATTGACATTGTATGTGTAGTTCAAAACTCACAGTGTTGGCATAACAAAAAAAATGACAGTGTTGACATAACAAAAAAATTGACAGTGTATGTGTAATAAAATTGACATTGTTAGAAAATAGAATTAATAAAATTGACAGTGTGTGTGTAGTTTAAAACTCACAGTGTTGGCATAACAAAAAAATGACAGTGTTTGAAATATAAAATTGATAGTGTTTAGAAACAAAATTAATAAAATTGACATTGTATGTGTAGTTCAAAACTCACAGTGTTAGCTTAACAAAAAAAATGACAGTGTTGACATAACAAAAAAATTGACAGTGTTGGCATAACAAAAACATGACAGTGTTTGAAATGTAAAATTGACAGTGTTTAGAGTTAATTTTATTAATTTAGACAGTGTTTAGAGTTAATTTTATTAATTTAATTTCCAAACATTGTCAATTTTGAGAACTTTTAAACACAAACAATGTTTGCATTGTGTAAAATTCAGAGTGTTGGCATAGTAAAAAAAAATGACAGTCTTTAAAATGTAAAATTGACATTGTTTAGAAATAAAATTAATAAAATTGACATTGTTTAAAAATAAAATTAATAAAATTGACAATGTATGTGTAGTTCAAAACTCATAGTGTTGGCATAACAAAACAAAAACAAAAAAAGACTGTTTGAAATGTAAAATTAACAATGTTTAGAAATAGAATTAACAAAATTGACATTGTTTGAAAATGTCAATTAATAAAATTGACAGTGTATGTGTAGTTTAAAACTCAGAGTGTTGGCATAACAAAAAAAATGACAATGTTTGAAATGTAAAATTGACAATTTTTTTTTTTTGCCACAGCAATATACATCAGCGGGGGTTAGTGGGGGTGTTAGAGTTAGCACGAGGAGACCAAAAGCTATCCATAGCCCTGGCCCCCTAAAGGACCTGCCCCATGTGGGACTCGAACCCAAGACCTTCCACAAAGGGGAGGCAATGACTTACCAACTACACTAAGCAGTGGTTGTCGTAAAATTGACAGTGTTTAGAAATAAAATTTAAAAAATTGACAGTGTTTGAAAATAGAATTAATAAAATTGACAGTGTATGTGTAGTTTAAAACTCAGAGTGTTGGCATAACAAAAAAATTGACAGTGTTTGAAATGTAAAATTGATAGTGTTTAGAAATAGAATTAATAAAATTGACAGTGTATGTGTAGTTTAAAACTCAGAGTTGTAACAACTCCGAATTTCAGTAAATAAAAATCTCATTTTTTATTATTTTGACTCTATAAATTCCTTATTTTCCAATAATCCGTCATGATTAGATCTATTCGATTCAAACCCTAATTTCGTTCCGCCTTGCGATCTAGTCATTTTCTAAAGACAAGCGAGATAGCAACCCTAAGTCGTCCTATTTAGCAAGCCTAGCTAGCTTCCGACTAATCGTTAGAGTAGCCTAATCGAACCTTTGAACCATTTGAACCCTAAGTGAGACCTTGACCAAAAGTCAACCCTTGATCTATTACCCATTGGACGATAGATACTAGGATAATCTTTATCCATTGGACCATAGGTTTACCCCTTGGATATTGTGACAAGATTTCTAGGTACACTATATAAGATTATATATTACTTACCATCTTTACCCATTGGACGATAATAGTTAGGAGATTTATTACCCATTGGACGATAGGTTAACTTTTCCACCTAGTACAAGATCCATTAGTTTAATTAGATTCATCATGAGTCATTGTACTATATTAGATAGATTATGTAAGTTTAGTACTTCCATCTTTAACCTTTGGTTAATAAATGTTAGGGGAATTATAATCCATTGGTCCATAAAACCATATCAAGCTATAGTACTAGGTTAATATTAGTTAATTCCTTCCTAGATATGATATGTACTAATTTGATTAAAGTATATGATATGTTTACATCATCCTAGCATACTATATATTAGTATATAGTTATAAGTACATAGGTGGCATTTTGACATAGTTTAATAGGATAGTTTGACTTAGAAATCCAAAATGAGATCACATAGTACATTGTCCTTTTTGGCTAGTCTTTCTATCAACCAAGGAAGGAGGAGAGAGAGAGAGAGAGAGAGAGAGAGAGAGAGAGAGGCCGAGAGAGAGGGAGAGATGAGGGAGAGAGATAGGAGAGAGAGAGAGAGAGATATTGCATGTACCTTCTTGATCTTCTTCTACCAAAACCCTAATACTATATACATTAGTACTTGTACCTTGAAAGATGAAGGATAGGATGACATTAGGATGACATAGGTTAGATTGTTAGTACTAGATTTTATTACCAAATCTTCTTACAAACTATTAGTTTAACCTTACTCTTTCACTTAGTCAAATACCAACCCTTTGTCCTTTCTCCATTTGGTGTCCAAGAGAGAGAGAGAGAGAGGGAGAGAGAGAGAGTGGCCGAGAGAGAGAGAGAGAGAGAGAGAGAGAGAATTCGGATGAGAGAGGGAGAGAGATTGTGATGTGTGTGCAATTGTACTCACCATATCTTCCTACATCACCTTATTGCATCACCTTGTACCACTCAATCTAGGGTTTCTTATTCTTTCAACCCTAAAGGACTACCATATCTTATTTCTTATTCTTTCCAAGGACTTGATTGGACCAAAACCCCATTTGAATAGATTAAACCTTGTTCTAGTTTGAAAGAAAGAATAAGGGAAAATCTTAGTCTTTCAACCCTTGTACTTCTTTGGACCAAAGAGAGAGAGAGAGAGAGAGAGCCGAGAGAGGCCGGGAGAGAGTGAGAGAGGGAGAGAGAGATTTGTGTGATGTGTGCAAGTGTACAACTAGCCTAGTCATTGTCCTTTTGATCAACACCTCATCCAATCTAAGGACAATCAAATCTAGTCAATCTATGATCCATTGGATAACAAATGTTAGGGGAAATATTGTCTCTTGGATAATAGACCAACTTGGCCTATAAATAGCAAGCCATTTCAAGCCTTTGAACTCACACCTTCAAGCTTTGCTCCAACTTCTCTCTAGAAAGTCTAGTGTTCTTGTTGTTCTTGTTGTTCTTGCTTAGTTCTTAGTTGTTCTTGAAGTTCTTCCTTAGTTCTTCAAGAAACTCTTCTAGTGCCGCCACTAAGCCGCCACTCCACCACCCTACCGATCCAAAAGTTTTAGTAGTATTAGTCAAGATCAAGTTTCGAGAGAAACCTTTCTCTTTCGAAGCTATCGAAGCCATTCCTAAGCCGTTACTCCGTCCGACGAACTATTTTCCTAATCCGTAGCCGACTACCGCCAAGAAGAACGGTAGATATTCTATATCTACTTTTCTCTACGTATACGTATATATTCCTTAGTATAGTTCCTATGCTTTCAAAGATCTAAGTATAGCGTATTGCATGCGTATTTCGAAACGATAACAAGTTATTCTAAACCTTTGAAACCTCGAGCATACGTAGACTATACGAGCCACTTTCCTTAAGCATGATTAGAATTGTTTAAGAGTTGTTATCTTGATTAACCATGGCATGATTAGCTTAACGTTAGAAGTACTCAATAAACATATGCTGTTTTAAACTTAAGAAAGCATGATTTAGGATTAAGCTGCTTTAATCTTAGAATGAATGTGAGCATGATTACGTGATTACTTGACTACTTGTTGTTGATAAAGCATAAGTGATTTATCACTCCAAAGGTGTCCGTCCATGTGGCACTATGCTTAATCTTGTGTGATTAAACGTTGAGTATGACGATGTGACAAAATGAGCATGCTATCTAATATAGAGTTGAATGATCTTGCTAGTTTAGTTTCAAGATTTCCTAAATTGTGAAATGAACAACCGCGGAGTCATTGCATGCAAACGAGACACAAGAACCGAGAAAGTAGAAACATGACACCTAGGGTGTGGTTAAATGAAGGATGGGATTAACCTGCAGAAAATATTTTGAAATTACATAATGACCGGACTTGGTAGTCATTATGTAAGTGTTTTCGAAAATCGTAATGTAGCCGGACTTGGTAGCTCATTGCGTAGATTTCCAATGGGACTGGACGTGGTAGTCTCATGTGGAAATGGGGCTTGGCCGGACGTGGTAGCCAATGCAAGCTTTGAAAGAATGTGTTTTGTGAAACCATGATTGGCCGGACTTGGTAGCCGTCATGAGTGTTACTAACGGAGCCGGACTTGGTAGCCTCGTTAGTAGCAATTTGTGAAAGAAAACGTGGAAAATTATGATTTTGGTAAAGGTGAAAATGTGACACGGTCTACGATGAGTCGCGTAGGAGAAACACGAAAAGACATGACACCAACGCTAAAAGATATCGAATATGAACGTACCACTGTGTTTCTATATTGTTGAATGAGCATGTGTAATTGTTTATATGCTTCCTTGCTTTAAGTTAAGAGTTAGTGGGTATAGTTTATTCTATTGGGCTTGTAGCTCATGGTGTTACCTTTTGGTGACCCTGACATATTATACTGGGGGCGACGCTGGTATAATGTGTCAGAGTTAATTGATGAGCAAGGTGAGCAGTACGTGTTGGAGGCTTTTGGAGCCGAAGAGCTTGCTAGGATGGAAGAAGAAGCGGAGTAGTAGAATACCCTAGAAATTCCCTCCTTGTGTAATAAAAGTACTCTAGTAAGACTTATGTTGTAATAATGAGCTTGACTCTTAGCCTTTTTATTCAATAAAATGTTTAATTAACGAACCCGAAAATGGGGGCGTTACAAGAGTGTTGGCATAACAAAAAAAAAATGACAGTGTTTGAAATGTATAATTGACAGTGTTTAGAAATAGAATTAATAAAATTGACATTGTTTGAAAATAGAATTAATAAAATTGATAGTGTATGTGTAGTTTTAAACTCAGAGTGTTGGTATAACAAAAAAAATGACAGTGTTTGAAATGTAAAATTGACAGTGTTTAGAAATAGAATTAATAAAATTTACTATGTCAACACAGTGTTGGCATAACAAAAAAATGACAGTGTTTGAAATTCACTGCACCCCATTCAATCTCAGAATCCAAACCCCTGAAAGCATGCCCCCAATCCTTAACAGTCCACCAAACCAACTGAGAAAAAGAACAATAAAAAAAATAAGTGCTTGTGGTCTTCCACCCCACTATGACAGAACACAATTTGGGTCCATAGTAGGAGTACAACAGTTGCAAAAGGTGTTCGCATAATATGTGAATCTCAGGCATAAAAGCAAGTGATGGTAAACAACACTCTATTTGGAAGCACAGAGTGATCTCAAAATCTACTGCTGCAGCATATTCCGGCACTTTCTGTTGCTCTTTCATGCCACTGAAAAACCTACTCCGCCAAATATCCATCTTACTCTTCTTTTTGGCGGGTTTGTGATGAATCCTCAGCTTCATTTGGTTTCTGGCTTAGACTGGCCTTGGCACTAGCGAGAAATGCAGGATCGGGCTCATGTTTATCTGACGGTTCCTTCATTGCCATACATATGTAGCATGCTATGACAATATTGACTGATATGACAGCAAGAAATCTGCTCAGTAGCGTCATGGAATAGGAGGACAAATGGGTTGAACCTGTTCCAGAAAAATAATCACTTAAATGCAGCAGCAATGCCAACAGGTTCAAACCAAAAAATCAGTTCCACAGCTTTAGTAACAGAGTCATACATGGACTGCAATCAAGTTCCATACAGATTCAATGAAGCAAGAGCAATAGGCCTTTTCTAGAAAAAGTACCAGAAGTAAATGAAATTACGTACAAACCGCCTTGGTGAGAATGAAGCGAGACAATACATCCGGAAACCATTGTCCTTTAGGAGCAAACTAATAAAGTTCAGCCAAACTCAAGTATCCATCTCAGTCCTTGCAACATTATCGCGGTGGCCTCCTTTCTCCACAATACTATTGGAATCAATTTCTAGAACAGTCTATATTGCAGGAATCAATTTGCTCAATTTGAAATGACGACGACGACTAAATGCATCTCAAATCAAACTACAAGGAAGCCCATGAGCGGCAATGTGGAGCATTTTTGTACCAACTACCAAACATGACATTTCCTTTTTGTTTTGTTTAGGAGTTTGCTAAGATGGTTCTTGGGCCTATACATGATTGTTCCATTTCGCACATTCAGCAAACTAAAATGATGCTCAAACTAATACAACAAAATACGCTTGAAGATAATGGCCAAACTGTTCTAAATTCCCACAAGTTTTGAGGAAAAACTTGGCTGCTCAGCCTGCTCAAGCTCAATGAAAAATGGAACTTTTAAAGACAAGAATGATACGACTAAAGAACGACACAGGAGACACTAAAATGAAACCTTTCAAGCTATTCCGCAATTTTATTGGGAAGGCACCAGTGAGATATAACTTTGATATCAACAGAAGAAAGGTTGAAGGAATAAGAAAAACCAGGAGAGAGTGATCAACTCGATCCCTAGGTTCACTTGCTTCAATGGAGAAAGGTTGAAGGAATAAATACCCATAAAAAAAAATGGTGCGGCAGAGGGGGAGAGCCTCTTGCGCGCGGTTAGCCATCATCAAGTACAAGTCAGTCCATAGTAGAAAATAAGAGAGGAGCCGGACTGGAAAACTTTCATGGAGCAAACATCTGTAGTTAAGAAGCAATACAGATATGCAAAGACACGGCAAAACACGGTTGAGATGAACAGAATTCACAACGAGACAGGTATAGTAATGAGGCGACTCATGAGACAACTAGAGGCAGCAGCAGTGAAGATAACATGTTAGAACAAATAACTAAGTTGACCATAAATGAGTAATGATGGCTACAGAGGGTGGGAGTTATGAGGATAACGGGATAAGCTTCAAGATTATGGCAGATGTAAAAGGAGAAAAATTCAGGCAGCAAGAAGCGTATGCATCAGATTGATTACCCCAAGTTCGACCATTACATTCCGGAAGTTAAAACATAAAAGAAATAAGTTGTATAGTTGAAGTGTTGAACATCTAAGCATTTCTTCAGTTCGATCAGGAAGAACATCCATGGCACAACCCACTTCGTAGAGCAGTCTCTTCAAATTTCAAACGTAAAATTAGAAGAAAAATGAGCATATTTCGAGAAAGACATCAAGGATCAAATAGAAGATACGTATTAAACCAGCTAAAGCAAGCTTACCGGGTAATATATTATGGTTAAAACCATATAAAATCCTTCCAAGACCGAGTATAAGAGACAATTGACATTGCTATTTGATTTTAGGGCCTTGTCTCACCCTAAGTTGATATTGCTTGGACTGTGGTTTCAGAGCCTTTGAAGATTCTGCAATTTGCTTGAGCTTTTGTACTGGTTGTGGAACCTTTGAAGTGCTTGACTTGCTTTGGTAACTCAAAAAAGCAAGTATCATCTCGGCTCTTGTTTTCCTACACTCCTCAATACTTATTACTTTGCTCCGTTCTTGGTTCATCAGATATTGCTTCATCAAGGAGATAACGACGACCCCGCACTCAACACTGCAACAATATAATTGTGCCATGATATCTTATTGTTGGTCATTCATGGATAGAAAAAAGAGAATAGGTTTGAGATTTTGTAGTACTTACAATCCATCCGGTTGTTTCGGAGAACACCGCTCAATGTGGACTGTGTTTTCAATACCTTTACCAGCACTTGATTTGGAATCACTATTGATATAGTCTGCAATAAGTTTTCTCTGTGTAGTTTGTGTAAACATGTTTAGCATTCAAAACATAAATGTGTAACAGGAAAAAGATAATAGATGTTTGCTCACCAAATTATTTGTTGTCTCACAGTAAAGATCTTTTCGATTCCCTTTAAACAAAGAATTGTAGAATATCCACTTTCCCTCATCTTTATGAAGCACCAGCAATGTCCAATGGAATTGATGAATTATGGGGAAAAGCAGGAAAGTTGCATATTCGGCCTTTGGCATCATCTTGTCAAGAATCTTCTTCACTTTGAGTGGTTGTTTGTCATTGAGGATTGACTATTTACAAAGCAATAAAACGGATCTTGTGGTGAAAGGAAATTACATTAACTCACCAAAAACAGAAAATAATCATAAGCATGATGTATTTCAAGGTTACATAATATTCTTAACTAGGTAATGCACTTTGTACCAATGGTGTATTCTTAACAAAATGAAACAGAGAAGCCAACTAACAGCTCGCCTTATAGAAATTGAACTTGAACCTATAAAAAGGGTGGGGTGGGGGGCATATTGTTCTCCTTCGTGAAGTGCATACAATATCAATACTAAAGAAGCAACTAGTACATTAATAATGGTTGGATGTGCCAAAACTGCAGAAAACAAAAAGTGCAGGGAGATAAAATTGCAAAGTGCATATATCAATTGCACTAATTGAGAACACCGCAGATCCGCAGTGGATTTGCATATCAAGCTTTCAAGCAAAAAATGATCCACTAGGTTGAACTGAAAAGGCTTAACTAATATGAAGTGATATTTTTGGCCACTCAAATAAGGAGATGGAAGGTAACAAGCAAGGAAAAATAAATTTAAGCCAACAGAGGACAAGGGCGAGAAATCGAGGTTAACACCTGCACTAGCACGTGGCCCCAAGTCCCCAAACACACAAAACAATGGCAGAAAAACAATGGGCAGAAAAGTGGTTTGCCATTCGGCATGCCATGTGCATGTGTGCTTAAAAGTGGTTTTGTGTGATTAATGGGCCATCCGGGCGGGCTATCGGGCGGGCTCATGGGTGGACCGACTGGGACATCATAGCCGTATTCAATTTTTTTTTTTTGTCTCTAGCCGTGTTTCCAAGCTGTCCCAGTCTGCTTCAATGGTTATCCAATGTCAGCAAAATCCTTCTCAATGTTCCTAGCCTAAAGCATGAGCACTTCTACACATGGGATATGTTGTGCTAGACACCTGTGTTGAACCGACACATCATGGAGTCATGGACACTCCTAAAAGCATGTCCAACACTTGGTTACTGTGGGCCTGTGGCTACCTGAAAAGCATCAATTAACAATATGGACCTTAGTAGTAGGAATCTCCTAAAGTGGTGCTGCTACCACATTAGAAGCACGATTCTGCACTCCAAACTAAGGAGCTTGAGGGGAGCCCACTCCCATTGAGATGGGAGCTCGCTCTTACAAACTTGGGAGCTTTTGTACGACACTGGTATAGAAAAACGGTAATATAGTACTTTACTTCATCAATTGGTCTTCGATTTAGCTCAAATATATAGCCCAAGTCATGATATCTTGAAAAGAAAATCATACATTCTAACACTAGCCCACTTAATATATTACTCCCTAAAATGATTGTAGTTTAAAAGTGAATATACCATGCTACATTATTTTTGTAAAATATGAACACGTTCCTTTCATGCTCCCAACCTTGGGAGCTTCTATATTTCCCCGCTCCCTCTCCCGCACCCACTCCCACTTCGTGCAACTAAGATATGGACACTTTGGCGATGATTCTTTGACATATGCCTTTAATCGTCCATTCAGCAATTAAAATATGTATTATTAGGTACAGAGCAACTAAACTTAGAAGAAGGCTCAATACAAAGCCTCTAGCGACTAACGTAAGACATCGGAGACTAGAATATAGCAACCAATTCCAAGGAAGGCACACATCTAGGTTTAAACGGATCATATAGATGGTTCACACAATGCACTTCAAATCACAGCCGTAAGTGTAATTTCAGGACAAACACAACTGTCACGTTATCTTGTAACCACAATAAAACAAGAATTCCGCACACCGATTCTCCAACTGAATCCAAGGACCATGAAGCATAAAACAGAAAAGAAAAAGTGGTCTAGAAACACTCAATGGCAGTGGAAAAGACCAGACACTACTATCCTAGAATTGAAAATATGGAACATGCACATGACAAGTTAATTTGAAAAATATCCAACTAACCAAAAATCGCAGCAGTAAGAAACCCCAAATGGCAGTACGGACCAACCAGCCAGGGACTTGGAGAAGGGGAAAAAGGGCCGTTGCAGTGTTAACACCTGCACTAGCACGTGGCCCCAAGTCCCCAAACACACAAAACAATGGCAGAAAAACAATGGGCAGAAAAGTGGTTTGCCATTCGGCATGCCATGTGCATGTGTGCTTAAAAGTGGGTTTGTGTGATTAATGGGCCATCCGGGCGGGCTATCGGGCGGGCTCATGGGTGAAATCGAGGTCCAATATGTTTGTCCTTTGATGTTTGCTAATACACGTTGCCTACTTCCGATTGTCTAACTAGGAGTGTTAGAGCGCCACTGATTCAATGTTACATAAGCAATAAAACAGATATGCATGAAATCACCAGAAAGAAGTATAAGGACAACGTATATCACGAGTTCACTACTAGTGTCTTACCACAAAGAAGCTGGGAAACACAAAAGACTTGGCTGGTTGCGTTTCCAATATGAACGTCGGTTGCTGGTCTCCGTGTTGTTGCATAAGGATATTCATGTAAGCATCAATAGACTGTATAAAAGAATAGAATCCGTGTAGTTAGGAAAGTATCTGCGATTAGCAATATCTGTACAGTTAACCAGTGAAATTTAAACATTACCCGGGTTGATAATGCTGATTCAAACAACAACGTCTGTATATCATGAGCAGTGGCATGCATTAGTTCATCTTTCGAAGACCATACTTCAGTACTGCAAAAGAAAAATAACTTGTCAAAAGTCTCCAAACTCTGCATTATTTCGATATTACATATGAATAAGACTAATTTTTTTTACCTGATGTCTGCTGTATTCCAAAGTGTTTCAATCGCCATCCAACTTTCACGACTTAAAAGCTTTGCTACCTCAGCATTTGCCTTCAGCTTTCTCAGTTTCATTTTTTGTCTTTCGTCCTCTTGAGACTTTAAGTCATCTACATCTATGAAAAGTTCTTTTCCAATCTTCGTCTTCTTCTTTACTTCTTCATAGACAAAGTCTGCATCTGTGTTCTTCTTTCTTTCTCTTGCCTTGAGTGCTATTATGTTTGAATTTGGAGAGATCAGAGATTTTTCTGCCTCGCGTTTCTGTCTGTCTTCATGCACTCTAATATCTAAGAGTTCCAATTCAAGCTCCTCATTCTCACGTTCAAGTCTTCGGATCTTCTCAAGAGTTGGTTTTTGCGTTACTTGATGCACTGCGCCCTCGGTCTCATCAGCATAGCGTTGTGTTACCTCATGAATTTTGAACTCGTCAATTTGCATTTGTAATGCGTTGTTGACGTCTTGTTGTTTAGCCTTTTGCTTCTCGAGCACACTTGCTTTGTTCAAAAGTGTCTGTATGTATCTGTCCTTTGCCAAACACAGCTTCTTATTTTGTTTGTCAAGACTCTAGATTTGATTCTTCATTTCCTCTTCTGTTTCTTCAATCTTTCTTGCCAATGCTCTTTCCAATGTTGTAATCTGATGATCTTTAGATTGTAGCACAATTTCATTGTCTTCTTGCATTTTCAATTTCTGAAGTTCCAATTCCTTCTTTTCCTTCTCCAGACTTTCAACCTTGTCAATCAGAATCAGATCCTTCTCCAACGATTGTTTTTGGTTCTTGAGTTCATGCATCGTTGTGAGTGGGCTTTTGCTCGCAACATCTTTCAACATTATAATCTGTTTGTCTTGACTGTCCACCAGTTTCTTCAATTTTGCAATCTTGTCATTGAGAGGCTCGCAAATCGATTCTTTCTCAATCTCCATCTGCTTCTTGTCATTCTCCAAACGTTCAATCTTCGTGGACATGTCAGTCGTAATTGAGTCTTTTTCCTTCCTCAATTCATCAATCATGGCAAGTGCATCCTTGTTTGATTGTCTATCAATCTCCATCTGCTTCTCCAAATATTCAATCTTTTTGGTGAGATTATCACTAATTGAGTGTCTTTCTTCTGTCAATTCATCAACCATTGCAGCTGCATACTTCTTTGAATCATCAAATATGTTATCCACAAGTTTCTTCAAGCATTCATCTTCTTCTTGTGGCAGTGATTTCCCACTCAATGTATTAGGTTCAAGAGTTGAATCTGAATTGTATTTGGGAGACTGAAACAAATCAGTGCGAGTATCAAAATCATCCAACCCACAACTATCAGGCACGTTCTCAACTTCAGCAACTTCAACTTTCCCCCCCTCATCTTTTTCTTCAACTTTCTCCCCCTCAACTTCAACTTTTTCTTCAATGGTTTGTTCAAGTGTTCCATCTTGTATCTACAAAGAGACATTGTGTATTAAAATCTAATAACCAAAACTGCTACTGCCAAGTGATAGCAGCAGTGACTACCAAACAACATTTAAAAACATTAAACAGTAGGTAACAACAGCTGGGCTAGCAGAACTACAGCAGCAGGTGGATTATACATAACTGATAAGATGTACAGCAGTAGCAGATGGACAGCAGTAGCAGCTAAGTAGTAACAAAAAAACAAGGTATTAAATGGTAATAGCTTGTAGCTGTCAGGACAGCTCATTTACAAGTGGATTAAGCATCAGCAGTAGCAGCTAATTTCTGCCATTACAGCAGTCAATAGCAGCAGCAGCAGTAACAAAATCCTTCCAACATAGTAAACAAAATTTTGATCTTCAATGAACACCTTCAGTTTTTTGAAAGAGAAATACAAACTGCACAACAGAATGGTTTGTTCATGTTACCCTCTCATCTGAGAGTTGCTGCAACTGTTGCACGTCAACAAATTCATCATTCTTCACCTCATGTTGGTTGACTTCATCTTTGTCCCCAAGATCTTGCTGAACCCCATGTTGCTCAAATTCAGATTCAACTTTTTCTTCAATGGTTTGTTCAAGTGTTCCATCTTTTACCTACAAAGAGGCAATGCCATGAAATCACATTAAACCACAAAGTTTCTTCATAGACAGGTCTCCTTATGAACAGTGAAATCAAATATGAACACTTAACAACCATGTTACCTTCTCATCTGGGAGTTGCTGCAACTGTTTCACGTCTTTGAGCGCTTTCCGCAGCTTTGCAATGTTCCACTTGAGCAACCTTGGAATAGAATCTGGACTCTCTTGGTTCAGGATGTTGCTATGCTCACAAAGCCAATACTGCACAACAGAATTACAACTTAAAAGGACACATATAATTATTTTGTAGACTAACAAATGGAAAGAGTTATATTGTCGATTACCAGTAATAGAATTGAAGAACCTTTGACTTCTTTGGGATCTTTATGTTCCACGTGAGTAGATTTCAGCAAGTACTTACAAATCGCTCCCGCCCAATCGAATTGTTTAATCTTATTCAAGTCTTCAATGTGGCGAACATACACCCAATTGATTGTGGTTCCGCTTGTAGAGAAGAACAACGTCCCACAAAGGAACAAGCACAACAATCTTGCGATATCATCCATATCTTCTTCCAACTTGCTGTTTTGCTTTTCTATTAAAAGTTTCTTGATTGTTGAGGTATCCAATCTGTTCCCCTTTACTTTCCACTTAACTGTTAACTGCACATCTTCTTTCTTACAATAACCTTGGTTTATCTCCTCATTTCCACATGTAATCCCCAAAATCAACTTCACATCTTCCCTTTCAAGCTTGACATGTTTGTTTCCCAATCTAAATGTTCTTGTATTTGCGTCGTACGACTCAACAATTTTAACAACCACCTCATCGAACTTTCTACAATGATCACTCTTCACCTTCTCCTCAATAAATGCATTGATCAAATGCCAAAAAGGTGTTTTTTTCAGCGAATCCTTGAGGGCAGGAGTGACAGGAAACCCTTTCATTAATCTAATCATCGCTTGCATGTTACATCTATTAAAAGCGATGTGTTGTGACGCTTCAGTCGCTTGTGTCTCTTGAGTCTCAACCACAATTCTTGGTCTCTTTCTAAGAGGTTGTGACTGAGGCGCAACTTGGTCTATGTTGATTCCTTGGTTTTTTGGCTATCTAACCCGAAAGTCATATTGAGATTGAGCATGTCTTTTAGAAAATTCAGCCTTTGGGATAGATGATGAAGTAACTTCAATTGGTTTTCTTCCCGCCAATTTTTTCGTCTTTAACTTCTTTGGCGGATTTGGGATTGTGTCAGTTTCTATAATTCCTTTTGATACTTCCTCATCACATGTCTGTTCTTTTGTATCTTCTTCATCACTTATGGAATCTAACTGCTTCGCCTTCCCTTTTCCTCTAACTACTGCATACAAAAATAATAAGAAAATGCTTGTAACATATGTTTTCAAATGTAAAATTTTCAGTGTATGAGAATGTAAAGTTGCTGTAACATTGTCAATTCAAATGAGAAAATTAGAAACTGTCAATTTACACGTACAGTATTGTTTTCAAAATAAAAATGTAAATTTTGACATTACTCTAACACTGTCAATTTACAGTGTTGTTTTCAAAAAAGAAATATAAACTTTGACATTACTCTAACACTGTCAATTTCGTGCAGTCCAGAACATATTTTCCTAAATATCCTTGGCAGACAACAAGTGGGAGGAACTACAAATCCTAATGTATGATTTTAAACATGAAATGTGGTCCAAAGGGTTACAAGGCACAAAATACTGCCACACAACTTTAAAACAATTGAAAGAGAATATTTCAGTCCCTTAAGAATGCATTGGCAGTTGCCAAGAAATGCTCGACAGAATCCCCTTGTTTTAACAATACCATGGGGGATTAGGTATTGATAAATCCTATTCTATCCACTCAATGCTAAAAGTCCAAATTACACAGGCTAGCTTATTTGGTTGATTCATCAATATATATATATATACACACACTCCGGTTCTCCTCCGGGATCCCGGATGGGAGAATGGTGCGGGACTGAAATGTGAACCGTTGGATTAAAATCCAACGGCCTGGATTAAAGAAGCCAAAAAACTCTCCAATAATTACACTTTTTCCCCTCCCCTCACACTTTCCCCCTTCTCAATTCATTTCACGGCTGAGACTTATGACAGACCACAGAGAGAGAGAGAGACGACGAGAAGAAACGCGAAGAACGAAGACGAACGACGTCCCGCACCAACCAGCCAAGGTATCTCTCTCTCTCTCTCTCTCTTTCTCTCTCTCGAACTTGAACTCGAACTCGAAAAATCTGGATCGGAAGAAATTTCTCAGAAATTAGGTTTTTTTTTAGGACGAACGACGAAGAACGAAGAGGAGAAGAAGATCGAAGAAGAACGAAGACGAACGGCCAGCATCCACCGAGGTCTCTCTCGGAAAAAAAATATATCTGGTTAGGGCTTTTTCCATACATTCGAAATCGGCAAAAAATTAGGTTTTCGATTTTGTTTTTCTTCTGATCTATCGGTGGAGAGTTGGAAGATGGTGGCTTTGGGTAGTAAAAAGGAGCGATTTTTCTTCGTTTCTTAAACCTCCTGTGCCTACTTGCTTGTTTCATGAGACTTCCCAATCCTAGCATTTACCCTCAATTTGTTTTGAGCTATTGAGATTAAAACTGCTCTCCTGCAGCAGTTTTGCTGCTGTCTTGATGCAAGTGTCTGACTAATCTTGTTGCCACTGCTGTTATATTGATACATGTTATGGCTGCTGCTGTTATGTTGCTGTCTACATGGTGTAACCTAAGGCTACAAGCTGTTCTACTGCTGTATTATATGTTGATGCCACATGAGATGGTATCCCAAACGTGATAAATGTGGTTGGAATAGCATAGCTCCTTACAATAATTTACAAAAAACTTGGTTCAGGGATCTCAATGTGCTTTCTTTGGAAGGAGAACTGGTTCCAGAACTCGGGAAGCTAACTCATCATAGATCTCTGTCAAGAATAAGTCATAGCCCGTTGATAGAAGTTAAAATTCACTCATTGATCCTTACATTTGTACCATTAAGTTTGTTTTTGTGCTGTCATCAACCTCTTCTCTTGCTCACCATGTGTTTTCTTTGTTATAATTTCTGCTAGAAGAGGTCAAGTTTTTCCAAAGCCATGGACTCTTCATCTTCAACAAGCACAAATGCAATGATGCCTAGGTACAAGATTAGGGTATGCGGTTGCAACCTCCAATGCCTCATGTGGGATCTCAGGAATCAATGGCAGGTTCACCAACAGTTGCTCTGTTACCAATAGCTATCCACAGAATTCTGAGAGGATGTTTTGGAGAGGACAAATGGTTAGGCTTAGTAGTTCACTTAGCAATCCAAAGATGCATTATGTTGGCAATCCACAAACTGTGTTTTTTATTGGACATGGAAGATGTAATATGTTAGGTTTTAAATATTGTCTGGCAGACTTTGAACAATGTGAGCCTGTTGAATATGGATGGATCCATGATGGTTTTTGTAAGTTGGATCCTGGCATATGGTTTTGTAAATTGGATCCTGGAAATGACTTTTGTGAACTCATGCTTTGTGCAATCTTAAAGGATTGGTATTTGGTAATCTGCTGCCTCTGTTTCATGGTTTCTGTGCAATCTTTTGTTCCATGGTGTTTGGTAATCTGCAATTGCAATTTTTTTGTGAATGGTGTTGGGTAGTCTGTAGTTGGCGTTGTTCCTGTCGTTTTGCACATCCCATTACAAAATTACAATCCCATTATAAAATTCTGATTGGTCAAGGACTTCTTTACAAAATTCCACTAACTTCTTTACAACAAATACAAAAATAAAATGAACATCCCATTGCAATGAACATAACAGAATTCCAGATTGTACCTTCTTTACAAAATTCCACTTACTTTCAACAATACAAAAAAATAAACTAGAGTACAAGCACAATACATCCCATACATAAGAAATCAATGTACAAGGTGTTGTATGTCGAACTTTACAATTGTATGCTCCTAACTAATCTAGGGTCATCAAAGAGTTCCAAGCAAGCAATGCAGCCCCAACAGCAGACTCCACCTGAAGAATCAAAAGGGAATTCTTGATTGGTTAATCCATGGCAAAAACTTAACATGACATGAGGAGAAAAAAAAACCTAGTCACTGAAAAGGGGAAATTGGAAAAGAATGCCAACCTTTGGTCTAATTGGACTAGCCTTGGGATAGGTCTTCTGGAAACAGGCAGTAACTTCTTTGCCTATATCCCACTTCTTATTAGCTTCAAGCACACCACCAACCATCACAACTGGGAAAGAGCCAAAAAAGAACAAAATTGGGGCAATGCTTAGGGTTCCAGCTCCAACGAACAACAAAAGAATAAATTGTGGCAATGCATGCAGCTCACCTTATAGTTTGCACATCCGAAGAACCTTCGACCTGGGTTCTTTTGTGTTCCAGATTTCCTCAATGGTGTTGGTTCTCCGCAAAAACAAAAGATCCCAAAATCGGGATCACCACTTCCATTGTTACCCGAACTACTTCCTTCCATGAAATGTATTGCTTTCCCTATGATTCTCCTCCTATAATGTAACCATTGCCCGCTCTATGATACTCAAAACAATTAAAGGTTTCGACAATACACCTAAGATCAATGGTCAAGGAGATCTATCAAGCAAAGAACAAAACATGCACATGCATTGATCAAAGGCATGCCGAACAATTTACTGCAAAATGCAACTAATCAAAGTTAAACATACATAAAAGCAACAAGGTCCAGTCGTTGTTACGCACGTAGCTGCATAATTGCATTCATTTCTAGTTCAAGAATGAGACAGGTTTTAATCAACATCTTAATAAGTTAGCATTTTCGATTGGAGTGGGCATTTGTCGATCCCAAGACTCCAATTCAAAGTGGGATAAAATTCTGTGCTTGTGTAAAAGAATTTTTCCCTTGGCTCATGATGCCTCTTCAAGTGGTGTGTGTTAACGAGGGACTAAAAAGGCCGGGGCCTCATTTGGTTTTGGAAGTGGCACCCTTCAAGTGGTGTGTGTTAACGAGCAAAACTGTTGCAGGTACACAACCCCCTTAGCTATATAGGAAAGAACTGCAGCCTCAGTCGGGTTTCGCATTTTTCCAGTTTAACCAACAACAAGAGTGACAGTAAACAGAGATGAAAATAACCAAATCAAAACAAATTGAGGGTAAATGCTAGGATTGGGAGGTCTCATGAAACAAGCAAGTAGGCACAGGAGGTTTAAGAAACAAGAAAAATCACTCCTTTTTACTACCCAAAGCCACCATCTTCCAACTCTCCACCGATAGATCAGAAAAAACAAAATCGGAAACCTAATTTTTTGCCGATTTCGAATGTATGAAAAAAGCCCTAACCAGATTTTTTTTTTTCCGAGAGAGACCTCGGTGGATGCTGGCCGTTCGTCTTCGTTCTTCTTCGATCTTCTTCTCCTCGTCGTTCTTCCTAAAAAAAAAACCTAATTTCTGAGAAATTTCTTCCGATCCAGATTTTTCGAGTTCGAGTTCGAGAGAGAGAGAGAGAGAGATACAGAGATACCTTGGCTGGTTGGTGCGGGACGTCGTTCGTCTTCGTCTTCTCGTCTTCATTCTTCGCGTTTCTTCTTGTCGTCTCTCTCTCTCTCTCTGTGGTCTGTCGTAAGTCTCAGCCGTGAAATGAATTGAGAAGGGGGAAAGTGTGAGGGGAGGGGAAAAAGTGTAATTATTGGAGAGTTTTTTAGCTTCTTTAATCCAGGCCGTTGGATTTTAATCCAACGGTTCACATTTCAGTCCCTCACCATTCTCCCATCCGGGATCCTGGAGGAGAACCCGAGTAATATACATATATATATATACTCCGAATTTGTAGTACTACTTATTAGACAAAGCCAACTCAATTAATTTAAACCCAGGTCCACCTTATTTCTTAGATCTCTGGGAGCATCACCATCTACCCTACCCACCATCCTCCATAACCACCCCTTTCGTTCTCCCTTCATCTTCCTCCCTTTCTCTGTGTCCATTTTTCTCCTTAACTCACCACCTAGTCATTTTTCACAAAAAATAAATGAGCATAAAATCCCAATAATATATCTAGTCATTAACAAAAGAAAAGAATCTCATCCTGCGAGAATCTTTCCTCCATTGTTTGATTATGATTGTCACATGATTCCACTCCCTGGCTTGATTGTTTGTCCTAACTCCAGGACCTAGATAAAAAAGCCTAAGCTAGTCGAATGCATCAGCAACCTTCAAAAGGGACTGAACATACTCCTGAGGAACAGGCAGTGGCGGCTAGCTCCACCCTTTGTACACGTATCTTCTCAAAATTTCAGGAGCCACCACCGCGCCACGGGAGGAACGCCCAATTTCCAGAGATGCACATATAGTACATGCACAACTTGAATAAGAAAATATAGTTCATAAATTCATTTTGAAGTGGTTTGGCAACAAAAAGTCTAGCAAAAACCTAATAAATCAGAAAGAAATCAATTTCATTCTAAGAACCTAGTAAATCTCTAGCAAAATCAGTGCTAAACCATAGCTTGTACAGTAATAAACACAAAGTCCTGGACAATTGCCTCAATTTAAACATGCAATGGAAGGCAAACTAATTTTCAAACGTCGAATGACAATGAAATCGCATATAAACAAACTAATTTTCAAACTAGTTTGTTTTTGCCAAGAACAATGGAAGGCAAGCTATACAAAATTGAAAACACATACGTTTTCGCCCCATTACAAGACGATGAAGACGTATTTGGAGTCGGAGGACGAGTCGAAGGGAGGAGTCTGAGGAGAAGTCGGAGGAAGCGAAGACGGTGACGGAGGGAGGAGTCGGACGGTGACACGCGAAAGAGCCGCTGGCCTCGACGACGTCGGAATCGCAGAACACGCAGTCACGCACCAGAGGCGGTTAAGGGAGACAAAGAGGGGAGAGCTTATTTCATTTTTTTGATCAGCGGGGTTTTGAAAGGGGTATTTCAGGTAGGGAAATTAAGGGCCATCCTTATTGGTTCTTTTAGGAATTGGGCTGGAGTGCAAGGGAAGTCCACAAAAAATTTGAGACCGGCCCGTAATTTTTAGCAAACAAAATGTGACGGCCCTGCATTACTGATAAGCCCATTATCATCGGGCTGGGTAAGGCCCACCTCGATCTCAAGAGCAAAAACGATTCGATGACTCCTATTTCTCTGCAAAAGAAATTCTTTCAGTGTTTCCGTAACGGTAAACCTCTCTCAGGCCTCTCCAATGGCGGCCACAGTAATCTCTCTCCGACTCAGACTAACCAGACTCAGACCCATCACAAATCCTAGCCTCCTCCGCCTGTAGTTTGTTATTGCATCTGTTGAATTGCCTGCTGCCTGTAGTTTGTTTTTTTTTTTTTTTGGGTAATTGGCTGCCTGTAGTTGTGAGAAAGAGCAAGATGAAACATGATCAAGCTAGGGTTAGGGTTGGAAAACTTAATTATGAAGTGGGGTCTTTTCGAGTGAGAGAGTGAGAGAACAGAGAAGTGAGAAAGAGTTGGGGTGTCTCCCCCCACCATTGTTGGTGTGTGAAAGAGTGAGATGAGATGTGCGAGAATGGGTGAATTGTGTATTAGTATTTTGTGAAAGATTAATGACAGATTCTTGTCTGCTAAGGTTTTTCTAGAGTCTCTGAATTTCTATCTCGATCGGACGCGATGATAGAAATCATACCGAAGTAACACTATAATCGAGACAAACTCATGTTTTTTACTCTCTCATATAGTCATATGAAGATTCTAGGCTTAATGGATATGGGAAATCAATTCAAGAAACTACTCTCTCATTCATTTTAATGAAGCAAATGATAGAAACACACAGACACACACATATGTAGATGTAATCGTGACTATTCCAAATAGTCACTAACGGAAGAGATACAGTTTTGTTCATTGTATAAAGTGTCAAAAAATAGACACAACTATTATGAAAAAAAAAAACAAATAGACACAACTCTAGGCAAATAACTAATTAATCCATCTTAACAACAATAGAGTCCATACAATAAAATCGTAGAAAATCATTACAGAGTGATAGGGAAATTTTGATTTTTTATCTTCAAAGTAAAGGCTACTAAACTGCAGCTCATTTTCAGAATATCATTTCATTATTGATGTGATCTCTTCAAAGTAAAAGGTTATTAAAATGCAGGTCATTTTCACAAACACCAATACTATTTTGTTCTGTTCAGGAATTAGGTATAACTGTATAAATATTTATTATCAGAATAAAATCATTGATTGGAGAGACGCCACTTAAAAGTATCAAATGAAAAGTAATTAATACTTCTTTTATCATTGAGGACGAAATTGATAAATCTATCTCCTAGCATGACTATCAAAAATATTTTCATTCAGAATAATCTTACTTTAGGAATTTATTTTTTGGATTTTCGAATGAAAACCAACACAATTATGTATTTCTCGTTTTTTTAAACGAATTAAAAAAATAATTCACGACACATGTAGGTTAGCCGGCCGCTGCTTTTTAATTAAATCGTGAAAAAGGGTATACAAAATGTAAGCATATGACTCTAAATACAATAGAAAATTAATCTGCTATACTATATGCTTATAGAAATTTGCGAATGGAGTTTATGTGGTAGAGGTTGTTCTATTTGATCTTAGCTATTGTTATGACAGTGTAGGTGCAGTCAAAATTATTGATAGGTCATCAAAGAAGACCTTTTGACCAACCAATTGGCCGTGGACACGTGGCAATTAGGTCCACGCGGGAAGTCAATCTTAGTCAAAATACTATTCCGAGAAGACGTTTGGCCGACCAATGAAAAGGAAACACGTGTAGCCCATAAGATGGATATCCGCGGAAGAGAAGACCCCGCGGGACCCTCCCGCGGGCCCCGCCAGGGAGAATCAAAAGACATACCAGAATTGGTATAGAAACTACAAGAAGACCCCGGGATCCTATTCGGGCCTAAAAGGCAGGCCCGGAAGGGACCCCGCGGGAGGCAAACGATCGCCGCGGGTCACGACCTTGCTCTTGCGGGAATTGGGGAAGTTCTTGTGGCTTGGTGGCTTGGGATGGAGGTAGCGTCGCGGAAGCGCGAGTCCCCCCGCGAAAAATCCTCCGCGGGAGGACGAACCTTTCGCGACCTGGAGGTACGGGAGGGACACGTGTTGGGGTCTTATAGGAGCACCGTCCTGGGCCTGACCTAGGCCCAGGAGCCCTATAAATACCCCTGACATTCCCAATGATTGCCAGAGGCTGACTTTTCTGAAAAGAGAGAGAGAGAGAGCACTGATTCTGAGGAAGGAGAACATTCTTCCCCGGAGAGAAGGTGACCTTGCTTATTTGATTCCAAAAAAAGGCAGACGCCATTCCTCCCGCGGAGAACAAAGGAGACACGTTGCCTTTGGCTTTTCCATACCTCTTGCTCCAGCCCTCACCCCACGAGTTCATTCCTCTTTTTCCTCGGTACTAATTATCGGCCAATCGCACCTCTCCAGCTCACTTTTCTACACGTAAGCAACCCCCAAAGGAACCCGCTTCACCCACATTTAGGCGACTCTGCTGGGGAGGTGTCTTTTGGTTTATAGTTAGTACCCGTTCCATAGAATACATCGAGCGGCCACTATCACGCCATAAAGCAATGACGACACAACACGACGACGCGCCAGTTCTCGAGGAGGTCGAGGAAACCAACAGCGTGGGCACGGTAGCCCAGGCGCTGCGAGCTCTCCAGGACGGCCAGCGGCAGTTCCTCGAGACGCAGCGACAGCTGCTCGCGGCCTTTGCTGGCCTCACTGAGGTCATCTCAGCGGCGCTCCCAAAGGCCGCGGTCGGTCAAAACGACGAACCACCACAGAACCAGGTAGGGGGCAGCACTAGCCAGACGGTGCAGCCCCAGGTTCCTGTAGACACCTCCCAAACGGGACATCGCCATACAGATTGATCACGTTGTGTTTGCTTGATTGGTTGCTCATTTCATAAACCAAAATCATGGACATTCCCATGGCTAGGAACATTGCCACATGATAATGGTTATCATCAAATAGAGTCGCCACCCAGTTTATTAAAACTGGGAAAATAGATAGAGATTCTGGATACGAGAGCCAAAAGTACAATAAGGGGAAGGTGTTAGGCACCCCTCCTTGCCCAGTCGTGAGACTGGCCCATAATCGTTCAACATAAGACATATAGATGCTTTGTTTAATTCTGACACATAGTCTGTTTAATTATTCCTTTAAACAGTAAGCAAAGTGAGCCAGTGCGATAAATAAGCATTCATCGGAAAGCAGATAAAACAAACATAATGTCCCAGGGAGATGGATCTCGCGGCCGGTGAATAGATGTCACGGCCGAGGGATCCTCCTGGTTTGATGTACCGGCCGAGGGATCGAAGCCCCGGTCGGTGTTCTTCCTCACACCAGACAGAAAGATTAACGGATAATCGAAATGCTACGGTTAGTTAGAAATACAGTAAACATAGACAAACCAGAGGCCGTTGGGCCTCACCACCTTGACCCCTCAGTTGCTTGATTGCTTTGGATTGGGTGTGATTGATTGATTGCTTGATCGAGAACCCTAGAGTTAGGGTTTGAACTTCGGGGTTTGATCGCCGGATTGACGGCTGCCTTCGGGAGGTTAGGGCTTTTGAAGTATAGGATTGAGAGAGTATTTTTGCAGAGTTTCGTGGTTTGATTGAGTGTGTAAGTATATCAATTTCGTGTGTTTATTTCGGAGCCCAAAGGCTCCTTTATATAGGCATAGGGATGACTCACTCCGGCCAATCAAATCACGAGATGGCAATTGCAATTGCAATGCATCTCTAACTCTACGTCGTGATCTCCGAACGTAGCCCGAACGCATCGGAAAGGTAGTGTAGTTGGATCAAACCAAACGTCTGACAGAACGTTCCAGAGTCTGGAAAAAGGTCGATCTGGCGGCCGAGCAAAGGATGTCACGGCCGAGGAATGGATGTCTCGGCCGAAGGATAGATCTTGCGGCCGAGGAATTGATCTCTCAGGGAGATTTTGCTGGCAACAGGTTGCTCAGGTGAGGGATTGATGTTATGGCCGTTAGATCGATGTTACGGCCGTCAGATGGATTCTCCTAGGCTTCTGTATTTCTGTTTGAAAGGCTGTATGGCTCTGAATTGGGTCCTCTAAGTGGTCAAAGTTCTCACTGAAAGTCCTAAGGTCCTCAAGGAAGCAATCAGCAATCACTGTATCCGTTTCATCATCGGGATTGTCCCAAGGTGGGACTTGAAATAATTGTTAGGCCAAATTGGGGTGTCTACAGATGCCCCTCTTTGACTGAACTCAGACGGATCTCGAGACATGTTTGAGTAAGAGTCAAAGCTGTAAAAAGCAACTCAATTTGGTCCAACCACTATTCCAAGGGGTTTTCGAAAAAGGTTTTGTTATGGTCGGGCCGGGAGGCTGCTTACGTATTCCACAAGGGAAATTCAGACCAATCGTAGTTCGGGCAATAAAGAAAAGTAAAAAGTTTGGAGGGTTAGAGACAGAAGACGTACCTTAGGGCTTAAAAAGCCGTAGTGTGACGTACCTAGACTGAGCCAGGGTTTTGGCGAAGAGTAGTTGAAGGAGCGCGGGGCTGCCCGGGGAGTTTTTTGCGGAGAACTTCCTTAGTTATTTTGGGGTAGATCAATACACTGCAGGTGCGTTTGCTTTTCTTGATCATCCTTACTTTGACTGAAAGGAGCTCGGTAGAGTAGCTTATCCTTGCGAATGAGCTGGAAGGAATTGATGTAGAGGGGTGGAATCCAAACCATCTGCTGGGATGAGTTGGACGCCGATTTGTTTTGAGATATGGGGGCGCAGGGCCAGTGACTGGAGCTTTGGAGCTTTTGGAGATACGGGAACCGAGGCACGGAGCCGGTTGTAGTCATGAGGCAAGAGCCTGGAGAGTGATGGTATCGAGGCGTGGAGCCTGTTGCAATCTTGAGGCAAAGGCCTGAGGGGATTGGATAGGACCGAAGTGCGAAGCTGGTATTGATCATAAGGCGAGAGCCTGAGGTGACTGATAAGACCGAAGCGCGGAGCTGGTGTTGATCATAAGGCGAGAGCCTGAGGTGACTGATTGAGGCGTGGAGCCTGCTGTGGTTTATGAGACGGAGGCCTGAGGTGAGCTTAGAGCTTGATGGGACCGAAGCGCGGAGCTGGTATTGATCAGGATGAGAGCCCGTGGTGTCAGAGCTTTGAGCTTGACGTGATGAACCGAAGCGCGGAGCTGGTATAAGGCAAGGGCCTGAGGTGAAGGAACTGAGGCGTGGAGCCTGAAGTGATTGAGGCGTGGAGCCTGCATGCAGTCTTGAGGCGAGGGCCTGAGTTGTCGGAGCTTAGAGCTTGACGTGATATAAACCGAAGCGTAGAGCTGGTTGCATTCTGATGGTCTGTGCACGGAGCTTTTCCATCATAAGTGTTTGGCGTGGAGCCAAAGGATCGAGGCGTTGGGCCAATCAATAAAACCGAGGCATAGAGCCGGTTGATTTGCAGGATTGACCTGTTTCATGAGAGATATGCAGAGTGTATATGTGCAATGATGGTTGTTAGATGTGAACAGATATGATGATGCAGACTCGATGTGAAAATGTTGATGCAAATGTGCACGGGTCCGTGCATGTGTGTTTGTTTTAAGCTTAGAGCTTCTATCAAGTTCCGGACTTGAGCATTCAGAGCGTAGAGCTCGAGCATTCGGACGGCAGAATCCGAGCATTCAAAGTACAGGCTTTGAGCGTCCAGTACTCAGTGGTTGGGCATCCAAGCGTAGAGCTTGAGCATTCAAGTGTATGACTTGAGCATCCAGTACACAGTGGTCGGGCATCCAAGCGTAGAGCTTGAGCATTCAAAAATGTTAGATTTTTGAGCATTCAGGCGTAGAGCCTGAGAATAGATGTCTTGATTGTTGGGGCGGCTTAGAGCCTGTTGCTTGTTTACGGCTTCGAGCTAGTTGAGGTGATGAATACAGGCTTCGAGCCCGTTAAGAACTTGATTGTGTACGGCTTCGAGCCAGTTGAGATAAGGGGCTTGGAGCCGCCAAGTTGAGTGATAACAGGCGTAGAGTCTGTTGTTGTGATAGCGAGCACAGAGCTGCTGATTCGAGGGCTTCGAGCCGCTGGGTGATAGTAGACGTAGAGTCTGTTGAGATAGGCTTCGAGCCTATTGAGGTGATGGCTTGGAGCCACTTGAGATAATAGGCTTAGAGCCGCTAAGTTGTGATAAAGGGTGTAGAGCCTGTCGATAATGGGCTTAGAGCTGCTAAGATGGTTGTTATGGCTTCGAGCCAGTTGAGATAGCGGGCTAGGAGCCGCTGAGTCGTGTAAGGATGATGGGCTTTGAGCCTGTCAGGATAGTGGGCGTAGAGCCGTTGAGTTGGAGGCACAGAGCCGTTGGGTGAGTGTATACAGGTTTAGAGCCACTGGGATGGTAGACATAGGCTTCGAGCCTGTTGAAGTGACGGGCATGAAGCCGCTGAGATTGGTTGTCATGGCTTCGAGCCTATTGAAATGGTGGGCTGGGAGCCACTGAGTTTGAAGGCGTAGAGCCGCTGAGTGAGTGAGTATAGGCGTAGAGCCTGCAAATAATGGGCTTGGAGCTGCCAAAGTTTTGAGCTTAGGGCTGCTGAACGTTTTGTTTTGCTGGCCAGCAGTTTGTGGAGAGAGATTTTCCTCATGCTTGGGCATGCCCCCAAGGCTAATTTTGATAACATTGTATTGGCTCGGGGATGCCCCCAAGGCTAATTGGTTGGTTGAGGGCCCAGAAGTCTGTAGTGGTTTGAATTGGTGCACCGAGCATGATCTGACGTTGCTGATTGAAGGGCCATGAGATCGATTTCTCGACCGAAGGATCGATTAGTCGGCCGAGCTATCAATGTATCGGCCACGTAATCCCTTTATTTCCAGGGGCCTATAAAAGGCCACAGCGTCGACCGTTTCATTTCACTTTTCTCTCTTTCTTTTCCTCTTCTATTCTTCACAACCGAAGGCTCCTCTTCGTTTCTCCTCATTCCTGTCGACTTCGGACCATGAAGGGTGCGCGGCCAGAGATTGCGGAGGGAGGCCGCATTGTTCTTGGTCCTGTCTTGACGCTTGATTAGGGACCCTTGCATGGGTGGCTTGCTTTCGTGACGCGGAACTCCTGGTGTGGCGGTGGTACGCGGTGTGGTGATTTTTCTGGGCTATGTGGTGTCTCTTTTGCACCGTAGTACTCCTCCGGTATACACCGCCCCAGGGGTGTCCTCTCCTTAGTTTCTTTGCAGCAGGCCTCTGGTGTTTAGAGCACCAGAGGGTCCGGCATCCTTTCCTGCTTCCTCTTTTCGTTTCTTTCTTTGTTTTTCTTCCTGCATAAGTTAGTTTGACAGGAAATCGATATATAGTTTGTTTTAGGAAACGTGGGGTGATCCACCTTGTGATGTAAAAAGCTTTCGTTATATGAAACAAAAACCTTCTTGCTCTGCTTTATGATTGTATATGCTGTTCTTACGTTTGTTTACATGTGATACTTCTCGTTAATCCAACGAAACGAACTGAACCGTGGGAACAGTCTGTGAAATAGCCGTTCTGGCGGCCGACCAAATGATTATGCGGTCGAAACTTCGATCTGGCGGCCGAAGGATCGTTTTGTTTGCCTGGGTTTGACTTGCAGGTCAACCCTATTATCTACGGGCCGATGGATTGATCCCACGGCCGTCTTATCGAAGTGCCGGCGGAGAGACCGACTAAATTTCCGAGGATCAAGAATCCGATTCCGATTCGAACTAAGACTCGACCTAGCCCTATAAGTACGCGTTCTACGAACCCGATAGCATTGTCAGCAGCAATTTCTTTGCACATGGCACAACCAATCCTTGATCAGTGGTTGGATTCCTTTAATGGCCTGGACCGTCTGCACTTTAAGTCCTTTGGCATGGACTTCCTATTTTCCCTTCGTCAGATTCCCGTGAATTTCGCCTTCCTTAGGGCAGCCGCTAGTTTGTGGGACCCTGGTTTTCACGTCTTTCGCTTTAAGAGAGAGGAATTATGTCCTACTATCGAGGAATTTGCGGCTATTATGGGCCATTCAGACAGGGAAGGTTTTATTGCCCCTAATCCCTTGTTCAACCGGGGTGATCTCCTGAAGGATTTACTCCAAGTTCAGAAACATGAAGTTAAATTCTTCCTAATGAAAGGAAGGCTGGAGATTTTGCAACTTATTCAGCGTTTCGGTACAGCTGAGGCCCATCGCCAAGTTTCCCTACAGAAGTCGTGCTTTCATGCATTGTGCATTTGTCTCCTTCATTACTACTTGCTTGGCCCTTCCTCTGGTCATGCTGATCCCATATTGCTTAACCTTGCTCAGCAAATTGGAAACCGTGTGGGTTTCGCCGGTTTAGTGTTGGCAGAGACCTTGATGGGTCTAGATGTGATGAAGGGTAGTCCTACAGCTCAGTTCTCAGGCAGTCCCTTGCTATTGCAGGTTCGCTCTTTTATTTATTTCATTTGTCAAGTTTATCTTTTCACTCATCACTCTTTTGTTTTGACTCACGTGTTCTCTCGGCTCACAATTTTCCCTTTTTCTCTAGGTATGGTTGTTTGAAAAACTAAAAGTGTAGGATGCGCCGGAGCGACTTCCCTATAGTCCAGACCAATGCACGGAGCGTCATATGATTAAGCAATTTCCAACTGAGGCTGCTTGGGAAGCGTGGATGAAGACTTGCAGAGGTGATTGGATTCAATGGGTTTGCCCCTGGTATGGTATCGAAAGCATGACCGCGAGTACCATGAATCACTTTGGTGTAGCAGTGATTGGTATTACTCGAGTTGTTTTCTACTTCCCTGCTCGCTTTCAAAGGCAGTTTGGGGCTGAACAAGCCGCAATCTTGGGTGACCCCGAGTACACCATTTCTAAGATCCATGATGCCCACTTCCGTCGCAATATGCTGCGTCTTTGACCAAATAGAGTGATGCAGGAGGTTGCTGAGAACTTCGTTGCCAAGCTATCGGGTTCTTACAAACGCTGGTTGAAGAAAAACCTTTTGGAGGATAGAAGTGCAAAGAGAAGGAAGACCTAGAGATCGACGCTTTGCTTATGTTTTTCAAAAGATGTTTGTTTGATTCTAGCTTTCATGGATTAAGAATTGTTTAGGTTTGCTTTGTCCTTTCTCTTTGGAAATAATAAAACATTTGGTCGTTTTATTTGAAGATGTTATTGCCATGATTTGATAGCGAACATGCTTTAGGATAGACCTAGAAATTTTGGAAGTGATGATAGCAGTGGTCGAATCTCAAACTTAGAGATTGCCTACGTATCCCATGGAGGGAATCAGGCCATAAACATAGTTCCAACAAAGGGGATTTGTTTTGTTTTTAGTTAGGGTCCACTCGGGTATTTTCCTCTCCTTTTGTGCTCTAAATTTTGCCTAAAAACCGCCCTTGCGGGTTTTCGGTCTAGCGAGCGTTTTATTTATGCCTTAGTTTTTGCCTAAGCCGCCCTTGCGGGTTTTCGACCTAGCAGGCTGCTCTAATTTTTGCTTGGATCCGCCCACCCTTGTGGTTTTCGGTCCAACGAGCATCTCTCATGGGTAATACTTCCTCAACTTGTCGATGTTGACTGGTGTTGCGAATTCCATTCCATCCAAGTCTGCAATGTATGCTGCTCCTCCGGAAAGTATGCGTTTGATAAGATAGGGGCCTCCCCAGTTTGGTCTAAATTTGCCCCTTGGGTCTGAGACGTGGCGACGAATTGCTTTGAGCACCATGTCCCCTACCTTGATGTCCCTGGGTTTCACCTTCTTGTTGAATGCCCGTGCAATGCGGCGTTGATACCCTTGTACATGGTATAAGGCTCTCAGTCTCCTTTCGTCTAGTAGTGCCAACTCGTCGTAGCAGTTTTGAATCCAGTCTTCTTCGATCATTCCAGTCTCAGCTAGAACCCTTAACGAAGGTAATTCCAATTCGATAGGCAAGACAGCTTCCATTCCATAGACCAGAGAGTAGGGAGTGGCCCCAGTTGAAGTCCTTTCAGTTGTTCGATATCCCCATAGCGCCAGAGGTAACATTTCCGGCCAGTCCGTGTAAGTGTCGGTAGTCTTCCGCAGAATCCTCTTGACATTCTTGTTTGCAGCCTCAACTGCTCCATTAGTTTGAGGTCGGTAAGTAGATGACCGATGATTTTGTATCCCAAATTCGGCGAAAAGCTTCTTTGTCGCCCCCTTGAAGTGCGATCCATTATCACAGACAAACTCGTGAGGTACACCATATCGATTAGTGCGATGAGTGGCTTTGAGAGTAGCATAAGAGGCTGCCTCTACCCATTTGGTGAAGTAGTCGATGGCCACCAGAATAAACTGATGTTTGTATTTCCCCTTTGGATTTATGCTTCCAATGACATCTATCCCCCAAGTGGAGAATGGCCAAGGGGACGTCATGCTATATAGTTCTGTAGGGGGAATACGCATACGATCAGCATGAGTTTGGCATTTGTAACATCGGCGGACATAATCGGCGCAGTCGGCTTCCATTGTAGTCCAGTAATATCCTTGACGCAGGATCTTCTTTGCCATCGTTGCCCCATTCATGTGTGGCCCACAAATTCCTTCATGTATTTCCTCCATTACCTTGTGGCTGTCCTCCGTTGTGACGCAAAGTTGACTTAGACCCAAGTGTGCCCTTCGGTACAATGCTCTTCCACAGATTATGAATCGGGCAGCAAACTTCCGCAGAGCCGTTTTGTCCTTTGAGGTGGCCTCGGATGGGTATTCTCCTTTTTCTAGGAATTCTTTTACGTCTTCGTACCATGGCTTGCCATCGTCTTCACCTTCCTCGGTAAAGGTACACTCACATGCTGGTTTAACCTTTTGTTCGATCATGAGAGGCCGCATTGTGAATCCCAGAGGTATTTCGACCATAGATGCCAATGTCGCCAGTGCATCTGCAAATCTATTGCTCACTCGAGGAGTGTGTGTGAAGATAACAGAATCAAATTGTGGAATTAGGTCTTCCAGCACAGAGTGATATAGCTTCAGTGTATCCTCCTTGACCTTCCAGTCTCCTCTTGCTTGAGATACCACCAAGTTTGAATCCCCAGTGACTTCTACCCTTTTTGCTCCTAGCTCTAGGGCTGCCTCCATTCCAGCAATACAAGCCTCATATTCAGCTTGGTTGTTAGTGACTTCAAACCTTAGCTTATATGACAAAGGGATGTGAGAGTCGTTTGGGGAAACTAGCAATACCCCTATGCCATATCCACATTGGTTTGACGCTCCATCAAAGTAAAGTTGCCAGGTGTCGTCTAAGAGACATAAGATATCCTCGTCGGGGAACATGAAGTCCTCTGCCTCGGCCTCTGTCACAGGGTGATCCGCCAAGAATTCTGCCACAGCTCTTCCTTTTACTGATTTCCTTGTCATGTATTTGAGGTCGAACTCCGCTAGCAGCAATAACCACCTAGCTAGCTTTCCGATAAGTGCTGGCTTTTCGAAAAGATACTTGATTGGGTCTAAACGAGAGACCAGCACCACCGGATGTGCTAACAGGTAGTGCCTTAGTTTCTTTGTGGCCCATACTAGCCCCCAACAGGTTTTCTCGAGGGGAGTGTACCTTGTCTCATAATCCATCATTTTCTTGCTGAGGTAGTATATGGCGCACTCTACCTTGGCATTGTTTTCTTGTGCTAGCATACATCCCATGGACGTGTCTGTTACTGAGAGATACAGAATCAATGGCTTCCCAGGGATGGGTGGCGATAGTACAGGTGGATTCTGAAGGTATTCCTTGATTGCCTCGAATGCTTGCTGACAGTCTTGGCTCCATTCAAAATCCGTACCTTTCTTCAGTAGCTTGAAAAGAGGTTCACAGGTGGTTGTGAGCTTGGAAATGAACCTGCTGATGAACTGTACCTTCCCTAAGAAGCTCCTTACTTCCTTCTCCGTCCTAGGCGGTGATATCTCCATGATAGCTTGTATCTTGGAAGGGTCTACCTCGATTCCTCTTTGAGTGATGAGGAATCCCAACATCTTTCCAGCTGTTACCCCAAAAGTGCATTTTTGAGGGTTAAGACGCAACTTATAATTCCTAATCCTCTCAAAGAACTTTTGGAGTGCTCCATAGTGTCCTTCCCTTTCCTTTGATTTGACTATCATATCGTCGACATACACCTCGACCTCTTTGTGCATCATGTCGTGCAGCAGTGTTGTGGCCATCCTCTGGTAAGTGGCTCCAGCATTCTTCAACCCAAACGGCATTACTCGGTAGCAGTAAGTTCCCCAAGGCGTAGTGAAGGTGGTTTTCTCTCTATCCTCAGGAGACATAAGGATTTGGTTATACCCAGAAAAGCCATCCATGAAGGATAGTAATGCATGGCCTGCGGTGTTATCTATTAGCTCGTCTATGTGAGGTAATGGGAAGTCATCTTTCGGACTGGCTTTATTGAGATCTCGGAAATCTACGCAGACCCTGATTCCTCTAGTTTTCTTTGGTACGGGAACGATGTTTGCTACCCATTGTGGATATTCGGTGACTATGAGAAAACCGGCGTTGATTTGCTTAGTGACTTCTTCTTTTATTTTTAGGACCCAATCAAGGCGCATACGTCTCAGTTTTTGCTTAACTGGTTTTGCATCAGAATGAAGAGGAATTTTATGTTGAACAATTTCAGGGTCCATTCCAGGCATGTCCTCGTAAGACCAGGCAAAAACATCTTTGTATTCTTTTAGCAAAAAGATTAGTTTTTCACTTTCTTGAGGGGATAGCGCGGCACCAATTTTAACCATTTTGGGCTCGTCTACAGAGCCTATGTTTGCTGTGATTATCTCCTCAGAAAAAGGTTTAGCGTGCCTTTCCTCTTCTCTCTCGATGAATTCTAGAATTTCTTTTGGAATCTCTTCCTCAAAATTTGGTTTGTCGGAATCCACATAATTGATCATAGGCAAAGTGAAATACTCTAAATCTTCCTTTTCATTGCTAAATTTATCAAAAGACATTTCAGAGTCGAACTCAAAGTAAATGCTATGCCTTGGTACTTTAACCAGGTTTTCCTCACTAGACTTAGTAGTTTCAAAGGATGAAAAGCTTAACTCGGACTGAGTCGACTCGGAGTCGGAATCGGAATCAGAACTAAGATCAGAATTAGTGCTTTTCATTTTGTATTTTAGAGTGTGTTCCACGGTCCAGTTAGGGTAAGCCCCTTTTTCAGCATCCACAATCAGCTCAGAGCAGTCTTTTTCATCACCAAGGCCGATCACCAGTACTTCACTGTCACCTTGATTCGCACTTTCATCGTTGTCACCCTGCAAGTCTTGGAGGGCCATTTGATTTGCTATTGCTGTTATCTCCTCCAATTGAGCTTCAACTTCGGCTTCGTCGCTGTTGTCGACCCGTTGTGTGCCAACAAAGCCCCACCAATTACCAAAGCTATCTATGACGGGGTGGATCACCCTTATTTCATTGTTGGTGACCCCCTCATCAAAGAGTAGGTTTAGTGATATTTCGTCTAGTGGGTCATTGTCGACAGCCTCTTCTTCCCTTGCCTCTTCGGTCTCGAGGTTGTTGACCTCATCTATTGGCCAATAATCATCGGTAGGTGCATAAGGGTCATAAAAGTAGATTGGAACCCTGCGAAGCCCTTCTTCTTCAATCAGGTCTTCTATCTCTTCCTCATAGACCATTCCAGCGAACATGACATGGTTGTCTTCAATGATAGCCACCATAGGCTTTGGTTGATTTATTGGAGTGATGTATTCAGAAGGGTTGAAATCTTCAACAGCAAAGTGGAGTGGGCCAGACAGCTTGGTGACAACTTGAAAGTGCGAATCAGACGTGATCAATGATGCAGTCATTTTTCCTGAAAAAGGTTTTTGCTTTAGTTAGATTGATTAATCTTACCTACTGTTTATTTGACTTAGAGAGATTTCTAAGGTTTAACCTGCAAAAGAGAAACTTTACAACATACACATATACAATGGGTGTGAGGAAGAACTTGGAAGTAAAAATGCAAGTAGGTTCCTAGCCTGTAGGTTCCTGTCTTAGTTTGATAAGTTCTATGGCTTTCTAAAACATGCAAGGTTTTGGTAGTCTAAGGGTGCTCCGTTGTCAAAGGGCACCAATCCTCTCACCAACCCATCATAGGCGGTGATTGGGTGATTTCCTTTTTGATATACCACTAGGTACGAGTGACTGTGGAGTTTGCTGGAACCCCCAACATAGCCTGTGTCATGCCGGGATATCAGGTGAACTCAACGGGTTGCCCGCTCGATGCATATGATAGGCGAACTAAACAAAGCATGTATTAGTCTTATGTTGAACTTTTTGGTTATGGCTCTCATATTCCCCAGCGGAGTCGCCAAAAACTGTAGACACCTCCCAAACGGGACATCGCCATACAGATTGATCACGTTGTGTTTGCTCGATTGGTTGCTCATTTCATAAACCAAAATCATGGACATTCCCATGGCTAGGAACATTGCCACATGATAATGGTTATCATCAAATAGAGTCGCCACCCAGTTTATTAAAACTGGGAAAATAGATAGAGATTCTGGATACGGGAGCCAAAAGTACAATAAGGGGAAGGTGTTAGGCACCCCTCCTTGCCCAGTCGTGAGACTGGCCCATAATCGTTCAACATAAGACATATAGATGCTTTGTTTAATTCTGACACATAGTCTGTTTAATTATTCCTTTAAACAGTAAGCAAAGTGAGCCAGTGCGATAAATAAGCATTCATCGGAAAGCAGATAAAACAAACATAATGTCCCAGGGAGATGGATCTCGCGGCCGGTGAATAGATGTCACGGCCGAGGGATCCTCCTGGTTTGATGTACCGGCCGAGGGATCGAAGCCCCGGTTGGTGTTCTTCCTCACACCAGACAGAAAGATTAACGGATAATCGAAATGCTACGGTTAGTTAGAAATACAGTAAACATAGACAAACCAGAGGCCGTTGGGCCTCACCACCTTGATCCCTCAGTTGCTTGATTGCTTTGGATTGGGTGTGATTGATTGATTGCTTGATCGAGAACCCTAGAGTTAGGGTTTGAACTTCGGGGTTTGATCGCCGGATTGACGGCTGCCTTCGGGAGGTTAGGGCTTTTGAAGTATAGGATTGAGAGAGTATTTTTGCAGAGTTTCGTGGTTTGATTGAGTGTGTAAGTATATCAATTTCGTGTGTTTATTTCGGAGCCCAAAGGCTCCTTTATATAGGCATAGGGATGACTCACTCCGGCCAATCAAATCACGAGATGGCAATTGCAATTGCAATGCATCTCTAACTCTACGTCGTGATCTCCGAACGTAGCCCGAACGCATCGGAAAGGTAGTGTAGTTGGATCAAACCAAACGTCTGACAGAACGTTCCAGAGTCTGGAAAAAGGTCGATCTGGCGGCCGAGCAAAGGATGTCACGGCCGAGGAATGGATGTCTCGGCCGAAGGATAGATCTTGCGGCCGAGGAATTGATCTCTCAGGGAGATTTTGCTGGCAACAGGTTGCTCGGGTGAGGGATTGATGTTATGGCCGTTAGATCGATGTTACGGCCGTCAGATGGATTCTCCTAGGCTTCTGTATTTCTGTCTGAAAGGCTGTATGGCTCTGAATTGGGTCCTCTAAGTGGTCAAAGTTCTCACCGAAAGTCCTAAGGTCCTCAAGGAAGCAATCAGCAATCACTGTATCCGTTTCATCATCGGGATTGTCCCAAGGTGGGACTTGAAATAATTGTTAGGCCAAATTGGGGTGTCTACAGTTCCCCTGACGGCGCCTCCCCATTTACGCCCCATGCTTGTAGGAGGCATCGCGGGAAATCACGCTGAAGGTCGCCGGAAGGAAGTAGCCGCTGATGGTGCCAGCACGCCCTCCGCGGGACCCTATATCACCATGGCGGAAGTCCAGGCTCTGCTAGCGCAGTAGAAGGCGAGTGAGGCGAGCAGAAAGGAGCCAGTCATTACTGAAGTTGGGGCCCCATCCGCGGGACAGTTCATCACGCTGGCGGACGTACAAGCCCACCTCACTAAGGAGAAAGCAAAGATAGTCTTGCCCTCTCTCCCTAGCCCAGATATCCGCCCGCCTTATCCTATGACGATCCTATCACTACCATACCCGGAAGGGTATACCCCACCAAAATTCGTGAAGTTTGACGGGAAAGAGGGTAGTGCCCAGGAACATGTGGTCCGTTTAATGGAATCTCTTGGGGCCCACGCATCCGATTATAACTTGCGTCTACGGGAATTCTCGAAGTCTCTCACCTCCCGCGCATACACTTGGTACGTCAACCTGGAGCCTTACTCGATCACCACCTGGGAAGAGATGGTGAACAGCTTTTACGCTAAATTCTTCCAGGTCCGTGAAAAGGTAACGGTGATCAGCTTGACGAAGGAGACACAACCCAGCGGGGAAGACGTGGTGGACTACATCAGGAGGTTTCAGGATCGTGCAGTTGACTGCACCGAGTCCGTGAAGGAGATTCAACTAGTGGAAATCTGCATTGGTGGGATGATGGACGAATTCAAAATGTTGCTCATCAATTTAAAGTTGGGAACGTTCTCTGCCTTACTGGAGTCGGCGTACAACATCCACCATGTGGTCAAGCCGGCCAGGAAAGATGCATGGAAAGGCAAGGCCGCGAGAGCCACTGTGGCTGTCGCGGAGGCGCCGCGGGCTCAGCAGGCCGCGGGAGGACGAAAGCGGAGAGAGCGCGAGATGGGGCCGGCGCCGGATTTCCCTTGTACAATGGATGAAGTGCGGGCCTTGGTGAATGCATGGGTGCAGGATGGAGAGTTGGAACTCCCCCCTGTGGAGTATGAGCCGACGCAGGAGGACCGCGAGCACCCAAGGTAGTGTATGTACCATAGGCACACCAAGCACCCGACGAGCGATTGTTGGTCATTGAAGAGGTTGTTTAAACGGAAGCAGAACGCGAATGAACTGAGGATAGGACGGCGCGACATCCGCGTCGAGCCTTATCCAGTCCACGGAAACAACAATGGAAAAGTCAACATGGCGGAGTGTTACCCGTTCATGTACAACGATGAGGACGATGCTGAAAGCAACTACTACATGGAAGGAGAGGATGACGAAGCAGGGGCCTACATGGTCTCGTGCTACGAAATAACAGAAGAATTCGGGGAGGGTTCAGCCCCCGTGGTGATACCAGACCCCAATGCGTCAGCAAGGACATTACAGAACAGTGCGAAGTTCCGTGCGTTCTTTGACGGCTTTGGGTTCACACCGGCAGCAAGGTTGGAAATTACTAAGGCGATTGTCAACATCGCGGAAGTTCATCAGGAGTCGTGTATGACCGCGGAGGGGTCCGTCCCGCGGACGATCCGCGATGAGTCCAACTCGGTCACCTTCTCGGACGCGGATCGACGGGTGCCTTACCCCCATAATCTCCCGCTGTACGTTACATCCCGCGTCAACGGGACGGAGCTGAAGAGGACTTTCTTAGATGGCGAGGCCTCCATAAGCCTGATGCCGATGTCGACGTTCCAGAAGGTGGGGATACAGTCCAACAGGATAGTAGAATCTCCGATCACCATCACGGGATTTGGAAGAGACAAGAAGCAGTCTTTAGGATACGTGGTGGTAGACCTAGAAGTGGGGGCAATCCGCTCGGCCACTAAATTTCATCTCATCAATGCGGACCCTAATTATCAGATTATTCTTGGAAGAAGTTGGATGCATAAGTACGCGGTTGTACCATCTAGCTACCACCAATGTTTGAAAGGAATCTGGGCAGGAAAGAAAGTCACAGTTCGCGCATCTGAAAACCCGTTCGATACCCATGAAGCACACCTCTCGGACGCGGTCTACTTCTCGGAGCTGGGCGAGGTATCTCAGGTGATCACCGCCAAGCCTCGCGCTGTCAAGATCCCACTGTGGGAAGATATAAAAGAAGAAAAGTCGGAGATACGACAGAGAGACCTATCCGTGACAGACATCGCAGCCCCCAGGAAGATTACCAAGACAAAGGAGGGGGGCAAAACAGTGTACTACCTATGACGGTCCACCGGGGCAGCGGCTGATCATGAAACCGCTGGCCCCGGCGGAACATGTGCCGCGGCAGAAGAAGGAAAAGAAGAAGTAATAGAAAAGCCGGAGCCCGCTCCGGAATGCATGCAAGACCAGCCAAGGCCGCAGCAGGAAGCTTTAGAAGAAGTTGATCTAAGCGACGGGGCGGGCCCCAAAAAACCGGTGTTCATAAGTAAGGAGTTAAGCGGAGAGTTCCGCGAGAAGCTGATAGCACTGCTACGTGCCAACTCGGACGTGTTCGCGTGGCACTATGAGGAGATGCCCGGGTTGGATCCCGAGCTGGTAACACACCACTTGGATACCTTCCTTAATTCTAAGCCCGCGAAACAAACCCAACGGAAATACCACCCCGATTTGGAAGGACAGATCAAGGAAGAAGTCGAGAAGCTGCGGAAGGCAGGATTCATTCGCCCAATCCAGTACCCGGAGTGGCTGGCAAACATTGTCCCGGTGAAGAAGAAGAATGGCCAAATTCGAGTATGCGTCGACTTCCGTGACCTCAACAAAGCGTGTGCAAAGGATAAGTTCCCGCTGCCACACATTGATACATTGGTGGATGCCACCTCGGGTCACCAGATGTTCTCTTTCATGGATGGTTTCAGCGGGTACAACCAGATCAAAATGGCTCCGGAGGACGCGGAGAAAACAGCATTTCGAACACCATTGGGGAATTTCTACTACATCGTAATGCCCTTTGGGCTCAAGAACGCGGGGGCAACATACCAGCGGGTCATGACAGCAATTTTCCACGATCTCATGCACAAGATAATCGAAGATTATGTGGATGACTTGGTGGTGAAATCCAAGGAGCGGAAGGACCATCTTGCAGATTTAGCCACTGTCTTCACAAGATGCAGAAAGTTCAACCTTAAGATGAACCCTCTGAAGTGCGCATTTGGAGTCACCGCGGGAAAATTCTTGGGTTTCCTGGTACATCGCCACGGAATCGACGCGGACGAGGCCAAGATCAAGTCTATCACGGAAATGCCTCCGCCCCACTCCCAGAAGACGCTGAAGCGATTCCTACGAAAGGTATCATACCTACGCCGTTTTATTCCCGCAATGGCGAAAATCGCGGCGCCGTTCGCGGACCTGTTAAAGGGAAATGCAAAATTTGAATTGAAGGAAGACCATCAGCAGGCGTTTCAGCGTATTAAAGCGGCGTTGACTTCTCTTCAGACAATTGTGGCACCAGTCGCGGGGAAGCTGCTGATTCTTTATCTGACCTCTACCCCGAGATCCATTGGAGCCCTGCTGGTGCAAGAGGTAGATGGGACAGAGCGCCCAGTGTACTACATCAGCAGGAAGGTACACGGAGCCGAGTAAAGGTATACCGCCGTTGAAAGACATTGCTTAGCCCTCGTCTTTACCGCGCAGAAGCTCCGGCACTATTTCCTGTCATTTCCCATCCAGATAATCACTAAGTGTGACCCGGTGAGATATCTTCTGTCGCGCCCCGCCCTCACAGGACGGGTCGCCCACTGGTTGCTAACACTCGCGGAATTTGACATCTCGTGCGCAACCCCAAAAGCAATCAAGTGTCAAGCCCTAGCGGACCTGCTAGCTCAATTCCCAAGTGGACAGTGCGAGCCGCTTGAAGATTGTCTACCTGGAGATGGTTTCGAAGCTCTCGCGGCCAGCACAGATAAACAGCACTGGACGCTCAGCTTCGATGGGGCCGCGGGTAGTGGATCGAGAGGCGCGGGAATAGTGTTGCAAACAGAAGAATGAGATAGAGTGCATCTGGCGTACAAATTGAATTTCCCATGCTCCAACAACGAAGCGGAATACGAGGCGTTAATCTTGGGTCTAATAGCGGCAAAAGAGAGAGGAGTCAAGTACCTAAGGATAGCGGGAGACTCAAAACTGGTAGTTTTGCAAACGGAAGAGATTTACGCGCTGAAAGAACCAACTCTAGCACCATACCGAACGATAGTGCAGAAATTGATGAAATTCTTCAAAAATGTCAGTATCATCTACAAACCCAGATCAGAGAACCGTTTCCCGGATGCGCTTGCGACGCTGGGAGCAAAGACGGAATTTGAAGAAGAGAGAGCCTGCATTGAAATTGTGAAGATGTTTGAACCATCCACGGTGGAGGACTTCGCAGAACCGACCGAAGATTGGCGCGGATCTATCAAGATTCAGTTAGTCACCAGTGTAGGGCACCTGTCCACCACGGAGCTGTCATGTTTCATAGTTCTACGCGGAGAATTGTATTACCGCGGCCCGCAGGGGTGGCTCGCGCGATGTATTGACGCAAAGGAGGCAGAGGAAGTATTGGACCGGATCCACATCGACAACTGCGCGGACAACGAAATAGCCCTATACAGGAGAATTCAGAGGCAGGGTTATTACTGACCTACTATGAAGAAAGATGCTGATTTGATTACGAAGAATTGCACTTGGTGTTCCCTGTACATGGCCAAACCAGAATGCTTGATGGCAAACATTGATAACCAGGAGATGGACTGGAGACAAGTCTACATTGATTACTTACGAGAAGGAGCCCTGCCCATCGAGCGAACTGAGTCCGCGAGGGTTGTCCGCGGTGCACGGCGTTTCTTCTTGGAAAATGGACTACTGTTCAGAAGAACCCTTGATGGAATGCCTCAAGTATGCGTGGACAAGGAGCAGGCGGAAGAGGTTCTAGCCAAGACCCACGGGACTGAGCAACAAGGGTGGAGGAAACTTTATGAGCAGATGGTTCATCTGGGGTATTTTTGGCCCACCATGGAGAAGGATTCGAAGCGGCACGTGCAAAGATGCCAAGCCTGCCAAAAATTCGGGAACTTGGTCCACGCTCCTTCTGGGGAGTTGCATTCCATCCGCGCCCCTTATCCCTTCCACACTTGGGCAATGGATCTAGTCGGACCGATTAGACCAGCGTCGCGGAAGAACAGATGGATTTTGGCGGCCCTGGACTCAACTTCTTCCCTTTGTTCGCCCATGTCTGAATTGAGATCAAGCTCGTAAACATCGTCAGTTGGCAAGAAGTCCATTTCTTTAAATAAGGAATTGAAATCTGAGTCAGTAATGGAGGTGGGGCTACCAATAAGCTCTTCGTTTACCTCCAGCTGTCGGTCTAAAGGTTGAGCGGTAGGCTCGGCCTGCGGGGTCGGTGTGCGTCTCGCGGACTGGTGAAGAGAGTGGGTTTGTGAAGAAGAGCATGCCGGGGAATGAGGACTGGCGGCGTCCATAGCCGTATCCCGCTCCGCGTTCAAGCCCGAGCCATGGAGGAACGAGGCATTAGAAACCCCTGGAGAACCGCTAGCAACCCGGCCCAGGTAACTCTCCGTGGACCAGATGCGGGCACTGGTGGACTGCTGATGAGAGCCAGAAGGAGTAGAGGTTGAGCTTGCCCCAGGTTGGCCCGCGGCAAGACCTCCCGTGGCGGCGTGAGGGAGTTCTTCAACGTTGTCTTCTTCTCCTTCTCTCAAAAGTTGGGCGGCCGCCGCATTGAGAGGTTCTGCGGCAGCGTCGGCCTGACCCACAGATTCGCAGGTATCCGTCGACGGCGGAGCCTCACGGGCCTCAGAAGCTGCTGCATGGGATGGAGAAGGGTCTCGATCAACAGAGTATACTATCACATTTTCAGATTCCTCCGGGGAAGAATACGACTCGGAGGAAACTGTGTTGGGATCTCCCCCGAGGTCAACAATGGAAGGCTCGTCGGGTAATGTACCTCCAATAACCGCGGAGGATTCTGGCTCCGGGTGAAGAAAAGGAACTGGCTCCGCCCGGGGTTGAATCACCTCCGCTGCCCTCTGTTCCTCTGGGGAGTCAGAGATTTCCACAATGCTGACGTCCTCCGCGACGGGGACCCTCGCGGGCGCGGACGCTCGGGCCTGCAAGACGCTGAGGGGGAGATCGTCTTCATCATCATCATCATCATTATCACCATCGCCCGCCTCCGCGTCCTCGTTCTCTTCTTCGTCGGACTCCGCCACAACTGTTTGAGAAATTATGGCAAAATAGAAGTAAGGGACTAAAGCTGCAAGATGACAGAAATGGCATCCTAGTAAAGCAAAGCTTACCATCAAGGCGGCGTCTCTTGGGCTGAACGTCTGGGGCGTCCACTTCTGCCTCGCCAGCTGCTTCCTCCGCTGCCGCGGCGGCCTCTGGCTCGTAGGCCACAAAAGTGCTAGCGTCCCGCTCCCGCTGCTGAAGAAAAGGAAGAAGCAAGACAAAGGGAATAAGTCCCAGAGAACCAAAAAGACAAAGTATTGTAAGGAGACGCTCGAACGCGGGGAAAGATACTTACATTTCGGATGCGTTTTGGGCGACGGCGCTCCCCCGTCGCGGGCGCCTGAGAGGAAGACGGTTGAGATGGCTCTGCTGGTGGAGGAGGCGGAGGCTGTGTCCTCACGCGGGGTCCCCGCGCGCGGGTGCGCCCGGGGGCGGCTTGGGGAAGTGCAGGTGCCGCCTCCACAGGGAAAACCTTGTTCACGGGTTCGGCATGGATCACGGCCCATTGACTGCGAGGCCCGCCCCAGTCAGTTGCCCGGACCACAGTAATGGCCCGCAGAGAAGTATCCCGGGTCCGGATCGCAGGCACCTCAGGGACCACGGCCTGCCCGCGGACAAACGTCAGGAAAGAGTCAAGATTCCTCCTCCAGAATGCGCGGAACCCCGGCGTATAACTTGAAATCCTGTCCCTGCCAGGGATGGGCAAATTTCCAAGTTGCGCCAGGATCGGAGGAAGCTCCCCCGCCATAAATCGAAGCTGAGACCCCGCGAAGGAGGGCATTGCGGGGGCAGGTCCGGGCACCCCTTGATCGAAGCCCAGTTGCCTTGCGAAGTGATCCGGGCGATACACCGCCAACCCAGCTGTCTCATTGCACAAGGTGGGAACCCACCCAGGAAGAGCAATGAGCACGGAATTGATAACTGTCCGAGCCACGGGATGGTTGCCACTCGCGGCATTGACAGAAAAACCGACTGGAAGAAGGCATAGTCCCACGCCGATGAGGCCCGGGGAGGGGATGTTGTAAGGACGAGGAATAAAATTGGCCTCAATGTCACAAGCCTCATACCAGGAAGCCTCACTGCTGGTCCCGTGCCACTGTTCCACGCGGGACCGCACCCCTGACGTTTCGAAGACCAGGGGATCCGGGGCAATGATACGAAAATGCTTGAAGAAGTACGCGAGCAGGAAGGTGGAGTGGGCCATCAAAATATGGTCACACCTTCCAAGGGACCTGGCGTAATCCGCCTGAACCAGGTCCAGCTGGCGGTAAAGTGACCCCAGAAACAGCGGTGCTAGGGCAACGGGTTGGCCGCGGGCGAGGAGGACGGCCAGCGGGAAGACCGCCTGAGAGTGGCCATCGATTGGATAGTCGGGCAAGACGAAGTAAGAGAGGAAATAAGAAAAGAAACCCGCCATGTAGAGGCGCTGATTGTATTGGGGGCCCGCGACATAGTCTCGCTCAGCACCAGGAGCGACAGTCCTCGCTCGCGGGCTGAAGGACCTTTAAGAAATAACGCAACCAGCTGCCAAGGGAAGTCTTCTTGGCATTTGCCGCGTTCGCTTTGCGGACCCCTTGATTAGTGAAGATGGGCCCGTTCTGGGAATGCCTGTGGAGTTTCCTCAAAGTCTCCACATCATCCCGATCCGCCTGCTGGAGCTGGGCGGTATCCAGGATGTTGCCCCCGCGAAGAGTCAGGCGAGTGAGAATGGAGACATCCTCCAGTGAGAGTCCACTCTCCCCCCATGCCCATGCAAAGGAGTGGGTGTCACCGCTCCAGCGAGAGCACGCGAACTCCAGATTCCTGATGGCAGCCGCCTGCCGGGGAATGCTCAGGTGCCGCGACAGCTGGACGGCCTCAAGAGTACCACTGCCCAACAGCAGCTGCCTGTGACGGGGATTGTTGCAGACGTCATCTACCCAATCCGCCCAGTCGGTGGGTGGGGAAGCTTGGGCTCCGAAGCGACACTCCACAAAAGGGAAGTCCCCGCGCTCGAGGCGTAGCCGCAGCACTAAAGAAGGGATGAGGGGTTCTGCATTCTCTAGGGCGGCAGGGGCCGTGAAGAAAGTAGGGTCAGCCACAGCGGGACCCGCGACAGGATACGCCCCAGCAAGGGCCCAGAATGGATCCCCAACTGACTGCAAGTATGGGGCCCTCTGCCACTGGTCTGCGGAGGGGACGGGGATCTCAACGACTGGGCCACGCGCAGCCATGTATGAGTAATATGAAAGAGAAAGGGAAGTTGTGGTCGCGAAGGGTGAAAGACGAGAGAGAAAATGATCGCTCGAGAGTCAGAAGAGAAAATGACAGCACTTCGACGAAAATTTGGAGTTTGGTGAAAAAGGAAATAATGGACAAAGGGTTTATATAGTGGTCAAACGGTGGGGACATTTATGACGTCTCCACACGAAGGGTCATGACGGTACACGAAGAGTCGTTAACAATTATCGTACCCGTTGATTCGCGGACAAGTCCGTGGCGACTGCAGAAACTTACAAAAGGGATAGTACGCACGCGGACGACGTGCACTTGTCGTACGCGCGCGGGGGGCATATGTAGGTGCGGTCAAAATTATTGACAGGTCATAAAAGAAGACCTTTTGACCAACCAATTAGCCGTGGACACATGGCAATTAGGTCCACTCGGGAAGTCAATCTTAGTCAAAATACTATTCTGAGAATACGTTTGACCGATCAATGGAAAGGAAACACGTGTAACCCATAAGATGGATGCCCGTGGAAGAGAAGACCCTGCGGGACCCTCCCGCGGGCCCCGCCAGGGAGAATCAAAAGACATACCAGAATTGGTATAGAAACTACAAGAAGACCCCGGGATCCTATTCGGGCCTAAAAGGCAGGCCCGGAAGGGACCCCGCAGGAGGCAAACGATCGACGCGGGTCGCGACCTTGCTCTTGCGGGAATTGGGGAAGTTCTTGTGGCTTGGTGGCTTGGGATGGAGGTAGCGTCGCGGAAGTGCGAGTCCCCCCGCGGAAAATCCTCCGCGGGAGGACGAACCTTTCGCGACCTGGAGGTACGGGAGGGACACGTGTTGGGGTCTTATAAGAGCGCCGTCCTGGGCCTGACCTAGGCCCAGGAGCCCTATAAATACCCCTGACATTCCCAATGATTGCCAGAGGCTGACTTTTCTGGAAAGAGAGAGAGAGAGAGCACTGATTCTGAGGAAGGAGAACATTCTTCCCCGGAGAGAAGGTGACCTCGTTCATTTGATTCCAAAAAAGGGCAGACGTCATTCCCCCCGCGGAGAACAAAGGAGACACGTTGCCTTTGTCTTTTCCGTACCTCTTGCTCCAGCCTTCACCCCACGAGTTCATTCCTCTTTTCCCTCGGTACTAATTATCGGCCAATCGCACCTCTCCAGCTCACTTTTCTACACATAAGCAACCCCCAAAGGAACTCGCTTCACCCACAGACAGAATATCAAGAAACCGAGGTTACTCCTCAAGAACGAGTTGTTCATGAATCAATTGTCTTCCCACCATTTAAGTCATGCTAATTCCTTCAACTTTGTCTATCATAAGTAGTACTGTTTTCATTTGCGGGGAGGAAATATTTATTTGAAGGAAATATATTCTCTTTTGTAAATGCCATTAGCAATTGTGGGGCCTATCTTACAAGTATGGGTTCCACAAGAAACTCTTACTGATAAGAGCCTGTGATTTGAGAAAGTTACACTACCAGAAAAATGAAAATTGGTGACGAAAAAGTGGCGACAAAATTTAATTTTGTCACAAAATGAGTATATTTGGCGATGAAAAAATAAATTCATCACTGTTTTGACAACTTTTGTGACGAAATAATTTTGTCACCAATTATACTTGTTTAGCAACGAAAAAAATATCTTCGTCACCAAAGGTACCCATTTGGCGACGAAATACAATTTTCGTCGCCGAAAGCTTAGAAAAGGTGACGAAATTATTTTTCGTCACCAAAGGTAATCATTTGGTGACAAAAAATATATTTTGTCGTCAAATTGGACCAATTTAGTAACGAAATATTTTTTTCCTCACCAAATGCTTTACTTTGGTGAAGAAAAATAATTTCATCACCATTTTAACGCTTTCGACACCGAAAAATATATTGGTGACGAAAATTTTCGTCGCGAAAAGGAATAATTGAGGACAAAATTTTTGTGACGCATTGGTGACGAATTTTTTCGTCGCGAAAAGGAATAATTGATGACAAAATTTTTCGTCATCAAAAAGCACAATAGGTGAGGAAAAAAATTTCGTCACCAATTATTCACTTTTTGGTGACAAAATATTTCGTCATCAAAAGGCACTATAGGTGACGAAAAATAGATTTCGTCACCAGGTAGGAATCCTTGACAACCTTTAGTCGACAAATTTTTTTTCGTCACCTATATTATTTGTGACGAAAAACATGCAATTTGTGACGATTATCATTCGTCACCCAATGTAATTTTTCTTGTGGTGTTATTAGACTGTCTGAGAATCCGAAACCTTTTATTTCATTCTTCAACTTACAATTATATCTAACCACTTCGGACTAAGGGCTTTGTCTTAGGAAGGAGAATACCGAAGACTCGTAGAGTTATGTGGTCAAGGATGGACGTAGGAATTAACAAGAAGTGGCAGTTGCCACCTCTATGGCTTTAAAAACAATTTTGTTTTGTTACTGTAATCTCAATTTACCGTCGAACTATTTTAAAAACCATTTTTGTTTTGTTACTATATTCTCAATTTACTGTCGAACTATTTTAAAAACCATTTTGTTTTGTTTCTGTATTCTCAATTTATCGTCCAACTATATATGTCATCTTTTGTTTTGTACTTGCGCCTATGATCCACTTTTCCCCAACCCCAAAACTCGTTCTTGATTTGTAAAGTAATGAATAATATTGGTTGCCTCTCAATCAATTTGTCACTCAATCTGCTCTGTACTAGCCACTACAAGAAAAAATGGCTTTCCCGGCGTTTATAAAACGCTGGTAAAAGCCAAATAAACGCCGGTAAAAGCCTTCCCGGCGTTTTTCCCGGCGTTTTCTATAAACGCCGCGACTGCTGCACTCGGGAATACTATACGACGTTTGGCAAACCCCGGGAAAATACCCGGCGTTTTTCCCGGCGTTCGATAAACGCCGGCAAACGTTTTCCGGTCACCGGAGCTTTTCACTTTTACTGGGGTTTGTTGAAAACGCTGGGATGATTACCCGGCGTTTTTTCCGGCGTTTTATAAACGCCGGAAAAAGTTTTCCGGTGACCAGTACTTTTACCTTTTACTGGGGTTTGTTAAAAACGCTGGGAAGAGTACCCAGCGTTTTTCAAATGCCGGATCTAAAATCTTTTACCGGGGTTTGTTAAAAACGCTGGGAAAAGTACCCCACGTTTTTTTTCAAATGCCGGATCTAGTATCTTTTACCGGGGTTTTGTTAAAACGCCGGGAAAAGTACTAGGCTTGTTTTTTTTTACCGGGGTTTTTTTAAACGCCGGCAATATATCACTGGATTAATTTTAGAAAATGTAGCCCTATTGCACCATTTTCCGCATCCAATTAACTAATTTACAGCATACAACTTCTGAAACACATCTAACATATAAACTCTCAAAATATTAAAAGTCTCATAGCACAACCAATGTCAAAATAGAGTTTCCTGCTATAGCCCATTGTTGTCTTTCAATATCTCTACTACATTCAACCAAATATTTTCCAAAATACAAAAAATCTACCATAATAGATGAACATAACATTAGGTCTTGGTACCACCATAGTAGACAGCCATCACATTACGTCAAGTAACCACTTGATTCTACACCATCTTTAACTTCGATAAACCTAAAATCAAACAACAAAAAAATAAGAGAATCAGAACACTAGCTTGGTATTGGAACACTATATTAAGACCAAAATAAACTCAAAAGCATCTAAGCCACATCTGTTGATCTAGAAACCGTGTTAGGTAATCACCACAATTCAGCCCAACGTGAAACATAAGTTCCAAAGTAAACATTACTAAGCCAGAAAGCATGTTAGGTAATGGTCAAGTGTTTACTCAATATAATAGTGAGCAAATAAGGGTCAAGACCAGCTGTTGATCCACGTTTGCTTATTCGTACGGAAGGGATAAAAATAGATTAAGTTTTTGAGGTATGGCCTATAAAGGGGTGCCTATTCAAACATCCCTCGCTATACTTTAAGGAGGAAAAGCATACAATTTTACTGTGTCCCAACAAAGAAAACTTAGCTTTGAGTCTTTTGCCTACAACAAGTACTTGTTTTGACAGTTTGCTCTATGTTCTTGAGATTCTTAGCAAAACTACCGTCCATCAGTCTTTTTTGGTAACATCACATCACGTTAATTCTTACTTAGTACAGCATACTTGTAACTTAGGCTGAATCTCTAAATAACGGATGCATTGTTCACTTCTACTTGAGGTACTTTCATGGTCAGCCCAATCTTTATGGAAACAGCACTTCATAATAGAGGACTAAAGAAGAGCAACAGTGCAGAAAAACGAAAGAATGCCTTATCCATATGAACATACAATGCTATGAAGCACGGATACTCTTTTTTAGCCTCCGTATCTCGTACCGTACGCGTATCGGATACGGATACGCTCGGATACGTTCCGGATACGTATCGTATCCAAATCCGTGCTTCTTAGATACAATGTTGACAAACAAATAATCCCTAAACAGACTTGAATAAACAAGTAACATCTGATACTCAAGGTTTCAAGATCACAAAAACCAAGTAACATAAAGCATGATCAATTGGACCAGGGCTGTTATTTAGGGCATCCACATCAGAAGAGGCAAACTCCTCTTTTGGCTAAAGTAGCAAGGGAAATGGACAAATATGGTATGCATCAGCCTCGCTTCAAGCTCGTGAAAAAATACAAATGGAACAGGGCCTCGTTTCTTTTGACTACCCACTGTTCATCCGCTACTCATTAGTTTATTATTATACTACTTGTATGCATGGGACTACCAGTAGAAATGCTAGGACCACCTCACACACCCACCGTATATGTCCATCGCAAAGCCTATTTCGGGCTCCAAAAAATACATAAAAATATTCATAAATTTTAAAATTACAGTATTTTTTATAGGACTCTATAAAAAATCAGCTCCAATGAATATGGGTAGATATGTTTTCCAAATTCTATTTTTTAAAAATTAAGAAAATAAAAGAAATAAAATTAAAAAAATATTTGAATAGATAAGTAGAAGTAGAAAGAAAGAATAGTTTAATACAGTAAAGTTATAATAGAGAGTCTGATGCCAATCTGTGATGATGAACCAGAATCAGTGGAACACATGTTTAGATGTAATTGGGCCAAGGCTGTTTGGTTTAGCTTCAATATTCGTGCTTTGGGGGACTTGGGAGGTAATGCCTCTGTTCTGAAATGGACAGCAGAAATGGTTGACAAGATGTCTAAGAATGAGGCTATGGATTTTAGGGGAAAGGTGGCTCCTATTGCTTGGCAGTTGGCACATTTGGAAAGCAAGATCCAATTATATCTTTCGTAAGTCAAGGATAGACCCAATGGCTACCATGGCTGCTATTAATCATGCCTGGTTTGAAGGTTCAAGTATTTTAGAGGTTCCTAATGTCCATATGGATATCCCATCAACCCAAGAGGATCCTTCCACTTGGAGGGCTCCGGACAGAGATCATCTCAAAGCGAATTGTGATGTTGCCATTCCTAAGGGTGGAGAAGAGGGCAAATTGGCAGGTGTTAAAAGAAACTGGAAAGGGGAGGTCACGGACGGTCTGGCCAAATCTGTCTTTGCGAATTCCAGCCTGGTCGGGGAATTACATGCTATCCGTGTAGCATGTCATATGCTCTTCAATTTGAACATTAAAGGAGCCACGGTGGAAGCAGATAATAGGGAAGCCATTTCTCTTAGTGTGTCCGAATTAGTGCCACCATGGGAAGTGAGAGCTGAAGTGCTGGACATTCGCTTTTTCGCTAGAGCAGGAGACATCCGGTTCAGCTGGGTCAGGAGAGCGGGTAACAAAGCTGCACATGAGGTTGCAGCTTTGGCAAGAAGAAATTATTTACCTTGTAATTGGGTTGTTTGCCCCCCATTGTCGCTTTTCTCTTGTCTTTGTAAAGATCTGATACTTCTTCGGACCCCTCAAGTTGTAACTTGTGGACCTATAAGAGAAATTATATAAAATGAATACTCAAAATTGTCATTAAGGATTTGATTTCTTTAGTAGTACTAAAATACATAACTTACGTGGGTTCGAAACCAAATGGGAAACGTTTCATGGTGAAGGCGTTCAAGTTCCCGATCTCGAATCCGACGATTACGTTGTTCAAGAAATTCACAGTGTTTCCTACAATGTCCATCCAACTTGTTTAGAGAGAATAAGTTTGAATAAATTTAGTTGATAGATAGACTTGGAATATCTTACTCTCGATACGGAGTGATGGATTCAGTGTTAAATAGGATATATCGATGAGCCTGTGTCTTTTGTAGGAGATTAAGAGAAAACCTTTCTTGCTTTCCTAAAGGGCGGCCCCCTACTTGACCCGCATCACCTCCATCATCATTCCTCACAGGTCGATTTAACTTGGATTCAACATCATCCAAGTACCTAGAACAGAATGTCATGCATTCTTCAACGAAGTACCCCTCTGCAATAGAGCCCTCCGGACGAGCTTGATTACGCACATATCTCTTAAGTGTCATAAGATACCTAAAATCAAATTAGTTTATGTGAGAATTGTTTAAGTGTGTTAAAACATATTACTAAATGGACAGGAAATGAAGCATAGTAGAATCCATACCTTTCGACATAATACATCCATCGGAACCGCACCGGACCACCCAACTTTACCTCCTCAACTAAATGAACAATCAAGTGCTCCATTATGTCAAAAAAGGATGGAGGAAATAATTTTTCGAGCTGACATAAAGTGAGCTCTATTCGAGATTGAAGGTTATCCAAGTCATCAACCTTTACAATTTTCGAACACAATTGCCTAAAGAAATTACATAGCTCTATCACTGGCTTACTCACTTTCTTTGGAAGTGTTCTGCTTACTACAATTGGAAGAAATTGCTCCATCAATATATGGTAGTCGTGACTCTTTAGTCCAGATATGGTTCGCTTTTTTACATTGACACAGCGTGAAATGTTAGAAGCATAGCCATCTGGAACTTTCACATTCTTCAAAAAATTGCAGAACATAGTTTTCTCCATATTGTTCATTGCAAAGCATGCATGAGGCAGATACACTTTGCCACCATCTAGAATTTGGGGATGCATCGCCTTTCGAAGCTCCATTAGTTGAAGGTCACGACGCGCATTTAAGTTGTCCTTCCCTTTGCCATCAAGATCCATTACTGTCCCGACCAAGCTTTCACACAAATTTTTCTGAATATGCATCACATCAAGATTGTGTCGAAGCGGATTTTCCTCCCAAGTCGATAGATCAAAGAAAATGCTCTTTTTCTTCCAATTACCTTGTAAAGCATCTTCATCTTCTCCATCGCGTGTCTTTCTTTTTCTTGTAACTGGTAAATCCTCATCCCCCTCCATTCCAAATTTATTCACATAGTTAGCGGGAAACATTGCTAAGACTTCACGACCAGTTAAACGAGTTGGACAAGGACGAAGTTCAACGGTCCCATCAAAAGACATGCGCTCATATCGAAATTTATGGTCCTTATCCAACCATCTACGATGCCCCAAATAACATACCTTCTTCCCGTGAACTAACCAACGCGAACAAGTTTCATCAAGACAAACTGGACAAGCAAGATAACCCTTTGTACTCCAGCCTGACAACATAGCTAATGCAGGCAAATCATTAAGTGTCCACAACATTAATGCTCGCATTTTGAACATCTCATTGCCAAATGCATCATAAGTGTTAACACCTATATCCCACAACTCCTTCATCTCGTCTACTATAAGCCTTAAATATACATCAATATTATTTCCAGGTGACTTTGGTCCATCAATAAGCAGTGTCAACATCATGTAAGGTTGTTTCATGCACAACCAAGGTGGTAAATTGTATGTCATCATCACCACGGGCCAAATGCTATAAGTGGTGTTCATTGTACGATATGGGTTAAAACCATCAGATGCTAACCCAAGCCTGACATTGCGAGGATCTTGAGCAAAATCCGGATGGAGGTTATCATAGAGTTTCCATATATCGGAGTCAACAGGATGCCTCGAAATGCCAATAGGAGCTGGGTTCTCTGCATGCCATCTCATTAAGCCAGCCGTCTTTTTGGACGAGTACAATCTTTTTAGCTTAGGTATCAATGGAAAGTACCTAACAATCTTTTGCGGAATTTTGCCTCCTTTTTTTGATCCATCTGTTTGCTTCTCTGGCTTATATCTAGGAACATTGCAGACTTTACAATCAACGAGTTTTGCATCTTCACCCCAATACAACATGCAATCTCTAGGGCATGCGTGAACTTTATGATACTCAAGGCCCAAACCACCCAATAGTTGTCTGCTCGCAGTAAAAGAATTAGGCAATATTTCACCTTCAGGCAAGGCTTTCTTCAACAGCTTAAGCAACATGGTAAAAGACTTGTTACTCCAACCACATAGGCACTTAATGTGCATCAATGCCACAAGGAACGAGAGCAATGAGAACTTTTGACACCCTGGGTATAACTCTCTCTCAGCTTCCTTCAAAAGCTTAAAAAACTTGGTAGTTTCTTCATCAAGAGTATGTCCATCACCCAGAGGTGGATCAAGATTATTTCCATCACCCATTGGTGGATCAAGATCAATATCATGGGCTTGAATTGGCGGAATTCCAAATGCATCACGCACCATTTCTTGCATCTCATCTTGCCCATTAAAATTGCCACATCCACTATTTTCAACACCACAATTTGTAGGCTGTGATTTTTCCCCATGGAAAATCCAAACGGTGTAACTTGGAGTAAATCCATTCACGACAAGATGTTCCTTTACTAAATCAATGTTTTTTCTAGCCAAATTATGACAGTTCTTACACGGACATGCAATTTCTGTTTGCCGATCAAGAATGTTCTTACAAGCAAATTCCATGAAATCTATAACCCCTTGTAGGTATCTTGGATCGAGCCTAGGCAAATTTATCCAACTCTTATCCATGTTTGTTTCCATTTACACAATTCTGGAGAAAACAAATAAAGCAAATGCATGCAATACCACATTAGATACAAACTTTGACAAAATTAGTTCAACTTAAAACGGAGCATAGTTTCAGCAATATGTAAATATAAGTGATGCACCAAAGTGGTAGAGTGTCTCACCATACCCATGAAATCTATGTGTTTTTTTTAAATGTTTCGGTGTGTTTCGTTATCTGTTGGCAGAAACATTGGGTTCGGGATTCCGCTAATATTTTGTTCTGGTCAAACTCTGTTCCTGGGTCCTACCCTGTATTATAAGCTGTTTTGCAATAGATTTATCAATTGAACAGCCAGATTTAGCATTTCGATTCCTTTGGCATGTAATGTTGTGTAGGCTCGTCAAGAGGAACAGACTGTTGTGGGAAGAGTTGCAAACATTTGGGAGGAAGATTATTACAACTGTCCATTTAACCAGTTGCAATTTGGGGTGAGATGTGAACTGGATTTCATCAACTTTCTACTTGTAAATTTGCCCGTGCTTGAAAGGATGACTGTTAAGCCTGCTTCAAACGAGATTAGATGGGAGTTGCTCAAGGAATTGGTGCGGTTCCGGCGCGCTTCAGTACGGGCAGAAATTATTTACTTGGACCCATCATAAGTATCCGAAAATGGTATGTTATGAACTTCTTAGAGGTAAACCCAATGTAACCTTGTTTTCTCATTCTTTAGCAAAATGGAAAAAACAACGGCCGAGCGCGTAGAGCAACAAGTTATGGCGGGCAGCGAGTTAGAATTTTATTTTTTTTGGTAAGTAAGCAAGTTAGATGTTGGAATGTCAGGATGTGTAATTTAGTTATTGAGATTAGATTATTGATTAGTCACACCTACCATTACCTATATGAGGTTAATCTCTCTAGTCATAAAGGAGATAAAACGATTAAAAAAAAGAGAGAGAGAAAAGTTCACTCCATTAAAAAAACTACGGCATAAACCAAAAGGGCACAAATTTCAGAATAGAGAAATACTAAACAATCTCATTGTGTCGGCATCAAAAGGAACAAATTTGATAAACTAATCAACAAATTCGGATTTCAGTATCCGAAATCTACATATACATACACGCATACATGCAAACAACAGGAAGGAGAGAGAGAGAGAGAGTGTACCAGAACTAATTGCTGAAACAAAATCGATTTAGTAAGCCTCTTGTCGCCGTCTCCGACTCCGACGCCGGTGCACGTCCTGCAGTCGCAGAGAAAGAGTGAGAGGTAATCGATCAGAATAGATGGAGAGAGAGAGAGAGGGAGAGAGTGTACGGGATAGAGCAGCGAGAGAGGCGTGAGAAATCCTTCTCCGACGCCGGCGTGCAGTCGCAGAGAAAGAGTAGGAAATCGATCGGAATAGATGGGGAGAGAGAGAGAGAGAGAGAGAGAGAGAACGCTTACCTGATAGAGAGCAACGAGAGTGGCGTGTCTAATCGGGGAGGAAGGAGCAGCTAGGGCTTTTGCCGAAATTGGGGGAGGGAATTTTGAGCGGGGGATGAAATTGGGGGAGGGAATTTTGGGGGTGAAATTGGGTCAGGGCTGCTTTCATCGAAACACAGTCGTTTCATGTGTGAGCAGGGGATGAAATTGGGGACCCACTTTGCCCATTAGCTTTCTCCGGCTGCTGGCGTGTTTTTTTGGATCATTCCCAGGGTTTTTGGCAAATGCTGGGATTTGAGTGCCGGGAAAGCTAATATTTCTTGTAGTGAGCAGTAGTTGTGTTGGGAGAACGAAGATAATGCAGTATGTTTACTTGTAGGCCACCGTAGCGCCTTGCTTCAGATGTTAGAGAGGATTAGTTGTACTTATATTGCTGTTATTTTTCTTTTCTACGCCCGTCAAGGCCTCAATTGTGATTCTCCTCAATAAATGGGGAAACTATGTGCAAGTGATGTTACCGGGTCATGGTGAGCTTTGAAGAGAGATTTTATTGCCTGTTCTAATATTTGATAGAAGTTATCAGAAAAAAATTAAGTTGGAGGGAAAACAAAGATTCAGATGAAGTTGATTGATACTACAAGCAGAAGGGGTTTTTGCTGAACTCCTGTTTTTGTCGGATCATATAGCAATACAATTGTCGAGTACCCGCAATGCATATCTTCTACTAATCGCACATATGATACGGACATAGCTTTGGAAGGAAAAACATCTGAGTAATTATATGATTGAAGAAAGAATTTTTCAATCAAAACTCTTATGCCGTGACTGAGCATAATGTTCGAAGTATAGTGTTTAGGTCCAATATTAAAGAAACAGAGATTCTCACGCAACATCATTCTATGTGGAATGTATATTTTTTTTATTACCTGAGATTCTTTTGTCAGATATACCAACCAAGTAAATTATGAGATATCATGATCTTACCACACTATACTTTTCCTAAATTCAGGATCGCAAAACCATAGTCGTAGACCCTGCTGCGCAACCCAAAAAAGCTCTTGGCCGGAGTTGGTGGGGCTGGTGGCTCATGAAGCAGAAAGGAAAATAAAGGAAGAGATGCCGACAGCTCAGAGTCAGGTGATTCCACCGAATAGTGCTTACACCTTGGAGTTGATCTTGAACAGGGTACGATTACACGTTGACTCGTCCGGAAAAGTAAAACATACACCAGAAATTGGCTAACTAATAGTAGTTTTGTTGGGTCTACCCTCTCTTCATGCTATTTGACTCTCTTCGCACTATTTGACTGTTGGGCCATTTGAGCACATCACGAGTTCCAGTTTGATGATTTGAATTATCTGTGCATCAGTTCATGGTTAGAGGAAATGTGCTTCTTTTGGTATGTTTGAATGTTGTGAACTTAGAGTCGAAGGATCCGTACTATCTGTGTTGCCACAGGTAACTTGGGGGTTAAAATCTATGTAGTGTGTTTTATGTGATGACCACACTTAAAGTGTTCAAATGGAGTGCAAAAAACGAGGAAATTGTAGTTAATTGACGTTGTCAATAAAAATCTAACCTTGAAGAAGGCTCTAAAGAGTCAAATGGGGATGCTCTAATTGCAAGTTGTTCGATCAATGCTTTTCTCTTCCTTCGCTTGTATCATGTTATAGTCGAGCAATAAAACAAAACAAAAAAATTTGAAAAGATGTGGGCCATTGAATGTATGTGGGTCCGAAAATTTGATCTAAAGAGTTGATGTAGGATGAGATTTGGGAAGATTTATACTCTTACTTTTGTTATTCCAAAATCCAACTGTCTTCTCTACATTTGGTGCTTCCAATAGCTTCAATTTTTACAACACTGACTGGTATATTTCACTGTCATACTTTTGCTCATGTGTCATGGTGTAGACACCCTATTTTGGATTTTCTAGAATAGTTTATTTACGGTCTTTGATTCCCCAATGATGATTAAGGTCAAGAACATACCAAGTTTGTTAAAAGAGTTTTAGCCTTGAGCGTCCTGAACCTCATCCAAACCTTTCTAAACTTCTTGTCGAACCTTCAAGCCAGAACCAAATGGCCTCAGCAAAACCCTACTGGAGTACGCTGGTGGATGACTAGCGTGCGCTGGAACCACCGCCACGTGTCAGTCATCCCCAGTTACTGGCGCACGCCACTAACAAGCTGCGTACGCCAGTCATAGCCAGTCAAATCAACTTTATGCCAGCAGAGCACGCGGGAGTTTTGACGCCACCTGGCGTCTGCCAGCAGTCCTCTGGTGGCTGAGGATCGTCCTCCTGTTCCCTCTACCACCACACCACCTTTCAAGCCAAGTCCCATGCATTTAATGCATGGGAGGCTCCTCCTTGGCCTTAACTAACCAAACAAGCCCTAGTGCCCAACTGATCTCAGTCCTCTTTGGGCCTATAAATACCCCTCCCTTTCACCCTTGCAAAGGGTTGGTTCACAAAAAAAAAGGGTTAGCTTCATTAAGGTAGCCCAAGCTTTGGTCTTCCTCCTTGTCCCCTCTTTTCCCTTGTTTCCTCTTTCATCTATTGAAAGTCAAGGCTAAAAGAGTGATACCCAGTCCATAACACTCCATACTCACCTCTCAAACCCTCAAACCTCAAGTTCAAGCTCAAATCATCCACAAAACTCACAAGCAAAGGTATAATACCTTTTGCTCCTGTCTTCTGTTCTGACCCCTGAGGGGGGCTAGCAGGGTCAAGGCTGGTAATCTATACCAGTCCTGGCCCTAATGCTGGCAAGGTTTCAAAACCGTGTGCAGTGATTAGTGGCGCACGCCAGTCGTTTGAGCCGTACGCCAGTCATGGCAATACGTGCAAAACTGGCGTGGGGACCATGGATCATTGTTTTATTGTCTTATTTATGTTCTGATCACCCTGATGCATGCTAAAATCAACCTTTTGCTTACTGTCTTTTAGAACTGCTTTCCATTCCATCTGTATCTTGCTGTAGCTTGGCCTCTGGGAGCCTTCTGGTCATGTTCCAGAGCCCAGATGGTACAAAGCCAAAGCACTGGAGCAAAGGCACGACTGGCGTACGGCCATACACTACTGGCGTACGGTAGTAGCTTAACTTCTAGTGGATTGGCCCTTGCATGGATCTTCCATCCAGGCCTTTGATCATCCTCCCCTCACTGTTTAAGGGGGTTTCTGTTCATTTGGTGGCTTCTTAGCCCTTTAATCTCTCTGTAATAGCTTAGTAATCTATATCAAACTGCGTGGTTTGTCCTGGGTGTGCACTGGTCTCTTCCAGAGCCCAGAGGGTTGATAACAGAAGCTGTGAACTTGAGCTTACCAGCGCACGCCAGTTGTGGTGTGGCGCACGCAGGTCAGGGCCGCATGCAGTGGCTTGGCCAGTGCATGCAGGCTTGCTTCTGTGTGCACCACCGCACAGTTAGTGTGCTCTAGTCTGTTCAAAATGTTCACAGTAGCTTGTTCTCAATCTATTATATTTGCTTAGATCAAACATCAAACATCCATAAACATTTTGCCACGCTTTCGTACATAAACTGCAAGTGTGTTACAGTTTTAATCCCCATTAACTGTTCCCCCCGCCCTAACTGGCTAAGAAAATGATCAAATAAAGAGAGAAATGCAAATGTTTTATAAAATGCCTGAGTAGAGACCGATCTCCGGATTGGGCGAGAGGGGGTGCCATAAAACCCTTCCCCTCTCGTAACCTGGCTCCCGAACCTCGGATTTCAAATGTGACGACGGACCAGTCTACAAGCTTTTTTCAAACTCGAGCAAATGCAATTCAAAACATTTTCAAAAGCACGGTTTCTTGGGTACTCTCCGCAAAACTCGAGTGGCGACTCTCTGATCTGCGAAGCGTTTCGCCGCGCTTTCCGCGAGATAGGGCGCACCCGGAATTTTTATGTACTAAACCACGGGAGTTTTCGGGGCGTGTGCCCACAGTGGCGACTCTGCTAGGGACGTTGCATTAATCAAACATTTGGAAATTAATACATGAATGAACAATTTTCAAAAGTCTGTCAAAACAGTACGCTCCGTGCTGCTGAAGAACGGAATTGTAACGTAACAGGATTCTACATCCGACCACTCCGAACTGGGGCTTTTACTATTGTTCGCTTATGTAGTTTTCTCCGAGTGTCGGTTAATGAAGTGAGCCAAGCTTTAAAAAGGCGTTTTTCAAAAAGCATTTGCGATTTTCTCTCTCTCGATCATTCTTTCGGCACGCGTACATTTGCATCGGTGTTCTATCAGCCCCGTTGAGGTGTTTTGGGTAACCGGCATAGTTTACTGGAGCCCGGGGTCCTCGAATGCCCAACAACCTTGGACGATGATGAGACGTATTACCGTTTGACCATTGCTTTGCTGCACGCGTCGCGATGGGAGGTATAAAACATCTCTAGCCTGAGGGACCCCCTTAAGCCAAAACCAGCCTCGCCACGAGTACAAAGCAATAGAACCTTTCAAAATAAGACAGGAACCCACAGGGTAGGATTACTTGCATCTAACCCCCATAAACTGTCTATGTGTTACTGCTTTTCCTATCGCATGCCTGTACATACATCCATACCGTTCTGCGTAGGAGCATGCTAGGGCGGCTTTTAGGGTTTTATCTCTTTCAAACCCGTTTTATGCCTGCTAGGGCGCTGCCTGGACCGATGACGAGTCGTGCATCGTGATTCATGCACGTTATCAACTTTCCAATTCCTTGGGTCAACGAGACTTTGGGAAATCAAGGCTTTCCAAGTCCTTGCCTAAACCCGATCGAGGTTTCAAGCGGAAAACTAGGAACAACAGGAAACATGCCATGATGCTCACACCGCTCAGGTTAAAAGTGCTAAACACTTACACCGCTCAAGGCTCCGGCACAGTGCTGCTTACGCCATCCTGGTTACAGCATCATGTCATCAAACACCTAGTTGTTCCATTCCAGCATTTGAAACTTCGAAAGCGGAATAGTCAAAGACTTAGGCTGTTTCGACATCTTTTAGTATTAATCGATCCCGTCAAGGTACATCGCCGAAAAGAAATCTGAGGACCTGGGCAGCGTCCGGTTGTCATAAAATGGTTTTGTCTGCTAGTTCTAGAGTCTAGGAGGACACCGACGACACTCTTACAGGCATTTTCCGTCGTTTCATTTTCCTTTCAAAATAAAACTATTGCAGGGACACTTCCTGAGCCTTCGATTGCTTTACTGTCTAGCTTTGGGCGTGGCACCGTCGAGGAAAGTACCGAAAAGAAGAGCCAAACCTGCTTGGGAGTGTCTGTCGGGGCTATTTCACTAGTACTTCCAAAGCCGTATCACCTTCCTCGATCACCAATCCAAAATGGCGGCACAAACAGAACTGACTGAGATAAAGAGGGTTGTGGAAGAAATGAGCCAGAAGCTGGACAAACAAATTATTATCATCCAGGGGCTGGTTGACCTTTCTACCTCTACCCTGTCAAAATCGGATTTGGCGCTAAACGCTACTAATGCTGGAGCCAAAGAACCTCCTCAGGCCTGCCACACTCCGGCGGTCGGAATCAAGCCGTGCTCAAGAGACATGTTCAAAAGTCTGGCCGAGTTCCATGAGGTTAGAGTTCACCCAAAAGAGGATGCTGAATCCTTGTTCAAAGTCACCCCCAAAGGCAGAAGAATGCACCATATTGAAGGCGCAGTGTTGTGCAAAGCAAGCAGAGGTTCCACTTTGAACCCTCAATCCCGTCGCCGGAGCCAGCCAAGGACCTTCTCATGCTTATCTGCACCTCTGGCCTCAGTTTACGAGAAGCTTCTTGATGCCGGTTCCATCAGGCCTCTAACCCCAACTCCACTGCCCAAGGTTCTCCCTGGTAGCCACAACCCTAATCACTTCTGCACCTACCATCAAATGCCTGGCCATCCCACCAATGCTTGTTATCGCCTCCGACATGCCGTTCAAGATCTCATCGATAATGGCATCATTCCAGTCCCACTCCCATCAAAACCTGACGGCATTCCCAGCTCATTGCTTCAACTCAAGTCTGACCCTCTGGTTGGTCAGATATCTATCACCTCCACTCAAATCAACCCAAACTCCACCATACTCAACCCAACCCTCTGCACTGTCCGAGAAATTCAACCCAAACCAGCTGTGTTTATCCCTTCTGAATCCGAGGCTGCAGGGTGCGGAATAGAAGATGGGGCTGAAAACTGGAAAGCACTGGTCGAGGACCGGATCGATCAAGCAAGGGAACAGACTGACAGTCTGAGGTCCTTCACTCAAAGGCATTTGGAGTTGCTGTTCTCCCAAGTGGGTTTGGTCAAAGAAGCTGAGGAAGCTGAAGTGCTGTTGCTTGGGCCTGACATCCTCTAGATCCTACCTCTCTCTGTGAGGAAGCCTAGGGTAACAATAAAAGTTGCATTTTCAAATCGCGTTTAGCTTGCATTGACACTTTTGAGTCTGAGTCTGACACAGTGTCTGTCAAGTCGTCTTTGTCTAGCTCTGAGTCGGAGTTCGTGCCTCTTGGCCCTCCATGTCGTAACTTCTATTCTCAATCCGAGTCTTTTGCTATACTTGGCAACCCCGTGGGGCTTTCTTTATGATATGCACTATCTTGCTTCTAAGTACTTTGCTGGCTTTTGAATAAACTGTGTCGACCCTAACGACGAAGGGATAGATTTCGATGGGGTCATCCCCAAGGAAATGTGTTCCCTCGCCGAAAGGGAAGACGAAAGGCGTGCTCGGCCTATTAAAAGAAGTAGTAGTTTCAATAAACTTGAAATATGAGGTAGACCCTCGGATGACTCAAAATTGGCTCAACGCTGTCCCTAAAGGAACATTGCACCTAGTCAGACAGGCTCGGAGAACCATCGACATTTTGGCATGGTTTCACAAAAGACATGCCTGACATCGATCATGAGATGACAAAGTATCAAATCTCCTGCCACCGGATGTCAAGCTAGAAAGCAGAAGCTCAGAAGGCTCCAGGCCTCGTACCATGTTCAAAACAGCATCAGCGGCATTCCATCAAACGCACATTAGCAAGGCGCAAAAGTGGCCTAGAGAGAGGCATTTCCAACCGAAGCAGTTAGGACCCTGCATTATCAAAAGCCATCTTATCTGGGGCTGCAGCCAAAGATCATCGATCTTGACGATAACAAATTCAACACTCTAGTCAACCTGGATCAATTCAAGAGCCACTTTTCCCTGAGAGAAGCTCGTTGGGCCGAAAACCACAAGGGTGGTCGGTGCCAAGCAAAAGTTAGAGCAGCCTGCTAGACCGAAAACCTAAGGAGGCGATCTAGGCAAAAATAAATAGGCAAAAAGTTGAAAGCTCGCTAGGCCGAAAACCTGAGAAGGCGGCACTAGGCAAAAGTTAGAGCGTAAAAGGAGAGGCAAAACACACGAGTGAACCTTGGCCTGAACTACGTTTTGACCTGATTCCCCAAAATGTGGGATACGTAGGCAGTCTCTTTTCAAGACTCGGTCATACTCTATCAATTGGATCCATGGTTGACGTTTTGGTACACATCAAGGGTCGAGAAGGATCAAGAACAGGACAAGCTTCATCAGAAACAGAAGAGGGAATCTTTCCATCTTTCAATCTTATTTCAAACTACTATTTCAATTTCAAAGATGAGCAAAAGCCCTAAAAAAAAAATATTTAAAGCATCAAAAGCAGAACGAAATGCCAGAGGCCCCAACGGGCTCACAGTTTATTCTAAGTTCAGCGAAGTCTAGTTTGAGCAGCTTTCCAGTCACGCGCGCTAGTTTGAGACTCACGCACGTTTGCTCAAAGTGACACGCGTTGGTCTCAAACCTGCGCGCGCTTCTCCAATTCCCGCAGCATACAGCGTTTGGGCAGCCATCACGCCTAACAACGATTTTGAATCCCCGGTGGGAATTTTAAGTTAAAACCAAGGTTTCGGTGCCTCGAAATTGGTTTTAAGGGCTCTTGCCAAGTTTTCTATGCCGTGCAGGTCATATGTGCCTAGTGTGACTGTGCGGGGGTGTCGGTTTCAGTCCGGGCCTATATGAGTCATCCCTTTGCGTGTTTTGTCCATCTTTGCGACATTTTTCTAGTTTTTCGGTCTATTGTCCATTCCGGGGCTTTCTCCTCTGTTTCATTTATTCACACAGGTCACTGTACATCTATTTGACCTTATGCAAGCGTCAGTTTCACCTATCTAAGGATATTTTGGATTTTGGCCTGTTAATGCCCAAAGTTTCATTATTTTCCGTATGTTTAAGAGTCCGTGTCAAATCCTGGGACTCTTTTTCCTCATTCTTCCGAGCTAGGCAGTCTATACGTGTGCGTATGTCTGTGTGTCAACTCGATTCGCTCGTCAATGCAAGTTGGATATTAGTGATTGGTTCATACTCTATCTATCTCCAATGAACCAAGAATAATGTAACTTTTACAGCGCCGCTACGGCATCCATGGTCCAAGCAAGCAGCAAATCGTCAAGAACAGAGGGATACATTGGCCCAACGCAAAAGCAAATCAAAGCAGCAAACATCTGACCCGCTCGAAAGTTATCTACTTGGGCACGCAGGCTCGCACCTCAAATCAAAGCAATAAATCTCTGACCCGCTCGAAAGTTACCTACCTGGACCTGCAGGCCCGCAACTCAAATCAAAGCAGTAAAGCAAAAATGTGGCTCAGTGGTAGCCCTCAATCGTCAAAATTGTCCTGGTCGTCGTTTGTGTCGTCCCGTTCTCTAGAAGCCGCCCTAGTCTGCCCTTACATTTTCAATTTGTACATATGTGTTTAGCATATATGGTCGTTGCATATTGTATATCAAATGTCAAAAGCAGGAAAGTGCTTCAAATCAAATCAATCCAAAGCATGTTGAGGCGTTCAAATCAAATCAAACCAGCGATGAGGCGTGACTACAATCAGTGTGGTGGCATTGGCAAATCAAATCAAATCAGTGTTGAGGCCCATTCCCAACAGGCAGCCCATGTTGCCCTGATCCATGTTTCCATCCCGGTTTGCTACTTCCCCAAGCAGACCCCGTCCACTTCAAATCAACGACAGTCTGTCCGTCCAATCTTCGAATCAACGACGATCTATCCGTCCAATTCAAATCAACGACGATCTATCCGTCCAAATTCAAATCAACGACGGTCTGTCTGTCCAACTTCCGATTCAACCGTTAGCACATCTTTCCAGCAGTCTTATTGCTCTGTCTCGGATGGTCCTTGATAAGGAGATTGGCTCTGATTCCCAACAAATGGAATTTAACCTATCTGACGCGACCTACCCGTGATTTGTTGGAACTATCCGTGCCATGGTCAGCTTTATCCTCAAAACAACAGCTAGTCCTGTTCAAATCAACGACGATCTATCCGTCCAAATTCAAATCAACGACGATCTATCCGTCCACTTCCAATCAACGACGGTCTATCCGTCCACTTCCAATTCAAACGATTGTGCATCTTCTCAACAGTCATGTCATCACCGACGATCAGCCATGTCGTCTATCTCAACGACGATCAGCCATGTCGTCCTTTCAACGATGATCAGCCATGTCATCACCACCGACGATCAGCCATGTCGTCCCCTCAACGATGATCAGCCATGTCATCACCACCGACGATCAGCCATGTCGTCCCCTCAATGATGATCAGTCATGTCATCACCCCGATCAACGGCGATCAGAATATTGCCCGCGTTCACCCCGATCAACGGCGATCAGAATATTGCCCGCGTTCACCCCGATCAACGGCAATCAGAATATTGCTCGCGTTCACCCCGATCAACGGCGATCAGAATATTGCCCGCGTTCAACGACGATCAGAATATCGTCCGATCGATCCACGACGACGGTCTGCCCGTCCAATCAATCTACAACACCGTTCGCCTATCCTAGTCCACATCGGTCTACAAGTAGCGCATCGTCCAACCTCAAATCAACGGCGGTCTGTCCGTCCAACCTCAAGTCAACGACGGTCTGTCCGTCCAACTTCAAAATCAACGACGGTCTGTCCGTCCAAAATCAAATCAATGACGGTCTATCCGTCCGATTCAACCGTTAGCGCATCTTCCAGCAGTCTTATTGCTCTGTCTCGGATGGTCCCTGATAAGGAGATTGGCTCTGATTCCCAACAGATGGAATTCAACCTACCTGACGCGACTTACCCGCGACTGTTGGAATTGCTTATGCCGAAGAAGGTTTGATCCCTAGCGGCATTCATCTATCCACAACTAACTATTCCCCAGGAGAGTCCACCTCGGCATTCAATGATGGTCCACCCATCCCCATTTCTCAACAGAGTTCAAACTCTCTTCCAACGATCTTCAGATGGTCCGCCCGTCTTCAATTTCTCAATGGACGGAACATTTAAATACATGTCCGCATTTTCTATTTCTTCTGGATAGCCTTGAGAGGGTGGCTAGAAACCTTTGACGTTACTTGTACCAAGACAATGGTGCTCCAAGTGCCGTCAAAGGGGGGCTACTGTAGACACCCTATTTTGGACTTTCCAGAATAGTTTATTTACGGTATTTGATTCCCCAATGATGATTAAGGTCAAGAACATACCGAGTTTGTTAAAAGAGTTTGAGCCTTGAGCGTCCCGAACCTCATCCAAACCTTTCTGAACTTCTTGTCGAACCTTCAAGCCAGAACCAAATGGCCTCAGCAAAACCCTATTGGAGTACGCTGGTGGATGACTAGCATGCGCTGGAACCACCGCCACGTGTCAGTCATCCCCAGTTACTGGCGCACGCCACTAACAAGCTGCGTACGCCAGTCATAGCTAGTCAAATCAACTTTATGCCAGCAGAGCATGCGGGAGTTTTCACGCCACCTGGCGTCTGCCAGCAGTCCTCTGGTGGCTGAGGACCGTCCTCCTGTTCCCTCTACCACCACACCACCTTTCAAGCCAAGTCCCATGCATTTAATGCATGGGAGGCTCCTCCTTGGCCTTAACTAACCAAACAAGCCCTAGTGCCCAACTGATCTCAGTCCTCTTTGGGCCTATAAATACCCCTCCCTTTCACCCTTGCAAAGGGTTGGTTCACAAAAAAAAAAGGGTTAGCTTCATTAAGGTAGCCCAAGCTTTGGTCTTCCTCCTTGTCCCCTCTTTTCCCTTGTTTCCTCTTTCATCTATTGAAAGTCAAGGCTAAGAGAGTGATACCCAGTCCATAACACTCCATACTCACCTCTCAAACCCTCAAACCTCAAGTTCAAGCTCAAATCATCCACAAAACTCACAAGCAAAGGTATAATACCTTTTGCTCCTGTCTTCTGTTCTGACCCCTGAGGGGGGCTAGCAGGGTCAAGGTTGGTAATCTATACCAGTCCTGGCCCTAATGCTGGCAAGGTTTCAAAACCGTGTGCAGTGATTAGTGGCGCACGCCAGTCGTTTGAGCCGTACGCCAGTCATGGCAATACGTGCAAAACTGGCGTGGGGGCCATGGATCATTGTTTTATTGTCTTATTTATGTTCTGATCATCCTGATGCATGCTAAAATCAACCTTTTGCTTACTGTCTTTTAGAACTGCTTTCCATTCCATCTGTATCTTGGTGTAGCTTGGCCTCTGGGAGCCTTCTGGTCATGTTCCAGAGCCCAGATGGTGCAAAGCCAAAGCATTGGAGCAAAGGCACGACTGGCGTACGGCCATACACTACTGGCGTACGGTAGTAGCTTAACTTCCAGTGGCTTGGCCCTTGCATGGATCTTCCATCCAGGCCTTTGATCATCCTCCTCTCACTGTTTAAGGGGGTTTCTGTTCATTTGGTGGCTTCTTAGCCCTTTAATCTCTCTGTAATAGCTTAGTAATCTATATCAAACTGCGTGGTTTGTCCTGGGTGTGCACTGGTCTCTTCCAGAGCCCAGAGGGTTGATAACAGAAGCTGTGAACTTGAGCTTACCGGCGCACGCCAGTTGTGGTGTGGCGCACGCAGGTCAGGGCCGCATGCAGTGGCTTGGCCAGTGCATGCAGGCTTGCTTCTGTGTGCACCACCGCACAGTTAGTGTGCTCTAGTCTGTTCAAAATGTTCACAGTAGCTTGTTCTCAATCTATTATATTTGCTTAGATCAAACATCAAACATCCATAAACATTTTGCCACGCTTTCGTACATAAACTGCAAGTGTGTTACAGTTTTAATCCCCATTAACTGTTCCCCCCGCCCTAACTGGCTAAGAAAATGATCAAATAAAGAGAGAAATGCAAATGTTTTATAAAATGCCTGAGTAGAGACCGATCTCCGGATTGGGCGAGAGGGGGTGCCATAAAACCCTTCCCCTCTCGTAACCTGGCTCCCGTACCTCGGATTTCAAAGGTGACGACGGACCAGTCTACAAGCCTTTTTCAAACTCGAGCAAATGCAATTCAAAACATTTTCAAAAGCACGGTTTCTTGGGTACTCTCCGCAAAACCCGAGTGGCGACTCTCTGATCTGCGAAGCGTTTCGCCGCGCTTTCCGCGAGATAGGGCGCACCCGGAATTTTCATGCACTAAACCACGGGAGTTTTCGGGGCGTGTGCCCACACATGGTTCAAACTTTTGATGCATGTGTCATGGGCCTACGATGCCAACAAATCACACAATGTTGTTATCATTTTGAAAATCCTTCAGTTCAAAAATTCTTCCGTCATTGGCCGGTTCAGCAAAGATTGCCAACAAATCACAAAAGTTCAAAACCATTCTTTTTCACGATACGTCATTCTGTTGTTCTTTCAGTTTCCAAAATCAATGCAAATACAAGGAGTTGGGATCTTGCAAGGCACTTCATGTTGGCGTGAGGGAAAATGTGCTTCATCTCAAGCTCCAAAATATGTTTCCAAATATGAATATGATAACATTTGTGGAAAAAATGCACCTTTAATTGATTTCGCAAATACTTTTTAATTAAGTCATTAACAGATATGAGTGAGAAGAAAAATAAACAATGCACATGGTAAAAGGGAAGGGAAAGCATGCAATAAAAGTCTTTGGTCATTAGAGACTTGGCGATCGCCACAATCACTGGCGATTAGCAAAAAATAAATTGCGACTGCCACAATCATTGGTGATCGTCATGAACTAACTGGCAACCACCACTTAAGGACGATCAGTTGTCACATGCAATATACAACAACTGATGACCGACACTCCTTATTACACCAGTACAGAAAATAGAATATGAACTGACAGAAAATAAGAGTCAAGAATTACGATTCAAAGACTGGAGGCCAAACTTTTGCAGCTACTACGGGTAGTGCAAAATATCACTACCTCTAGTAAGGGGTCAGAGGCCAGAAATTTGCAGCTACTACGGATAGTGCAAAATCTCACTACCGGTAGTAGCTGGAAAATTCTGCAGATTTTGTGCCCAATCCTGTTATAACTTAGGGGTACTTTGGACTTTTGTAACCCATTTCATAAGGGGTATAAATAGGTTCTAACCCCATTTTACTAGGTTATCTTCCTTTTTACTTTCTCTCTCTATCTCGCTCTCTTAGGGTTAGCTCTCAATCCTCTATGGATGGAGCTTAGATTTTTATTTTCTCTTGTAATTTCTTCAAGAATCATGTAAGCACTCTTCATTTCAGTCAATATTCTAGTTTAATTTCATTTCTATCTCCATGTTTTGTGTTCTCTCTTCTTTTTTCTTGTTGATTTCGTTTCCCATGGAGGGGTAACCTCCTTGGGCTTGGTCATGGGGTGATCTTCATCTCATGACCTAGGTTATTCAATATCTTCTCATTTTGATCATCAAAGCTAGTTTGTGAATGGATTAAGTTCTTACCATTTTGAACCAAAACTAGGGTTGTTAACCTTATTGATTATGTGTAGACAAGGAATTGATCTCTTGTCACATATAATGCTTGGAGCTATGTCCCTCTAAGTGTTTGATAAAATGCCTCAAAGAACTTGTTGAGCTTTTGATACAAAGCTAGAGTTGTTAACTTCTTTAATTGTGTGTAGACATGATTCTTGGCACACACAATACTTGGAACCATGGCACTCTAAGTGTTTGATTAATTGCCTAAAAGAGTTCACTCCATTATTTTCTATATAAACAAGATTTTCATTGTTAATTCTTCCGAGTGAGAGCAAATGACTGTGACTCTCACTTGAGTTATCATTGAGAAGAGTTGAATACCTTAGGTTGTGGATGGGTTGGACCCTTAGACCTCGCCTTCAGTTAAATTTACTTTTAAGTTCATTTCTAGTCAAATTAGAGGTAGAGAGAATTTCACCAAATCCACTTAAAAGGTTGGTCATCCTAATTAATGCCAAAACCCTTCGTAAAACAAACCTCCCACTAGCTCCATTGCATTTCCTGTGGATTCGACCTCGGACTTCCAAGTTTATTATGCAACAACCAAACCTAGCCCTACGCTTGGGGTCAACTCTTCTATGATGCAGTTAGGTCCAGCAAGTAGTGTGTTTTGTCATGGAAGTGCCAAAGGGGGAAATTGTTAGGACCATGGGCCATAGTTTGTTTAAGTTTGAGCAGAAGGACAAGAAGATCATGGGTGTGGATGCAAATCCATTTCCAAAAAGCTTTAGTACCAATATGGTGTCCTTTAATATGAGGGGCATGTCTAGGAGCTCTCCAAGGCCTAAGATCAGCCTAGGAGAACCATCTCGACAAACACGAAGGCCTGTCCATGAAGACCCATCTTCCGGAGAGGAATGCAGAAGGCCTCGTCGCGAGAGTAAGCCTGAACAACGACCATCACGGTTGAGTAGGCCTGCATCAGAGATCATGAAATTCTTCCAACCCAGGTGTTCCCTAGTCTGTAACGAATGTGGGCAGACGGTCGAGCCATCTAGACCACAGTTGAAGAGCGTTGTAGTAAGGCCTCACGGGGATGGGCCTGACCAAAGGCAGGAAACCCACCGACGTTCATCCGTTTTCTCTCGTCTCCAGTCACACCAGGCCAATGATTCCAGACGCGACTTTGAATTAGGAGCTTCTTCCTCGGCAAAAAGGAGGCCTAGGGCGGTGAAACCTAGAAACACTCCACCAAACGAGTGGTTCAGGGTAGAACACCCCAAGTTCCCTGCAGCAAGGCCACCTCTATCTAGATCACATAAACGGCATTTCCAGAGGTTTAGGCAGGCCACCAGGAGGGCTCAAGAGGAAACAGACCTGGAGAATCTACCAGAGGAGGGTCCTTTGGAAGACTCGAAGCCTGTAAAGCAAGGTGACATGGAGGTGGATTTTCACGAGGCAGTAAAGTTCATGGGTAGCAGAAAGGGCAAGGAGAAGGTCGTCGTGCAGACAGCCCTTTTAGGTTCAGAGGAAGATGAGTCTTCCAAGCCTAAAAAAGAACGCAAGCCCAAAGAAAGAGAGGTGGAGGAGGCTTTAACTGAGCCTCCACGCCAGGTGAAGATCCTTAAGAGGCCTGATCCAGTGGTCACTACTTCTAGCCTGAGCTTGAGCAAAGAGTCGGTCTCGGGGGGCAAGACAGGCCTAAATCCCTTGGCTAAGGAATTCAGGCTCGCTCGAGGCTTTTCCAAGCCTTGCAACATGGTCTTTATTCTGCCAGAGGAGGCCATGGCCAAGGAACCCCAACTTTCCATCATGGAAGGCGACGTAGAGGAGTTGGGGCAGACGGCACAGATTCTGGGACAGTCATCCAAGCCGGTTGAAGCTGTTTCATCAGTAATCATCCTGAAGGAGAAGGCTGAGAAGGAGTAGGCCGAGAAGGCCGCTTGCACAATTTTTGAGAAACCAACCCCAAAGGCTGCCAACCATATTAAGCCTTTGTATATTTCGGGTTGTTTGGATGGGGTGCCTACCAACCGTTTGCTAGTAGATAATAGTTCAGCCGCCAACCTACTCCCCAAGTCCATGATGCATAAGTTGGGGAAAACCGATCAAGACCTTATCGCGTCCAGCGCAAGCTTGACTGACTTCACCGGAGGTGTCACTGCTTGCCAAGGCATCTTGACCATGAAGCTGACAGTGGGAACCAAGACACTCACCACTCCTTTCTTCGTGGTCAATTCTCGGGCATCTTACAATGTTTTGTTGGGGAGAGATTGGATCCATGCGTGTATGGCGATTCCTTCAACTCTACATCAATGCATAGTCTTCTGGAACCAAGACGAGGTGGAAGTAGTTTGGGCAGATCGTCGGCCTTTCCTCGCCTCTACAAACCATGCAGAAGCAATGCTATACGATCCAGATGTTGGCCCAATCAAGGTGGCAGGCCTGGACAAATATGGCTGCCACAAAACGGTCTATCTGTCTCCGCAGGCCTCCGTTGAGGATTTAAGGATGCTTTTTCAAGAGCTCGTTGGCCCAAACAACCATAGGCCGATTGCTCCTACGATTCAAGCCATTTCCAATGCCAGTACAACCGATTGAGCAAGAGAAGGAACCTCCAAGCCATGATTGCAAGGTTTAGTTCGTACTTGTTGGAAAGAAGAATGTCAGAGCTGCACGAGGATGAAGGATCCTCATCGGTGGGGGCAGCGGAGTTCATCTACGAAGAAGAAGGCCTGGCGAAGGGTCCCGATGTGATACAGCTAGAGGACTTGGATGCAGCCCCGGCCAAGATGGATGACTTAAAGGCCGATGTTCATGACCTCTTAGAGGAGATCAACTTGGGGGACTCCGAGAATCCAAGGCCCGTTTACATCAACCAGCTCTTACCCGATGACGTGAAGGAGAAGTTCATCCAGCTTCTGTCCTAATTCAAGGGTTGTTTCGCTTGGGATTACGATGAAATGCCAGGCCTTCCAAGAAATTTGGTTGAACACAAGCTGCCAATACAGCCGGGGTTCATGCCATTCAAGCAGCCTCCAAGGAGGATGTCAAGTGAGGTGGAGCTCAAAGTTAAGGAAGAGATTGAAAGACTTCTTAAAGCTGGCTTCATCCGAACGGCAAGGTACGTGACCTGGCTTTCTAATATTGTCCCGGTAGTTAAAAAGAATGGCAAGATTCGGGTTTGCATAGATTTTAGAAACTTGAACCTCGCATCACCGAAGGATGAATATCCAATGCCATTGGCGGACTTGATGGTTGATGGGGCAGCAAAGCACATGATCCTATCATTTATGGATGGCCATTCGGGTTACAACCAGATCTTCATTGACGAGGTTGATACTGCCAAAACGGCATTCAGATGTCCAAGTGCTTTGGGGACATTCGAATGGGTTGTGATGGCATTCGTCCTGAAAAATGCAGGTGCCACGTATCAAAGGGCCATGAACGCCATCTTCCATGACTTCATCGGCCGTTTCATGGAGGTCTACATTGATGATGTGGTAGTAAAATCTCAGTCCTATGATGAACACTTAGAGCATCTCCGGAAGGCCTTTCAGAGGATGAAGGAATTCGATTTGAAGATGAATCCCTTGAAATGTGCCTTTGGGGTATCCGCGGGGAATTTCTTAGGATTTTTGGTTCATCAACGCGGAATTGAGATCGACAAGAACTAAGCAAAGGCCTTGATGGAAGCAAAGCCTCCCTCAACGAAGAAAGAATTGCAACAGCTCCTTGGTTCCCTTAACTATTTGAGGAGATTTATCTCAAACCTGGCAGGAAGAGTCAAGGCATTTTCCCCTTTGCTAAAGTTAAAAGACCAAGAGAACTTTGTATGGGAGGCCTATCATCAAGAGGCCTTCGAGGAGATCAAAGGCTATTTAGCGAAGGCCCTGGTCTTAATGCCTCCAATTAAGGGTAAGCCATTGAAGCTATATATCTCTGCGGCTGAAGACTCAATTGGAAGCTTGCTGGCCCAAGACAATGAGCAAGGCATGGAGCAGGCGGTTTACTACTTAAGTAGATTGTTAACTCATTGTGAAAAAAGATATTCTCCCATTGAAAAACTATGTCTTGCCTTGTACTTTTCAGCAATAAAATTAAGGCACTACATGCTGCCCGTTTCTGTGTACATCATGAGTAAAACAGACTTAATTAAGTACTTGCTAACTCGGCCTATTCTAAGAGGCCGAATTGGCAAATGGTCTTTGGCCTTGATGGAATTCAGCTTTCGTTACGTCCCTCAAAGGGCAGTAAAAAGTCAGGCCTTGACAGATTTCCTGGCTGATCATCCATGTTTGGAAGTCAGTGAGGAGGTCGATCCAGGCCTAGACACGTTTGAAATATCTGTAAAACCCTGGAGATTGCTTTTTGATGGATCTAAAACACAAGAAGTGTCAGGCTGCGGGATTATCCTCATTTCCCCGGAAGGCCTAAGAACTGAGCTATCTTTCCAATTCGATTTTCAATGCACTAATAACCAGGCCGAGTACGAGGCCATGGTGATCGGTCTTGAAATTTTAAGGGAATTAGGGGCCAGAACCGTCGAAATAATAGGAGATTCAAGCCTTGTCATAAACCATTTGGCTGGGACGTTCAAGTTTTACAGTGAGGACTTGGCGCCTTATTATATGGCCGCAATGTAGCTCATACAAGATTTTGATGACATAACGGTAAAGCACGTGCCAAGGAAAATGAACGAGGAAGCTAATAGTTTGGCCCAGGCCTCAACAGGCCTAAAGCTTTCCCTAGGTACCTTTTCCAAGGCCATAACGGTCCAGAAAAGACTGTTACCCTTTATCCGAAGGAGCGGTTTAGGCCTTCCAGTGTTTATAGTAGAACCTCTCGAGCCCGTGGAGGATGATGCTCAAGAGGAAGGCGAACCAAAGCGGGACGATTGGCGTGACCCCATTACGTCTTTTCTCAAGAACCCACGTGCAAAGGCCACCAAGAGAACTAGAAGGAAGGCTAGTAGTTATCTTTTGGTAGGAGATGAGCTATTCAAAAAGAGCCTCAAAGACGACCTACTCCTTAAATGCCTCGATGGGGTGGAGACATTAAGGGTCATGGGTGAGGATCATGAAGGTGTTTGCGGTGCTCATCAATCCGGTATTAAAATGAGGTGGTTGATTAGGAAGTACGGGTACTATTGGCCTAGGATCCTTGAGGACTGCATTCGGTATGCTAAGGGATGCCAGGCCTGCCAGGCCCACGGCCAAGTCCAACACGTGCCAGCGGCCAACTTCCAAGCCGTGATTAAGCCATGGCCTTTTAGAGGTTGGGCCAAGGATTTGATTGGAATGATCCACCCTCCGTCATCAAAAAACCATTCCTTCATTCTAGTGGCCACGGACTACTTTACCAAATGGGCCGTAGCCATCCCGTTGAAGTCCGTGAACCAACAAGACGTAATCAAGGCCATAAGAGAAAGGATCATCCACAGATTTGGGATCCCCCAACACTTGGTCGCGGATAGAGGCTCGATTTTCTTTGGAAGGGAGGTTCAAGCTTTTTGCAGCCAATACAATGTTTCCCTTTCCCATTCGACCCCTTATTATGCTCAAGGGAATGGACAAGCAGAGTCTACAAATTAGACCTTGATCGGGATCATAGAAAAGATGGTTGAGGACAACCCGAGGGTTTGGCATGAACTTATGTCCGAGACCTTGTGGGCCTATAGGACATCTAAGAAAGGAGCCACTGACGTCACTCCCTATATGTTGGTGTATGGCCATGATGCAGTGTTGCCAATGGAGGTTACTGTTAGGTCAACAAGGTGTGCCTACCAGAATGGCCTTACTCCAGCGGAATATTCCCAGGCCATGCTCATGGAGTTAGAAGACCTGGATGAAGTGAGGCTCGCGGCCTTTGATCATATGGTAGTCCAAAAACAGAGGGTAGCCAAGGCTTATGACAAGAGGGTCAGGAGGAAGAGCTTCTCGGAAGGAGATTTGGTTTGGTAGACTGTGTTGCCTTTGGGTGCCAAAACTCCTAAGTATGGAAAATGGTCTCCAACGTGGGAGGGGCCTTATCAAATATGTCAGGTCTTTAGAGGTAACATTTATCTCCTTATGGATCTAGATGGTGAGGTCCACAAGCACACTATTAACGGCAAGTTTTTGAAACATTATTATCCTACCATGTGGGAAATGGGGGATTTTAATGAAAAACAACCATCAAAAGCATAAAATATGTGCTGAGAAGATTAAGGCCTGAAGAAGTAATTTTTCAGGACAAGCATAGTCAAAGAGGCCTGGATATTATAAGGCCACTGCACAGACAAAACAAACAGGCCTTAAGCCCGGTGGGGAAAGTTTTAGGCTAAGGCAAAGCAAAACAAAGCAAAAAGTGCATGACTAAGTTTATTAAATGCTCTTTGGGAATCAGAGCTCGTTTTCCAGACTGGCCTTGAGGCTGTCCCAGGCCATCACAGCATCATTGATCACTACCTCTGCTTGGTCCCTCGAGGCCTCAGCTGTCGGCTTCTCGACCATCAAGAGTTGAAGAGCATTCAAAGGGCCCTGGGCAGCATCAAGAAGTTCTTGCCTTCTCTGGACCAGTGATGCCTCATGTTGTTCATGGTCTGCCAATTGCTGGCGGGCTTCGCTCAATTCTATTTCTAGCGTTTGGATGGTGGTAAAAAGGCCTGTGCGCTTGGTTTTGGCCTCGTTGATCTCTGTCTTGAGCTGGTCCCGTGCCCCAAACCCCTGTTTGAGTTCTTGTTGAAGATCATTGATCTTGGTAAGTTTAAAGTTGGCAAGGGCACATTTCTGTGTGGCAGACTCGTAGGACCTCTTCAAATTGGGAAAATCTCTCAGAAAAAGATTGCAGAGCAGGTTCAGCATTGCCCCCCCAAGGCCTGGGATTTAACCAGGACGTTCATTGATTTTCGGACTGAGGAGTAGTGGTCCTGGTGAAATACGGAGTCAATACCCAGGCCTATGGCTGCCTTCAGAACTTCCTTGGCTTGGATGATTTCCTCGGGGGCAAATGATGACGGGGTTGATGACCCAATCCCACTACCGGAGGCTCTTGAAGCAGTTGGTTTGATTAGTTCCTCTACGGTTTGGAAGAACTTGTCGAAAGACTCATCATCAAGGTCGAGGAGGATAGGCTTCTTTTCAGCAGAGGGTTGTGTTTTTGGCGTTCCAAGAGAGAAAGAGGTAGTTTTGACCTCTCCAGACGTTGGGGAATTTGGTTCCGAGCCACCAGATGGGTCAGAGGAATCGCCTTCGTCAAGATCCTGTCAAGACCAAAGATGGGTCAATATCAGCTGAGGCCATGGTAAGGAGACTAAGTAAAATAAGTCCTTACATGAACGAAAGGGGAGCTAGAATCTGTCCCCTCATGAGAGGCAGTGTTTGGTGCCTTTTGTTTCAAAGTTACCTGCGGTTTAGTTGTCTTGGCAACAATAGCCTTCATTCCTTTGCTGCTGCTCTTGCTTTTGGCCTCATTTATGGGAAACAAATTGTTTAGGCCCAACTTTGCCTCAAGAAAGAAAAGTAGGTTTTCAAGAGCCAAGAGTGAAGAAATTACCACCATGGGGGGGGGGGGGGGGGGAACCTTCCTTTGGGGATTTGGATGCACTGGCCCGGGTATGATCAGTAATGGCGGTCTTGGAAGCCTGGGCAAAAACATCATGGAACATTTAAATGCAAGGCCTAAAAAATCAGTCTGAATGGAAGCCTAAGAAAGAAAATACCTTTGAAGGCTGATCTTTCCCAGTGGTAGCCTTTGAGGCTGGAGTGGAGGATTTCTTGGCCTTTTTGGTGGCTGGCCTTTGTTCCACTTCTTCATCTTCCTCCTCCTCAAGGCCTGCAGGAAACATAACTGTCAGTAAAAACAAGTCAGAAAGCGAGGCTACTAAAGTAAATCAAGAATGGTCTTACCCTTCCTCTTGGAGGAGGTTGCAGAGGTCGCCTTGGCTTTAGCACTACCTTTCTTTGATTCGGGAGGAGGTGGAAGAGCAAGGTCTTTCTGAACTTTCCCCACAGGCTTAGAAAAGAGAGGCTTGATGTAGCCTTTCCACCAGGAAGCAAACTCATTTGATTTCTCGGGAAATTCAGAGTAAGGCCTGAAGTCAAAACCAGCCCTCGCCTTATCTGAATCTTTTTTCACTTTTTCCAAGAGCTTCAAATCGATGACAGGCCTCGATGTGAAGTTAGTGTTGAGTGATTTATATGGAGGGAGGGGAATGAGTTGGAGTAGGCCAAATTGTCGTGCGAATTGGGCGGCATTATAAAACTCGACTCTGACCTTATCATTCCTTGATTGGGCACTTAAACCGAACACCAAGTCTCGGGAAACTAGAAAGCTTGCCCAAATCTTTTTATGGTCACCTCATTCCTCCCCAACTTCTCCGGGAGAGGCCTTCAGCCAATCGGGGACCGTGTCCCTCTCAAAGGGCATCCAGCCTTCACCCATCGAGACCAGGTCAAAGTAAAAATACTTAAAGCAGGCCTCGAACGTATGATCTCGAGGGGACAGGTCGAGGTAGTGGAGGCCATAACAAGTGTGGTCAGGAACCTTGTTCAAAGCTGGGCTTAAGGAGGGAAAGTAAGCCCACAACCACAAAGTCATGACCCACAGAGGCCCAGCAGCAAAAACATATTGGTTCTCTAGAAGGTCATGCATGCCTCTGTAAACATAGGCCAAAACTAACGGGGCCATGGCTACCTCTCTACCCGAGGCTAAAGTTTTAGCCAAATCTGTGAAATCTTTGGTGATTCGGCTAGAGGAAACACAGAAGATAAACTTATTGAGCCAGTAAATTAAGAAGGCCACATGCTCATCATCGGTCACCTCCCCTTCTCCATGGTAGAGAGAAACAAAGTGGGTATAAGACAAATATTCCGACGCGGGGTATTCAAAGACAGGGGTTGCTTGGCTCAGGAAACAGTCGGCCTCGACGCCGTGAGCACGGAGGCCAGTAAGGAAACAAACATCTTGCAGAGTCGGACCCATCATCCCGACTCTAAAATGAAAACTGTTAGAGGTCGCGGACCAAAATTGGGCCGTGGCGAAGAAGAGGGCTTTATCCATGTGTATGAAGGACCTACTGAGCATAATGGTGTCGTGAATACCTATCATCTCCCATAGATTTCCCTTGGCCTCGGCGACTCGATCCAACCAAGCAATGTATTCCTTATCAGGCCGAGGCCATAGCCGGTTAGGGTTTGGTTTATAATAACAACCCCAGTTGGGTACCACCGAGTCAAATGGCAAGGAATCCTCAACAAGGGAATAATAAGCAAAGAGAGGAGGAGGAAACTCACTGTCGAAGGCTGGGCCGAGCGCCATCTCCGACTTCGCTTCTTCTTGCGGAATCAAGACCTCAGTATGAATGGGGGTTTTTTCTCCTTCGAGTATTTGTACCACATGGGTTGCAAGGCTCGTGGCTTTTGGGCTTTTCTTCGGAGCCATGGCGGAAACAAGAGGTTCGAAGCTAGGGTTTTTTCCAGTTGCTTTTTGGGACAAAGAAAGAGTGAGAGAAATAAAGAAGGGGAGTAGCGGTTTTCAGTCATGGGAGAGGAAAGAGGAGAAGAGGGTTCCTGAAATTAAAAAGAGGAGTTATGGAAGGATGTAGTGGAGTAGGGATCATAACCGCCCACTCTCTCCCTCACCCTCGGGAAACGGAGAAAACCCATGTGGGGTAATCATCTCTCTCCTCTTGTTTCTAGGTAAAGTATGTGCCTGTGAAAGACAAGTGTTCTTTGAAAGAGGCGGCCGATTTGAAAATTGGGAGTTACAAGACTTCTTGGATTTAAATTGGGTGCGAAGGGAACACCAAAAGCATCGCTGTTATGACCAGATTTTTAGGACTAGCAGTTACAGAAAGGCCAAAATGGAACTGTTACACGCCTCGATTTTTTTGGACAAGATCAAGGCATGGGGGGGCAATGTTTACACTCATTTTTGGCCAAAAACCGAAAGACCGATTGATGGGGTAAAGGTGGCGTTGGACGTCGATTCCAGGCCATGAGATGCCATGAAAATTGGTCTCAAGCGGGATGGAGCCGGTGTGAATGCAAAAGGGGTAATCGAGCTTCCAAAGGCTTGGGGCAAAGCCAGAGCCCAAAATGGTACTTCCATAAAAGACCCAGAAATGGCCAAGGCCTTGGGTCGGTCCATTGAGCTTAAAAACATTTTTATCCGAGGCCTAGGACAAGCCTTGAAAGTGATAAGGCCTTCTAGTAGGTCCAAATCAGTTAAAGCCTGGATTTTCTCTCCAGGCTTGGGCTCAGAAGGCTTACAAAGGTCAAAAGCCCATAATCCACATTGGGTTCAGGCCCGATTAAAGGGTAGGCCTGCTGCTTAGAACGTTATGTATGGGCCTCGGTAAAGCAAGAGTAGGCCTTAAGCTGCTCACAAGCAGCTCAAAGGCCTAGAATGTTCCTGTTGGGCAGGTCTGGGTAAGCTGCTTAAATGGTGATTGTAAGCAGCTCAAAGTCTGGACCAATGGGACCCCATACTTCAGCATGAAGCAAAGCCAACGACAGGTGGCATACATGCAGCCCTTGGAGATGATAGTGAGTGATTTTGGCAGGCCTCAGCAAGCTGCTCACAAGCAGCTCACCCAGGCCCTGCTCGGTCTTGTGTTTCTCGATCCTTCTTCCATAAGATATCAAGCTGAGAGGACTTGAGGGCCCATAAGAGAAGGAAGGTCCAATAGAACGTAGGAAAGGCCTGGGAAAATCTTGGTAGGCCCAGAGGGAGTCCATTCAAGCAGTGGCTTGAGTGTTGAAGCAGTTTAGAATGGCCTGGATGCTGCAGAAGCTGAAATTCTTTTTTCTCAGGCCTTTGCCATTTTCTTGGAGTAAAAGACACGTTTTGGTCAGAGGGTAGCTCTTCATTGGTTCATTTCAAAGCTGCTCTTGCCCAAGCCTTTGCTGAAAGGCCACATGGCAACCATGCATTGGAGCATTTTGAAGCAGCTCAAGGCCTGTAGCTCCTATAAATCACAGTTTGGGAGGCCTTACCAAGGGTCCACGACCTCAAAGCTCACAGCTTATGCATTTCCATTTCCATTTCTTTCAAACTTCACTTGTACTCACTTCATAAGTAGTTTCAGCTTTTATTGTATTCCTTGTATCCAAGCTTCATTAAACCGTTAATGGAGTTCGTTTGATCCAAGTGTAGCTTCGCTTTGTCTTTCTTTCCATTGTCTTAGCAACGATCAGAAAATATTTAAGTCCTTAGCTCGCAAAGGCAACCAACGAACCATCTCGAGGCCTTACCCTTTGGGCCAAGCACAATCGCTCTAAAGAAGTTAGATTTTGAGGCTTCCAGGCCTTGAAAAACCACTTGGACAGCAGTACTGTCCTGGCACTCCCGCTCTCTCTAGGCTGAATCAGTTTGACACTTTTTGTGGAAAACAACCCCACGCCAGCTTAATCTGTTCAGTTAAAAGTGGCATCAAGCCATTCAGGATTGCCTGAGCTGCAGGGATCAGAAGGGCAGTTGCATGCATGTTTTGTTGGAAAAAAATGGAATTTTAATTATTAAATTAAAAACCATTTCGGAGTCAATTAAAATTGACTTCAAAACAATCACGTGATATTTGGTTGAAGTTGGGAAGGACTCACGTTGTTATAATTATAATGTGGGAAACTAAGAATATATATTTCCTTGGTGTGACTAAGAAAATTGGGCTTGACCCATTAGATACATATATTCTTTTTACGGTAAATAGTTTTGATTCAAAATTATGTGTTCCAAATAGTAAAGAGGGGTGGCTGTCCAAGTGGTATACTTACATCCAAGTGGGAAACGTGTCTTTTCTAATGGCTGCCATTACCAACTGATTTATCCCAAGAGGTGTGTTCATTTAAGTGGCACTTGTTTGCCATTAACAGTCGCAACTTTACTGTTATGGATTTTCCGAGGAGTTCCCTTCTTTAGTCACATTTGGCACTATTTATAGGATTCAAGTGCATTCTTTTTCGATACCGGAAAAATTATAGAGTACATACATTGCATTCATATTGAGTCTGAGAGAGAGTACTGCACAAGTTTGCATTCGCCCGTTGAACAGATTATAGTGCTACTTCCGTTCTTCGAAAATCGGGTAATCCTGGGAGACAAACATTCAAGAGACCCAAAAGTACCGGTGTGGGGGACGAATTTACTTTAAGGATATAGTATTATTCATAAAAGTACTAGCCTCGATTGCCAATTTCCGGACGCTTGAAATTGGTTCAGTAGGTTTCTAATCTTGTTTATTTTTGGTATGTTGCATATTTCCAGTGATAAACGAATCCCGTTTCCAACAGTCTTAAAGCAAATTTGAGATCTTTATTTTTTGGAATTCGTTTTTTTTAAATGTCTGGAAATATTGCATACCGAGTACCAAAATTATGTTTCTGATTTAACGTGAATCTGACTGTACAAGAGTTTTGTTCAATCGATAAGGTTATAATCTGATTTCTAAATTCATTTAGTTCTCGGTTCGGGATAGTGTTCGTTTTTTTAATTTTTGTCAGAACATATTTCGGAATCTGGGCTGTGCTTGTTGATTTTATCATAAATTGGTAGATCGTTTACGTGTTCGGAGCTTTGAACAGAATTGTTAGTTTGACTAAAAGTTTACTTTGCATTTGGAACCATCGATAATTGATTTTCTACATTAACCGTAGTCAAATTCAATTTGGCTACACACTGGGTTTAACTTTCTGAAGTTACTAATGATTAGTTAGTGTAGATTCATTTTAATTGCCTCGGTTGAATAGATTGTAGTGCTACTTCCGTTCTTTGATAATCGGGTAATCTTGGGAGGCTCAAGAGACCCAAGAGCACCGGTGTGGGGGACGAATTTGCTTTAAGGATATAGTATTATTCATAAAGATACTAGCCTTGATTGCCAATTTCCGGACGCCTGAAATTGGTTCAGTAAGTTTCTAATCTTGTTTATTTTTGGCATGTTGAATATTTCCAGTGATAAACGAATCCCGTTTCCAACATGTTTTCCGTCTAAAAATTGAATTGGGGGCCAAGTTAAACAGAAATGAATATGGGGGAACAATGAGCTAGAGAGAAGACAAGAGAAGGGTGTAGTGCTTAAAAAGGGGAGGAGGATATGGAGTATTGCTTACTCCCTCCGTCCTCTTTTTAAAATCCAGTATTTTATTTTGGGCTGTCTTTTAATAAGTGTCCATTTTGTAAAGTTAATGGGTAAAAGTTGGTACATTTTCTATTTTGTCCCTAAAAGTAGATTCCATTTTGAAAAGTTAGTGAGTAAAAGTGTTAATGATGATGTCTCTATAGAGGATAAATAGGAAAAGTGGAGGTAAAAGTTGAAGTGAAAGTTATAATAATAATTTTTTTTAATAAGTAGGAGTTACGAAGCGGGACATTTAAAAACGAAGGGAGAGAATATTTCTTATAAAGTTATTGAGGTCTTGGTCGTTGCCGAATGTTAAAGTGATTGAGGTCTTGGTCGTTGGCAACTGATAAAGTGATTGAGGTCTTGGTCGTTGCCACCTTTACCAATTGAGAGTTCCTATTGATAGCTACTAGCTAGTTAACGTTTTATGCTCTGATACCCAATTATGAAGCAAGACTTCGAATACTTTATCAGGACTTACATTTACAACAATAATAATAATAGGTGTATTTCTTTTTAGTTGTGGCGGGTTTGGGTTGTTTTTCTTTTAATTTTTTTTAATTTTTTTTTGTTGTTGTTTCATCTAGTTATTTTGAGCTATGTGGTTTTTGTGGAATTTTTTTGGTTTATCGATTGGCGTCTTGTCTTCCCCTACTTGGTCTCAGATGGTTTTTTGCCAGTGTGTCCTTGATCCTTTTAATCTTTACAATTCTTTATAAAAATTCATAAATTCTTTTTGCTAAGAAAAAAAAACCAAAAAAAAAAAAAACTGGTGTGGAGTTCTGCTTATTCTTAAATGTTATTGGGGTCTTGGTCGTTGCCAACTGTTAAAGTGGTTGAGGTCTTTATCATTGCCACCTAACCTTCACCGTTTGGGAGCAACATCTTCGTTATTTTGGACTTAATTTAAATCTGAAAATTTTATCTTTATTTGAATTTTTTTCGTATTTGTTAGTTTTGCGTCAAATTTTTTTGAAGAATTGATTCGTCTCGATGAAAGGAATCGAAAAAGTAAAATTTAGGTACTTTTACCCCAGTATTTTGAGAAATAACCATTTTTTAGCGCAAAAATGACATTTTTGCAGTAAAAAGTGAATATTTTTCAAAATACTTGGGTAAAAGTAAAAAAAGCAAGACTTTGAATACTTTTATCAGGACCTACATGTACAACAATACTACGGAGTATTAGGTACTCAATTTTTATGCTACTTGGAACGCTGATCATTTTGGTATGAGAACAGAAATGCAGTACGTCACATGCTTAAATTGTAGCATGCTAAGGGTAGGCTTTTATAGATTATAAAACTAGAACTTACTCTTTCAAGCGATAAACATCTAGAGCTCCATTTGTTTCGATGTATGTAAAATATTTTTTCAGAAAACAAACTTCAAACTTTTATTTTCCGGTTTTTGGTTGGCACTTGAAAATATTTTTAGAAATCGACAAAATAGTGTAGAGAGAGAGAGGGGGCTTCAACGGTGGAGAGATATGAGAATATTGGAATTGAACGTGGGTCAGGACTGACGATCGAGGAAACTGAGTAGTAAGAATTGCAGTAGAAGGCAGCTGGTTTATTTCAGAAAATAACTTACGGAAGATTTGAGAGTAAGTCAATTTCATCCAATTAATGGAAAATATTTTACATGTAAAATGTTTCCTTTTTTTTTTACACAACCAAACAACGGAAAATAGGTAAAACATTTTATCGGAAAATTTTTTACTGCCAAACAAACGGAGCCCTAGTGAAACTAAATATTGTTTTTTTATTTTATTTTATAGGCAACACAAGTTTTATTAAGAAAATTCGACAAATGGTACATCTAGTGGGGGGAGAGGGAGAGGGAATCCAACCAAGAATTGGATGAAAAAGAAAAAATGGGTCAAAGCCCACCAACTCCTAAGGGCCAGATCCCAAAAAATAAAACCTAGAAGCCACATGGGCGAAACCCAAATCAAGAACCACAACAAACCCTAAACCAAAACTATTCCAAACACCAGCACCAGTAAGTTCTGCAGCCACCACAATACACAACCGCCTCCACCCACCCAAATCACAACCTGCACAACCACCAACCCGAACCACCACACCCCACCTACCACCAATCACAGCCACAGCCAAGCCACCACCACCAAGTAGTCAGACGACAAGCAGGTAAACCAAGCCGACGGGAACCCCGCGAGCAGCTATAACTCGAGAAAAACCGCCGAGGAGCCGGCGATTCGGTCCTCACAAACGGTTAAGGGAACCAGGAGCTGAGCACTTCCATCCGTCATCTTCGACCCACCGCTGTGCCGCCTGAGATAACCGCCATCGCCCCCAAACTTCCATGGCCAACCTCCAGCCGAAAGATCCACAAAACCGTTAAGCAAACCCATGCACGTCCAGCAACGAAAACAGTGGTGGGATCTAATCTTCCTCATCCCCGCCGGCAGCCGACTGCTCCAAGCCTTTAGGACCCAATCACCCCCAGATGTGGTGAAACTAAATATTGTTTGTCAAGTTATTCATACAAAATAGATTTCTAGGAGCATAACGACTGAACTTTTTACTATTTCTCCCACCGAAATTTCATTTTCTCTCTATTTTGACCATAATAAGTTGACAATTTGGGAAGAACTAAGGTGATCGTTTTGGATCGCTAAATTTACTGTTTTGGAACGGTGGTGTACCATATTTTGGAAAGTTCATAACAAAACGTAATTCGCTAGGGTAGTAGTGTTCCCTGGGAACATAGCTCCATTTTAACTGGTCAAAAATTGCCTTCTTAAGTTTAACTAGTCACCTGTTGAAATAGAAAAGTTTAGCTAGTCCCATTTTTTTTCCCAAACTCCAACAATACTATTACTTCTGCTCTATTTTACCTATCATCCATTAAAACATGTATTGTTTTTGTTTCTTCTATTTTCTTTTGCATTTTCTGGTTCTTACTTTTTGTTTTCTTCCATAGAAGGAGGGAGAGAGAAAGTAATAGAAAAACAATGCCTTGCGAATAGTAACTAATCATACTAGGAGAGGTACTAGAGCAAATATATATTTTACCTTAGCCTCTATTGATGCTGCTGGAGAACACATATGTTTGGCGCATTTAATTGGCTAGGTAAAATAGCTACATGTAGATTTTTATCAATTCCATCTGTTGTACAAGCTTATGCTTTTATTGTTCTTCGTAAAGAAACTCTGCCAATTACAAGTGGTGAAAAAGTAGAGAGAAAGCGAGGATTCTCGTGTTTTGCCTCACATTGGCGTATTGTAGCTTTAAACAGGAAAACCTAGTACTATTGTTGCGCACTCCAAATTTCGTGGATAAAATCCGGATGCCATGCCAATTGTCCTAGATACTGCGAAGCCCGAACAGGGCTTTTTACATTTTTCAAAGTCCTTTCTTTTTCATAATTTTACTTTTGAAAGGTTTTCCTACTCTTGACATAATTAAGGTTCTCTTTATAAGAATCCCTTTTTATGTCATCTTTTGCAAAAGCCAGTCTTTGGAAAAATGATACTGCATCATGGCTAGTTTTCATGACAAAGGCTCAACCACTTTTCCTAAGCCTTTGCTAGCTGCAATTCATTTTAAGTGAACAAAATTGCTGAAAAAGAATGAAACGTTCCTATAGACTTGTCATTAATGATAAGCCTGTATATGGTGTGTTAAAATGGATGAGACATTGAGATGCTTTATTGCGAGTAGAAAAGACCACTTGGATAGATTGCGATTCGGGTGTCATTTTTTCTCCAAATCTCATTTGAAATCTCGATATTGGCAAAGCCATAGAAGAAAAACGTCGGTATATATAAAACTGCATTGTTGTTCCTTTTGGGCATTATGAATGGAATGTTATGCCCTTTGGTTTGAAAAAAACGCCTCTTCAAAATTAAAATGTATCATTACATCAAATACTGTATTTTCTCCATCTTCTGTTAATCATACAAATTTCTGTCAAATTTTTGGGTTGGTGGCGATTCAGATTTGAACATGGGAAATGCACTCCTGGCCATGTACTTTTTTTTTTTTTGGATGATGTTGGGAAGTTTGGGTGGAATTGATGGGTTCAGTGGTTTTGCGGGTCAATTGTTTCATAAAATGCATGACTTTTCAATTTAGGAATGGTTTTGTGGATGATAACGAAATTGTTGGCAATGACATGCATTACGCGGTAACTAACTACTGATGGAAATGTGCCACATTTCGGTAGGACATCGGAGAGAGAAACACCTACTAGTGAGAGTTATGATAGTAGTTGGAATAACTTATTGATCAATAAATTGGAAAAATGCATTTCGATCTTATGGGTCAAAGCATTTAGCTATGGCTGAGTTTGGATGGCAAGCATCCTAGGGTGGAATGGGAATGTGATTTCAGAATTTTAAGATTCCTACGTTTGGGAAGGGTTGGAATGGGAATCTAATTACTGATCTCCCAATCCAGAAGCAATGAACAAAGGAGGAATCTGATCACTCCACTGCCCCCTAGGAATCTGAGGTTACAGGGTAATCTTATTATGGGAGGAAAATAAAAAATTAAAACTTTCCTCTTGTACCCCTCATTCTCACATTAATTTGGTCTAACTTTGTTATGGAATTATTTGTTTATTTGTACTTCAATAAGATTTGCTTTGGTTAATTTTTCATTAAATTTAGTTGAATTATTTATTCATCTTGTGAGAGAAAATATAAAACTACTAGTGCTTGTCCGTGCCTACGGCACTACGCACCCCAGTAGTGCTGTAGGCACAGACATTTTTGTAATATATTTTTGTTTTTTTATGCCAACGCCAGAAGCTGAGCAATGGGTAAAATGAACCGATGGCATTTTTGTAATATATTTGTAAGAGTGTGTGTGTTTTCTTAAGAGAGTTGGAAAGCACACATCAACCCTTGGATTAAATGAATCTCAGCCATTCTTTCAACTTGTGTTTGTGTGGTCCCTCCACACCCTTGTGTTTTATTAGGTAGATAAAAACATGAACACACTTAGAAAAAAAAAGTAATTCAAAAATATCTATCTATTTTATATTATTATTTTGTCTTTGGTACACTATTTTCAACTTTTGATCATTAATTTTTATTTTCCACATTTCTCCCATCTAGACAAACAAATAATTCAACAAAACTTAACAAAAAACTTACAAAAGGAATAATTATTATTTTTTTTTGCAAAAGACAAAGTAATCCAAAACTAAAAAAGTTAAGCCAATTTAAGTCTTAGTCAATATATTTTTTTCACTACGTGATCTCTAATGTAAAAAGTAAAAAAATGACCAAAAATCCTTTATGAATGCAATGAGATGATATATGCATTTGTTCAAGGACGTTTGATACGCATGAGTAGGGTAATAATGAGTTTTCATACTCTTTTTTTTACATGAAACCGATATTTCAAAATTGTAGTTTACGAGAACTGATGATGAAATTTCGAAAGGGCATCTTTGGAAAATTAGGTTAAAACTTCATTTCATTCCTATGCTTTCAATGAGTAAACAAACGCTTAAATAGGATTTTATTTTTTTCCCTAGGATTAATGTGTTGAAACAAACACTTGAATAAGATTACCCGTCAATCATATTACCAGGAATCACATTCCTGAGAATAGAATACTCATTCCTGATTCTTGATTGTTATCATCCAAACTGAGCCTATGTGTCGCGTCGTCACCTCAAAGTAGCTCACAAAATTGGGAACGATTTTGATTATTCAGAAGGGATGAGTAATGAAGTATGGAGAAGGAATGGAGAAAACGGGGCTTTACACTTGGATAGGGTTAAAAAAAATTTTGATCAGATGATGCCAAATTACACTTGGAACACAATGATTGGAGGAAATTCACATAATGGCAAGTATAAGGAAGTTCTAAACATGGTTAGGGAGATGGGTAATGATATTGTGGCCTTTGCTAGACTTGCTAAACTTGTGTCTTGTTTGGAACTTTGGATGACATTTTGAAAAAAAAAATTCCAACTCAAAAAACACTCATTACTTTTATTTTCAATCATTACTCTAATTTAGCCCTCCTCTCCCCAATCATTATTCTCATTTCTTTCTTTCTATCTATCTCCACTCATTACTTATATTTTCAATTATTACCTAATTTCTCTCCTCACTCATTACCTAAAAATCAAACTCAAAAATTTTCAAAATATCATCCAAACAAGGCATTGGTGAGGGGAAATTCATGGATCTGCCATTAGACATGGGTTTGTAATGATATTGTGGCCTTTGCTAGACTTGCTCCTATTGAATAAGTTTACAAAAGCAAAATGTTAGTGACACATTACTTTGTCATACTCCTCTCATATACAAGTGAGTCCTATTCACCCCATGTCCAATATTTTCTTTTTCAAAAGTCTTTCTCTTTAATAACTTTACTTTTGAAAACTTTGTCCACACATAATATTATCTTTATAGGATTCCCTTTATCTCATCTTTGGCAAAAGCAGTCTTTGGTAAAAGTAGGGAAAGACTACAATATACACTTTTATTCGGGTGTGTATTATATGTACCTTCAAAATGTTATGATATATGAGATGTTATAAGACATATTGCTGAAAAGTTACCATTTTTTAGTATAAAAGTTACGAGATGCACAAAATTGTTATGGTCCTGGTGAAAATGTTACAATTCCTAAATGTTACAAATTCTAATGCTAAAAAGTTAAGATTTTTAATTATAAAAGTTACGAGATGCACCAAAAATGTTATGAAACATATTCTAAATTATCCATACAATTAATAAGTGCATATGTACACATTTTTAATAGGTGTGTATTCTAGACTTTTCTAAGGTAAAGGTAAAATGTGTACTCCATCATGGTAAGTCTTCATGAAAGGGCCTCTCCTATCTTTTGTTGCATGTTCTGTTTTGATAGCAATAATAGAATCCCATAGATTAATATGTTCAAGCTTTAGAGTATCCACAATGCTATAATTAAAAGTAAAAGGTTTTTAAAGTTAACAATGTTGGTACAAAATATGGCTCACAATGCTATAATCAAACTTAACAACCTCCTTAGAAATAATCAAATTTTGGGCTTCCGATAACCAAAACTAGCAACCTTTTGACAATAACCAAATTTAATAGACTCTACATATTCTCAATCAAATACACCAATTATTATACAAAAATGTTCTATCTCTCTTCCATTTTTTTGGGGGATAAATTTCTCTCTTCCATTTTCCTCTCTTTCTTTTCGAACAATATTTTCAAATATATATATATTTTACTAGAAAAGTTTTTTTTTTAGAAAAACATTTTTTTTAATATTCCCAAAAAGAAGTTTCAAAAACTATTTTCCATTTCCAGTATTAGTTTTTATTAGTTTCAAAACTAGCTATTTTCTACTGTTCACAATTTTTAGTTTTTTGTAGCTTGAAAAGATGATTTGACAAGTTTTGATTATTCAATTTTGATTGTGTCATTGTAGACATCTACATTGCTAACCTTAACAATCTCTTAAATGAATAATAAAAAACTGATGTGGTAATTTTTGATTATAGCATTGTAAATACCCTTACATCCACTACTTGAATCATTTTCTAAATTCTGTGCTTCTCTAGCTAAGCATGCCAATTAAAGACTGTGATGCCATAGAGACATCACCTTTTGCATCTGATTTAGAACCATTTGTTCCTTTAAGGGCCAAATACTAGTGTTCTATCATGTTCATTAATATAAAGATGAATCCGGATAAAGATGTTGGACATTGATACATTTTTGTGTGTGTATACAGTTTAATTGATTTTCCTTTCTTTTTTAAAATTCTCAACTAAAAACTAAAACTTTTAGTTCGTGGGCCTACTGGTACGGCCGCATCGCCAACAACCTCCCGTCTGCCGTCAAAGTAGTCCAACTCCTCAAATCCCAGAGCATCAACCAGGTCAAGGTCTACGACACCGACCCGGCCATCCTCAAATCCCTCTCCGGATTCGGCATCAGAGTCACCATCGACCTCCCCAACGAGCTCCTCCCTTCCGCCGTCAAAACCCCCTCCTTCACCCTCCAATGGGTCCGGCAGAACGTCACCGCCTACCACCCCTCCACCCAAATCGAGTCCGTTGCCATCGGGAATGAGGTCTTCGTCGACCCAAACAATTGATACACGTAGGCCGCAAGCACGGCGAGGTAGTTGACCCGGAAGTAAGAGGTGTTCTTCCGGACTGTTTGCATGAGAATTTATTGGTCCAGTCATACGATGACACGTGGCCACTCATATTAGACAAAACGGAGCACGCATAGACTGAAATACATGGAATCACACAATTAAAAGAACGATGACGTTCTGATTAAATCAATGTTGTTTTATAGGTAATACTAATTACTGCCAGGTGTCACTCAGATGATAGCTTAGAAAATAAGCAGTTCGAAGCTCAGAGGCGCAAATGGTATTATTCAAACGAAGGGCGGTTACTAAAAGACGTGAAGAAGACTCAAGAGTTTACCTATAAGTAGAAGAAATGAAAGAAGGAAAAACCCCAGACAAATCATCAAACAAACAGCTATACTATGCTTGGTTTGTCTATTAGGCAGTAGTTAGGAGAGCTTATACATAAGTTCGAAGTAGTTAGGAGTAGTTTTGTAGTAGTAGTAATTGCAATCACTTTGTGATTCGTTCTGTTCGTTATTGGAAGTTTGGAGATTCAATTGGAAAGCAAGTTCGTTTTTGAATTGATCAAGATATCTTGCTTCTAAGTAGATCGTTGTGCCGTTCTAATACTTCTAGATAGAGAAATCCTCTTCGTTGAGGTAACTGAACCGACACCACAATCACCTGATTAAGTTTGGCTTTTCATAAGCTTGAAATCTGAAAAGGATAGTTACAAGCCTTTTCTGGCACGCTCGCATACAATCATAATTCTAAGATAGCCAAAAATACCAGCCAAACAATTTTTTGGCACGCCCGGTGGGACCCACTAAAGTGTTAGGTATGGCTCCAAAATTGAGAAAACATGCAGATGACTCCCAAATTGGACCAGAACCAGAGGGAAATGTCCCAGTAGAACCTGAAAAAGGAGTTACTGAACAAGATGACCTACCTATTGGTCAGGGTGTCCAAAGTCCAAAACCAATGTTGGATGAAGGACGAACCCCACACGTGCATTATAAGAGTTCTAGAGTAGTTCATGCAGATGAAACTAATGTTCCTTACAGGGGAAAAGAAGTTCCTTCGAATCAACTTTCAGAAATACTAGATGCATTTAAAGAATTGGCTATAACACAAAAGGCCATTCTAAAGCATATGGAGAATTGGTCACCAGTTCAGAGTAATTCTCAAACACCCTCCAATAAAGGAGGGGAAAGAGAAAGAGCTAGTACCAGTAAAAATAGGTCTAGGCCTGGGAAAGAACCAATGGGTGCTGAAGAAGTACCCGAATCTTGGTATGAGCCTATTAGGAGACCTAACTTCGAAGAAGAAGTCCCTCTGTTAAGACAGAGTAATGTCCCCAAAACACAAGGGACATTTAGGAATGAACCATATAATGACCCTCTTTTCGAACCAACATTTGGAGGACAGGAAAGAGAACCAAAGTCAAGAACTGGTTTTTATATGCATGATGAGTATAATTATGCTCATAATAATAGGTATCCTGAAGAGGGAATCGGTGTGAAAAGCTTTAAACAAGCCCCTGAAGTCCCTAGACATACTGATATACCTAGAGCAAAGAGGTCCTATATTAATCCACTCTTCGAACCCTCATATGGATAGGAAGAAGAGCCTCAGAGGACACAGTATAAAAATGAGGAGAGATATGCACCCCATCAGAAGTCAGATAGGTACTTCCATCTCAAAGAGGGCCAGGTGATGGCCCTTACACTGGCTATCCTAGGGAACCAAATTTAAAGGAACCTTATTGGAATCAACCTCATAATCCTAAAGAACCTTTAAGGAGAGACCCCTTATTAAGGGATCAAGTCATTAGGCTCATACAAAAAGTTTGTGGACCTCTAACTCGGGGGGTACAAACTCCAGTGTACAAAAAGCCTTATCCATAGTGGATAGATAGGCAATTTGAAGTCCCAAGGGGGTTTAAGATTCCAGACTTTACTTTGTTTTATGGAGATGGAAGACAATCCACATTGGAACATATTGCTAGGTTTACTGCTCAATGCAAAGAATTAGCAAATAATGACTTCCAAAAGTTAAAATTATTTCCTAATTCACTCATAGGAGTAGCTTTCGAATGGTATACAAACTTGCCCTCTGGATCAGTGCAAAATTGGCAAAAGATGGAAGAAATTTTCCATGCACAGTTTTATCAAATTGAGCCAGAAGTTACCATGGCCGATCTAGTTAGATTAAGGCAGAGATTTGATGAAAAAGCTGCACAATTTATTGCTAGGTTTAAGAAAGCTAGAACCAAATGCAAACTCCAGCTTCCTGAAGCTGAGTTTGTTAGATTGGCTCAAGATGGTCTGAATAAGGAACTTCGAAGGAAATTTGATTCCATAGAGTTTAGAGACTTAGTTGACTTAACCTATAAAGTGTCAAGATATGAATCTTTCTTAGAAGAGGATATAGATAGGAATAATTCTTCCTACTCAACCTATTACAAAGATCCCACCTTTGAGATTGATGCTACAGAAATTGTAGAACATGAACCTTGTGTATGTGATAGTTTGATTCTAAAGGAAACAACTATAGCACAGAAGTTCAATAGAAAAGAGATCAATAAAGCTTATTCTTTTGATATATCCAAAGCTGATGAAATCTTTGATTATCTGTTAAAGAAAAAGTTTATTAAACTTCCTGCTAATGTTAAACTTCCATCTTTGGAAGAAAAGAAAGGGAAAACATATTGTAAATGGCATGATTCTTGGAGTCATTCTACTAAGAATTGCTATGTTTTCCGTGATAGGATACAAGAACAGATTAAGAAGGGAAGGATCAAGTTTCCAGAGAAGGCTATGGGAATGGATGCCAACCCTTTCCCAAGGATAGAAGAAGTTGATGCCAATGTGAATGTACCAACAGCTTTGGTACAAATTGTGCAAAAGTTCTGGCAAAACAAACAAGTGCCTGTCAGCATGAACACAACCCATTTTGGGAGAGGAAAACAATATGTTGGTCAACCTCGAAGTTCCATGATAAGCAGTAATGGTTCTAGGTATGTTCAAAGGGATCAACCATAGAGGAATATGGAGAAGAATCATTTTCCAATGTTGGAAGCATCTTTTCTGGAATGTTTGTGTGTGGAATACAGGGCCAATTATTTGACTTTCAAAGATTTGGACAGGCAAGGGGCAGATTTTTTTCCCTAAGATATTGGAGCAAAAGGCTCTAAACCAGAACAACCAAGGAAGACCTTGGACGGATGCAAGTCAAAACAGAGAGGTAAAGCCATGGTTGGCTTAGAAAAGAAATACACCAACAACCCCTGCTCCGCCAACTTCGAAGAGGGAATACCCTCCTCAGAAGAGGGCCCATACTGGAAAAGAAGCAGTAACTCAAGGAAGTCAAGAAGAGCCCCAGGAGAAATTTTCTTTGGTGAAGGGAGTACCAGATTGGTTTTTGAGGAAGATTAAACTAGAGTTATTCCAGGGTTATAAGGAGTTCTCCAAAGCAAACAAAACCTATAAACCACCAAATTCACTTGTTGGTCAGTGGGTTTTGGTTAGAGATCCGAAGACCAAGGTGCCACAAATGGTTCCTATCTTGACTAGGACTCAAAAGAGGAAACTTTAGAGAAGGTATACTCTTTTTCAGATGGAAGAACTCCCTCCAAAGGAAAAAATGTGGAGAGAAACCAAGCCAAACCCTAGGTTTAACAGAGTTCAAAATGAAGAGTCTGAAGACTTTATTCAGAAGGATTACCAGCATTTGGAGGAAAAAACTTTGATGGAAATAACAGCAGCCATGGATCGATGATGATGAAGGTGATCAGAACCTTGCTTCTCCCAACTCTTTGGCTAGTTACCAGTCAGGGTTGTTGGAAGCCATGCTAGTTGAAAAAGAATGCAGAGAATGAAGTTCTTCTCCTATGGAAACTTCTGCTATAGCAAGTACCGAAACAGAGGTGAAAGGTGAGGAAGAACAGGAACAATCATGCGAAGGCAAGGTGATTCAATTTGGCTCAATACCAGAAGTTCAGATTAATTTGGTACAGCCTTCCAGCATGACCTTTGTCAGCCCAGATTGGTCTCCAATCCCATTGGTTTCTCAGCCAAACGAGGGCCCATTGGAAATAATTGAGATTTTCAGCAGTGAGGAACTCGAAGCCTGGGAGGAGATGCAGGAGAGTAGGGAAGCAGAAATGGTGGATGGGGACTATGATATCCTCATTTTAAATAGTGCAATTCAAGACAATGAGGCAACCTCAAAGGAAGCTGCTAGTTTTGCTCCAAATGATGAATCAAATTCAGATTCACCTTTGATTGTGGATTTGAATTATGCTGATGTTTCTTACCCATTCAAACCCCCATCAGATTCCATGAGACAGCATTTGAAGCCTTTGTATATTTCTACAACTTTCGATGGGATTCCCCTCAATAGGGTCCTAGTTGACAATGGTGCAGCAGTGAATATATTACATGTTCGAACCCTCAAGAAATTGGGGAAAGAAAAGGTCAAACTGATTCCTACTAGTACTTCCATTGCAGGTTTCACTAGAGAAAGCAAAAGTGCCAAGGGAATAATTTTTGTTCAATTGGCAGTGGGAGGTGTAGAGACTGATACAACCTTCTTTGTAGTGGATACCTTTACAAGTAAGTGTAATGCCTTGTTAGGAAGAGATTGGATACATGTGAATGGATGTATTCCATCTTCCATGCATCAAACATTGATGATTGTGAAGTATGAGAATGGCAAAGAAGTAGGAATTGAGGAAATAAAGGCAGATCCTCACCCATTCAGTGCTTCAGCAAACCTTGCTGAAGCAGAGATGTACAAACCTGAGATTGTGCCTCTCAGTGAGTTAACACAAGCAACCATACACCCAACCAGCGAGATGGACAGTGGGGAATTGGTCAAGCTAAAGGCAAGGCTGAAACAAGCAGTTAGTTATGAATCAGACACCCCAACAGACGATGCTTGGATGTAAATCCAAGGAGGAGACAGAAGAGGCCAGTTGGTTGGCTTTGGTGAAGTATTTAACTCTCAAAGTTGAACAAAAAGTTCAGGAGGAGAATATTTGGAATGATGCCTTAGGAGACAGACCTGAAGTGGTCTCAGAGCCTGAGATACTCAAAGAAGTATTGTCAACTGCTATGAATTCCCAGGACCCTTTGGAGGAAGTTAAATTGGGAGATGATGAGAATCCAAATCCTGTGCAAATCAACAAGTGGCTGGATGCTAATGCAAAAGCCAAGTTGATAAAAGTGCTAAAGGAGAACAAGGACTGTTTTGCTTGGAGCTATAATGAATTGTCAGGTTTAAATAGAGAATTGGTGGAGCATAGACTACCTATCAAACCATAGTTCAAACCATTCAAGCAATCGTCTAGAAAGATGTCCCCAGAAATAATAACCAAAGTCAAGGAGGAAGTCCAGAACCTTTTGAATACTGACTTTATCAAGACAGCAAAGATGGGGAAAACTTCGAATGGACAAGAGAGCATGATGCTGCTTTCAAGGCCATCAAGGAGTACTTAGCCAATCTTCCAGTTCTAGTTCCACCTAGCAAAGGACAGCCTGTGAAGTTGTATTTGGCAGCAAACTATGACTCTATGGGAGTATTATTAGCTCAAGACAATAGCGAAGGCAGGGAGCAAGCTATCTATTACTTAAGTAGATTTCTGAATGCTTGTGAATGCAAATATTCCATGGTGGAAAAGTTATGTTTAAGTTTGTTTTTTGCTTCGAAGAAACTCAGGTACTATATGATGCCTAGAGTTACCTATGTTATTTCTCAAATTGATGTAATGAAGTACATGTTGTCTCAGCCTGTACTTAGTGGAAAGATTGGGAAATGGATAGTATCTTTAATTGAATTCAGTCTTGAATATGTGCCACAGAAATCAATAAAAGGGCAAGCCTTAGCCAATTTTTTGGCAGATCACCCTAACACGACAGAAACTCCTGAAATAGCTGAAGTAGGCTCTGTAACTTTAAGACCCTGGAAAATGTGGTTTGACGGTTCAAAGACAAGCCAAATGGCTGGAGTGGGAGTGGTGATCGAAACTCCTCAAGGATTGAAAACCAAATATGGATTTCAAATCAATGAAGGAGAATGTTCTAATAATCAAGCAGAATATGAAGAAATGATTTTGGGCTTAGAGATTATTTGTTTAGAATTAAATAAAGCATGCGCTAATCTTATGTCAAGCGATTATGGGCCAGTTTCACGACTGGGCAAAGAGGGGTGCCTAACACCTTCCTCTCATTGTACCTTTGGCTCATGTATCCAGAATCTCTATCTGTTTTTCCTAGTTTTCTTAAACTAGGTGGCGACTCTGTTTCGATGATAACCGCTATCGTGTGGCTATGTTCCTAGCCATGGGAATATCCATGATCTTGGTTTATGTAGCAAGCAACCAATCAAATAGCAACGATCAATCTGTATGACGATGCTCCGCTCTAGGGAGGTGTCTACAGTTTTTGGCGACTCTGCTGGGGAATTGAGAGCCATAACCAGAAAGTTCGACATATGATTAATTCATGCTTTATCTGATTCATTTATCATATGCATTGAGCAAGCAACCTCGTTGAGTTCACCTAATACCCCAGCATGTCATGTGCTATGTTAGGGGTTCCAGCAAACTCCAGAGTCATTTGTACCTAGTGGTATATCAACAAGGAAACCGCCCGATCGCCGCCTATGATGGGCCGACGGAAGGACTGGTGCCCTTTGACAACGGAGCACCCTTGAGACTACCCAAACCTTACATGTGTTAGAAAGCCATAGAACCTATCAAACTAAGATAGGAGCCCGCAGGTTAAGGAATTTTCCTGCATTTCATCTTCAAGTTCTTCCTCACACCTTGTATCATTTGTTGTTGTAACATCTCTTTCTGTGCAAAAGAGTTGGGATTTTCAGCCCAAATCCTAACCCTATACAGCCAAGTACTGACTTGCAGGTATTTTACTTTTCAAGCAGCACAATAGGTAAGCCAAGAAAGCAACCACGGCCAATTTTATACTCTTACAACACCCGAAGTCACGCCAAACAGAGGTTTTTGCAGCCATCTCGCCTGTCACCTTCACCTACCAAAACTCCTTCCCCGCAACAGTCCCGATCACTTCCAGGGACTTCGCGGTCATCTTCTCAGAAAACCCGGTCATCCACCAAATCCCAAGCTTCACCAAGCAATCCTCCCACTCCCATCCCAAAAATGGCAAACAACAACACCACTATTGCCGATCTCTAAGCTCAAATCACTGCTTTGCTAGCAGAGAAAGCAGCAAGAGATGTTGAGGACGAAGAAAAATCAGTAGAAGATGAGAATGCACTTAAAGCAATAACAGTGGAGAGTCCAGAATTGGCCAAGCAAGTCAAAGAAATCAAACATGCTCTGGCTCGTTCACAAGGGGACTTTGAAGGACTGTGCCTCTTTGCGGATTCCCAATTTCCCGAAAGATTCAAAATGCCAAACATCGAGAAGTTCAATGGAACTGGAAACCCTACCAGCCATGTCCGTCATGTCATCAACACCCTAAAGCCGATGGGCCTGAATGATGAGCTCATTGCTCAGTTATTTCAAAGAACCCTCACTGGAAGTGCCCTCGATTGGTTCCTCACTCTGGAATTTGTGCATTATCACACTTGGCCAAAAATCGCCAATGCTTTTGTCAAGCAATATGCATACAATATCCAAGTTGAGTTAACCACTCGAGATTTAGAGATGACCAAGCAAGAGTCAAATGAAGATTTCGTTACCTTTGTGGTTAAATGGAGAGAAAGGGCTACCAAAATGAAAAATCGCCCCTTTGAGGAAGATCAAGTAAGGATAGTTGTCAAGAATCTGCAATCCAAGTATCTTAATCATATTTACACATAGACCATCACAGATTTCAAGCGTCTGCATGCCACTGGGTTGCAGATTGAAGAAGGGATCAAACTGGGACTCATTGGAAGAGAAGAAGCTCCTCCACCTAAGAAATACTTCCAAAGTTGTACATCTCATGCGTCCGTAAACGCTCTTAACTCAACCTCACCACAAGACCCTTTCCAAGCCAGCCCTTCCCGAAGCTCAAACCGGCCTCGCCGCAACTTTAGCCCTCTCTACATGATTCTCTCTCAAGCCTTAACCATTCTAAGCTGTCAAGGGCATCTCAAACCCTTGAACAAACTATCTCCTCAGCCACCCTATGGCCCAAACCATGATCCCAACAAGCAGTGTGCCTACCATCAACACTCTGGTCACGAGACAGACATTTGCATGCGTCTCCGCCACAACATTCAAGATCTCATTGATAGTCGAACCATAAAACCTCCACAACCTGATGCATAAACCAAACTACCCCACAATTCTGAACCGCCCCAAAATGTCAATCTCATAAACCTATCTCACAATCACAAATGCAACCTTAGCCAATACATCGTCCAAAGCACCCAAGTCAAGCCAACCTTGACCTTCCTAGAGGAGGATGAATGTCTCATGATGGAGGAAGAAGAAAACAATGAGTCCGATCAGTCAGAAGTGATTGATCCTGACATGTGTGACGTGAGTGATGAAGAAAAATAAGCAAAGGAGGAAAAGCTAAAGAAATGGAAAAAGCATTCTTGGGCAAAACACAATTTGGAGGATCCCGACATTCTATTTGTCAAGGATGACGAATGGCTATGTGTCTGGGAAAAATAAGCAAAGGAGGAAAAGCTAAAGAAATGGAAAAAGCATTCTTGGGCAAAACACAATTTGGAGGATCCCGACATTCTATTTGTCAAGGATGACGAATGGCTATGTGTCTGGTTTGAGAAAAGGAAGAAGGAAAAGGTCATCATGATGAGGAGGCATGCCCGCTTTAAGCCTGCCCAAATAGTGGTGCCCATCAATCGCCCAAGAATCCCAATGCCCCCAATTATCTGGGAAACAATCAACCTTATAGAAAAAATTGAGGAATTCCAAATGCAACCGTGGGTCAATCCTTACGAAGAATGTGACTATAGCCAGTGGATAGAAGAAGAAGAAGGTCTAGACTTCAAATACACTGATCCATACCGAATAGGGGAAAGTGACTTTGACGAGATGGAAGGAGAATATGACGATCCGCTTGATGAAACCTCCTTAGCATCACTATTCAATCGAGTGGAAGTAGTTGATGACTGCTCAATTAGCAAAAAGGAAGAAGAGGTGATAAAAGCCCAGGCTAACATTTCTATTTGGGGACTGCTCATGTCTCAAGGAGGTAGCCATCATGCAAGCTTCAAAGATAAACCCAGTTCAGAGGCTCTGTTTGGCAAAGAAGATGGTGGAAAAGAGTATAAAGTTGCAAAAGGCAAAGAAAATGACCCTGGCATGCTGCAGTAGCTGAGAAGTCATGACATGGCAAAACATTGAACATTACTTTCGTTTTCTAAACCAAATTAGAACATGTTTTGGGCTCCTGTTTTGGGCATTTTATTTCTGCTAAGTGAATTCCTGTTTCATATTCTAGACTATGCTTATTCAAATTGCAATTGCCATACGCTATTGTCTTTTGCCAAAAAAGGGAAACCATAAAAGATTAAGTTTTTTGTGTCAATGACAAAAGAAAAAGAAAGGATGAACTTTAGTTGCTTAGAACTAGGTTTTTGTCAAAACTTAAAGAGAAGACACTATCTCCGTGATAACACTAAGGGTTAGCTTGCCCATTACGAAGGTACGTACAAACACAAAGGAGATCTACGGAAACACCTCCACCAAAATTCCTCTTTAAAGTACAGAAATCCTCTTGAAAAATGCTTGTTGGGTAACCCAAACAACCCAAGTAAAAGTAAGAGCAAAAGCCTGCTAGGGCAAAAAATGCAGCCTAAGCAAAAGTTAAGGCATTCAAAGGAAAAGCTCACTAGGGACTCAACCCCATTAGGTAACCTAGACAAAATCAAGAGCATGTGAGAAGAAAAACCAAGAAGTAGAAACCCAACCTCGAAGGTGGTGATTTTGGAACTACGTAAAAAGGCCTGATTCCCTGATTGGGATAGGGTATGATCACTTGTTACTGCATAATGTTTTATAGTGTTTGATTTCTTCTCGTGATTTTTACCCTTTTACAGGTTTTTACATATATGTGTTCATCTTTTAGTTTCTTCTAATTCTTGTGATTAGCCGGCTTGTATAGTGATTGGTGGATAATTTCTACTAAAAGATTGAACATAACAAATTGTTTATAAACCTAGGCGATCTAGGATTTTTCAAAAATATTTACCGGTTGAAACTTGAAAGTGCCTAGTGGGGAAGGCTGATCAGGAGGATATAATAGTCGTTGCATCATGACTTTACATGATTGCAAAATTATTAGTGGGGACCAAACATAAGTCCTGCATTATAAAGACAAAGGTGAGGAATGTTTATAACCAAACAAGTCCATACACAAAAATTTGAAATACAATTCAAAATACATCCGTATCTTGAACCATTCAATACATGTGGATCATTTACAATATATGTGAATCAAACGATCATTAATAGAGTTGTGTCCGAAGTAATGTTTTGAAATTGTGTGCGTATTATAACCATTTTTGTGGCATAAGTAGAAGAGAAGAATAATAAACGCGGATTATTGAGTTGAATATCCACGAAATTTCCAAGGTCAAGATCGAGGAGACTCATTAAATCATAAAAATCAATTGATAGATTTTAATAATTCAAACCAGCTTTAACCCTTGACCTTGGAGAAGAATCCATTGCGCCACCAAAGAATTTTGGGCCCCAATAATTTTCAATTGTTCATAGTTAGGGTTCACTCATCATCAAAATGGAACTATGTCCCTTGTACTTAAATAATATAATCCTTTTCTATATGTTGAGATTCATATCATTCCACTTGTACTTAAAATAGTATTTTTGGTACTTAGTATGTAGTATACTAGTGCATATATACGGCATGTTTCAAATGAGGACCTCTTTTCTATCTCGGGGGATAGAAAAGATAGACAAACGAGCTCATTTGATTGTTGAAAGTGCATTATTTTCCAAGTTCCAACTATGTGGTCATCTTTAAACATGTATCTCCATGCACTCCTCTTGTTTCTTTCCTGCCTCCTATTAGCACAACCCACAATAGGAATGAATACCAGTACTACCAAGTACCAGCATCACCGCCAATGTCGTCGCTGTAAACAACTCCAGCTTCTTCGTCCCAAAGCCTGGCTGCCAACCCACATGCAGAAACCTAATCGTTCCCTTACGGGGTCTTGCCACGATTTTAATCTTATCCTCTGCTAATGACGGTAGAATTAAGTAACTAGAGATTAATTAAGATGTGCGTAAGCTAGCCCAACCCAAAGTTATCAAAAGGAATACGTATAGTGTTGATGTATAGTCGGATCGAAATATGTTTACATGCAGTATGATGGCATGATGATGGCCGGGGATGCAAATGTACGAGGTCAATAAAATTCCCCAAGCCACCAATTGACCAGGGTACATGATTTTTTGGGTATCACATAAGCAAACATGCATGTAATACCATCATCAGGTTTTGAGCTCTTTCCTAAGCTACCAAAATGTCATTTTAATTATGACCTATTCAACCCATTACGTGAATATGTGGTTTATAATTGGTTGGTGACAGTGGACCACGCGTCAAGTTTTAAATTTTGCACAGTGGTTTGAGTGTTCCACTTGTGGCGGAAAAGAATTAGCCATTTCCAAGGTCAAGAGAACAGAAGAATAATAAACGCAGATTATTGAGTTCAATATCGAAGAAATTTTCAAGGTCAAGAGGAGACTCATGAAATCATTGTGCCACCGAGGAATTTTGGGCCCCGACATTACAACAAAAATGGTCTATCGCAACGAAATTTGAAGATGAAATTCCCATTTCATCGCCAAATTGGACCTATTTGGAGATAAAAATGGAATTTCATCGCCGTCAATAGGTACCATTTGGTGACGAAAATAAAATTTCATCGCCAAATGCAAGACTAATTACTTTTTTAAATTTCAAAAAATTTAATATATTTTAAATAAATAATACATATCGATATATATTACAAATTATTAAAAAAAAAACTAGTAATATATTCTATTAAATTTTGCAATATTATCAACAAAATGATAAGTGGCCTAGTGTTTTGGAGTGGTAGTTTAGAAACCGGAGGGAGTATGCAGTACTAGTATATATATAGATCTCAGGGGGATAGAGAGATAGACACACGAGCTCATGCATTTGATTGTTGAAAGTATTGCATTCTCAATTCCAAAGTTCCAACTATATATGTGTTCGTCCTTAAGCATGTATCTCCATGCATTCCTCTTGTTTCTTTCCTGCCTCCTATTAGCACAACCCACACTAGGAACGGACATGGCCAGTACTGCCAACTTCACCGCAAATGTCGCCGCAACAACCAACTCCAGCTTCTTCATCGCCAAGTCCGGCTGCCAACTCAAATGCGGAGGCATAACCGTCCCTTACCCGTTCGGCTTTGGAAAGTCGCACTGCTACCACTCGTGGTTGAAGCTCACGTGCAACACTTCTTCCGACCCTCCAAAGCTCCACCTAGGCAATAGCAATATCGTGGTCTCATCAATCTCCCAAACCCAAGTCCGGGTCAGAAACACCGTCGCTGTTCGGTTCTACAACCCGGACAGGACCACCAACTATACATACCAAACCTGGATGACGTTGGCGAAAGGCAGAACGTTTTCGGACACAGCAAATAAATTCACAGTCGTCGGCTGCAACGTCTACGCCTGGATCTCGTGGCGGAATGAAGACCGGGATTTCAGTACCGGATGTTTGTCCGGGTGCTCGGGAAATTCCGAAGTGCTTCCTGGGAATTGCACGGGGATTGGCTGCTGCCAAATCGATATTCCAAAGGGGCTCACAGAATTCGATGCTTCCCTGGGCAGGTTTTACAGAGAAAATGAAACCGAGGTTTGGATTTTGTTTCCTTTTTTCTGAAAACCAGCACATGAAAAATAGTTGCGAAAAGCAATTAAAAAACAAAAAAAAATATCACTTACCACAAATTATTAGGTACTCCGACCGCAACGTAGCACAGTAGCACTCAAATTTGATCCACAGCTACGAACTTGTGTATGATTGTAGAGAGTATCGTGGCAGTGCTCCAATGCCCCAGACCCCCAGACCATGTTTGTTTTGGGATTGTGGATTTTGGACTCTCTTTTCTGTGCACTGCCTTCAAAAAATTTTCTCTATTTATCTCTCTCAATTCATTACCCAAAATTCCAAAACGAACATGGCCGAAGTTCACTATTTAATAATTACTCAAACCTTACCAGTCATGTTAGATTTTCAATGTAACAACCAGCGTCAACTGATCTACTTAACCCTTAGTCTTAGCTCGTGACTCAAAAGATTAACGTCAGGTCATACAGTTTTTGCTTGGGTTTCTTATAAATTACCTTAACTTTCTAAGTTTTCCCGATGTGGGACTGTCGCAGGCCCTTATGGGCTCTCACATTCAAATTTGTTTTGTTTGGTTTGTGATTTGAGTAGTGATTTGGATAATGAGTAGAGAGAGAAATGGGAGTAATGATTAAAAGAGAGATAAAAAGTGAAGAGAGATAGAGTGAGAAATGAGAGTAATGATTGAAAAGTTAGAGAAAGAAATAAGAGTAATGATTGAGTTGAGAGTTGAGAAATATTTTTTGAGTGGAGTAGTGAACTGAACAAGGCGTTAATTTGACAAAAAATTTAAAGCAGTGAGATAATGAATGAAACTAGAGAGAACTTTTTTTTGTTTTGTTAAATAAACTAGAGATAACTTTTGTGCGTGTGAGTGAGAGAGAGAGAGAGCGCGGCGGCAGCAGCAAACAGAGAGGAGGATTTAGATTGAAAACTTGTTGGGAGTTCGTCCGATGCATCGACCCGCCACTGCGTGCTCAACGTTCACACATGTTCTAACAAATCTCCCCCTCATGTGTGAACCGAACATTGGGCCTTAACCTCTCTTTGCATCCAAGCTCCCCCTTGATTCTGATCCACTACTCTCAACCCTATCTCCCGAACTGGGCTTATTCTGCACCCACTCAATCGATTCAGAGTCATCTCAATTGGAAGCCAACGTGCCTAGTCACCGGCACTATGCTCCCCCACGAGAACTCCATTGAGAGCCAATGTGCTCATTAATTCGATAGCACCGTGCTCTCCGACGAGTCAAACTCCATCGACAATGAGCCATCCAATACAGCACTCCAACATCGAGCCACCTTGCTTCATCGGGAGTCACCTTTGGATTTTATACCGCTCCACGAGTGTCTTCTGTGCAAACCCATTCAATGGTGCGCTGAGAGTCTTCCCATAGATCGTCAGCCATCGGCTCTGATACCATTTGTTGGGAGTTCGTCCGATGCATCGACCCGCCACTGCGTGCTCAAGGCCCAATTTATCCGATGTGGGACTCAACGTTCACACATGTTCTAACAAAACTTACATTTATCCGATTAGACAGTGATAATAACACATCATCGTTTCCCCCTTTTCATAAGGATTTTCATGTCCACACGTTCTCCTGTTGCTGCTGCCGCCACCGATTCAATCTTTCCGGGCCGACACTCTCGTCTCTGGTAGTTCTACCGTTCAGCTTCCTCCTTGGAGAGAACTTGTAAGATTCATGAGACTCTCTTTGCTTTTTCCTATCGGTGATTGTAGGACTCTCAAGGTTTTTATAGTAGCCTTGGCCCATGTTTTTTTTTTTGGTTAATTAGTCTCTTAATCAAATTTGCTTACCAAAAAAACAAATGTTTCACTAGCTAGATGATAAATGGGATTATTCAAATTGTTGGATTTTGTAATTAGCTATACCAAAATTTGGTTAGGTAAGAAAATTTAGGAAAATATTATTTGATCGATAGATGGAGAGGAAGATATAACCAACTGGGGTTAATTCAGATGGTCAAGACTCTTGCATCTCACTAGGAGGTCAGGAATTTGAGTCTTCCCATCTGCGTGTGGGTGTTCTTTCCTTTGTATTTCTTGGAGTTATTTCTCCTCTTAAATGGGGTTTGTAGTTGACTTTGACTTATAGTGATTGTGATCCATTTGATGGACTTATTTCAATTGTTGGGCTTGGTTACCTGTACTTTCAGTTGTTAGGCTTGGACATATATGATGTAATGATATAGGGGAATTTAGAGGCCGGCCCTTTTTTCTTGGTTCGGACTTCAAATAGTCCTGACCAAAATATTTTTTCTTTCCTTCAGTCATTTTTCTTGACTTTTCATGCAATTTTACTATTTTACCCATTCTTCTTAACTTTTTGTGTACATGTCTATTTTTAATAAAATTTATATTTTTAGAATTAATTTCTGACCCATATTATTTAGGACAAAAATACCCTTGGCTATGTGGGCTATGAGAACTGCAAATTCTCATAGAAAACTGGCTATGTGGGTTATGAGAACTGTCAATTCTCATAGTCAGTTCTATGAGAACTGCTCAGTTCTCATAGAAAACTGGCTATGTGACCCATATCATTTCGGACAAAAATACCATCGGCTATGTGGGCTATGAGAATTGCCAATTCTCATAGTCAGTTCTATGAGAACTACTCAGTTCTCATAGAAAATTGGTTATGTGACCCATATTATTTCTGACAAAAATACCCTTGGCTATGTGAGCTATGAGAACTGTCAATTCTCATAGTCTGTTCTATGAGAACTGAATTATGAGAGCTTGCTATGTGAATTGCCAATTCTCATATTCAATTCTAATGGTAAGTTATATGAGAATTGACTATTCTCATAGACTGGCTAAGAGAATGGGCTATGTGAGCTAAAAAATAAACAGTTCACATAGCCTCACCAGACACTAAAATACACAGTTCTCATAGAAAATAAACAGTCCAATAGATAGTCCTCATGGACCATACAAAGTTCTCATTGAAAAATACACCGTTCAAAATAGTCTCACCACACACTAAAATACACAGTTCCCATAGATAATCATCATGGACAATAACAGTTCTCATAAAAAAAATACAGTTTTCATAGAAAAAACACAGTTCTCATGTGAAATGGCTATGTAAACTGAAAAATACAATTCTCATAGACCATTCCCATGTGAAATGGCTATGTGAACTAAAAAATACACTGTTCAAATAGTCTTACCACACTAAAATATAAAGTTCTCATAGAAAATACATAATTCTCATAAAAAATACACAGTTCTCATAGACAATCATCATGGGAAAAAACACAGTTCTCATAGAAAAAACACAAGTCTTATAGAAAATATACAGTTCATATATAAAATACACCGTTCTCATATGGAGTTCTCACAGAAAATACACAATTCTCATAGAGAATTTTCATAAAAAAAATACACCATTTGCACAACAACAGCTTCAACATTTTTACTAAATTTAGATTTCACATTCAAAATAGCAACTGCTAATAAGAGAAGCAAACAATGAAATTGAGAACCTGTTCCAGTTTGGGAACAGGTTAAAGAGTCTGTGATCGCAGGGATCGCGGTAGCAGCTCCACTCCGGTCGGCGGCATCATCATCTTCTGCTTTTTTAATTTCTAATTCGAAATCCACCGAGACCTCGCTAGAACTACTCGATGACGAACTTCGTCCACGATCACAGTCGATTTCACATGGTGGAGAACGCAGATCCGAAACAATCGGATACCTCGACATCATCATCGGCGGCGCCAGTGGTGGCGGTGATTGAAGGCATGGGACAGATGAACAACACTAAAACCGAATCAATCTGTGATGCAGTGTCGAACTTGTCCTCAAGTATTTGTTGGAATTCTTGGCGGTGCCCAATCTGCGCCGTAGAGGACGGAGGTGGGGTGGAGGAGGAGGAGGATGACGGCGTTGCCGGGGCGGAGGTAATGGTGGACGGCCCAGCACACTTGATGGCAAAGGCGGACTCCTCGTAGAGGTTGACGACAATGATGATACCACGCTGGGCATTGGCAGGGGATGAGAAGTCGGAGCAATTTATGGGAGAGGCCGAGGGAGGCATTTGGATTTTTGGGGTAAAGTTGTCATTACAAACAATTACCGAGCCTACAGCTTTGGAGGAAAAAATTTAGGGCTAGGATAGAACCGAACCTAGAAAACGGGGCCGGCTTCTAATTTTCTAATATCTCTTCTGATTGGTAAAAATATCAAGAGCAGCGAATGGGAGAACTTCGCTAATATTTACTCTCCTCATGATTATTTTAAGAAACAAATATTCTACCGAAGTCCTAATCCAGTCCACTTCAAACCATTAGATATTATTACGTAATAATTTATTTACTCTTAAAAAAACTCTTTGTTATCCCCGTCCATATGAAATTCAGCAAGATTGATGATCTGGACAAGCTGTAGTAAATCAATGGCTTCGGCTGTCCCCGGCCCAAAATTTGTAAAATTGGACGGTCCAGTCCCTTGGATAGAAGTTTCACCCTTTTCTCTTTTTTTCCCAATTTCTTCTTAAGATCAAAACTTCCTGAAAAGTCATTCTCTTCTATCTTGTTCTTATGCCTCTTACAGGTTTCGTCCCCCTGTTCCTATGCATTTCTGGGGGAGCAGGATCGCTTTAAGTTCGAAGGTGAATCAGATTTCGGATTACCGAAAACAGTAGAAAGCCGAATCTTGCGTAATGTACCCGTGGTAATAGATTTTGTGATTGGAAATCAGAGTTGTTCTGAAGCTCGAAACTCGGGTACATGGTTGTGCCACGGTGACGATCCTTTATGTACGGATTCGGCTAGTGGCAATGGAGGATATCGTTGCACCTGCAAACACGGTTACGAGGGCAATCCTTATCTCAGTCCCGGATGCAAAGGTTTGTTGTTGGCTATGCTATATTTGATTTTCCAAGTCGTATTGCTGTGGGGTAAACTCATAAAAGCATCTCCATTACTTTCCTCAAATAGAAAATTTAAGCTATGAGGCATGAAATCTGTGCTCAAATAGATCCCTTAAATCCTAAATAATTTGAAGTCATCCTTCGAATTTTCTTTCTCTCATCAAATTTAAGGAATGTCCCTCACCCCTTAAACATCAAAAGATTATTATTTTATTATCTTATTTTATACACAAAGCCCCACATATTATTATTATTATTATTATTATTATTATTATTATTATTATTATTATTATTATATGGGCCGGTTCCCCTCATACGAAAGTTGATACAAATTTTGATAAAAGTTTTGCGAGGGTCCCATTTTGGAGTCACACGCAAATGATTGGAGCCGTTCAAATTTTGAAACAAAACTCTTCTAAATATGTTTTTAAATAAATTGAACGGCTCCGATTATTTGTATGAAACTCTGATTAATTTCGTGTTAACCTTTGTTAGGGGCCAGTTCCCCTCACACAAAATTAATCAGAGTTCCACGCAAATAATTAGAGTCATTCAATTTGTATAAAACATGTGTTTTAATAGTTCTTGTTAAAAATTAACTCATTCGTGTATCGATAATGGCTTGATCAGTTCATTCAATTTCATCCGGTAAAATTTGATAAGAATCTACTGAATTAACTGATCAAGCCCTTACTGATATCAGAATGAGTTAATTTTTTACATGGGGTCCTACACAAATGTTGTGTCAAATGTTTTGTGAGCAAAACTGGCCCCATATATATATAGGAGCGGGTTCGCCTGACACAAAAGTTGACACAAATTTTTTGTGGACCCATTTTGGAGTCCCACACAAATGATCGATCAGAAGCGTTTAATTTGTTTAAAACGTATTTTTAAGATTTTCGTAAAAAATTAACTCATTCAGATATCAGTAAATGCTAAATCGGTTCATTCTGTTGGTTCCTGTCAAATTTTACGGGATAAAATTGAATGAATCGATCAAGCCCTTACCAATATCTAAATGAATTAATCTTTTATGGGAATATATATATATATATATATATAACCTAATAATAAAAGAACATTGAAAGGGTTTGGACACTTTTCAATTTGGACCAATTTGCCCCTTGATTTTGACCTATTTACCTTCCAGTCCTCAAGCCATGAACCGCCCCACCCCACCCCACCGAACCGCCATCACCCCTTTCGGCCACCACCCCGCCCGACGCCACCAGTACCGCAGCCACCTCGAAACCCCACCACTGCAACTCCCTCATTCCATCACCGTTTAATAAATAAATAAAAACAGCCGTGGGTTTCCCGCGCCGCCGCCGCGGGCCCAGCCGGAGTGCCGCCTCCAGATTTCAGAACCACCACAGCAATCTACGGCACCGTGTAACACTTACCCAAGCTTAGAATCGCGTTTGAGGTAGTTTTCCGGAAACCCGATACCTTAATCTCCATTTTAATGGAAATAGGACCAAAACTTAATATTTGATGTAGATGGTAACCTGAATTTAATTTATTAATTAATGTTTAGCCCTGTTTTGATTAACTTTTAGTCCTACTAGTATTTGTATTGTAAAGTTTTTGGCAGGCTTTGCATTAAATTGGATGGTTTGATTATTGTGTAGATAAGAAGTTATGGTGGATTGTGGTATTGAAATTCATGTGTAGGTGAAGAATTATGCGATTAATAAATTTATCGGAATAATCGTAGTTTATGTAGTAATTATATGATAATTAAATACGCATGGATTTGAATTTAAAATGTAAATGAGGAGATATTTTCTTTTAGCAAAAACAAAAAAAAGTTACTACTTATAAGCTAATCTCAAAATATATTATTGGCCATATTAGTCTCATATCACCTCATTATAAAGATCTAATATTTATCATTTATTGTATTTTGTTTTAAAAAAATATAAAGTTAAGTAAATACTAAATTTAGTAATATGCACTTTTGAATAAAAATTAGTTTGGAAAATCTATGAATAATAATATGGTAGTTAAAGATAATATTTCAAATAGAAAAATAGCGAAAATGTTTTATAAATTCTAAATGTGAGAAATAGACTTAATTTTAAGTGTAGTAATTAATTGTTTGACTAAATATTTATTTTGTGATAATAAAGAAATAGAATAAATGATTTCGAGAATACTATATAAGTTGATATTATCAGTTTGGTAAAAGAAAAAGGAAAAACATTATCTTTTAAGATAATGATTTTATTCAAACCGCCGTATACTTATTTTAACTTATTCGTCAATTAATATTTAATAAATTAGAATATTGTTATGTCAGATGTTGTATTTGTGAGTTTTGTATGCTGTTGATTGTTACATGGATTATTATAATTTGAATTATTATGTAAACGTAGAAATTGGACAATAGGTACCCTGAGGGTATTCGTGGCCGAATTGAAATTGAATAGACGTTAATAAAGCAATTGTCACAAAAGTGATAAGTGATTGGAGATTGTGCGCTGTGTCATAGTTGGAAATTTTTGGGAGAAAAAGATTCTCGATGGAGGAGAATCGTAGAAACTATTAAATACAAGATAAATTCATAAAAGGCGACATGTGATTGCGTGTTGAGATTGTTGTATAATTTTGTGTTATTTCATTAAAATTGCAAATTGTGGTATATAAAGCACTTCCACGGGCACGAAATCTTCGTGCTTGCACGATGGGAAAAACCTAGTATATATATATATATAGACAATCCGGTTCTCTTGAGGGATCCCGGATGGTGACGTGGCGCGGGACTGTGCTGTGAGCCGTTGGATTGAAATCCAACGGCCAGGACAAGAGATGGCAATTATTTCTCCTACAATTACACTTTACCCCCTACAGCCCTCACACTTCCCCCCCTTTCTCATTTCATTTCAGAGAGAGAGAGAGAGAAAGAGGCGACGCGGAGAAGACGAACGAACGAAGAGGAGATGATCGAACGAAGAGGAGAACGAAGACGAGAAGAAGATCGAAGATCCACCGAGGTATCTCTATCTCTCTCTCCCTCGACTCTGTCTGTCTCGAAAAAAAAAATCTAGTATTTACAAAAATCTAGTATCCACGTCACCATCCGGGATCCCTCAAGAGAACCGGATTGATATATATATATATATATATATATATATATATATATATATATATACTAGGACACAAACCAATTGCACTCATACTCCCTCAATTAATAATCCTATCATTTAAGCCCCAAATCAAATAAACTCACAATTTCTCATTTATTCAATATCATAGTATTTACAAAACCTTTAAGTCATTTTCAGAAAATACGGGTCTCTACATCCTCTATCACTTAAAGGCGCAACTCTCGCGCCACCATGAATCTCGAAGCTTAGCGACCAGAACGCATCGTCGGAGATGGTCGCGAGAGCTTCGAAACCATCTTCTCGTAGCGATTCCTCTGAGGGTTCACATTGCCCACTCGGGCAACCCGTGAATCTACTAGCACTAAAAATCATCTCGCGGCCCTTCCCGCGAGGGCTAGTCAAGGCAGCAAATATCTCTCCGGCTGAATCTCTCTGCGGTCCCTCGTATTTTTCTACTGATGTAGTAGATTGGGCGCTCCGTCCCATCGACTTCTTGCCACTCTTCCTACGGATAAAACTTCTTGATGTACTAGGAGTTAACCGCTCCGGTCTTGAATCCATCTTCTACGCGAGCTAGGTGGTAGTACCCACTCTTGGAAGCTCTGATTACTTCATAGGGCTCCTCCCACCTGGGCGTGAACTTCGGGATCTTCAAGTCCCTCATGACTTCTATGGTCGATTTCCAGACCAAGTCTCCTACCCCGAAAATCTGAGGAATCACACCCTTGTCGAAACCAGAGATTCTAGGTTCGATCCCTAGCAGAGTTGCCTGATGTAGGTTTAGGGTTCTTTTGGGGTGTGCTTACGTGTGAATCTATGAGAGCTGGAGAGGTGCAATTAGTTGGTGGTTAGGAAGGGGAATAAAAGAGTGATCTAGAGGGGATCGAAGAGGAGGTATGAAATGTGCGCCCGAGCCCGAGTCATTAGGGCTGCCTACGTATCCCAGTGTACATGGAATCAGGTCAAACGTAGTTCCATCTTTTCTAAGGGAGATGTTCTCTCCTTTTCTCTGAAAATCTGTCTTCTCTCTAGAGGAGATGACTCTCTCTAGAAATCCATCTGTCTTCTCTAGTGGAGATGGATCTCTCTCCTTAGAAATCTATTCGTCTCCTCTTTCTCTCTACGTGTATGTCTGTCTCTGTCCCTCTGTGTTCTTTGTCTCTCTCTCCTCTAGAGGAGATTCCCCCTTTCAATGAGTATCAGCACTGGTATTTATAGGCAGGGAACAAAACCTCTGCTGGACCCAACCTGTTGCGGCTCTATCTGCGACCTTGTCAGTCTGTAGCCCTAGTGGGCCTACTACGATCCTGTCAGCTCGAGGCCCTGTCGGCAACTCTGTCAGTCCGTGACCCTGTCATCTCGCGACCCTGGCGGGCCTGAAGCGGCCCTGCAACGGCCCTGTCGGTTACTCTGTCCGCGGGATCCGTGTGGGCTTCTCTGCCCTCACGATGGCTCTTGCGGGCCTCACTACCCCCACGAGCTTGTTCAGCTGCGCGGGGCCCATCTTATCGTGGACTCCACCCATCCACGGGACTACCGCGGCCCTATCCGCGGGACCCTGGCGGGCCCGACTGCCCCCGTGATGACTCTCGCGGGCCTTTTTACCCTCACGGGTTTGTTAAGTTGCACGGGGCCCATCTTGCACCAGGTACACGCGGGCTCCATCTTGTGTCTTGTGGCACCAAATCTCTCTGTGTGGCAGCTGCTTGCCACATGTCAATCTCACGACCATTCCACGCGTCATCATGTGAGTGGTAGGTCAAATTTCATTTGGGGTCAACGGTCATAATCTTGACCGCACCTACACACCATTAATGTCCAGCACATCAAATTCCGTTAGTGAGGTAACAGAATGCGATGGAAGGAGTATTTTTTATAACCGAAGCTAAGTTTGGGAGTAAAATTGAGTTTTTTTAAAGTTTGGGAGCATTTTTTACATTGAGGTCAAAGTTTGGGAGGTATTTTAAAATTTTCCCTAGAAGTAATTAAGCAATACATATTATCTATTAGTGCTCTGACAGCTTGTATTTAATCTCCACCTTTAATTATTTTACATAGACAATTATGAATGTGATGTTTTAAAATCTTTCCGATAGATTACTTTGATGTAAAATCATAAGATAATTCAGCTCACCAATTCCTTAATGTTCTATCGGCAGATATCGACGAGTGCAGCAATGCCACACTCAATAACTGTCATGAGAATGCAGAATGCAACAATACTGCAGGAAGTTTTAATTGTACATGTCGAGATCATTACTATGGCGATGGAAGAAAAGATCACGGAAGTACTGGGTGCCGTCCGGAGGCCTCACAATCCTCAGAGATCAAGTTATCTCTAGGTACGTACGTAATTGCCCAACTAATAAAATCTGCTTCAAATCCAATTCTCTTTTTGGTAAAGTCATGCACAATATGCATGGTTGCTCGGTTGCATTAACATAGCAGTTATCATAAGTGTTTTGGATGGAGTTAGGCCTGTCAATGGACCGGATTCAATCCGAATTCAATAAGACTCGAATCTGATCCAAATCCGATAAGACTCGAATCCTTTTGTAGTAATCCGAAAACTTTTTTACTTCAAAAATTTTAACAAAAAAAATTATTTTCCAAAAAAAAATTTAAAAATTTTAAAAAAAATACAAGTTTAAAATAAAAATACAACTTCTTAAACATTTTTTTTTTCAAAATAAAAATTCACAGTTTTTTTTTAAAAATTTAAAAAATAAAGTTCGAATCAGATTGATAACAGATTTAATCTGATCCGATTTGAATTCAATCCGATCTGATCCGTATTTGGATTACCGGATTCGGATTATCAGATTATCAAATCGACGTTATAGGATTTAGATCAGCTTCGGATCAGATTTTTCAGATCGGATTCGGATTGGATCCGATCCATTGACAAGCCTAGATGGAGCTATCGCACAATCTTGATCATAACGTTACATACGAATGAGTATCGCTCTACAGTTAAGATATTACCCGGTTTCGGTATATTGGTCACGGATGAAATTTAAGGCTCGATTTGGTTAAGTTTGATTTGGTCACCATTGCTAGTACTGGGTCTTAATATGCAAGTTGTCGGGATGGTTTTGTTTTCCTTTGATGAACTGGGCTTCATAAGAAAATACGCACTATTCGTATAAAAGTTTTTTTTGGGTAAATTTAACTTGATGTTTTGGCAAATGCAAATACCTCGCCTAAAGTTTCTGAAATATCACTTTAGTATAAAGAAATAGTGTTGCGCCTTTACCACTATCTTTACCACTATCTGTGGGTTTTTGTAAGATTGTAATCGCTTGTCGCTTGATCCTAACACCAACAGCTCATCCTGACACCTAAAAACTCCCATGCCTCTTGAGCCAACTTCATACAGTTTGGATTAGATAGCCAAATGTCCAAAAACTTTTGGACCCCAATCCCAGCAGTATAGTCATCTACCAACATGATAGGGATATGGTCAGATATGCGTCTAGGAAGACCCCATTTCTAATTACAATATAAATCACACTTTAATTTATACTACTATTTAAGCAATTAAATTATAGTTTAATTGAATAAAATGTTTTCATTTTTGATTTAAAAGTTTGGAATGATACACTTTTTCTCAGATTCATCTTTGTTTACTTGTCAAGAATTTACTGCAGGAAAATTATTTTTGAGAAAGTTTTAGTGAGGTGAAGCAAAGAAAAATGAACCGGGCTAAGCGGTTCAAATTTTACAAATCGGGATGAGTCGTGCTGCATGGAATTTGACGTTTTTTAGTACATGTAAAAATTGTTTGTTGAGGGTATATTTGAGTCTTTTTGTCTCCAAAATTTGCACCATCAAAGCCAAAGTAACTTTAAGGTTTTACATTAGTTTGAAATTTAAGGGAGAGAAGTGATATTTCAAAAACTTCATGGGAGGTCTATGCATTTTTCAGAAATATTTGGGAAGATTAGAGAAATCTATCCAAGTTTTTTTTTTTTTTTTGAGCTGATCAAAAAATTCTTTTATAGAGAGTATTGTAATACGAACTTACAAAGCTTATAAGTTGTGGTTAGTTGTATGATTGGTCCCTATCATGTCATTCTAGTTTTTTTTTTTTGGTCAAGGGAGAAAAGTTTATTAATCGATCCGGTAGGCGAAAGCCTAAACATCATGAGACAGAAGGGAGTCCCATGGGAGCAAAATGGACATCCACAGTCCGGATAAACCATTAAAAAGGACTTTCTGAGCACATGTGTGTGTAGCCTGATTACAATCATATTTAATGAAGTTAAAGTCACAAGAAATAAAAGAACTCTTCAACGCACAACAATCATGAGTAAATAGCACCGCAACATCAGAAGGTGAGCCGTGTGTAGGCATAGCAATTGGACCCGTCCCGCCCAGAACGGGGTGGGTAAACCCGTTCCCCTATCGGGGCGGGAATGGGGGTACCCAAAAAATACACAGCCGGGGTACACCAAAACCTGCTCCGCTCCGTTGCCATTCCTGGTCGTGTGAGTCCAAACAACTTCTCACAATTGCTTCAGAATCTGATTTAATAGACACCCGTGGAATTTTAAGAGCCATCCCCAGTTCCAATCCATCCCGAATTGCCAGAGCTTCTGCAACTCGGGCCAAGATAATTCTAGGATGAATATTCAGCGACATACGTACCCAAAACCTTACCATCTTCCCCGCGAGCAGGAGCTCTAGTTCCAATTGTTTTTGTGTTCCTTGATACTGCCCCATCCACAATATTGATCTTGACTTGATTAACTATAGGGCATTGCCAGGCCAAGATCTCATTTCGAGTCAGTTTTGGTGAAGGATGTGAGACCTTGGTATTCGACTCCTGGAATTCATAAAAATCACCGTGCCTCGCTAATAGTTAATCTCTGTAAATTTCCGTTTGACCAAAAAAAAAAAAGGGAAAAATTCAAAAAAACCCCTGAACTTTGAACTCAATGTCAAATAGGCACCTGAACTTAAATAAACTTCAATTGAACACCTGAACTTTCACTCCGTTATCAATTTATCCCCTGCCGTCTCGACTTGTCATTAACGGCACAGTTAAAAAAAAAAAACTTACCACCAGTTTGCAATCCTATGAAGCAGAAACGTGATTATGAGAGCCTTAGAGACAAAATTTGATTATGTCTCTTTAGAATAATATGATCAGAATAATAAGATCTTCACACCCGTTCAAACGGATTAAAAATTGGAGCACTTAATTTTTTAACCATATTTTTTTAATATATAAATGGTCTAAAAAAAATTAAGTGCTCAAATTTTCACTCCGTTTGAATCGGTGCAAAGATCTTTTTATTCTTATCATATTATTCTAAAGGGTCGTAATTCATTTTTATCTCTAAGGCTGTCATATTAAGTATGTGTTTTTTATTTAGGACCCTATGGAGCAGAAATGTGATTATGAGCACTTAATTTTCTCAGCACTTAATTTTTTATGAGCACTTAAATATCTTTGTACTGATTCAAAACGGAGTGAAAATTTGAGCACTTAATTTTTTATGACCGTTTATATATTAAAAAATATGATTAAAAAATTAAGTGCTTCAATTTTTAATCCGTTTGAACGGGTGTGAAGATCTTATTATTCTGATCATATTATTATAAAGAGACATAATCAAATTTTGTCTTTAAGGCTCTCATAATCACGTTTCTGCTCCATAGGATTGCAAACTAGTGGTATGAATTTTTTATTTAACCAAAACGTTGCCATTTTGGTGTGTGGGTAGGGACTGATGTGCCTTTGGGGCAGCAGAGCCCCCGAGTCCGGGTAAATAGTGGAGAGAGATAGAGAGAGAAATGTTGGAAGTAGGGGGAATTTTTTTAAAAATTCTTTTTGAAAATTTGAGCACTTAATTTTTTTTGAGACCGTTTATATATTAAAAAATATGGTTAAAAAATTAAGTGCTCCAATTTTTAATCCGTTTGAACGGGTGTGAAGATTTTATTATTCTGATCATATTATTCTAAAGAGACATAATCAAATTTTGTCTCTAAGGCTCTCATAATCACGTTTCTGCATCATAGGATTGCAAACTGGTTGTAAGTTTTTTTTTTTTAACTGTGCCGTTAACGACAAGTCACGGATTGAGACGGCAGGGGGTAAATTGATAACGGAGTGAAAGTTCAGGTGTTCAATTGAAGTTTATTTAAGTTCAGGTGCCTATTTGACATTGAGTTCAAAGTTCAGGGGTTTTTTTGAATTTTACTGTTTAAAGTGCAAACTTTCATCCGTGCCTAGTTACTGGGTACGTAAAATAAAATATCGTATTTATAATAGGGAAAATTTCAAAATAGCACCTGACCTTTCACACAAATAACGCATAGGCACCTGACCTTTTAATATTATCAAAAAAACACCTGACCTATTTAAAAACCCATCAATTTTCTACCTGCCGTTAACTTTCCATCCAAAAACAAATGGAAATGCTGAAATGGCCTACACATGGCCATTTGGAGGGAAACCAATATACATTTTGGGGAAAAAACACATTACTCTATTGATTTCTCCCGCTAAAATCCACCCGTGGGGCCATGGAGTTCCAATGGTTTGTTATGGGAGTAATGCTTATAAGACTTCATCTTGGTTATTGAAACAATTTATTTTTGTTGAACTAGTTATTGCACATTTTGAGGATCAAATTTGTGTGTCATTTTTTTCGACAAAGCTTGAGATGGTGTGAAGCAAATGAATGAGAAGAAGGAGATGTTTGGGGATTTTGGGACATCCCCATCCCCATTCCACTTAACTTTTTCTATAACTTTTAATTTTGTTCTTATTTGAATTTTTTTCGTGTTTCTTAGTTTTGCGCCTCACTTTTTTTTTTGTTTTCTAATTCGTCTCCTTAAAACGAATCAAAAAAGTAAATATATATATACACTCCCCTTCTAATGAGGATCTAAAATGAGGACTATCCCATTTCTTCCATTTCCCGATTGAATTTTGATGATCCGAGCCGCTCAATGTGTTCAGAACGTGATTTTAAGGGTACCCGCGAGAAATCGGCAAAAAAAATGACCGGGAAGGGCTTGATTTGAGCAGTTTTTATTTGAACCGTTCGATAAAAAATTAATAAAAACTGCTCGGATGAAGCTCTTCCCGGTCTTTTTTTTTTGCTGATTTCACGCAGGTACCCTTAAAATCACGTTCTGAACACATTGAGCGGCTCGGATCATCAAAATTCAATCGGAAAAGGGAGGTCCTCATTTTATTAAAATGAGGTGGTCCTTATTAGAAGGGGTATATATATATATATCCAAATATTTTGGGAAATAGTCAATTTTTTTGAACTTAAAGTGGTTATTTCCTAAAATATTTGGGTAAAAGTAAAAAATATATATACTTTTTCGATTCGTCTTGTCGAGATGAATCAATAAGTTACAAAAGGCTGGCGCAAAACTAATAAACGCGAAAAAAAGAAAAGAAAAACTAAACTAAAAGTTATAGAAAAAGTAAAAATAGTTATTATTGGAACTCTATGGCCCCACAGGTGGGTTTTGGCACGATAAATCAGTATTGTAATGTATTTTTCTCCCAAAATGTATATTGGTTTCCCTCCAAATGGCCATGTGTAGGCCATTTCAGCATTTCCGTTTGTTTTTGGATGAAAAGTTAACGGCGGGTGGAAAATTGATGCACTACAAGAAAGTCGGGCTATGCCAGCGGCCAAAAGCATTGCTGAATGACCTGCAAAGCGCTGGTATAGCCCAACACGACCTATACCAACGCTTGGGCAAAGCGCTGGAGTAAAGGCGCTACTATAGCTCTATGCCAACGCTTTTTGTGAGCGCTGGTGTAGATTTATTTTTACCAACGCTTTCTTTCCCAGTGGTTTTAAGCGCTAGTATAACATAGTTTTTACCAACACTATGTTCCCAGCGGTTGCAAGCGTTGGTGTAGACCTAAATGCACCTGGCCACCTCCACACTTTTACCAGCGCCTAAAAACGTTATTGTAGGTTTAGTTTTTTTTTTCCATAAATAAAGAATTACTACTCCAATTTTCAGTTACATCCTAACTATAATAAATTATACTAGCCACTTTTCCATCACATATCAGTTCACAAACTTTTTCCAAATAACTCAAAAACCAAAATAATTCATTTTTCATTGGAGAAACTAATACTCCATATATAAAATGTCACAAGTAGAAGGTCCATAGCATTATCAACATTCAAAAGTATATCAAATATGTCAAATATTACAATCCAACTACACTGCAAAAACTACATGGAATAGATAATTAATCAAAAGTCGACGATGCCATCCTTAACAAGATCTTCCTGAGAGAGCTTTCAAAATGACAAGTTGAAATCATGATTTTTGCTAGAATGTCCTATTACCTGCAATGCAAATGACGAAGAATAAGAACCAAGTTTATCTTTTAACTCCCATGACAATTCATTCAAGTAAAAAAGTTGGATAACCACAACTAGGTTAATGTAAAGAAAGTATTGTTTCTGGTAAACACAAATTTAGAGTTCATATCTAAGGAAACTAAGTTGCGTCCCAAAGCCTATCAAATACTATTTATGGAAATGAAAAATCTTTAAGTGTCGATTCAAGTTCATTTTCATGATTCTTTCAAAATCCAATCTGTTTATCAATGTCTAGAAATGCAACTTACAAGCTACACTAGTTTTAAGTCTTATCAACAACATGTTCCAGCAGACAATAGCTTAATAGAGAGAAAAACTAGCAATATAGTTGCAACATCAACACTCAAAATCAACATACGACATCATATGAAGCAAAGTCTCTGCAACTAAGATTACCACAATTGCAACATATAAACTAGGCAACAAATTCTTATAATCAGCCTTTTCGTCAATATGCAAGTTGTCTAAGTTTAAAATTAAGCTAGACAAACTCGAATATTGTGCAAAACCTTGGACAAAAGAAGTCTTTTCATCATTGAAAACATACCTCAAAGAGCATTGCTCCTACAACATGTTCTTGCATACTATGTTGCCCCAGTCATGTTTAAGCCTTAGTTAATTTAACAAAACTGCGACAAAGGCTCAGAAGGTAGGATATTCTTACCTCATCGACAACCAATTCAAGATGTTTCCGACTCCGATGTCTCTGACCCCTGAAGCTAGAAATTTGTCACAATGAATAAATGGAGCTAGTCTTGGTATGTGAGGTAACCTATCAAACTGGAGCTAACTCACTCGCTGCCGACAAGAGTTGACCACATTGAACTGTGAGATGTCACTGACAATAGTTAATCCAACAGTCATGTAGATTTTAGGAATCAAAGAAATAGAGCCTATGGGAGTGCAATATTATGAAATAGAGCATGTCACAACCGTAGTTAGACTTGAAAACAAATGTACTTTCCCACCAAAGTGCCTCTATTACTAGCTTCTTTACCAAGAACTCTAGATACTAGATTAATTAAACTGAAAATTAAAAGCTAAGCTTGCCTTAAATCAACTTGAAGAACTGGGATTATTGTAGTAGTGATTCCTTATATGAATTCAGCTTTTCTGTCAATATGCAAGTCTTTTAAGTCTAAAATTATGCTAGACAAACTCAGGATATTGTGCTAATCAAAAAAAAAACCTTAAGATATTGTGCAAACCTCCAACAAAAGAAGTCTTTTCATCATTGAAAGCATACCTCAAAGAGCATTGCTCCTACAACATGTTTGTGCATAATATGTTGCCCCAATTTCCCTACATTGAGTCGTTATGTCACCAATGCCTACAAAAAGAGACATTATTATGTGTCTAATTGTTTGAAATGGGTAGCCTAGGGGAAAAAAAATATCAGCAACTAATTCAAGTCATGATATAAGAACCAAAACATCAACCAAAAATCTCAATTGTTCAATACTTATCTCTTGTTTAGGCATAACACCAATAGCAAAATTTCTCCCAATACGGCATCCTCTTCTAGCCATCACCATAGCTAAGCAAAATATGCATTAGCAGGAGAAATTATGAGCATAAGAGAGCTGAAGCAAACCTAACAGTCAACTCATCCTAAGACTTCCCTCACAAACACATGTATATTCACGAAAGCAGCTATAGCTTTAAATGAAAGAACAATCCCACAAGCTAAAAAGTTCTTATACCATTGTCGACCAATCAGAATTAAAACCTTCCCTTCGTGTAGCAGGTTGTAATTTTATTCCACGCTATTCATCCTAGACAGTGAACTTACAATTTAAACAAATGAGGATAGTGATTATTAGTAGTGCACTCGGTTTCCAAGTCTCCTCAACCGAATGAGATTGTCACAGTACCTTAACTAGAACCATAGCCATTCCAAAGTCATGTTTGCTAAATCAAATCACATGCAATGCAGTATAGCAAGCAATCGTCTTGAGGTCTTAAAACACCTTGATCATCACATCAACCCACATAACGAGCATCCGTAAACAGAGCTTTATCTAGTTCCCATTTGTTAACAATATGTACTCTTATACTTCCTACTAAATCATACTCCCTCCGTCCCATAAAGTTTGGCATTTATAGGAATGCGTGCCATTTTTAAATTGCATATATCTTTCAATCCATAATGTTTTAGGCAATTTTTTGAATTTTGTTTAATAGAACAAATTAAAATTTATCAAATAAGATCTATATTGCTTATAAAAAACATTACGGATTAAAAGATATAATTAATTTTTTCATAACCTATATTCTGAAAATCCAAACTACGCACTGATCCAATTTCAGCACGTTATGAGAGAGAGAGAGAGAGGGAGAGAGAGAGAGAGAGAGAGACTATGGGACTGAGGGAAGCACAAAGGAGGCGATGGAGAGATTCGAAGCCAGCAATCGAACCAGTTGTTGGAGGGAGAGGAGGCTAGGCCAAACAGATAACCAAATGGATAGAAACATAAATGCTCTTCTACACAATTTATCGAACACTTGGAAGGCATCTGAAATAACTTAGTTCAGATGCTAGTTTATCTCAGCTAGGCCTCTTCGGGGCTTTATCGGCCTGACAAACTATGTCACCGCCATAGACGGGTGAAAAACAGAACAGTATAGGGTCGGCGATAAGAGAAAATGGAACTAGGGTAGGAATACCAGCTTTCTAATGCCCAAAAAATTCTCGTTTTGTTTGAAGGCGGCAACTCAACAGGGTCCAATACTGACCGCTTTACCAATTTAAATGCCACAAAGCCCACCCTCTGATCAGTCACAAGTGAAGAGAGTCTAGGGTTTACAAAATTGGTACACATATGAAACAATTTGGGGATTCATAGATTGAGGGAAACGTATCAATATAAACATAAATATATACAGAGAGAGAGAGAGAGAGAGAGAGACATACCTGTTCATGGAGGTCGTCCAGTAGTGACGGCAGTTGTACGGTGGCGTTGCCGTGGAAGAGCGATGGTGGTCGCTAGGCTATGGAGGCCGTTGAGGGAGACGGAAGGAGGAGGAAGTGCAGGCAGCCGCAGAAGAGAGCTAGAGAGAGAGAGAGAGGCGAGCCATTTGTTTCCAGAGAGGCGCGAAACGGATTTAGGGATTTAGGGATTTGGGGATTTGGAATTTCTCCTCAGCGCGCCATTTGTTTCAAGAGAGGCGCGAACAAATTTTAGGGACAGCAACGCTACAGCCACCACACCAAAATACGGTGGCCAGACACCACACAGTGTAAGGCCCACCCCGGGCCTCGCACGGATGATCCGAGTTGTTCAATGATTTAAAAAAAAATATTAAGTGAGAAATGTGGAAAATCATCTTGATCCGATGTGTAGATGCTCTGATCAAGCTTCTCATCTTTCTGCACTAGAAAACCAATCTTTCCATATTTTTTGATTTTCCAAAGATGAGAAGCTTGATCTGAGCACCTACACATATCGGATCGAGCTGATTTTTTGCATCACCCACTCGGTTTTTTTTTAAAAATTTATTGAACGTCTCGGATCATCCGTGCGGAGCCTGGAGTGAGTCCCATACGGCGTGCAGTGGCCGGCCAAGGCATTTTGGTGCGGTGGCTGTACAGACTCTACGGACTTGTCAAGTATTTTGAAGAATTATGACAAAATAATTAAGCGCCCTTGTATCGAGCAATACTAACAAATTCCAAACTTAATAAGCCAACTATATTTTAATAGTGGTCGATCTGAACCATTAGAATTTCACGTCTTACTGATTTCATCATTATCATCGAAATTAAAGATCATCAGAAATCGGTGACCACTTGATCAGACAACATTTGATACATCCCAAGGCATTAAAGTATTAGATTGCAATACCCGCCCCCACTTGAGTCTTTTTTTCTCTATCGGAACTGTCCTTCTTTTGCATATCATGGAGTACATCATTTGTATCAAAAACGAAGTTAATCGAGTATCGCTACACACTTGATCGGCCCATACAAACTCATTTTGTTAACAAAATTGTGTCTCAATAAAGAAGCTTTTCAAACCCGATCGAGTCAATTTTTACGAGAATGCTATAATCAACAAGGAAAATAAAAGCAACGGTCTGGATCGTCGTAATTGTGTCGCGGTCGAATGGCTACCATACGTTCAAGTACAACACAAGATTTAATCCGTTAACAATTACATTGAACGTATATAATTTAAAGGCAATTACCAACTCAATTTTTACCGTGGTCGATCTGAACAGTTAGGATTTCACGTCTCAATGATTTCATTGTTGTCACCAAAAATGGAGATCATCGGATATCAGCGACCACTTGATCTGACAACATTTGATGCATCCTGAGGCATTAAAGTATTAGATTGCAAGAGCCGACCCACCAAAGTCTTTTTATTTCAATCTAAACCATCTATCTTTTGCATATATTTGAATTTATCATTCGTACCAAGAATTATGTTAATCGGGTATCTTTACACATTTAATCGGACGATAACTATCATCCAAAAAATAAAGTGCGTCCCAATCAAGGAGCTTTCTAAACCCGATCGAACCAAATTTTTATGATAATGATTTGATCAATAAGCACAACGATGATCAACGGCCTCGACTATTAAAATAGTTTTATTTTATTGAGTTCTGCTAAATAATCGTATCAAAGGGTATTAAAAATATATAACATGTAGTAATATTATTTTTATTTTTTGATCAGGTGTAGTAATATTATTAGATATAGTTTTGTTTGTTCATAGGGTCTATCCCAACGCTTCTTTTGGGCTGCTGGGAAAGGGAGTGTCTATTCCAGCGCTTTTAGTTGGCGCTAGTAAATGGGGGGTCTATTCCAGCGCTTTTGCTTGGGCGCTAGGAATTGGTCGACCTATTCCAGCGCTTTTGCTTTGGGTGCTGGGAAAGCCTCATTCTAGCAGCGGCTAGAAAAAGCGCTAGTGTAGACCTTCTATTGTAGCGCTTTTTGCAAGCGTTGGCAGAAAAAGCGCTGGCTAATCCCGAATTTCTTGTAGTGATGGGTTTTTAAATAGGTCAGGTGTTTTTTTGATAATATCAAAAGGTCAGGTGCCTATGCGGGATTTGTGTGAAAGGTCAGGTGCTATTTTGAAATTTAATACAAAATACTCGATCAAAATGAGGATGCAACAACATTTCAAAATAGTAGGCCAAGTTTGACGGGCTTTAGTTTAAGTGGATAAAGGAGTATAAAGGGAAACACCAACTGTACTTTACTCCACTTGCTACTTGTTATCTCATTATTATGGCTTATATTCAAATTCCACCATTGACATAGTACCACAAATCAAGGAAATTTTTTTAGAATTCTTCCACCTTAAATGGAAAGGAAGTTTCAGCCAATTTTAAAGGGGGGAAAAAGAGAGACAAGAATGGTGTGTGCTCCTCCATGAGGTCACATGGTCCATTTCCACGGAGGCAAACATTCTAAACCTTGAGACCATTGGAGGTACGCACGCGTAAGCTGGCGCGGACATCGGTTATTAAGAAAAAAGACAAGAATGGTGAAAAAAATGAGAATGATATCATATATACTGCCACTAATCCATTTGAATCATAACCATTTACTCTCATGGAACACAAAGAATTGGCAAAGCTCATTACATGTACAACATACTTCAAAAATAGTTTTTATTTGTTTTAAGTAGAGATTACCTAATGACTGAATCTATACCTAAATTTTTCGCAGGATTGAGCATTGGCTTCTTGTCATTACTGATAATTGTAACTTTGCTATACTTTGGCATAAAGAGAAGGAAGCTAATCAAACAAAGGGAGGAATTCTTTGAAAAAAATGGTGGTTTATTAATGAAGCAAAAAATTTCTTCAATTAATAAAACAAATACTGCAGAGCCACTGAAAATCTTCACAGTTGAAGAGCTAAAGAAAGCCACTAACAACTATGCCAAGGACCAGATACTTGGTCAAGGTGGTTACGGTGTGGTTTACAAGGGAATTCTACCTGACCAACGCGTAGTTGCCATCAAGAAGTCCAAATTAATGGACGTGGACAAAGTCCAAGTAGACCAGTGCATCAATGAGTTGTTGATCCTAACACAAGTTAACCATAGGAATGTTGTGAAGGTCTTGGGGTTTTGTTTCGAATCAAAAGTTCCCGAGCTTGTTTACGAGTATATTTCAAATGGCACGCTATCCCAGCATATTCATAGGACATTATCCTGGTTAACGTTGGATCATCGATTGCGAATAGCCACAGAAGCAGCCAGTGCACTTTCTTATCTTCACTCTGACGCTTCCATTCCGATAATTCACAGAGATGTCAAGTCTGCCAATATATTGCTAAATGTTGATTATGTGGCGAAAATAGCGGATTTCGGTGCTTCGAGATTAGTCCCCTTGGACCAACCTCAAGTGAATACAATTGTACAAGGGACTTTAGGTTATTTGGATCCTGAGTACTTACAATCTGGCCAGTTAACAGAGAAGAGTGATGTTTATAGTTTCGGAGTGGTTCTAGCGGAATTAATGGCCGGAAAAGAGCCCATTTGTCCTGGGAGGTCTGAAGCAGAAAGATATTTGGCGATCTACTTCATTGTGTCAATGAAGGAAAATAGGTTGTCCCAAATTTTGGAGCCTCGGGTGTTGAGGGAAGGGACGTTGGAGCAACTCCAAGCAATTGCGGAGCTTGTGAAGAGGTGTCTTTGTTTGAAAAGTGAAGAGAGGCCTACAATGAAAGAAGTGGTTACGGAATTGGAACGTTTGAGGAGGTATAGAAATGATCCATGGGTTAATCAACAAAGTCTTCAAGAGAGTGAAAGTTTGCCAATTGAAGAAGCACGAGTAGACTCTCACACTGAACACCTAAGTCTTTCTATCAGCGCGAGTGAAATATCTGGGCAATATTATAGTTTCAACTGAAATATCCGATTAATAGCTCCCGGTATTAAGAGGTGGTGCTTTGTCTCATAGCTCCTGGTATTCCAAGGTAATGTGTCGGGCTTTCTAATACGTAGCATTTTGGGTTCCTACAGACCAAAAATGCTTTGGAAATATATGTACAATGGTCAATTGCAAAAGTAGATTGTTCTTCATTTGGATACGTCGAAATTTGTGTGTAATAAGGTGAAGATTTTTTTGTTCATGTTGAAAGATGGTTTGTGAATCCATTTTCTGGGTTTGTCTCATGGTTTTCTTGTTTTCCAATAAATTATGGTCTCTTTTCTACTCGTGCATGCAACTCCCAAAATAAGTCTATGATTCGTTGAATTTGAACAATGCAAGGGTCCTGGGGAGGGAGCTGGATCCATTCAAAAAAATAATAAAAATCCCGTGAGTGAGATTTCTAAAGCAAATACTAGGATTTAAGTTTATTATTTATTAGATTTCCCCCTATATATTAATTGAACAGTGTTTTCGCACCCAAATTAAACTGCCTTTTTGTCCTCTCTCCCACGACTACAATAATAGATAAAGGTCGCATCAAGAAAGTTCACAAATATCACGGTTTCAGTAAAAGCGTGATAAAAATTTGTATGCTAAATTTTTAATCTCAGTTTAAGTCAAAAATTGAGATAAAAAGTGGCACATAATATTTTTTTTATCTTAGTTTTATGAACGGAAAGAGCTAAGCGAGTAAAAGACTAAAGTTTAAAAAAGACCTCACTCTTTCCCCTCATTCTCCTTACCACTGTCCTTTCTCTCTCGCTCTCTTTCAAGTTTCACGTCTCCCTCTCTCTCTCCACACGCACACACGCAAAAATCATCATCTCATCTCTACGAATTCCACCAAACGTCATCCGAGAACAAACAAAAATGTGACTCACACAGATTGTTTGTGCACAAATCTTGGTTTTCACCTTCAATCGGGTTACCCGAACAGAAACTTCTAGTGCATCTATTTTCCTTTTTCTTCGGGATCGGCAACAGAAACTAATTGGAACTTATGGAAAGGAAAGGAAAAGAAAAGAAAAATTAAAAAAATTTCCCTTTCATTATTTGGTTGGAAGGGAAAGAGAGAAGAAAATAAAAGTTTTAAGTTCAATGAATAGTAAATTTTCTCTCATATTCCTTCCGTTTTCTTTTCCTTTCCTTTCTTTTCTTTTCTATAGGTTCCAAACAGAGCCTAAATCCACTACGTGAATCGAGTACTCATAACTTTTTAATCTCTCTCGTTCGATGACATTCGCAAGGGTTTACTTGAGATCGGATTAAAAAACCGTGCTGATACCACCAGCCGAGTTAACGACAAGGATCCGATGCCGCTTTGCGTTTCGGTGTTCGAGAAGGAGATGAGGGAGAAAAAGGAGAATGACTCGGAGGGTGAGAACGGTGAGTGATGGCTTCGGTTATTTGTTGAATTTAATTTAAATTTTTTTTTTGCCAATATTGTATACTTCAGTTGGGGTTAGTGAGGAGTAGGGTAATCCTCTGAAAGGTGCAAGTTTGTTCACCCTTTTTAAAAAAGGTTGAACGTTACCCACCCTCTTATTAGTTAAAGGTAGGACTGCTCAAAATATCTGGTGAACCGTGAAACCGGTCCAGACTGAACCGATCCGTACCTTTTAGATTTTGTCCGTGGATTAATGGTCCGGACATAGATTGAAAAATTAAAAAACCGTGACTCGCGGTTCGGTCTACGGATTTTCATTACGAAACCGTGGATTAACCGAACCGGACCATGAAATTTTTATTTTATATAAATAATATATAAATATATGTGTATTTATATAATTAATTGTTAGTAATGTTAAATCTTTTTTCTATCAATTTTAGTAGTTTATCTTAATAATGGGATATAGTGTAGATGTACATAAAATATAAGGGATAAATCCTAGTTTTTTTTATATAAGTTACGGGTAACCCTAGTTTAGTTTTACTAGTTCGTTTCTTTTCCAGTTTTCCTAATTTCCATTCCTTATTCAAGTCGCCACTGCACCGTTCTTACTTCTCCTCCTCCTCCTCTCTCTCTTTCTCCGTTTCTTCAAAGTAACAAGTACTTTCTGGTGGCTAGTACGTTAAACTTAATTCTGAATGTAACCTCATTCCCTTTTAGTGTGGGATATAAGCTTGAGCTTAATTTTTGTTAAAATCCGTGGATAAAACCATAACTGATCCGCGAGTCACGGATTGCATTGGAACCGAACCGTACGACTTTTGGTCTGGACACGGATTTCATTTTGTAAAAACCGTGACTAGCGGTTCAGTCCTTAGATTCCTAGGAATCCAAACCGAACCGGACCGCGAGCACCCCTAGTTAAAGATGTATGTCTCACCCTGCAATACACTATTTGGGTAAGCATGACATCACTTTGTAGTGGGATTCATATCATTTTTAGCATTTTTACCAATAGGAAGGATATTGATAATGTTCACCCTCTTAAGTTGAGGTATAAGGTTCTGATTAAAAAAAAAAAAGTGGAGGTATAGGGTGAACAAAATTAAATTCGTTTCAGAGACTATTTATAACCCTGAATCTCAAACGCCCACGACAGAGAGTGGGAGACTTCCCACATGGGGAGGACCAAGAGATGCCCACTAGACTAGACTAGAGCCCATTGGCTTGTTGAAATTAATCAACAAGACAAAAGTGAGTCGAGACAGAATTTTAGTGTATCGTAAATGCATCTTTTGAATCTACTGCTTTAGTTGTTATGGTAAACAAGAAGTTCACCCGTTGATGTAAAAATGACATTGTCAAAGCTACTTTCCCTATGCTCCTGAATCATAGTCCATCATGCGAAGACGTGCAATTTTTGAACCAAAAAATAAAATAGTGCTTCCATGCATAATTTTTAAATATTTTTAACATCAAAATAAAGAATTGATTGAAATATTTAATTTGGTGTCAAGAAAAATAAAAACTTATGCACAGAAGCACTTTATATTGTGATACGAAAATTGCACGACTTATGCTGGGCTTTGATTTACGAACGGAGGTAGTATTTTTTTGACTTGCGACAATGTTAAAAAGTGATGATTAGACCTGGTATTTGTATTAAACATGATCAAAGTCTTAGTCACGTAATTCTTCAAAATGGCATTCGCTCATACTCTCAATCCTTGAACTCTACAAATTTTAGTTGTTCAGGAGGTTTTTGAAAGATGATTTCAAGGGCGCACTCCCGCACCCTCCTGAGCATTATGTGACTTAAGTCAGACCCTATATCCTTAAGACAGTAATGATAGATACTCCTTCCGTCCCTTTTTAAATGCCTCAATTTGAAAAATACGCAGTTTTAGAAGTCAACTTTCACCTTTACTTTACACGTTTCAGTTTTTTCATCAACTTTTTCCTCCACTTTACACTTTCCACGTTAACTTTTACCTCTACTATCCAAAATTATCCTCCACTTTATACTTTCCACATTAGCTTTTACCTCTACTTTCCAAAATTATCCTCCACTTTACCAATTAACTTTTCAAAGTGGACACTTATTTTGGAACAGCCCAAAATGGAATAGTGGTCACTTAAATGGGGACACAGAGAGTATTTATTTAGCAGAATAAAGCCTAGCAAGTGGAAAGTAATATAGTGTATAAAGTGAAATTTCGTTGAACTTTAATCCTTAAGAGCATCCGCAGTGGAATAAGCAAAAGTGAATAATCAAAACATGCCACATCAGATTTTGATTATCCATTTAGAGGTTGCTAAAGTTAGAAATGTCAAGTCTCACATTGGTTATTTTTTGCTCATAATCAAAACCAATGGGACCATTGCTTCCTTCCCTGAGTTTTCTCCAAACTTTTCCCCTTCATTTCACGTAAATCTTTGAAAAACTAGTTTATGTTAAAAACAGTTTTTTTTAAAAAAAAATTGTTCTTGAAAAAAAAACAGTTTATTAAACAGTTTTTAGAAGAAAAAAAATAGTTTAAGTTAAAAACAGTTGGATAAAAAAATAGTTTATGAAAAAAAAATGTGTACAAAAACAGTTTGTGTAAATACAATTTTTTTAAAAAAATAGTTTTAAAAAAAATTGAAGAAACTGTTTTTATAAAAAAAATTTAAAAAAAAGTTCATATAAAGAAGTTTTTTTTTAATTATAGAAAAAGTTCCTAAAAAGAATAGTTTTTTATAATTATTTTTTGAAAACATTGTTGAGAGAGAAAGAAAAGATTTTTGTGTAATGATGGGTGTACTTGATTGAAAAAATGTGGGAATCACTAAATTTGGTTATTGGCAAAAGGTTGCTAGTTTTGATTATTCAAAAGCCAAAATTTGATGAGTTGCTAAGATGTTGTTAAGTTTGGTTATTCCAATGTGAGCATTTTTTTGAGCAAACATTGCTAACTGTAACAACTTTTTATTTTGCTTATTCCACTGTGGATGCTCTAATACTAGTATTTTCATTCTTCAACTCGCAATTATATCTAATCCCTTTGGCCTAAGGCCTCGTTCAGTTGCCAGGAAAGTACAGGAAAAGATGGGAAAATCAACTTTCCCATGACTTTTGTAGTGTTCAGTTGGCAGGAAAATAGTGGGAAACATGTTTTTAAGTTTTCCTGCAAGATTTACTTTCTTGCAAAAGTGATCCGGCCAAAAGCATAGGATTTTGCGTCACGGGAAAAGTTTTATCCATTGTGGGGCCAAAATAATTGGTGGGTAAGAAAAAAAGTGAATGACACCAATAACAAAAAAATACAAATTAGGTTCTTAGAAAGACACTTCGAGATTTACGTGAGCAACAATAATTTCGACTACTATGGTGCTTTCTGAGATAATTGTTGTGAAAAAAGATTGGTAGTTTATTTTTTTTGGAAGTATTTATTTATCTTGTCATTAGTCTTCAATTTTGTTTTGTACTAACTAATTTTCAGTGAGTTTTTGCATCAGCAACTAATCAAACATTGTTGTTTAATATTTATTTATTTAGTTATCATCTACTTATTTTTTAAACTTTATTTGTACGGTTGATTATCAGATAATGTCAATTTAAATGGGAGATTTGCATGACCATTCAGAATATAACAAATTGAATAGGGAATTGCAAGTCGATTTTTTCATTTCATGTTAAGGCTTTGCATTAGATAAAATACATTTTCCGTATGTGTTAACTTTTGAAATATGATAGCCTATTATTTAGCTCTCAAAGTTAATTTTATTTAAAATTAGCCATGGGAATAAAAATAAAGAAGTTTCTCATAAGTGTCTTTTCCCGGCAAATGAACCACTAAATTTTAGTTTTTCTGCCAAAAAAAAACTGTCAAATGAACACTCACAAGAAAATAGATTTCTTTTTCCTTTACTTCACTTGACTTAACTTTTCCTGAGAATAACTTTCTGGTACAACATTCCTGGCAACTGAACGAAGCCTAAGGGCTTTGGCGTAGGAAGGAGAATACAAAAGAGTTATGTGGTCAAAGATGTACGTAGGATTTGAGTGTACCGTAATTTCATGTTGTAGTTCACCGTTTATGCTGAAGTGGCATTGCCAAAGTTATTTTTTGGCTTGGTACAATGTCAAAAAGGAATTGATAAAACCTCGAATTTGTATGAAACATGATAAAGTGTAGGGTTAGACGCTATGTCTTTCAAGACAGATTCATTTTCGCTACGGTTGCTATGGAATCATTGGATGTCTATCTCGATAGAATACAATAATCGGAATCCCGCCAAAGTATCACTACAATCGATGGGCCTATGGAACCAACCCATGTTTTGTTGCTCAAGACTTAATTGGATATGGAAAATTAATTCAAGAAACTAATCGCTAATCCATTTCAAAGAAACAAATGATACACACACATATGTATTAGTGAATAGTCACAAACGGAATAGATACAATTGTTCATCCGAACAAGAACAAGAGTCAACGAAGAGACAAAACAATTATTAAAAAGAGAGAACGAAAAAGACACAACTCTAGGCAAATAACTAGTTAATCCATCTAAACAACGGTAAAATTGATTCCTTGAATGAAAAACACACTATGACAAGAAAGTTAAGTCCAAACTATTTCAATTGACAAAATCAAAAGATGAAAAATATTATTGAAGAAGATATAAATATCTAGTGTATAGAAACTCTAAAGTATCTAGCTCTAGAAGCTTTAGAATATCCTTGTGAAATATTTAGAGTTTTTTTTATGACAATTAGCCACATGTACAATTCTAGAATTACCTTAAAGTTTATCTTGTATGAAAATATCTTTGTACTAGAGTATTCCATGGAATAGTATAAATAGGGATGAGTTCTAGCCATTTTTTACCAATCCAAAAAAAGTTTGAGTTCAAGTGTAATACAAATATTCTCCTTCCCCGCTTTTGTCTTTAATATTCTTCTTCTTCCAAGAATTTTGTCCAACTAAACAATAAAAATTCCTACTCTTCCAACAAACGTATCTCAAGATATGTGATACGTTATCTTGATACGATCTGTACAATTGAAAAAACGATACACAATACGTATCCCGATTTGAAAACATTGGTCTTGTTTACGATGGACTCACCATCAGGCGCCTTCCGTAGCCAAAATCGCACCATCAAGCTATATCGTCCCCAAATTAGAGCAGTTAGGTTCAGAGCTAGCATTCATGAAGTTGGGCAAGGAGAGAGCGACGATGAAAGGTAGGGAGAGACTGAGACGAGAAATTAGCAAGGGAGGAGAAAGAAGGAGGCGGAGAGAGAGAGGTGTAGAAGAAGTCAAGCAAGCGATTATTAATTGAAGTTGCATGCATTGGGCTAGTTTTCAGTCCCACATTAGCTGTTGGAGAGGAAGTAAATTTTTGTTTCCCTATCTACGAGGCTATTTGTGAGGATTAAAACAATATCGGTTGCGGAGTGGATATCACAACACGAAGACATTCAGCTTGGAGGAGGACGTAGTGCGGCGAACATCAGCTAGGCTTGGAGAAGGTGGCAGCTTGGTAGTGTGGCGGACACTAAGCCACATAATTGTAGGTGTTGTCTTCATCCAATATGTGTCTTCCTGTTAGATTGGGAGACCATGTATGGTTTAAATTGGGCGCGACCAAAAGGGGCAGTTTCAAATGAGGCAATTAAAATGAAGACATTTCTTGCACACATTCTAGGAAACAAGCCACAAAGACAAATTGTAGCCTATCATGGTTGAAGTCAAGAATTGTCAAGAAAATCTACATCACAATATGGAGTACAAAATGAAGTCAATCTCATTTCTTCCAACGCAGATAAATCAAGGACAACTCTGTAATAAGGTAAGCGTAGTTTGTTAATGATATGTGCATTTTTTATCAATTAATCAACGAATTAGTGTTTCTTTTTAATTTTTATTCTTCGTTAGTATTATTTAGGCATGGGGAGGTGGATCACTAACAGAATGGTTAAATTCGAGTCTAGTATTGTCCAAGATCCTACTTAGAAGGTTATACTTTTATGGCGAGTTTTGCGGTTTTAAGATAATACTTTCGAATGCACGTCTTGAATCATACTCAGAGGGTTTATACTTTTACGGTGAGTTTTGCGGTTTTAAGATCATACTTTTGAATGCACGTCTTGAACAATATTGGACTCGAATTTTAACCATTCTGTTAGTGATCCTCCTCCCCATGCCTAAATAATACAACCAACAATAAACATTAAAAAGAAACACTAATTCATTGATTAATTGATAAAGATGCACATATCATTAACAAACTACACTTACCTTATTAGAGGGTTGTCCTTGATTTATCTGCGTTGGAAGAAATGACATTGACTTCATTTTGTCTTCCAGATTGTGATGTAGATTTTCTAGACAATTCTTGACTTTAACCTTGATAGTCTCCAATCTATCTTTGTGGCTTGTTTCCCAATCTGTGAGAATGCATGCATGCAAAAAATTTCTTCATTTTAAATGCCTTGTAACAGTTCCTTTTGGTTGCACCCAGTTTAAGCCATACAAGTTCTCCCAATCTAATACGGATGACACATTGGGACAACACCTTCCACTTGTGTGTCTAATATTTTTCAAATTCAATGATGACTTCTTGAAGAAAGCATGTCCTTTGTTCTTTTTCAACTATTTGTGCAACAATTGCAATTTTTTCATCTTCTTTTATATATAACTGGCACTCATTCCTTCAATTCCTTAGTAGCATCTACAAACTCCTTTAACTAATCATTTAACTGCTTCAACCGTTTATAGATTCAAAGTGTTATCCAGTGGTTTTAGTTTGATTCATTTGGTCTAATGCTCCCGTTCTCAATCCTTGCAACTTTTACGCTCGTGCTTTTGCACCGACACTCAAATTATGTGACTTAGTGTCCGCCGCACTACCAAGTAGTCACGTCCTAGCTAAGTCCGCTGCACCACCAAGTTGCCACGTCCTCCATTCTGAATGTCTCCATTTTAGTGATGGCAACTGATATTGTTTTAATTCTGACAAATAGCCTCACACATGCAGAAACAAAAATTTACTTCCTCTCCAACAGCGAATGTGAGACTAGATTCGGAAAACTAGCCCAATGCAACTTATCGTCCGCTTAACTTCTTCTACTTCTCTCTCTCCGCCTCCTTCTTTCTCCTCCCTTGCTGCTCTCTCGTCTCATTCTTTGCCTACCTTTCATGGTCGCTCTCTCCATGCCCACTTCATAGATCCCCAGCTTTGAACCCTAATTGCTCTAATTTGGGGAAGATATAGCTAGATGGTGCGGTTTTGACTACGGGAGGCGTCTGATGGTGAGTCCACCATAGATAAAGCTATCAGTTGTCTACATGAAAACCCTAGCTAAGTAAATATGGTTATTAGATGTTTGAATTTCCATTACTGTAATTTCTTTTTCGTATGCTATAAATATGGAACTAATACTCTATTTGTACAATATTTTGGTCTAATATACATCTCTCTCTCTTTCTCTCTCTCTCTCTCAATGGAAGAAGCATATCCATTTAAACAAGTCATACGACATCTACAGATTAGCACCGAATACAAATCAGGCCATACAGCAATTACAAATTTCCATCCAAATAGAGAGATACAGAAACACAGCCAAATCCTAGAACTAACGAAAAGAGACGAAGCTGATGTCTAGCGCCTAAGCAAGAGTCATCGCTCATTTCACACCGTAATCAACAATGATTTGCTTAAGTGGAGCTAGTATACAGACACCAGACGCCTCGGGATGGTAGAGCTCCATATCAAAGATAATAAAATCCGATGAAAACCAGTCACTAGATCTGGAGAAACCAGATCGGAACAAAACCCGCTGGGATAGAAATCAGACCCAATATCCGGACAGAAATTGGCCTAAACATCCAGACAAAACAAAACCAAAAACTAGATTAAAAAAACAAAGAAAAATCAGAAAAAAAAAACAAAAAAAAACATCCGATCTTGGAGATGTCACCAGACAAACGCCGCCACGTAAACTGGAGACTTATTCGCCGAAGGGAGCCGAATCACCCTAGCTTCATCTCACCGTCAAATCTAGCCCAAAACAAACCAGAGGGGGAGGGGGGAGCGGAGGAGGAGCGGTGGAGGTGACAGGAAGGGGCGGCAGAGACGATGGAGAGTGGATCTGGTTGGGGATGGGTATCGACGGGCGGAGAGGTGAAAGAGGGTGACCGGCGAGGAGGAGGGGGGGTGGAGCAAGGGGGCGGCAGCCTCAACCCCCATGGGAGAGAGAGGCGGCTAAGAAAAAAATAACAGGTCCCCCTCTCTTTCTCTCACTTATATATTAAGGTTTCTACATGTATCAATTTCCCCATAATATCTTGTGAATGTAATATGTTATTCTGATGAATATAAAGAACATAAATATAGTTTATTATTGCATAATATGTAGATGAAGAAGGCAAAAGACAAACAAAGGACTAATGCCATACATCAGAAGATAAAATAAGAAAGAGCATTTCTATTTAAGTGGTGAGCCAACCAATTTCATGTACATCGGACGTCCCTATACTTGATTATTCTGAGAGGCTGAGAGCCACACATCTAACATCTTTGCAAATGACACATCTCACAGACTCCTTGCTCCCTAAAAGATTATCTTCAAGGCATGATAAGGCAGTTGAGTCGCAGTTCTATAGAAGCATATTCAAGAAGAGGCTGATGCCACTTCACCCTTACATTTAGCAAACACCTAAGTGCATTAGATTACTACTGCTGTAATTTAGACCACAAGCGAAGGCAATTCTAGAATCCGTAGCTTCCTATAAACACATACAACGCTTTTTCCTTCTCAATCTTCAAAAAAACCTGGAATAACTCTTACTCAAGCCATCACTGTTGAATTTTAACTTCTCATTTGGAATTGGTTCACTTCACCACTTTCCTTTTATTGGCATTTATTTTAGGGCAAAGTACGGATTACCTCCCTGAGGTTTGGACGTTTGGCAGATAACCTCCCTGACGTTAACTAATGACCATATAACCCCCCTATGGTTTTGGAGTAAACTGCAACCGTTAGGTTTTCCATCCAAACTAACGGAATGTGTAACACACACCCCTATTGTGAGAGTGAGAATGGGAAAAAAAATTAAATAAAGTAACAAAAAAAAATCAATTCCAGTAATTTTTTTTTCTAAGCAATTCCAGTATTTTTTCAGTACTATACGGAATTATTATGGTTGAAATAGAAGTAGCGGCTATATATATACTCTCTATTGTAAAACCCTATGTACTGCGATCATCAATAAACAGATTCTCTCTCCGCTCCCGTGGACGTACGCAGTTTTAGGGAACCACGTATATCTCTGTGTCGATTCTTTATTATTTATACTCGTATATCGTGTGCGTGTGTGTGTGACGATCCTAACAGCTTTGTTAATAAATTCTCAATTTATCGTTAAACTCGTTCTTGATTTGTAATTTCATGATATTGGTGGTAGCCCCTCAATTCCTTCGTCACTCGACCTGCTCTGTACTAGCTAGCACTGGCAGTAGTCGTGTTGGGAGAACGAAGATAAAGAGAGACATGCCTACGGCTCATATTGAGGTGGTGCACGGGATTTGCACCTTAGACTTGAGGAAAGGAAGGGTACGGTTATATATTAGTAAGTCCTCTGAAAAAGTATCCCGGGCTCCTGTGATTGGCTGATTAAAAAGAGTATTGGAGGGTGGGATTGGACTAGTAAGGAAGTGGGAGTCCTAATACTTTGTTTTGTTTGACCAGTTTGAGAAAGAAGGTGTTAAAGATTTGTTTAATTTTCTGTATGATTTGTAGAGGTGATTGCAGGAATTTTATGTGGGAACCCTGTTCTTGAATTGTTCCAATATATGTTTCATGCTAGTTTTGCAAAATAATCCATGAAAAACATTGTCGAGTTGTTCCAATTTATGATTTTTATGATACATAATGTTTTTAATAATTGAGCCAAAGTTTTTGTGGTCGATTTGCATAAATAATTCATGAAAAACATGGTCGATTTGAATACTCACCATGTTTCGAAATATGTTTGATAGTAATTTTGAGAAAAATAATCTTTGAAAAACATGTTCTATTTGCATATCAACCATGTTCTGAAATATGTTTCATGCCGTAAAAATAAGATTTTGGTGGTGGTGATGGGTTTGTTTGGGGTAGTTTTTAGATTTTGGATTTGGTTTTGGTTTCGTTTCTGGAGCTGGGCTTAATATTTCACATGTGGGCGTTTTGAGGCTCTTTGAGGCCTTTAGGTGTTCGGGCTTTTGCCCGTAAGGTGTTTGGACCTCGGTCCACTGTCTTCCAACCTTGGTTGGATCCCCCTGCCCTCTCCCCAACTTGATGTACCATTTGTCAAGTTTTCTTAATAAAATTTTTTGCCTATCAAAAAAAAAAAAAAACAATTCATGAAAATTATGGTCGATTCGAAGATTCGCAATATTCCGAAAAATATGTTTCTCGGTGCATAAATCATCCATGAACAAAACCTACAAAATCAAACAATTTAAATCATTGCAAATTTAGCTAATGTTTGTCACATGTCTGTTTTACTTCACACCCCCCCCCCCCCCTTAGAGCACCAAGAACATACTGAGAACATTTGTCAATGCTGAAAATGTCCTTGACATGTATTAATTATCAAAACACGTCTTGGATCGTCATTTTCCCATAAAATAAGCAACCAAATTGGTTTTTTTTGCCAATATTGTATACACTAGCGGAAGGTGTTAATATGTTAGTCAACAGGAGGTCCAGAGGTTGTTCATAACCTTGAACTCCAAATTCGCCTCTCGTGGAGCTCAAACCTCCGCCTCCACTGTGGAGGGAGGGTGAGACAACCAACTTCACTGAGAAGGTTTTCTCAACCCACTCGGTTTACATAGTATAAATATTATGTAATCTGCGTGTATTCAATAACCCTCTTGACTTCGAAAACTAACAGGCATGGCTTATTGTGCGAATCGAGCGGTAACCGTGCCCTAAAAGGTCTGCTTCAATATTGGAACCAAATAGGAGGTAGGCACTCATCATAACCTAATCACAAATTCATAATCCCTCGAATCACAGTCATCCGAACATAGCGTACAGTAAAGAGGGTAACGAAGAGCGGGTTTGAAATGCTACTCTCAAATCCAATCTAACAAACATCGAACCCAAAAACTATGAAGATTTTTATTCCAACAGAATTATTTGGTGTTATTGGTACCATCTTTTTTATTTTATTTTATTTTATTAAATTTTTTTCAAATTCGTTTAAATTTTTTGAATTAACCATCGCCAACAGAATCTAAAGTAAAATTTTTAAGAAAAAGGTTTTAGCAGCTCACTAAAAATGAAGAGAAAATCCCAAAAGACAATTTTAATTGTCTTTAGGGTCATCTTATCAGAATTTTTGTAACTTCAATCTATATATTCATGTTTTTTCAATTACATTTTTAAATATTAAAAAAAAAATTCTATACTCCCTCCGTCCCATTTTTTAGTTGGTCTATTTTAATGTTCGTGTCAATTTTCAATCACTTATTTTTTTTCAAAGAAATCTAAAAGAATATGTAACATAGATCTTGTTTAATAATTTTCAAAAATTTTAAAATTATAAAAATAATTATAAATTAAAATATATAAGCAATTAAAAAAATAACCCGAACATCGAAAAATGGACAAATAAACAAAATGTGACGGCCCTGCATTACTGATAAGCCCATTGTCATCGGGCTGGGTAAGGCCCACCTCGATCTCAAGAGCAAAAACGATTCGATCATAACTCCTATTTCTCGGCAAAAGAAATTCTCCAGTGTTTCCGAAACGGTAAACCTCTCTCAGGCCTCTCCAATGGCGGCCACAGCAATCTCTCTCCGACTCAGACTAACCAGACTCAGACCCATCACAAACCCTAGCCTCCTCCGCCACATCTCATCGGATTCCACCAGCGTCCGTGGCCAAGACAACCCAAGGAGCGAGGTCTACGCCATTGAAGCGAGCAACAAAGGCAACTCGTTCGCAGAAATTCGCAAGGGCTTGCATCAACCCTAAATTAGAAGTCTCCATAGAGAGTAAGTAGGGAAAGTGGAGATAAAAATTGATGTGAAATGTGTAATGATGATGTTTTCTTAATAAATTGGAGTTACGAAGCGAGACACTTAAAAAAAACGGATGGAGTAGAATTTAGAGTTTTTAAAAATAAAAAAAAAGAGAGAAAAACGTGGGAGTGGGGGAGGGGAAGAGAGAGAGGGGGGGACGTGAGAGAGGGAGAGAGAAGCTTAGGAAAAATTATTCCATGCCCTACCAAGGATACCGTCACGTGGTACTCCAAATTCATTTTACACCACACATATGTCTTTTAGTGTATAGAATGAGACTAATGTTAGCGTGCATACATGGGACAAAAATATTAGATTATATTTTTTATCACTAGCGTTGTGCCCATTCAATATACAGGGCTGAAAAAAACTAATGTTTATTTTTTATCTCATGCATTGAACGGGTATAATATTTGATTTATTTGTTACAAATTAATTTGATTTATTTTTTTTGAAGTAATTTAATTTGATTTAATATTTCTTGCAATCTGAGTCGTCTATTGCCGAATATGGACAGCCCGGATTGGCCCAACACTCATGTTGTTCCTGAGGGACAGCAGACACCTCGGGTTCCTTTTCTATCAACTAGTGTCGTTCCCATTCAATGCACGGGACAAAATATTTGTGTGGCTCCGCTACAAAATATCGAGCTCATACAAAATTTGTTGTTTGTCCCGTGTGAAAAATCAGGGTTCCCTAATAATCCGTAAAAAAACCCTAACAGTATGAACACGAATCACTAAGTAAAATTATCAGCAAAAACTACGCAAAGCAATCAATTGCACAATGCAGAGATATACGTGGAAAATCCCAGAATGGGTAAAAACCACTAGAAGGAATCAAATCACTATAATCATCGTGCAGTTACGTACAGATATACCTATCCAAACGTAGTAAATCCTCACAACGTTCTAAGTATCACCTGCCGAGTCACACGTACACCGCACCTAGTAATCTTGATCACCAATAGCACAAACCCTCCAATAGACCTAGCAGAAATCCCTTAGGAATGAAAATCACAAAAATAGCCAAACCCTATATGTGTGGCTTCAAGAGAGTAAGTTTTATGGCTGCCCCCTTTTCCTTTTATATTGCTGCATGTAGTCAAACCCTAGGAAAATAATAAGTCTCTTCTTTTTAGCTCTTTTTCACGTTGCCCTTTTTTTTTAAAAGTAATCGGATTGATCCCTCCATCCAACCGTCTTCGCCAAAATCCATCTTGCAATAGTCGACTTGTTTTTTATCCAATACGCTCACTCTCGATTACAAATAATAAATATTCCTTCCACTCTAATTCTATACAGCCTCACTAGCCTATAAAAAATAATAAAATTACAACTCGATATAAAATATGTGTTTTGTCGAACGGAATTGCCAATACAATTAAGACCCCGGAATTTGGTCCTTACAATCTCCCCCTTTGGCACTTCCATGACAAAACACACTACATTGAAAACTAACGAACTAAGATCGAGTTGTAGAGGAGCTGCAAGCAAAACTGAACGTCTAAACATATTAGAACAATAGGCAACGTACTCCCCCTTTCATCATTCTCCCCCTTTTTGACATAAAGTGACAAAGGGTGAATAGGATAAATAAGAAATTTAAGCGAAGAGCAAATAATAGCATAAATAACATGGTAGTTAAATTCAAACACTTAAAACTCAATAAAACAAAATTAAACTAAATGCTAAAAGAAAATGAGAAATGTGAATATACGAGCATGAGATAGTTTTAGCACAAGTATTATATCATGAGATGAGATGAAAAAGACATCCAAATTTGAAGGCACCGCTTAATGATACAACACCATGCAAGGTAGAAGGAATGCAACACACCATGATCATCGACATGTGAGGAAAGTGTGTGTGTGTGCATCCATGACCAAAAAATTCAGCAACTCAAAATAGGGCCAAGATGCTCAAGTGCTGAGATTTATTTAGTGACTCCCCCTCAACAAGATACACCTCTCTAGATTCGACATACAAGTCACAGATTATTACTCACAAGCTCCCCCTCAGCAACAAATGGTTGTTTAATAAGTAATCAATAGAAATTCATAACCGTATTTTTACTTTTACCCCACCACTGTTTGACGCGAATATTGAGAGTAAGAATACCTTATACCCAATGCCCGGTTACTAAGCAAATGGTCCAACACGGTGCCTTCACAAGGTCTATCCATTTTTTGACGCGAACACTCAGAGGGAGAATATTTCACCCCAATTGTCCGGTTACTCAATGAACGCCCGGATAAGTAAAATTCAAGATATATATTTTATTTTCCTTTTCTTTCTTTCCTTTTTTTTTTTGAGTAAACGAGGGCTTTATCAACGGAAACCAAACAAAGGTGGTCACGGTTCTGGAAAGACACAAGATATAACTAAGCAAATGAGAATGGTGGTCCATAACTGAGAAACTGACCAAAAGCCATGGATAAGTGTAAAGAATGTCGAATACTCATGATTTATTAACATTCGAACATACTTGCAGTGAGAATATCATGAAAGAAGTGCAACAAAACTATGGATGAACATATTCATAAAATCCAATGATATTCAACTACGCATCAAACACTATCATGCTCATTCTACACGACACCCAAAAAAAATCCTTTTATTATTTTTTTAATTTAATAACTCAATAAAAATTACAAAATAAAAACAAAAACAAAAAATGAAACTCTATAACTCTAGGTAATTAGATATGCAACAACAATTAAACCTAAGTTATGGAACCATGACCTAGCCTCAAAAGGCAAGGTCAACCTCTCCGGATGAACTATATTCATCTAGAGAGTCAAGGTCATCATCAGCTTCAGTAACCAAATCAATTTTACGAACCCAAATCTGTCTCGTTTTGGCCTTTCCAATATGAGTCTTTTTATTTGTCATGGGCTTTGAATTTTCCTTTGTAAAATTGACATGCAAAGGTATCCTACGTTTAGGCCCTTGAAAATATTCCCTATAATTATTCATGTTATCGTAGCTGGGAGGAGTCCTATGGTAGCCATAAATGGCAAAATAGTATGGACGAATATGGCCTCTAATTCCACAGTGATGACAAGTGGGCACAAAATAATTATGATCATAAGGACGAGCTACATGTGCATGTGAAGTGTATGACTCATTCATCTTCCTACAATGCGGTCTAATATGGCCAGTCATACCACAATAATGACAAGTAGGAACAAATTTAACAGCAGGAGTAAAAACGTGAGACTTATCAGTATTAATAACCTTAGGTTTTACCTCCTTGCACTTGGGATGTCCTCTTACCTCTGTTGCCATTTGCTTCTTTGTCGTAGGAGAATTAATCATATTTTGTATGTCATTTGCATTAGTCTTCTTACCTTGACGTTTAGTTTTTTTTCTCCCTATCGATGGAGTTGAAGACGTTACATGATAACCAAGTCCTGAACGATCGCCAGGTCGCCGTTGGATGGACAAAATATGATCTAACACCTTGGTCCCTATCTGTGTGTCATCCTCTGATTTATCCTTAGATTTGTCTCTAGCAGTCAAAACTTTGTTTTTCTTAAGAAGGAGCTCAATTTCTTTATTTCTCTCATCCCTCTCTTGAGTGTATTCATTCAAAATTTTCTCTAACTTCTTAACCTTATCAGAAAGCTTTTCACTCGCCTCTATTAATTTTTTACTAAAAACATGGAGTTTGTTGTACTTCTCTCTTACCTCATCTATGTCATCACAACTATCTGTCTCGCTATTATCTGTTTCAGAACCACTCGATTCGAAATGACCATGTGAATTTAAGGTTACTCCAAAAGCTAAAAAATTTCCTTTATCATTTTTATCGGCCCCTTGTTCTTCATTCGATTCATCAGAATCGCTATCATCCCACGTTTTAGTGACGAGAGCCTTCTTTTTCATTTTATTTACACACTCTTGGGCGTAATGACCAAAACCATAGCACTCAAAACATTGTGGCCCTTTTCCCTCCCTTTTATTTTTTCCAAAAAGTTCTCTTTTTCCTTTATCATTTTTCTTTTTCGTACTATTTTTAAATTGTTTGAAAAATTCTTTCATCTCCTCAAGATCGACATCACTATCACTATCTGAACCTTTCTCAAATTTTTGAGTACTTTTAAAAGCAATCGGAGTCTCCGAAGGTTTTACTTTGGGTTTAACAGGTTCAGATTGCAATAGGTCAGCCTCATAAGTTTGGAAAATCCCAACTATTTCTTGAACAGATATTTCTTTTAACTTTTTCTTACCCTCTAGCATAGTAACTTGAATTTTAAATCTAGGAGGTAAGAAGCGCAAAATTTTCTTAATAATACGGAAAGAAGGAATTGGCTCACCCAAGTTCTCGCAGCTATTAATTAACGATGGCAATGAGCTTGGAGTAGAATTGATTGAAGGTCTCTTCTTCCTGCATTCCGATGGTCTCAAATTCCGTGGTAAGCCTTTGCAACTTAGACTGCTTAACGTCTGTCCCCTCGTGGCAAGTAACCAGAATATCCCAAGCCTCTTTCGCAATTTCATAGTTAGCTATTTTCCTGTGCTCATTTATATCAACAGCAGCAAATAAAAAATCAAGTGCGCGATTGTTAGCCTGAAGTAAAGCTTTTTCTTTGTCCGATAACTCAGACTGAGTTTTTTGAACTGGCTTATCGTCTACAGTTTTCACGGGTCGAGTGTACCCCACAATACACGAGTCCCAAATTTCCTCACCGGCTGATCTCATTATAGCCCTCATTCTAGATTTCCAGTAATCAAAATTTTCAGCATCAAGTATAGGAAATTTCTAGACATGTGATTCATGTTCATATTCATGATGGATCTGCTCTAGGAAAAATTAAACCTAACGGAAGGAGCAACCTGGCTCTGATACCAATTGAAAAATCAGGGTTCCCTAATAATCCGTAAAAAAACCCTAACAGTATGAACACGAATCACTAAGTAAAATTATCAGCAAAAACTACGCAAAGCAATCAATTGCACAACGCAGAGATATACGTGGAAAACCCCAGAATGGGTAAAAACCACGGGAAGGAATCAAATCACTATAATCATTGTGCAGTTACAGATATACCTATCCAAACGTAGTAAATCCTCACAACGTTCTAAGTATCACCTGCCGAGTCACACGTACACCGCACCCAGTAATCTTGATCTCCAATAGCCTTGAGTCCACAAGCCCTCCAATAGACCTAGCAGAAATCCCTTAGGAATGAAAATCACAAAAATAGCCGCCTGTCTTTTTTAACGTATTGCTCCTGCTCCCTTTTTCTTTTTCATCACCGTATGCCGGTACCATATATGTGTGGCTTCAAGAGAGTAAGTTTTATGGCTGCCCCCTTTTCCTTTTATATTGCTGCATGTAGTCAAACCCTAGGAAAATAATAAGTCTCTTCTTTTTAGCTCTTTTTCACGTTGCCCTTTTTTTAAAAAAAGAACAAATGGTATCATTGTTAACCGGATTGATCCCTCCATCCAACCGTCTTCGCCAAAATCCATCTTGCAATAGTCGACCTCTTTTTTATCCAATACGCTCACTCTCGATTACAAATAATAAAGATTCCTTCCACTCTAATCATATACAGACTCACTAGCCTATAAAAAATAATAAAATTACAACTCGATATAAAAAAAGTGTTTTGTCGAATGGAATTGCCAATACAATTAAGACCCCGGAATTTGGTCCTTACACAGTGCATCGAACAGAAACAACGCTAGTTGTTAGTGTGTGAAAGAGTGAGATGAGATGTGCGAGAATGGGTGAATTGTGTATTAGTATTTTGTGAAAGATTAATGACAGATTCATGTCTGATGTCTGCTAAGGTTTTTCTAGTCTTTGGATTTCTATCTCGATCAGATGCAATGATAGAAATCACACCGAAGTAACACTACAATTGAGACAAACTCACATTTTTTACTCTCTCATATATTCATATGAAGATTCTAGACTTAATGGATATGGGAAATCAATTCAAGAAATTACTCTCTCATTCATTTTAATGAAGCAAATGATAGAAATACACAGACACACACACATATGTAGATGTAATCGTGACTATTCCAAATAGTCACTAACGGAAGAGATACAGTTGTTCATTGGATAAAGTGTCAAAAAATAGACACAACTATTACTGAAAAAAAAAACGAATAGACACAACTCTAGGCAAATAACTAATTAATCCATCTTAACAACAATAGAGTCCATACAATAAAATCGTAGAAAATCATTACAGAGTGATAGGGAAATTTTGATTTTATATCTTCAAAGTAAAGGCTACTAAACTGCAGCTCATTTTCAGAATATCATTTCGTTATTGATATGATCTCTTCAAAGTAAAAGGTTATTAAAATGCAGCTCATTTTCACAAACACCAATACTATTTTGTTCTGTTCAGGAATTAGGTATAACTGTATAAATATTTATTATCAGAATAAAATCATTGATTGGAGAGACGCCACTTAAAAGTAACAAATGAAAAGTTATATTAGTTTATAAAGTGACATTGATAATGCAGTATGTTTACTTGTAGGCCCCCGTAGCGTCTTGCTTCAGATGTTAGAGAGGATTAGTTGTACTTATATGCTGTTATTTTTCTTTTCTATGCCCGTCAAGGCCTGAACTGTGATTCTCCTCAATAAATGGGGAAACTATGTGCAAGTGATGTTACCGGGTCATGGTGAGCTTTGAAGAGAGAATTTATCGCCTTCTCTAATATCTGATAAAAGTTATGAGGAAATTAAGTTGGAGGGAAAACAAAGATTCAGATGAAGTTGATTGATACTACAAGCGAAAGGGGTTTCAGCTGAACTTATGTTTTTGTCGGATCATATAGCAATACAATTGTCGAGAACCCGCGATGCATATCTTCTACTAATCACGCATATGATACACACATGGCTTTGGAAGGAAAAACATCCGAGTAATTATATGATTGAAGAAAGAATCTTTCAATCAAAACTCTTATGCCGTGATTGAGCATAATGTTCGAAGTATAGTGTTTAGGTCCAATATTAAAGAAGCAGAGATTCTCACACAACATCATTCTATGTGGAATGTAGAATTATGTGGGAAACATTTTTTTTTTATTAGCTAAAATTCTTTTGTCAGATATAACTACCAAGTAAATTATGAGATATCATGACCTTACCACACTATACTTTGCCTAAATTCAAGATCGCAGAACCATAGTCGAAGACCCCACCGCGCAACCCAAAAAAGCTCTTGGCCGGAGTTGGTGGGGCCGGTGGCTCATGAAGCAGAAAGGAAAATAAAGGAAGAGATGCCGACAGCTCAGAGTCAGGTGATTCCACCGAATAGTGCTTACACCTTGGAGTTGATCTTGAACAGGGTACGATTACACGTTGACTCATCCGGAAAAGTAAAACATACACCAGAAATTGGCTAACTAATAGTAGTTTTGTTGGGTCTACCCTCTCTTCATGCTATTTGACTCTCTTCGCACTATTTGACTGTTGGGCCATTTGAGCACATCACGAGTTCCAGTTTGATGATTTGAATTATCTGTGCATTAGTTCATGGTTAAGGGAAATGTGCTTCTTTTGGTATGTTTGAATGTTGTGAACTTAGAGTCGAAGGATCCGTACTATCTGTGTTGACACAGGTAACTTGGGGGTTAAAATCTATGTAGTGTGTTTTATGTGATGACCACACTTAAAGTGTTCAAATGGAGTGCAAAAAAGAGGAAATTGTTGTTAATTGACGTTGTCAATAAAAATCTAACCTTGAAGAAGGCTCTAAAGAGTCAAATGGGGATGCTCTAATTGCAAGTTGTTCGATCAATGATTTTCTTTTCCTTCCCTTGTATCATGTTATAGTCGAGCAATAAAACAAAACAAAAAAAAATTGAAATGATGTGGGCCATTGGATGTATGTGGGTCCGAAAATTTGATCTAAAGAGTTGATGTAGGATGAGATTTGGGAAGATTTATACTCTTACTTTTTGTTATTCCAGAATCCAACTGTCTTCTCTACATCTGGTGCTTCCAATAGCTTCAATTTTTACAACACTGACTGGTATATTTCACTGTCATACTTTTGCTCATGTGTCATGGTTCAAACTTTTGATGCATGTGTCATGGGCCTACGATGCCAACAAATCACACAATATTGTCCATCATTTTGAAAATTCTTCAGTTCAAAAATTCTTCCGTCATTGGCCAGTTCAGCAAAGATTGCCAACAAATCACAAAAGTTCAAAACCATTCTTTTTCACGATACGTCATTCTGTTGTTCTTTCAGTTTCCAAAATCAATGCAAATACAAGGAGTTGGGATCCTGCAAGGCACTTCATGTTGGCGTGAGGGAAAATGTGCTTCATCTCAAGCTCCAAAATATGTTTCCAAATATGAATATGATAACATTCGTGGAAAAAATGCACCTTTAATTGATTACGCAAATACTTTTTAATTAATTCATTAACAGATATGAGTGAGAAGAAAAATAAACAATGCACATGGTAAAAGGGAAGGGAAAGCATGCAATAAAAGTCTTTGGACATTAGAGACTTAGCGATTAGCAAAAAATAAATTGCGACCGCCACAATCATTGGTGATCGTTGTAGACACCCCAATTTGGCCTAACGATTATTTCAAGTCCCACCTTGGGACCATCCCGATGATGAAACGGATACAGTGATTGCTGATTGCTTCCTTGAGAACCTTAGGACTTTCGGTATGAACTTTGAGCCACTTAGAGGACCCAATTCAAAGCCATACAGCCTTTCAGACAGAAATACAGAAGCCTAGGAGAATCCATCTGTCGGCCGTGACATCGATCCCACGGCCCTAACATCATTTCCTCACCCGAGCAACCTGTTGCTAGCAAAATCTCCCTGAGAGATCAATCCCTCGGCCGCAAGATCTATCCTTCGGCCGAGACATTCATTCCTCGGCCGTGATATCCTTTACTCGGCCGCCAGATCGACATTTTCCAAGACTCTGGAACGTGTTCTGTCAGACGTTTGATTCAATTACACTACCTTTCCGATGCGTTCGGGCTACGCTCAGAGATTACAACGTAGAGTTAGAGATGCATTGCAATTGCAATTGCAATTGCCATCTCGTGATTTGATTGGCCGGTGTGAGTCACCAATTGCCTATATAAAGGGCCTTTGGACTCCGAAAATAAACACACGAAATTATCAGAGTATACACTTTCTCAAGCCTCGAAACTCTGCACAAATACTCTCCCAAACCCACTCTTCAAAAGCCCTAACCTCCCGAAGGCAGCCATCAATCCGGCGATCAAACCCCGAAGTTCAAACCCTAACCCTAGGGTTTTCAATCAAGCAATCAATCAATCACGCTCAATCCAAAGCAATCAAGCAACTGAGGGATCAAGGTGGTGAGGCCCAACGGCCTCTGATTTGTCTTATTTACTGTCTTTTTTGAATAACCATAGCGTTTTGATTACCTGTCAATCTTTCTGTCTAGTGGGAGGAAGAACACCGACCGGGGCTTCGATCCCTCAGCCGGTACATCAAACCAGGAGGATCCCTCGGCCGTGACATCCATTCACCGGCCGCGGGATCCATCTCCCTGGGACAGTTATGTTTGCTTTCTCTGCTTTCTGATGCATGTTTATTTATCGCACTGGCTCACTTTGCTTACTGTTTAAAGGAATAAATAAATAGACTATATGTTAGAATTAAACAAAGCATCTACATGTCTTATGTTGAATGATTATGGGCCAGTCTCACGACTGGGCAAAGAGGGGTGCCTAATACATTCCCCTTATTGTACTTTTGGCTCCCGTATCCAGAATCTCTATCTATTTTCCTAGTTTTAATAAACTGGGTGGCGACTCTGTTTTGATGATAACCGTTATCATGTGGCGATGTTCCTAGCCATGGGAATGTCCATGATTTTGGTTTACGAAGCAAGCAACCAATCGAGCAAACAAATGTGATCAATCTGTATGGCGATGCCCCGTTTGGGAGGTGTCTACAGTTTTTGGCGACTCTGCTGTGGAATATGAGAGCCATAACCAAAAAGTTCAACATAAGACTAATACATGCCTTGTTTAATTCATTTATCATATGCATCGAGCGGGCAACCCGTTGAGTTCACCTGATATCCCGGCATGACACGGGCTATGTTGGGGGTTCCAGCAAACTCCACAGTCACTCGTACCTAGTGGTATATCAAAAAGGAAATCACCCAATCGCCGCCTATGATGGGCTGGTGAGAGGATTGGTGCCCTTTGACAACGGAGCACCCTGAGACTACCAAAAACCTTGCATGTTTTTAGAAAGCCATAGAACTTATCAAACTAAGACATGAACCTACAGGCTAGGAACCTACTTGCATTCTACTTGCAAAAGTTCTTCCTCACACCTTGTATCATTTGTTGTTGTATTAACTCTTTCTGTGCAGAAGGGTTGGGATTTTCAACCCAAATTCTAACCCTACACAGGCCGAATACTGACTTCCAGGTATTCTATTTTTCAAGCAGGCACAATAGGTAGGTTAAAGAAGCAACCTCAGCCAGTTTTATACTCTTACAATACCCGAAGTCACGCCAAACACAGGTCTTTACAGTCATCTCATCGGTCGCCTTCGTCTACCAAGACACTCTCACCGCAACGGTCCCAATCAGTTTCAGGGACTTCGCGGTCGTCTCCACAACAAACCCGATTATCTACCCAATTCCAAGCCTCACCAAGCAATCTCTCTACCTACACCCCAAAAATGGCAGACAATGATGCTACCATCACCGAGCTCCGAGCCCAAATTGCCTATTTACAAGCTGAGAAAGCAGCAAGAGATGCTGAAGACAAGAAAAACGAGGAGGAAGCAGAAAATCCTCATGAAATTATAGAAAACCCTGAATTGGCCAAACAGGTAAAGGAGATCAAGCAGGCTTTGGCTCGCTCACAAGGAGACCAAATTCTAGATTTTGAAGGACTCTGCCTCTTTCCAGAATCTCAACTGCCTGAATGGTTCAAAATGCCAAACATCGAGAAGTTCAACGGGACTGGTAACCCTACCAGTCATGTCCGCCACGTCATCAACACTCTGAAGCCTATGGGCTTGACCGACGAGCTCATCGCTCAATTGTTTCAAAGAACTCTCACTGGAAGCGCCCTCGATTGGTTTCTCACTTTGAAATTTGTACACTATCAAACTTGGCCAGAAATTGCCAACGCTTTTGTCAAGCAGTATGCGTACAATGTCCAAATTGAGCTAACTACCCGAGATTTGGAGATGACTAAACAAGAATCCAATGAGGACTTTACTACCTTTGTGGCAAGATGGAGAGAAAAGGCTGCCAAGATGAAAAGCCGCCCTTCCGAGGAAGATCAAGTGAGGATAGTTGTCAAGAACCTACAGCCCAAGTACCTCACCCATATTTACACTCAGGCTATCACTGACTTCAAACGTCTACTCGCCACTGGGTTACAAATTGAAGATGGGATCAAGCTGGGACTTATTGGGAAGGAAGAAACCCCTCTACCCAGAAAAACCTTTCCAACCCGTGCATCTCCTGCTTCCGTCAGCACCCTCAACTCAGTCTTGCCACAAGACCCTTTTCAAACTAGCTCATCTAGAAACACGAATCGCCCTCGCCGCAATTTCAGCCCACTCTATATGACTCCATCCCAAGCCTTAGCCATCCTAAGCCGTCAAGGGCACCTTAGGCTCTTGAATAATCCACCTCCTCAGCCACCTTATGGCCCAAGCTATGATGCCAATAAGCAATGTGCATACCACCAATACCCTGGACATGAGACAGACCGTTGCATGCATCTTCATCATGACATCCAGGATCTCATTGATAGTCAAGCCATAAAACCTCCTAAGCCTAATGTACAAACCAATCCACTTTCCGCTCACAACAACGAACCACTGTTTCAAAATATCAATCTCATAAGCCTATCCAATAGCCCCACATATAATCCTACCCTACACATCAACCAAGCCAAACCATCCCTGATCTTCTCTAAGAATGATGAATGCTTTGCAACGGGAGGAGAACCCTACATCTATGCCATTGATGATGGGGATTGGTGGTTGGACATGCGTCAAGCCCTGCCAAGTGATTGGAAAGTTGGAAGAATTGAGCCTGCTGATCCTTGGGGCACCCATGAAGAAGAAGTGGGTCACCTCACCCGAAGCGGAAGGGTATATAAACCTCCTAAACTAAGTGGGGAAAGTTCAACCTCAACATGAGTAATGGAAGAAGAAGAAGGAGAAGAAAGCCAAAGGACCGAACTTGAAGAAGACAGGGTGTTAAGACAACTAAAGAAAATCCAAGCTGATATCTCTATTTGGGGATTGCTCATGTCCTCCTACGAGCATCGTAATTCTTTCTTCAAAACCTTGGGGAAAGCCAAAGTTCCCATCGACATCACCCCCAAAGAACTGGTGGGCTTCATAATGGCATCAAAGGCTCCAAAACCAACGATAGCTTTCACTGACAAGGATCTACCTCCTGAAGGGCCTGCACACAACAAACCTCTCTACATTTCACTTAAATGTCTCACTAAATGGATCCCACTGGTCTTGGTGGATAATGGGTCTGCTTTAAACGTATGTCCTCAAAGGACCCTCGACAAGCTAGGGGTAAACGCCACCGACGTACGCCCTTCAAGCCAGGGAGTAAGGGGGTATGACAATTCAAAGAGAAGAGTGGTTGGGTGTGTCACACTGCCAGTAGAAGTGGAGAAGATCAAAAGGGACGTGGAGTTCCATGTGATGGATATACCGGCCACCTTCAATCTTTTATTAGGAAGGCCTTGGCTACATGACGCTGGGGCAGTACCTTCCACTTTGCATCAAAAAGTCAAATTCGCGGTAGATGGAAAGGTCATAACCATTCTGGGGGATTCATCAATCCGAGCTCATTCTAATACGCCTGTCCAAGAGGTAGAAACCGAGGAAACCTTCCTTACTGGATTCAGTCTTGAGGAAGCAACTGCTGTGCAAGCCTTAATGGCTGAGAGAAACTTCTACGTAAGCACCCTCGCCATATGGATGATGAAGAAGCAAAAATACCTCCCTGGGTTGGGTTTAGGCAAAAGATCACAAGGCATCCCGCAAATGATTGATCCTCTGCATAATCAATATGCCTTTGGTCTTGGCTACACCCCGACAGAAGACGAGGTAAAAAGGAAGAGAAGCATGGAAAAGACTAAGGCAAGAGGAAGCAGGGTCAAAGAAGAGAAACTTGTGATCCCAAAAACACTCAATGGCTGGTTTGTAAGAGAAGGAGAAGACTTTCCATTCTGTGGCTTCGCAGAAACATGGGAAGATGAAGTTACCAAGCAAAGGTACCCTGGAATGCAAATCTTCTTTGATCAGGAATGGACTGACAGTGATTTAGAAGAAGAACCAACCAATTCATCTCCTACTCCCGAAGACTGGATTGAGGTGCTAGCTGAATTTGACCTAAAGATTCTGTTTGGCAAAGAGGGTGAAGGAGAGTATAAAACTGCAAAAGGAAAAGGAGCCACTCCCGAGATACTGCAGTAAATCGCATGATAAAAACATTGCTTTCATTTCCTAAAGACAAGTTAGGACATGTTTTGGGCCCCTGTTTGGGCATTATCTACAATTAAATGAATCCCCATTTTATCACTTCTATGCTTGATAAATGATTCCATCTTTAAAATGTGATTGCTATACACTACAATCTCTCTGCCAAAGATAAAAGGATTTTAAGAATTTAATTATTTATGTTACCGACCAAAAGGAAAGAAGGGACGAACCCTGATTACTTGAAACTAGATTTTTATCAAAACTCAGGAAAAAGACGCTATCTCCGTGAGAACACTTAGGGTTAGCTTGCCCATTGTAAAAGTACAAACGCAACAGGAGATTTATAAAAACATCTCGGGAGATTCATGAGAACACTAAAACCCTCTTGAGAGAAAAATGCTCGTTGGGCAATCTATACACCCAAGCAAAAGTAAGAGCAAAGCCTGCTAGGACGAGAAAAAGCGAAAAACGCAGCCTAGGCAAAAGTCAAGGCATTTGAAGGAAAGCTCGCTAGGGACTCAACCTCTATCAGGTAACCTAGGCAAAACTTAGAGCACGAGAGAAAGAAAAACCAAGAGTGAAAACCCAACCCCCAAAGGTGGTAATCTTGGAACTACATAAAAGGCCTGATTCCCTGATTGGGATACGTAGGCAATCTCGCATCGAGATGCGGCCCAAACATTCGAAGAGAAGAAAGACAATACCAAAAGGTTTGTACTCAATGATAGGCATAGCTAACCCTGCGTATTGAGCTCGCGAAAGATGAGTTAGTCATTTTCCAGGGAATTGGCAAAAACAAAGACACCTAAGAATCATCGTTCGTCCTCTCTGACTCAAAAGTCGTCGACATAAGGGACAAAACATTCTAACAATCCCAAAATATGGCAAAGAGGTTGTAGGAACGGCAAAAGCAAATAAAGAGCCTGAATCAGATTCAAGTGTAAGAAGGGAAAAACGCCACTTGGCTAAAAGCAAAAACCCAACTTCTTTAGGAAATAGAAGTAGCGGCCGAAGAATGGAATCCTCGGCCGAGTGATCCATTCCTCGGCCCATGTTTAAATCCAAACATTCACAAAACTTTGAAAAAAACATTGCATAGAAGTATCTAATTTCCAATACATGCTGAGGATGCTTCAAAAAAAAAAAAAACAAAATACAAATATCAAATTATCTGTTTTTAGAGCTAACAAATACAGGTACAAGAAAGGAAAAGCTAGCTACTGCCCACAACCCCTTTTGGGCGCAGGACGAAAACGCTCAGGAACTGGGACACTGATCCTCTGCCCCTCACCAGCCTCAGCATCTCTATCACCAGCTCCGGTACTCCCACCCTCGCTAACTCTAGCACTCTGGGTAACCGACACTGTCGGTACTCGCTCTGCTTCAAGCTGCAGAGACACATGATATAGGCATTCAGTTTCACATGAAACGTAGGATGGAAAAAGAAGAGATCAAAGGATGTATACCGCAGCTATTCGGCCACGCTGTCGTCGAGCCAAAGCCTCTGCACTCTGGAAAGCACGCAACCATTCCTGAACCACCTCAGCGGGCACCTGCAGAGGAAGCAATCGCATATACAATCAAGTAAGCAAGGAACGCTGAAGGAAACCAAAGCAGAATCTACAATATTACCTGCTGAATTCCGGCAGGAAGCACGTAGAACTGCGTAGCACACGGTGTCAGTGTCAAACGCTCATCTTCTCCATTTGCATTGTGGAAAGAAATGAAACTGGGGGCCCGTGGCCAAACAGGAGGAGCAGCAGCAACAGTAGCGGTAGGAAGGGTCAATGAGGCCGAACGAAAGGCTGAGTAATCTCCCGCTACGAGAAAACTCATGGCTGGCTGTCTCTCAAGAGCGAGTAGTAAACCCTCCCCGGTCAAAAGATGGGTCGATCTCATACCAACAGGAGGAGGGAGAGGAACAAGCTGCAACGCCTTGGAATGTGGAAAGTACTGGCTCGCTACCCTCTCTCCAAGATACCAGGCTCTCGAAAATGGCCCCTCCAGAAGGAAGTGCTGGCTGTCTAACGCCCGAGCTGAGGTCAACTCCAGAGGAGCATCATCAAGTAGCACGCCCAATGGGTCAAAACGCACCTATAACAAGGGAAATAGCATCAAAATGACAGAATGAGGAAATTGCACGAAAATCAGAGGATAAAGAGATGTCATACCTGATCCACCGTTAGGCGGTCTAAAACCCGCCTCCAAGCCAGCAAGTCCATGGCAGGTGACCGTGACTTCCGAACTCCCTTCAACCAACGGGCTACCCGTGGAACAAACCTAGGCTCTCTGTGCCCAGTCGGAGGAGGAAACTGCAACAAGTGCTCAAAAGCCCAGAGTTACAAGCGAAGACGAAAAACATGAATAAACAAATATAGAAGCAACAAGAGAATAATGCAGGAATCAAAATGTGTACCTCAAGAATACGATGGTGTCCGCCAAGCGACAAACTAACCCCCCGAGAACAAGCACTGAGGTGTCCGCACAACGTGGCTAAGGCGGGAGTTCCCCAATCAAACTCTGCTATGGTCTCTAAGTGCACCAAAGCAGCCAAGAACTGGACATGCACTGAATTCTTCTTGTTGCAAAACAAAGTTTGCCCAAGGAGATAAAGCAAGAAAGCTCGTACCAGCTGAGAAAGGGGAATCTCCGTCAAGATATCAGCTTGATCAAACTCTTCCCGAAGCCAGGTATATGTGATATGACCACTCTCTGACACAATGGGAACCTTCCCCAGAAGATATCCAAGGGCACCCTTTCGCTCATGGATCCGCGGGTCAATTGGAAGAGGATCGCCGCCAACTCTCAGGCCTGTAAGCAAAGCGAAGTCACCTGGAGTAATCGTCATCTCCCCAGCCTCCGGAAGGTGGAAAGTATTGGTGGTATCCCACCACCGCTCCACCAAAGATGTGGTCAATCCCAACTCCGCCTTCGGAAGATGGAAACCAAGTATCAAGGGCTCGAAGCCAGCCAAAGCAACCGCATCCTTGGCCTCTTGAGGAAGCCTCTCATACCACTCAAACACCTGGGGGCAGCTTCCCCACACGCGCAGCCTCTCATTTGCCTGACAAAATACAAAGAAGGAATCAAATACACAAGATATCGCCTATACAGGGGCCAACTTCTAGAACTCAAACTCCCTATCAAAATATCAAATTATCACTCTGCAAAATCTTATATACAAAAATCATTTGACAGGATAAAATTCTACCTTCCTATTGGTGAAACCAAAGTGCTGCTCTGGCTCCCTGTGCAAGACCTCAGGTGGGATGTCACTGAGGGGAGGACGGTATCGCAAAGAACCACCACACCCGACCAGGTGAACCTGAGGAGCGTAAGTGGCAACGTCAAACGGTGGAAGAATATCACCACCTGCTGCCTCGGGTTCGACCTCAGGAGGAATGGGTTGCGAGGAACTTCCCCCAACACTGGCTCTGCGCCGACTCGAACGAAGAACACGGGAACTTGAAACCCCGCCAAGAATCGCGGCCTCAACGGCCGGAGCTTTGCCCGTATCTCTAGGCGCAGCAGAAGCGCCAGAAGATGGAGGAGGGGGCGAAGATGATGCCATGGCAGGAGGTGGCAACCGTGGTGGTCGGAGAACCGACAGGTAGGAGGCGACGGTGGTCGATGAGGAGAGAGAGGAGGAAGCAGCGACGATCGCTCGAAAAGGAGAGAAAAATGAGGAATGGAGGGAGAAAGGATGGAATGACCCGTGAGATCGATTAAGTTTAACTCAAATCGATTTTCTGACTTTTGGCTATCTCACGGCCGAGACATCGATTCCTCGGCCAAGACATCAATCCTTCGGCCGAGAAATCGATCTCCTGGCCCCTCAATCAATTTCCCTCAGCCATATCAAGTCTTGCTCTGTGCACTGACTCAAGCCACTACAGACTTCTAAGTTCTCAACCAACCAAGTAGCCTTGGGGGCATCCCCGAGCCAATGCAACATGATCAAAACCAGCCTTGGGGGCATATCCAAGCATGAGGAAAATCTCTCTCCACAAACTGCTGGCCGAAGCTCCTACTACGGCAAAACAAGACACTTAGCAGCCCTGAGCTCAAAACTTCAGCAGCTCCATGCTCAATAAACCTTGTGCACAGGTCGCTTAAGTCACCCAGGCTCTATGCCCATATCAATTCACTCAGCGGCTCCAAGCCCACTATCTCAATTGGCCCAGCAGCCATATAAACATTTTAGTGGCCCCATGCCTGCATGCATCGTCTCAAACTGGCTCAAAGCCATAGCAGCCTTCTCAGCGGCTCTACGCCCATATTCACTATCGAACACCATGACTCCGGGTCCACCACCTCCACAGGCTCAAAGCCATTTTTTCAGCAGCTCTACGCTTGTATTCACTCATCTGGCGGCTCTAAAGCCCAATCACTATCAGCAGCTCTACGCTTGCCATCCTCAGCAGTCACACAAGCCATCAAACTCACATAGCGGTCCCGTGCCCATCATCTCTACACAACTCAGCGGCTCTAAGCCCACCATTTTAATTGGCTCTAAGCCGTAACAACCATCATCACACATATACACTCTGCATATCTCTCATGAAACAAGTCAACCCTGCAATCAACCGGCTCTACGCCTCGGTTTTATTGATCGGTCCAGTGCCTCGATCCTTTGGTTCCACGCCAACACTTATGATGGAAAAGCTCCGTGCACAGACCATCAGAATGCAACCAGCTCTACGCTTCGGTTCAAATCACGTCAAGCTCTAAGTTCCGACAACTCAGGCCCTCGCCTCAAGACTGCATGCAGGTTCCACGCCTCAATCTAATCACCTCAGGCTCCATGCCTCAGTTCCTTCACCTCAAGCCCTTGCCTTATACCAGCTCCGCGCTTCGGTTCATCACGTCAAGCTCAAAGCTCTGACACCACAGGCTCTCACCTTATGATCAATACCAGCTCCGCGCTTCGGTTCCATCAAGCTCTAAGCTCACCTCAGGCCTCTGCCTCAAGACCACAACAGGCTCCATGTCTCAATTCCATCACTCTCAGGCTCTCGTCTTATACCAGCTCCGCGCTTCGGTCTCATCAAATTCCATCACCTCAGGCTCTCGCCTTATACCAGCTCCGCGCTTCGGTTCAGCACGACAAGCTCAAAGCTCTGACACCTCAGGCTCTCGCCTCATGACTACAACCGGCTCCGTGCCACGGTTCCCTCATCACCAAAGCTCCATGCTCCAGTTACTGGCCCTGCGCCCCCCATATCTCAAAAACAACCGGCGTCCAACTCATCCCCAGCAGATGGTTTGGATTCCACCCCATTACATCAATTCCTTCCAGCTCATTCGCAAGGATAGGCTACTCTACCGAGCTCCTTTCAGTCAAAGTAAGGATGATCAAGAAAAGCAAACGCACCTGCAGTGTACTGATCTACCCCAAAATACTAAGGAAGCTCTCCGCAAAAACTCCCCAGGTAGCCCCGCGCTCCTTCAACTACCCTTTGCCAAAACCCTGGCTCAGTCTAGGTACGTCACACTACGGCTTTTTAAGCCCTAAGGTACGTCTTCTGTCCCTAACCCTCCAAACTTTTATTTTTCTTTATTGCCCGAACTACGATTGGTCTGAATTTTCCTTGTGGAATACGTAGGCAGCCTCCCGGCCCGACCAGAACAAAACCTTTTTCGAAAACCCCTTGGAATAGTGGTTGGACCAAATTGAGTTGCTTTTTACAGCTTTGACTCTTACTTAAACATGTCTCGCGATCCGCCTGAGTTCAGTCAAAGAGGGGCATCTGTAGACACCCCAGTTTGGCCTAACGATTATTTCAAGTCCCACCTTGGGACCATCCCGATGATGAAACGGATACAGTGATTGCTGATTGCTTCCTTGAGAACCTTAGGACTTTCGGTATGAACTTTGAGCCACTTAGAGGACCCAATTCAAAGCCATACAGCCTTTCAGACAGAAATACAGAAGCCTAGGAGAATCCATCTGTTGGCTGTGACATCGATCCCACGGCCCTAACATCATTTCCTCACCCGAGCAACCTGTTGCTAGCAAAATCTCCCTGAGAGATCAATCCCTCGGCCGCAAGATCTATCCTTCGGCCGAGACATCCATTCATCGGCCGTGATATCCTTTACTCGGCCGCCAGATCGACCTTTTCCCAGACTCTGGAACGTGTTCTGTCAGACGTTTGATCCAATTACACTACCTTTCCGATGCGTTCGGGCTACGCTCAGAGATTACGACGTAGAGTTAGAGATGCATTGCAATTGCAATTGCCATCTCGTGATTTGATTGGCCGGAGTGAGTCACCAATTGCCTATATAATATCCTGTCTACGTGCATTTCTTTCCTGTGCATACATACCAATCTACTCATCATTACATTCATGCAGGCTAGAGAATAGGATTCCCTAGAGTGCGTCATTCCCGTCATTTTTGTAAGGTTTCTAACACCCGATGAAGAGTCGTGCCCTTCCCAAGGATGCACAATCTTTAAAATCGTTAAATCTTTTGAAAAGCTGATAATCAGGGAAAATCAAATTCTGCCAAAACCGTTGTTCTTTATAAACAAAGACGCGACATTTCATGGACAATTTTGTTTCAACCCAAAAGTGACACATTGTTCTTGCTTGCCCAAAATTGAAATGCCGAGTCTTTGGCATTTTTTTTTAAGGTGACAAGACCTAAAAACGTGGCTCAATTTGGCGTTCACTGAAACTTTGGTTAAATCAAAGAATATTTCAATAAAGACAGCTCTGAAGACTGTTGCAACCTTAAAATCATGAAACCTATTTTTTTTCCATCTAGTTGTTCTAGGACACCGTAAATCTATGGAGTTTGGGATACCTCCGGTATTTGCCGTGCCCGAACGGCTCCTTTGGTCCAGAACTAACCTTTAGCGCGTGCGTATCTAGATTCCAGTAATCATATTGCTCTGTCTCTGATGGTCAAGGTAAGGAGATTGGCTCTGGTTCCCCTGATCGGCGGAATTTAACCTGTCTGACAGCACCTACCCGGATTATCAAAAATCTTCTGTACAAATGCCTAAAGTGAGATTTGGGTCACGGTAGGTCTTAGGACTAGCTTCTAGGAGGCATGTAGATGGTAGGGCGATCATCCAAGATCAGTTTTTGAGTTGCTCCTTTTTGCTTTGCTAGTAGTTCTAAAACATTGGTCGTCGGCAAGAAGAGGTTGTACCCAATTGGTTTCATCCACTCCGAAGGCTGGTTCGCGCAGACACCGTGGAAGAAACTCAGTTGTTTGAGGTTGAGGTGTTACAAGAAGGACAATCATTAGAACCACCAGCAGCAATACCGCCCGAAAATCCTTTACCAATGGCTGACCAAGGAAATGGGGTGGAAGAACTCAGGCAGAGCATGGCGACTTTGGACACTCAGCTCAAGCAATCCATTGCCAATGTCGACGCACAGCTCAAAGCTTCTGTTACTTCCATGCAAAAAGACATGCTTATGATAATAGATAGCATGCAAGAGATCAGTGATAAGTTATACACTAGGCCTCCCCCACAGTCTGAACAACCCAAAGAAGAAACACCAGCAACAGATCCTAACCTGGCCGCCCTCGTTGCCAAAATCAGTAAGCTGGAGGAGTCAATCCAAGAAACTAAACGGCTTGAGAAATGAGAGATAGACATGAGCAAGTTGTGCTTATTCCCAAATGCCAAACTACCAGAAAAGTTCAAAGGCGTGGACTTTTGCAAAATTCGATGGCACCGGCGATCCAAATGCACACCTCCAAGGGTATGTTGGTTCTCTCACTATGCAAGGGATTGAAAAGGAGGCTATGGCACAGTTGTTTCATGAATCCCTATCCGGTCCAGCGTTGCAATGGTTTCTTACCCTTGAACTGTCCAAGAAAAGGACTTGGAAAGACATTGGGACAGCCTTCATAGCCCAATATGATTTCAATGTGGACCTAAAAATGACCACCAGGGAGTTAGAAAGTACCGAGATGGGTGACAAGGAAAGCTTCGCTGATTATGTGAAACGTTGGAGAGCCAAAGCCGCCCAGATGCAGAATAAGCTAGATCTGAAGGAACAAATCCGGATCATAACCAAGAACTTGCCAAGTACCTTTGCACCATACATGGTTCTTTCTCAAGCGTCTTCGAACTATGAGACCTTCTATGACTCTGGGTTGGCTGTGGAGGAAGCCCTAAGGGATGGCAGCTTGGAGAAAAAGGAAACTGGTTGAAAGTCCAAAAGGGCGTACTCCGGCAACTGCAATGTCCTCTTCGGAAATGCCAACCAAGTTAGGACCTTTTCTGCTAAACCGGCAGATGTAAACCAAATCTCTGAAAAACCAAAATCCCAGAATTGAATCTTCACCCAATTTAGCACCCCCAGATCCGCTCTTTTCAAAAAACTCCTTGAGTTCGGGGTATTGAAAGCACTTCCACCACTGCAAACTATCCCACCAAATCTTAACCAAAATGTCTACTGTGAGTTTCACCAAATGCCTGGCCATGCCACAGACAACTGCATCTGCCTTCGTCATGTGATTCAAAACCTCATTGACAACAAGGTCTTGAAGCTCCTCCTCAAGATAAGCCAAATACCATCTCGAACCCTTTACCACCACACAATACTCCCTTCCGTATAAACCAAATCACCCTAACCGATGATTCTATTATCCAAAATTTTGACCCAACACTCTTTATCACTCCAGACACCAAGCCAAAACCCGTTGTCAAAATCCCAAAAGAAACTGCCCTTTGCTTCATCCGAGAATGGGAAGATACATGGGGAAACCTGATTGCTGATTGGGAGGAATTTGAAGCCGCTAACTTTCAGAGAGCTGTTGAACCACCATTTGAACCAGGATGGGTGGTTGATTGGCAAAATATTCATGCTGGCCCTCTCGATGGACTCTCCCTATACATGATGTTTGAAAACCAGAACGAGAATTATGAAATCCCTCAAATGGCTCCTGAATGGGAATGGGATCCGATCCCAAACGCATACCAGCTTCTAGCTAGGAATGATCCTCTGGACATGTTTTCCTTACCCATGATGTTTGCTGAAGAGTATCAACCTGGAACAGTGGTCTATGATTGGCCAGAACTTGCTCCACTCTGCCCTGATTTCTCCCATTTCAATGACTTTATCATCGATAATCTATACAACAACGTGAACCTCAATCCGTGGTACTTGGATCCAGAACCTGAAGAGGAGGTAATAAGTAATGAGTTTAACCCGATGGACTGCAATGTGGTTGAAGCGAAATTAGAACCATCAGTTACCTTTCCTAAGGATGCCAATGTCGCCATGATGAACTTGTGAGAAGACGAGCCAGGGGCCAGGCCAAATCCGTGGGCAAATTCTGAAATTGTCAACGTGAGAGTGAGGAATGAGGAATGGACTGTGAACAGGGCAGTAATGGAGGATGAACAATGGAAGCCTAAGGACCTTTGGAAAGACTTGGTTGTTGCTGATTTGGCTGCAAACCTCCAGGATACCACCATTCGATGCAAACGCAAAGCTCTTATTGACTTATGGAGTGAAGAACAGAAATTCCACCAGATCGACCATTTGACAAGGAGAGGCCATGTCTACCAACCCCCTAACCTCCAAACTAGAGAATCCTCCAACTTTGCAACTCCACTAGCTAAAAAGCCTTCCAACATCTTTACTACCCCGACCAAAAACACTTTCCAACCCTTTGCTCCACCAGCCAAAGAGCCATCTTGTCCTGAGAAAAACCCCAAAAGAATGATAAAGCAACAGCTTGAACAAACCCAGGCCAAAATATCTGTCTGGGATGTGCTAGTCTATTCCACCCGCCACCGCGAAGGACTGATCCAAAGCTCTCTCCCACCTGAAAGTTTCCTCTGACATAACTCTCGATGAGCTCGTAGCTCTCATCAAAACAATCGCTATCAAACATGCCATCACCTTCACCGACCGAGACTTGCCTGCCGAAGGAACTAATCAAAACAGGCCACTGCATGTCACTCTGAAATGCCAAGGCAAATGGGTTCCAGTAATCCTAGTTTGGTTTTTGGTGAAGAAACCTATGTGCTAAAGCATGCAACCTAAGGTAATATCTACAATCAACATAGCTCGACAAACATTTTAAGCTTTCTAATCTTAGAATTATTTAAGTGATCAGTGTATTAGAAGTGATCTTTATTACGCCATTAAATCGCCCGATTTGCACAATTAATATAAGAACCCCACTACGGGTACCAACCTATAAGGTACTGATGGGGTACCGATGGTGCGTGGGGCACACACATATAATCTGAATCGTTAAACAATTTTAAAATAATATTTGAATATCCCTGACAAAAATCAACTCAATTGAATATGTATAAATTATTGGGATCCTAAATTCTAAATCAAAACATAGAAATTAATTAGATCAACCACTTACACATATCCAATTGAACTGATTTTTTTGCAAGGCTACTCTAAAAGTTATTTTAAAATTAATGAACGGTTCGGATTATCCGTGTGGTAAGTAGGATAAAATCTGGTATGGCCAGCTGTGCCATAGGCACGGACCTGGGGAGTAGGTATCAGCCTTGCCCAAGCTCCCCAGGAGAACAACACCTACAGCAAGTAAAGAGGGCCCCAGCTACGCCTGAAAGGCAGAGCTGGAGCCGAATCTAAGGACCAACTACGACACAAAGCTAGTCCAAGTAGGACCAGCTATGACACGAAGCTGACCCAAGCCCACCAAGTATATCATACGACTAAAACCCAACTCCTACGGGATAAGGGTGAAGAACCAGTAAGATAAGCACATTATGCTTATCCTAATCACCAATAAACATCGGATAAGGATTCCAGGCTAAAGCAGGGTGCTCGTGGAGTTCCAGCTAAGGCAGGACTCTACTCACCCCGCTAAAGCGATCCAGATATCCCCGGAATGCAGTCCTACTAGGACTCAACCTCCCATCAAATGCCTATAAAAGCGACGGTAGAACTCCAATAAAGGTACGCTCACAGATAACCGAGAATCTGAATTCTCCTACCGAATAGCAAGTTCAATACTGACTTAGGCATCGGAGGGTGGTTGGCAAGCCGCCACACCGGTGACTTTTACTTCAGCTTTGTTTTGCAGGATCAGGTCTGTGCCGGATTCAAAACTGCTTCATCAGCTGGCGCCGTCTGTGGGAACGACTTTTTCCTTACGGTGAACAGTTTTGTATGGTAAAGACTCGATTAAACAAGACGACGATGGCTTCAGACCCCCCACAACAGGGTGTCGACGCCGCCGCTGCAGCCAAAGCCGCCAAGGCAGCCGAAACGGCCAAGGCCGCAAAAGCCGCCCTAGCCGCCGACAAAGCCGCCAAGGCGGCAGAAGCAGCCAAAGCCGCCGCAGCACTTAGAAGTGGGGATGATCAAATGACCCCCGAGGCATTTGCCCAAATGCAGGAGCAGATAAGGACGTTAACCCAAGGGTTGCAAACCGCGATGCAGGAAAACGCGGACTTGCGAAAGCAAATCTCCGAACCAAGCATTTTAAATTCACGACACAATCGACAAGGCGAAGAGGATGACGAAGAAAAAGACGAATCCAGTGAAAAGGAAAGCCAGAACCGAAGGAAAGGTGGAAAGCCACCCATGGAAAGGACTTCCCATGACCTAGAGGCTTTGAACAAAATGCAAGATCAGATCGAAGGGTTAATGAAACATGTTAAAGCACAAATTCCCGCCACGGTGGAAGAGTTGGTGAAAAACACAGATTCACCCTTCACATCTGACGTCATGGGGCTGCCACTTCCCAGGAAATTTAAGATGCCCCATCTGGAAACATTCAATGGTTCCACGGACCCATTGGATCATCTAGAGACATATAAATCCTTAATGCATTTACAAGCAGTGCCAGACGAGGTGATGTGTCGGGCATTCCCTGTCACCCTTAAGGGAAGTGCTCGAGCATGGTTTAATAAACTCCCACCAGGAAGTATCAGTAGTTTCAAAGAGCTTAGCACAAGCTTCGTAAGCTACTTCATAGCTGGTCAACGCTACGGCAAACCAGCTACACATCTACTGACGGTGAAGCAAAGAAGATGGGAATCCTTGAGAGAATACACCACCAGGTTCAACAAGGAGGTAGTCCAGATTGAAGAAGCTGATGATAGCGTGAGCATAACAGCGTACATCGCTGGACTGTATTCAGGACAGTTTCTATACCTCTAATCACAAGAGCCACCCAAAACTTTGGCAGAGCTTATGCTCAGAGCACAGAAACACATGAATGCAGAGGAGGCTGTTTATGCAAGACGCACACGTGATAGCTTTGATTCCCAAACAGGGCCGTCACACATCGGTGAATTTCCTCCTCCCGACAGAAAGAGGAGGGAACCCACTCGCAAAACCGGAGGGGAACCAAAGAGCAAGAAAGTAGATTCAAGATCTTCCCCGAAACGAGGAGGAGGACCACCTCAAGGCCGGTACAAGCAGTTCACACCGCTCATAGCTACGGCAGAGCAGATCCTTAGCAATTTGCAGGACGACCCAGACCTCAAATGGCCTGGGAAGTTGAGGACTGATCCCAACAGAAGAGCTAAGGACAAATACTGCAGATTCCACAAAGACCACGGTCACAATACCGACGATTGTATCGATTTAAAGCAGCAAATCGAAGACCTGATTCAGAGAGGGAGGCTCCAACGTTTTGTAACGAAAAAGCACCAAAAATCACCCAGACGGGAAGATGCCAACAAAGAAGGCAGGAATGCTGCAGCATCCCGATCAGGTCACATTGGAGAGATCAAGGTCATCCATGGAGGATTTGCAGGAGGTGGCGAATCTAGCAACGCTAGAAAAGTGCACCTCAGGAAACTAAGAACGGAGGAATACTTGGAGGTCAACACAGTTGGCCGTCCAAGTAAGTTCCAGAAAAAGGAGGAGATACCCATCATTTTTTCAGAAGAAGACATCAAGGGCGTCCAGTTTCCTCACGATGACCCACTGGTTATCACCATTGTCATAGCAAATTACCTTACACGTAGGGTACTTATTGACAGTGGGAGCTCAGCTGACATCCTCTACCTCCACGCGTACGACCAATTGAAAGTAGGACGAGAAAGGCTAAGGCCCATGACATCTCCACTAGTCGGATTTGCAGGCACGCCCGTTTATCCAGCTGGACAAATAGCCCTACCTATCACTATGGGAGAAGAAGGAAGTCAAATCACACGCATGGTGGATTTTATAGTGGTTGATTGTCCTTCAGCGTACAACGCGATATTGGGGAGAACAACTTTGAATAAAATTGGAGCGATAATCTCCACACATCATTTGATGATGAAATTCCCAACACCAGAAGGAGTGGTTAGCATCAGAAGAGATCAGAAGGCAGCACGGGAATGTTATGTCACCTCACTGAAGGGGGCAAACATTACCATGAACGTAAAAAATCTGGATATTCGAGATGAGGAAAAGCTCCAACACGGAGAACCGGTGGAGGAACTAGTGGAGGAGCTCATGGAGCCAGGGAGACCGGGGAAAACGGTTAGGATCGGAACAGGTTTAAGCCCGGTAGCAAGAACGGAGCTTTTACAATTCTTGAGGGAAAACAGAGACGTCTTTGCATGGTCCCACGAAGACATACCTGGGATTGACCCAAGGGTCATATCTCACAAGCTCAACGTGGATCCCACCATTCGACCTGTCAAGCAGAAGAAGAGAATTTTCACTCCAGACCGAAACGAAGCTGTGGCCAAAGAAGTTGAGAAGCTCGTACAAGCAAAATCCATCCGCGAAGTCCTCTACCCAGACTGGCTAGCCAACGTAGTTATGGTGAAAAAGGCCAATGGAAAAGCTAGCTGGCAAAAAGCAGAAAGGCCTACCATGGCCATCTCAACCAACATAAGCTCCCCCACAGCTTGGAGAGACATCTCCGCCAGTGAATCCTTGTCAGCAGCACAGAGCAACCCAGAAGCATGCTCCAAGGCCTCTTGGAAATTTGCCAGAGTAGAAGGACCAGCAACAGTCTTCATCTTCTTGGAAGCAGGGGTACTCTCTACGGCCGTACCTTTTGCCTTCCTCTTTGAAACTTCACCACCATCCACCTCAAGCAGTTCAACCACTAAGTCAAGAGAGGGGTCTCTCGAGAAGTCAGCATCCAAGAAACTCTCAACATTCAGCTCCTTCTGGAGACGAGAGCTCTTCCTTTTTGGAGCTCCACCTCCAGGCGACTGCTTTACCCTCTCAGACTTCAGTTGAGCCAGCAAATTCTTGTCCATTTTTGGCGCCATCCCTGTATCCTCTCCTTCTTCCTCTGAAAAGGAATCAAGGGAGAATAAATAAGAAAAGTCAGCAGGCAGCCTAAAATGCCTAAACAAAAACTGGGAATACCTCTCAAAAGAGCTAAAGCCTCACTAGATGTTTCAGGACCCAGCAAATAGGTGGCCAAAGATTCTGGAGTGACAAGCAAATCCCAGCTATGAATTTCGTAGCTTCGAGCTAAATTCAATTCTGCTTCAATAGCTGGGGTCGAGGGATACGAGGCACGAGCTGCATAAAAACATAAAACAGAGATCTTTAAAAACAAGGAAGTGCTAGAAGCAAGTTCCAAAGAAAGACAAAAAGAAGCCACAGCTTACAACTGGCAATGGGCTCCCCCCATCTAGAGGGAGCATGCTGCGTATAAAACCCAATTTCCCAGTCCAAAACTTCCCATCCATCTCCACCAACAAAGAAAAACTTATCCTTCCAGTTTCTATGGACGTGAGGAAGATCAGTGATCAACTCTCCTCCGCCAGGTCTCTTAGCAAAGTAATACCATCCTACGCCCACAGGTGCCTCCTTTACTTGGAACTGGTTTAGAAAGGGCCCCTTCGTCAGAGGCGTAAGACCATCCGACATGGCTCCCCAAAGAGCAGCACAGCCAATCAGTAAACGCCAAGAGTTGGGAACGATTTGGCCAGGAGCCAAACCCAGAAAACTCAATACTTCCCTAACCACGGTAGGGAAGGGCAGTCGAAGCCCCCCTTCTAAAGCCCTGACGTAAACACACGTCTCGTTCTCAACAACAGAACAGGCTCGCTCAGACCCCAAAGGCTTTCTGAGGGTTACGGAAGACGGAATTGAAAATCTAACCCTAGCCACGGCTAATTCTTCACTCGTAATCGTCGAAGGAATCAAAGAAGCTGTAAAACGTGGAACCCTAGTGGGACCTATCAACGACGACGAAGGTGAAGAGGGCTTAACACTACCAGAACGACTTGCATGCAAAGATGCCTTACCCACATTGCTACGATGCAATGGGACCTCCTCATCAACCGACGACTCTTCCCCTTGAAGAATCGAGGAGAAATCAAGAGCGTCCCCCGACATTGGTTCTATAACAGATGACCGAGGGTGTAAAGAAGTCGAAAAACTAAAGAGATCACGGAAGACCCTGTCTTGAAGAACGACAAAGTATGGGGCAAAATCCTCTATGATAGCAGGACTAGGGTTAAAGGAGGTAAAATACGCTAGTCTAGCACGAACAAACCTCCCAAGAACAGCCCACTCTGGGCTCGGATTTTCTGTACCTAAAAAAGGGAAATCTAACATGAAAAAAAGACAAGAACTGCAAGGGAGAAGGAACGTGCCTACGGGAGACGGGCTCTAGAGAAGACGACGAAGGAAGAACGAAGAAGAAGGGTTTTCGAGCACAAAAATCGCCTGAAATGATCCAAACACCGAAATCTTGATCAAAGCTTTTCTAACCAGCTTAAGCGTCGCAGCACAAATCCCGATAAACGCTCCTAAATCCTCGTCGTCCACCTCTAAGCCCCAGGATAGCAAAGATATCGACACCTGTCCCACGATCCAACATTGCATTTTAAAACCTCAAGAGGAGACGAAAAGCGGTAACCGCCATTCAGGTCCGACTTATGTTTCTAACCTCCAGCTAAGGGTTGAAGCTTAGAAACAGGGGAGTACCTGGTAAGTAGGATAAAATCTGATATGGCCAGCTGTGCCACAGGCACAGACCTGGGGAGTAGGTATCAGCCTTGCCCAAGCTCCCCAGGAGAACAACACCTACAGCAAGTAAAGAGGGCCCCAGCTACGCCTGAAAGGCAGAGCTGGAGCCGAATCTAAGGACCAACTACGACACAAAGCTAGTCCAAGTAGGACCAGCTATGACACGAAGCTGACCCAAGCCCACCGAGTATATCATACGACTAAAACCCAACTCCTACGGGATAAGGGTGAAGAACCAGTAAGATAAGTACATTATGCTTATCCTAATCACCAATAAACATCGGATAAGGATTCCAGGCTAAAGCAGGGTGCTCGTGGAGTTCCAGCTAAGGCAGGACTCTACTCACCCCGCTAAAGCGATCCAGATATCCCCGGAATGCAGTCCTACTAGGACTCAACCTCCCATCAAATGCCTATAAAAGCGACGGTAGAACTCCAATAAAGGTACGCTCACAGATAACCGAGAATCTGAATTCTCCTACCAAATAGCAAGTTCAATACTGACTTAGGCATCGGAGGGTGGTTGGCAAGCCGCCACACCGGTGACTTTTACTTCAGCTTTGTTTTGCAGGATCAGGTCTGTGCCGGATTCAAAACTGCTTCATCACCGTGTGAAACCCAAAAGTGGGCCCCACTCACTGTCGTTAATAATCTCATTAATACCCTGAGATTGGTGTCATTCCTAATAACTTTATTGCCAATGGCACACCCTTAAACTTTTCTACCATTCTTCTACCAATTTCTTCTAGAGTTTGAATTTCTCTTGGTTCTCTATTTGCAAATGCTCTTTCACTAAACATGGTCCAACTATCTTTATCTGACAATTTATGCAAAGGATGGGTAAGAGATTGGGGCACCCCCATTGCTTTTACCACATCCTCAGTACGGGTCGTAACTATAATTTTGCCTCCGTTGGTGCCCTCTATACCTGTCAAAGAAATTCAATTCTTCCCATATTTGTGTATTCGTATTCCAAACATCATCTAACACGAGTAAGTAATTCTTTCCCTTCAGTTTTTCTCCAAGCTTTTCTACTATTGCTCCAATATTTGACATCTTGGATTCCCCCCACCATCTCATTCAATAACCTTTCAACCATGAAATCATTAAAGACACAAATCCACATTTTTTTCCCACCAAAATACTCCACAACCTTCTTATATTGGTAAACTGACTGCGCTAGTGTTGTTTTCCCAAGCCCAGCCATTCCTACAATAGCAATGACAGATAAATCATCTTAATTTAGAGCCAAGTAACATTTCTCTTACTACTACGACATCACCGTCCCTCCCCACACAACGTGATTTGTCTATGAAAGGTGTAGTTTGCTTATGCTCACTAGGCGAAACTAAAGCACTGATGAGTTGTTCTGCTGGTCTAAGACCCATATCATGTGCTTCTTTACATATGTTGTCCAACAACAAATTGATATTGTTCACCCTATTAACCGTCTCATCCATCTTGAGACGAAATACCGGTGGATTAGAGAGCAAGAAGAAGTTGCGTACCTTGTCCCTCTTCCGGTTTCCTACCTCCAACTTCTTTCGAAGAGCTTCATATGCAAGCTCACCCAGCACATTCTCCACATCGCAGGTTACCGACTTGAGACACTTTAGCCACTCTTTCAGGAATTCTGATTCTATTTGCACTTTGTCAGCATCACAGGTTGTCGAAGCTCGGACGTTCATCTTACGCTCGGTGAACAGCCAAGGAGCCGATTAACGTTCGGTGGGAGACTGGGATGACTTGTCACGTTTGACTTTTCTCATACAGACGAACTGAGACAACTGGCCCGTGGGCCTGAAGGTTATCCCTTTGAACCTTTTGAACCGTTGGATATTTTGGCCCACTACAATAGCCCCTCAACTCCTGCTTTATACAATCCGAGGAAAGGAGGAGTTGACAGTAGTGGCCGAACAACGCTTCTCTGTCAATAGACGCCCCCTTCGCTTCCTTCCATGCCAAACGCTGACTTTCTCCTAACATTAGCCGTTCACGATACCCGAAGCAGACAAGCTCTGAACCCGCATTTAATGCCTCTGTAACCGCTGATTTCAAATGTTACACGTGTCATTAATTCACTGGGTAAGGAAACGGCGTTGTACAACGCCCTCCACGTGTCGACCATCGCGCGGAGCATCAATCTCCCGCCTCAATCCAACGGCTGGGGGTTATGTGCCGTTTCGAATTCCCCCCTTGGTATAAAAGGGGATGAAGGAGAGAGAAAATCACTTTTTCTCTCCTTCTCTCAGACGTCTCAACTGCTTACAAAACGGTTCTCGCCTCAACATCGCAAGAAATCTGAAGATCACCACAACAAGTCACAGATTTCTGTCGATATTCTGGTATGTTTCGCTTTTCTTAATGCCTCTCTGCATTTTTCAGTCATTTTCATGCGTGTTTCGACCTGAAAAGTGGATTTTTCTCTCATTTCTATCCGTTTCCGTTTCTACACGCTGTAGAACAGGTTGAACATGTTCATGTGTTCTTCCGAGCCCACGAACGTCTTCAACCAACGTTCTTCCAAACACAAATCAATTCCGAAGAATAATAAATATCAACCTTCTGATCAAAAAAAAATTTCGAACGAAGAAAACATTCTCGCACTATCCGAAGAATAACCGTACTCGGAGTATCCACTCGACACGTAGTCGTTCGGGAGAGATCTATTCACTCGATTAACTTAGAACACCGAATTTAGGCACCCTAGGAGTAATGACCTTGCTGCTCGCTAATGGTCTTATCCCATGCACTTGTTTTAGGTATGGAGTCATCGCCAACTTCCTCGGGAGAGTCCTATCGCTCGGTGGATTCCGATGCACCTGACTTCGGTGAGATGGACCCCAGAATCGCCGAAGCAATTAGGACTGAGGCTCGGAAGTACCGTGTAGGATCCGGACTGCAATACGCCGGAGTCGAGGGAATCGACTTTCCCTCGAACGTGACGCCCCTTCGATCAATGGGCCCCGATATCGTCGAGATCGACGATGATGACTCTTCGGATAAAGCTGGAGAAGATCCAGAAGAGGAAGAAGAAGATAACGAGGAAGCAGCGGACGAGGATGAAGAAGAACAATCCGAGAGAAACACGCCTGCTGCTTCTTCTAGTCGGCCGGAGGAGGAAACAGCCACCCTTGGTGAGTCATCTTCGGCGGACCCGAAGAAGAAGGTCATAAGGAAAATCATTCCTCTGGACCCAGATCTGATCCCCGAACGAAAGGGGAAGGACCCATGCCCCTACTGGGATTGTTTCCAAGACCAAAGGGGGATTGAACTTTTTCGGTGGGCGTACAGCGTTCCGAACGACGTTGTACTCACGCCCGTAACCGGGCCTCGAATACTTTTTAGTGACGAGCATGTCACTGTTCCTTTGATGGCGATAACCGAAGGCGGGCTTCGGTTCCCAATGCACAAGATCTTGAGACAAATCCTCCACCGCTTTAGCCTTACGCCGTGCCAGCTTAGTGTAAATTCCTACCGCATAATCCACTTGATCATCAAGCTTGCCGAGGTAAAGATGTTCCCCCTCGAGTACCACCATGTTTTTGAGAATTACATGATGTCGAGAAACGTTCGGCGTTCTCGGTATTACTTGTGTTCTCGGAGGAACATGGACAAGATCATTCCCGAAGGTATGTATGACTCGGAGAAATGGGCCTCGGATTATGTAGAGGTTCGAGGCAACTTCCAATACCCGCCCGAGGAATATGGGCAATTCGAAGTCGCAACTCATAGGGGCGATCCTTGTAAGCATTTTGCAGTATCCTTTATATGCTTCACGTTCGGTTTTTGTCACAGTCTTTGTTTTCAACATGAATATGTCACGTCTAATTTTTCTCCATCTGTTTTTCTTCGGCAGATACGAGCAAGATCAACAAGGACCTCCTCAGAGTGGCCAGAGGTTGTGGTTTGGCCTCGGTATTGTTGACGATCCCAAGCTCGGAGAGAGACGCGCCCACCATCCTCGAGTACGATCCCACTTACGGCGGAAGGATCCGAGGGAAAGCGGGGGATAAAGAAACCAAAGAGAAGACGGTCAGGCTTCCCAAGGAGCTCCTTCCGAGCCAAGAGAAACCGCTCCGAGGGACAATACGCGTGCCAATCACCGAGCTTTTTCTCGAAGACGAAACGATGCCTCCCCGAGGAATGAAGGCCGTGCTGCAGAAGAGACTTGACGACCAGCTGAAACAGCTGGCCGAACAGAAGAAAGACGGCGCTCCCGGCGCTTCGAGCTCGGTTCCGAGTAAGAGCACCGGCCCCGTGCCCCAAGCAAAGAAGCGACCTTCCCCCTCCACTCACTCATCCGAGGATGCTCCCCCGGTTCCGAAGAGAACCAAGTCCCACGCCACCAAGCCGACTGGGGCCGGCCTTCCGAGGGTCGAGGAAAAGGATAAGGAAGCAGGGAAGAAGGCTGGCGAGGGCGAAACGAGGGCTTCTTCGGATGCTGATGTCCCATGGGCCCCGAGCTTCGTCATCCCAGGCAAGAAGCAGATCCCCAAATCTGACAGCCTCCAAGAGGATCCCTCCCTCGCCTTCACATTGCACTCGGGGCTTATGCTCCCGAAGGACATCGTTGCTCCTCAAACACTGAAGACGGCATTGAGTGACTACTATTTTCATGTTGGGAGGGTAAGTCCGAATTTCCATTACTTCTTTCCTTTGTACGTTTGTCGTTTCCGCATCTTGAATAACTTATATTTTCTTCATTTCCAGGCGACGCAATTGATCATGAGTGCCCAGCTGCACCTCTCCGAGCATGACAAGCAGACAAAACTGCTGAAACAGAAGGTGGAGTTCGGCCAGCTGACACTGGACGAGTATAAGAAGACCATGGAGCACTCGGAAGGTGTTCGCCGAGCCCAGGAGGTCCAGATAAAAACCCTCAATGAGCTGGTCAAGGGCCATCAAGATGCCGCCGAGCACATTAGGGCCGAGGGCAAAGCCGAGGGCCTTGAGGAAGGATGAGCCCTGGGGAGGAGGGAGATGGAGGAAGAGATGAAGAAGTCGCTCCAGGAGGAATTCGACAGGGGATACTACCAGGCTGAAGAGGATGCTGCGGATCAGGTCATGGCTATCCAGACCGAAATGAGGGAGAAGCAGCACCAGGTGAGCTTCAAGCTCGGGTTCAACATGGGTTTTGACGAAGCCGGTGTTGAAGCTGACGACGAACGCCGGAGCCTCATCGAAATTCCTCCCCTACCTGCCGAAGAAGATGTGGCCGAAGAGCCCATCGTTGATGAAGCTGTGACTACTCCGGCCGAGCACGAGAGTGCTGCAACACCAGCCCCAGACTCCACTAACGTTCCCCCAGTCACTCCTACTCCCGAAGGATAAAACTTGAATATTTTTGTTGTTTCTTTTCCATTTATGTTTTTAGTGAATTTCATTTGGGACGGTCGGCACCGAACAATTGGTTTTAGCCGAGCCGTATGTAATTAACACAGGTATAGGGTGGCCAAGAACGATTTACCATGGCCACTCTTCGGTAAGGTTGTCCAGGGATGGCACCGAACAATGCACCACCCGCCATGCCCTGGTAACAATGCTTTGAGACTTCAGTCGTTGGTGATATTTTGGAATTTCTTTAGAAAATTTTCCAAGTGTTTATGTTCGGTTAATATGCCTTTAGCATTCTATATTGTTACTGTGAATGCCCACAAACGCGTGTTAGTCCACACAAATATTCAAAGGCATTTGTTGCTCGTCCCACCAAGTGTTTTTAAGAAGTCCGAACGATGGACATCTCTTTATCGTACAAATAAGTATCTTCGGGGGTCCGAACAATGGATGCCTCCCGACCGTACAAAGTAATTTCTTTGGGGGTCCGAACGATGGAAGCCACCCATGCGAATTTGCTGTCTTCTCATGTTTACCCATAGGAGCCCCCCTGCCTTAGTGGGTTATCCGCGTGAGAGCAGGAAGACACGAAGGCAGGAAAGTGGGTAAAACGAGGCTTAGAGAATGTCGCCCAAACCAAGTATCCGAACGAACGTAGGGTGGAAGTGCCATGTCGCGAAGGTTGTGGGCTAGATAGTATACCCAAACAACCGAGTGAAGAATCCGAAGAAACAATCAATGTAAGAAAAGCAAAAACTTTCATTGCCAAGAACCGCTCGAAGGCTTACAACCCGAATAAAAACAAAAAACGAGAACCGAGTCAAAGGAGAACCGCCGAAGCTACCCATGGAATTTCCGAAGCTTTTGGGCGTTCCATGGGTTTGCGATCGGCGTTCCATCCATCTCGGCAAGCTTGTAGACGCCATGGCCGATCTTCTGCACCACTCGGTAAGGGCCTTCATAGGGATCCTTGAATTTCGTCAACTTCTTTGCCTCGACAACCATCCGAAGGACCAGGTCTCCGACGTTAAATGGCCGAGCCCGAACGTTCTTGTTATACCCCCGAGCAACCTCTTGTTGATACGCCGCGTGCCGAAGGTTAGCGTTATCCCGCAGCTCCTCGGCGAAATCCAACTCTGCTCCTACCAAAGCATTGTTGTCCACGGGATTGAAGTTTTCCGACCGAGTCGTAGGAATAAGAGTCGAGAGGGGCAAGACTGCTTCCATGCCGTATACCATGGAGAACGGTGTTCGACCCGTGGATCGCCGAGGGGTGGTGCGGTAACTCCATAAAACCCGGGGTAGCTCATCAACCCATTTACCGAGTTTACGATCCAAACGACGCTTAAGCCCCCGAGTAATGGCCTTATTTGAAGCTTCGGCTTGGCCGTTCCCTTGGGGGTAAGCAACGGATGACGTGTGGATGGTGATATGATGCTCTCGGTAGAAGTTCTGGATCGCCGAAGCAACAAACTGAGAGCCGTTATCTGAAAGAATAGCGTAAGGCACGCCGAACCTCGAAATGATGTTTTTCCAAATGAAGCGTTCGACATCCCCGGCCGTAGTCTTCACTAGTGGAGAAGCTTCAACCCACTTTGTGAAGAGGTCTGTGGCAGTGAGCAGATACTCAAATCCTCCTAGCGCCTTCGGCAGCTTTCCCACTATATCGAAGCCCCAGACAGCAAATGGCCAAGGACTGGTGATCATTTTAAGAGGAAATGCTGGCTGGTGGGGGATGAAGGCATGCTTCTGACACCGAACGCAACGTTTCACATACTCCTCTGATTGCTTGACCATTTTAGGCCACCAATAGCCTTGTGTCAAAGCTCTTTGCGCCATCGTTCGGCCTCCCGAGTGTCCGCCACAGCTTCCCGAATGAAGCTCATCAAAAATGCTCTCGACTTGATCCTCATGTACAACGCGCAAATCCGGCCCGGTGAAGGTACGGCGGTATAGATTACCATTCGGATCAAGGAAGAAATTTGCTGCTCGGCAACGAACCCGATGAGCTTCCTTTTTGTTTTCAGGGAGGGTTTGATGTTTCAAGTAGGTGATGACGGGGTCCAACTGGCTCGGGCCAAAGGTGATGACGTTTACCGAGCAAGGAGCATCTTCGAAGCTCGGGGAATCAACTTCGTCAAAAACAATAGTTCGATTGCCCGAGGTCCGGTACACGGAAGCAAGGCCAGCCAGAGCGTCGGCGTGTGCATTGTGTTCCCGAGCGATCCACTCTATTTCGACGCGGCCGAACTGTTTGAGAAGAGAAAGGACATGGCTGACGTAGGAGTTCATTCACTCGTCCCTAGCCTGATAGTCGTCGTTGAGATGCCCTACAACCAGCCGAGAGTCGCAAAAGACATGAACCGAATCCGCTTCCAACCGAAGGGCAAGCTTTAATCCAGCAATGAGAGCTTCGTACTCGGCTTCGTTATTTGTGGCGGGATATCCGATGGAGACCGAACTCTCATGGACGGTCCCAGCCGGAGAAACGAGGACAATGCCAGCCCCGGCCCCATTCATATTCGAGGCCCCATCAATCGTCATCTTCCAGGCATCCCCAGAGAATAACTTCCATTCTTTCCTCGGCTTCTTCGTCCCCATAGTGAACCGAGCTCGACGAGACTCGGGGGGAGGAGTACTCCATTCAATAAACTCCTCCTCCTCAGCGATCCGAGCTTTCTCTGCAGCTGCTGCCAAAGCGTTATCCTCGTCTTTCAATCCAGGGGTCAGCTCGGCGAAGAAATCAGCTAACGCTTGGGCCTTGATTGCGGTCCTCGGCTCAAACTGAATATCGTAGTTTGCAAGGTCTTGTGAGAATTTCAAGATCCTGCTGGAGGAGGTAGTTCGCCGAAGAAAGGCCTTGAGAGGAAACTCAGTGAGGACCACAATCCTATGGCATTGGAAGTAGGGCATAAGGCTCGTTTTAGCTGAAACGAGCGCTAATGCCAACTTCTCCATAGGCAGATACCTCGTCTGAGAGTCCGTCATCGTCTTGCTTGAAAAGAATATCGGCAAGTGGTCCACTCCTTCCTTCCGAACGAGCACAGCACTCGTTGCGTGGTCTGAAACAGCAAGGTAGAGATATAGATCCTCGTCGGGCTCGGGAGTAACGAGGAGCGGAGCATGGGAAAGGTAATCCTTTAAAGACTGCAAAGCCCGCTCACACTCCTCGGTCCACTCAAACCTACGCCGACTAGTCTTGATGGCCTGGAAGAAGGGCCTGCAAAGGTCGCTCGACCGCCGAATAAAACGGTTCAACGCTGCAACCATTCCTGTTAATCGCTGGACCTCGTTGATCGTAGTTGGAGCTCGGAGGTTTTGCACGGCAGTAAGTTGAGTCGGGTCAGCTTCTATCCCTCGGCGGCTCACCATGTATCCGAGGAACTTGCCCGAACCTACTCCGAACGCACATTTCTCAGCGTTGAGGCGAAGCCGGTATTCCTTGAGGATGTCAAAAATTTCCCCAAGATCCCGAAGATGATCCACGCTGAACCTGCTCTTGCACACCAAGTCGTCAATGTATGCTTCCAGAGTCTTTCCGAGCTTCAGAAGGAATATATTTGTGATTGTTCGTTGGAAGGTAGCCCCGGCATTCTTCAATCCGAAGGGCACGACGTTGTAACAGAACGTCCCTCGGGGAGAGATGAACGCCGTCTTCTCTTGATCATCCTTGGCCAGAGCGATCTGATGGTAGCCCCTGTATGCGTCCATGAAACTTAAACGCTCATGGCCAGCCGTCGCATCTACCATCTGCTCAATCCGAGGAAGGGGAAATCGATCCATTGGGCAAGCGTCGTTGAGGTTGGTGTAATCGACACAGACCCCGAGCTTCCCATTCTTCTTTGGGACAACGACTGGGTTAGCAAGCCAGGTTGGATATAATATTTCCCGAATAGCTCCAGCTGCCAGCAGTTGATCTACCTCGGCCATGACCGCCTCCACATGTGAAGCCGCCGAGCGACGAACCTTCTATACCACGGGGCGCCTGTTCGGATCCACGTTTAGTGAGTGGGAAGCGAAAGACGGATCCACCCCGGGCATTTCCTGAGGAGTCCAAGCGAATACTTCTATGTTCGTTTTAAGGAAGTTGAACATGTCCATACGCTCGGATTCACTCAAGGAACTGCCGACGAGGAAGTACCTGCTACCATCTTCAGTGATCGGCATCCGTACAAGTTCTTCGGTGGACCTTTGTTCGGCGGGTAGCACCACTTCTTCAGGCTCCGGAACATCGGCCCTGTCAACGCATTGAACCTCCAAGAAGCTCCGCTCGTTAGTCACTGTACTGACATAACACTTCTTCGACTGGATTTGGTCCCCCCGAAGGCTCTCCTGCCTTCCATTCCAGCCGATAAACTTCATAACCTGGTGGAGGGTAGAGGCGACCGCCTTCATTCCATGTAGCCAGGTTCGACCGAGGATGATGTTGTAGGGGCTAGGAGAACTAACCACTACAAATTCGACATCAATCACTCGAGAGCCGGCTCGCACAGGAAGAGTGATCAATCCCTGAGGCCACACAGGTGCTCCGGTGAAGCTGACGAGGGGCGTGCTTACCGTCCGAAGCTGGTCTGGCTTGAGACCAAGACTTTTGAAAGTTGAGTAGAACATCACTTCGGCCGAGCTTCCCTGATCTATCAGCACTCGTTGGACAGTCGAGGCGCCTACTGTGACCGAGACAACAAGGGCGTCGGCATGTGGCATCTGAACCCCTTGCAAATCGTCAGACGTAAAGGTTATCGGGCCATCCAGGTTAGGATCAACCCACTTCCTCTTCGGTGAGACTCCAACATTACAGACGGCCAAGGCAGCAACAGCTTTATCGATTTCAGAGTAGAGCTCGGCCGCTCGTCCTTCGGACACGATGCCTTGTATAACTCCAACGAGATTTCCAACTGGTGGAGGCGGAGGAGGGGGCAATGGATTCCGCCGAAGGTCAATCCATTGATTAAGATGCCCTGCGGCCGCAAGTTCCTCTAGATGACGCTTGAAAGGTTGGCATTGGGTGGTGTAATGGCCTCGCTCCTTGTGGTACGAGCACATCCCGGGGCCGTTGCCTGCTGTTCCCAAGAATCCCGTCGGCCAAACGAAGAACGGCCTCTGCCCGATAATACTCAGCAATTTGTAGATTGGTTCGGTGAAGGCAGTTCGCTCGGCGACATACTCCTCCGGCCTTGGCTCCCTCTTCGTCTGCTGCCACTGAGCTTGTTGCTGCGGGTGTTGGGGGGGTTTGTTTCGATTGTTCGGTTTGCTGGACCCCGCTCCATTCTGACCCGAATGCCCCTGCCGAACGATAGCCACTTGCTTCTTTGTAGCTATTGTCTTCGATGTTTCTGTTCCCTTCGGCACATTACGCTCGGCCACCGCTTCCTCGTGGACACAATCCTTCTCAATAATCAGCATAAGTTCCCCCATTGTCTTTGGTGGGTTTCGGGACAAATCTCTGAACATTGCCGAGGTTGGATCCAATCCGTTCATAAATGATTCGGCCGCCACGCTCTGATCACAGTCGGGAATGAGGTTGTACACTTCCCAGTATCGCTCGGTGTATAACCGAAGGGTTTCGCCTGGTGTCCTCTTCATATTCACCAGCATTGAGAGCGTCTTCGGCTGGATGTTGCTCGTTACGAACCGCTTGGTGAACTCCAACTCCAGTTCGTTGAAGCATTTAATGGACTTCGGCTTGAGCTGATTATACCACAACATTATAGGCTCACTTAAAGTAAGAGGAAATATCTTACACATAAGCGCGTCGGAGAAATTGTGGAGGCTCATCGTTTGTCGGAATCGGCAAACGAACGCGACTGCGTCTTCCTTGGCCTCATAACGCTTGAGCTTCGGCAAGACAAATCGATCCGGAGGGCGCTCCTGTTGTATGGCGTCGACGAAGGGTGATGCCTTAGCTTTACCGAGCTTGGAGTTATCGACTAGCTCCGGGGTGCTCGGTACAATCGGCAGAGGAGCCTCAATGCGGCCGGTCCGATTTTCCCGAGGTTCCCTTTGGTGATGTCGCTGCCGCTTATTCTGTTCTCGCTGCTGATGCCTGACGTCTTCCGAACGTTCCAGTTGCTCGATCCTAGGATCCTCGAGATGAGTTTGCCGAGGATTGGAGTTTTCGCCAACCGGCTGGTATACCGTTGGCATTCCTGTAAACTGGTCGTACAGGACAATGGTGTTATCCTGCCTCTGTCGTTCCCCACTCTCCGCTCGGCGGTGGCTAGACGAGCCAGCTGGGCGCCTTCCACCCGGATAATGTTGCGTGCGAGACCTTGATTGCTCGGATCGCCCGGGCCGTTCAAGGGTTCGAGCATGCCGAGGCGGATCATTAAGGTCCAAGGGCCTCTTTCCATCTGCATGCTCTTGGTGCCGCCGAGAGGCAACATGTGTTCTCCCCGAAGCCCCCGCTCTGCGTGTCCCCGCCGTGGAACTCGTTGCCGAGGAACGCGTGCTTTCGTTAAGAACTATGCTTTCCAACCGATGGCAAGAAGCCGTAGGTTGGACTCTTGGAGCATGTTCGAGCCGATCGAAAACGGTACGTCGTTCGGCAGGTGCACTCTCTGAGGCATGCTCCAGGCGCGACTTCCTACTGCGCTTGTGAGGTTTCTTCGGTCGACTAGGTTCGGCAGGGTGGCCAGGCACGAGAGTAGTGGCCACGACTCCGTCCCGTTCTTCTAGACGTTGCTGGAGGAGTGCAATGACTGCGGCTTGACGCTTTTGCTCCGCCAGAGCAATCTCAAGCTCGGTTGGGGGATAAGAGAGTTGCCGAGCAACTGGCAAGGTGGTTCTTGTGGTTTGGCTGGGATCAGCATTTATCGAACCAAACCCAGCTAAACCGAGGGTGAAGTTCTCCGGGCCAGGAGGGGGAAGACGTTGAGCCATAATCAAAATGTATGGTTGTGCACGGTGGAAAGAGGAGGAGGCCTGAGACGGATCACGGCCCACTGTGTTTGCTAGGGAAAAGACCCTTCCCCAGCAGAGTCGCCAATTGTGGGGGGGGTGATTTATCCTTGAACCTCCCGAATCCTCTCTCGTTGTCTGAACCGTGGAAATCTTGACCGGCGACGCCGTGTACCTGCAAACCGGAGGGTGGTGTTCCTCCGAGTAGAAGCTCCGACGATTTAGTTAGAACCGGTGGGAGGAAGAAGAAGACGTTTTGGTAGGAGAAATAGTTTTTTGGGAGAGAGAATATCTGACCTTTTTCATAGAAGAGGCACTCTGCTATTTATAGGCAGAGGTTTGGAGTGTTGGGCAAGATGGAAGTGTATTGCACGCGCGTTACTACGCTCGGATGACGTCACGTGTCAGAGGCACTCAAGTGATTCTCCCCTTCGAGACCTGCAGACCCAAGTGGACCCACGTGAGCCAGTGTCAGATACGTCCCATCGGTTATCAGAGAGGTGAATGTGCTTATCTTTGCTTCCATCAGCAGAAGCTTCTAGAATATTCCACGACCTCCCTAGCCGAGGGTTTCCTCCAAACGTATGGCACTGCCGAGCATAGCGCTCCTTCGTCGAGCGTCCAGCACCCAGACGGGAGAGACACCCATCCGAGTAAACACTTCCCTCGCCGAACGAGAACGTTGCTCGAAGCTCGGACGTTCATCTTACGCTCGGTGAACAGCCAAGGAGCCGATTAACGTTCGGTGGGAGACTGGGATGACTTGTCACGTTTGACTTTTCTCATACAGACGAACTGAGACAACTGGCCCGTGGGCTTGAAGGTTATCCCTTTGAACCTTTTGAACCGTTGGATATTTTGGCCCACTACAATATGCTTAATGCTTGATTGCTTAGAAGTCCAAGGCAAATTTATTTTTATATATCTACTGTATTTTGGTTTTCTATCACAGTTTGTAGTAAACCAGTATATTGAATAAACTGTGTGGTGCATTTTACTATCATAGTTTTGTGTATTATCCAGATTTGACAGTCGTGTGTGTTTGTACTTTAGTGATCAGTACGTGATCAATATTGTACTGGTGTTTGTGTTTACCGGATTTATTATTGTTTCGTAATTTCGGTAACTTATTATGTGTCCATCTTCTGTTTGTGGAACATAATTAAATGACTACCGAAACTGTGAAAGAAAGTGGAAAAACTTCTTGGTCTAACCCTCCCGTAACCCCTACTGTTGTTGTGGCTCCGGTTCCCGCCTTAGTGCCTGTGAACCATGCTGAGAGGCTAGAAAAGTTCTGAGGAACTGAGTTCAAGATGTGGCAACAAAAGATGTTGTTCTATCTTATGACTCTCCGAATGGCCCAGTTCTTGATTGAAGAACCTCCTATTGTTGGGGAGAATGAGACGGAAGCTCCAGTCCATAAAGCTTATAATGATTGGAAGAACTCCGATTTTCTGTGCAGGAACTACATCCTCAATGGACTGGACAATGCGTTGTACGGCATGTATTGTTTTGTCAAGACTGCCAAGGAAACTCTGGTTTTCTTTGGAGAAAAAATACATATCAAAAGATGCCAGAATGAAGAAATTCGTTGCTGGCAGATTCTTGGACTATAATTAAGATGATTGATTCCAAGTCTGTGATGAGTCAAGTCCAAGAACTCCAAGTTATTGTACATGAGATTCATGCATAAGGGATGATTTTGAGTGGGTCATTCTAAGTGGCATCCATCATTTGGAAACTGCCGCCACTCTGGAAAGAGTACAAGAAACATCTCAAGCACAAACGCAAAAACATGAACATGGAGGATCTGATTGTACGATTGAGGATTGAGGAAGATAATCTGAATTCTGACAAGAGGGTTGTGAATCAGTTTGAGACTAAGGTAAACTTGATGGATCAAGGAAACAAAGCTAGCAGCAGCAAGAGCTAGAACAAGAAAAGGAAGAAACCTGGCAAAGGTTTTGACCTAGGCCTAAAAGGGGGCATTACTAGGAAGCCCAAATTTGAAGGCAAATGCTTTGTGTGTGACAAGTAAGGACATAAGGCTGCTAATTGCCGAAGCAAGCAAGATAATCAGAACAAGGAACCAGCATATATAGGCTAATATGACTGAGATGGAGTTGGAGGCTCTCTCAAATGGGGTTGAAGAAAAATTGAACCTATCGGCCTGACTAAGAGTGAGGTGTATGTAGGTAGAGGCTACATATGTAATGTGTTTCCACATTGGTGTACTGACTTAGGTTCTGGCCTCTCTGGGTTTATTTGTGAAATAAACACATCTTTTATTTATATCCTTGAGTTTTCTGATTTGTGGGATGGTAGATTAGGTCTTCTGGATCTTTGCACATTGTAATTATTTAAATTGTCTACCAAAATTTTACATAGATTCGGATCATAAATGTGAAAGATGTATGGAAATTGGAATGACAAAAAACTCTTCGCACAAAGTTAAAAGTAGCACAAAACCGCATCTTGAAATTTATTCATCTAAGAGGTAGTTGTAAACAATTTGTTACATTTATTGGTAATGACTGGCCCGGACTATGATTCTGTTAAAGTGAATCGAGTATATACTTTAGTAAATCATGATGATTTAATTGAAGTGCGCTGAGATTGTAGAAAATCTCATTTCCTGTTTGCTGATTGCCCATGTTTGGGTAAAGATAAATTAATGTCCTTCATAGAATTTTAAAATTGTGCAAGAGTTTGTATTGCACTAATGTTGACCCGTTGGTGAAGATTTGCAACGGTCCATATGGACCGACGGTGGAATCTTTAATTAACTAAGATTTCTTGGGTTGAAACATGACTGTTTTACTGCCTATATACTTGGTTTGACCAAGTGTATTTCGACTATTATTTTTGAAAGCATGAATGTTTGGTGCATTTTATCAAATTCCAGTGGATTTGAATCAGCAAATTGGTTAGACATTTTATGACTTGATAGAAAATGTGGATATGGAGCCATGTCATTGGAAAGATACTCCCTCCGTCTCAAAAAGAATGACATTTTTTGAAATTCGTGTCATTTTTCATCACTTATATCTTTCAATCTATAATATTTTTTATGAGTTTGAAAACTATGTATAATAGAACTAATAGAGAACTATCAAACAAGATTCATATTGCATATGTTTTGAGATCCATATTGAACGATATAAGGAGTTGAAATTGACACGGATATCAAAAATTGACATCCAATTTGGGACGGAGGGAGTATTAGATATTTCGTTCTAATATCTTGAGTATTCAGTTGCTATTTGAACAACTACGCCCCAAGAGATTTATCTTTTGTGCCATAAAGTTTATCCTCTTCATCTATACAGATACATAGTATGCATGTTGCAAATAGCTTAAAATCTTTTGAATTTGAGTAAAGAGTTATTCGATATATTGGGTGAGTTACTCAATGTGGAGATTGTTTCTTACTGAGAAAGTTTAGACATCATTTGAGTCATGTCATAAACTTGGGAAATTATTCAATGAATTCTGATTTAATTTCAGAATTGTTGGGGTGGGGGAGCAATATTTATAATTTCCACAAAGTTAAAATATATGTTGCACTATTGGAGATGTCCAAAAATACTTGAAGGATAAAGTATTGTGATATGTATATCCAATTTAATGTTTTGGAATCCAAAGGTGGATTCAATATTATAATTGGAGTGCAACAATAATTTTGAAATTCTCTATGTGTATAGCAAGGTCTACAATAGAGTATGATCAACCCATTGCGTTAGGCAAAAGCTAGTACGCAGAGTGGCCACAAGCCATTCTTAGAGGATGCTCTATATGGTCCAATTATATGCCAAGAGTTGAAATGTGATGGCCATCAATAGTTGAAAGGCATAGAAGACCTTCTAATACGGTTTATCTCAATATTTATGTTGTAGCAACTCGCCGTTAAATATTTGTTCTCACTTGAGATTGAAACATCAAAAAGAATTATTTACGAATCTGTTAAACTTGAGTTTTGACTAGAGAACAAATGATCATCGAGACACTACTACAATAAACCATAAAGATCACAACTACTGGTTGTGATTGTAAATTTTTAATCACGCTTTTGCTACCATGGTGGACCTGGGTGTGATTGTAAGTCACTCTTTTTTATCACGGTTATAAACCGTGATTGAAAGAGTGAAACAATCACAACCAAAAGGCGTGATCGTTTCTGTTTTATTACGATTACAAGTCATGATTGTTTCTCTTGGGCGTGATAGTTTCTCTTTTCTGAGTGTGATTGTATGTCATTTTAGATTACGATCTATAACCGTGATTGAAAATTCAAAATGATCACACCATAAATGGAGATGAAAAACCATTGCGCGTGATCTTTTCTTTGTATCTACTAGACCGTCTTTTCATGGCATTGCCAAGTTTCAAACCTATGCACCCTTGGTGGATTTTCCAAGCCCTTACCACTAAGTTAGCCAAGAATTTCTGTTACATTAGGAAAACAAAAAATATTTATACTCACTTCCTAAAGTGAGAAAACTTTTTTTTTCCTTAAAATTTGCTGAATTTTTTGAAATGCAATTAACTTGATATTAAAAAATATAAAAATACATATATAAACATTGTTTAAAAAAATTTAAAAATATGACAACAGATCTTTTGCCAATCAAAATTAATTGTTGATCACCAAAGGATTTTCTTGGGGCGAAAATTTTAGTTTTTTAGCCAATAAATTTAGTAGACAATAGTGTTTTTTGTTATACTGTGCGCTTTGTATTTTTACAAAAAATATCACAACCTACAGATTGTAACAATATTATGGACAAACTTTAGATTTTTTTTAATAAACTAACCATTTCACAGGATTTTACGTTTATATTGAATATCAATTTTAATGGTGGCTTCCCAATTGGATTTTAATCCATTTTATACAAGGTTAAGCCATATTAATATGGAGTAATTGTTTTTTTATCTAATGTTTCAAACACTTGAAAGACATCCGAAATATATAAATTTCACTACTACAATAGACCATAAAGACCACAGCTCACCCACGTAAAAATCGAGTACCAGTGGAACAGCTCGCTCATCATCGAAGAAACAACTGGGTACTAATGAAACTCAGTCGTGGGATTTGCCTTCTCTCTCGAGATCTTTTTGGGCATGGAGATGAAGATGAAACGTAAAGATTTTTTGGGGTGAGTGTAATTAGGGCTTATCTTCATACTTTTTGTAAAAAAAAAAAAAAAGAATTTTTCAAAGTCCTTAAACGACATCGTTTTCCTCACATAACTTTTCAAAATCTACCTAAATGAGTACCAGCCCGCACACGTGAAAATTCAGACCGCACGCCAGAATGGGTAGGTTTTTTATCTTGTCGCAAGAGTGAGATCATTTATCTCACTTTTTTTCAGGCTAAAGTTTTTTTTATCACTCTACAAGGGTGAGGTTTTTTCTCTTTTATCTCGCCACAAGATCGAGATCTTTTATCTCATTCTTTTCTGCCCTAAAATCTTTTATCACGCCACAAGGATGAGATCTTTTCTCTTTTTTATCACGCCACAAGGGTGAGGTATTTTTTCTTTTATCTCGCCACACAAGCGAGATCTTTTATCTCATTATTTTTTGCCCTAAAATCTTTTATCATGGCACAATGATGAGGTATTTTCTCTATTATCTCGCCATAAGAGCGAGATCTTTTATCTCTTTTTTTTTTTGCCCTAAAATTTTTTAGGTTGCTTTTCTTTTATCTCGATGCAAGAGCGAGGTCTTTAATTCCGCGCTAAAATCTACTTTTTATCTAAGCTTTGGACTTAAACTGAGATAAAAAAATTTAAACACCACTTTTTATCACGTTTTGACTGAAAACTGTGATCTTTGTGAATCTCTTTAATGTGACCTATATTTATTATTATAATAGTGTCTTCCCAGAAATATTCCAAATCGTACCTTACCATGTCTCAGCATTTAAAGACATTTGTTGATTAGTCCTCTGGTTACCAGCCCTTTTTTTATTCCAAGTTCATTAAGTCTCTCTAGTATGACAGTTATTTGATTGTGAAAGACGAAGATACTACTCACGTGTCCTCTTTGAAGCCAATCCAGTTTTCAACTTCTCAGACTTATGCCCCCTTTGAACCATAAAACATTGGAAATTTCTTCCCACCTTCTTTTCTCTTTTATCTTGCCACACGAACGAGATTTTTTATCTCATTCTTTTTAGCCCTAAAATCTTTTATCACACCACATAGTGGGGTTTTTCTCTTTTATCTCGCCACAAGAGCGAGATCTTTTATCTCATTTTTTTCTGCTCAAATTTTTTTTATCACGCCGCAAGAGCGAGGTTGTTTTTCTTTTATCTCGCCGCAATAGCGAGGTCTTTTATTCCGTGCCAAAACTCACTTTTTATCTCAGCTATGGACTTAAACTGAGATAAAAAAAATTTAAGCACCACTTTTTATCACGCTTTCACTGAACCCGGTAATATTTGTGAATTTCTTTAATGTGACCTATATTTATTATTGTAATAGTGCCATCCCAGAAATATTCCAAATCGTACCTTACTATGTCCCAGCATTTAAAAACATTTGTTGATTAGTCCTCTGGTTACCAGCCCATTTTTTCTTTCAAGTTTATTAATTTTCTCTGGTATGATTGTTATTTGATTGTGAAAAAGGAAAACACTACTCACCTGTCCTCTTTGACGCCACTCCAATTTCCAACTTCTCAGGCTTATGCCCCCTTCGAACCATAAAACATTGGAAAATCCCTGCCACCTTCTTTTATCTTTTATCTCGCCACACGATCAAGTGAGATCTTTTATCTCATTTTTTTCCGCCCTAAAATTTTTTATCACACCACATGGGTGAGGTCTTTTCTCTTTTATTTCACCACAAGAGGGAGATCTTTTATCTCATTTTTTTCTGCCATAAAATATTTTATCACGCCACAAAGGCGAGGTTGTTTTTCTTTAATCTCGCTGCAAGAGCGAGATCTTTTATTCCGCGCTAAAACCTACTTTTTATCTCAGCTTTGGACTTAAACTGAGATAAAAAAAAATTAAGCACCATTTTTTATCACGCTTTCACTGAAATCGTGATATCTATGAATCTTCTTAGTGTGACCCATATCTATTATTAATGTAGTAGTGAGGGGAATGAGATTAAAGCCTACAAATTAAAAGTTCTCTATGACGGCAACCCAACCTAGCTGACTGGAGATCTCAAGATCTAGGTTCAACAGGACAACCGAGTTGTATGAGACTTAGGAGTATCACTGAGGAGATATCTCTCCAACTCATTCCTACAGTGAAACAGTGATGCCCGCATCATATATTAGGTTAAGCTTTGCTTTTAATTGTTCTTATACTGTGGAAATTTCAAGTAGGGTATAACACAAGATATTCTTAATAAGAATCACCTATGTGAGTGCGAAGTGGGCCGCTCCTATGAGAATTTTAAGGCTGAATTCTCTAAAGCACTCTCTGAAACCAGGGGATGTTCCAAGGCCAAAACGGACAAAACTGTAAGAACCAAATTGTGTTTGGAAAGATCCTGTGTGACTACTATTGTCTTGGTTTACACAAACGGCTGAACAGTTCAAGACATCATGTTCACTGGTTAGCTAGTAAATCCGATAGTAACTCACAAGGGGAGGTTCAAAGTCAAAAGCTATCTAATCTATGCAGACAATTTCCTACTGTACTCTTACTACATGTGCATTTTACATTGAGTTGTTTATCCAGCCAATTTAATTCATGTGGGAGATTGTTGAAAAAAAATGAAATTTTAATTATTAAATTAAAAACCATTTCGGAGTGAATTAAAATTGATTCCAAAACAATCACATGATATTTGGTTAAAGTTGGGACGGACTCACGTTGTTATAATGTGGGAAACTAGGAATATATATTTCTTTGGTGTGACTAAGAAAATTGGGCCTGACCCATTAGATATATACTCTTTTTACAGAAAATAGTTTTGTTTCAAAATTATGTGTTCCAAATAGTAAAGAGGCCGGGGTGTCTGTCCAAGTGGTGCACTTACATCCAAGTGGGAAACGTGTCTTTACTAATGGTTGCCATTACCAACCGATTTATCCCAAGAGGTGTTTTCTTTTAAGTGGCACTTGTTTGCCATTAACAGTCGCAACTTTACTGTTATGGATTTTCCGAGGAGTTCCCATCTTTCCGAATAGTCATGTTTGGCACTATTTATAGGATTCAAGTGCATTCTTTTTTGATATCGAAAAAATTACAGAGCACATATATTGTATTCATATTGAGTCTGAGAAAAAGTACTGTACAAGTTTGCGTTTGCCCGTTGAACAGATTGTAGTGTTACTTCCGTTCTTTGAAAATCGGGTAATACTAGGAAGCAAACATTCAAGAGACCCAAGAGCACTGGTGTGGGGGACGAATTTGCTTTAAGGATATAGTATTATTCATAAAAATGTACTAGCCTCGATTGACAATTTCCGGACGCCTAAAATTGGTTCAGTAAGTTTCTAATCTTGTTTATTTTTGATATGTTGCATATTTCCAGTGATAAACGAATCCCGTTTCCAACATGTTTTCCGTCTAAAAAATGAATTGGGGGCCAAGCTAAACAGAAATGAATATGGGGGAACAATGAGCTAGAGAGAAGAGGACAAGAGAAGGGTGTAGTGCTTAAAAAGGGGAGGAGGATATGGAGTCTTGCTTACTCCCTCCGTCTCATTTTTAAAGTTCAGTATTTTATTTTGAGTTGTCTCTTAATAAGTATCTATTTTGTAAAGTTAGTGGATAAAAGTTGGTATATTTTCCATTTTGCTCATAAAAGTAGATTTCATTTTGAAAAGTTAGTGAATAAAAGTGTAATGATGATGTCTCTATAGAGGATAAATAGGAAAAATGAAGATAAAAATTGACGTGAAAGTTATAATGATTATATTTTTTTAATAAGTTAAAATTACAAAGCGGAACATTTAAAAATAGAGGAAGGGAGTATTTAAAGTGATTGAGGTCTTGGTCGTTGCCAACTGTTAAAGTGAGGTCTTGGTCGTTGCCAACTGTTAAAGTGATTGAGGTCTTGGTCGTTGCCACCTTTACCAATAGAGATAAAGGATAAAAAAAGAATAAAGCAAGACTTTGAACACTTTATCAGGACTTACATGTACAACAATAATAGGTGTATTTCTTTCTAGTTGTGGCGGGTTTGAGGTGTTTTTTTTTTTTAGAGTCATGCTATGTGTACCGACGAGATTTGTAGGGAAATCGTACCGACCGGTCTTGCAGGGCCGTCTCCGGCCACCGGACGGTCGATCTGAGCCGTTCAAAAATTCAAAAAAAATAAACCGAGGGGATCTACGCGGAAATCAACGCCATCCGATATGTGTAGGATGCTTGATCTAAATACCATTTTTTTCGTGTATATATGTGCGAGGCCGGTCGGTACTATGTCAACCACTTTTCCTAAGCTTTTGCTGCACTTCATTTTAAGTGAACAAAATTGCTGAAAAAGAATGAAACGTTCCTATAGACTTGTCATTAATGATAAGCCTGTATATGGTGTGTTAAAATGGACGAGACATTGAGATGCTTTATTGCGAGTAGAAAAGACCACTTGGATAGATTGCGATCCAGTGTCATTTTTTCTCCAAATCTTATTTGAAATCTGGATATTGGCAAAACCATAGAAGAAAAACGTCGGTATAAAACTGCATTATTGTTCCTTTTGGGCATTATGAATGGAATGTTATGCCCTTTGGCTTGAAAAAAAAACCTCTTCAAAATTAAAATGTATCATTACATCAAATACTGTATTTTCTCCATCTTCTGTCTATCATATATACAAAATTTTGGCAAATTTTTTGTGTTGGTGTCGATTCAGATTTGAACATGGGCAATGCACTCCTAGCCATGTACTTTTTTTTTTTGGGATGATGTTGGGAAGTTTGGGTGGAAATGATGGGTTCAGTGATTTTGCGGGTCAATTGTTTCATAAAATGCGTGACTTTTTAATTTAGGAATGGTTTTGTGGATGATAACGAAATTGTTGGCAATGACATGCATTACTAGATAACTAACTACGTATTGATGGAAATGTGCCACATTTTGGTAGGACATCAGAGGGAGAAACACTAACTGGTGAGAGTTATGATAGTAGTTGGAATAACTTATTGATCAATAAATTGGAAAAACACATTTCGATCTTATGGGTCAAAGCAAATGAGCTATGTGTCGCGTCGTCACCTCAAAGTAGCTCACAAAATTAGGAACGATTTTGATTATTCAGAAGGGATGAGTAATGAATTATTGAGAAGGAATGGAGAAAATGGGGCTTTACACTTGGATAGGGTTAGAAAAGTTTTTGATCAGATGATGCCAAATTTACACTTGGAACACAATGATTGGAGGAAATTCACATAATGGCAAGTATAAGGAAGCTCTAAACATGGTTGGGAAGATGATATTGTGGCCTTTGCTAGACTTGCTAAACTTGTGTCTTGTTTGGAACTTTGGATGACATTTTGAAAAAAAATTCCCAACTCAAAAATACACTCATTACCCCTATTTTCAATCATTATTCTAATTTCTCTCTCCTCTGCCCAATCATTATTCTCATTTCTTTCTCTCTATCTATCTCCACTCATTACTCATATTTTCAATCATTACCTAATTTCTTTCTTCACTCATTACCCAAAAATCAAACTCAAAAATTTTCTAAACACCATCCAAACAAGGCATTGGTGAGGGGAAATTCATGGGTCTGCCATTAGACATGGGTTTGTAATGATATTGTGGCCTTTGCTAGACTTGCTCCTATTGAATAAGTTTACAAAAGCAAAATGCTAGTGACACATTACTTTGTCATACTCCTCTCATATACAAGTGAGTCCTATTCACCCCATGTCCATGAATATTTTCTTTTTCAAAAGTCTTTTCTCTTTAAAAACTTTACTTTTGAAAACTTTGTCCAGACATAATGTTATCTTTATAGGATTCCCTCAACTAAAAACTAGTTTTATATGTATATTTTCAAGATATATGCACTTGTTTATGTGTAGTAACACACTTAAATTTATAATTATGCAAAATATACGAAAATATAACAAAATTATTTTAGTTTCGAGCGGGGGCACATGCCCCCCTTTCCCTCCGTCCCTGGATGTAACTTTAAACGAGCTTTGACCCTTGACCTTAGAGAAGAATCCATTGCGCCACCAAGGAATTTTGGGCCCCAACATTACAACAAAAAATGGTCTATCGCAACGAAATTTGGAGATGAAATTCCCATTTCGTCACCAAATTGGACCCATTTGGCGATGAAAATGGAATTTTGTCGCCGCCAGTAGGTACCATTTGGTGACGAAAATAAAATTTTGTTGCAAAATGCAAGACTAATTACTTTTTCAAATTTAAAAAAAATTAATATATTTTAAATAAAAAATACATATCGATATATATTACATATTTTTCAAATTATTAAAAAAACTAGCAATATATACTATTAAATTTTGCAGTATTATTGATAGGCGCGTGATATCATAGATATGAGCGCCTAAGTAGGGCGAGTTAGCGCGTTAGAGGCGCGTATTATCTCATTTTCCACTTGATGCCGTGCTTTGTTTGATTTTTGTATTTTTGTTAGTTTTGCAAGAATAAGGCGGATTTTGCGCCAAGTTGGATTACGAGGCCTTAAGGCCAGTTTGGACGTCGCCGTGAGAAGCCAAAGCGGAGTCATGAACGTCGGGTGGCCAAATCCCATGCAAGGCTCGGGGGATGCCGTTAGCGTGTGCGGAATTTGGAGAATAGATTGGAATGTATTCCAGGTCATGGCTAGAGCTACAAGAATTGGGCCTTAAAAATGTTCCAACTGTGCACGTGATTTTGAAGGTGTAATTGGCAGCAGAAGAATAGAAGTTATACATGTTGGTTTGGTGGGCCCAAAGAGCTACCATTCTTAATTTACTCCTAATTTTGACTTAGTCTTGGACTAAGAAAAGAAAAGGAAAATAATTAGGAAGCCCAAGCCAGTTTCTCTCGGCAGTGGGCATGGCCCACCATATATGGAGTTAGCCTTGGAGCCCACTCAGAAGAAAATTAAAATAGGTCGGCTGGGAGTAAAAAAGGGAATGAAATATAGGGCTGCCAAGGGATCACTGAGGGGGATCTCTTTTTTTACACCGAGAGCTGCAGAGGAAAAACGGGAGCGACGACAGAAGCTCCGAAAATTAATTTGCAGTTCAGATTTACGTTCTTTCATTCAAAGTCTTTTTCCTTCAAGTTCTTGAAGTTTTGTTCAATTACTCGCACTCCGGTAACTCGTTTTAATTTCTGTTTTTAATAAAAGTTGTTCGTTTATTTTTGTTTGGTTTGGATCTCTTGTTTATTTTCTTTGTCCAGTAAAAGCATGATTAATTCTAGGGTTTTATTCCTTTTATTTTTAATAATGAGTGAGTAGTTTTTCTGAGGTTTGGTCGCTGGGTAAAGGCGTGTTGCGACCCAATTAGGATTCGTCTCGCAATTTTTCCGTTCATTGATTTAATTAAATAATCTTAATTGGTGAAAACTACGTTCGTTGGACGAATCCGAGGCATTGCCGGGACTCATGTGAGCGGGAACGGGGGACCAAAACCTGTTCGCCACTGTGTACGGGACCGGCAACCTTAGGATTTGCATCCTTCGGAGTTTCCAATTCTCCCTAATTTTAACTGTTTTTAGAATTTTGAAAAGCGAGCGGATTCTGATTGGGTAGCAAGCGCCGGATTCCCTACGACCGTGCCTCTCTTTTTAATCATTTGAGCAAGTTATTTGTTAGTATTAGTTAACTAATCAACTAAAAGACAAGGGGTGGCTACCTAAGAGCTAATTTTAATACTACAACCCGAGTTTTTAGTCAACACACTTCACCGTCCTTAGTGGATTCGACTCCAGTCTTACCGGGTATTGTGCTACATCGGTCTCAGCCCTACGCTTGGGGCAACCCATTATTTTAGGTCTAGGAATCGGTCAAGCAATTATCAACAAAATGATAAGTAGCCTAGTGTTTGGAGTGGTAGTTTAGAAACCGGAGGGAGTATGCAGTACTAGTATATATATAGATCTCGGGGGGATAGAGAGATAGACTCACGAGCTCATGCATTTGATTGTTGAAAGTGCATTCTTAATTCCAAAGTTCCAACTTCATATGTGTTCATCTTTAAACATGTATCTCCATGCACTCTTCTTGTTTCATTCCTGCCTCCTATTAGCTCAACCCACACTAAGAATGAACACCAGTACAACCAACCAGAGTGGCAGAGCCAAGGTTTTGATTCCGGGGAGGGTTTAATAGACGTATATTTTCTATCGGAACGTATGGTACTTATTATATCATAAGATTTTTGCTTTTTAATTCATTACATTTGCACATTGAAATGATTATTTAGGATACTTCAAATGTCACGTGTTTATTTTTTATTTATGAAAGAAATTGAGAAATGAGAATGTAAAATAACCATTTTTTTATCAAATCGAACCAAAATTATTAAGATTATAAGTAGTTATACACGAATAATTATCAATAATATTCAGAATCAGGTATATATACAAAATAAAAATTTTGAAATTCGGCCGCTCGAAGAGTTGGAGCCAGGAGAGTGTTTACCTATTTTTTCCCGAATCGAAACTCGACAGAGATTTCTGCTTATGCCACAACCTCGCCTTCAAATAAGGTTGAAATACCCCAAGCGTAGGGCTAGGTCGTTGGTAGCATAATAAACCGGCAAGACCAGGATCGTTCCCACAGAGAATCGAATGAAGCTTAATTAATTGGATTGTAGGTGTTAAACGGATTGTGGCGTTTAAGACGGCCAACTTGGTTTTGCTTTGAAAGGTGGAAATGCTAATGAAAAAGACTAGAAACGAGTTTTATAAACTAAAAGAGGCAAGTCTAGGGATCTTCTAACCCTTGACAAAGGCCGTTACCGGTTCTTGAATATAACTCAAACGAGAGTTACGACCGCGTGCTCATGCTCGGACGATTTCGCTTTTAAAGACTACGTTTATCAAGAGATGTGATTCAATGGAGACGAACCAACTTGTTAAACAAATTCATCGAACATGTTAGAATAGTTTAGTCCCACATCGGATAATCATGTTATGTAATGGGTCTCGACATAATATAAATAAAGCTATTTATGTGTTAGGATTGATTTAACACCCTATACACTTTTCCTATCTTTCCCTCACAACATGGTATCAGAGCCTCACCTTTACCCTAACCCTAAACCACCACAATCCGAGATCTAGCTGCCACCACTGTCTTCTTCCGCCGTCCTCCGAGTTTTTCCTAAACCAACCGAAACTCCATTAACCTTCACTAACCCCATTAACCTTCATAAACTCCATTAACCTTCAAAAAAACCCATAGAATATACTTTACCGAAACCCCTATTCATAAAACCCAATCAAAAAAAAAAAAAAAAGGCCCAAACCTTAAATTCATCGAGCCCTGCCTGAGTAACGTACCTGCAATCCCCATCGATGTTCATGATCTCGTGATTCCCATTCCATTACAGACTCTTCATTGAATTGCCTATATAGTACCAATCAGCCCAAACCTTCAAAATCCCCAAATCACAACATTACAGTCGAAACCCATACCAAAACCCACTGATTTTGTCGAGCCCTAATCCGAGTTCGAACAGCCCTAATCGAGTTCGACCAGTTCTAAATCAGGTTCGAACATACCTTGCAAGTGCTTGAATCCCTTGTTTCAGTGATTGTCGACCAATGCTTCAGTCTGGTGACTCTCTGTTTCAGTTCAGCGACCTTTGTTTCAGTTTGTTTCAGATTGCTATTGGTGTCGGTAACGGTTTTCACTCTATTTTCCTTACTGCATTTTTATACCACCTGATTTGTTGGTCACCGCTATGGGTTCGCTAGCTTCATTCGTTAATATCTCGTTGCTATTGAAGAATCTGTTATGTTGAGGTTGTTGATATTGGGTACCCATCCTTTGGTGACCAGTTCGATGGTAGTATATTAGTTGATTGTGTTGATCAGTCGTTATTGGAATTTTGCTTGGTTGGTATTGCTTTGGTTGCGCACTGGTTATTTGTTAGTTATTGGTTGTTGCCCCTCCATTGTTCGGTAGAATGTCTGAGAAGAAGGATTCTGATTCTGGTACTGTTTCTAGCTCTAATTCTACTCTTGTTGGTAGCTTATTGAGTGGTTCTTGGTCTCGCGAGAGGCGCCCTATTACCTCCACACCATTAAATGGGGGCAATTATGTTCTTTGGGCTAAAGCTGTTGAGGTATATTATATGGGTCAGTCTGAGGACTCTTATTTGACTAATGAGCCTCCTGCTACTGCTGACCCCACATATAGGGCATGGAAAGCTATTGATGCCCGTATTCGTTCAGAGTTATGGAATAGTATGACGGAACAGGTTGCTAGTACGTTGATGTTCTGTGATACAGCTAGAGAGGTGTGGACACAGGCCAAGGAGTTGTATTCAGGTGTCGACAATCTCCGTCGCACGTATGATCTTCATCAGTCTTTCTTTAATATATCTCAGGGTGATGATTCTTTTGAGAATTATTATGCTAAGTTTATGCGCATATGTAATGAATTGGATATATGTGAGCCACTTACTGCTGATATTCAGGTTATACGGCGCCAGCGTGAGCGCATGAGAGTTACTCGTTTTTTATCTAGTGCGTCATCCACTTTTGGCCCTGTGGGTAATCAGATTTTGGGAAATCGTGACTTACCTCCTCTGAGTGAGGTATTCAGTCGTCTCCGGCAGTCATCGTCTATTTCTGCACCGACTTCTGGCCGTTCTGCTTTGTCTTCCGCTATTTCTGATAGCTCTGTTTTCTCTATTAGCCATGGTCGTGGTCGTGGTCGTGGCTATGATTCTGGGTCTAGTAGTCGTGGCCGTGATTATGGGGTGAATGGTCGTGGCTTTGGCAGTCGTGATTCTGGGTTTGGAGGTCGTGGTCGTGACTCTGGAAGTCGTGGTTTTGGTCGTGGCTTTGGTGGTCGTGACTCTGGTTTTGATCATAGTGGGGGTCGCATATCAGGGGGAGGTGGCCGCGGTCGCGGTCGTGATTCCAGATTTTGTACACATTGTTGGGGTACGAATCATACAATGGAGTTCTGTTACAATCTCCATGGTTTTCCCCAGGCTCATCAGGTTGCTAGCTCTCAAGATACTGGACAGTCTACTCAGTCCTCTGTCGATAGTGTGACTATTCCAGCTGAGGAGTACCAACGCTTTATGTCATTTCAGGCTATGACAGGATCCTCTACTGCTACGCTTGCTCAGACCGGTACATCTGTTACTTGTGTTGCCTCCTCTTCTTCCTCTCCTTGGATTATTGACTCAGGCGCCACAGATCATATGACTGGTACATCTGTTTTCTTGAATCAACAGCCAGTTGGTAGACCATCTCATGTTACCTTAGCTGATGGCTCTACCACTGTTGTTACTGGTTTTGGTTCTGTCCCTATCACTTCCTCTCTTACTTTGTCATCTGTTTTACATGTTCCTCGTTTACCGTTTAATCTTATGTCTGTGAGCTGCCTTACAAAATCTTTAAATTGTTCCGTCACATTTCTTCCTCATGGCTGTGTTTTTCAGGATCTCAAGACGGGGAAGAAGATTGGTGGGGGCACTGAGCGAGGTGGCCTATATTACCTGACTGATCCTCAACCTGCAGCTCTTCAGGCATCAGAATCTCCTTACCAACAGCACTGTCGTCTTGGTCATCCCTCTCTTCAGAGTCTGAAGCGCCTTGTGCCCTCTTGTCATTCCATTAATAAGTTGGTCTGTGAGGTCTGTGAATTTAGTAAACATCGTAGAGTCACTTTTTTACCTAGGGTTGAGCGTCGTGCGTCACGTCCTTTTCAGTTAGTTCATTCAGACATTTGGGGTCCTATTCATGTGCCCAGTATTTCTGGTTTTCAATATTACGTTATTTTTGTGGATGATTTTTCTCGTATCACATATCTTTATCTAATGAAAGAACGATCTGAATTGAAATCTGTTTTTCAAACTTTTTACATGGAAGTCAAGAATCAATTTGATACTTGTGTTAAGATATTTCGTTCAGATAATGCCCGCGAATATTTTCATCATCTGCTTTCTCAGTTTTTCACTGATCATGGTATTGTTCACCAATCGTCGTGCTCTCGGACTCCACAACAAAATGGAGTTGCTGAGCGCAAGATTAGGCACTTGTCTGAGGTTATGCGTGCTCTATTATTTCACATGCAGGTCCCTAAGTCATATTGGAGTGACGCTGTTCTCACTGCATGTTATCTCATCAACCGTATGCCTTCTACGGTCTTAGGTGGTCAGGTTCCCCATACGGTCTTATTTCCTGGTCAGCCTCTTCACTCTCTCCCTCCTCGGATTTTTGGGTGTACCTGTTATGTTCACGATCTTGACCCTGATAGGAGTAAACTTGATCCTCGGTCTTTTAAGTGTATCTTTCTGGGATACTCACACACCCAGAAAGGATATCGATGTTACTCGCCTACTTTGCGTCGTCACTTTGTCTGTGCTGATGTCACTTTCAATGAGTCGTTGCCATATTACTCGGATCCTGTTACTACCACCGACCTTCCACTTGAGTCTGTATTACCTATGGCTGTTCCTACTGGCACTGTTTCACCTGACCCTTTGCAGGTATATGTTCGTCGTTTCTCGGCACGAGCACCACCGCCGCCTCCGCCTCCGCCTCCACCTCCTAAAACAATCCAGTCTACCGAGCCCTCCGTGCCCTTGCCAGTGTCTTCTCCCCTGTCGCCGGATCCGCCTACTCCTCGCTATCCAACTCGTGAGAATCGTCGTCCACCGGTAAAATATGGTCATACTACTATCTCGAGCACTTTTTATCCTATTTCTCGATTTATCTCTTATGCTCATCTCTCTCCATCCCTTCGTGCTTTCACTACTACTGTTTCCTCTATTTCTGTTCCTAAAACTGTTCAGGAGGCATTATCTCGGTCTGAGTGGCGGACAGCTATGGTGGATGAAATGTCTGCTCTTCGTACAAATGGCACATGGGAGTTGGTTACTCTTCCTGCTGGGAAATCTACTGTTGGCTGTCGTTGGGTTTATACTGTCAAGTATCTTCCTGATGGCACTGTTGAGCGTCACAAAGCTCGCCTGGTTGCAAAAGGCTACACTCAGACTTATGGCGTTGATTATTCTGATACGTTCTCTCCTGTTGCCAAGCTTTGCTCTGTGCGGATTCTTATTTCTCTTGCCGCCAATCTTGGTTGGCCGTTGTTTCAGCTTGATGTCAAAAATGCCTTTCTTCATGGCGATCTCCAGGAGGAAGTTTATATGGAGCAACCACCTGGGTTTGTTGCTCAGGGGGAGCATCATAAGGTATGTCGTCTTCGTAAAGCGCTTTATGGACTTAAACAATCTCCTAGAGCGTGGTTTGGCAAGTTTAGTGAGGCTATTTTGAGGTTTGGCATGCGTCGTAGTCAATCAGATCATTCTGTATTTTCCCTTATGTCAGCTCGAGGGAAAGTATTGCTCATTGTCTATGTTGATGACATTATTATTACTGGAGATGATCAGAAAGGGATCGAAGAGCTAAAACAGTTCTTACATAGTCAGTTTCACACTAAAGATTTGGGTAAGCTACGGTATTTCTTGGGTATTGAGGTAGCAAGGTCTAAGGATGGGATTAGTTTGTCCCAGAGAAAATATGTGTTGGATATTCTAGAGGAGACAGGTTTGTTGGGAGCCAAGCCTGTGGAGACTCCATTAGATCCTAATGTCAAACTTTGTGTTGATCAGGGGGAGGAGTTTTCTCATCCAGACCAATATCGTCGCTTGGTTGGTAAGTTGAATTATCTTACCAATACCCGTCCCGATATCTCGTTTGCTGTTAGTATGGTGAGTCAGTTCATGTCTGCTCCTCGTCTTCCACATTGGGAAGCTTGTATTCGCATTGTGAAGTATCTTAAGGCTCATCCTGGACGTGGCTTATTTTACCGTTCCAATGGTCATCTGCGTGTTGAGGCATTTACTGATGCAGATTGGGCAGGGTCACCTTCTGATAGACGTTCAACAACTGGTTACTGTACTTTTGTTGGTGGCAATCTAGTTAACTGGAAGAGTAAGAAGCAAACTGTGGTTGCAAGGTCTAGTGCGGAAGCAGAATATCGTGCTATGGCTCATACTACATGTGAGGTTGTTTGGCTGAGATCATTTCTTGAGGAGTTGGAATTTCGGGTGCAATTGCCTATTCCTATGTACTGTGACAATCAGGCAGCGATACATATTGCCTCGAATCCGGTGTTTCATGAAAGAACCAAGCATATTGAGGTAGATTGTCACATTGTTCGCGAGAAGATTGATAGTGGTGTGTTAGCTACTCCGTTTGTGTCTACTGGAGCCTAGTTAGCCGATATCTTCACCAAATCCTTATTCAAACCACGTTTAGAATTGTTATGTAACAAGCTGGGACTTTGTGATATTTATTCTCCAGCTTGAGGGGGAGTGTTAGAATAGTTTAGTCCCACATCGGATAATCATGTTATGTAATGGGTCTCGACATAATATAAATAAAGCTATTTATGTGTTAGGGTTGATTTAACACCCTATACACTTTTCCTATCTTTCCCTCACAACAGAACACATAGGAGGCCACGAGCCCTCGATAAGTCACTTGCCAAGACCGCTTGACTAAGCTCCTTACCAAGGAGTTAACACCCCTAGTTTAGACCAAAAATACAAGTTAAGCTCTATTCCGGAAACCATGATTTTAAGCTCGAAGGTTCGAGAACCAAATAACAACCTAAGTCCTTGGGAAAGATTATCCCGAGACTTAGCCAAACGATTACTCACACATAGCTAGAGCAAAAACCAAAGCATGAAAATGAGACATTACTTTTAACCGACTAAAGCGGAAATAAACTTGAGATTAATAAGAATCTAAGTCGTAGCTACAACTTTAATAAACGGAAAAACAATAAACGACAAAGACTTACTTGAGTAATTGAAGGATTTAACTAAAAAGCTTCATAGACTAACAATGGAGTTCTTAAAAAGTAAAAGACTTAAAGCTAGGTAGTTTTTTTTTTTTTTTTTTTAATGAAAGGGAGAGAGAGTATTTATACAAAAACACCAAACTCTCTCTACAAATATCCCAAAAGATCCCACAAGTGGAAATCATCCCAAAAGTGGAAGGTTGAAAAAGGTAGCAAAACGTAGATATTTTCTGCAAGCAGTACCGGTATTGGCCAACTCCCAGTATCGGTACTGGGTCTTCAATTTGCCTCAAAAATGCAATTTCTGGAGAGTGGGTACCGGTACTGGGCAAATCACAGTACCGGTACTGGGTTGGCAGATTCCTGATCTTGGCCTGGCCTTGGTCCGAGCAGCCCGACGACGACCCGACCGCTGCTCGCCACTCAATCATTACCCGTTGGGACTTGGTGGGGAGCCGTCACATGGCTTGGACTCCTGGATGCTTCCGAGAGTGATCCTTGGCCTCATGAACCGCCTATAACCCGTTTTTTACCTGAAACTATCAAAAAGCGACCTTCCGAGCAAAATCAAATAAAAACAAGAACTTAGGACTCAAATGCTACAAATTAAAGGACTTTGAGCACCAAGATTATACAATCTTGGGTGCTTATCAATTTCGGGAAACAAAGTTAACAACAAAATAAAGGGCGATGTGGCCATGTCTCCACAAGACGGATCAGTGGTTCCACGCTGTATTTCAGGACTTAACCGGAAGAGAAATGGTAGTCGAGTCAAATGTGAGATTGGTGATAAGAATGAAGATGAATGGAAGAGATTCTTTCATCAATCTTCAACGATCGATCAATCGACATGAGCGATACATCGAATATTCTAAGTTAGTCTTAGAACATGAATCCTACTCCTAATTATAAACCAGAAATGGGTTAGTAATGCCAAAACTTAAGACAAATAAAGATAGACTTTGATTTGTTGGAGAGAGTTTATAATGAAGTCTTAAAAGACTATTTATAGAAAACAACAAACTTGTTGGAAATAACTTTCTAACTTCTCCACTAGTCTTCATTCAATCCTTTGCTTCCACTGGTCAAAATAACTTCCCTTTTCCCTTCAACTTCCGGATGCGTAGGAGCATGCCAAGTGTCCTTTTAACTTTCAAATGTGTCGGAGCATGCCAAGCGTCCTGCACTTCATTGAAATACAAACAAATAAAAGAAATAAAAACTAGTTATATTATTAATACAAAATAATAAAATAAAAACCATTTTCATAATTGTCACCTTTCGATCGATTATCGACAAGCGGTTAAATATGGTGTAAATAATGCCCCCCTATTTACGTGAGTTAAGGATTAACTTTGGTAAATATTTCTCTTAGTTTTAAAACACCCCTCTGTCGATATCGACAGGTGATAATTAACCTTTTACAGTGTAAACATTTATACTCCCAACTCTCGAAGAGTTTTAGATAAATTTTACATCAATCTTTTCACTTTTCGGCTGATATAACAAAGCCTTGAAGGCGTAAAAATCACTGTCGAAAATAACATGGCCCCGTTGATTAGTTCCCTTCTTGAAAGAAACTTAATTTGGCCAACCAAATATCAAAGGCTATACAGTGAGCCATTTTAAACACTATTATAGACTATAGTTGGCCAATTGTATAGTCCTCGACAGAAAGATCAATGAATCACAGGGTGTATTTCAACCAAAGCCAATACAAATAGCTTTGGAAAAACTGTCCCTCGACCATCAAAAATTCACAGCCATGATTGGGTTGAACTCATATTCTATGGTTAAGTTTTCACCATTCTTAACCTGTATAGATGGAGTGGAGGGATCATTTTCTATTTCGACCATTCATAGTCTAAATTAAAAATTCTAGTCGAATTATTTTCATGATTCAACTCTAGTCAAGTTTCAATGCCAAAGCCACTTTCTTTGCATAATTTGGCTAGAGTTTGCCCCCCATGCAAACTCCATATAAAAAAGAGGGCTATTTGTCGTATCATAATTCGGCCACAGCCTTAGTGGAAGGCCAAAGATGGTCTCGATTATAATCGATGGTAGTGGCCTTACTTTTCTGTTGAATTATTTTCATGATTCAACTCGTTTTGAGTTTCAAACTTTCAAACCAGATTGGCTCTTCTAAAGATGAGTTTTTATTTTTTTAATTTAATTTTTGCCCCCCAAGTTCATTTGGCAAAACCAAATAATACCGGGCAACCATCAATTTTCACATATTTTTTAACGGGTTCTTTTGGCCCATAAACATGACTAAAGTTTTTAATCATGGGTCAATAATACAAGAACCGTGCCTTGAAAGTAGGTGCTATATTTGCCAGAAGCCTTGTCCATTATCGACACAAGGATTTTCCAATCGATAGGATCATAACCTGCATCCATGGCCAAACAAATTGATTTCTTTTTCTGTCGATATCCAAACAAATTGGATAAAGTTTGTCAGCCTTGGGTAACTGGAAAATTCAGAGCAAAAGGCATCAACATATTGGTTACTTTACTGCCATTGGTTGTGGTAAGGCCAATTTCCTTCCAAAACCAACACGTACGTATCAGTGCTGTGGACACACGCCCCTGAAAATTTTATATTTTTGGTATAAAATCGGATGCGCCCTTTTGGAAAAGAGCGGCGAAACTCTTACAATCCAGAGTCGCCACTCGGGTTTCGCGGAAAACACCCAAGGAACCGAATTTGAAACGTTTGCTACGTTGTTTTTTATTTGAAAAAGGCTTGTAGACCGGTTCGTCGTCACCTTCGATATCTGAGATTCGGGAGCCAGGTTACGAGAGGGGAAGGGTTTTATGGCACCCCTCTCGTCCAATCCGGAGATCGGTCTCTACTCGGGTATTTCGTAAAACGTTTGCATTTTTCTCTCATTGATCATTTTTTTAGCCAGTCAGGGCGGAGGAACAGTTAAAGGGGATAACACTGTAACAAGTTGCATTTATGTGACAAAATGATATGGATGATTTATTGAAGCAATGAACATTAAACATAGATTGAGAACAAGCACCTGTGAGTGTTTTAAACAAACTGAAGTACGCTGGGTCAGAACGACATGCGCAAGAACCATACCAGCATGCGCTGGCTAGGCCAGCACATGCCATACTCAGGACAAATCATGCAGTTTATAAGCAGGGATTATACAAATACAGACAACAGAAGCGGGTATAAAGGAATAAAGTGGACAGAATACCCCATAAACAGTGTGGGGAAACAAATAAAGGCCAGGGCTAAGCAAAGATGTAAGGGCCAGCCACTGGTCCTTGTCACAACTGCCGTATGCTAGTGAATAGAGATCGTATGCCAGTTGTGTCATTCTTCCAATGCTTGGCTTTGCACCATCTGGGCTCTGGAACATAACCAGAAGGATCCCAGAGGCCTTTCTAAGCAGAAATAACTGATAAATAGCTACATGATTCTAAACTACAAAAAGCGGTAAACTAGTTGTTAGCATGCTGTAAGGTGATCAAATGAAAAATAAAGCAATAAAATGATGATCAATGACCCCCACGCCAGTGATGAACGTCCTGCCATGACTAGCGTACGGCCTTATACAACTGGCGTGCGCCATTAACAATCACACACGACCTTTGAATCCTTACCAGCTTTAGGACCAGGACTGGTATGGATTACCAGCCTTGACCCTGCCAGCCCCCTGTTTACCAATTTTTTCCTTCTCCGGAACGAATCGACAGAGAACGAAAACAAAAGCAACAAGCCAACAACAAAAAGAAAAGGCGAATGCGGCTTGTCTCCACAAACGAATTTGAGGTTCCTTGCCGTATTTCAGGACTTCACCGGAAGAGAAATGACGAATGAATCAAATGCTATTTTTGTTGGTGATGAATCGACTCGTAAAAGAAGACCGTCACCCGCCAATCTTCAAGAACCGAATTGACCCATCGATTGGGCTGAATGGATTGATGGTATAGTGAAGTGGGGTGGAGCGGAAGAAAAATAACAAATGGACTTTGTTATTTTTCGAAGGTAGAATTACAATCAAGAAGGACGGATCCCCATTGAAAGTAAGGGAGTTAATTTAATCCCACTCCTAGGAAGACAAAAATTAGAACAAAGTGAAGACTTTGATTTTGTTGAAGGAGTTTACAATGAAGCCAAAAGAGGCTACTTATAGAAAAAATGTGCAGGAAATAACTTCCTAACTTCTCACTACTCTTCATCATCTTCCAAGTGTTCAAATAACTTCCCACAAACTCCAAAGTGTGTAGGAGCAAGCCACTTGTCCAAATAACTTCTCTTCAACTTCAAAGTGTGTAGGACGATGACAAGTGTCCTACATACAAATACAAACAAATAAAAGAAATAAAAACTAGTTATATTATTAATACGAAATAATAAAATAGGAAGCATTTTCATAATCGCCACCTTCCGGTCGATAATCGACAGGCGGTGAATATATGGTACAAACAATGCCCCCCTTATTCATTTGGGTGAAGTGCTAACGTAACCCAAGTGAATAATGTAACTAGTTTTAAATCACCCCTCTGTCGATATTGACGGGTGATAAATTTTACATCAACGTAACTTTATTTTTCGACTGATGTAACAAAGCCTTGAAGGCTTAAAAACCATTGTTGAGAATAACATGGTGGGATTTCAAGACCGAAATACCACTGTCGAAAAGCCATGTGTTGGCTTATTAGATGCACTGTAATTCCTATTAAAAAGAAACAGGAAATTATATAGAAGTGTGGCCTATTGGAACATATCAAAGGCAAATCTCTGTCGATTGTATAGACTTTGCAAAGCCACGAACTCGACTGAAGAAATCGACAGAGAAATAGCATTTTCTAGGAGGCTTGTTAAGAATGTTCCAAATCGACAGGACCATGACTTCTCCATGAACCCTTCTTTCTTTCTTTTTTGAGTGTGTGTGATTCCTTCGTAAAGGAAACAAGAAACAACAAAACATGGCCTATCAAATAAAGGCCTATCGATCAAAACTCTAAGAATGGCCTATCGATAAAAGGATTTATGCCATGAGCCTTAATCAAGCACAAGCATTTGTTTACTTAATTTCTCCCTCAACATTTGATAAAGAAATGGCCAAACCCATGCGCGCAGCAATACGACAAACATTCCCTCGATCAAATTCTGAGAGTTGAGATTCTTTCGATAAAGAAAAGGCCAAAACACGCGCGTAGCAAACGATAAACATTCCCCCTATCGAATTCATCCGAGATTTCGGAAAACAAAGTCGAAACAAGAGTAAGGGCCAAAAGCAATAATTTCTTTTGGATTTGGAGGCCAATGGAGCGCAACCTCCAATAATAATGGCATGAACATCCTTTACGTCGAATATCGACAGGTTGCATCTAATGATAGACTGGGAACAAATTTGTTCCCTGTTTGATATCAAGAATAAGCCAACAAATGGCTGTCTTTAAATGAATACAATATCAAGCCTTATAAGGCTTTCATTTGAATCGTTTCACTGGGTAAAGTACAAACATGACACAAATGTTCATTTGATCTCATTAAATTTTTACTGATCAAAACTTTTCAATCCCAGAAACTGATTTTTCCATTGCTAAAGGACTTTTATTGGACAAACGAAATGTGGATAACCGCAGAATCCTCCAACAGTTGTCCATCAAAGGGCTGGCCTTCCTTAAACAAATAAATTGTTTAGGCCTTTCATACCATGCTTTTATATTTACGTAATTTGGCTTCACATAGATGAGTTTTGCCCCCCAAGACTCATGGGCATAGCCTTTCAATGATGCCAAGAATTCACAGATTGTCCCATTTTATAAAGATCAATCATACAATCAAATGGCATTTTTTGAACACGTAAATTGACCAAGTCTTCATATTAGACTAGAATTTTCATCTCGTACATTGGTTTATAATGAACCCTCTAATTTGAATTCATATTTGAAACAAACAAAGCCATGTAGCCTGTCGAGGAGCAATTGCAACACATCCATCACAATGGCTTTATGCATACCTGAATGAGGTCTTCACTCCAATTAATGTTTGAATCAAACAGGCTAACACTAATCCAAAATTGGATTAACGTATTAAGCCATATGATAGTCTCCTGCACTATTTCTTACCAACGAGACTTTCCGTGCAAATCAATGGCCAAATTAACAGTTACATTTGTTCCAGAACCTGACTGTTCCAATTGGCCAACAAATGGCCGTTTATCTATTACGTAAAATGTCAAAAACCTTGTAAGGTTTTCCTTTCACATATGATTTCACCATTACTTCCGATTTAGAAATGAAGCCCTCCTTCTAGCGCCAAAATTGTTTACCAATTTTTTCCTTCTCCGGAACGAATCGACAGAGAACGAAAACAAAAGCAACAAGCCAACGACAAAAAGAAAAGGCGAATGCGGCTTGTCTCCACAAACGAATTTGAGGTTCCTTGCCGTATTTCAGGACTTCACCGGAAGAGAAATGGCGAATGAATCAAATGCTATTTTTGTTGGTGATGAATCGACTCGTAAAAGAAGACCGTCACCCGCCAATCTTCAAGAACCGAATTGACCCATCGATTGGGCGGAATGGATTGATGGTTTAGTGAAGTGGGGTGGAGCAGAAGAAAAATAACAAATGGACTTTGTTATTTTTCGAAGGTAGAATTACAATCAAGAAGGACGGATCCCCATTGAAAGTAAGGGAGTTAATTTAATCCTACTCCTAGGAAGACAAAAATTAGAACAAAGTGAAGACTTTGATTTTGTTGAAGGAGTTTACAATGAAGCCAAAAGAGGCTACTTATAGAAAAAATGTGCAGGAATTTACTTCCTAACTTCTCACTACTCTTCATCATCTTTCAAGTGTTCAAATAACTTCCCACAAACTCCAAAGTGTGTAGGAGCATGCCACTTGTCCAAATAACTTCTCTTCAACTTCAAAGTGTGTAGGACGATGACAAGTGTCCTACATACAAATACAAAACAAATAAAAGAAATAAAAACTAGTTATATTATTAATATGAAATAATAAAATAGGAAGCATTTTCATAATCGCCACCTTCCGGTCGATAATCGACAGGCGGTGAATATATGGTACAAACACCCCCTTCAGGGGTCAGAACAGTTTATGGAATAAAAGGTGGTATACCTTTGGATTGAGTTGGATGAAATGTTTGAGCTTGAACTTAGGGTTGGATGGATGGATGATGAATGGAAAGGGTGTTATGGTGTGTGAGAAAGATGTTCTCTTGCTTGCTCTTTCAATGGATGAAAGGAAAGCAAAGGAAACAAGATAGAGAGGGAGAAAGAGAGCTTTTTAGCTTTAATGGTGGTAACCCCTTGCATATAAATGCAAAGGGGGTATTTATAGAGGGTGAGAGGATTGAGAGAAGGTAGTAACCAGCTGGTTAGGAGCTGGTTTGGTTGGCAAGGAAGTCTCCATGCATTAAATGCATGGGACTTGGCTTGAAAGGGCTTGTAGGAGAGAGGGGGAGACAGCCTACACGTTTGCAATCATCAGGGAACTGTAGATTACGCTGGAGTGGCCGCAAAAGTCTGGTGCACGTGTGTGAATAGTGTTGATTTGACTGGTTTGATTGGCGTATGCCCATAGTTTACTGGCGTGCGCCAGTAACAATTGAATTTGATGGCCGATGACTGACACGTGATAGATTACCAGCGCACGCCCGTATTGTACCAGCGTATGCAAGTAGGGTTTTGCTGTGGCTATTTGGTTCTGGCTCGAAGGGTTTGAACGAGGTTTGGGATGCTCAGAACTCAAACACTCTACCAACCTCGGGATGTTCTTGACCTCAATCATCATTGGGGAATCAAAGACCGTAAATAAACTAATCCGGACAGTTCAAAATAGGGTGTCTACAAGTGCATTGGTCCTTTTGATGGCCATAATCTTCAACAAATGGCTTAATTTGGCCAAACGAAGTGAATGGGTACCGGATCCATTTATTTTGTTTGGCCATCTCATTGATCGATAGAGATTTTTTTTTGTAGAATTGTTTCGAAACTTGGCCAACAAATGGTCGGCCTTCTTCGAAAAATTTAACTGTTCAAACCTTCCATGTAAGGCTTAATGTTTCAACATCCCAAGCCATTTTGTTTTACCAATTTGGCTTTTTAAAGATGAATTTGCTCCTCATGCAAATTCCATATCAAAAGAGGGCTATTGCTCATTTCATAATTGGCCACATATGTTCTGATTTCCTTGTAAAATCTGGAACGAAAAATTTAATGAGTTGCCATTGGCCTATGTTTGGCCAAATATAAGTCAGAGCCATTTCTGTTTCTCCTCCATATCCATAAACAATATGGACGTGTGTATAAATATAAGCCATTATTATTTTGTTTTATCGGAAAACAAACTGTTCAAAAGATGAACTTGAAGAATCTTTTGCCTCATTGAAAGGCAAAACCTTCCACAACCACAGTTATGGGTTTCTATATTTTAATGTTCACGGCTATAAAGCCCACAGGTTGCTTGAATTAATGTTCAACCTTTATAAACGACAGATCTTAGCAAGAGGCAAAGACAAAATTGATTACACTTTGAAGCAAATAGTCACAGTGCCTCTGTCGAAATTTTTGTTTTGTCAGAGGTAAAGAAATTGCCCAAACCTTCAATGCAAGATTGGAAACAGTTTTGGTTCTTTTCTGATGTAAACCACTGAGAATTAGCCAACGAATGGCTTTTCTTTGCATGAATAAATTGTCAAGCCTTGCGAGGCTTTTATTAATATTTGATCTTGCTTCTTCCAGATATCATCCATATATGCAAACAGACTCAAGAATTGGCCATTATAGCCATTATCCATTTATGTCGGTTCTTTTCTTTTTTCAGAACATTCAAGAGTTGGCCAACAAATGGTCGTTATTCCTTTTCTGCAAATTGTTCAAGCCTTACATGCAAGGCTTTCATTTTCACATCCATCTCTATCATTACTTCTGATTTAGTAATGATGCCCTCCTTCTAGCGCAAAAATTGTTTACCTATTTTTTCCCTAATCAAAACTCGACAGAGATTTCGGGAAACAAAGTTAACAACAAAATAAAGGGCGATGCGGCCATGTCTCCACAAGACGGATCCGTGGTTCCAATGTGAGATTGGTGATAAGAACGAAGATGAATGGAAGAGATTCTTCCATCAATCTTCAACGAGCGATACATCAAATATTCTAAGTTAGTCTTAGAACATGAATCCTACTCCTAATTATAACCCAGAAATGGGTTAGTAATGCCAAAAATTAAGACAAATAAAGATAGACTTTGATTTGTTGGAGAGAGTTTACAATGAAGTCTTAAAAGACTATTTATAGAAAACAACAAATGTCTAGGAAATAACTTCCTAACTTCTCCGGCCACTATTCTTCATTCAATCCTTTGCTTCCACTTGTCAAAATAACTTCCCGCTTCCCTTCAACTTCCGGATGCGTAGGAGCATGCCAAGTGTACTGTATTTCATTGAAATACAAACAAATAAAAGAAACAAAAACTAGTTATATTATTAATACAAAATAATAAAATAGGAACCATTTTCATAATTGTCACCTTTCGATCGATCATCGACAGGTGGTGAAATATGGTGTAAACAAAGGGCCGGGGCCCCAATAGCTCCGCCCCTGCTACCAACATCACCGCCAATGTCGTCGTTGCAAACAAGTGCAGCTTCTTCATCCCAAAGCCTGGCTGCCAACCCACATGCAAAAACCTAATCATTCCCTTACGGGGTCTTGCCACGATTTTAATCTTATCCTCTGCTAATGACAATAGAATTAAGTAACTAGAGATTAATTAAGATGTGCGTAAGCTAGCTCAACCCAGAGTTATCAAAAGGAATACGTATAGTATCGATGTATAGTAGGATCGATATATGTTTACATGCAGTATGATGGCATGATGATGGTCGGGGATGCAAAATGTACGAGGTCAATAAAATTCCCCAAGCCACCAATTGACCAGGGTACATGATTTTTTGGGTATCACATAAGCAAACATGCATGTAATACCATCAGCAGGTTTTGAGCTCTTTCCTTTTTTTTTTTTTTTGACAAAAGAAGAGAAGTGTTATAAATCTGAAAGGCGTAAAAGCCTAAACATCAGACAGTTGGGAACCCCATGGGGGCAAAATGGAAGTCCACAGACCGGACCAACCATTCAAAAGAGCCTTTTGAGCACAACAATGTGCAGCCCGATTACAATCACGTTTAACAAAACCAAACTCACAGGAAGAAAATAATTCTTTCAGAGCTAAACAATCAAAAATAATAGCCGCTATATCAATAGGAGGATCTAGAGAGGTAGAACATTTTCTCACTATCGCCTCTGCATCCGATTCAATAACCACTCTAGAAAGATTTAGATCAATCCCCAGCTTCAAACCATCTCGAATAGCCAGAGCATCGGCAATTCTTGACGAAGTAATACCAGTGTGAATACTCAAGAAGATACCAAAGACCTTGCCATCATGATTTCGAGCTATTGCTCCTGTACCAATAGAATTTGAACTCCTAGAGACAGCAGCATCCACGTTAATCTTGGTTATATTCATCCCAGGGCTCTGCCACACTAAGGTCCCATTACGAGTGGATCTCGACAAAGGTGATGGAACCTTAGAGTTAGCATCCTGAAACTCATAGAAATCTCCTTGCGCTTTACCACTAACCGCTTCCGTAGCCCAACATTTACCATTAAAAATAAAATCATTTCTAGCACGCCAAATCCACCAACAATAAAGAAGAGCCATACCTAACGAGAAAGGAGGCATATGACTTTGACTGATACGTTCTTGAATACAATCCCACCAATCTGTCATGTTTCTGCAATCAAGAAGCTCTTCAGGTCTTAAACGAAACGGAGAATGAATCCAGACTTTGATTGCAACCTCACACCGAAACAATACATGTGAGATTGATTCCTCTGCCTTACCACAACGAGAGCATACTGGATCAATTCTGACTTTGCGCGCAACTAGAGCCACATTTGTTGCCACCGCATTATTAAGACACTTCCACATAAACAGTTTTACCTTCGGATGGATTTGTAGTCCCCACAACTTCTTCCAAACAGTAGGAAGGACACCGGAAGAGCTCGTTTGACCCATGTGAATGTTCCCAAGAATATCAGTCCCCTCCCTAGCAAGTCGGTAAGCCGACTTGACAGAGAAAGAACCATTTGGTGATGGGTGCCAAATCTTACGGTCCCGTCGACTTGTATAGCTAATCGGAATTGAGAGAATATGGTCGGCATCCTCTTTACTAAAAACCTCACGAACCAAAGCAACCTTCCAAGTTTTAGTGCTAGAATCGATCAAGTCAGCCACTTTCTCTATATCATTCCTCCTCAGCGTGTGCCTGTCAATTTTGCAATTCGTATGTCTTGGGAGCCAAGGATCTTCCCACACACGAATCTCGTTTCCAGATTGAACTTGCCACCTCCAACCCTTATCAATTAATTCCCGTGCCCATACAATACTCCTCCATGCCCAAGAAGACTGACTGGTAACTTTTGCATGCCAAAAGGATGTATTGGGAAAGTAGCGTCCTTTAAAGATCTGTCGGAACAAAGATGATTCACCTGAGATAAGTTTCCAACCCTGCTTGGCTAGCAAAGCCTTATTGAAGGATTCCATATCCCGCAAACCCAAGCCGCCATCCCCTTTGCATAAACTCAACTTGTCCCATTTAATCCAATGAATTTTCCGCTCACCTTCCTTTGAACCCCACCAAAACCTCGAAACCTCGGAAGAAATCTGCTGCAAAATAGTTTTTGGTAGACGGAAACAAGACATAGCATAGTTTGGAAGAGGCAATACCACATATTTTAATAAAACTTCACGGCCCGCCTGATTAACCTGATTGTCTTTCCATCTCCTCAGCCGTTTAATAGTATTATCCTTAACATATGAAAAAAGATCACGTTTGGAATTACCATGAAAACTGGAAGTCCCAAATATCTAGCCCCATTTGCTTCCATTGTGATCCCCACCTTTGCTGCTAAGAGGTTTCTACGTTGAGTTGGAGTATTAGGACTGAAAAAAACTGATGATTTCTCCTTATTCACTTTCTGACCCGAGGCAGCTTCATACATGTCAAGAATTCTATAAAGAGCTTCACAATCTTGATCTGTTGCACGACAGAATATAATAGAATCATCCGCGAATAAGAGGTGAGAAATGACAGGACAATGGTTGTTAATCTGAAAACCCCGCAAAACCTTTTTACTTAGAAAGTCATTGAAAAGAGCAGAGAACCCCTCCCCACATAAAAGAAAAAGATACGGGGAGAGAGGGCATCCTTGCCGAATCCCTCGACTTGGTAAGAAAGTTTCACCCACTTCCCCATTGACAGTGATCGAAAATGAGACGGTCCTAATGCACTCCATGACCCATCCAATCCATTTTTGGTGGAAACCCAATTGAGCCATCACCCTCTCCAAGTAACTCCATTCCACCCGGTCGTATGCTTTCGCCATATCCAATTTAAACGCGGCCACGCCTTGAGTACCTGAACGTTTATGCTTGATATAGTGCGTAAGTTCATGAGCGATCAACACATTATCCGTGATCTGACGACCCCCTACAAACGCACTTTGATTTTCTGAGATAATAGCAGAGAGAAAAGGTCTAAGCCGATTGGCCAGAACCTTAGCAATAAGCTTGTAAACTGTGGTGCATAAACTGATAGGACGGAATTGGCTGACCTTGGTTGGTGTATGCACCTTCGGAATAAGAACGATCTGAGTGCGATTCACACTTCCAAGCATTCTGCCATCATGGAAAAAACTGCGCACTGCTCGGCAAACATCAACCCCGACTATATCCCAATATCGCTGGAAGAAACCCGCTGTCATACCATCGTAGCCCGGTGCTTTATTAGGATGCATTGCAAACAAAGCAGATTTAATTTCACCCGTAGAAAATGGTTTAAGAAGCCTATTGTTCATATCTGCTGTTATACGAGTGGGAATAGAACTTGTAACCTGCTGCACTTCGTGAACACCTTCACTGACATAAAGATTGGTGAAGAATTTTTGGAACTCGGTCGCAATACTCTGCTGGTCTGACACCCATACTCCTTGCTCATTCTCAATACCCGAAACATGATTACGCCTTCTCCGCTCAACCGTGCTCGCGTGAAAGTATGAAGTATTCCGGTCTCCCAATTTAAGCCATTTTTTGTGGGACTTCTGTTTCCAGTACAATTCCTCATGCGCCCATTCTCTTGCAAGTTGATCCTCCAAGGCCGAGATACTTTCGAGATGAAGCTCACGCCCCTTATTTTCCAGCTCCTTAACTTCAGCAATCACTTGGTCAATCTTTCTTCTGGAATTAAGATTTTGCTTCACGCGCCAAGATTTCAAAGCCAACCTGCAATTCTTTAATTTCTGATTCAAAGAAAACAACCGAGAACCCGAGATACTTTGATCCCATTGATACTGCACAATCGCCTGAACTTCCTCGTATTCGAACCATCTTGCATCAAATCTAAATGGGGTCGCACGTCTCTTACCACCCACCATAGTTTTCAGAAGTAGCGCTTTATGGTCAGAACCCACACAATCAAGATGCTCCACTGAGGCTTGGTTATACTGCAGATACCATTGGGACGATACCAAAGCCCTGTCCAACCGTGATTCAATAAACTCGTCACCCTGTCGATTATTCCTCCAAGTGAAAGGATATCCATTAAAACCCACCTCGGCCAGGCCACAATCCTCGAGAAAAGATTGAAACCTAACCAAACTTCCTCGATCACGCTGTATCCCTCCACGTTTTTCATTAGGATCTAAAACATCATTGAAATCCCCCCAAATCACGACCTCCGAATTCAGACCCCGTATATGATCAGACAGGGTATGAAATTGTTGGAATCGAACACCATCTTCCGGACTCAAATAAACATTAATTAAATGCCAAGAAAAAGAAGAACTCAAACACTTAACTTTCATATCAACGAAAAAATTACCATACTTGAAAACTTCAAAAGCTACTGAATCGTACCAGAATATGTTTACATGCAGTATGATGGCATGATGATGGTCGGGGATGCAAAATGTACGAGGTCAATAAAATTCCCCAAGCCACCAATTGACCAGGGTACATGATTTTTTGGGTATCACATAAGCAAACATGCATGTAATACCATCAGCAGGTTTTGAGCTCTTTCCTAAGCCGCCAAAATGTCATTTTCATTATGACCATTAATTCAACCCATTACGTGAATATGTGGTTTATAATTGGTAGGTGACAATGGACCACGCGTCAAGTTTTAACTTTTTCCTAAGAAAAGAGAATTTTGCACAGTGGTTTGAGTGTTCCACTTGTGGCGGAAAAGCTAGAATTACCCATTTCCAAGGTCAAGAGAAGAATAATAAACGCGGATTGTTGAATTAAATATCCAAGAAATTTCCAAGGTCAAGAGGAGACTCATGAAATCATGAGAAGAATAATAAACGCGGATTATTGAGTTAAATATCTAAGAAATTTCCTAGGTCAAGAGGAGACTCATGAAATCATTGCGCCACCGAGGAATTTTGGGCCCCGACATTACGACAAAAATGGTCTATCGCAACAAAATTTGAAGATGAAATTCCCATTTCGTCGCCAAATTGGATCCATATGGCGATGAAAATGGAATTCCGTCGCCGCCAGTAGGTACCATTTGGTGACGAAAATAAAATTTCGTTGCCAAATGCAAGACTAATTACTTTTTCAAATTTCAAAAAATTTAATATATTTAAATAAATAATATATATCGATATATATATTACATATTTTACAAAATATTAAAAAAACTAGTAATATATACTATTAAATTTTGCAATATTATCAACAAAATGATAAGTGGCCTAGTGTTTGGAGTGGTAGTTTAGAAACTGGAGGGAGTATGCAGTACTAGTATATATATAGATCTCGGGGGGATAGAGAGATAGACACACGATCGAGCTCATGCATATTTGATTGTTGAAAGAGCATTCTCAATTCCAAAGTTTCCAACTATATATGTGTTCATCCTTAAACATGTATCTCCATGCAGTACTCCTCTTGTTTCTTTCCTACCTCCTATTAGCACAACCCACACTAGGAACGGACACCAGTACCGTCAACATCACCGCAAATGTCGCCGATATAACCAACTCCAGCTTCTTCATCGCCAAGCGCGGCTGCCAACTCAAATGCGGAGACATAACCGTCCCTTACCCGTTCGGCTTTGAGTCGGGCTGCTACATCAAGTGGTTGGAGCTCACGTGCAATTACACTTTCGACCCTCCAAAGCTCCTCCTAGGCAATAGCAATATCGTGGTCTCATCAATCTCCCAAACCCAAGTCCGGGTCCGAAACACCATCGCTGTTCGGTGCTACGACGAGACCGGGGCCATCAACTATACAAGGCCAAGGTGGATGACGTTGGGGGAAGCCAGAACGTTTTCGTTTTCGGACACGGCAAATAAGTTCACGGTCATCGGCTGCAACGTCTACGCCTTGATCTCGTGGTGGAATGAAGACCTGGAATCTTTCAGTACTGGATGTTTGTCCGTGTGCTCGACAAATGGCAAAGTGCATCCTGGGACGAAGTGCACGGGGATTGGCTGCTGCCAAACCGATATTCCAAAGGGGCTCACAAACTTCAATGCTACGGCTACCCTGGGCAGGGTTTACAGTGAAACCGAAACCGAGGTTTGGATTTTGTTTCCTTTCTTCTGAAAACCAGCACACGAAAAATACGGAGTAGTTGCGAAAAAAATTCACTTACCACAAATTATTTAGGTACTCCAACCGCAACGTAGCACAGTAGCACCCAAATTTCATCCACAGTTACGAACTTGTGTATCGTGGCAGTGCACCAGTGCCCCAGATCCCTATTACTCCCTCCGTCCCAATTTGTTGTGCCCTTATTCCTTTTTGGAATGTCCCAAAATGATACGCTTATTTCAAAACTTTTCATTTTTGGATATCCATATTACCCATTTTACCCTTCATTTGCTTTTACATTTTAAAAGGTTATACACTACAAGAAAATCGTTCTATAGCAACGGTCGAAAGCGTTGCCAAAAAGCCGAAAAACCGTTGGTAGAGACCCATTTAGGCTATACCAACGGTTGGTCAAACCGTTGCAATATATCCGTTGCTGTAGGGTATAGCAACGGTTTTGACGAGCGTTGGTACAGATTTTTTTTTAGCAACGGTTCCTTTAGCAACGGTTACAAGCGTTGCTAAAGGCAATTTTTTTTTTTTTTAAATCTGGGGTAAAATATGACGTCAGCAGCCACGTGAATTCCACGTGTCGCCATGACGCTTGTGTGGCGGCCACGTGTCGCTCGCGTGGCACCTGCGTGGCATGGAAGGCAACACAATTTTGTGACTCCTGGGAATCGAACCTAGGACCTCGCGCATGCACGCGCGAGTGCTTATCAGCTGGGCTAGCCCAACACTTGTGCATTGTAAAGGAACAACTAATATTCATTAGAGCATCCATAATGTGATAATCAAAACCAAAAAGTTGTTAAAGTTAGCAATATTTGATCAAAAAAGTGCTTACATTGTAATAACCAAACTTAGCAATCTCTTAATCAAATCAAATTTTGGCTTTTGAATAATCAAAACTAGCAACTTTTTTGCCAATAATCAAATCTAATGGTCTCCACATTTTTTTAATCAAATACACCTATCATTACATAAAAACTTTTTCTCTTTCTCAACAATGTTTCCAGAAAATTATTTTTAAATTATTTTTTTTCCAGAAACTTTAAAAAAAACAGTATTTACAAAAAACTTTTTTTTAAAGTGTTTTAACACAAATTTTTTTTGTTTTTTTTTTAAAACGGCTTTTAACAAAAAAATTTAAAAAAAAACTGTTTTTAACACAAATATTTTTTTTTTAAATGGCTTTTAACAAATTTTCAAAAAATAATTTTTAGCAACGGTTATTGGAAAACCGTTGCTATAGTCAGGTTTTTAGCAACGGTTATTGGAAAACCGTTGCTATAGTCCGGTTTTTAGTAACGGTTATAGAAAACCGTTGCTATAGTCCGGTTTTTAGTAACGGTTATGAAAAACCGTTGCTATAATCTTGTAATCTAGTAACGGTTGCATGAAAACCGTTGCTATAGTCCTGTTTCTAGTAACGTTTTGTAAACCGTTGCTAAACACCATCTATACCGATGGTTTTTTGAACCGTTGCTAAAAAAACCGTTGCGAGATCCCAAATTTCTTGTAGTGTTAGGATTTCAAATTTCAAATTCAAAGGACACTTAAGTGTGGAATTTTAGGCGTCATTCTCTCCTGAGTCCTGATATGATAGCATATCAAATTTAATTTGGCTCCAACACCATAATCTTGGTTCAGTTATTTTTATTTTTTACATTATTTTAATATTTTGACAAAGGGGTAAAATGGTAAAACTAACAAAAAGTCAACGTAATTATGATGTCTCCTTAAATTACGGGAAAATCAAAGTAGGCGAAACAAATTGGGACGGAGGGAGTAATAATAATTACTCAAACCTTACTAGTTATGTTAGATTTTCAATGTGACGACCCGCTCTAACTAACCTGCTTAACCCTTAGTCTAAGTATATGACTCAAAAGGTTAATCTCGGGTTATATAGTAGCTGTTTGGGTTTCCTTATAAATTACCCTAATTTTCTAAGTTTACCGCTCTCACAATCTCCCCACCTTGGCTGCAACGTCCTCGTTGCACTACATGGTCTATCACTTTCACCCACCAAGCAGTGTGAGACAAGTACCCGCTTAAGCACGACAAGCTCCTCGGGCTCATTCATGTGGGACCCGCCCAAGCACGACAAGCATCTCAGGCTCCTCACTTGTCGGACCCACCCAAGCACGTCTCCTCGCGGGACCCGCCTCATACTTCCGGTTGGTGCAGGCTCTGATACCACTTATGATGACCTAAGCTAGCTGACCTGATCCTTAACCTAATTAAGCACGTGACTCAAAAGATTAATCTCATATTATACCGTAGCTCTCTTGGGTTTCTTTATAAATTACTTGACTTTAGTTCCCCCGATGTGGGACTGTCTCAGGCCTTTATGGGCTCTCAAATTCAAATTAGTATTTGACAAAAAATTTATGGTGAGATATATAATGAATGAAACTTGAGAGAACTTGTGTGTGCGTGAGAGAGAAAGAAAGCGGCGGCTGTGGCGGCAACAGAGTGGAGGATTCAGATTGAAAAATTACATTTATTTGATTAGAAAGGAATAATAACGTACATCATCGTTTCCCCCTTTTCATAAGGATTTTTGTGTCCACACGTTCTCCTGTTGATGCTGCCCAACCGATTCAATCTTTCCGGGCCGACACTCTCGTCCCTGGTAGTTCAATCCAGGATCGGCCCACGTACAAGCCCAAGTTGGGCATCCGAAAATTTTCAAATTTTAAGGGTACTTCAATATTATTCTCAGCTTTTACTTTTGAAATATTTTTTCCTCAAAAATAATGCTATTGTAACTACGAGGTTTCGAAACAAAGTCAAGTAAAATTCAAACAACCACTTTGGCCGCTGGTAATAAAGTAGTTAACATACGTTATAAAGTCTAAAGTAGTTATATAAAGAAACATTTCTATCATTGTTATTTAATTCTAAAAATACGTAGAGCTCCACCCCACAATTTAATCTTAGGCATCCAAATCTCTTGAGCCGGCCCTGATTCCACCGTTCAACTTCCTCCTTCGAGAGAACTTGTAAGATTCAATTTTGTTGTAGCATCAAACCAACCGGTAAACATTGTGGAGTCCATCATGTTGATCAAATACCATCAGATATTATTACGAAATAATTTATTCTTAAAAAAACTCTTCGTTATCCCGTACGTATGAAATTCAGCATCATTGATGATCTCGACAAGCTGTAATAAATTAATGGATTCGACTGTCCCCGGCCCAAAATTTGTAAAATTGGACGTTCCAGCCCCTTGGATAGAAGTTTCACCCTATTCTCTTTTTTCCCAATTTTCTTCTTTCTTCTTAAGATCAAAACTAACTGAAAAGTCATTTTCTTCTATCATGTTCTTATTCCTCTAACAGGTTTCGTCCCCCTGTACCTATGCATTTCTGGGGGAGTGGGATCACTTTGAGTTCGAAGGTGCATTCGAATCCCCAAAAACATTAGAAGACCGAATCTGGCGTGATGTACCAGTGGTAATAGATTTTGTGATTGGAAAGCAGAATTGTTCTGAAGCTCTAAACTCGGGTACATTGCTGTGCCGCGGTGACGATACTTTATGTACGGATTCGGATAGTGGCTATGGAGGATATTGTTGCACTTGCAAATACGGTTACGAGGGCAATCCTTATCTCAGTCCTGGATGCAAAGGTTTGTTGTTGGCTATATTTGTTTTTTCAAATCATGCTGTTGTGAGGTAAACTCATAAGAGCATCTCCATTAGATTCCTCAAATAGAAAATTTAAGCGATCAGGCATGAAATTTGTGCTCAAACAGATCCCTTAAATCCTAAATAATTTGAAGTCATCTTTTGAATTTTCTTTCCCTCTTCAAATTTAAGGAACTAGTGCTAGCCCGTGCCTACGGTACTGCGCATCCCTGTTGGAAGGGGATGGTAGTTGTGTGATTTAAGTGAAAACCATGGGCACTTAACCGGGAAGTGGAAGGATGCGCTACAGCCTTTGGATCAAATGAATCTAAGCCGTTCCAACAATTTGTCCCCACACCCTTCTGTTTTATAATAGAGATGTCTCTCACCCCTTAAATATCAAAAGAATATTATCTTATTATCTTATTTTACACACAGAGCCCCACATCATAATAATAATAATAATAATAATAATAATAATAATAATAATAATAATAATAAATAATAATATTAATACTCCCTCCGTCCCATTTTCATTGTCCATTATTCCTTTTATCACTTTTGTGTTTATTGCATATATCTTTCAATCTATAATATTTTCATGATTTTGACATCTTGGTATTATAGAATAAATTGAAATCTATCAAATAAGATCCATAAAGCATATTTTTGGAGATTCACATTGGAAGATATAAGCAATTGAAAACTGACACGAACATCAAAAAAGGACAATGAAAATTGGACGGAGGGAGTAATAATATTTAATAATAATAATAATAATAATAAAATATTATTATTATTATTATAATATATGGGCCGGTTCCCTTCACACAAATTTTGATACAAGTTTTGTGAGCGTCCCATTTTGGAAATGCACGCAAATGATCGGAGTTGTTCAATTTGTTCAAATTTTGACACAAAACTCTTCGAAATATGTTTTCCAAATAAATTAAACGGCTCCAATTATTTGTGTGGAACTCTGATTAATTTTGTGTTAACTTTTGTCAGGGGTCGGTTTCCCTCACAAAATGTATAAAACATGTTTTTAATAGTTCTTGTGAAAAATCAACTCATTCGCATATCGATAATGACTTGATCAGTTCATTCAATTTTATCCGGTAAAATTTGATAAGAATCAACTGATGATCAAGCCCTTACTGATATCAGAATAAGTTATTTTTTTATGAGAGCTCTTAAAAACATGTTTTAAATAAATTGAACGGCTCCGATCATTGGATGGGGGTCCTACGCAAATGTTGTGTCAAATATTTTGTGAGCAAAACTAGCCCCATATATATATATATATATATATATATATAGCGGGTTCCCCTCACATAAAAGTTGACACAAATTTTTTTGTGGGCCCATTTTGGAGTCCCACGCAAATGATCGATCGGAGGCGTTTAATTCGTTTAAAACGTATTTTTAAGGGTTTTCGTAAAAAAATCAACTCATTCGGATATCGGTAAGTGCTTAATCGGTTCATTCTGTTGGTTCCTGTCAAATTTTACAGGATAAAATTGAATGAATCGATCAAGCCTTTACCAATATCTAAATGAATTAATCTTTTATGGGAATATATATATCAGTTAGGATCCAGTCAGGACCTTTTACGGTCAGGGCCGTCAAGACCTCCCCTTTCCCGATCGAATTTTGATGATCTGAGCCGCTCAATGTGTGTGAACGCATTTTCCACATGTTTCACAATATAAAAAAAAAATCCCATCTCTTGTCTTTCTTTCACTTGTTTTCCTTTTACCAATTTGAACATGAATTCTCAAAATTCAAAACGTTAAGTATTTGACTAGATGATTCAAAAAAAAAAAAATTTTTGCATGACACGATTTTCTAACGAATCAATATTTTGAAAACAATTATAATAGAAGTAATTAAGCAATAAATCTTATCTATTAGTGCTCTGACGGCTTGTATTTAATCTCCACCTTTAATTATTTTACATACACAATTATGAAAGTGATCCTGTTTTAAAATCTTTCAGATAGATTACTTTGATATAAAATCATAAGTTAATTCAGCTCACCAATTCCTTAATGTTCTATTGGCAGATATTGACGAGTGCAACAATACCGCGCTCAATAACTGTCATGAGAAAGCAAAATGCACCAATACTGCAGGAAGTTTTAATTGTACATGTCTAGATCATTACTATGGCGATGGAAGAAAAGATCACGGAAGTACTGGGTGCCTTCCGGAGGCCTCACAATCCTCAGGGATCAAGTTATCTCTAGGTACGTAAGTAATTGCCCAACTAATAAAACCTGCTTCAAATCCAATTCCCTTTTTGGTAAAGTCATGCACAATATGCTTAGTTGCTCGGTTGCATTAACATAGCAGTTATGATAAGTGTTTTGGATGGAGCTATCGCACAATCTTGATCATAACGTTGCATACGAATGAGATAAGAGTGAAATCTATTTTTATTAGAATGATCTCGATTACACAGCAATGAACCGATTACAAGTACTTATACCCTACTTAATACAAGAGACTAACCAACTGAATGGATCTAACTAATTACATTCCAGCTGAGCAGATTCTAATTAACTAACTGAATTAGTAGTGGAGCGTACAACGGACTGAGTTGGAATTGGTTGCTCTCTTGACTCTTCAGTTGACTCAGCTGAGGCTTGAGCTGAGCCATGTACTCGAGCTGAGCTATGTACTAAGTTGGTTAACAGCCCTGCAAACAGAGGTGGGCATTGGTGACTAACATCAATTTGTCTCGAAGAAGAAATAAACGAGCACTGGTAAGGGGCTCTGTAAAGATATCAGCAACTTGGCAAACAAAAGGAACATGTCTAACTTGTAACTGTTTGAGACTAATCTTTTCATGAACAAAATGAAAATTGACTTCAACATGCTTTGTTCTGGCATGGAAGACAGGATTTGTAGCTAAGGCAATCGCAGAAACATAGTCACACTGGATAATAGGAGGATGCTCAAAACACGGAACACATAAATCCTTGAACAACTGCAGTAACCACACAACCTCAGCTACTACATTTGCTAAAGCTTTGTACTCAGCTTCTGTTGAAGAACGAGCAATAGTGGCCCATTTTTTTGCGGACCATGAAATAATATTATGCCCAACGTACACACTATAACCTCTAGTAGATCTTCTATCAGGGGCATCCCCAGCCCAATCAGCATCAGTGAATGCAGACAAAATGAGAGAGCTTTTTGTAAAAGAAAGGCCATAATTCATTGTGCCCTTGATATATCTGAGGATTCTTTTAACAGCAGTAAAATGTTTGGCCAAAGGACGATGCATATGTTGACATACAGAGTTGACAGCAAAAGAAATTTCAGGATGTGTAAGTGTGAGGTACTCTAAGGATCCCACAAGGGACCTATATAACTCTGGATTGGCAACAGGATCATCTCCATCCAAAACAGGTGATTTGAGTGGGGATGGAGTACTACAAGGTCTACAATCTACCATCCCAGCTCTATGACGAATATTAAGAGCATACTTGGACTGTGAAAGTATAATCCCAATAGATGTAGGGATGGCCTCAATGCCCAGAAAATAGTGTAGGGGACCCAAGTCTTTAAGAGCAAAAGAGGAACTCAACTTCTGGATAATAGTGGTAATCAAAGACTGATTGCTGCCAATGACAAGAATATCATCCACATAGACTAGCACATAAACCAAGTCTGAGTCTTGGTGAAAAACAAATAAAGAGGAATCAGCCAGGCTATTAATGAATTAAACCCAGAGAGAGTAAGCATTGTGACAACATATCATACCAAGCTCGTAGAGCTTGTTTAAGGCCATAAAGAGCCTTGTGGAGTTGACAGACATGATTAGGATGCTGAGAATTGGCATACCCCTGTGGTTGTCTAAGATAAACCCTCTCTTGAATAGTCCCATGTAGAAAAGCATTCGACACATCAAGCTGCCTAATAGACCACCCATGGTACAAGGCCAAAGTTAATACCACTTGTACGGTAGGTTGTTTCACAACTGGACTGGAAGTTTCAGTGTAATCAATACCTTTTGTTTGTTTAAAACCCTGTGCTACTAGCCTAGCTTTATACCTAGCAACTGAGCCATCTGAGTGTCTTTTGATTTTAAAAATCCACTTGCAACCAATGACTGAACCACCTAGTGGAGGTGAGACAAGGGACCAAGTTCTTTGTGACATAAGGGCAGTATATTCTTCTAACATGGCCTGTCTCCATTCAGGAAAGGTCATTGCCTCCTTGAAATAAAGAGGTTCAGAAAGAGGAGGAGAAGACTGAAGAAGAAGGGAAAAAGGAATTTAAGGAACTGAAATACCATTCTTAGCTCTAGTAACCATGGGATGGGTAGGGATTATAGGAGGAGCTGGATGTGAAGATGGAGAAATAGGGGAAGACTGGATAGAAGTAGGAGGAGAAGATAGCAGAGAAGAGTTAATAGGAGGAATTTGAGAGACAAGGTTTGAGGAAGAAACAGAGGATGGAATGGAAATGGGAGAAGGGATAACAAAAGAAGGAATGGAGGAACTAGGAGAAGTAAAAATAGGAGGAGCTTAAGACAATAGAGTTGAGTAAGGAAAATCGTGCTCAATGAATCGAACATGTCTTGAAATATAGACTCTGTTAGTAGTTAGATCTAAACATCTATAACCTTTGGTACCTGAACAATATCCCAAAAAAATAAAAGGATCGATCTAGATTCAAGTTTATTGGAGGAATAAGGTCTGAGCCAAGGGAAGCAACAACACCCAAAAGGCTTGAGTGCCATATAGTCTGGTGGTGTGTTGTAAAGTCGATGAAAAGGAACATCAAACTTAAGAGAAGAATGTGATAACCTATTTATAAGAAAAACTGCAGTAGTAATTTCTTCAAGCCAAAACTGAATAGGTAGCTTGGCTTGCTGAAGAAGAGCAATGGTAGTTTCAACAATATGGCCATGCTTTCTTTCTACAAGACCATTTTGCTGAGATGTATAAGGGCATGTAGTTTCATGTAGAATGCCAAATTGAGCAAAGAAAAAGGTCGTAACTTTGTTAAGAAACTCACCCCTTCTATCAGATCTTAAGATTTTGACAGAAGTGAAAATGATTTGTAACAAAAAGACTAAATGTTGTGATATGAGAAGAGACTTCAGATTTAGAATGTAAAGGGAATAGCCAGCATTATCGAGTACAATCATCCACTATGAGCAAGTAGTGCTTATAACCAGAAAATGAAGGTACAGGGGAAGGACCCTAAACATCTGCATGTAAGAGATCAAAAGGTGCAGTGGTGTGAGTAGTGGAAATGGGAAAAGAAAGTTTATGGCTCTTGGCCTTATGACAAGCATAGCAATCTAAACTAGAGAACTGAGGTACATAAAGATGGTATTTATTGGACAAGTGATGAAGGAGTGCACCATGTGGAAACGTCTGTGCCATAGAACTGCAGCAGGAGTGGTACTGAGAGGAGCTGTGGCAGATTGTGAGGATTTATAAGAAGGAAGAAGGGGATAGAGACCTTGGTGGCAGGGGCCCTGATGGATCACCTGCTGGGTAAGCTTGTCCTGAACAAGATATCCAGAGGAATCAAAAATAATTCTGCAATTATTGTCTTGTGCAAAATTATGAACAGACAACAAGTTGTGTGAGATTTGAGGAACATGAAGAATCTGATTTAGACAAAAGGAGTGTGATGGAGTAGAAAGCAAACCTTTACCTGAGCTGGTGACAGAAACTGTTTGTCCATTACCCACTGCCACAATTGGTTACATGAGAAGTTGCTCCTGAATCAAAATGTCATGGAGCAGAAGGAAAAGACGATGTAGCTCCACTATGAAACCCTGAGTGAGAACTAAAAGCACCAGGAGTGCCAAGATAAGGAGGAGGAGCTGGAGGATAGCTTGGATAGAAGCTGGGAGCATAACCAGATCTAGGATAATTCTGTTGTGAATAACCATTGTAATTCTGTTGGGGGTAACTTGGTCCAGTCCCATAAGCATTGACTGAATTTGAATAACCATTGTAATTCTGCTGTGGGTAACTTGGTCCAATCCCATAAGCATTGAGTGAATTACTACCAATCATAAGGTCCTGAGCCGAAGGTCTAAAAGATGAAGTACCTTGACCATTCTGTGACCCAAACTGATGGAAAACAGGTGGACGATATCCCAAATTCTGTCAGTGATAGCAAGTCAAGGCCTGATGATTAAATTTTCCAAAAATTTGGCAACTTCCAGGGAGGAAAGGGAAAATCCATAGGAAAAGGATTCCTTAAGAAAGACATCCCTCTAGATCTATTTGGAATTCTATTATTCCGATAACCACCATAGTTATTATGTTCAAAACCAGTACGGAAACCAGTCATATGAGTAGGTCCAAATTATGGTGTCTATGCCCCAAACTGAACTGGATACTGAAAACCACCTTGTTGTGTAGAGGTGTGTGGAAGTGTTGGAGTAATGGGATGATTAATAGAACTAGATGGAGTACCAGAACTTGATGCCACTTGATGCCACAGAGGTATGGCTATGATGTGCAAGAAGAATAGTAGAAGAAGGATCTTGAGTATGATCAAGACACAATTCTTCTGACATAAGCATAGCAGAGACTGCACTAAATGATAAAGGTGTTGTAGCACATTGAGTCCGAATAGTTTGTTTGAGAGACAGATACTCCTCAGATAATCCATTGACAATATGAAACACTACTTCGCTTTCATCCATGTGAGAACCAGAAGCTTCCAATTTCTGGACAAGTTCTTTCACAAAATCCAAATATTTGTCCATAGATGTGGTCTATTTAAGACTGTGTAGAGACGTTTTTTCAGATCGAGAATGTGTGTCTGAGATAGAACACTATACTTGGCTTCAATTTTTGCCCAAACTTGAAATGTGTGATTAGATCCAACCACATGTGGTAGAATAGAAGGTGTAAGAGTGGCCATTATACATGGTAAAAGCATACAATCTACAGTTTGCCATAGGATAAATTTTGGATTAGGAATTCTGGTTCCGGAGGTATCGTCGATTTCAGACGCAGGTATCACAATTGAACCATCAAGATATGAAAACAGATTATTCGCCTTTAAAGCATTCTCAATCTGTGACTTCCAAGCAAAGTAATTGGAAGACTCAAGCTTTATCGTGATAAACGACTGAAAATTCACTATAAGAAAAGAGAGAGAAAGCGGAATTGACTCAACTGTCTGTGGTGCCATTGATAACGATGATGAATCTGAAGCAGAATCGTGAAGGACGTTCTCTGAACGTCAAGCAAGAGCGAAGATGAATCTCGACAAAGAAGATGTGTTAAGGAAATAGAATCCCACATTGCTTGGGAGTGGAATGGGTGATCACTTAATAACATTTGGGGTCTCTCCACTCATTGCCAATTGGTTTTGAGATGGATATAAAGTTTCTATATGGTATCAGAGCGGGGCCCGTTCCACTTCACATTTAAAAAAAAAAATACAATCCACACCCCACGATGACAGACCAGCAAAAAGGCTGCACGATGATAGAACCCAAAAATGGCCACACATGACAGATCTCAAATGTGGCTGGCACGTGAGGGAGGATGTTAAGAAAATAGAATCCCACATTGCTTGGGAGTGAAATGGATGATTACTTAATAACATTTGAAATCTCTCCACTCATTGCCAATTAATTTTGAGATGGATATAAAGTTTCTATATGGGATCTCATTTCGAGTCAGCTTTGGTGAAGGATGTGAGACCTTGGTATTCGCCTCCAGGAACTCATAAAAATCACCATGCCCAGCTAATAGTTAATCTCTGTAAATTTCCGTTTGACAAAAAAAACTGTTTAAAGTGCAAACTTTAATCCGTGCCTAGCTACTGTGTACGTAAAACAAAATATCGTATTTATAATATTCTATACAAAATACTCGATCAAAATGAGGAGGCAACAACATTTCAAAATAGTAGGCCAAGTTTGACGGGCTTTAGTTTAAGTGGATTAGGGAGTATAAGAGAGGCACCAACTGCACTCCACTTCACTTGTTACTTGTTGCTACATTATTATGGCTTATATTCAAATTCCACCATTGACATAGTACCACAAATCAAGGAATTTTTTTTAGAATTCTTCCACCTTAAATGGAAAGGAAGTTTCATCCATTTTTAACGGGGGGGGGGGGGGGGGGGGGGGGGGGTGGCGAATGAGAGACAAGAATGTTGTGTGCTCCTTCATGAGGTCACATGGTCCATTTCCACGGAGGCAAACATTCCAAATCTTGAGGCCATTGGAGATACGGGCTAGCTGGCGCGGATATCGGTTATTAAGGAAAAAGACAGGAATTGTGAAAAAAAATGAGAATGATATCATATATACTGCCACTAATCCATTTGAATCATAACCAATTTACTCTCATGGAACACAAAGTCTTGGCAAAGCTCATTACATGTACAACATACTTCCAATATAAGGATAAAAAAAAATACTTCCAATATAGTTTTTATTCGTTTTAAGTAGAGATTACCTAATGACTGAATCTATACCTAAAATTTTCGCAGGATTGAGCCTTGTCTTCTTGTCATTACTGATAATTGTAACTTTGCTATACTTCGGCATAAAGAGAAGGAAGCTAATCAAACAAAGGGAGAAATTCTTCGAAGAAAATGGTGGCTTATTAATCAAGCAAAGAATTTCTTCAATTAATAAAACAAGTACTGCAGAGCCGCTGAAAATCTTCACAGTTGAAGAGCTAAAGAAAGTCACTAACAACTATGCCAAGGACCGAATACTTGGCCAAGGTGGTTACGGTGTGGTTTATAAGGGAATTCTACCTGACCAACGCGTAGTTGCCATCAAGAAGTCCAAATTAATGGATGTGGACAAAGTCCAAGTAGACCAATGCATCAATGAGTTGTTGATCCTAACACAAGTTAACCATAGGAATGTTGTGAAGGTCTTGGGGTTTTGTTTTGAATCAAAAGTTCCCGAGCTTGTTTACGAATATATTTCAAATGGCACGCTATCCCAGCATATTCATAGGACATTATCCTGGTTAACATTGGATCATCGACTGCGAATAGCCATAGAAGCAGCCAGTGCACTTTCTTATCTTCACTCCGATGCTTCCATTCCGATAATTCACAGAGATGTCAAGTCTGCCAATATATTGCTAAGCGCTGATTATGTGGCGAAAATAGCGGATTTCGGTGCTTCGAGATTAGTCCCCTTGGACCAACCTCAAGTGATCAATACAATTGTACAAGGGACTTTAGGTTATTTGGATCCTGAGTACTTACAATCTGGCCAGTTAACAGAGAAGAGTGATGTTTATAGTTTCGGAGTGGTTCTAGCGGAATTAATGACCGGAAAAGAGCCTTTTTGTCCTGAGAGGTCTGAAGCGGAAAGATATTTGGCGATCTACTTCATTGTGTCAATGAAGGAAAATAGGTTGTCCCAAATTTTGGAGCCTCGGGTGTTGAGGGAAGGGACATTGGAGCAACTCCAAGCAATTGCGGAACTTGTGAAGAGGTGTCTTTGTTTGAAAAGTGAAAAGAGGCCTGCAATGAAAGAAGTGGTTACGGAATTGGAACGTTTGAGGAGGTATAGAAATGATCCATGGGTTAATCAACAAAGTCTTGAAGAGAGTGAAAGTTTGCCACTAAGTCTTTCTACCAGCACGAGTGAAATATCTCAGCAATATTATAGTTTTCAACTGCAGCATGACGTTTCCGATTGATATCTCCCGATATTAAGAGGTGGTGCTTTGTCTCATATAGCTCCTGGTATTCCAAGGTAATGTGTCGGGCTTTCTAATAGCATTCTGGGTTCCTACAGACCAAAAATGCTTTGGAAATATATGTACAACGGTCAATTGCAAAAGTAGATTGTTCTTCATTTGGATACGTTGGAATTTGTGTGTAATAAGGTGAAGATTTTTTTGTTCATGTTGAAAGATGGTTTGTGAATCCATTTTCTGTGTTTGTCTCATGATTTTCTTGTTTTCCAATAAATTATGGTCTTGTGGTAGTGTTCTTCATAATGCAATCTCTGTTTTTCAGAATGCAGTCTCTTTTGTACTCGTGCATGCAACTCCCAACATAAGTCTATGATTCGTTGAATTTGAACAATGCAAAGGCCATGGGGAGGGAGCTGGATCCAATTAAAAAAAAAGATTAAAAAATCCCGTTAGTGAGATTTGTGAAAGCAAATACTAGGATTTAATTAAGTTTATTATTTATTAGATTTCCCCCTATATATTAATTGAACAGTGTTTTCGCACCCAAATTAAACATTGTTCCTCAGACCAAGGTATTGGGGAAAAAAGGTCAGGTGTTATAAACTACCTTTTTGTCCTCTTTCCCACTACTACAATAATAGATAAAGGTCACATTAAGAAGGTTTATAAATATCACGATTTTAGTAAAAGCGTGATAAAAATTTGTAGGCTAAATTTAATCTCAGTTGAAGTCAAAAATTAAGATAAAAAGTGGCAAGTAATACATTTTTATCTCAATTTTATGAACGAAAAAGACCGAGTAAAAGACTGAAGCCTAAAAATGACCTCACTCTTTCCCCTAATTCTCCTTACCGGCCACTATCCTTTCTCTCTCGCTCTCTTCCAATTTTCACGTCTCTCTCTCTCTCTCTCTCTCTCTCTCTCTCTCTCTCTCTCTCTCTCTCTCTCTCTCTCTCTCTCTCTCTCTCTCTCTCTCTCTCTCTCTCTCCACACGCACACACACAGAAATCATCATCTCATCTACGAATTCCACCAAATTAACGTCATCCGAGAACTAATAGAAATGTTACTCACACAGATTGTTTGTGCACAAATCGTGCACAGATTGTGAAATGGGGCCCATTCCGAATTTTTTGAACAGTCCTGTAAAAATGCGAGTTGGGCTGGAGTTCAAACAAAAATAGGAAAATGACGGCTCAGGACATGTTTTGATAATTAATATCGCCCAATGACATTTTCAACATTAATAAATATTCTCAACATATCATTGGCGGATATTACGGCCCGTTTGGATGGAGGATTTGTTTTGGGTGGATTTGTAATGAGGGGGGATTTGAAGGTGGATATGTAATGAGGGGTGATATGTTAAGAATGGTGGCCCCACCTCTTAAGAAGAGTGGATTTGTAATGAGGTGTTTGGATGGTTTTTTGAGAATGGGGATTTGGAAGGTGGATATGATGGGATAAGATGTGAAATGACTTTATTGCCCCCATATTTTAAATTTAATGGGTAATATAGGTTAATTTAATTAAAATAAATAAATACATTATTTTTAAAAAAAAAACTGGATAAAATTAAATAAAGTTATCTTGAAAATGTTTAAACCACATTAATTTTTTTTTGTTACAGAAAAATGGATTAAATGATATAATATTTGTAAAATATTTCAATTATTATGAAATTATATAGAAAAACAGATTTCATTTTTTTTTATAAAATAATGAAAAATATAAATCTGTTAAATGTTTAAACGTTTTTGTAATAGAATAAAGATTTTTCGAAAAAATTGTAAAAACCGAAATATCCCAAAAAATTGTTTCATTGTTAAAATTAGTTGGGTAGTTGACAGCACATGGTCAACAAATTTGTTGGGTGTGTGGTAAATGAAAAGACATGTTCACCAAATTTGTTTGGTAATTTTTTTCTATAAAAGGCACACATTTGTACCATTTTCTTCATCCTATTCCATATCTCTTGTCCATTAAAAGCAATTTCCAACTATTTTCGCATTTTGCCTCACAATGGCACGCGCCGCACGCCGAGCTTGGAGCGATGAGGAGTCGTTACTAGAAAAACTTACGACTCTTGTAGATCAAGGTGTTTGGCAAGCTGAGCACGGGTTTCATCCCGCGTACTTGGGAGTCTTGGAAAATCAAATGAGATCTTCTTTCCCCCAAGGAGGTATTGCCAAAAATCATATTGAGGCAAAGATTAAGAATTGGTAACAAACTTGTTTCCAATTACAACACATGCTTCAAAAACCTGGGTTTGGTTGGAATGCAACTGAAAATAGACTGTTGGTAGAAATGCTTGGAATCAGTATGTCCAAGTAAGTAATCAATATTCTTGCAAATTATATAAACTCATGTTTACGGTAATTTTGAAACAATTTTGCTACTATTTGTGTATGTCAATCGACGAGCTAGGCAGATGAGGGAAATGCAATTTCCCAATTATAATCGATGACGCCTTTGCTTTGGACGTGAGTACTGATGTGGAGAAGTCGGAAGCTTAAGACAGATGTTGGACAATAAATTTGTACCCTTCGTAATGTACCTTAACTAAATGTTTAAATTTAATTGAGATGATTACTTTGTGTTCATATTACAGTCTTAATTTCCATAATGTTTGAAAAAAACGTATAAGTTCAATCAGAATCGAATAGATGTGCCAAGATTATACAACATAAGAAACCTAAGAAAAAAACTACAACCAATTTTGTGGTTAGACTAGTTCGATGTTGAACTTCCAAAGCACTTGATGTGGAACCATTGTGACTTGATTGTTGTTCAATTCGAACCAACTGCATTTGAAGGAGTCGGTATCTTTCCTCATGGAACTGTAACAATGCTCCTTCCGCTTAGTCGAACGTTGTGTATCTTTTGAACAAGTTCCCCGGGTATCCATTAACCTGCAGTCCCGCGGTCTCCTAATTTGTATAGATTCCCGGACTACGGCCAACGAAAACCACCCAATAGTATTGTTTATTGTCTTTTGACATTGTAAAATCTACGAGAACAAAATGATTATCACATTAATAACATAATGAATACTAAGATTTTTTTATATGTAGTTGGCTTAGATTTTTTTCCCACCGGCACATAGTGCACGTCTTGGCTACAACTTATGTTGCCAAATGGTGAGTAAGCCATTGATCCTCATATTTGTCCCGCCAAGACAAGTGCCTCACCTTCAAATTTGTCTGTCATATCATCATAGCCTATGAAACATATTAAATTTCAGCCCAAAAAGAAAACATGGCATAACAATAGTGCACGAGGCAGACCACAGAGTAGCAGCCAGACCACAGAGTAAACTGCAGAACTGGACTGCTGTGATAGTAGTCAACAAAACAGCAAGCGGAGGAAACAGCAGCAACAAAACTGGACAGAAATCAAAACAGCAAGTGGAGGAAACAGCAGCAGTAGCAGCCAAATGAACACTGGGTTCAAACAGCCACAAAACAAGCCAGAAACACAAAAAAGACTTAGGCTCAGACAATTCAAACATCATCAAAGTAGCACTACCATTTGCAACTAAGTTGCCATTAAGGCCGTCATAATTGGCAAAGGCAATACCAACTAATCCATTACTAGTAAACATTGCACCATTGCCCAATAAAACAAGCCAAGAAACAACACCAAAACTGGCCAAGAAAGAGGGGAAAAAGTGGGCAAAAACCAGCAAAAAAACAGCCCAAAAAATTTCCAGATCACCTTGCCAAGAAACAGAACCTACTGCAGCCATATACCAGCCAACAAACAGCAATAAAACTGGGCAAAAACCAGCAACAAAATAGCCCAAAAAATTGCCAGAAAACCTTGCCAACAAACAGAACCTAATGCAGCCAACAAATAGCAACAAAATTGGGCAAAAATTAGCAAGTAAAAAGCTCAAAAGTTTGCCAAAAAACCTTGCTAACAAACAGAACCTAATACAGCCAGAAGCAGCCAACAAACAGCAACAAAACTGGGCAAAAATCACCAACAAAACAGCCCAACAAGCTGTACCAAACCTGTCCAACAAACTTCCACATTGCAGTGCCAAAAACAGTCCTACTAACAGCCAAAGGCTGGCCAGAATGCAACACCAAAACAAGCCTGCGCACACACACACATAGCCCTGCACACACACATATAGCCCTGCATGCTAACAGCCACCACAATATGAACATTTGGGCTCAGATGTATTTACCATATTCAAAGTAGCACTAACCAGTAACTAAGTTACCATTAAGGCCATCATAGTTGCCAAAATCAGTACCAACTAATGCACATTGTAATAAATTTAAAGTGCATCATCATTGCCCATCTCATACATTTGATCATCATCGTTGCCCTAACATTTGACCTACCAGTATGATCATCATCGTTGCCATAACGAGTACCAAATATACATTATCAAAAGTTTAACATGTTATAAGGTGCATCATTACAAAAACAAGGCATCACATCCTCGAATAAAGGGCCAAAAGTAGTATATAGTTAATTACAAAAACAATGAATCACATCCTCGACCATGTTTAACGTTGTACACATAAGCATGGAGAAATCCCTAAGTGGTCTTCAATTTGATTTTGCCCGCTAATACGGCCTCCACCCAAGCTTGTTTGTAGTTCTCGGGTATGCCGTAAAACATGTCCACATTTTCTTATGCCGATACAATTATGGCGTGTACCGCAAACATATCAAGCAACTCAAGGTCGAGCTTCTCAAGCTCGCCAAACACCTTCTCTTTCTTGGCAACGAGTCGGTCCTCAAAACCAACGGAATCAGCGATCTTAAGAAACGCCATACTACTTTGAGCCATGTAATTCCCTATTGCGTCATGAAGGGACGCCTCTTTTGCGTCCACCTATGCCTTCTTCTTAGGCCTTTCTGGCACAACATTGGTCGCCGGAGTGTTCGCATTGGTTCTTGGAGGGGGGGAATGGCATAGCTTGTTGGAGTCTCGGAAGAAGTTGATATGTAAACAAAAGCCGGGTCACCATTTGCAAAGGACGGAGTATAGCAATCATTGAACAAGTCAACGGGGTTAATGGTTTCAACGGGGTCGGCCGGAACATCATCAAGTTCCGCCGCATCCTCGTCAACTTCACTGGTGGCCCTATCCCTCCCAAATAGTATTTGCCAACTCTCATTCATCCCTTTCGCCTTCGGATGAGACTACACATTGAATGACATACATTAAATGGGAGGTGAGAACAATTTGTGTAAATGAAAATGGAAGACTAGAGAAGTTACCTTCTCATATTCTTTCCACACCTCATCCGAATCCACTTGAATTGAATTAGTGGCATAGTTCCAACCGAACCCACTAATACGTGTGATGTCGAGAATTAAACTATACATCTTCTTCCAATTTTTCACCTTTGACTCGATGTTGGGTACCGCTTTAAGCGTCGTTCCGGGCAATTTCTTTTTCAACTCCTTCTCAACCTCATTGAAAAAGCCCAGTTTGAAACCACATTGGGCTCTATACTTATCAGAGAAACACTCCATCATGGCAGCAAGTAGGCACTCCTCTTCCTTATGGCTCCATAGCCTATAACCTTGTTTTTCCTTAGCACTTGATGTTTGAGATTGCAAAATTCCTTCACTTTCCATTATGTTTGGTAACCTGATTTTTAATAACGATCACAACATGACATATGTAATGTACTCAAGAATACCTAAATATTACATTGTTCCAATGGTTTAAGAAGTCTACAAGCAAATATGATTACATTTATTAAATAACACGGTTACACATATCCTATTGGCCACCCCCAGGATGAGCTAACCAATCGTTGTACATCTGGGTTGCCAAATTATCCCTCATTTGGGTCCATTGGTTTGTACTTTCGAGAATTCTTATGTACTCATCAGGTGGTACATTATGTAGGTTGGCCTGATCCCACGCCGTGTATTCAGCCTCAACGGGATCCACCGCCATTGTACGCTTAATGAGATTGTGGAGAAGGATACATACAGTGACGATGCGACATTGAGTCCTAATGGGATAGAAAGAGTAAGATCTCAAAATCCCCCATCTCATCTTAAGCACTCCAAAGCATCTCTCTACGACATTTCGTGCTTTGGAGTGCTTCATGTTGAAGAACTCCTCCCGGCTCTGGCGCATGTGTCCTTGCCTCCAAATATTAATGTGGTATCATTGACCCCTGTAAGGTGCTAATATTCCCGGCCCATTAGTGTAACCGGCATCGGCGAGGTAGTAACGACCTACACATGAGATTAGTTGCCTTAAATGAGTACGTTTACAGAAATGGGGAAGGATGTTCACTAATGGAAAGGTTTTCAAGTCACATACCGTGTGGAATTTTCAACCCGTGAGGCCTTACCAAGGCGTTTTCAAGCACTCTTGAGTCTGTGGCGGAGCCTTCCCAACCAGACAACGCGTATACAAATTGCAAGTTACAACTACAAACTCCTAACACATTTGTCACGTAGTCACCCTTCCTTGACCTATACCGTGCCTTGTGTTCGGTTGGGGGGAGGACTAGTATGAAAGTACCGTCTAAAGCCCCTAGACAATTCTACGAGAGATAAGAGAATTTTTATTATCACTGTTCATTTATAATCAAATAAGTGCATTACTATAACTTAACATATAACATTTATGTACCTCAAACCACTTCCACCTAGCATCCAGCTCATTGGCAAGAATAGGCTGAGGATGATACCACAAGAACTTGTGAAGGCGCAATACCGCAATCAAAACTGAGTTGAAATGCCTACTTATTGTTTCCCCCGATCTCCAAAATTGTAAAATGGTTCGCCTATTCTTCGTATGGTGCGAGAGGATCCACAAAATATTACAACCTTCTCTATAACAATGACATTCCTAGACGACTCTAGCCCATTTTCAGTAAGTAAATGGCACAACGTCAGAATGTATGCCTATTTACCCTCAATTGGTCATGGCAAGTCTTGTCACTCTGGCGTACCAACCTATTAAGTGCGTCTATTTGGTATTAAGTGCGTCTATTTGGTGTTGGTAATAATTAGGATTGGCACGAAGATGAGGCTTTTGGCGAAGCCTTTGTCGATCCCTTTCGGCAATCAAATCCATAATTAACAAGTATAGTTGAAGAACACTATTTACTACTGTCATCATACATAACATTGCTAACAATGCCTTACGGTTTCTCTTCTTTCTTCGTTCACGGTTCGTTAGTCTTGCCATCTGTTTTAGGGCACAAGTTAAATTAGTGTAAACACGATAGTACAAGAAATCATAATTTAAGGCAGCTATAGTATATTCTTTTTTATCATTGTACATGCAATATTAGCATATTCCTATTACTACTTACTAAACAGACAAAACAGTCACAAACTGCACTAATTACTATTTCTAAAATCCCTATTTTTTACCGTCTTCAAAAGCCAGCTGCTCATCAACAGAAGGAAACCAAGACAAGCCTAGCACACACACAAACTTTAGACTAATATGCTTGACAAACATTACAGCCGTCATCTAAGAAAAGAAAATTCCATCTCAAAACTACCTAGTCGCCTGCCGTTCAAATTTTGAATTCCATATCAGAGGAGACATAAGCTAATATTTTTTGACATTAGATATTTATTTCCATAAACATCATCTACCCAGATATGTTGCTTACAAATTAATGTTGTGACCAGTTTCAGTTATAGTTCAGTTCACCAAAACTCCACAAAACTCCACAAAAAATTTCACCAAAACTATAGTAGTAATACCAACGAATTAGGGCAAATTTAATTTTACAGCATAATAAAAAAATTAGGTCAAATTCATAAATTACGGCAAAATTTTATAAAAAATCATCAATAGGGCAACTCAAATCTCATATCGTAACTCCCTGATGACTGATATTCGGTTCAGTCCAAAAAAATCTACATCTAGGGCAACTCAGATCTGTCGTTACAGTACACAAATGGAGTCCATCGAAAACCAGATCGCAAAAGCAGATCACAAAAATCAGATCGCAAAACCCTCCGAATACTACAAAAATGGAGTCCAGAACCATACCTCAGTCCTTTCAAAAAAGGAAAACAAGGTCAGGACGTAGAGGAAGACGAGGTGGAGAGTAGAACCCGGCGGTGGAGTCACCGGAGAGTAGATCGGCGACCTCCTTCTTTTCTCTCTCTCTCTCTCTCTCTCTCTGGTTGTAAAATGAAAGAGGACAACCCACAAAATGGAAAAGTCAAGGGCAAAACTGTCAAATGGCCACCCGGATTCACTAGCGACAAGGGTACCCCCTGTCGTTAACTAATACGGGAAGAGCCAGAGATGGAATCTGGCTACACCTCAAATCCCCCTTTCATTTTGCACAGCCAAACACTGGAGAAGAGGGAGAGGCCGGGGGAGAACAAGTCCGGGGGATTGGCAAATCTGGGGACAAATCCCCCATCCAAACAGGCCCTTAATTATCAAACAAGTCCTGGGCCGTTATTTTCCCAACAAAAATGCTAAAACCACATCATAAAACACCCAAGTGCACATTCCGGATCATTCAAGAAAGGAAATTGGCCAGTAAAGGGATATATGCACGTGGTTTTCATCTTCAATCGGGTTACCCGAACAAAAACTTCTATAACATATGTTTTCCTTTTTCTTCGGGATCGGCAACAGAAACTAAGGCTTTTTTGGAACCCACGGTAAGGAAAGTAAAGGAAAATAAAATAAAATAAAATAGAAGAGAAGGAAAATAGAAGAGAAAAATTACTATTTATTACACTTAAAATTTTTATTTTCTTCACCTTGGCCCGAAACAGAACCTAAATCCACTACGTGAATTGAGTACTCATAACTATTTAATCTCTTCCCACAAACCTCACTAAGACCTCTCCAATGGCGGCCACAGCAATCTCTCTCCAACTCAGACCCAAACTCAGACCAATCACAAACCCCAACCTCCTCCACTTTTTCTCATCATCTTCAACCTCCTCCTCATCAGATTCCACCAATGTCGATGACCAAAACACACCCCGTCCATCCCAAATCGAGAATTCCACCACCAAAACAACCCCCCTCTCGTTCGACGACATTCGCAAGGGTTTACTTGAGATCGGATTAAAAAAACCGTGCCAATACCACCAGCCGAGTTAACGACAAGGATCCGATGCCACTTTGCGTTTCGGTGTTCGAGAAGGAGACGAGGGAGAAAAAGGAGAATGACTCGGAGGGTGAGAACGGTGAGTGCTGGCTTCGGTTATTTGTTGAATTTAATTTTTTTTTTTTCCAATATCGTATACTTCAGTCGGGGTTAGTGGGAAGTAGGTTAATCCTCTAAAGGGTGCAAATTTGTTCACCCTTTTTTAAAGAGGATGAATGTTACCTATCCTCTTATTGGTTGAAGGTTTATGTCTCACCCAGCAATAGATTATTTGGGTAAGCATGACATCACTTTTTAGTGACATCGATCTATACCATTTCTACCAATAGAAAGTAGGAAAAAGGATAATATTCACCTCTCTTAAGTGAAGGTATAGGGTTCTAATTTTAAAAAAAAAAAAAAAAGGTGGAGGTATAGGGTGAACAAAATTAAATTCGTTTCATAGGCTATCTATAACCCTGAATCTCAAATGCCCCAACGAAGAGTGGGAGACTTCCCACAAAGGGAGGACCAAGAGATGTCAACTAGACTAGACTAGAGCCCATTGGCTTGTTGAAATTAATTAACAGGACAAAAGTGAGTTGAGACTGAATTTTAGTGTATCGTAAATGCATCTTTTGAATCGACAGCTATAGTTGTTATGGTAAAACAGTAAGTTCACCTGTTGATGTAAAAATAGCATTGTCAGAGCTACTCTCCCTCTGCTCCTGAATCTTAGTCCATCATGGGAAAACGTGCAATTTTTGAACCAAAAAATAAAATAGTGCTTCCATGCATAATTTTTAAATATTTTTAACATCAAAATAAAGAATTGGTTGAGATCTTTAATTTGGTGTCAAGAAAAATAAAAATTTACGCACGGAAGCACTTTATATTGTGATACGAAAATTGCACGACTTATGGTGGGCTTTGATTTACGAACGAAGGTAGTATTTTTTTGACTTGCGACAATGTCAAAAAGTGATGACTAGACCTGGTATTCGTATTAAACATGATCAAAGTCTTAGTCACGTAATTCTTCAAAATGGCGTTCGCCCATGCTCTCAATCCTCGAACTCTACAGATTTTAGTTGTTCTGGAGGTTTTTGAAAGATGATTTCAAGGGCGCGCTCCCGCACCCTCCTGCGCATTATGTGACTTAGGTCAGACCCTATGTCCTTAAGACAATAATGATAGATACTCCCTCCGTCCCTTTTGAAATGCCTCAGTTTGAAAAACACGCAGTTTTAGGAGTCAACTTTCACCTCTACTTTATACTTTTCAGTTTTTCCATCAACTTTTTCATCCACTTTACACTTTCCACGTTAACTTTTACGTCCACTTTATATTTTTCATATTAACTTTTACCTCCACTTTATCAATTAACTTTTCAAAGTGGACACTTATTTTGGGACAACCCAAAATGGAATAGTGGTCACTTAAATAGGGACGGAGGGAGTATTTATTTAGCAGAATAAAGCCATTCGATTCGAGAAACGCCACTTAAAAGTAGCAAATGGAAAGTAATATAGTGCATAAAGTGAAATTTCGTTGAACTTTAATCCTTAATACTAGTATTTTCTTAGAACATTGAGGACGAAACCGATAAATCTATATACTAGCATGAATCGCAAGCTCGTTGTACCGAGTGCGTATCACTATTGAATTGGTAATACCTCCTGTGGAAGTTGAATCTTTCATTATGTATGACTCGAACTTTTTTTATAAAGAAAATTTAAAATCACGACATCATTTAGGATCAAGCCATCAAGGTGTGTGTTTGTGTGTGTGTCTTTCAATAGATATTTTACAACCCAATTCAGAATGGCAGCCGGCTGCTGGATAGTAATGGCAGCTAAGACTAACCGGTGAAAATTAATCTGCAGTCGCATAATGCAATAGATATTTGCAAATAGAGTTACTGTGGTAGAGGTCTTCCTGTTTGATCCTAGCTATTGTTATGACAAAAGAAGATCAAGGAACCGAGTTTACTCCTCAAGAACGAGTTGTTCCTGAATCAATTGCCTTCCCACCAAGTAGCTCATGCTAATTCCTTTCACTTTCTCCCTCATAAGTTGTACTCCATTCGTCCATTTTTAAGTGTTTCGCTTCGTAACTCCAACTTATTAAGAAAACATCATCATTACACCTTTCACATCAATTTTTACCTCCATTTTCTCTACTTACTCTCTATGGAGACATCATCATTACACTTTTACTCACTAACTTTTCAAAATGGAATCTACTTTTATGGGCAAAATGGAAAATGTACCAATTTTTACCCACTAAATTTACAAAATGGACACTTATTAAGGAACAGCTTAAAATGGAATACTGGATTTTAAAAAGGAGACGGAGGGAGTACTGTTTTAATTTCTTGAAGGAAAGATTTATTTGAAGGAAACAAATTCTCTCTTGTAAATGCCACGAACAATTGTGGGACCTATCTTAAAAGTATGGGTTCCACAAGGAACTCTTACTGATGAGAGCCTTTGATTTGAGGAAGTTATTAGACTCTTCGAATTCGAATCCTTATTTTTCATTCTTCAACTCACAATTATATCTAATCCCTTTGGCCTAAGAGCATCTCCAATCCAAGACCCTCCAAATCTCTATTTGAGAGGATCAAATTAATCTATTTTATTTGAAAAGTAGATTTAGAGGATTGTACTATTTATCTCAACTCCAACCCAACACTCTATTTCTTAACTCCAACACATATTTGAAGGAGATCCTCTATTTTTTCCTTCATCCTCTATATTTAGAGGATCAAAGTTCATCCTTCCAAATGGAGGAGAGTTTTAGAGGATGGGTTGGAGAATGTTTTTCCTTCAAAATGAAGATATAGAGTATGGGTTGGAGATGCTCTAAGGACTTTGGCTTAGGAAGGAGAATACAAAAGAGTTATGTGGTCAAAGATGGACGTAGGATTTGAGTGTACCGTAATTGCATGTTGTAGTTCACCGTTTATGCTGAAGTGGCATTGCCAAAGTTATTTTTTTGGCTTGGTACAATGTCAAAAAGGAATTGATAAAACCTCGAATTTGTATGAAACATGATAAAGTGTAGGGTTAGATGCTATGTCTTTTAAGACAAATTCATTTTCGCTACGGTTGTTATGGAATCATTGGATGTCTATCTCGATAAAATACAATAATCGGAATCCCACCAAAGTATCACTACAATCGATGGGCCTGTCGAACCAACCCATGTTTTGTTGCTCAAGACTTAATTGGATATGGAAAATCATTTCAAGAAACTAATCGCTAATCCATTTCAAAGAAACAAATGATACACACACATAAGTATTAGTGAATAGTCACAAACGGAATAGATACAATTGTTCATCTGAACAAGAGTCAACGAATAGACACAACTATTATTAAAAAGAGAAAACGAAAAAGACACAACTCTAGGCAAATAACTAGTTAATCCGTCTAAACAACGGTAAAATTGATTCCTTGAATGAAAAACACACTATGACAAGAAAGTTAAGTCCAAACTATTTCAATTGACAAAATCAAAAGATGAAAAATATTATTAAAGAAGATATAAATATCTAGTGTATAGAAACTCTAAAGTATCTAGCTCTAGAAGCTTTAGAATATCTTTGTGAAATATTTAGAGTTTTTTTTATGACAATTAGCCACATGTGCAATTCTAGAATTACCTTAAAGTTTATCTTGTACGAAAATATCTTTGTACTAGAGTATTCCATGGAATAGTATAAATAGGGATGAGTTCTAGCCATTTTTTACCAATCCAAAAAAAGTTCAAGTGTAATACAAATATTCTCCTTCCCCGCTTTTGTCTTTAGTATTCTTCTTCTTCCAAAATTTTTGTCCAACTAAACAATAAAAACTCCTACTTTTCCAACAAACGTATCTCAAGATATGTGATACGTTATCTTGATACGATCTATACAATTGAATAAACGATACACAATACGTATTCCGATTTGAAAACATTGGCCTTGTTTACGGTGGACTCACCAACAGGCGCCTCCCGTAGCCAAAATCGCACCATCAAGCTACATCTTCCCCAAATTAAAGTAGTTAGGCTCAGAGCCGGCGTTCATGAAGTTGGGCAAGGAGAGAGCGACAATGAAAGGTAAGGAGTGACTGAGACGAGAGAGCAGCAAGGGAGGAGAAAGAAGGAGGTGGAGAGAGAGAAGTAGAAGAAGTCAAGCGGGCGATTATTGAAGTTGCATTGGGCTAGTTTTCAGTCCCACATTAGCTGTTGGAGAGGAAGGAAATTTTTGTTTCCCTATCTACGGGGTTATTTGTGAGGATTAAAACAATATCGGTTGCGGAGTGGATATCACAACACGAAGACATTCAGCTTGGAGGAGGACGTAGTGCGGCAAACATCAGCTAGGCTTGGAGAACGTGGCAACTTGGTAGTTTGGTGGACACTAAGCCACATAATTGTGGAAGGTGTTGTCTTCATCCAATATGTGTCTTCCGTGTTTGATTGGGAGACCATGAATGGCTTAAACTGGGCGCGACCAAAAGGGGCGGTTTCAAATGAGCCATTTAAAATGAAGATATTTCATGCATGCATTCTGGGAAACAAGCCACAAAGACAAATTGTAGCCTATCATGGTTGTAGTCAAGAATTGTCAAGAAAATCTACATCACAATATGGAGTACAAAATGAAGTCAATCTCATTTCTTCCGACGCATATAAATCAAGGACAACTCTGTAATAAGGTAAGCATAGTTTGTTAATGATATGTGCATTTTTTATCAATTAATCAACGAATTAGTGTTTCTTTTTAATTTTTATTCTTCGTGGTATTATTTAGGCATGGGGAGGAGGATCACTAATAGAATGGTTAAAATTCGAGTACAGTATTGTCCAAGATCATACTTAGAAGGTTATACTTTTATGGCGAGTTTTGCAGTTTTAAGATCATACTTTCGAATGCACGTCTTGAATCATACTTAGAGGGTTTATACTTTTATGACGAGTTTTGCAGTTTAAGATCATACTTTCAAATGCACATCTTGAACAATACTGGACTCGAATTTTAACAATTCTATTAGTGATCCTCCTCCCCATGCCTAAATAATACAACCAACAATAAACATTAAAAAGAAACACTAATTCGTTGATTAATTGATAAAGATGCGCATATCATTAACAAACTACACTTACCTTATTAGAGGGTTGTCCTTGATTTATCTGCGTTGGAAGAAATGACATTGACTTCATTTTGTCTTCTAGATTGTGATGTAGATTTTTTAGACAATTCTTGGCTTTAACCTTGATAGTCTCCAATCTATCTTTGTGGCTTGTTTCCCAATCTGTGAGAATGCATGAGTGCAAGAAATTTCTTCATTTTAAATGCCTTGTAACCGTTCCTTTTGGTCCCGCCCAGTTTAAGCCATACAAGTTCTCCCAATCTAATACGGATGACACATTTTGGATGAAGACAACACCTTCCACTTGTGTGTCTAATATTTTTCAAATTCAATGATGACTTCTTGAAGAAAGCATGTCCTTTGCTCATTTTCAACTATTTGTGCAACAATTACAATTTTTTTATCTTCTTTTATAACTGGCACTCATTCCTTCAATTCCTTAGTAGCATCTACAAACTCCTTTAACTCTATCATTTAACTGCTTCAACCGTTGATATGGATTCAAAGCGTTTGATTCAGTGGTTTTAGTTTGATTCATTTGGTCGATCTAATGCTCCCGTTCTCAATCCTTGCAACTTTTACGCTCTCACTTCTGCACCGACACGCAAATTATGTGATTTAGTGTCCGCTACACTACTAAGTAGTCACGTCCTAGCTAAGTCCGCTGCACTACCAAGTTGCCACGTCCTCCTCCATTCTGAATGTCTTCATGTTAGTGATGGCAACCGATATTGTTTTATTTCTGACAAATAGCCTCATACATGCGGAAACAAAAATTTCCTTCATCTCCAACAGCGAATGTGAGACTAGATTCGGAAAATCAGCCCAATGCAACTTCAGTGATCGTCCGCTTAACTTCTTCTACTTCTCTCTCTCCACCTCCTTCTTTCTCCTCCCTTGCTGCTCTCTCGTCTCATTCTTTGCCTACCTTTCATGGTCGCTCTCTCCATGCCCGTCTTCATGGATCCCCAACTCTGAACCCTAATTGCTCTAATTTGGGGAAGATATAGCTAGATGGTGCGGTTTTGGCTACGGGAGGCGTCTGATGGTGAGTCCACCATAGATAAAGCTATTGGTTGGCTGCATGAAAACCCTAGCTATGGTTATTGGAGATTTGAATTTCAATTACGATTAATTACTGTAATTTGTTTTTTGTATGCTATAAATATGGAACTAATACTCTATTTGTACAATATTTTGGTCTAATATACGTATCTCTCTCCTCTCTCTTTGTCAATGGAAGAAGCATATCCATTTAAACAAGTCATACAGCATCTACAGATTAGCACCGAATACAGATCAGGCCATACGGCAATTACAGATTTCCATCTGAATAGAGAGATATAGAAACACAGCCAAATCCTAAAACTAACGAAAAGAGACGAAGTTGATGTCTAGCGCCTAAGTAAGAGCCATCGCTCATTCCACACCGTAATAAACAATGATTTGCTTAAGTGGAGCTAGCATCCAGACACCAGACGCCTCGGGATGGCGGAGCTCTATATCAAAGATAGCATAAAATCCGATGAAAACCAGTCACCAGATCTGGAGAAACCAGTCCGACCAGTCCGGGACAAAACCGGACCCAACATTCGGACAGAAATTGGCCTAAACATCCGGACAAAACAAAACCAAAAAAAAAAACCTCCGGTCTTGGAGATGTCGCCAGACAAACGCCGCCACGTAAATTGGAGACTTATTCGCCAGAGGGAGCCGAATCACCCTAGCTTCATCTCACCGTCAAATCTAGCCCAAAACAAACCAGAGGGGGATGGGGGAGAGGAGGAGGAGCTAGCGGTGGAGGTGACGGGAAGGGGGCGGCAGAGACGGTGGAAAGTGGATCTGGTTGCCTGGTTGGGGATGGGTATCGACGGCGGAGAGGTGAAGGAGGGTGACCGGCAAGGAGGAGGGGGGGTGGAGCAAGGGGGCGGCAGCCCCACCCCCCATGGGAGAGAGAGGTGGCTAAGAAAAAAATAACGGGTCCCTCTCTCTCTCTCACAAATTAAGGTTTCTACATGTATCAATTCCCCCATAATATCTTGTGAATGTAATATGTTATTCTGATGAATATAAAGAACAAAAATATAGTTTAATATTGCATAATATGTAGATGAAGAAGGCAAAATACAAACAAGGACGAATGCCATACATCAGAAGATAAAATAAGAAAGAGCATTTCGATTTAAGTGTTGAGCCATCCAATTCCATGTACATCGGACGTCGCTATACTTGATTATTCTGAGAGGCTGAGAGCCACACATCTAACATCTTCGCAAATGACACATCTCACAGACTCCTTGCTCTCTGAAAGCTTATCTTCAAGGCATGCTAAGGCAGTTGAGTCGCAGTTCGAGAAGCATATTCAAGAAGAGGCCGATGCCACTTCACCCTTACATTTAGCAAACACCTAAGTGCATTAGATAACTACTGCTGTAATTTAGACCACAAACGAAGGCAATTCTAGAATCCGTAGCTTCCTATAAACACATACAACGCTTTTTCCTTCTCAATCTTCAAAAAAAAACCTGGAATAACTCTTTCCCAAGCCATCTCTGTTGAATTTTAACTTCTCATTTGGAATTGGTTCACTTCACCACTTTCCTTTTATTGGCATTTATTTTTATTGATCTACCTCCTTCAATTGCAAATTCAAAATCAGTCATAGAACAATCAACCTCCACCCTCTTTGGGACCCATTGGGAGCACACACCAATGCAATACACTGCCACCTTAAACAAAACTTTCGAAGTAGTCTTTTCAGAATGCTAGTATTAACTATACTAAGAGCAAAGTTACCACGATAGTTTCTAATGATTTCGTGCATGAACATGCTCATATGTACTCCCCACAAAGATTAAAAAGTGCCAATGCCTTCTAATTTTGCCCAGTAGTAGTGGGATTAGTGCATCTAACTCTTGATTGTCTAGATGGGTCAAGGTTTCAAAGCGATTTATCTTCTTTTTCTTTCCTAGTGTCCATCTCTGCATAGGTGTAATGCTCGCATAGGCAAGTCATAAAGACCTTTCGCGTAGGTGGAACTTTGATATGTGTTTAGATAGTGCATTTTGTATAACTAGGTGATATAGTTGGCATCTATCACGTAGAGCAATCAATTAAGATTTAACACTAGGAGATGGATCCATCAGCCAAGGTGGTTGTACGTTGTGCTTATCACTATTGAATTGGTTATGCAGTCGCCACCTCTATGACTTTTAAAAACCAATTTGCTTTGTTAATAAATTCTCAATTTATCGTTAAACTCGTTCTTGATTTGTAATTTCATTATATTGGTGGTAGCCCCTCAATTCCTTCGTCACTCGGCCTGCTCTGTACTAGCACTAGTAGTAGTCGTGTTGGGAGAAAAAAGATAATGCAGTATGTTTACTTGTAGGCCTTTGTATTGCCTTGCTTTAGATGCTAGAGAGGATTAGTTCTACTTATATTGCTGTTATTTTTCTTTTCTATGCCCTCAAGGCCTCAATTGTGATTCTCTTCTATAAATGGGCAAACTATGTGCAAGTGATGTTACCGGGTCATTGTGAGATTTGAACAGAGAATTTATAGCCTGCTTAATACTCCTAGATTAAAGATGTCAAGAAAATTAAGTAGGGGGAAAACAAAAATTCTTATAAACTTGAGATTGATACTACAAGCGAAAGGGGTTTTAGCAAAACTTACGTTTTTTTGTGACATCATAGAGCGATACAATTGTTGAGTACCCGCGATTTATATCTTCTAGTAATCACTCATATGATACATACATAGCTTTGGAAAGAAAAACATCGAGCAATTATATATGATTGATAACTTGTATGCGGGAAATTGTGCATAATGTGGTTAATTAAAAATTATGAGTCGAAATATAATGTTTAAGTCTGATTCTATGTGGAATGTGGGAATTCTGTGCGGAAAACTAAACCTTGATCTAAGATCAAGTATTTCATATATAATTACCAAATAAATGACTTTTGATATCATGACCTTACCACACTATACTATGCCTGAATTCAGGATTGCTGGACTATATTCGTAGACCCTGCCGCGCAACTAAGAACAAATGCTCGTGGCCGGAGGTGGTGGGGCTGTTGCCTGGAGAAGCCAAAAGGAAAATAAAGAGAGACATGCCTACAGCTCATATTGAGGTGGTGCATGGCTTTTGCACCTTAGACTTGAGGAAAGGAAGGGTATGGTTATATATCAGTAAGTCCTCTGGAAAAGTATCCCGGACTCCTGTGATTGGCTGATTAAAAAGAGTATTGGAGGGTGGGATTGGACTAATAAGGAAGTGGGAGCCCTAATACTTTGTTTGGCTTGAGAAAGGTGTTAAAGATTTGTGTAATTTTCTGTATGATTTGTAGAGGTGATTGCAGGAATTTTATGTGGGAACCCTGTTCTTGAATTGTTCCAATATATGTTTCATGGTAGTTTTGCAAAATAATCCATGAAAAACATGGTCGAGTTGTTCCAATTTATGATTTTCATGATATTTTTTTTTGAAAATGTCAAGCCATTCATTAAAATACCTGAAGGTAAAAGATTACATCACAATAGTAGGAATGAACCAAAACTATTGAATCAGAGACATAAGCCACTGCAAAAACAGCATCGCTCAAGAACACCCAGCGAAAGCAAACCTATACTAGGTGTTTGGTATAAGGAACTCCATTCATGACTAAGTAGTAGAGGATCCAACAAGAACCCCAGCTCAAACCACGGAAGCCCGAATGCAATCACCAAATCAGAAGCAGAAACCCAAACTAGCTCGCCTACCAACTAATGAGAAAAAAACAGCAACAAGCTGAACACCGGCATGCCTTCGCAATCACTAGCAAGGATGCCACTCCAAGGCAAGTCTTCACTGACACGACAGATTCCAACCAGCCCACACAACTGCGGCGGCCACAGATCTCATACTCCGAAAACCACACAACCACCAAAATAGAAGGGAAAAAAAAAACTCAAAGTTAATTCGCCCACCTACCACACGCACAGGGTCTAAGGAGGCCTAGACCGGTACACAGTCGAACGGGAAGACCTAGACCAGAGGGAAAATCCACTGGAAAACCAGTCGGGGAAAAAACCAGCAAGAAAACAACGCCGGAAAACCTCACCTTCGCCCTCACCGATTATTGCATTCACATCCACTGTCGGCCAAGGAAACATCCAGAAACTGAGAGGACGAGGAGCCATCCAAGACAGACCAACCAACCCATGGTCGGTAACCCACTCGCCGGCGACCTAGCGCTTGAATCACCAGGCCGAAGAACCAGACAACGAACGGTAGGGGGCGGGAGGAGGAGAGGAAGAGGAGAGGGAGAGAGAGGGGGAGAGCTCTGGACGTTATTTTCATAATAGATTATGTTTGTAATTATTGAGCCTTAGTTTTCATGTCTGATTCACCGAAATATTTCATGGAAAAACATAATTAATTTGAATATCCACCATGTTTCGAAATATGTTTTATGGTAATTTTAAAAAAAAATCTGTGATTATGGGCTAAAGGTCTTGGTTGGGCTAAATTCAATCGTAATTCTGGCCTTTGGAGTTTCTGGTGAAGGAATTATGATTGGGCTTTTTTCTTCGACCCAATAGATTGGTTTTAGCCCAATTATGTCGAAATCGACCAAACTGACCGAGCTGAACTGTTAAAATTTCAACCGAACCAACCGGTTTTCCTCCGAATGGTCGATTTCAGTTTGGGAGAAAGAAAAAACCAATTGGTGCGAATCAGCAATAAAAATGAGAAAAAACCGGATGAATTTGAGCTCATTATCTAATTACATTTAGGTCTATTGGATCAATTTGAGCTCATTATCTATATGCCTAACTAGTGTAATCTAATAAGGCCTGACCTGTGATGCCAACAAATCCCTTATGGCTGCAAACCCATTCGGTTTACATAGTATAAATATTATGTAATCTGAGTGTATTCAATAATTCTCTTGACTTCAAAAACTAACAAGCATGGCTTATCGTGCGAAGCAAGTAACCGTGCCCTAAAAGGTCTGCTCCTACTCGATATTGGAACCAAACACTTAATAGGTTTTTAATTTTTTGAGGACAAGATTTTTGGACTAATCAAACACTTAGAATAAGATCATTCAAGTTTTAGACAGAGGTAAGGTGTCCTCTTTTCTTATTTTGGTTTTCCGTAATCTGCTATTCTTAGATAATGTTCTTTTCTATTTATAGTAGAAAACTAATTGCTCGTAGTTTGATCATCAACAATCACATTCTAATTCATGCTCAGCCAAACATGCATCATAATCCATAATCCCTCGAATCGCAGTCATCCGAGCATAGCGTACAGTTAAGAGGCTAACGAAGAGCGGGTTTGAAATGCTACTCTCAAACCCAACCTAACAAACACCACACCCAAAAAGTATGAAGATTTTCATTTCAACAAAATTATTTGGTATTATTGGTACCATCTTTTTTATTTTTTACTGAATTTTTTTCAGATTTGTCTAAATTTTTTGAATTAACCATCGCCAACAGAATTTAAAGTAAATTTTTTGAGAAAAAGCTCTTAGAAGTTCACTAAAAACGAAAAGAAAATCCCCAAAGACAATTTTAATTGTCTTTAGGGTCGTCTTATCCGAATTTTTTTAACTTCGATCCATATATTCATGTTTTTCCTTTTAGATTTTTAAATATTAACAAAAAAAACTCCATAATAATTACTACTGAACATCAATAAATAAATAAAAAAACTATACTCCCACCGTCCCTTTTTTTTTTTTTTGTCTATTTTGATGTTCGTTTTAATTTTTAATCACTTATTTTTTTCAATAGGAATCTAAGATAATATGCAACATAGATCTTATTTGATAATTCTCAATCAATTCTATAGTACAGATTTTTTAAAATTATAAAAATTAAAATATATAAGTAATTAAAAAATAACCCGAACATCGAAAAATTGTCAAACAAACAACAGGAAATTCCTGGCCGGTCCCATAATTTATATGGGGTTCCATGCAAACCCTTTTTTAAAGTGTTATCCCATCTAGACCCTTTTCAAAGATGCTTTTACTATTTTGCCCTTATCACTTTTCATACCCCAAGAATTCACACCTTTGAGAATTCACACCTCACAGAATTCACACCCCAAAAATTCACACCACCCAGAATTCACACCTCACAGAATTCACACCCCAAGAATTCACACCTCACAGAATTCACACGCCAAGAATTCACACCACAAAAATTCACACCACCCAGAATTCACACCTCACAGAATTCACACCCCAAGAATTCACACCTCACAGAATTCACACGCCAAGAATTCACACCCCCAAGAATTCACACCTCACAGAATTCATACCACCGAGAATTCACACCCTTCAGAATTCACACTTTTTTTCCGTGCACCCCTTTTCAAAATTCACTCCCACATACAAAATTCACTCATCTTTGCAGAATTTACATCCCTATGCATAATTCACACCATTCACACCCATTCAAATTACACAATTCACAACCTTAAATCTAGAATTCACACCCCTGTAAAATAATTCACAAACAAATAAGCATTTAATCTGGATTAAAATAAAATAAAAAAACAAATTACACAATTTTTGTTTGCACAATTCACATCCCTTTTCAAAATTCACACCCCTTTTCAACATTTAGAATTCACACCCTTTGCAGAATTCACACCATTCGCACTCATCTAAATTACACAATTCACACCCTCTGAAATAATTCACAAACAAACAAACACTTAATCTGAATAAAAACCAAAAAACAAAATCACCCCCAGAATTCAAAAGTCCTCCCTTTCAAATTTCCATGCTGTTTTCATTATCAATTCTTGCAAAATTCACACCTTTTTGCAAGAATTCACATCCCTTTGCAGAATTCACACACTCAGAATGCACACATTTTTTAGAATTTTCACCTCAAGAATTCACACTAATTTACAGAAATTCACACCCTTAACTTATTCAATTCACACCCTAAATTCAGAATTCACATTCAAATGAAAAATTCACACCTTGAAAAAGACAGAATTCGCATCCCTAAATGAAGAATTCACACATATTTTAGCACCTGACAAAATTTATAATTCAAGCAAAAACATCAAAAGAAAAAGAAACAAAAGGAATTTACGAGAATGAAAACTAAAATTAGAAAACATAAATCATTAATTCCAAACTGGCTTTGAACAACTACCAATATCCTTGAAAGCCTATCAACGGCAAATAAAAATTCACCGCTGCTTCCACCAGCAGAAGGAATATCATCATCCATACCAGCACCTCTCATGTCGGCACTGCCTGCACCTGGTACATCTTGGCGATGATCGGGTTACAGATGCTCTCGAGCTCCTTCAGTGGATCAACAACCACCGCGACTGGGTACGCTGTCCTGCAGCTTGATCGGCGCTCCGACGACACCGATCTCATAAAGAAGCAATACCGCCGCCTCGCTCTGCTCCTCCACCCCGACAAGAACAAATGCCCCTTTGCTGACGCCGCGATCTGCCTCGTCGCCGATTCCTGGGCGGTTTTATCCGATCTGCAAAGGAAATCCCTCTACGACAATAAGCTCAGCATGTGTGGAATGGTCAATCTCGTCGTCTCGAGGAGCGACGGGGATCGGGGGCAGAAAAGTTGACGGTGAGACGTGGCGGTGGTAACGGCGGAGGAGGCGGAGACGGTGAGGAGGAGGTGGCATCATCGAACTTTTGGACGGTCTGTCCATGGGATATTCGGAGGTGGAGAGAGAGTGGTTTTCTCAGACGATTTTCAGTGGAACATTCTAGCATTTAAAAAAGGTGGGGGTATTCTGGGTACCTCCCTTAAAATAGGGTTTATGAGGAATGGATTTGACACGGAGTGGGTCTAGATGGGTAGACACTTACAAAAGTGGGCCGGCCTGAAAGAACCCCAATAAACAAAATGTGACGGCCCTGCATTACTGATAAGCCCATTATAATCGGGCTGGGTAAGGCCCACCTCGATCTCAAGAGCAAAAACGATTCGATAAGCTCACCTCCGACCACCTCGATCTCAGAAATTGCTGTCCGGGGTAATTGGTTGTGGATTTTTCAAGTGTGTGTTGTAATTGCATCTGTTGAATTGCCTTCTGCCTGTAGTTTGTTTTTTTTTTTTTGGTAATTGGCTGCCTGTAGTTGTTGTGAGAAAGAGCAAGATGAAACATGATCAAGTGATGTTTGATAAAAGTGTTGAGAAAATTAAGTTGGAGGGAAAATCAAATTCTGATAAACTTGATTGATACTAAACAGAAAGGCTACAGGTACAGCACATGCTGTACAGCAGCTGCGCACAGACTTCGTTTGTGCCCGTCTCGGGTCCCGCAAAGACAATCGGAGCCGCTCATTTTGTTCAAAATACTTCGTTTATGATCCCTGTAAAAAATCACCTCAATCCGATATCGGGAAGGGTGTTTATAAATCATCCAACTTTACTTTAAAATTTAGCCTAAATTTTAGTGCGCAGCTGCTGTACAGCATGTGCTGTACCTGTAGCAGCGTTCGATACTAAAAGCGAAACAAAGGCGGCGGCACATATCTGTGTACAACAGTTAAGTCCACCCTGTAAACAGATGAGTTTTGAACACCCTGTAATAACCATTCGTTCAAGAGTAAAACTATTTTGACAAAAAATTGAACACCCGGCCATAAACTTTTGGTCCAGAGGGGGATACTTCTGACCGCCTGTTTTTTTTTTTTACAAGCAAAAATTTATTAAAAACGGGGAGAGGGGAATAGGAAACCCAACAAAAAGTTGGACAATACATCAAAAGAGCTAAAGCCCAGCCCCTGAGGTCTAATATGAGAGTCTAAAAATAATACAATCAAGCATATCCGGTACCCAAATAAGCAACAAAGCCCACAAAACAAACAAGCCCAAGAAAGACCCGCCCGACAGACCCAGCCCCACAAACCCTAACCCGCAGTCAAACTACCGCCGCACAAAACACCATGGCATCACTGCCCGTCCAACACCACCACCCAACGGCCTCACTGTTAACCAGATCCGGTCAAACCCAGCAGAAGATGACCGGCGGCAGGAAGAAGCCTAACAATCCCACCAAGGAAATGCAAACGGCCTACGACGATAGAGAGGAAACAAAGATAGGGCAGTGGGAACAAGAAACTGCCGCCTAAAAACCACCTCTCCACGAATCCCAGGATCACAATCGAGAAACAAAGGTTGGAACCAAGCCGTCAAGTCGACCACTCGTCCGGGCTGCTCCTCATAAGCGATCGTCGGCCGAAAACAGCACCCTAAACGATCAGAAAAGCGAACCATTGGGGTCGCATACTTCTGACCGCCTGTTATGCAAGATATTCCTTTCTTCCTTTTCACTTTCCACCATATTCTCTCTTTTACTGTTTTTGTACCTCTATTCTTTTCTAGCACCATCTCTTCTCATTATTTTTACTTTATATTCACTTGTTTCTCATTTTTTATTCTTACAATTCTACTCCTCCATGCATCCGGGAGCTCCAAATTGGGTGCATATTCTAAATTATTATTTTTTCACTATTGAGCCAACTTTTACGCCTTAATAATCTTTTCGTATGTTGACAATCAATATTTAATTGTAGATAACTAATTGAATATCTCAGTAGTTTGTTTGATTAAGGTAATAAAGTATTCGCTCTATCTGAAAAGACTAAAATCGTTTGCTTGTTTTTAAGGGACTTTCAAACATGAATACTTAAACTTTCATATGGCTAAATTGCTGCGTATACAAATCTGCGTGTATAGTTCCAAACACGAGTGTGCCCAGAACTTCGCATCGCACATGGGCCTACAATGCTTATTTAATATCGTATAATCCCTCTCGTTAATTTAATGGAAGTACCACACAATACTGTCATCATTTTGAAAATCTTTCAGTTCAAAAATTCTTCCGTCATTGGACGGTTCAGCAAAGATTGCAAACAAATCACAAAAGTACAAAACCATTCTTTTTTGCGGTCCGTCATTCTGTTATATATATATTCTTTCAGTTTCCAAAATCAATGCAAATACAAGACGGAGCTGGGATCCTAGAAGGCACATCAAGTTGGTGTGAGGCCAAAATGTGCTTCATCTCGGGCTCCAAAAATTTATTTTTATTTTTTTACTTACCAAAAAAAAACATTTGTGAAACAAATGAGGTCGATCAGACACTGGTAACTTAGTGCCTGGAAACCAGCACTGAAATCCAATTCATCTCGGGCTCCAAAAATTTATTTTTATTTTTTTACTTACCAAAAAAAAAAACATTTGTGAAACAAATGAGGTCGATCAGACACTGGTAACTTAGTACCTGGAAACCAGCACTGAAATCCAATCAACTTACTTATGGAATTCTATTCCTTCCCACTAGCCTACGTTCTTTCAAAAGGGAAAATTGAGTAGGAGGACATACGATAAGGTTTTTTGCTATAATAAGGACATAAATATTTTCCCTTAAAGTCTAAAGGACATTATATCCAGAATTTACATAGTGTCCATTGACTGGCGTTGACCGGCGTTGACTGGTGTATCTGTTCATTTTTTGTGTATCTGTTGATTTTTTATTTTTACATCCACTACTCAACCACCACTTCTTCCACGACGCCACCGCCACCATGCCGCCACAACCTCCACTTCCATCACCACTTTTACCACCACCCCATCACCAACACGCCACCACCTCTACCACCACCACGCCACCACCTCCACCACTTCCACCACTCAACCACCACCACCACCAAGCCACCACCTCCACCACCACCACTTAACCACCACTTCCACCACCACCATGCCACCACCACCTCCACTTCCACCAGCACTCCATAACTACCACGCCACCATCTCCAACTCCACCACTTCCACAACCACCGCCACCGCCACCACAACCTCCACTTCCACCACCACTCCTACCACCACGCCACCGCCTCCACTACCACCACTCAACCACTACTTCCACTACCACCATTACGACGCTGCCACCACCACCTCACCACTTCCACCACCACCATCACCATCATGCCACCACAACCTCCACTTCTACCACCACCTCTACCACCACTCCACCACCACCACCACCACTCCATCACCACCATGCCATCACCTCCATCTCCACCACCACCACCACTCAACCACCACTTCCACCACCACCATGCCACCACAACTTCCACTTCCACCACCACGCCACTATTTCCACCTCCACCACTCAACCACCACCATGCCATCACCTCCATCTCCACCACCAGCACCACTCAACCACCAGCACCATGCCACCACAACCTCCACTTCCACCACCACTCCATCACCACCACACCACTATTTCCACCTCCACCACTCAACCACCACTTCCACCACCACCACGACACAACCACCACCACCGCCACCATGTCACCACAATCTCCACTTCCACTGACACTCCATCACCACTATGCCACCGCCTCCACCTCCACCACCACCACTCAACCACCACTTCCACCATCACCACCACCATGCCACCACAACCTCAACTTCCACCACTTCTACCACCACAACTACGACGCCGCCACCACCACCACCATGCCACCACTTCATCACCACCACGCTATCACCTCCACCACCACCTTCACCAGTCAACCACCACTTTCACTACCACCATGCCACCACTCCAGCACCACCATGCTACCACTTCCACCACCACCTCACCACTTCCACTACCACCATAACCACCATGCCACCACAACCTCCACTTCTACCACCACCTCTACCACCACTCCACCATCACCACCATGCCATCACCTCCATCTCCACCACCACCACCACTTCCACCACCACAATGCCACCACAACCTCCACTTCCACCACCACTCCATCACCACCACGCCACTATTTCCACCTCCACCACTCAACCACCACTTCCACCACCATGCCATCACCTCCATCTCCACCACCACTCAACCACCACTTCCACCACCACCATGCCACCACAACCTCCACTTCCACCACCACGCCACTATTTCCACCTCCACCACTTCCACCACCACCACGACGCAGCCACCACCACCGCCACCATGCAACCACAATCTCCACTTCCACCACCACTCCATCACCACCACGCCACCGCCTCCACCTCCACCACCACCACCACTTCCACCATCACCACCACCATGCCACCACAACCTCCACTTCCACCACTCCATCACCACCACCTCCACCACTTCCACCACCACAACTACGACGCCACCACCACCACCGTGCCACCACAACCTCCACTTCCACTACCACCATGCCACCACTCCATCACCACCACGCTACCACCTCCACCACCACCTTCACCAGTCAACCACCACTTTCACTACCACCATCACCACCATACCACCACAACCTCCACTTCTACCACCACCTCTACCACCACTCCATCACTACCACGCCATCACCTCCACCTCTACCACCACCACTCAACCACCTCTTCCACCACCACCATGTCACCACAACCTCCACTTCCATCACCTTCACCTCCACCTCCACCACTCAACCACTACTTCTACCACCACCACTATGATGCCGCCACCACCACCCCCATCAGCACCTCTATAACCACTCCACCACCATCTCTCTGTTCCACCACCACCACCACTACCGCCACCACCACTCCACCGCTACCGCCACTACCACCACCACCACCACCACCACAATTCAAAACAGATACAGATATACCAAATACAAATACACCAAAACAAATACAATAGATATACCACAACAGATACACCAACCAAAAAATGACACAGATATATCAACAGCAGATGTACCAAAACAGATGCAAATATATCAACAATATTTGCTGGGGTTTGCTTCGGCTTTTCTCTTGCAAAATTGGAGAGAGAAATAAATTTTTCGTTTGTTTTTGGACGGAAGTTGACGGTAGGAGTTTAATTGATAAGTGTTTTTAAGACGTCAAATGTTTATATGATATTTCGATAAGGTCAGGTATTTATGTGATTTGCGTGAAAAGTTAGGTGCTAATATAAAAAATTTCCATACAGATATATCAACAGCAGATGTACCAAAATAGATAGATACAAATATACCAACAATAGATACACCAAAATAGATATAGATATACCAAAATAGATACACCAACAACAAAAAAAGATATAGATATATCAAGACATATACACCAACACAAAAAACTTACATATATACCCGCAACAGATACACCAACGCAAAATAGATACAGTTATATCAACAACAGATGTACCAAAATAGATACAAATATACCAACAATAGATACACAAAAATAGATATAAATATACCAAAATACATAGACCAACACAACACAAAACATATACAGATATACCAATACACCAAAACAGATACACCAACACAAAACAGTTACAGATATATCAACAACAGACATACCAAAATAAATCCATAACCTCCACTTCCACCACCACCTATACCACCACTCTATCACCACCACGCAACCACCTCCACATCCATCTCAACCACTCAACCACCACTTTTACCACCACGACGTCACCATCACCACCACCATGTCACCACAACCTCCACTTCTACCACTACCTCCATCACCACCTCCATCACCACCACGCCACCACCTCCACCACACCACCACCACCACCACCCATCAGCACCTCCATAATCACTCCACCACCACTCCAGTTCTACGACCATGTCTACCACTACCACTCCACAACCACCACCACAATCACAATAAAGTCTTTTTTTTATTTCTTAAAACAAAATAAATACAAATATACAAGATACAGATACACCAAAACAGATATAATATATACACCAACACAAAACAGATACACCAACACAAAACAGATACAATTATATCAAGAACAGATGTACCAAAATAGATACAAATATACCAACAATGGATAAAAAAAATAGATATAAATATACCGAAATACATACACCAACACAACACAACACAAAACAGATACAGATATACCAATACACCTAAATAGATACACCAACACAAAACAGATACAGGTATATCAATATCAGATATAACAAAATAGATCTACAATCTCCACTTCCACCACCACATCTACCACCACAACCTCCACTTAAAATACAGATATACAGTTATCAACAACAGATACACCAAAAATGAAAAGATACACCGGTCAACATCAATGCCGGTCAATGGTTAAAAAAATAAAAAAATCAACAGATACACCAAAAATGAACAGATACGTCGGTCAACACCAGTCAATGCTGGTCAACGGTCAAAAAATAAAAAAATAAAAAAATAATCAACATATATACCAAAAATAAACAGATACACCAGTCAACGCCGGTCAACGCCGGTAACACTGATCAAAATAAAAAAAATAAAAAAAATGACATTTTTTTGTAAGCCAAACAAGGCCCTTGTCTCATTAAAGTCAATTTAAATGAAAAAAGACATTTTTTGTGTTAGCCAAACAAAGCCCTTGTCTCATTAAAGTCAATTTAAATGAAAAAAAAATATTTTTTTGTGTTAGCCAAACAAGGCCCTTGTCTCATTAAAGGCAATTTAGTCTTTTCAAGGATCTTAAACTCCAAAACATTTTTGTTAATGGACTTTACACATCACTAAAAATTAAGCTGGACTAAATCTACTTTGTGACCTCTTCTTTTGGACTTTAGACCAATTTGCTGCTTTCAAAATTATAAGTTTGGAACTAATTTTGGTATTTTTTACTTTTCGCAACTTTTTGTTTGGCTTTTTGACATAATTTTAGGGGTTGACGAATCAAAAAAATATAAATATATGGACCGATGTGGAAAAAATTCAAATAAGACGGCATTTAAGCTCCAAAAGACAACTGTTTGACATTTTTTCGTCTTTAGTGAACTTTTTTTTTGCTTTTGGTCATAATTTTGTACTCTTTAGACTCCTCTTATTGAGATGGATGATTAATCCAAAAAAAAATCACGCGAGTCTAACAAAAATTCAGAAAAAACGAACAAAACACACAAAACAAAAAAAAGTGAAGTTTAGAAGAACTTAGCACCACAACCCTGTCGACTCTCGAGCCGATAAATAAAACTAAATCCCACCAACACCTCTACGGCTGTTGCCGCCTCCACCTTCTTCTTATTAGAACAAATGCAATGTCTGTAACAACAAAAACTGGTGTAAGGACCAAATTCTAGAGAGTCTTTGTGTATTGGTAATTCCGTATGACAAAACACATATTTTTTATCGAGTTGTAATTTTATTATTTTAAATATGCTAGTGAGTCTGTATAAGATTAGAGTGAAATGAGTCATTATTATTTGTATTCGAAAGCGAGCGTTTTGGATAAAGAAAAGAAGGTCGACTACAGCGAGACGGATGTTTGGTGAAGACGGATCAATTGGTTATCAATCGGCACCATATGTTCTTTTAAATAAAAAGGCAACGTGAAAAAGAGAAAAAAAATGGACTTCTTATTTCCTAGGGTTTGACTATAGCTATATTAAAAAAAAGAAAAGGGGCAGTCATAAAAAACTGGTGCAGCCACAATACATAAACGTGTATTGAGATGAAATAATAAAGGAAGGATAGAGCGGCAGAAGAAGAGAGAAATACAGGCGGCTATTTTTGTGAGAGCTATTCCTAAGGGATTTCTATTAGGTCTATTGGAGGGCTTGTGGACTCAAGGCAGTTGGCGATCAAGATCACTGGGTGGGTGTACGTGTGACTCGGCAGGTAGTACTTAGAACGTTGTGAGGATTTACACCGTTTGGATAGGTATATCTGTAACTGCACAATGGTTATAGTGATTTGATTCATTCCCGTGGTTTTTACCCATTCTGGGGTTTTCCACGTATATCTCTATGTTGTGCGATTGATTGCTTTGCGTAGCTTTTGCTGATAATTTTACTTAGTGATTCAAGTTCATACTGTTAGGGTTTTTACAGATTATTAGGGAATCCTGATTTTTCAACTGGCGGCTTTGACTCAAAGTTTCTCTTCTCGAAACTCCTCTCCACGATCCACTTACCCGAACAGAAACTCGGGAGCAGATTCACTCCAGTCCGGTCTAGTTTTGGGTCATTTGTGGGTCTTTCCTAAGCCCACAACAATGATCAGAGCTGTTTATTTTTTATAGTTTGCCAAGAATATTTTCCACTTCGAAGATCAAGTTGATTCGATATCATTTGATATGATTTTTTCAAAATGCATTAAGTTTTTAACAGAACAAGTGTGCAACACTGGATTAAAACTCATGTAACATAATTATATGAAGCTTAATGCATTACGAAATCACATTAAATGGTATTGGATCCATGTGATTTTCGAAGTGGTTAATGTTCTTGACGAGCTTTAAAAAGTGAACGATTTCTATCATTGTTGTTGGCCTAGGAATTAATGACCCACACAAATAATTTAAGACTGAACAGAACTGGACGATAGGAAACTTGACTGGATCTGCTCCCAAGAAACTACTCTTAGCTCTATTTGGAACTTAAGGAAAGGAAAAGAAAGGAAAATTAAAAAAAATTTCCTTCTATTGTTTGCGATAATGTCAAAAAAGTAACGATAGGAAACATGATCAAGTGTAGGTTAGTGTTGGTAAACTTAGAGGCGGATGCACATGGAGGGTTCCATGGTCAACTGAACACCCGAACAATTTTTTTTTGCTTAAAATACATGTAAAATTTATGGGCTACCCTTTCTTTGAACACCCAACGTAAATATTAATGAACACCCAATTCTAAAAGCCTTAAACACCGACCCTAAAAGAATTGAATACCTAACCCAAAACTAATTGAACACTCAATCACAACCCAATTATAGCCTATCAATTCAGTTAATTCATATTTGAACACCCAACACGTTACTTCAAATATATAAAACTTATAATCATAATAAAAATATTGTGAAAAGAAGAATCCATCGGTGTAAGTATTATACTATGCGTTCTCTCTCCATCTTTACTGTCGATGATCTAAATGTGTTAATTTTGCATTCATGACGATAATTGTAAAATTTTACCCCTTCCATTCTCGAAACACTGTCTACTACGAAATACTACAACTTTAAAAAAAATTAATTTTTTAAAAAATAGTACATATTTTTAAGTTCTCATTTCGCCTCGTAGTTAATTTTTTTTTCTTGAATAGAGGTAATGTTTTTTTACCGTACTATTTATACAACTATATGAGATTTTGCACATATATTATTGGTTAATATATCAGCTAGTAGAGTTAAGATAAATTTTGAACACCCTATCATAAATTCCTGGAGCCGCCACTGGGTAAACTTAATTATGAAGTGGGGTCTTTTTGTGCGTCCATGTGAGAGACAAAGACAGAGCTTGATTGGGGTAAAGTCTAGCTGCTACGGTCGGTGATTTATGAGAGACTTTCTTGTTGCTGTGATTTGTGTGACTTGTGTATAAGTGCATGGGTTTGTATTATAGTCAGATGTGGGCGAAAGAGAGAGTGAGAGAACAGAGTTCAGGGGTCTCCCCCCACCATTGTTAGTGCGTGAAAGAGTGAGATGAGATGCGTGCGAATGAGTGAATTGCGTATGTAACTTGTATTAGTATTCTGCGAAAGATTTAGGAACTAGCGTGTTGTGTTTGTGAGTGAATTCTCTTTAGATCTTAAAAACAGATTTGTGTCCGCCACGATCTTTTACAGAATCTTCAAATGTCAATCTCGATAGGATGGAATGGTAGAAATCACACCGAAGTAACAATACAAACGAAACAAGCTCATGTTTAGTACTCTGTCATATGAAGACCCAAGACTGAATGGATACAGGAAATCAATTCAAGAATCTACTCTTTATTTATTTTTTTTTGATAGGCAATAAAATTTTATTAAGAAACTTGACAAGGGGTACATCAAGTTGGGGAGAGGGGAAGGGAAATCCAACAGAAAATTGGATGAAAACACCTCTTGGGACAAAGCCCAAAACACCTAATGGGCCACATGATGCCCAGATAAGACATTAAAGCTCAACACACAATCGCCAATCCAGCCCTCCGCTGCTGTCGCATCCATCCAGCCCTACGCTGCCATCGAAACCACCTCGGCAACCACGACCAGCCTACCCAACACCACGACCCACCACCCAGTTACCACCACCACCACAAACACCCCGCCACCAGAAACCTCCAAGCCTGGCCCATAGGAAACATAGGCCAAGCCCAAAACAAGGCCAAGCCCATAGGGTACATAGGCTAAGCCCAACAGCCCACAACACCCCAAATCACCCAGAAAGCCACCGCCGGCCAACCTCCCAGCCACCACCGGAGAAAGAACCCATCAAACGCCCGCAAGCAGACCACGCCGCCGAAAGCCCCCGTGCGCAGCCGGATACCCAACAGTGGCCGCCGAGACACTGCCGATTCAGCTCCCACAAACGACCTGAGATCACCGACCGCGGTGGTACCAAACGCCGTCGCAGCCGCCAACCGAAACGCCACCCACTAGCGCCCAAGCACCCCTCAAACTAGATCCGCACCTAACGAGATCCGCCGCCCACATCCACCACCGCATATCACGCCAAACCCGTCACCACCTAAACACCCCTGAAACCTCCTCAAAAACCCCAACCACCTAAACACCCCTGAAACTACCTCCTTGGATCTGAGCAGCAGAAACCTGAAGAACAAAACAAAAAACCCAAACCAATTCAAGCTACAAACCCAACCCAGAAACCACCGCCGCCGCTCGCCGCCTCAAACAAACCTTTGATGACGAAACCCAACCAAACACCGGCCCAAACACAGGAATCCAGTCCGACCGGGAAAGGGGGGAGGCGAAACAAAGGCCGCGAGGGTCCCCACGCCGTTAAGCAAAGACGGGTTCCCCAAGAGATGGAACCAGCCGAAGACACCAAACGCCCAAACGAAAACCGCCACCTGAAGCCCAAATCGCCAGGCCGTTAGGCACAAAATCGGATCCAGCCATGGAAGGACCCGATGGGGAAAAGGCGAAACAGGCGCGATCGGCGTCGGGGAAGAAGGTTTAAACGGCAAAACGGGGATCAGGGAGAGAAGTAGAAGAATAGAGAGGGGAAAGAAAGGTTAGGGAGGCCCGGGGGGAGGAGGGAAGAAAGTCACCTCCCCCCCCAGGCGGCGGCAGAAACTGAAAGGTCAAGGGTAAGAGAGGTTTTAGAGAGAGAGAGAAATTGACCTCTAGCAACCCCTTACTCTTTATTTATTTTAAAAAACAAATATAATGATATATACACTCACTCACACACACATATAGATGTATTCGTGACAATAGTCACAAATGGAAGAGACACAGTTGTTCATTGGAAAAAGTGTCAACGAATCGACACAACTATTATTAAAAAAAAAAATTGAATAAACACAACTCTAGGCAAATAACTAATTAATCCATCTAAACAACAAAAAGTCCATAAAATAAAATCATAGAAAAACATTACAGAGTGATAGGGGAAATTTGAATTTATATCTTCAAAGTAAAGGTTACTAAAATGCAGCTCATTTTCAGAATCCCATTTCATTCTGATATGATCTCTTCAAAGTAAAAGGTTATTAAAATGCAGCTCATTTTCACAAACACCAAACTATTTTGTTCTGTTCAGGAATTAGGTATAAAATATTTATTATCAAAATAAAATCATTGATTGGAGAGACGCCACTTAAAAAGTAACAAATGAAAAGTAAATATTAGTTTATAAAGTGACATTTCATTGCACTTTAATCCTTTTTATTTTCTTTTATCATTGAGGAGGAAACTGATAAATCTATCTCCTAGCATGACTATCAAGATCGTTGCACCTAGTGCGTATCGAATCTGTAACATTCCTGCTACGAGCAGGGACAATTTGCAGGGATCCGTACAGAGACAATCGCGTTTGGCCTCATTTCGGGTCCCAAAAAAATCTAGAAAAATATTCATAAATTTTTGAATATTATTTTATGGGGCCCTGTAAAAAATCAGCTCCTGCGGATATCGATAAGTATTACTTTTGGATTCGTAGGGGCAAACTGAGCAATTCGCCCCTACGAATCCAAAAGTAATACTTACCGATATCCGCAAGAGCTGATTTTTTACAGGGCCCCATAAAATAATATTCAAAAATTTATGGATATTTTTCTAGATTTTTTTGGGACCTGAAATGGGGCCAAACGCGATTGTCTCTGCACGGATTCCTGCAAATTGTCCCTGCTCTTAGTATTTTTGAATCTGAATCTGTAACGCATGCTCTATAAGTAGAATCTTTGTACAATATTTTCATTCAGAGTAATCTTACTTTAGGAATTTCTTTTTTGGATTTTCAAATGAAAATCAACACCATTATGTATTTCTCGTTTTTTTAAATGAATTAAAAAATACTTCACGACACGTGTAGGTTAGCCGGCCACTGCTTTTTAATTAAATCGTGAAATAGGGTATACAAAATGTAAGCATATGACTCTAAATAAATACAATAGAAAATTAATCTGCTATCCTATATGCTTATAGAAATTTGCGAAGGGAGTTTCTGTCATTCTGTGGTAGAGGTCTTTCTGTTTGATCTTAGCTATTGTTATGACAGAACATCAAGAAACCGAGGTTACTCCTCAAGAACGAGTTGTTCATGAATCAATTGTCTTCACACCATTTAAGTCATGCTAATTCCTTCAACTTTGTCTGTCATAAGTAGTACTGTTTTCATTTGCGGGGAGGAAATATTTATTTGAAGGAAATATATTCTCTTTTGTAAATGCCAGTAACAATTGTGGGGCCTATCTTAAAAATATGGGTTCCACAAGAAACTCTTACTGATAAGAGCCTGCGATTTGAGAAAGTTATTAGACTGTCTGAGAATCCGGAACCTTTAATTTCATTCTTCAACTTACAATTATATCTGATCACTTCGGACTAAGGGCTTTGGCTTTGGAAGGAGAATACAGAAGAGTTATGTGGTCATGGATGGACATAGGAATTAACAAGAAGTGGCAGTCGCCACCTCTATGGCTTTTAAAAACCATTTTGCTTTGTTACTGTATTCTCAATTTATCGTTGAACTATATATGTCATCTTTTGTTTTGTACTTGCGCCTATGATCCACTTCTCCCCAACCCCAAAACTCGTTCTTGATTTGTAAATTAATGAATGATATTGGTTGCCACTCAATCAATTTGTCATCTGCTCTATACTAGCAGTAGTTGTGTTGGGAGAACGAAGATAATGCAGTATGTTTACTTTGTAAGGTCCAAATTCTGTGGTCTCTTTTATTTGGCAATTCAATTGACAAAACACATTTTCTTTTGTATTCCATTCTTTATCGAGTTGTAATTTCTTTTTATATTTTTTAAGCCAGCGAGTCTGTATAAGATTAGAGTGGAAGGAATCTTGTTATGTAATTGAAAGTGAGCGTATCAGGCGGATAAAATAGGAAAGATTTGTTTATGTGAGGGAAGAAACCGCTACAAATGGAAAGATAGAGCAAGGCGGATCATTGGCCGGGTGACTGGCAAAATCACGAGATTAACTTTCCAATTGTGCAATTTAGCCTTTCAATTTTTTGTTATAAAAAAGATTGCAGGACTTCTTATAATGGGTCTCTAAAGAAAAAGTGGTGAAGATATTGAGAGAAAGGAAAACAGGAGGGTTGCTCTTTTTGACATCATACAGCCGTATGAAATAATTGAAGGAAAAATAACCATTGTTGAGACGCCACTTTTGAGGGACAGAAATTGGAAGTGGTTCGGTACTTTGAGTCTTGGAGTACAATGAGATCTTCGATCATTGATATACTATGACAACTGTACTCCAAGAAGTTTACACATCTTTGATTCAACTACTTGAATCATCTTCTGATGGATTTCTGGAAGTATTTCGGAAGACTTGAGGATTCAAGGCAGCGGCGGTCAAGCAATGGGTGTGGTGAACGTGGATTCGGCAAGTAGGTCTTAGGCTCGGTTGTGAGGATTCAAATTGTAGGTAAGATTACTTGTAACTGCACAATGTTTATAGTGTTTGATTCATTCCCGTGGTTTTTTCCCTTTTAGGGTTTTCCACGTATATCTTGGTGTTCTATTGTTTATTACTTTCTGGTGATAGATTGGGTTGCTATATCGATTGTGGGTTGATATTGAAAAATTCGGAACATAGCAAATATTTATATACCTAGGCGATCTAGGATTTTTCATAGGCCACCGTAGCGCCTTGCTTCAGATGTTAGAGAGGATTAGTTGTACTTATATTGCTGTTATTTTTCTTTTCTACGCCCGTCAAGGCCTCAATTGTGATTCTCCTCAATAAATGGGGAAACTATGTGCAAGTGATGCTACCGGGTCATGGTGAGCTTTGAAGAGAGAATTTATCGCCTTCTCTAATATTTCATAAATGTTATGAGAAAATTAAGTAGGAGGGAAAACAAAGATTCAGATGAAGTTGATTGATACTACAAGCGAAAGGGGCTTTGGCTGAACAAGTCGAAATGATATGATTGAAAGAGTCGAAATGATGTGATTGAAAGAGTTTGAATCGAAAAAGAGATGACTATTGTAGACACCCCAATTTGGACTTTTCAAAATTCCTTGACTTGTGGCCCGGAGGCTCCTCGATGATGACTTTGGATTGAAACAAGCCTGGTACCGATCGGAACATTGCTCCTTGGAAGATTTGAAGAGCGATTAAAAATGGTAAAAGGGCATTTTCAAGCGCTTGGGAGCAATCCCAAGCGCTTAAAACTGTTTCACAAAACCTCTGGCCTGGCTCTTTCTCGAGCGCTCGAGAGTGAGGTCCCAAGCGCTCGGGAGTGATCCCAAGCGCTCGAGACTATTCTGTTGCCCAATGGATGGCAGTATCACCCACTCACCATGCTACTCATCATTACAGCCACCTTGAGCCCGCCGATGGCTCGGTCCACACTCAACCTCTGGTAGGAAGATATTCAGGCCAAAGATTTACCTATTAAAAAAATGTTTTATCAAAACCACTTGATTTTCAAAAACCATTTGAGGTCTTGGCCTATAAATATAACTGGTTTTTCAGCTAGAGAGAGGACCACGAAATTCCTCTCCTGCAGAACCCATCCTCTGCCCTCTCTCTCTCTCTTGCTCAAAGCCAAAAACACCCAAAACCCATCTTCCAAACTTCAAAGGTTTTAGAAATCACTAAGGAAAAGGGCAAGAAATCCAGAAACTCTTCTGATCTCTTGCACTCTCCTCTCTTCATCCACATTTCAAAGCTATTCCAAGGAGCAAGGTTCAAGGAAAAGGTATAAAACTCTACCTTTGGTCACAACTTAAGGGCTATTCATCCCTTCTGAGGGGGGTCTCTCAGCCTGACCCAGTCTTCAATACTGGGTGCATGGTTGGGGGACCCTAGTGTAAAAACAAGAGCAATGGGGCACAAGAAAACGTTTTCACAAAACCCTCACTGGAACCACTCCCAAGCGCTCGAGAGTGCTCCTGAGCGCTCGGGACGGTTCCCAGTTTCATGCATGCCCCCTTTGTGACGCAGTAGGTTGGGAATGATGTGAGGTATTAAAAGGATTGGTTTTGTTTTGGCATGCATGCCCAGAAAATGGTTTTTCCCCCTAAAAATATAAACATTTTCTCACAAGCTTTCATGTGTGAACAAGGCTTCTCTTTTTCAAAGTTAAAAGAGGTTCTCCTCTTGGGAAATGTCAAAACAAGGGCCTTTGCATGTCAAAATCAGTACCATTTCCTGTTTGAGAGTAAGCTGGTATGTAGCTCACTCCCATGCGCTCCGAACCTTTCCAGAGCGCTCGGGAGTGCATGCATGCCATTGCTTCCTATTTTCCCACTCTGCTGCGTCATCAGGTCTCTGCATGCATTAGTGTGGCCTGTTGCTCTTTTAAATTAGTAGATTTAGCCTTGCTAAGGCAGGGATGCATGATTTGAAAGATTGAAGGCTTAGCTCAGTCTTCCAAGTCCTCTGCTGAGCCAGTAGTGTGCTTAATATCACTTCAGTTCCTATTTTTAGCATTGTATCCTGTCTGTGCTAACAAAGCTTGCAGGTTGGGTATCAGAACTCCCAAGCGCTCGGGACTTCTCTCGAGCGCTCGAGAGTGAAGTCAGTGACAGATCCTCAGTTTTCTGTGATCATGCATTTTGCTCACTTTCATTTAATCATCCACTGTACACCAGCACATGCATGCAATTCTTACCTGTTATAACTGTGGATACTTGCTAAATGATCTAATGAAACAAAATCCCTTTGAAAAATCCCACAAACGTTTAGTAGAGACCGATTTCGAATCGGGCGAGGGGGGTGCCGTAAAACCCTTCCCCCTCGTAACGTGGCTTCCGGACCCTCAAAACGATCTCTGGTTTTCAACTTCAAATCAATTGGTTTTCCAAACGAAACGGTTTCTCGGGTGATGTACCGCAAATCCGGGTGGCGACTCTTCAAACGGCATATTTCTTTTCAAAGCGGCGGGAAAATATAAAACGCCAATAACGATTTTCGTTTTTCGGGCATGTAGCCCACAGTGGCGACTCTGCTGGGGACATAGTTTAATTAATACTTGAGAAAAAGTTGGTTTGTTGATAAAACTGCCCGCTTTTCTTGAATATCAATTAAACTTGTGAGCCAGGCTTGAAAAATGTTTGTGGGATTTTCAAAAGGGATTTTGTTTCATTATTTATTTCTTGTAGGTGTATATCTTGTGCAACCCCGCTGTTGTGTTTCGGCAATCCTACCCGGCTTGCCGGTGATGGGGAATCCCGGAATGCTCAGCAACCCTCGACCGTGATGAGTCATCCCTACCGTTTGTACCATTATTGGGTGTACGCTCAATAGTGGGAGGTATACTTTGACTCTAGTCCGGGGAACCCACTTCAAACCAAAACCAGCCTTCATGCGTGTTTAGAAAGCAATAGAACCTTCCAAACTAGGACAGGGACCCGCAGGGTAGGGTTATATGCTATATCCTGTCTACATGTTAACTGCTTTCTGCATCTCATCCATGTCATGCCGTCATGCTGTCCGTTCGATTTCGTGTCATGCGCTCTTAATCTCACTCGCACGGTCTGTAGAAGGTTGCCGAGGCCCGATGATGAATCGTGCACCCCGGTGTATGTTGTCTAAACCACATGAGTCCTTAGAACAATGAGACTTTGGGAAATCAGGGTGTTACTAAGTCCTTGACTAATGCCTAATCGAAATTTCAACGGAGAATAAGGAATAACCAGGAAAACGATGCTGTGATGTCACTTTACTTACACCGCCTTGGCTAATGACACAGTGTCACTGACACCACGATGGTTGGGGTATCACGCCGTCTATACTAAGTTATTCTAAGTTCAAAATTGGGACTTCGAACGAGGACTAGTTGAATACTTAGTTCATTTTGACATCTCTTAGAATTTGTCGTTCTGAACAAAGGATACACCCTAAAAGAATCTCTGAGGACCAAGGCAATCCTTCATAGGATGTCATTGCTAGAGTCAGGGTCTAGGAGACCATAAATCCATGGAGTTTGGGATACCTCTGGTGTTCGCCGTGCCCGAACAGCTCCCTCTAGTTTAGCCTTAATTGCATTTTCCGGCAGTCTTATTGCTCTGTCTCGGATGGTCTTAGATAAGGAGATTGGCTCTGATTCCCAACGTGAGGAATTTAACCTGTCTGACACCGACTTACCCGTGACTGTTGGAACTTCCCGTAAAGTTGGATCCCTTGACTCGACGATGACAACATGTTATTAACAACTCTTTCATTTATACACGTTTTTTAATAAATCATAACAGGGGCATGTTCTGAGTTCGCTTTTTGCTTTACTATCAACACAGAGCTACCCATCCTACACGAAACCACACCACCTTCGCCAGCTACCTCGAAATGGCAGGGCAAGCAGAGCTGATTGAACTAAGAAGGGCCGTGGAAGAAATGAATCGAAAAATGGATGAGCAAACGGCTCTTTTGCAAGGGCTGATTAGCATTCTCACCTCCATCATGTCAAATCCAGGTCTGGGATTGAGCGCTGATAAAGCCAGGAGCGGAGAAACTCCGCAAACCTACCACTCTCCAACTGCCGGAGTCAAGCCACAAGTGATGCTCTCTGACATGCTCAGAGACTTGGTCGAATTCCACGACGCCAAGAAGCGCTCAAAGGAAGGTACAGGGTCCTTGCCTAAAACTAGGACTAAAAGGCAGGATGTGCACAAAGGCAAGAAAACATCGTACAGTGCCGAGGCAAGCAACGTCTCCGTCAGAGGCTCCCTTGGCACCGCTACGAACCCTCAATCCAGCGGCAAGATCCCACCAAGGTTCCTCTCCCGCTTTTCTACCCCTTTGTCTCTGGTTTATGGGAGACTCCTCGAAGCCGGTCTCATCCAGCCGCTTCCTCCAACTCCACCACCCCAGAAGCTCTCGTCGTCCCACAATCCGGACGCCTATTGTACCTTTCACCAGTGTGCGGGCCATTCTACTAACAGCTGCTTCCGTCTCCGCCACAAAATTCAAGACCTCATCGATGAGGGAGTCATCTCACCTCCACCTTCAAAACCAATTCCTGCTGTGGGGAATTATCTTCCGACCTTCGAGGAGTTCAAGGTTGCCCAGGCCAGCGACTTGATGGGACATGGTTCCTTTGGGCAGCTTTTGGGCAACCAAACCATCAACGGCAATGGCATGAAGCCCATCCCCTCCAGTGCATCATCGACAATTGGTCGCCGGAGCCCGTTGTTCCAACCCTTGATATGCTCAGTGCCTTAGCCTCAAGCTCCAAACCAATGCAGAATCTGAGGATGGATCAGAATCCGAATAACGCTTGAGGTGCCTGCCCATGGACGGAATTTTCTCACAAGTCTGGGAAACTTTTGAATTTCGAGTCAAGTCTTAGTCTTTTAATTTCAAGTCAATTTGTACTTTCAGTCTTTCATGCTCTCAGGTCTGTTTTGTTGTCAAATTCGAGTTGGTAATCGAAAAGAAGAAAAGCCAAAAAGAAAGTCAGTTTCGCATGTCTGAACTACGTTATGACCTGATTCCTTTGCAAGAAGGATACGTAGGCAGCCTTATCCCAAGGCCCGGTCATGTTCTTTCGAGTCGATCCCAAAATTTGGTCATGTTCTTTCGAGTCGATCCTTTGTCGGTCCGTCCCGTCTTTTGGTGTCAAGCCTCTTGAGTCGAAATTGTGGTAATAAACTCGTGTTTTGTGATAATCCCTTAACTTGGAATTGTTTTTCACCGTCAATTGAGAAATTAAGACACGAGGTATTTTGCCCTTGCGAGAAGAAGAATTTCATGGAACCATTCCCTGACGCCGTGAAGAAGCAACGCCTTGGCCCAAGAAAAAGCTCGCTAGATCAAAACCTCAAAATGTGATCTAGGAAAAAGTTAGAGCACACAAATCTCTTAAACTGCATCTAGGGTCCAGTTATCAAAGTTGTGCAATTCAAAATGAAGAAAGGCATTCTTTTCTTTTATCACACGCTTGAAGATATATATCCATTGATAACCCCCTTTGAGCCTAAATCAATTTCTTTGAAAGAACCCAGCTAGGCAGCTATCCCCCACGTTGGGGTGAAATGAGGAAGACAAAAGTGCCAAGCACCTGGCCATCGTTGGCGCGTCAGAATTCAAAGCGCGAAAGTGCCGAATGCATACGCACATTGAGATGCGAAACATCGAAGAAAAATTAGAGAATACTCAAAAATCAACTAAAGTGCCAAACACATCGGCACAACAAGTGCGAAGGAAAGCAAATGAAAGAAGGCGCCCATCAAAAGCAAAAAAGGGCACAAAAATATCCAAGATGGCTGCTAGCTCTCGAAACCCCAAGAAAATGAAAATTTTGAGCCTATTATCCTTTCTTTGTTAAGCCAAACCTTGGCCGCGTTATAACCCGATTAAAGTCCTGTCAGATTGAAAAACACAACTTGATAACAAAAATCCTGGACAGCAGGGGAAAACAAGAAGGTGCGCCAAGGCGTTTTGAGAATATTGCAAAAATCTCAACCTGGGGCATAGTTCTTGATAAAGTCCTCGTGTTTTGGTAAAACAATTTCAAAACCAAATGGGAAAATCATCAAAACATGATTTTATCATGACAATTTCAAACATTAAATTCTCAAATAATCGAGCTTCTCGTCCGGTTGCATCAAAACTCCTCGTCCAGTCAAGGTCTTCATTAAGAAAATGGGTCTTTTTTATCCTTTGAGTCGTCTGGGCCTTGTCCAAATTCACGCAGGGTCATTTCCGGTCGTCATTTAGGTCCCAACTTCTGAGAGAAACTACAATATGTGGAAGAACCCGTGCTTTTGATCATGACAAATCTGGCCGCCAAAAGCTATCAGTGGAATCAAAGGAAAAAGGATCAAGAACTAAGGACTATCACTCATTGGGGCACGTCGGCCCAGTGCCATCAATCACCGCAGAAGTACAGCCGACCTCAAGACTGGGGCAAGCATGCTCAAAGCTCAAGCCCTGATCAAAGTCAACCTCAAACCAGCTTCAACACGAGCCCTGGCTCCAGCTCAAACCCAACTTCCATCCAAACACAGATTCCGTCCCAGTTCCCAAAAGGTCCTGAAAATACCAGCCCGCTGAGCAAAAACAGTAAAGCAGAAGGGATGCTTAGACATGTCCTTTGTTCTTCAAAAAAAATAAAAATAAAAGTAAAAAAATAATATCATCAGTGTTGTCAAACGTCGAAACACGGGTCTCACTTTCTAATCTCGACCTCTTATGGTCACCTTCATCTATCATATTTGTCAACATGACTGCTTGACCTCTGCCATAGATTTGGCATCGTCCTGAGGGACACCATTCAACCATCCGCTGCCATAGATTTGGCACCCTTCAAACGTCTTCTACCATAGATTTGGCACCCTTCAAACGTCTTCTGCCATAGATTTGGCACCCTTCAAACGTCGTCTGCCATAGATTTGGCACCCTTCAAACGTCTTTTGCCATAGATTTGGCACCCTTCAAACGTCGTCTGCCATAGATTTGGCACCCTTCAAACGTCTTCTGCCATAGATTTGGCACCCTTCAAACGTCGTCTGCCATAGATTTGGCACCCTTCAAACGTCTTCTGCCATAGATTTGGCACCGTTCAAACGTCGTCTGCCATAGATTTGGCACCCTTCAAACGTCTTCTGCCATAGATTTGGCACCCTTCAATCGTCTTCTGCCATAGATTTGGCACCCTTCAATCGTCCTCTGCCATAGATTTGGCACCCTTCAAACGTCTTCTGCCATAGATTTGGCACCCTTCAAACGTCTTCTGCCATAGATTTGGCACCCTTCAATCGTCTTCTGCCATAGATTTGGCACCCTTCAAACGTCGTCTGCCATAGATTTGGCACCCTTCAAACGTCTTCTGCCATAGATTTGGCACCCTTCAATCGTCTTCTGCCATAGATTTGGCACCCTTCAAACGTCTTCTGCCATAGATTTGGCACCCTTCAATCGTCTTCTGCCATTGATTTGGCACCCTTCAAACGTCTTCTGCCATAGATTTGGCACCCTTCAATCGTCCTCTGCCATAGATTTGGCACCCTTCAATCGTCTTCTGCCATAGATTTGGCACCCATCTTGTCTGCCATAGATTTGGCACCCTTCATCCTTTGGCACCCCTCCTTCCGCCGCCATAGATTTGGCACCCATCTTGTCTGCCATAGATTTGGCACCCCTCTTCCGCCGCCATAGATTTGGCACCCATCTTGTCTGCCATAGATTTGGCACCCTTCATCCGCCGCCATAGATTTGGCACCCTACTTGTCTGCCATAGATTTGGCACCCCTCCTTCCGCCGCCATAGATTTGGCACCCATCTTGTCTGCCATAGATTTGGCACCCATCTTGCCTGCCATAGATTTGGCACCCCTCTTCCGCCGCCATAGATTTGGCACCCTACTTGTTTGCCATAGATTTGGCACCCCTCCTTCCGCCGCCATAGATTTGGTACCCATCTTGTCTGCCATAGATTTGGCACCCCTCTTCCGCCGCCATATACTTGGCACCCTACTTGTCTGCCATAGATTTGGCACCCTTCTTTCCGCCGCCATATATTTGGCACCCATCTTGTCTGCCATAGATTTGGCACCCCTCTTTCGTCGCCATAGATTTGGCACCCCTCTTGTCTGCCATAGATTTGGCACCCTCCTTCCGCCGCCATAGATTTGGCGCTGTTCTGAGTGACACCTTTCTATCATTTGCTTGCATGTCTGCATGTTTGCATTTGCCCCAAAGAACTACGCTGGTCTGATCCTTGCAGAAAAGGGTACGTAGGCAGTCTGAAAAGACGCGACCACATGCATCAAATGTTTGTGTCTTTACTCGCATTTGATTTTGAGTTGAGGATTTGATTTGGCTCGAATTGGGCTGTCTCAATCTTTGGACGGCACTCGTATCTATATGTGATGCTGAGCGTCGCCCAAAGAGGGGCAACTGTAGACACCCCAATTTGGACTTTTCAAAATTCCTTGACTTGTGGCCCGGAGGCTCCCCGATGATGACTTTGGATTGAAACAAGCCTGGTACCGATCGGAACATTGCTCCTTGGAAGATTTGAAGAGCGATTAAAAATGGTAAAAGGGCATTTTCAAGCGCTTGGGAGCAATCCCAAGCGCTCAAAACTGTTTCACAAAACCTCTGGCCTGGCTCTTTCTCGAGCGCTCGAGAGTGAGGTCCCAAGCGCTCGGGAGTGATCCCAAGCGCTCGAGACTATTCTGTTGCCCAATGGATGGCAGTATCACCCACTCACCATGCTACTCATCATTACAGCCACCTTGAGCCCGCCGATGGCTCGGTCCACACTCAACCTCTGGTAGGAAGATATTCAGGCCAAAGATTTACCTATTAAAAAAATGTTTTATCAAAACCACTTGATTTTCAAAAACCATTTGAGGTCTTGGCCTATAAATATAACTGGTTTTTCAGCTAGAGAGAGGACCACGAAATTCCTCTCCTGCAGAACCCATCCTCTGCCCCCTCTCTCTCTCTTGCTCAAAGCCAAAAACACCCAAAACCCATCTTCCAAACTTCAAAGGTTTTAGAAATCACTAAGGAAAAGGGCAAGAAATCCAGAAACTCTTCTGATCTCTTGCACTCTCCTCTCTTCATCCACATTTCAAAGCTATTCCAAGGAGCAAGGTTCAAGGAAAAGGTATAAAACTCTACCTTTGGTCACAACTTAAGGGCTATTCATCCCTTCTGAGGGGGGTCTCTCAGCCTGACCCAGTCTTCAATACTGGGTGCATGGTTGGGGGACCCTAGTGTAAAAACAAGAGCAATGGGGCACAAGAAAACGTTTTCACAAAACTCTCACTGGAACCACTCCCAAGCGCTCGAGAGTGCTCCTGAGCGCTCGGGACGGTTCCCAGTTTCATGCATGCCCCCTTTGTGACGCAGTAGGTTGGGAATGATGTGCGGTATTAAAAGGATTGGTTTTGTTTTGGCATGCATGCCCAGAAAATGGTTTTTCCCCCTAAAAATATAAACATTTTCTCACAAGTTTTCATGTGTGAACAAGGCTTCTCTCTTTCAAAGTTAAAAGAGGTTCTCCTCTTGGGAAATGTCAAAACAAGGGCCTTTGCATGTCAAAATCAGTACCATTTCCTGTTTGAGAGTAAGCTGGTATGCAGCTCACTCCCAAGCGCTCCTAACCTTTCCAGAGCGCTCGGGAGTGCATGCATGCCATTGCTTCCTATTTTCCCACTCTGCTGCGTCATCAGGTCTCTGCATGCATTAGTGTGGCCTGTTGCTCTTTTAAATTAGTAGATTTAGCCTTGTTAAGGCAGGGATGCATGATTTGAAAGATTGAAGGCTTAGCTCAGTCTTCCAAGTCCTCTGCTGAGCCAGTAGTGTGCTTAATATCACTTCAGTTCCTATTTTTAGCATTGTATCCTGTCTGTGCTAACAAAGCTTGCAGGTTGGGTATCAGAACTCCCAAGCGCTCGGGACTTCTCTCGAGCGCTCGAGAGTGAAGTCAGTGACAGATCCTCAGTTTTCTGTGATCATGCATTTTGCTCACTTTCATTTAATCATCCACTGTACACCAGCACATGCATGCAATTCTTACCTGTTATAACTGTGGATACTTGCTAAATGATCTAATGAAACAAAATCCCTTTGAAAAATCCCACAAACGTTTAGTAGAGACCGATTTCGAATCGGGCGAGGGGGGTGCCGTAAAACCCTTCCCCCCTCGTAATATGGCTTCCGGACCCTTGGAACTGATCTCTGGTTTTCAACTTCAAATCAATTGGTTTTCCAAACGAAACGGTTTCTCGGGTGATGTACCGCAAATCCGGGTGGCGACTCTTCAAACGGCATATTTCTTTTCAAAGCGGCGGGAAAATATAAAACGCCAAGAACGATTTTCGTTTTTCGGGCATGTAGCCCACAACTATGAAGCGTAATAACGTTCTGAAATGTTTTTTGCGCAGAAGGAATTGACTATCGCTATTAATTAGTGACGATTGTCACTTTTGGATGTGTGGATCGCCACTTTGTTCCTGGTGATCGTCACTTATTTCCGGTGATGGCCACTTTTACTCTATACAACTGATCATGACTAAACTTGCGGGCTTGCTCTGGACACTCATGAACTCGGATTTGTGTGTTTTTTGGACCATTGGAAAGCTTGTAAAGTCTACTTCTTAAACCGAGTGGTTTGGATCCAAAATATTCTGCATATCAAAAGATATAACGATTATACCTTCAGCGGGTCGGAAAATAAATCATTTTGGTAAAATTCTTGCATCTCCCTCATTTCAAATTGGATTGAGACTTTATATATCAAAATAGAGAGGGTTTTGAAAGTGCTAAATGATGGTGGAGTCCAATCATAAAAATAAGATAAGTTTGGTTTATGAAAATGGGCTGAAAGCATACTAAATTGTAGATCAACGGTGCTATTAAGGCTAAAACATTTGTCAACACACTTCTACTCACTCTAAGTGTTATTCGGCACTCGTGCCCATAGGTCTAAGGTGTTCGTTCATTCTTTAAGAATTCGACATAGTTCATAGGGGTTTCCACACTTCATCAAAGCATAAGAAAAATCGTATCATCATTGGGATATATATGCCCAATGTGGGACTTAAATACTTGTTAAGCCAAATTAGGATTTCTACAATACTCGATTGATTGCGCTTAACTATACTATTAGTTCATTAGCTTTCTTGGCTGCTTTAATGGTTTCACTTGCTTATCTAAGATCCATAGTTGGCTGATTCGTTGGAATGGTTATTGACAAAATATATAGGTTCTGTTCTTTCTTCTTCATGGTTTAAATTGGGTTCGTATTGATTTTTGGCTATTTGTGACTACTTTGCCTTTGTCCTTCCGTGACAAAACAGGGGGAATTTATCGGCTTATAACCGATTATCCATCGTGCATTTTTTAGTGTTTCTGCAGCTCTATAGGTCGTGCCCACTATCTGTTAGGGAATAGGTTTTTCTTTGTTAAGTGTGATAAGTCTTAAATAGTGTAAATAAAAGGGTTTATCTCTCTCATTTTTGTCACACACACAGGCAACTTAGTTTATTTGATTGATGTTGCGCGGAAAAGTTGTATTTTTGGTGTTACAGGTTAACCGTAAGAATAAGGTGGTTTTGAATGCCATGGATGGCTTCAGAGAGCATCCAAGGACCCAAGGCCACATGGCACCCACCACCGAGTCCCGAGGAGCATGAAAAGAAACATCAAAGAGTGCTTGGGACACCCAAAGCCGAGGGAAGAAGCAACAAAGAAAGGGGGTAGTTTAATTGGTCAGAGGCCAGAAATTTGCAGTTTCTACGGGTAGTGCGAAATTTCACTACCGGTAGTAGCTGGAAAATTCTGCAGATTTTGTGCCCGATCCTTATAATAACTTAGGGGTACTTTGGACTTTTTTAACACGTTTTGTAAGGGGTATGAATAGGTTCTAACTCCATTTACCAGGTTATCTCTCTTTTTACTTTCTCTCTCCATCTCCCTCTCTTAGGGTTAGCTCTCAATCCTCCATGGATGGAGCGTAGATTTTTATTCTCTTTTAATTTCTTCAAGAATCATGTAAGTACTCTTCATTTCAGTCAATATTCTAGTTTAATTTCATGTCTATCTCCATTTTTTGTGTTCTCTCTTCTCTTATCTTGTTGATTTCGTTTCCCATGGAGGGGTAGCTTCCTTGGGCTTGGTCATGTGATCTTCATCTCATGACCTAGGTTATTCAATATTTTCTCATTTTGATTGTCAAAGCTAGTTTGTGAATGGATTAAGTTCTTACCTTTATAAACCAAAACTAGGGTTGTTAACCTTATTGATTATGTGTAGACAAGGACTTGATCTCTTGTCACATATAATTCTTAGAATTATGTACCTCTAAGTGTTTGATAAAATGCCTCAAAGAACTTGTTGAGCTTTTAATACAAATCTAGGGTTGTTAACTTCTTTAATTGTATGTAAACAAGATTCTTGGCACACAAAATACTTGGAACCATGGCACTCTAAGCGTTTGATGAATTGCCAAAAAGAGTTCACTCCATTTCAAAACACCATTTTCTATATAAACAAGATTTTCATTGTTAAATCTTCCGAGTGAGACCAAATGACTGTGACTCTCACTTGAGTTATCATTGAGAAGAGTTGAATAACTTAGGTTATGGATGGGTTGAACCCTTTGACCTCGCCTTTAGTTAAATTTACTTTTAAGTTCATTTCTAATCAAATTAGAGGTAGAGAGAGAATTTCACCAAATCCACTTAAAAGGTTGGCCGTCCTAACTCTAAAACCCTTCGTAAAACAAACCTCCCACTCACTCCTTTGCATTCCATGTGGATTCGACCTTGGACTTTCGAGTTTATTATGCTATAACCGACCTAGTCCTACGCTTGGGGCAAACTCTTCTACAACGCACTTTGGTCCAGCAAGCATTGTGTTCATGCCATGAAAGTGCCAAATGGAGAGATTGTTAGGATCATAGGCCACGGTCTCTCTGTATTGGCGAATTTCATGACAAAACACACATTTAATTGTATTCCTGTTTATCGAGTTGCAATTTATTTTCTCTTTATTTCTAGAGTGTCTGTTTAGAAAGTGGAAGAAAATCAATGGTATTTTTGTATTTGCGAGGTCGAAAGGAAAAGAAATCAAGAAAACCAAGGGTTTTAATCATATGGCAACGTTTTACAGAAAGTTGCTTGAGCAACTCAAACAGGTTTAAAACGGATTGCAGAAGTTGTTCGAGCAACTCGGATAGATTGAGAGGATTCAGAATCATAGGGTACGATTACTTGTAACTGCACAATGTTTTATAGTATTTGATTTCTTCTCGTGATTTTTACCCTTTTAAGGCTTTTCACATATATGCGTTTGTAGGGAGTAAATCCCGAACAAGCACAAACAGGGCCCGAACACGTGGTACGTGGGACCATGGTATAATTGCATTAAGAACAGTCGCCGTGCAGAATGGTGATCGGCGATAGGGACCAGTGATATGAAGGATCATTGGTCCAGGGAGTTTATACTTAGTCAAGGTCCAGTAACACGAGAGAGTATTGGACCGAGATATTAACGAAAGAGCAATGACATGCGAAGTCATTGGTCCGAATAGGCTGTTCGGCAATAGAAGAGCCGAACAGGAAGGGGATTGTACGAAAAGCAGTCCCAGGAGCAGGAAACGTTCCAGAAGGTTCTAGTGACGTGATATTCCGTGATTATTATAAGATCCCAGTAAAGATAGGATCTTGGAGAGATACCCGACGAGAATGGGAAGTTCGGCCAGTTATGGAAAAGAGTCCTAAACGGATTAAAGTGATGAACTGATAAGGGAACGAGGATCCAAGGTGTTCTGGGTTTCCTATACGAGATAGGAAACTTGGGGAAACGTGGGAACTTGGGCAACAAGCATCCATAAACCTATAAATACAAGGTAAACCTAGAGGAAAAAGGTACACAATACATTACGGTTTTACGTATTCTCCTACTTGAATTAGGGTTTTCGATCAGTACGTGATACTAACTTAGGCATCGGAGGGCCTTTGCCACGAGAGGCAAAGGTGCACTCACCCTTTGTCTGTTTTGCAGATAAAGACTCCGGCGACGTATTAGGGTTCCGGCGGGGATCTCGATGTAGCCGTTACGTTCTTGTGCTGCTTAAACCACTCTCGGTTTTTCTGCACTTACAATTGGCGCCGTCTGTGGGGAACGAAAGAGATCCCTCTGAAAAGCAACCATGATGGAAGAAGATCCAAAAACTCCACATGATCCGAAACACCAGTTGGGGGGAGGAGGTGGCAATTCCCCACCGGATCCTCCAAGAAAGCCCGACGGTGGGCAAGCAAAGAAGCCCACAAACAAGGATAATCCCCTGACTGTCCATGACGACTCCAAGAACAAGGAGGGAAGGACGGCCACAGGTTCCATGAGAAGGAGTAAATCCCATCGTGAGGGAGAATCAGTGGCGCGTTCAAGGAGTGCACACAACCGCGACGATATCTTGGATAAAAAGAGACAAGAGATTGAAGAGTACGCTCGTTTGATTAAAAAACGAGAATATGAGATACAGGAATTGCAACGGATACGAGGACATCCGGAGGATTCTGGACTGTCACGAAGAGATTCCAGAGGAGAAAGGCTGGCAATAGTGGAACACAAGAAGGCTCCTTCACGAGGAAGGAGGAGCAGGTCCAGGAGTCCCACTCCGAAAAAGAAAAGGGCTTCTTCACGAAAAAGAAGAAGCAGAAGCCTCACCCCCGAAGAAGGAGAGATTAGAAGACATCACAGGGATAGGTACGAGAGACCTGATTCCGATTGGGAAAAGAGTACTCCCAAGAAAGCAAAAGAGCGAGAGGAGGGAGCCATGTCTGCACGAGAGGCGGCACGGAAAGCCCTCAGCAATATAGCCTCATCCCCCTTTTCAAAGAGATTGCAGGAGGCAAGGCTTCCGAGCAGGGTGAAGCACGGGGCATTCGTACTTTACGAAACAAATAATGATCCCGTGGCACACATACAACACTACCGGCAAGCAATGTTCATGCACGACGGGGATGATGCAATCATGTGCAAGATGTTCCCATCGAGTTTGGGGAAAGTGGCCTTGTCATGGTTCCATAAGCTAGGGCCGAACACCGTACAAGGATGGAGACAATTGGCCGAAGAATTCACTGCTCGATTTCTGACGAGCAGGAAAGCACCAAAAACCTTTGAAAGCCTCTCTGTTATGAAACAAGGAGAGAGTGAGCCGATCAGAGATTATGCTAAGAAGTACTGGGAGACTTTCAACGAGATTGAAGGGTGCAGTGAGGAATATGCCATAGCCACATTCAAGACAGGATTGCCTGTTCGGGGAGAGCTACGTAAATCCCTGAACATGAGCCCGGTAGATACACTGGCAAGGCTAATGGAACGAATCGAGCAGCATGCTAGAAACGAGGATGACATACTGCGAGAGGACAACAGGATGGTTGCCGAACAGGAGAAGGTTCTACCGAAGAGGGCGGACAAGCCAGAGCCAAAGACCTACAAAGAAAGGAAGGAGTACGGGCAGTTCAAGAAAGAACCGTATAAAGAGAAGCACGCCCCAGACCCCAAGTCTTTCTTTTCGGTGACAACGGTTTGGAAGGAGCCAATCTATCGGATTCTTTACAAAATAAAGAATCGCCTATATTTCAAGTGGCCCCCTAGGCTGGAGGGGGACAAAGATGCAAAGAGGGCTACGAGTCAGCATTGTAGTTACCATAAAGACTGGGGGCACATGACGGAGGATTGCGAGATGTTCAAGCAACACCTCGATGATCTGGTCTCACGAGGTTACCTGAAAGAATTTATTCAGGAGGAGCACAAGGGTGCAGAGAAAGCGTTGGAATTGGATTATGAGCAGAATCCAAGAGGGGTAATCCATATGATACATGGATTGGCCGCGCCTTACACGAGAAGTGAGGTGAGGTTGCTCCAGAGACAAGTAAAACACGACCAGCACGTGATGCAGTTGGGAAAGAAACGAGGACGTGAAGGAGAAGAATGCACCGGAGGCATAGTCTTCACGGATGAGGACCTGGGGGGAATCCAGGTACCGCATAATGATGCCTTAGTCATAACCCTACGGATTGGGGAATATGACATGGAGAGGATCCTGGTAGATTCGGGAAGTTGCACGGAGATACTGTACTATGACGCGTTCAAAAAGTTAGGGCTGACACAAGCGGATTTGGTGCAGTCAACAACCCCTTTGGTCGGATTTAGTGCAGGAGCAGTGTGGCCATTGGGCAAAGTAACTCTTCCTGTTCGGGCAGGGACAGTTGTGCTAAGAACCGATTTTTTGGTGGTAGATGTACCATCTTCCTATAACGCGATTATTGGAAGGACGTGGTTGCACAAGATGAGGGCGGTTTCCTCCACTTACCATCAGATGGTAAAATTTCCCGGGTCAAATGGTATCGAAAGAATTAGGGGAAATCAGAAGGTCGCGCCAGCAGTGCTTGGTTTCTATAATCAAGAAGGCACCAAAGGCCCAGTTAGTTCAAGCAATCGAGGTTCCGGATCAGCCGACCATCGAGGATGTCGGAGGGGATCCCGCCGAGAAAGTGGTGGAAGGCTTGAAGAAGATTCAGATCAACGAAAATGATCCAAAAAGGTATTTTCTGATTGGGGAAAATTTGAATGAAACCGAGGAGAGAGAATTAGTGGGGTTCCTCAAGGAGCACGTCTATGTGTTTGCTTGGGTGCCCGAGGAGATGCCTGGAGTGGATGCAAACGTGATTTGTCACCACTTGAATGTGGATCCACAACATAAGCCCGTGATGCAGAAGAAGAGACGGTCTGCCGTACAGCACGTGGATGCTGTCATTGAGGAGGTGGACCGGCTGCTCGAAGCAAAGGCTATACGGGAGGTATACTACCCAAAATGGTTGTCCAACACTGTGGTGGTGAAGAAGAAAAATGGGAAGTGGCGAGTCTGTGTCGATTTCACCGACTTGAACAAAGCGTGTCCCAAGGATAGCTTCCCCCTTCCCAGGATAGACCAACTCGTCGATGCAACCGCTGGATACGGGCGGATGAGCTTCCTTGATGCTTATCGAGGGTACCACCAGATAGCGATGTACGGCCCCGATCAGGAGAAGACATCCTTTATCACACCAAGGGGGCTGTACTGTTATAGTGTCATGCCTTTTGGTCTGAGGAATGCCGGTGCGACATACCAGAGGTTAGCAACGATTATGCTAAAGAAGTTGCTCGGTAAAACCATGGAGGTTTACATAGATGACATGGTGGTCAAAAGCAAAGAGAAAGAAAACCACATTGTTGATCTAAGGGAAGCGTTTGAGATACTGAGAGAGTATAAGCTGAAACTCAACGCCTCGAAGTGTGCGTTTGGTGTAAACTCGGGAAAGTTCCTAGGGCATTTGGTGACCATAAGAGGGATAGAGGCCAATCCTGATCAAATTACTGCGTTGCAAAAGCTCCAGAGTCCTAGGACCACGAAAGAGGTCCAGAGATTGACGGGAATGGCAGCAGCCCTAAATAGATTCATAAGCAGGTCCAGTGACAAATGTAGACCTTTCTTCCAATTGCTGAAAAAGAGGGAAGGATACGAATGGGGAGCAGAGTGTGAGCAAGCGTTCCAAGACCTGAAGAAGTACTTGGCAGCAGCCCCTCTATTATCCACACCCAAAGAAGGTGAGTCTTTAACTTTATAACTGGCAGTGTCCGAACATGCTGTCAGTGCAGTATTATTGAGGGATAAGGGATCCGAGCAAGTTCCCGTTTATTATGTGAGCAAAACATTGCTAGATGCATAAACGAGATATCTGCCCCTAGAAAAGTTGGTTTTAGCTTTAAGAACGGCGGCGAGAAAGTTGCCCCATTATTTTCAGAGTCACAGGATTGTGGTATACACCGAATTCCCATTGAAGTCTTTGCTACGAAAGGCGGATTTCTCGGGGCGTATCTCGACTTGGTCGGTCGAATTAAGTCAGTACGACATAGATTACCAGCCGCGCACCGCAATAAAAGGGCAGGTGCTAGCAGACTTCGTAGCTGAGTTTTCACCTACGGTGGCTCCCAAGCCTCCTATGAGACAGGAGCCGAGAAAGGAGCAAGTGAAGAAGCAATCAACGAGAACAAAGAAAGCTCCGGCCGAACAGGATCCCACGGAATGGAAATTATTTGTTGATGGCTCTGCATGTAACACGGGTTCAGGAATTGGTGTGGTGCTTTTCCCTCCTAAAGGAGCAATGATAGAACTGTCCCTTCGATTGGGGTTCAGTGCTTCAAATAACGTGGCAGAGTATGAGGCACTCTTGGCAGGATTAAGAAGTGCAAGGACCCTGAAGGTGAAAAAGATACGAGTGCATTGCGACTCGCAACTCGTGGTGAACCAGTTGTCCGGGGAGATGAGGCCCGGAGCGAGAAGATGGCTGCCTACGTGATAGCCGCCAAAGATCTTGCTTGACACTTTCGAGAAAGTATACATCGAGCAAATAAGTTAAGGCGAGAATGCCCATGCCGATTCTCTTGCACTGGTTGGCCGCATGTACCAACAGAATTTAAGAGAAGGGTGGCAGTAGATTATCTTGCTGAGCCGAGCATCGGAAGAAGTGTGGAATTGGTCTTGGACGTGAACCAAGGACCGAGTTGGATGGATCCAATAGTGGAGTTTCTATACGAGATGGGATACTCCCCACAGATAAAAAGGAGGCTCACAAGATTAAAACAAAGTCTGCACGGTTTTGGCTATCACCAGAAGGAAAGCTGTACAGAAAATCCTTCACTGGTCCTTACTTACTTTGTGTGCACCCCGAGATGGTGCAGAAGTTTCTCCACGAGATCCACGAAGGAACGTGTGGGAGTCATGCTGGGGGTAGGTCCATTGCCCACCGAGCAATAACCCAAGGGTACTGGTGGCCTCACATGCAGGAAGATGCAAAGGTGTACGTAAAGATTTGTGAGAAGTGCCAAAAATTTTCACCAATGATACGGACACCAGCCGAAGATCTGGTGCCCTTGACAAGTCCTTGGCCCTTCGCACAATGGGGGATGGACATCGTGGGTCCACTACACAAAGCAACTGGAAATAGGAAATTTCTGTTAGTAGCAACGGACTATTTCACAAAATGGATCGAGGCAGAACCATTGGCCAAGATCACTGAGCCTATGATAGAGAGGTTCGTTTGGAAAAGTATAATCACCCGGTTCGGGGTCCCTTATTCCTTGATTACGGATAATGGGTCCCAATTTCAGAAAAAGTTTAAGGCTTTTTGTGCCCAGTATGGGATAAGGAATTATTACTCTACCCCAGCCTACCCACAGAGTAATGGGCAAGCGGAAGCGTCCAGCAAAACTATACTTGATGGGATCAAGAAGAGATTGGACAAAGCAAAGGGGAAATGGCCCGATGAATTGCCACTTGTTCTATGGGCGCACCGAACAACGCCTAGGAGGTCTACGGGAGAGACCCCCTACTCATTAGCATATGGGACAGAAGCTGTAATCCCATTAGAGGTTGGTTTGCCGACCAACAGGACCATTTTGGTTGAAAGTGGGGGAAATGACAGAGCTCTGGAAATCGAGCTGGACCTTGCCGAGGAACGTAGAGAAAGGGCCCTGGTGCATTTGGCTTCTTATCAGGAGCAGCTGATGAAAAGCTATAACAAAACTGTCCATCCACGAGAGTTTGGTATTGGGGACCTTGTGCTTCGAAAAGTGCTCGGCAATACCAAGGTGGCCAACGAGGGCAAGTTGGAGGCAAACTGGGAAGGCCCATATCGAGTTACAGAAGTTGTGGGCATTGGGGCTTATCGATTGGCGGACCTGGACGGGAACCCGGTGCCAAGGCCATGGAATGTCCACAATTTGAGGAAGTTTTTTGTTTAAAACAGACTTCAATTTATTTTTTATGTTTTAGGATGCACATCGTGATTGTGTGGGAATTACGAATACAGTTCCTTTGTCTTTTATTTTGTTAGTTGCAAGGGGCACGCGTAACGCCCCCTTGAGTTTTTTGAATTATGAATAGAATTCTGCGTTTTAGAATAAAAACATTGTCTTCTGTTTTGTTTAAATACGAAGTTAGGACCTAATTTTTACTCCTCACTTCGTATTGGGGAGCAGAGGGATAGGTTTATGACCAAATACGAATATATTAGGGCATATTCAAAACTTTGCAAGTACGAATATACTCGACTACGAACACAGGTATGAACAAACCTGGTGTGCATACGTGAATGTACACACTTTTCCCAAATATGAAGACATTTGGATAAACTAAGTATGAATACACTTAGACTTACGTACGAACATTTGGCGTGCATGCGAAAATATGCATAGCTCCCCCAAATACGAAAACATTTGGGAATCTAAGCACGAATAAACTTAGATAGTTTTTTAGTTCAAACCAATAAAGAATGGAGAGCAGACGAAATTGTACAAGTACGAATACACTTGGAGTTGTCCCCAAGCATGAGGAAAACTTGGGCAGCATATGAATACATGCAAATTTCAACTAAGTACGAAATACTCAGAGACGTATGACGAAAATACGAAATCATCTAAGTACGGACATACTTAGAATCACCTCCAAATTACGAGGAAAATTCAGCAAGCATTCGAAAACATGCTAAGCGAAAAGCTGAAGCTCGAATCCATTTGGTTAACTGTCCAGGCATGGGTTAACATGAGAAGCACCCTAGCAAGATTAATGAAAGTCAAACAGTTGGCCATGAAAGGGCCACCAGCAATGTCAAAAGGCCACGAAAGGCCAGGCAAAACACAGTTAGACGCCACGAAGGGCCAAATGCTTAAGTTAAAGTATTGAGAATGTATCTGTGCCACACAGGGCAAACTTACAGCCGCTCAGGGCCACCACGATGTGTCAAAAATTATATTGTTCCAGGAGGAGGAGTGCATACCTACTGATCCACGATGGGATCTTGAGTGACTGGATTTGGGGTTTGATCTTCAGCAACTGGAGTTGGGATTTGTGCGGGGACGTCTTCCACAGCAATGCTTCCATTAGTTGGACCACCACTGGCTTCCTTTTGGCCAGGGTTGGTCACTTCATCATTAGCATTGGCACCAGCATCCTGCTGTTCGGAAACCTCCGCATTGTCCTCCTCATCGCGATTGTCCACTTCTTCCTCGATCTCATCTTCATCTTGGACCACTATATTGCTCGGAAGATCAATCTCCGTCCACGAGGCAGAAGAATCAGCTGTACCAGACTTCCTGAGGCCAGCGGTCCATCCAGCAGCAAATATCTGATCTTGGATCTTGGGCATCTGATTTTTATAGCTATCAGTAGCTACATTGATCCCTTCGTTATACCCCTGCTGATAGGCCTCCTTTGCATCGTTTTTGCTCGTTTCGAGCTCTATCAGGGTCTGGTTTAGGCTATCTTCAGCACCGTCCAGTTTAGACTTCAGCTCGTTTGTTGCATTTCGAGCCTGGTTTCTCTCCCTCTCCAGCCGGGCAACAGTGGTCAACAACTTGGCATTCTCACTAGCCAGTTTTGCACGTTGGGGCTCTGAGTGGCCCAGCTTTTGGGCCATAGCCACCATCTTTTGCGCAGCCTAAACATATTATTACTAACTCAGTAACACAGTTGAGAAAGGGCCAAGTTATAAGAACAAGAGACAACAACTTTACCTTAAAACTGTGCACCATGAAAGATCCAAGCAAGTTGTCCGGAGAATTAACCACCTCCTTCTGCATGTCCCCCGGAAGCATGAGAGCCTGGGATAGGGCCAATGCAGTCCCTTCAGACTCCACACTGTCCCGCACAGTGACGGTCTTGTTGCCATGAGTGAATTGGGGGGCCCAAATTGGAGTTTGAGTTATGGGTATCTGAGTGGAGGACCCCCCATGCGTTTCCAAGCGCGGGCGTTTGTCCCTATGGCTAGCAAGTTCCTCGGGAGAAAATCCAGGGGGAGCGTCAAGTTGTGTTGTTCCTCGGCGGCCATGCGAAGGCGCCGGGCTTGGGGAGCGACCTCGGCCACGAGCAGTGCCGCGGCCCCTTCCTCGGCCAGCTCCTGGGATTGTGAGGAGGCTCTCGAGGTTGATCGGCTGGTTCATCTCTTGAAAACGCGGGGGAGAGTCGTCCGATGATGTGGATGCTTCCTCACAGATTTCCACAGATGCACTACGGAACGGAGGGGTCCGAGAACGCCTTTCCTCCTCTATCTGCTCGGGCTGAGCGGGCTGTGCAGCAGCAGGTCCAGGAACTGGTGGGTCGTCGGCTGCACGGATGCGCCGGTCAATAAAACCCCCGTATGAAGCCCTGTAGCTCAGAAGCACTTGTGCTGCCCTTGCTCGGCCAGCCAGATAGGTGCCCTCACCGTTGAAATTTAGGGCCTGAGTGATATGCGCTACGTGAACTTGGGGGGTGATGATAGCATACCCCTGGTTGATATTTTCAGCTGCAACACGAGAAGTTGACAGTCATAAGATGGATGAAATTGAATACGCAATACGAATGAATTGCTAGGTGAATGAATTTTACGAAGAAGAAAGAACTGACGTGGTTGCCCAAATCTGTGAGGGGCGTGAAAGCCTATCACTTGGCCGTCCTCGTCTCTGGGCTCGAAATTTCCAGTAACGACGAGGAAATCGTCGTCGTCTCCTCGAGCGGAGTCGGGCAATTCAAGCACCAGCCGCCTTCTGGAATCTCTACTCTTTAGGTAGTAGGTGAGGGCGTCTTTCGTACGGGAAATGCTGTACAGATGATGAATATCGTACAGGCCTAAAGATGTGCCTAACATCTGGTTTAGGGTATTGATACCCATAACCACTCGAAAAAAATTGGCAGACACCTGCATAGGGGATAGCCTGTAGTAAGCCAGAACCTGGCGGAGTAGTGGCGCCAGGGGGAATCTAACACCGCCCTCTACAACGGCGACCACTGGAATGTGTAGAGTGTCGTTGTTAGGGCTCTGACGTATAGCGTCTACAGGAGCCAAACTGATGGCCACATCGTCAGGGATCTCATAGCGAGACCTAAACGAGGCCATGGTTTGAGGGGTGTTGCAGTGACGCCTGAACCTCCCCATTTTTGAAAAAAAAAAAGTGGGTCTATTGCAGTGGGAGATCACGGGTACGAAGAAACCCTAGATATGATCTGAGAAACCCTACAGTAACGAGAGGAAAGGGGCAAAAGGGAACGATGACTTACGATTGTGATGATCGAAGTTCTAAAATGCACAGGAGAAACCTCGAGATGGTGAACAGGGCTCCAATGGCAGGTGCGTTTGAAAGCTCTGGTTGCAGAGGGAATCGAAATAGAGAAAGGGGGTTTCGAAATAGGGTGAAAACCCAAATGTACCCCAATTAGTGGGGTGACGTATGCGAAACGTCGCCCCAGACGCCGTTGGGCGTTCCGTTCCCCGAGAGGTGTGCATCCGCATTTAATGCGAACGGTACGATAAGTGCCATGTGTAAAGTAAGGGGCAGGAAACGTCTTGGAGAGCCCAAACGATTAGACGTTCTGTTTGGACTAATGATGATCTCTACACCAACTTTACGAAGGATATGGGAGCAAGAGAAATGTTGCTCGGATCCTGAGAAGCTTTGCTCGTCATATTAAGAGTAAATAACGAAGTAAAGCTGGGAAGCAATTGTAGGGAGTAAATCCCGAACAAGCACAAACAGGGCCCGAACACGTGGTACGTGGGACCATGGTATAATTGCATTAAGAACAGTCGCCGTGCAGAATGGTGATCGGCGATAGGGACCAGTGATATGAAGGATCATTGGTCCAGGGAGTTTATACTTAGTCAAGGTCCAGTAACACGAGAGAGTATTGGACCGAGATATTAACGAAAGAGCAATGACATGCGAAGTCATTGGTCCGAATAGGCTGTTCGGCAATAGAAGAGCCGAACAGGAAGGGGATTGTACGAAAAGTAGTCCCAGGAGCAGGAAACGTTCCAGAAGGTTCTAGTGACGTGATATTCCGTGATTATTATAAGATCCCAGTAAAGATAGGATCTTGGAGAGATACCCGACGAGAATGGGAAGTTCGGCCAGTTATGGAAAAGAGTCCTAAACGGATTAAAGTGATGAACTGATAAGGGAACGAGGATCCAAGGTGTTCTGGGTTTCCTATACGAGATAGGAAACTTGGGGAAACGTGGGAACTTGGGCAACAAGCATCCATAAACCTATAAATACAAGGTAAACCTAGAGGAAAAAGGTACACAATACATTACGGTTTTACGTATTCTCCTACTTGAATTAGGGTTTTCGATCAGTACGTGATACTAACTTAGGCATCGGAGGGCCTTTGCCACGAGAGGCAAAGGTGCACTCACCCTTTGTCTGTTTTGCAGATAAAGACTCCGGCAACGTATTAGGGTTCCGGCGGGGATCTCGAAGTAGCCGTTACGTTCTTGTGCTGCTTAAACCACTCTCGGTTTTTCTGCACTTACAGCGTTCATGTTTTGATTTATTCTAATTCGTGTGATTAGCCGGCTTATATAGTTGGATTTTGATATTCGCGCTCTATTTTTTACTAATGGTGTTCCACTTTGTTCATGAAGCTACTAGTAACTTCACATTAAAAGTGGAGCGCCATAAAAAAAAATGGAGTGCGAATATCAATTTCTGTAGACACCCTATTCTGGACTGTCCAGATTAGTTTACTTACGGTCTTTGATTCCCCAATGATGATTAAGGTCAACAACATCCCGAGTTTGTTAATAAGTTTGAGCTTTGAGCGTCCCGAACCTCATCCAAACCTTTCCGAACCCCTTGTCAAAACCTTCAAGCCAGAGCCAAATGGCCTCAGCAAAACCCTACTGGTGTACACTGGTGATTGACTAGCGTGCGCTGGAAGCACAGCCACGTGTCAGTCATCGCCCGTTACTGGCGCACGCCACTCAACAAGGGGCGTACGCCAGTCAAATCAACTTTATTCAGCCGAACGGGTGGGAGTTTTTGTAACCACCCGACGTCAGCCAACAGTCCCCTGATGATTACTCCGTCCTGGGCTGCTCCCTCCACCCCTACATCTTCCCTCAAGCCAAGTCCCATGCATTAAATGCATGGGAGGCTCCCTCTTGGCCTAACCTTCCAAACACCCCCTTAGGACCAACTGATCTCAGTCACTCTCTCCTCCATAAATACCCCCCTTACATTCATTTGCAACGGGTTAACACCATTAAGAAGGGCCCAAGCTTTGGTCTTCTTTCTCCCTTGTTCTTCTTGTTTTTCTTTCATCCATTGAAAGGCTAAGCAAGAGAACAACACTACAGTCCATAACACTCTCTACATTCATCTCCCAAACCCTCAAATCCCAAGCTCAAGTTCAATTTCTTTCCCAAACTCACAAGCAAAGGTATATCACCTTTTGCTTCAGTTTTCTGTTCTGACCCCTGAGGGGGGCTAGCAGGGTCAAGGCTGGTAATCTATACCTGTCCTGGCCCTAATGCTGGCAAGGTTTCAAAGCCATGTGAGATGATAGGTGGCGCACGCCAGTCGTTTAAAGCCGTACGCCAGTCATGGCTGTATGGCAAAACTGGCGTGGGGATCACTGATCATCCTTCTTTTGTTTTATTTATGTTCTGATCACCCTCCTGCATGCTAAAAACCAGTTTACTGCTTTCTGTCCTTTAGAGCTATTTAGCTATAGACTTTAATATTTCGTTTATGTTGCTTTGGAATGCCTCTGGGAGCCTTCTGGTCATGTTCCAGAGCCCAGATGATGCAAAGCCAAGCACTAGCCAAGTAATGTCCACTGGCGCACGGTACCATGTATATGCGTGCGCCAGTCACACCTCGACCAGTGGCTGGCCCTTGTATGGCAACTAGGCTCTAGCCTCTGTTTCTCTTCCCCTCACTGTTTAAGGGGTTTTCTCTTTATTTGGTGGCTTTCAGGCCCTTTATCTGTCTGTAATTATACATAACTGTTGATATAAACTGCGTGGTTTGTCCTGGATGTGCACTGGTCCATTCCAAAGCCCAGAGGGTTGTTTGCAAGAGCTGTGGTTTGGGCCTACCGGCGCACGCTAGACCTGGTGTGGTGCATGCAGGTCGTATCTGTATGCAGTGGCTTGGCCAGTGCATACAGGCTCATTCCTATGTGCACCTCATTAAGTCAGTGTGTTCCAGTTTGTCTAAAGCATTCACAGGCGCTTGTTCTCAATCTATTATACTTGTTTTCGATCAAACATCAACATACATCACACTCTTGTACATAAATGCAAACTTGTTTACAGTTTTAACCCCCATTAACTGTTCCCCCGCCCTAACTGGCTAAAAATGATCAAATGAGAGAGAAAAGCAAACGTTTTACAAAATGCTTGAGTAGAGACCGATCTCCGGATTGGGCGAGAGGGGTGCCATAAAACCCTTCCCCTCTCGTAACCTGGCTCCCGAACCTCAGATATCGAAGGTGACGACGGTTCAGTCTACAAGCCTTTTTCAAACTCAAAACAACGTAACCAAACGTTTTCAAAAACCGATTTCTTGGGTACTTTCCGCAAAATCCGAGTGGCGACTCTGAACTTCGAAGCGTTTCGCCGCGCTTTCCGCGAGAAGGGCGCACCCGATTTTACGAGCCAAAATGTGAAATTTTGGGGCATGTGCCCACAATTTCCCAAAAGTTTGATCGTTTATAAACTTAGGCGATCAAGGACTTTTCAAAAATATTTACCGGTTGAAACTTGAAAGTGACCAGTGGGGAAGGCTGAGGAGGGTATAATAGTCATTGCATCATGGCTTTATGTGATTGCAAAATTATTAGTGGGGACCAAACATAAGTCCTGCACTATAGGGTGGGTTTGGATTGAAAAGTAGGGTGATTTATTTTTTTTTGTCAAATTTTTGTGACGTATTGATTCGTCTCAACCAAAGGAATCGGAAAAGTAAATTTTTTTTTATCGAAACTCATAATTTTTTGAATAAAGATAAAAATAAGTCAATAAGATGGAGTAACTTTTTTTTACTTATTCTTGTTTTTTTTTTTTAAATTATGAGTTTCGATTAAAATTTTTTACTTCTCCGATTCCTATCGCCGAAACGAATCAATAAATCACAAAAGTTTGATGTAAAACTAACAAATGCGAAAAAAAATTTGAATAGAGAAAAAAAAAGTTATTGTTTGACTTTCGAAACCAAATTAGCATATGTGCTCATCATCCTCGCTGATCTTCCGTTGACTATTGATTTTTTTCCACTTGTCGCTACGTGATTAATTAGTTTGTAAGTATTTTGGCATTATAGGTGGGAAAGCGTTGAATAATAAATCATTTACAGGTGCCGTAGCGTGGCCAAATTGGTTCCTTATTGGTCATCTAAAACGACAAAGGTGAGGAATATTTATAACCAAACAAGTCCATAAACAAAAATTTGAAAATACAATTCAGAATACATCTGTATCTTGAACCATTTAATACTTGTGGATCATTTACAATGTGGATCGAAGTTATCGAACCATCATTAACAGAGTTGTGTACGAAGTGACATTTTAAAATTGTGTGCATAGTATAACCATTTTCGGGACATAAGTAGAAGAGAAGAATAATAAACACGGATTATTGAGTTGAGTATCCAAGAAATTTCCAAGGCCAAGAGGAGACTCATTAAATCATAAAAATCAACAGGCTTTGAGCTCTTCCTAAGCCACCAAATGTGATTTTAATTATAACCAATCAAGTTAGTCAACCCACTGAAACTGCCCGTGAATATGTGGTTTATAATTGGTTGGTGTAGGGATTCGGTTTATCGGGATCTTGATTGTGAGTGGGTTCCGATTCCTTCCTCCGCTGCTCCGCGCGCCCGCCGCCGGACCTACAATAAGTCACTAGGGCTATGGAAGCCCAGTGGCCCTCCGACGATCAAGTTAGATCAAGGGAGAAGTGTGTAGATCTAGGGTTATGGTAGAATGACTGTGATAACCCGAAAATTTGCACGAATTATATATTTGATTACCGAGAATTTTATTCGAAAAACTGAGACCGGAGTTAGTCTCTGAATAATTTGTTTGGGCCACGATAATATCTTTGGAATTTTCTGAAATGAAACCCGGACTGCGCGGGGTTCATTTTCGCGTCCGCGTGGGATTTTTCCCAGCCTACGGCCTATTTTGATAAGCTTCTAAATGCCCACCCATAAAATTTATAAAAAATTGGTGGGACATTTTATAAACAACCAACAGGAGAATATATAACGTTATATAATTTGTTCTGCTTCTTATTTATGCAACCATACATCTTCACAGAACAAAATGACATTTTATAAACAACCAACAGGAGAATATATAACGTTATATAATGTTACACAATAACATATGAATGACATTACAATGTTATATGTTTACATCCGGGGGCGTGGGGGCAGGAGCCCCCACGGCACAAAATTTTAAAATGTCATAGAACCCGACCTAATTATATTGCAGTCGGTATGTAACTAGGGTTATATATATATAACCACATATAACCTTATATGAATTGGTCCGCGCAGCGGCCTAACAGATCTGAGTATATAACCATATATGTACCTAACATCAACTAACGAAAGTATAAAAAATAAAACCCTAACAGATCTTAACGTTATATACAACGTAACTCCAAACAGAGAATATATAATGTTATATAACGTTAGAGCATGAATCTGATCCAGTTTTAACATGGAACTCTCATATGTACAATAACAACTTCTAAAAAATCAACAACGACAACAAATTGAAAATCAGATTTGATAACAACATCAAAATCAACATCAGTAGATCAATAGAGAGAGACGAGAGAGAGAGATATATTTCTTTCGTTCTTCATATTCGGAACGAACTGTACCTTGGGCTAGGTCGACGATCGACTACGAAGAAAGTCTGGGACGTGGGTTGATCTCTGCTGTTCGTCGGTAGATCTCGATGTTGGAGTGACGACGGCAATCGTGGGCTTCACGACGGCGACAGAGACGACGCCGGTATTTGAGCGCTCGAGGACGGCGATGACGATCGAGTGGTTGGAGACGATCGCGACTGAAGAAGGGCCGACGACGACGAAGCCTGACAACGACGGAGAAGGGCAGACGAGGACGAAGAACGCTGATCCAGTGGTCTACACGAACCGTCTTGGGTTGGGTTTCTGCCGAGTTTTGTTCTTCTGGATCTTCTGGAAAAGGGGGGAGGGGGGTAGGGGGGGGAGGGGGGATGAGTTTTATAATGGGAACAGACAGAGGAAAAACGGGAATGGAGGAAAAAAGGGAGAAAAAAACGGGAATGGAGAAAAAAAGGGAGAAAAAAACGGGATACATGATTTTTTGAAAGCAGGGGTATATTAGACTAATCAGAATTATTATATCTTTACAAATAAGTTAGTGGACTTAGTGGGTTATAGAATTTAGAAGTGGACTTAGTGGGTTTGGAAAGTGGTACAGTGGACCTGGGAAAAATTCTCCCTAAAATTTACTCCCTTGTCTCCCCTCTTTGATCCTAGCCGTACACCTCATCTCTCTCTTTGCCGACGCCCCTCTCTCTTTCTCCTATAATTATCTTCTTCTTTCTCTCATTTCTGTATCATCACCACCTCCACTGCACTGCCATCACCACCGAGCAAACACATCCCCGCCACCCTTCACGGCTTCACCTCCCTCTCTCACGGGTCTTCCTCTCTCACTCACGGAACTCTCCCATTCCTCCTCCTTTCACGGCTTCAAACTGCCGCCGTCACCGCGTTGCGGCATCATCACGATTCACCACCTCCTCCTCTCGGCACCACCCGAAACCACCCACCTCCTCTTCCTCTTTTTCTCTCTCTCTCTCTCTCTCTCTCTCTCTCTCTCTCGGTATATTTCTCTCTTCCTCTCTCACTCACGGGTCCTCTCTCCCTCTTACTGTATATGTACGTATATGCATATATGCATGTACAAATGTGTATATATGTAGATATGTAGATACCAGTTATATACATACTACTGTTATAGATTGTTTTATTAGTTAGTTGAATAAACAATCAATTTTTAGAGTAATGAAGTTTTAATATGATTTTTTAAGTGTGAAAACGTAATAATATGATTTTTAGATGTAAAAATGGAATGAATATGAGTTTTATTAAAGCACATGTATCCCATTGGAAAAATGAAGAATTGGAAGTATAATTTTTGGAGTTAAATGTAAAACGAAAGGATTTTATTAATAATTGGAACCCTATTTACTGAAGTCCATTGTTATGGAATTTTTAAAGAGCTTACGTAATTAATATGAATTTCAGTATTATCAAGGAGTTATTAATTATTTTCGGATGCGGGCTCGCGTAGTCACGAGACTCCGAGTTATCACTAGGATTTTACTAAGCACGAAAAATACGCCACTTCACTAGAGCGAGGTTTTAAGTTAGAAGTGTCCGATTAATTTAAGATATTAACTAGAGTTGAATTTATGACCTGAACAGGTCCCAGTGCAACCCGTTAAATCTCTCTGTACTGTGTTGCTTTGGATTTACGCTTCAGAGGTGAGTAATTACGAATATACTCTGTTTACATAATTATGGTTTAGAATGCTGCATACGTGATTATGTGTTTAAAAGCATCAAACCTCGCATGAATTTATTAAAATTGGATGGCTTGCAAGGAAGCGTCGCTTTTAATTGAAAAAGAATTCTGATTGTTGATAATCGAGATATTGAATATGATGTTGTGATTGAATTGCTTAAAGAGAAGCAATTAAAGTTTAAGGGATGAAATTCCTTTAAAGAGAAAGGAAACCGAGGTTATCGATATCGAAACATCTGAACGTTGAGTTTGGCCATTATGAGGAATATTGCCGGGTATTCTAGGGTCTTGATATCATTACCTAAATCTTGGGCTAGCTACCCAAATCATTGCCGGTGTTCCGTTCATGAAAGATGTTGAAAGGAGATATGTTTATTATCCCCCGTTCTATTGTAAAGTGGAAAGAAAATGCATAAAATGACTTTTGCATGCTAAATTGTGTAAACTTAGTATATCGTAATTCTCACTGAAATGTTTTGTGTTTATAAAACATTTCAGGACGTACGTGGATATATAATTGACTAGTCTCTCTAGTCTTTCCTGCTGATGACGTTGCTGTTTCAATTTCGGTATTGTAATATGTTGAAGAAGTTTGTAAAACCTTGTAAAATAGTTTGTATTTGGTGCGGCCTATAGTAGTGCCCACAAGTTGTAAAATAAAGCCTGCGGGCGTGTTTGTTGTACTATCACTTATGACAGCTCTGAATGTATGTAATGAAGTTTTTAAATTTACCGCTTCCGCATTTTTAAGTTAATAAACTCATTATTTTTAGAAAGAAATTTACAGACGCAGTGAAAGATGGCCTTTGGTGATTCCTTTTCACTGGCCGGTCATGTATTCCTACCCTACGGGTTTGGGTCGTGACAGAGTTGGTATCAGAGCATACGTTGTAAAATTTTTCTAAAAAGACTTCAGAGCTGTAGAACTGTATTCACAATAGATTCACACTACGGACAATATTTGTTTACGTGCTTACGTGGCTTCCTTAGTGAATGTTTGCATGAATCTCTGCTAATTAATGTACTAATAAGAGGTTATCTTACAGACTTAGATGGATACGATTGAACATACGGATGCCTACGGAGGTTATCGCGTCTGTCTCTTTCCAGGACAACCTCGAGCCGAACCGTTACAATTTGATGTATACCACCGCGTCACCACAGACGAGGCCCACATAATGTTGAATCGGGCTATTTTAGAGGAATTTCAGCGAAACCCCTCCCTTCAGGGGGATGATTTAAGGGCTGTGGTTAAATATAATTTACAGACCAAATTGAACGTTACCAAGAGAGCCATGGATTTGGAGGGTGACTTCTTTTCCTATAGTAGGGCCATCTATGACGTTTTTGATAAAAGAGATTTTGGTGGGATGAGGACCGGGTCATACCCTGTAACTGTACCTAATGACGTACCTGCAGTTGTCCCTGCGACGGACATAATATCTGCGGATAACGAAAACGAATCACAGATGAATGATGCTGACCAATCAGGTGAATCTTATGATAATGACTTGACCTGACACGTTAAACTTTATGAAACATGTTTATGTTTCGCTATGCAATTATTAGTGTACTGTTAGCAGATAACTTCCTTTATTGAACCTTGCTTCTGTCTCGTCATCTCTTTGCTAGAGTATCTTTATTCATCCTACTTTTGTTCCGTCGTTAGATGCATAATGGAAATGGACTTGGGTCGACTAACCCTCAGAACGACGATAGCAATGATAGAATGGCTCGGATGGAGTTAATGATGAACAATCTGGTTGGGGTGGTTCAGAATCTGCAGCAACATGTGTTGCCCCCACCACCTCCACCACCTGCAGGAATGGGACCTCCTCCTCCTCCGCCTCCGCCTCCGCCTGAGATACCACTTCCTGTGGGCCAAGGTGACGAACCGAATGTTAAAGAATTTCTCAAGATGGGACCTCCAACTTTTATTGGGGGAATGGATCCAAGGACTGTCAAATCTTGGTTCTCAGCCTTGGAGAAGATTTTCAAGGTCATGCGTTGTCGTGACCATCAGAAAGTTTTTCTGACAGTGTACCAACTTCAGGGAGAGCCAGAGCGTTGGTGGGAGATGAACGAACCAACAAACCAAGCAGTGAGCTGGGCAGAGTTTTTAGTGCTGTTCAAGGAGAAATACATTCCGCAGTCTATACTGGATGCCAAGTCAACAGAATTTCAACAACTGAAACAACGAGGTTTCATGACCGTGACTGCTTATGAAGCAGAATTTACTAATCTTGCAGAGTATGCGCCGCATATGATTCCTGATGATAATAAGAAATCAAGGAAATTCGAAGATGGTCTCTGGGACGATATTAAAAAGGTGGTGAAACCGATGAAGCTTCCACACTATGCTGATGTTGTCGACCGGTCACTTATGGTGGAACAACAACTAGCAGATACTAGGAGGTACATTGAAAATCGCAAGAGGGAAAACAATAACAATAATGGTGGGGCTAGAAATAATGGTGGGAATAACAAGAGACAGAGTACTGGAAATTCCGGCAGTAATAATCGAGGTGGAAATTACAGTGGGAACCAGCAGCAGACAGCACCGAAATGCCCAACCTGCGGACGAAATCATAATGGGCAGTGCCGCATGGTGACTCTTATATGTTTTGGTTGTGGCCAACCTGGCCACTACAAGAGTGAATGCCCAAAAGTTGCGACTGGGGCGAACGCTATACCAGTTAACAAAACTACTGGAGCCTTGGGTTCGGGGAACGCCAACAATAAGGGCAAGGGCAAAGCTTTTGCCCTAGTGCCTGGAGATCCACGTAACAACGATCGTGTCGTGGCAGGTATCATGATTTTATGTTCTTTACCTGCACATGTTTTGTTAGATTCTGGTTCTTCACACTCTTTCGTATCAGCATCTTTCGCCACTAAACTTCCTTTGAAACCTGAACCTCTTGAACTTGAACTCTTAGTCTCAAAGCCAATGAGTACTGGCATTCTTTGCACTACGGTTTTCAGAGACTGTGATATCTGTTTTGACGGTCTCTGTCTCTCTGTGGATCTTATACCCCTTGAGATGGGTCATTTCGATGTTATTCTGGGCATGGATTGGCTATCTGTTAACAATGCTTCGATTGATTGTGCCAATAAGCGTATTGTTTTCCAAACCCCGGAGCGGGTTTTCTATTTCAGTGGTAAAGGGGTGTCTTCGCCTCCCTGCCTTGTATCTATCTCTAAAGCCCGACGACTTCTACGAAAAGGATGTCAGGGTTTTCTTTGCAATATCCTATCTTCTTCAGCCAAAGAGTTGAAATTATTAGATTTTCCTATGGTTAGGGATTTTCCAGATGTTTTTCCAGAAGATCTACCAGGGACACCGATAGATCGGGAGATTGAATTCTCGATAGAGCTAGCGCCAGGGACACAGCCAGTTTCTAAAGCTCCGTATCGTATGGCTCCACTGGAATTGAAGGAACTAAAGTCATAGTTACAAGAACTACTTGACAAAGGGTTCATAAGACAGAGTACCTCTCCTTGGGGTGCTCCTGTTCTGTTTGTTAAGAAGAAGGACGGAACAATGAGGTTATGTATCGACTACAGAGAATTGAACAAGCTAACAATCAAGAATAAATATCCGTTGCCAAGAATTGACGATCTGTTTGACCAGTTACAAGGGGCTTGTGTATTCTCTAAAATTGATCTGCGATCAGGGTATCATCAATTGAAAGTAAAAATGGAGGATGTCGAGAAGACGGCTTTTCGGACTCGCTATGGACATTACGAATTCCTTGTAATGCCTTTTGGCGTGACGAACGCTCCAACAGCATTTATGGATTTGATGAACCGTGTCTTCAAGAGTTATTTGGATGATGTGGGCTGCATGCCCGAAAAACAAAGAAAGGCCGTTTTGCTTTGGTATTTTCCCGCCGCTTTGAAGAGAAAAACGCCTTTTGAAGAGAAATACGCCGTTTGAAGAGTCGCCACTCGGATTTGCGGTATATCACCCGAGAAACCGTTTCGTTTGGAAAACCAATTGATTTGAAGTTGAAAACCAGAGATCAGTTTCAAGGGTTCGGAAGCCATGTTACGAGGGGGGAAGGGTTTTAAAGCACCCCCCTCGCCCGATTCGAGATCGGTCTCTACTAAACGTTTGTGGGATTTTTCAAAAGGGATTTTGTATCATTTAGCAAGTATCCACATTTTATAACAGGTAAGAAGTGCATGGATGTGCAGTTGTACAAGGGGAAGTGGAATGGTGGAGTAACGGTGAGCAAATGCATGAATGACAGAAAACTAGAGACTGCCACTGACTTCACTCTCGAGCGCTCGAGATCAATCCCGAGTGCTTGGGAGCTCTGACACCCAACCTGCAAGCTTTGTTAGCACAGACAGAATACAATGCTAAACTAGAAACTGAAATGATATTAAGTACGCTACTGGCTCAGCAGAGGATTTGAAAGACTGGAATGCACCCTCAATCTTTCAGATCATGCATCCCTGCCTTAGCAAAGCTAAATCTATGAATTTAAAAGAGCAACAGGCCACACTAATGCATGCAGAGACCAGGTAACGCAACAGAATGGGAAATGGGAAGCAATGGCATGCATGCACTCCCGAGCGCTCTGGAATGGTTCGGAGCGCTTGGGAGTGAGCTGCACATCAGCTTACTCTCAAACAGGAAATGGCATTGATTTGGCATGCAAAATACCCTTGTTTTTATGTTTCCCAAGAGGAGAACATCTTTTAGCTTTGGAAATACCTCACTTTGCATGAAAACTTGAAGGAAATACTTCTGTTTTGGAGAAAATAGTTTTCTGTGCATGCATGCCAAAATGAAACCATTTCTTTTAAGATCACATATCATTTCCAACCCACTGTGTTACGAAGGGCCATGCATGAAACTGGGAACAGTCCCGAGCGCTCAGGAGAACTCTCGAGCGCTTGGGAGTGGTTCCAGTGAGGGTTTTATGAAAACATTTTCTTGCGCCTCATTGCTCTTGTTTTTACACTAGGGTCCCCCAACCATGCACCCAGTATTGAAGACTGGGTCAGGCTGAGAGACCCCCCTCAGAAGGGATGAATATAGCCTTTAAGTTGTGACCAAAGGTAAAGTTTTATACCTTTTCCTTGAACCTTGCTCCTTGGAATAGCTTTGAAATGTGGATGAAGAGAGGAGAGTGCAAGAGATCAGAAGAGTATTCTGGATTTCTTGCCCTTTTCCTTGGTGATTTCTAAAACCTTTGAAGTTTGGAAGATGAGTTTTAGGTGTTTTTGGTTTTGAGCTAGAGAGAGAGAGAACAGAGAATAAGAGTTCTTATGGAGTGAAAATTTCGTGGTCCCATTTTCTAGCTGAAAAACCAGTCATATTTATAGGCAAAACATCAAATGGTTTTTGAAAATCAAATGGTTTTGGTAAAACATTTTTTAATAGGTAAATCTTTGGCCTGAATATCTTCCAACCAGAGGTTGAGTGTGGACTGAGCCATCGGCGGGCTCAAGGTGGCTGTAATGATGATTTGCAAGGTGAGTGGGTGATACTGCCATCCATTGGGCAACAGAAAAGTCTCGAGCGCTTGGGATTACTCCAGAGCGCTTGGGACCATACTCTCGAGCGCTCGAGAAATAGCCAGGCCAGAGGTTTTGTGAAACAGTTTTGAGCTCTTGGAATTGCTCCCAAGCGCTTGAAAATGCCTTTTTTACCATTTTTAATCCCTCTTCAATTTTTCAAGGAGCAAAGTTCCGATCGGTACCAGGCTTGTTTCGATCCAAAGTCATCATCGGGGAGCCTCCGGGCCACAAATCAAGGAATTTTGAAAAGTCCAAATTGGGGTGTCTACAGTTGCCCCTCTTTGGGCGACGCTCAGCATCACATCTAGATACGAGTGCCGTCCAAAGATTGAGACAGCCCAATTCGAGCCAAATCAAATCCTCAATTCAAAATCAAATTCAAGTAAAAACACAAACATTTGATGCATGTGGTCGCGTCTTTTCAGACTGCCTAAGTACCCTTTTCTGCAAGGATCAGACCAGCGTAGTTCTTTGGGGCAAATGCAGACATGCAGACATGCAAGCAAATGATAGAAAGGTGTCACTCGGGACAGTGCCAAATCTATGGCGGCGGAAAGAGGGGTGCCAAATCTATGGCAGACAAGATGGGTGCCAAATATACGGCGGCGGAAGGAGGGGTGCCAAATCTATGGCAGACAAGATGGGTGCCAAATATATGGCGGCGGAAGAAGGGTGCCAAATCTATGGCAGACAAGTAGGGTGCCAAATATATGGCGGCGGAAGGAGGGGTGCCAAATCTATGGCAGACAAGTAGGGTGCCAAATATATGGCGGCGGAAGGAGGGTGCCAAATCTATGGCAGACAAGATGGGTGCCAAATATATGGCGGCGGAAGGAGGGTGCTGTGGGCTCCCGCGCCCCGAAGGTGCGATTTCGTGACAGAGTCGCCACCCGGATTTTTGAGATGGATGATCCGAGGAACCGAGGGGTTTTGTTTCGAAAAGAAAAAGGCCTTTTGATCTAGCGAAACTGTTTGAGATTTTGGATCCGGGAGCCAGGTTACGAACGGGGAAGGTTTTGTTGAAAAGCACCCCGCTCGCGCGGTGAAAACCGGTCTCTACTAAGCATTTTAAATGGGGGATTAATACAACTTGGAAAACCTCGAAAACACATAAAGGGAAAGGGGAACAAGATAAATCATAACACGTTACCGTGCTAGTGGTGCTTGCTGTACAGAGATGATAAAGATGGCATGATAAATAATATAAACAAGAAAAATATACAAAACAGACTGTCTAAATCATTATCCTCCGTCAGGCGGCATATCGGTTTACAACGCGGCTCAACGATATGCCGTGCGTGGTTCCGATCTTGATACCAAACTTTTATCGTTTTGTAAAGCTTCGCACGGCGTATCATTGCATCGCACGGTTTTATCTTTAAAGTTTTAGACGACTCACAGCTGTCAGATCATCTCAGATCTACACCATTCTTTCAAACCATGAAGGGAAAACCATTTTTAACACATTGGCATGTTTTGAAAAGATCTATGGAGTTTAAAACATGGCTTGTAGAAACGGTCTCGTTCTGAGACAGCTTTTGGTATACAGACAAGACCCAACAACAGACGGTCGTGATCCAGACAGTCTGATCAAGAAAACAGTATTCCTTTTGAAATGCCGTGCGTTTTGGTATGCTACGCCGTGCGTTGCTCTAGAGAGCCGCACGGCTTAGCATACCTTCGTACAGGGCCTTGGTTTTGTTTTAAAAAAGAGGTTTTGGGTCAGATCTCAACCAAAATGGTCAAGCCTGAAAACAGAAAGGTCCCCTCAGGGCCAGGATAGAGCCTGGCCCAAGGAAACTTGGTTTTTTTTACCTTGGATCGAGAGCTTGAATGAGCTTTGATGAAGGAGGATGGACGTCGGGAGGTAAAGAAAGAAAGTAGAAGTGTGGATGTGTGTAATAGACGGGTATATTGGGTGGTTGAGACCTCAAAGTTAGTAAAGGACTAACTTCAATGGTGAGGAGAAAAATGGAGTAAAAGGCCTAGAGAATGTCTTTTAAGAACAACATTCTCAAGGCTTGGAAATGGGAAAGTGGGTGTGAATGCAAGAAGAGAGAGAAAGGGTATAATGGTGATCAAGGGCCCTTTTTCCTTGAGTGGAGGGGTGTATTTATAGGCAAGAGCCTTGGATTTTGAATTTTGAAAGTTGGAGGCATTTTCTGGGCGGGCCAGAAGTGTGCTTTCGGCTGAGCCGTATTGCAGCTGTGGCTCAAATAGGCGTGACCGACAGCTTTCTGAGCCAGTCAGAACTTTATCCAAAATGCCGTGCGGTTCACCTCATGACTGCGTGCGGCGTATTAAATTTCGATACGCCGTGCGGTGTAGAAGTGTTGCGCACGGTACTTTAGGTAAGATCCAGGGCTTCTTGGGCTTTCTGAGTTTTTGGGCCTTTTCTGGGCTGACGGTTGGTTTGGGCTGCGGATGTAGGAATGCTTCATTCAAGCTCACAAAGGCTTTGTTTCCTTTATTTCATCATCGGGGCGATCAAAGACCCTTCGAGGTCCGGATTGGGGTGTCTACAGTAGTCCCTCTTTAACGTAACTCGGATACCATTGTTTTGATACGAGTGACGCTTAAAGAATAGGCATCCCAGTCCGTTTGCTATAAAGTCTCTGAACAGAAAATAGAAAACACAATGCTTGAAAATGTAAGTAAATGACAGTGGTGGTCGCGTTCGTGGAACTGCCTACGTACCCCATTGGCAGGGATCAGACCAACGTAGTTCAACTGGGACAATGCAAAATGTAGCAACTAATGCGAAGAATTTTAATTGAGACAAGCCTTCGGGAGGCGCATTTTTGAAGCTGACTTGAGACTTGAGACTTGAGACGAGCCTTCGGGAGGCGAATTTTTGAAATTGATTTGTGACTTGAGACTTGAGACGTGAGACTTGAGACTTGAATTAAGACGAGCCTTCGGGAGGCAATTTTTTTTGAAATTGATTTGAGACTTGAGACGTGAGACTTGAGACTTGAATTGAGACGAGCCTTCGGGAGGCAAATTTTTGAAATTGATTTGAGACTTGAGACTTGAGACGAGCCTTCGGGAGGCGAATTTTTGAAATTGATTTAAGACTTGAGACTTGAGACGTGAGACTTGAGATTTGAGACTTGAGACGTGAGACTTGAGACTTGAGACTTGAATTGAGACGAGCCTTCGGGAGGCAAATTTTTTGAAATTGATTTGAGACTTCAGACTTGAGACGTGAGACTTGAGACTTGAGATTTGAGACTTGAGACGTGAGACTTGAGACTTGAATTGAGACGAGCCTTCGGGAGGCAAATTTTTGAAATTGATTTGAGACTTGAGACTTGAGACGTGAGACTTGAGACTTGAATTGAGACGAGCCTTCGGGAGGTAAATTTTTGAAATTGATTTGAGACTTGAATTGAGACGAGCCTTCGGGAGGCAAATTTTTGAAATTGATTTGAGACTTGAGACTTGAGACTTGAGACGAGCCTTCGGGAGGCGAATTTTTTGAAATTGATTTGAGACTTGAGACTTGAGACTTGAGACTTGAGACTTGAGACTTGAGACGTGAGACTTGAGACTTGAATTGAGACGAGCCTTCGGGAGGCAAATTTTTGAAATTGATTTGAGACTTGAGACTTGAGACGAGCCTTCGGGAGGCGAATTTTTGAAATTGATTTGAGACTTGAGACTTGAGAGGTGGGACTTGAGATTTGAGACTTGAGACGTGAGACTTGAGACTTGAATTGAGACGAGCCTTCGGGAGGCAAATTTTTGAAATTGATTTGAGACTTGAGACTTGAGACGTGAGACTTGAGACGAGCCTTCGGGAGGCAAATTTTTGAAATTGATTTGAGACTTGAGACTTGAGACGTGAGACTTGAGACTTGAATTGAGACGAGCCTTCGGGAGGCAAATTTTTGAAATTGATTTGAGACTTGAGACTTGAGACGAGCCTTCGGGAGGCGAATTTTTTGAAATTGATTTGAGACTTGAGACTTGAGACGTGAGACTTGAATTGAGACGAGCCTTCGGGAGGCAAATTTTTGAAATTGATTTGAGACTTGAGACGAGCCTTCGGGAGGCGAATTTTTGAAATTGATTTGAGACTTGAGACTTGAGACGTGAGACTTGAGACTTGAGACGAGCCTTCGGGAGGCGAATTTTTGAAATTGATTTGAGACTTGAGACGTGAGACTTGAGATTTGAGACTTGAGACGTGAGACTTGAGACTTGAATTGGGACGAGCCTTCGGGAGGCAAAATTTTTGAAATTGATTTGAGACTTGAGACGTGAGACTTGAGACTTGAGATTTGAGACTTGAGACGTGAGACTTGAGACTTGAGACTTGAGATTTGAGACTTGAGACGTGAATACTGCGAGCAAACGAAAGTACGACCGATCCTCGGGGTACGGGAATTTTTGCAAGTCCCGGGGGACTAGGACCAAATAATCCTATCATTAATGCACGCTATTCCAAAGGATTTCTGCTGCAAAACGGCTGGAGCCTTTTGGATTCCGAGATGATTTTGGTGGCTGGAGTGTTCAATTTCCGAGAAAATACATTTATTCTTCTGGAGTCAAAATGTCGTGCGGGCGATCACAAGGGCGCGCGGCTTTTCGTTTTCCCATGCACCTCTTCGATTTCCGAGATCAGTTGGCTGGTTTAAGGGTGCCCATTAATACAGGCGTGCCCTTTCGTCGATCAAAACCTCTTTTAAAGGGGTGGAGGGTGCCTCATTCTATGCACTCTTCTCCCAAATCTTTCTAAGTCCCTAAATTCATAATCTACTTCTCGAGACATGGCGGCAGACGACTTGACAGCGCGTGTGATCTCTTTGGAGGCCGAGATGGGCTTTTACCGCGAGGAGATTGAGCAACTGAACCAACAGATTGCGAGGCTCATATCAACGATCCGTACCCTCCGTCGCGCGGTGTCCAACCTTCAGGACTTCGCTTTTGATCAGATGGGCAGCAAGCATGACCCGGAGTATGCGCCGGGGCATGATTCGGACGGGACTGCAGAGGACTCGGAGGGGAATCCGAATGGCTCGGATGACCATTCCGGCGAAGGGAGCGACTGAGGAGGAGGATTGATGAAGAAGAAGGGGGACAGTAGGATTTTTGATTTTCCACCTTTCTCTTTTTTCCTCTTTTTTTTTTTGAACAATGTAATGCAAATCCCGGGGATTTCCTCGGGTTTCATGAAATGAAAAGTCCCTTCCTTGTCATCGCTTGTCTGTTCTTTTCATTGCTTATACTGTTCATGAACGAGACCGAATGTGAATGCTATGGCCAGAAGACTGCTCTCAGAATCTGAACTGTCGAAATAACCCAGTATGCCGTGCGCAGGCATGGGTAATGCCGTGCGTCGTGGGAACTCGAGATTTTTCATCCAGTTAAGCCGATATGCCGCGCGCATTGATTCATTATACCGTGCGGTGCATCTATCTTCAAACCCGGTCCACTTAAAGTCCAAACGAACCGGTTCAGGGGATATATATATATATATACGGGGCGTATACAGTACGCCCCGATCGTTTGAATTTCCCTCCTCTCTCTCCTGTCTCTCTCTGTGGTCTCTCTCTCTCTCGTCTCTCTCTTATGGATAGTACGGATATACCCGGGGGTGATCAACCCCCGCGGGTCGAGGTTGTGCCGGCCACGGTGGCCCCGGTGAGTGACGTGGCAGCCGAGGTGGTGCCTGAGATCATAGGGGTCTCGGCCCCGGCGGCATTGGTCGAGGAGGCTTCGGCCTCGGCTGCCGCAGTGGTCGGTGGTGACGGCGGCGACGGTGGCAGCGGAGTGTTGGCCGGGTATGGCCAGGGGACGGAGACTCCGAGTGCAGTGGAGTCCAGGGGTGAGGACGAGGCGACAGGCCGGACAGAGGGTGCAGTTGGTTTGGAGGAGAGGGCTACAGAGACTCACGGTAGTGACGGGCCTGACAGAGCGGAGGTGGTGACTGAGGCCTCCCCTGTGAGAGAGCCTCGGACCGACTTGGGGAAGGGTCCCGCTGTTGAGGAGGAGTTGGTGGAGGAGAGGGGGACGCCGACCATGTTTGTAGCAGTGGCGAGGGTGCAGGGTCGTCGCGGCCCATTGGTTTAGGTGACTACCTCGAGGAGGCATCCCTCGAGGATTTGGTTGAGACCTTACGGGGGGTACCTGGACTGGCTGCGGCCTTACTTGAGGCTCAGGAGAGGGTGCTCCAGGTTGAGCTTGAGACGGGGGCCGCTGGAGAGCCACAGGGAGCAGAGGAGGAGGCTGCCGGAGGTGGGGCAGACCCTCGGAGGAGTGTTGTGGAGGAGGCGGCAGTGGCCCTGAAGGGGCGTGGACCTTACGAGGCGGAGTCTTACGTACCTTTTCAGCACGTAGTGGTTCCTACACTTTTGGACGCTTATAGGCCTGCGCGGCCTACGTACGACGAGTCCCTGGTCCTGAGGGACCCACGGCAGCACCTTTCTTTGCGCCGAGACGAGGTATACTTTAAACATTTGCATTTCAAGTTCCAACGTATCGTACTTTCATTTCTTTATCCGAATGCCGTATTTGCTTTGAATAGTATGCCTGTTTATTGAATGTTATCAATTCATTTCAACAGGCGATCGCCATCTCGTGCTATGGTGGCGCGGCCGACATGCCGACGTTCTGGGAGAGACTCCCTGAGGCTGTGAGGCAGGCAGGCTTCGGAGAGTTCGTGAGTGTGCTCACGAGGGCGAGCAACGATCGCCAGGTGGTGAGGGCACTGGCTGAGAGGTGGTGGGACACGACGAACACGTTCCACTTCCTTTTTGGCGAGCTGACGGTGACGCCGCTGGACTTTGCGGCGATCACCGGTCTGAGGGTCGGGGGTGACCCTATCCCCTACGACGCTGTTACAGGGAGGAGCGCGGTGCTCCAGCGGGAGACACTGGGGTACGTACTGAGGGCAGAGAGTGGGGACGCCCAGTACGCTCAGCTGTTGGGGTTTTGGACAGAGGAGCTCCCGACTGACAGGGTGCAGGAGGAGCAGATGGCCCGGTGCTTTCTGTTGTACTTGCTTGGTGCGTCCCTGTTTCCCAACAGGCGCAACCGAGTACACCTTTCGCTCCTACCGGCCTTGAGGGACGTCGGGGAGATAGCCTGTTTTGACTGGGGCGGTGCAGCTTTGGGGGCGTGCTACGCCTTCATGGGGTCTCTTTCCCGGGGAGCGGGGAAGAGCCTCGGCGGTTACTGGAGGGTCTGGGAGGTACATTTCGGATTTCTCTTGCACTTATTTGTCTTTCTATTTGCTTATTGCGTATCCTGTACTAATCCTTGATGTTTGATTCTGCAGCTGTGGACGTACGAGGTACTGGATATGTACCCTCCTGAGACCTCCTGCCCTAGTGACACAGTGCTTCCCCGGGCCCTACGTTGGTCCAAGGAGTTCCGGGGAGTGAAGAAAGGGAAGGGCGACTTGAACGCCTATCGCCTTTTCTTAGACGAGCTTCGTCCTGACTGGGTATGATCATACCTTGCATGCTTCCATTTGCTTAGTAGTTCTTATTCAAATCTTATGCTGATATCATTCATTTCTGGTTGCAGGTCCGCTGGCGTGTGTGGGACCGCTGCGAGTCTCCTTTCTTGGTGCGGAGTAGGGAGGTGACGAGGGGGAGAGTGCTGCTCGAGTCCCCTTACGGCTGGCAGTGGTACTTGGGTGACCGGGTGTCACGTCAGTCGTTGAAGTTGGACGCTTTTAGAGTCCCTGGTCTCCTTCCTGCTCTGGTGCAGCGGACGAGCCTGTACACCAGGGGAGAGGTTGAGCGGTTCACACGACCGGACCTTGAGCTAAAGCCGCTCTTCCAGGCAGATGTGGACTACTCTGAGTACCGGACTCGGCACCTGATGCCGAGTTTCGGGGTGCGAGATGCTGCTTGGGAGGCGACGCTTCGAGCGTTAGGTGGTGCTGGTGGTAGAGGCGGACGAGGACGGAGAGGAGGGAGAGGCAGAGGACGCGAGGGTAGCGTCGGAGGTCGAGGTGACGGCGCAGGCCCGAGCGGGGCCAGCTTGCCTCGACTCTCCTGGACCGTGGATGTGACGACTGCCCAGGGGGTTTCTGGTGTGGTGGTGGTGCCGCGTCCCACGGCCGCAGCTCCGGAGTTTCTTGCTCAGGTATGACTTGCATTCTTTCGCCTATTTGTACTTACTTGTTAGTATCACTGTATGTTCTAAACATTTGACCTATTGTGCAGGCGACTCCGGAGTACGTGAGAGAGATGGGTGAGGCCATGATGGGCCTGGAGCAGCTGGTGAGGCAGTACGCCATGGGGCGTGTCCCAGAGGTGCTTCCTCGTGCTGGTGGGACCATGGTAAAGCTTTCAAACTCTCTGCTTTTATTTCCTATTGCTTAGTTCATGATTATAATGCTAATGATGAATACCATGTCATTGCAGGCTGGAGGAGGGGCTTCGCGTGGGCTGCGCAGGAAGTCTGTGCGCATGCAAGCGCCGCAGGTTTCCTCTGCAGGTTCGTGGGAGGAGCCTCCGTCGAAGAGGCGGCGGCTTTCTAGGGGTACAGAGGAGGAGCCAGTCGACGTCTCCGATGAGACTGAGGAGCCGACAGACGTTGACCTTTCGGACACCTCAGGGAGCACAGTGCCTAGGGCGTCTGGTACTCAGGAGGCGGCTAGCTCTCCGGTAGAGGAGGCCTCTGGGGAGGACAGCGAGGAGGGTGAGGACGACGATGAGGAGGAGGACTAGAGTAGAGTTCCCTTTTGCTTTTTGACTGGAGCCTGCGTGCTTCTTTTGGGAGGGTGCTTGTTTACCCTCAGTAGATAGGATATTGAGGCTTGCACACCTTTTTGGTACTTCGACTCATGGATATTTCGGAGACTATATATAGAGATGATTATTTCTTTAAGTGTTTACGTCATTCAACTTCCCTTATTGTCATTTGTCTAAGAAAGCTTTGAATAACAAAAACATCAACCAAAGCATGCGACTAGTCCTTTGAGCCGTAATCTGAAACGAATCTTTAAGTTTTATGAGCAGTACGTTGGGGCAAAGATTTATTGACGTTGGAATAGAAATCAAAGAAGATGTAATGAATAGCCTTTAAAAGAAACTGATCCCTTTGTACAAGACTTTCCAAAACTATCCCTGTTGCAGACTCTTGTTTATCAATAACGACCCCGGATACTCGACACGTGACTACCGAACCCAGACTCTTATTGGAAACTGAAAACTTCTTGAAAATATGCCTAAAAAGGGGGGGAAACCGTGACTTTGGAGGGTGACATTCTCAGATTTCGACATTGACCGTGAAATGGAACTTGGACCAGGTCACTTTTGGCCATTATGACCTGTTGGGCCTGAAAGACTGACTTGGAACGATTTGAAACGGACCCCGATACCTTGACATGACTGGGGAAACGGGTTTTATTGACTTTTTGGCGCCTTCGTGTCGAGTTTCGAGAGTTGACTCGAAGTGGGGGTTCCCCGAAGTCCCAAATACCCATTAAGACATCTTCTGAGGGTTGGTGGTGCCTGCGGGTGTCTTGAAATGGTTTCTAACCCCTGCTGTCAAAGTCTGCAGAAATGCAGACTTAATATGCCGTGCGGGGCTACAAAGTGCCGTGCGGGTTTTCCTCTGATTCTACGGCGTATCCATGTTATACCGTGGTTTTTTCTGGTTTTGGTATGCCGTGCGCCACCTCTTTACACCGCGTGGCACCTTTTCTCTGTCATCCTGCCATTTGCTGCTTCCCAAGACAGATTGCAGGAGGTTTAAAGTTTGACATGTCCCATACTATATCCGTGCCAATGCATGTCTGCTTGGTTCTTTTAGAGCATGACCAAGCTTTTCCCTATGTAAGACTTTATGGAAAATCTACACTTTTGGAACCCAAGACTCTTTTAAAAGTTGAAGTTGTCCCTTCTTTCCTCCTATAAATTCAGGCCTTAGGTCTCATTTTAACCATATCTTTCTTCCTTGAATCTTCATCTCCTCCTAATGGCCCTTTCTCTTACCGGTTCGCTTCGGCCGTGGTTGATTTCCATGGAAGGGGTCGATTGGCTCAACTTTCGGGCGCACGGTCTCTATTCTATGAGATACATTCGTAACATCCGCCTTCGCCCTGAGCTTCTGAAGGCTGCCATAAGTCTTTGGGACCCGGAGGTGCATGTATTCCGCTTCGGCGGACAAGAGCTTTGCCCGACGATCGAGGAGTTTCGTGCCTATCTTGGCGGTTTCGGCTCTGGAGATGTCATTGTCCCTCCCGTGCGCGAGAACATGTCCAAGGTTCTTGCCGCCTCTCTTGGCTTGAATGACGGTGTTGCCCGTTACCTGGTTAGCAATGGTCATCTCAACGTGATGCGACTTATTGAGATGTTCTCTCCTTTTGGCAACTTAGCGGACGTAACCTACCACTCTCGGCGCATGACCGCTCTTTGTATGTGCTTGCTTGCTGCTTACTTCTTAGTTCCCTCCACTGGTCGTGCTAGCTCGGCCTTAGTCAGCATTGCAGTGCAGATTGGGGCGCGGAAGGACGTAATTCCGATGGTATTGGCTGAGACACTGATGGGTTTAGACAGGGTTCGTTCTGGAGAGACTGAGACTTTTGGAGGCTGCCCCCTTCTTCTGCAGGTTAGTTTCTGCCTCATTTTCCTTTAGCTCTTCCCATTTTCTTTAATGCCGGGCTGGGCTTCCTATGGTTTTTCACTTTTTCTCTCTTTGGCAGATTTGGCTGTGTGACAAGGTGAACATACTGACTCTCCCTCCTGGCAACTTGGCGTATGGCGCTAGACTACTCTCCTCTCGGTGCTTCGAATTTGCGGACAGGCGTGTTTCCGAGTGGATCACCTTCTTTAAGCGTCGACAGGCTGAGACGATTTCCTGGAGAAGCTCTTGGCTGGATCTCCCGCCCATGACTGTGCATTATATGGGTTCCCAGTGGGTGGTTCTTCCTGGGCTGGAGGCTTTTACCTTCTACATCCCTTATCGGATTCAGCGTCAGCTTGGTTTAAGGCAGGAGGTTCCTGCAGAGGTCTTGGTGGATGTGGTCCTGCCTTTCTTTCGTCATTCGGTTCTATGCAACTACCAGCGACTCTGGAGGTCTCGTGAGGTGACCGATGCTCATCCTTACCCTTCTGTGGCAGCGCGTGGGAGTTACAGGAAATGGCTCAGGAGGGACATCGCTGCAAGGGCGGGCGCCCAAGGAAACTGACTCGACCCTACTTACCCTGATCATTGAATAAATCGTGGACCTCCTTTTATTGTATTGCCTTTTTATTTTTGAAAATCATGCTCAGCCCTATGTATTAGAAGCAGTTATTTTAATAAAGTGAGTTATAGAGGGTCTCCCCCTCTCTGATTCTGCCTTTCTGGATTCTGTCAACCTGGATTTTCGTTTTGATTGATCGTGACCGAGTCCCATAGCGAGACTGCCTACGTATCCTTTTGATGAAGGAATCAGGTCATGACGTAGTTCAAGGATAGGGTTCGCTCTGGTTTTAACACTCTCCTTTTGTGCTCTAACTTTTGCCTAGCACCGCCCTTTCGGGTTTTCGGTCTAGCGAGCTCGTTCATTGTATGCCTTAACTTTTGCCTAAGATGCCCTTGCGGGTTTCCATTCTAGCGGGCTTTTGCTCTAATTTTTGCCTGGAACTGGCTGCCCTTGCAGTTTTCAGCCCAGCGAGCTTCTCTCAGGGGTAATAGCGCTTAAGTTGATCCAGGTTAACTAGAGTTGAGAATTCGTTTCCGTCCAGATCGATGAGTTGCGTAGCTCCTCCATATTGAATAGTCTTGATAATGTACGGTCCAGACCATTTTGGTCGGAACTTTCCTCGTGGATCATAGATCGGTGCTCGTATCTCTTTCAGAATCATGTCGCCTTCTGCCAGGTCCCTGGGCTTCACTTTCTTATTAAATGCGCGTGCAATTCTTCTTTGATACCCTTGAATGTGGTAAAGTGCCCTTAAACGACGTTCATCGAACAACATAAGTTCTTCAAACCGGTTGCTCAGCCAGTCTGCCTCTTGCATATTGCATTCGATCATAGTCCGGAAGGATGGCACCTCTAATTCTATGGGGAGTACGGCCTCCATGCCATAAACCAAAGAGTACGGAGTTGCTCCGGTCGGCGTACGCATAGACGTACGGTATCCCCACAAGGCTAAAGGTAATCGTTCGTGCCAGTCCCTTGCAGATTGGATGGTCTTTTCCAGGATGGTTTTGATTGTTTTGTTGGCTGCCTCCACGGCCCCATTGGTCTGCGGCCGATAGGTTGTCGACTTGTGTACTTGAATCTGGAATTCCTCCAAGACCTCCCTCGCTCGGCCTTTGAAATGTACCCCATTGTCGGACACGAATGCTTGTGGGACCCCATACCGATAAATAACGTTTTGCTTGATAAAGTGGGCGACTTGAACCGCGGTCAGGGTTGCATACGAGGCTGCTTCTACCCATTTTGTGAAGTAATCGATAGCCACCAGGATGAACTTGTGGCCATTGGAGGCTGCTGGCACAATCCTTCCGATGACGTCAATACCCCATGTTGAGAAAGGCCATGGCGAGGTCGCTTGTTGCAACTGATGTGGCGGAACATGTGTGAGGTTGGCGTGAATTTGGCATTTATGGCAACGTCGTACGTATTCCACACATTCCATCTCCATGGTGGACCAGAAGTAGCCTTGTCTCAAAACCTTTTTGGCAAGCATCATGCCGTTCATGTGAGGACCGCATACTCCTTCGTGGACTTCTTCCATCACCCTCTTGGCCTCCTCACCATGAATACACAGCTTGTGGGTTCCACAGTGAGACCTTCGATACAGATTTCCTCCACAAATGATGTACTGAGCTGCCATTCTCCGAAGGGTGATCCTGTCTTTCTTGCTTGCTTCAGAGGGGTATTCTCCTCTTTCCACGAATCTCCAGATGTCGTAAAACCAAGGATGACCATCTTCGGGCTCGTTGATGGCCATGACGTGTTGGTATACCGGGGTATCCCTTTGTTCGATCATGATTGGTCTTAGCTTCACACCGATAGGGATTTCGACCATGGAGGCTAGTGTTGCCAAGGCATCAGCGAACTAATTCCTGAGTCTCGGGACATGGGTGAAAGTCACTTTGTTAAAATGGGGAATGAGATCTTCGAGATCTTGATGGTACGGTTTTAACTTCTCTTCCCTGACCTTCCAATCACCGTTTGCTTGAGAAACGACCAGGTTGGAATCTCCCACGACTTCCAATTTTTCTACACCGATTTCAATGGCTGCTTCCATGCCAACAATGCAAGCTTCGTATTCCGCTTGATTGTTGGTGACCTCGAAATTGAGCTTGAATGCAAGCGGGATTGTTAAATTGTTAGGGGTTTTTTTGTTATGTATCTTTTACATAGGGGTATATTTGTACTTGTACCTTTGTCCATATAAATACAATGTGTGAGAGAGAGAAACCCAATTTGATTGGGCTCTCCTTTTTCCCCCCAATTTCACATGGTATCAGAGCCGTACCTGGAGACTCCTGACCATCGGCATGTATCTCGTTGATAAGGCTGGATGATGAAGACCCAGTACTCGTCGAACACCTACAACCATTTTCCGACGCCGTACAACTCTCGTTGACCTTATACGCACCAGATCTGGTTCGTATCTTCTGGGTTCTCTAGTCGTATCTTGTACTGTTCGGTTTTCTGACCTCTGCCGGACCTACGCCAGCCTTCTCCGACGTTGGTGGTGCTGACCCATACCTGTTCCGACCCTCTCTGACGCCGACGAGCTCCGACGAGTACTCGTCTTGCTGTTCCGCCGTCATCTCTGCCATTTCCAGCCATTTCCGACAACACCCAGTGCCCGTTCCACTGTTCCGACGTCACCCAGCCCTTCTCCGACGACGCCAAGTCTCGCCGGAGGTTCGCCGGACCACCTACGGCCCCCTACACCACTCTCCGATGGCTGGACTTACTTTCTGACCTCGTACGGTGACTGTTCGGCCAATTATAGGTGCGTTTTCAGGGTTTTTGAGCTGTTAGAGGTTGTTCTTTGGTTTATCGGAGGCTGGGTAGGTTGATTTCAAGTTCATACGGGTCGAATAGGTCTCTGTTTGCTGCTGTTGTTGTTTCCAAGGCTGTTTAGTGTTGGATTTATTGGGTATTATTTGTTTGGTATCTCTGTTCTTGTGTTGATATGTCGGGGAATTCACAAAAAGCTTCCGCTGATACAAAGAATGAGGGGAGTCGTGTTGGGACTCTAGATAACACTCCCCTCGATATTTGTCAAATTAAATTGGATGGTACCAACTATTTGCTCTGGTCTCGCTCTTTTACCTTGGCCATTACGGCCAAGGGCATGTCGAAATTCATCGCAGGGCCTGTTACACAACCAACAGATGCTGGACCAGAATTTGAGACTTGGAAGTCACAGAATGCTTTGGCTATGACTTGGCTATTCAACTCTATGATCCCTACTATTCGTCATACCTTCTTGCTCTTAGATACTCCATTTATGGTTTGGACTACTGTGGCACAAACCTATTCCCGCAAGGGTAATGATGCTCAAGCCTTTGAGTTAAGGAAGAAACTTAGGGGATTGGATCAACACAATCGATCTCTTGCTGAGTATTATGCTGAGTTGCGTGGAGTGTGGCAAGAGCTTGATTACTATCGGGTTTTTTAAGCTGTTTGCACTGCTGATGCCACTACATTTCACCAGATGGTGGAGAAGGAGCGCATTTATGATTTCCTTGCTGGTCTTGACATTGAATATGATCCGATTCGAGTGCAGGTGCTAGGCCGGGTTCCTTTTCCTACTCTAGGAGAGGCCTATGCTTGTGTTCAACAAGAGGAGAGTAGACGGAGTGCGATGGTTCTTCCTTCAATTCCGGATCGCTCTGCCTTAGTTGCAATTCCTACTCCACGGGATGGTAAGTCTACCCAGGGTCAGCTTGGTGATAAGAGTGGTCTTGTTGATAAAGAATTGCTCCGGTGTGACTATTGCAATAAAACCAGGCATACGAGGGAATTCTGTTGGAAGTTAAATGGTCGTCCCTCTCGTGGGAAAGGCGGTGGAAAAGGTAGTGGTCGAGGTGGTGGTCCTATACGTCCTCATGCACATGTTTTGGAGTCTACTGTTGACATGATGCCTGAACCTATTGGTACTCATTTGCAAGCTTCCGTGCCTGGTACTTCCCAAAGTGGTGGTCCTTTTTCTCAAGGGGAGTTACAGACTCTCAGGCGCCTAATGGCCAAGCTTGATTCTCCATCTTCCACGGCTTCTACTTCCACTACATCCTCGTACTTTGCTCACACAGGTATCCCAGCTAGTGCATCTACTGCTTCTTCCTCTCTTCCTTGGATAATAGATTCTGGTGCCACCGATCATATGACAGGTTGTTCATCATTTTTTGACTCCTACTCTACATGTTTCGGTAAGGATAAAGTCAGAATAGTTGATGGTTCCCTATCTGCTATTTCAGGGAAAGGTTCCATCCGCTATTCTCCAACCATTTCTCTTTCTTCAGTTCTCCATGTTCCAAATTTTTCAACTAACCTTCTTTCTGTTAGTAGTCTTACCCACTCATTGAATTGCTCCGTGACATTTTTTCCTACACATTGTGTCTTTCAGGAGCTGGATACGGGGAGAATGATTGGCAATGGTAAAGCTCATGGTGGTCTATATTTTTTGGAGTCTGCACCTCGTCCATCTTTTACACCCCTATCATTGGGTCAAGCTCTTGCAACAGATACGAGTTCAGCTCTTCCTTTATTGCATCAGTGGCATCGTAGATTAGGTCACCCATCTTTTGGGATTTTAGAAAAACTTTTTCCTACTTTAGCTAAGCGATGTAGTAGGAGTCAGTTTTTTTGTGAAGCGTGTGAGCTGGCTAAACACAAACGCTCTTTTTATGCTCCTGTTAATCAAAGAAGTGATTCTCCTTTTACGGTTATTCATTCTGATGTTTGGGGTCCTTCCCCGGTTACTTCTATTTCTGGTTATCGATGGTTTGTCACTTTTATTGACTGTTATTCTCGTGTCACTTGGGTGTATTTACTTCGGTCCAAAAATGAAGTGTTTTCATGCTTTAAATCTTTTCATCAGATGGTTCGTACTCAATTTGACACCAACATTAAAATCCTTCGTAGTGATAATGGGACGGAGTACCTTGATGGGCAATTTCGGGCATATCTTAGTGAGTGTGGCATTCTTTTTCAAACAACTTGTGTTGGCACTCCACAACAGAATGGGGTTGCTGAACGTAAAAATCGTCATCTTGCTGAGGTAGTCCGTTCTCTCTTGTTCACCATGAATGTCCCAAAATTTTATTGGGGTGAAGCTGTTCTTACTGCAGCTTATCTTATCAATCGCATGCCATCCAGTGTTCTTCAGTTTAAAATTCCTCTTGAGTTTCTCCCCCGTAGCTCTTCGGTTTCTTCCCTTCCACTTAAAGTTTTTGGTTGCGTGTGTTTTGTCCATGCTCCTAAACATCCTGGTGGCAAGTTAGATCCCAAGGCTCGTAAATGCGTTTTCCTTGGCTATTCCCCTACCCAAAAGGGATATAAATGCTATGACCCTCACTCCCGTAAACATTTTGTTTCTATGGATGTCACCTTTTGGGAAACCTCTTCCTTTTACCCTCTCTCTGGTACATCTCTTCAGGGGGAGAATCATATGGAGGAAGAGATGTTGACATCCCATACTCAGGAGTCATGGTCTTACTTCCCAATACCTTGTTATGGTGAGGGGGAGAAGGAAAACTCTAGGGAAGAACCCATATCTGAAGCAAGGGCAGAACATGATATGAGTGGCCAAGATGTTGACGATGGTAGGCTTTACCCGCATAGGTTGCCTAACTTGCAAAAGTTTTCTCGACGAAAAAAGGGACAACCGGCCTGTGCGATACCACCTTACCAATCACTATCACCTACTCCGGTTTCAAGTCCAGTTTCTGATTCTACAGCTGACTCATCTGGTAATGAACCATCCCTTCTTGTTTCTGATAATCTTGATGCTCCTATTGCTCATAGAAAAGGAGTTAGACAGTGCACTCAACATCCCATCTCTCAGTTTGTTTCATATGATTGTTTATCTCCTTCGTATCGTGCATTTGTTTCCTCTCTCTCTTCCATATCTATCCCACAGAGTTGGAAGGAAGCATTCATAATACCTAAGTGGAAAGAAGCTATGGTAGAGGAGATGACGGCTTTGAAAAAGAATGGCACTTGGGAACTAGTGTCCCCTCCGGAGGGAAAGAAATCAGTGGGTTGTAAATGGGTGTTCACAGTGAAACATAAGGCAGATGGGACAGTTGAGAGGTACAAGGCGAGACTTGTTGCCAAGGGTTATACTCAGACATATGGAATTGACTATGAGGAAACCTTTGCTCCGGTAGCAAAGATGAACTCTATTCGAACCTTACTCTCTTGTGCTGCTATTTTGAATTGGCCTCTTCAACAATTCGATGTTAAAAATGCATTTCTTCACGGTGATTTAGAAGAAGAAGTGTACATGGATATACCACCAGGTTTCTCTTCCTTTGCAACCGAAGGGAAAGTGTGTAGATTGAGAAAGGCCCTCTATGGATTAAAGCAGTCACCGAGAGCTTGGTTTGACAGATTTCTTAAAGCAATGTTGAGATTTGGTTACCGCCAGAGTCAGGCAGATCATACTATGTTCATCAAGGGAGGTAATGGTAAGATTGCTATCCTCATTGTCTATGTGGATGACATAATTATGACTGGCAATGATGCAGAAGAAATACTCCATCTTAAGGCTCGTCTTGCTCAAGAGTTTGAGATTAAGGACTTGGGGTCATTGAGATACTTTCTTGGAATGGAGGTGGCAAGATCTGATAAAGGTATCTTTGTCTCTCAAAGGAAGTATATTCTTGATCTCTTGGAAGAAACGGGAATGTTGGGGTGCAAACCTGCAAACTCACCTATTGAGGCTGATCATCATCTCAGTGGAGCTATTGGGGAGCATACAGATAAGGAAAGATATCAGAGGCTTGTGGGCCGCTTGATATACCTATCTCACACTAGGCCAGATATTACATATGCCGTTGGAGTTGTCAGTCAATTTATGCATGAGCCACGTACAGTGCATCTGGATGCAGTCTATCGTATTTTGAGATATCTCAAATCAGCTCCAGGTAAAGGAATTTTGTTTTCCAATCATGGTCACTTGAGGTTGGAAGCATTTACTGATGCAGACTGGGCTGGTTCAGTGGATGATAGGCGCTCCACTTCTGGCTACTGCACCTTTTTTGGTGGAAATTTGGTTACTTGGCGCAGTAAGAAGCAGTCAGTGGTAGCTAGATCTAGTGCAGAAGCTGAATATAGGGCTATGGCTCACGGCGTGTGCGAGCTTTTGTGGCTCCAAACCTTGTTGAAGGATTTGGGACTCTTTGACGATGGTCCTATGAAACTTTATTGTGACAACAAAGCGGCTATAAATATTGCTCATAATCCTGTGCAGCATGACAGAACGAAGCATATCGAGATCGATAGGCATTTCATCAAGGAAAAGTTGAGCAAGGGTTTGATATGTATGCCGTTTGTAAGGTCTGAGGACCAGTTAGCTGATGTATTTACGAAAGGGCTTAGTAGTAAGATTTTTCATCCCATTGTGTTCAAGTTGGGCTTGATAGATATCTTTGCACTAACTTGAGGGGGAGTGTTAAATTGTTAGGGGTTTTTTTGTTATGTATCTTTTACATAGGGGTATATTTGTACTTGTACCTTTGTCCATATAAATACAATGTGTGAGAGAGAGAAACCCAATTTGGTTGGGCTCTCCTTTTTCCCCCCAATTTCACAGGGATATGCGACCCATCTGGTGAAATTAGCAGCACACCAATTCCGAATCCTCTCTGATTGGCTGCTCCGTCGAAATACAATTGCCACACGTCTTCAACTATGGTCAATATGCCTTCGTCCGGGAACTCAAATTCGGCGTCTTCCTTTCCTTCGATTGGGCAATCGGCTAAAAATTCAGCATCAACCCTTCCTTTTACTGACTTTCTGCTGACGTACTTTAATTCAAATTCCGCCAGCATCAATAGCCATCATGCCATCCTTCCTGTGAGCGCTGGCTTTTCAAATAAGTACTTTAGGGGATCCATTCGGGATATCAATCTCACCGAATAAGCCAGCATGTAATGTCTTAACTTCCTGGAAGCTCAAACAAGTGCCCAGCATGTCTTTTCTAAGGGAGTATAGCGTTCTTCAGACCCAACCATCTTTTTACTGAGGTAGTAGACGGCCCTTTCAACCCCATCATCTCCTTCCTGTGCCAACATACACCCCATGGAAGTCGAGGTGACTAACAGGTACAGGATCAAAGGTTTTCCTGGCTCTAGCGGCATTAAGACTGGCGGATTCCTTAGATAGGCTTTGATGGCCTCGAAGGCTTGCTGACACTTGTCACTCCATGCAAATGGTGTTCCTTTCTTGAGCAATCGGAATATGGGTTCACACGTTGAAGTTAGTTTTGCGATAAACCGGCTGATGAACTGTATTTTGCCAAGGAAGCTCCTTACGTCCTTCTCTGTCTGTTGTGGCTCCATTTCCAGAATGGCCTTAATCTTGGATGGATCGATTTCGATGCCTCGGGTGGTGATCATGAATCCGAGCATTTTTCCGGTGGTGACTCCGAATGTACATTTAGCAGGGTTGAGGCGCATCCTGTACTTCCTTATCCTTTCGAAAAACTTTCTCAATGCGAGTAAGTGACCTTCTCGCTCTTTCGCCTTAACGATCATGTCATCAACGTAAACCTCCACCTCTCTATGGATCATATCATGCAACAAGGTTATAGCAGCTCGCTGATAAGTGGAACCTGCGTTTTTCAGCCCGAAAAGCATGACCCGATAGCAATAAGTTCCCCATTCAGTAATGAACGTGGTCTTCTCTCGGTCTTCTGGGGCCATGAGAATCTGGTTATATCCTGAGAAGCCGTCCATGAAGGAAAGTAAGGCATGTCCCACGGTGTTATCAACTAGCACGTCGATGTGGGGCAGAGGAAAGTCATCCTTGGGGCTAGCTTTGTTTTAGTCCCTGAAGTCCACACAGACCCTGATTTTGCCATCCTTCTTGGGAACGAGAACGATGTTAGCAACCCACTGAGGGTATTTAGTTACCATTAGGAACCCAGCATTGATTTGTTTAGTTACTTCCTCTTTTATTTTAAGCACCCAATCGGGCCTCATGCGTCTCAGTTTCTGTTTTACTGGTTTCGCATCAGGGTGAAGGGGTATCCGATGTTCCACGATTTCAGGATCAATTCCGGGCATATCAGCGTGTGACCATGCAAAAACGTCTTCAAATTCTTTTAACAACTCCACAAGAGCTTGACGTTCTTCTTCTGACAGCGCGGAACCGATCTGGACCATTCGGGGATTCCCTTCGTCCCTCAAATTTATTGAAACAACTTCTTCTTTTACAGGCTGAGCATGCCTTTCGTCTTCCCTTTCGATTAGAGACCGAATTTCTTCAGGGATTTCCCCCTCGAAATCGATCTCTTCATCATTGGGGTCGACACAATTTATTTCAAAATCAGGGGAGTAGGCGAAATCAGATTCATTTATTTCATCATTAGCAGAGGCCCCAAGGGCACCGTACACACGGGTAGATTCAAACTCAAAATACAAACTCTGAAGAGTTGGGCCAAGAGGCGCCGACTCAGCTTTGACAGACTTAGAAGACTTAGAAGACTCGGAAGACTTAAGGGACTCAGTTTCAGACTCGGACTCATGACTGTTTGCGCTTGGTATGAAAGTCCAATTCTTATAATCTCCAGCGGCATCCATGATAAGTGAAGTTGGATCTTCGTGGGCCTCCTGCCCTAGCATCTGCACTTCTGCCTCCACAACTATACCCAATGGTTCGTCTTCCTTGAATAAGGTCGCTAAGCTACCCCAGGCAAGTGTTTCAACCCAATCTGCCGCCTTTGCTGGTTTGATTATTGCTTTTGGCTCTTCGTCACTTTCGGGCCAGACATCATTGGCAAATATCTCAAATCCCGGTAGGAAGGTGTTGGTTTCTTTATCCCAGAATGGTTCCGACTGCCCTTGATAAATCTGCTTCGCCTTTTCTTTGACAAAATAATCTTCCAGCCTGTCCCCTTTCTTTTCCCTCCTATCCCTGGAAGGGCAGTACCCCACACCTGTTACGCGGGTTAAAGTTCCTGGCTCTTCAAACTGTGCCGGCCCTTGAAGGTTCTTTCCCAGTCCCAATCCCGGCATGTAGGACATTTTCTTCATTATTTTTATGGCCACATTACTAACGACGAAGTCATCATCGATCTTGACAGTGAAAACAGAATGAGAGGTGTCAAGAGAGAAACCGCCCAGAGCAACGTCTTCTTCCCCATGTTGTATCTCCAAAAGCGGGGCATTGTCTTCCACAGGAGCACGAATCCCAGAATCGCCATGAATGGTGAGCATCCCAGTTTCTAGTCCCAGTCTAACCTTCTGGTGGAGTGTTGAAGGAACTGCCATGATATCAGGTCGATGCATCCAAGGTCTACCCAGCAGCTGGTTGAAAGATGCGGGAATGTCTACCACATGGAACTCCACATCTGTTTGGTAGGGTCCAAAAGTCATAGGAAGCATGAGAGTGCCAGTCACATCCCGACGGGTGTTGTCATATGCCCGAACTTTGACTTCTGATGGAGAGAAATTGCTATTTTTGTATCCCAGGCAATAAGCAACACGGAGCGGGCAGACATTGATTGCCGACCCGTTGTCAATGAGGATTACCGGTACCCATTTTCCGTGGCATTTCAGAGTGATATGGAGTGGCCGGTTGTGATCAGTTCCATCGGCAGGCAAATCTCGATCAGTGAAAGTGATAGCATGTTTGACGGGTATGGTCTTGATGAGTGCCACAAGTTCATCAGGGGTTATGACGGAGGGGACTTTTAGGTGAGAGAGAGCTTGGATGAATCCTTCACGATGGCGGGTGAAATGAACAAGCACGTCCCAAACAGACATTTTGGCTGGAGTCTGTTCGAGTTGGCGCTTGATCATTTTTTCTGGGTCTTTCTCAGGACGTAAAGGTTCTTTAACTGGCGGGGCAAAGGGTTGGAAAGTATCCTTGATTGGGGTATCAAACGGGTTGGAAGGTTCTTTGGTCAGTGGAACTGGAGGGTTGGAGGATTCTCCGATTTGAAGGTTAGGGGGTTGATATATTCGACCACTCCTGGTTAATTGACCAATCTGTTGGTACTTGGATTCTTCATTCCATAAATCCGCAAGGGCCTTGCGCTTGTTCCCAATGGTGGTGCCTTGGAGATTGGCAGCCAAGTCAGCGACAACCAGGTCCTCCCACAGGTCTTCGGGCTTCCATTTCTCAGCTTCTACTACCGTCCTGTTTACAGTCCATTCTTCGTTCCCCACTTTTATGTTGATGATATCCGTATCACCCCATAGGTTTATCTTAGCGCCTGGTTCATCTTCCCACAAGTTCATCATGGCAACATCAGCATCTTTGGGGAAGGTGACAGATGACTCTGACTTAACTTCGTCAAACAGGTAATCCATCGGGTTGAACTCATTACTAGCCGTATGTTCTTCGGGACCCTGCGGTTCTGGGTATGGAGCAAGACCCACGTTGTTGTACGGGTCGTTGGCTATGAGATCGAGGAGGTAGGAGGAGAGGTCTGGTCGAAACGGAACCGGTTCAGGCCAGTCATAGATCACTGCCGGTGGTTGGTATTCTTCCGCAAACAGCATGGGTACAGAGAAGGTATCTAAAGGGTCATTCCAGGCCAAAAGTTGGTACTCATCCGGGATTGGATTCCATTCCCATTCAGGCATTTCTGGCAAGTTGATCATCATATTCAAAGAGAATCCATCGAGAGGGTCAGCATAACTGTTTTGCCAATCAACTTCCCATCCGGGCTCAAAGAACGGATTTGCATCCTCCTGGGAATTAGCAACTTCAAGCTCTTCCCAATCGGCAATCAAATCTCCCCAATCCCAAAGGTAACAGAGGGCTATCTCTTCGGGAATTTTCACGACAGGCTTTGGTTCGGTATCAGGAATTATGAAAGAGGTAGGATTGAAGTCTTGGCTTTCGTCTTGGGTGATTTGGTTGATATGGAATGGGGTATTATGCTGTGGTAAGGGATTTGTCATGGTGTTTGGTTTGTCAGAAGGAGGGGTATCGATGACTTTATTGTCGATGAGGTTTTGAATCTCATGACGGAGGCGGATACAGTTATCAGTGGTGTGGCCATGCATTTGGTGGAAATCGCAGTAGACATTTTGGTTTAGATTGGGTGGAATATTTTGTGGTGGCTGAAGGGGATTCAGCACTCCTACTTCAGTGAGCTTTTTGAGCAAGGCGGACCTAGGAGTGCTGAATTGGGTAAAGGCTCTTTGTTGGGACTTTGGTTTTTCTGAAATTTGGTTTACTTCTGCTGGTTTGGCGGATGAAGTCCCGGCCTGATTGGAATTCCCGTAGAGGACATTGTTGTTTCCCGAATACACCCTCTTGGGTTTTGCCGCTGGTTCCTTCCTTTCCAATGTTCCATCCCGCAGTGCTTCTTCCACAACCAGGCCTGAGTCATAGAAAGTTTCGAAATTCGGGGCTGCTTGGGAGAGGACCATGTATGGAGCAAAAGAGTTTGGGAGATTCTTGGTGATGATCCTTATCTGTTCCTTTAAATCTGGTTTGCTTTGCATCTGAGTAGCCTTAACCCTCCAGCGTTTCACAAAGTCGGCGAAGCCTTCCTTCTCACCCATCTTGGTGCTTTCTAGTTCCCTTGTGGTCATCTTCAAATCGACATTGAAATCGTATTGAGCTACAAAAGCCGTCCCAATATCTTCCCAAGTCCTTTTCTTAGAGGGTTCTAGGGTAAGAAACCATTGCAAAGCAGGCCCTGACAAAGATTCATGGAATAGTTGGGCCATGGCTTCCTTCTCGATTCCTCTCATGGTGAATGAACCAACATACCCTTGGAGGTGAGCTTTTGGGTCTCCGGTACCGTCAAACTTTGCGAAATCTACACCCTTAAACTTTTCTGGTAACTTTGCGTTGGGGAACAGGCACAATTTGTTCATGTCACCCTCTCCTCTTCCTAATCGCTTGTTTTCTTGCATTGATTCTTCTAACTTCCCGATTTTAACCATAAGGGTGGCCATATTAGGATCGATTGCTGGCGCATCCTTGGATGGCGTTTCTTCCTTGGGTACATCGGTTTTAACCAGAAGCTTGTCGCAAACCTCTTGCATAGTTTCCATTATCATGTTCATGTTGTCTTTCATGGATGCAACCGAAGCCTTGAGTTGCGCATCCATCCCGGCAAGGGATTGCTTAAACTGAGCATCCATAGCAGCCATGTTCTGCCTAACCTCTTCTATCCCACTTCCCTGGTCAGCCATGGGTAAGAGATCTTCAAGTGACGAGGGCTCCTGTATTGCTGGGCCTAGCGAAACTGCTAATGGCGGTTGGCCTTCCTGCTCTATGGGGACCTCAACCAGTTGGGTTTCTTCCAGGGTATCTACGCGGACCAATCTTCGAGATGGACGAAACCAATTGGGTAAAGCCTCTTCTTTTTGCAGGTGTCCAATGTTTCTGAACTTGTAGCAAAGCAAAAGGGAACAACTTAAGATCCACCTCGAGTGTCTGTCCTACCTTTTACGTGCCCTCTAGGTCCTAGAACCTACCGTGACTGGAGTTTCACTTGGGGCATTTGTACAGAAGATTTCTGACGACCCGGGTAGGCGCTGTCAGGCAGGTTAAATTCCGATCGTTTTCGGAACCAGAGCCAATCTCCTTATCTTGACCATCCGAGACAGGGCAATATGACCGTCAGAATCCAAATACGCACACTTCCAAGGCTAATCCCATGTCAAGGGAGCCGTTCGGGCACGGCAAACACCGGAGGTATCGCAACCTCCATGGATTTACAGTCTCCTAGACTGACCGAAAAGTCCTAAAGAATTCTAAGGGAGCCTAGTCCTCTAGCCTGCAAGATGCAATGATGCATGAATGATATGTATGTACAAGGAAATACACATAAACAGGATATATCACACAAGTCCTAGCCATGGGTTCCTGTCTTAGTTGGGAAAGTACTACGGTTATGTACAAGTGCAAAGGCCGGTTTTGGTTTGAGAGGGGTTCCCCGGACTAGAGCCAAGATGTACTACCCCATGTCGAGTGTATTGCAAGACAATGGTCGAACAGCACGATGGCCCATCATAGTCGAGGGTTGCTAGGCATTCCGGGAGAGCTTGTCACCGGTAAACTGGGCAAGATAGCCAAAACACGCTAACGCGGCTTGTGCGGTGCATAGTGTAAAAGAAAGTTAAGTTCTTCAAATTGCATTAAGTCCCCCAAGTAAAATGCCTTTCAAGTTTGGCCCTCTTGATTATCCAACACTTCTTTATGTATTTTTTTTTTTTTAAAAAAAAGAAGTTTTGAATAAAAGTCCCCAGCAGAGTCGCCACTGTGGGCTCCCGCGCTCCGAAGGTGCGATTTCGTGACAGAGTCGCCACCCGGATTTTTGAGATGGATGATCCGAGGAACCGAGGGGTTTTGTTTCAAAAAGAAAAAGGCCTTTTGATCTAGCGAAACTGTTTGAGATTTTGGATCCGGGAGCCAGGTTACGAACGGGGAAGGTTTTGTTGAAAAGCACCCCGCTCGCCCGGTGAAAACCGGTCTCTACTAAGCATTTTAAATGGGGGATTAATACAACTTGGAAAACCTCGAAAACACATAAAGGGAAAGGGGAACAAGATAAATCATAACACGTTACCGTGCTAGTGGTGCTTGCTGTACAGAGATGATAAAGATGGCATGATAAATAATATAAACAAGAAAAATATACAAAACAGACTGTCTAAATCATTATCCTCCGTCAGGCGGCATATCGGTTTACAACGCGCGGCTCAACGATATGCCGTGCGTGGTTCCGATCTTGATACCAAACTTTTATCGTTTTGTAAAGCTTCGCACGGCGTATCATTGCATCGCACGGTTTTATCTTTAAAGTTTTAGACGACTCACAGCTGTCAGATCATCTCAGATCTACACCATTCTTTCAAAACATGAAGGGAAAACCATTTTTAACACATTGGCTTGTTTTGAAAAGATCTATGGAGTTTAAAACATGGCTTGTAGAAACGGTCTCGTTCTGAGACAGCTTTTGGTATACAGACAAGACCCAACAACAGACGGTCGTGATCCAGACAGTCTGATCAAGAAAACAGTATTCCTTTTGAAATGCCGTGCGTTTTGGTATGCTACGCCGTGCGTTGCTCTAGAGAGCCGCAGGCTTAGCATACCTTCGTACAGGGCCTTGGTTTTGTTTTAAAAAAGAGGTTTTGGGTCAGATCTCAACCAAAAGGGTCAAGCCTGAAAACAGAAAGGTCCCCTCAGGACCAGGATAGAGCCTGGCCCAAGGAAACTTGGTTTTTTTTACCTTGGATCGAGAGCTTGAATGAGCTTTGATGAAGGAGGATGGACGTCGGGAGGTAAAGAAAGAAAGTAGAAGTGTGGATGTGTGTAATAGACGGGTATATTGGGTGGTTGAGACCTCAAAGTTAGTAAGGGACTAACTTCAATGGTGAAGAGAAAAATGGAGTAAAAGGCCTAGAGAATGTCTTTTAAGAACAACATTCTCAAGGCTTGGAAATGGGAAAGTGGGTGTGAATGCAAGAAGAGAGAGAAAGGGTATAATGGTGATCAAGGGCCCTTTTTCCTTGAGTGGAGGGGTGTACTTATAGGCAAGAGCCTTGGATTTTGAATTTTGAAAGTTGGAGGCATTTTCTGGGCGGGCCAGAAGTGTGCTTTCGGCTGAGCCGTATTGCAGCTGTGGCTCAAATAGGCGTGACCGACAGCTTTCTGAGCCAGTCAGAACTTTATCCAAAATGCCGTGCGGTTCACCTCATGACTGCGTGCAGCGTATTAAATTTCGATACGCCATGCGGTGTAGAAGTGTTGCGCACGGTACTTTAGGTAAGATCCAGGGCTTCTTGGGCTTTCTGAGTTTTTGGGCCTTTTCTGGGCTGACGGTTGGTTTGGGCTGCGGATGTAGGAATGCTTCATTCAAGCTCACAAAGGCTTTGTTTCCTTTATTTCATCATCGGGGCGATCAAAGACCCTTCGAGATCCGGATTGGGGTGTCTACAGGTGCCAAATCTATGGCAGACAAGATGGGTGCCAAATCTATGGCGGCGGAAGGAGGGTGTCAAATCTATGGCAGACAAGATGGGTGCCAAATCTATGGCGGCGGAAGGAGGGGTGCCAAATCTATGGCAGACAAGATGGGTGCCAAATCTATGGCGGCGGAAGGAGGGGTGCCAAATCTATGGCAGACAAGATGGGTGCCAAATATATGGCGGCGGAAGGAGGGTGCCAAATCTATGGCGGCGGAGATGGGTGCCAAATCTATGGCGGCGGAAGGAGGGTGCCAAATCTATGGCAGACAAGATGGGTGCCAAATCTATGGCGGCGGAAGGAGGGGTGCCAAATCTATGGCAGACAAGTAGGGTGCCAAATCTATGGCGGCGGAAGGAGGGGTGCCAAATCTATGGCAGACAAGTAGGGTGCCAAATATATGGCGGCGGGAGAGGGTGAAACCGGGGATGAAGGAGGGTGGGTGAAACTGGGGATGAAGGGTGACGACGATGACTAGAGCGACGAAAGAGGGCCTGAGGGCCACCAGCGGAGAGGGATTTGTCGTGTCTGAGCCTTAGGTTTTTGCCTTGCTAGCTTACTCACACCTAGACCCGAGTGCCGAGGTAGTTGTAACTTCCAGGCCTGCGTGCCTTGATTTTGTTTGGGTCTGCGTGCCCCAGTAGCTAGGATTGGGCGCGTGTTTGCCCCAGCTTTTGTACTTCCTTCCTTACACATTGTGAATACCGTACTTGTTTACGAGAATTTGCACTTCATTCTTCGGTATTCGTTCGCTCTTCCTTTAAGAATTGTATTTTATGAAATATATACGTCTAGCTTGCAAGAAAGTAGAGAGCACGCGAATTTCAACCGATACTCTCAAAGTAAGAACGGAAATCTGACTCCGACACACAGTTAATAATGTACATTGCGACTTATCGTAGGGTTCAATGAAACATGCTTTACGTGGTACTCGAGAGACGAAAATCTTGGGAATTTTAACATTTTCTTAAGGAACGAGAACAGATATGCAAGAAAACATGTAACGGAAACCGCTGTATCCCCTAAGAATACGTTGAGAACTTTCTGATTGGAGTTGGGCGTATTTGTGGCGTCGAACTGAAGCTGGAACACCGGGATCAGAATCCTCTGTAAAATAGTAAAACTCTCGAGCGCTTCGGAGAGGTCTCGAGCGCTTGGGTCTTCATTCCCGAGCGCTTGGGACTTCTGTCATTGGCAGTTTCAGAGTTGTTTCCCAATTCCACTCACTAGCTATTCCCATGTCGTTTTCTTCTGCATGCACCCTTCCAAGACGTCTCGTAACTTTGCACCATCTGTTTCCCAGCAGAAAACATCTTCCCAAAGCAAGACTTGGGCTTTCTCACCATTTTTTCAAATTTCCAAAGTTTTGAAATTTTGAAATTGTCTTGGAAATGTCGAGCTTTGAAGAGTTCCAAGGCTGATGAGGGCTGGCATTGCATTCTCCAGACCTCTATAAATAGAGAGCTCCTGCCTTGGCCATTCCCTCACACTTCATTTCATTCTTCTCCTCCCAAATCCTTTTTCCTTCCAAAAATCCATTCCTCTCATGGCCTTGCTAAACCAAGCCTTGCTCCGTCCCTGGTTGGACAGCCTCGAAGGCATCGATTGGCTGAACTTCCGCGGCCACCGGCTTTACGCTCTTAGGCACCTTCGGGAGATTGCCATTCGTCCTGTCTTGCTACATGCGGCGGTGCGCTTTTGGGATTCTGAAGCGCACGTCTTTCGCTTTGGTTCTCAAGAGCTATGCCCTACTGTCGAGGAGTTCCATGCTTACCTTGGAAGTCACGACTCCACGGAGCCCATTGCCCCAATGCTTAGAGAGAGTATGAAGAATATTCTGAAAGCTAAGCTGGGTGTTAGCGGAAACGTCGCTGAGTTTCTTACTCGGGGCAATGCCATCAACATCGTGCAACTGTACGGGAGATTCAGCCCCCCCGGGGATTTGACAGACTTCGAATACCAAGGCCGACGAATGGCGGCCTGTTGTATTTGTCTCTTGGCGGCTTTTCTGTTGGTTCCCCCAGTTGGTCAGCCTAGTTCTCTATTGGTGGGCGTCGCTTCTCAGATTGAGGCTCGCAAAGATGTCGCACCCTTAGTCCTTGCCGAGACTTTGATGGGTTTAGACGCGGTCAATGCTGGTCGGACAAGGGTTTTTGGTGGTAGCCCGCTGTTGCTGTAGGTTAGGGACCTCACTCAGCTCTCCTTTTTTCTATTTCTTTCATTCATTTTACCTCATCGCTCGGCTTAGGCCTTATTCTGACTTCTTACTTGTTTTCTCTCTTTTTGGGTAGATGTGGCTTTGTGACAAGTTGAGCCTGCTGACACCTCCGACGAATGACTGGTGGTATCGTGCAAGCGGATGGAACCGCCCTTTTCTAGTGACGTACAGCAATGAGGATGACTGGGCCGATTTCTTTGCTTCTGCCGAGGAAGATGACATCGTTTGGCGGTGCCATTGGCTGAGGCTCCCTGTCATGACCGTTGGCAATATGGGTTCGATGCATGTCCTTGTGGCTGGCTTATCCGGCTTCTCCTTCTATTCACCGTTTCGCATCCTCCGTCAATTTGGACTCAATCAAGAAGTGCCGCTGTCGGGTTCTGAAGTGCTTCGTCTCCCTCCTTTCACCATTCCGAGCCTTCGGAGTTATGTTCGATCATGGGAGGCTCGTAGGACTGAGCCTAGTGATCCACTTTTCTCTATTGCTACGACCGGAAGGTATCGCAGATGGTTGAGGAGAGATGTGGAAGCAAGGATGGGTTGACCACTTACTTTGCCGCTTTTTGGAATAAAAGGCGTGTATTAAAAATGTGTGTTTTTCGTTTTCATGCTCAGCTTGTAATAAAGAAATAATTTGAATAAAATCGGTTGATTAAGGGTTTCCCCCTTTTGGTTGGCTAATCGCATGCGCCTTTGAGGAAAACGTTTTGATTTGTCAATTTGGATTTGGACTTTAGATATATTTAGGACCGAACCTCAGCGTGAGATTGCCTGCGTATCCCTCGTGAAAGGGAATCAGGTCATAACGTAGTTCGGGCCAAGGTTCGCTCGGGTATTAACGCTCTCCTTTTGCGCTCTAAATTTTGCCTAGAGCCGCCCTTTCGGGTTTTCGGCCTAGCGAGCTATTTTTCAGTTTTTGCCTTAACTTTTGCCTTAGCCGCCCTTTCGGGTTTTCGACCTAGCAGGCTTGCTCTAAATTTTACCTGGGACCGCCCGCCCTTGCGGTTTTCGGTCCAGCGAGCTCTCTCAGGGGTAATACCGTTTAAGTTGATCCAAATTGACAAGATTAGAGAACTCGTTGCCGTCAAGGTCGATGATTGAGGCCGCTCCTCCAGAGAGTATGGTCTTGATGATGTATGGCCCTGCCCATTTAGGTCGGAACTTTCCTCGCAGATCAAACACCGGCGCGCGAATTTCCTTAACTACCATATCCCCCTCTTGCAGATCCCTTGGCTTCACTTTCTTGTTGAACGCCCGGGCGATCCTTCGTTGGTATCCCTGAATGTGGTATAACGCCCGTAGCCTTCTTTCGTCGAATAACATGAGTTCTTCAAATCTCCCACTAATCCATTCAGCTTCATTCACTCCGCTCTCAGCCATGACTCTCAGCGATGGAACTTCTAGCTCGATGGGGAGAACGGCTTCCATACCGTATACCAAAGAATAGGGGGTTGCCCCCGTCGGTGTACGAATAGATGTCCGGTATCCCCACAGAGCTAGCGGTAATTGTTCGTGCCAATTCCTAGCTGACTGAGTGGTCCTTTCGAGGATCGTCTTGATCGTCTTGTTCGCTGCCTCAACTGCCCCATTCGTTTGTGGCTGATAGGTGGTCGAATGATGGACTTGGATTTTGAACTCGTCGAAGAGTTCCAAAACCCTTCCCTTGAAGTGAACTCCATTATCAGACACGAAGGCTTGAGGGACTCCATACCGATAAATGATGTTTTGCCTGATAAAATGAGCCACTTGAACGGCCGTCAATGTCTTATACGAGGCTGCCTCGACCCACTTGGTGAAGTAATCCACTGCTACCAGAACGAACCTGTGACCATTGGAAGCCGCGGGAGTGATCTTTCCGATAACATCGATGCCCCAGGCGGAGAATGGCCATGGTGTCGCCATTGAGTGTAACTCTGAGGGCGGGACATGGATAAGATTGGCATGAGTTTGGCACTTATGACATCGGCGCACATACTCGATGCAATCTATTTCCATGGTTGACCAATAGTATCCCAGTCTAAGAATCTTCTTTGCTAGCATCATTCCGTTCATGTGGGGTCCACAAACACCTTCATGTACTTCTTCCATTACTGCTCTTGACTCATCATCGTGAACACACAACTTGTGAACTCCGCACGGAGATCGTCGGTACAATTTCCCACTGCAGATGATGTATTGAGATGCGAGCCGCTGCAAAGCGATCCGATCCTTCTTAGTTGAATCCGCGGGAAATTCTCCTTTCTCGATGAGATTCCAAATTTCATGGAACCAAGGGAGACCATCATCTGGTTCGTCGATGTTCATAATATAGTTGTACACACGTTTCTCCCTCTGCTCAATCATGACGGGTCTTAGCTTTACCCCGATTGGAAGTTCCAGCATGGATGCTAAAGTAGCCAGCGCGTCTGCGAAGCGATTCTTCATCCTTGGTACATGCGTGAAAGTCACCTTCTGAAAGCTCGGGATAAGTTCGTCGAGTTGCTGATGATATGGCTTCATTTTCTCATCCCTTACTCTCCATTCCCCGTTTGCCTGTGATACGACCAAGTTGGAATCTCCGACAACTTCCAGTACCTTGACTCCAATCTCCAATGCAACTTCCATTCCCACGATACATGCTTCGTATTCTGCCTCGTTGTTTGTGACTTCGAAGTTTAGCTTGAATGCGAGGGGAATGTGCGACCCCTCAGGCGAAACTAGCAGTATGCCAATCCCAAAGCCCTTCTGATTAGCGGCTCCATCGAAGTACAACATCCACGTTTCGTCAACTGCTGTCATTACATCCTCGTCGGGAAATTGAAATTCGGTGTGTTCCGGGCCCTCAACCGGGCAATCCGCCAAGAATTCTGCCACCGCTCTTCCTTTCACTGACTTGCGAGTGACATACTTGATTTTGAACTCGGCCAATAAGAGCAACCAACGTGCTAACTTACCGGTAAGTGCTGGCTTCTCGAATAGATATTTGAGGGGATCCATTCGAGAAATCAGTATCACCGAGTAAGCCAACATGTAGTGTCTCAATTTCTTTATGGCCCATATCAGTGCCCAGCACGTCTTTTCCAATGAAGTGTACCGCTCTTCGCTTCCCACCATCTTCTTGCTCAAGTAGTAGATTGCCCTTTCAACCCCATCTTCTCCTTCCTGTGCCAACATGCACCCCATTGATGAGGGCGTGACGGACAAGTACAGGATCAAAGGTTTTCCCGGGATGGGCGGCATCAAGATTGGAGGATTCTGGAGATAAGTCCGCACTGCTTCAAAAGCCTTCTGACACTTGTCATTCCACTCGAATTTCACGTCTTTCTTGAGCAGTCGAAACAGTGGTTCACAGGTCAAGGTCAACTTGGCGATAAATCGGCTAATAAATTGGATCTTCCCTAAGAAGCACCGGACCTCCTTCTCGGATTGGGGTGGCTCCATCTCGAGAATGGCTTTGATCTTGGAGGGATCCACCTCAATCCCCCTGGTTGTGATCATAAACCCGAGCATCTTTCCGGCCGTGACTCCGAACGTGCATTTCTGTGGGTTGAGACGCATCCTGTATTTCTGAATCCTTTCCAAGAACTTTCTCAATGCTGGGAGATGGTCCTTCCGCTCCTTTCCTTTCACTATCATGTCATCGACGTATACTTCGACTTCCTTAAGAATCATGTCGTGGAGTAATGTCATGGCACCCCTTTGATATGTAGGACCGGCGTTTTTCAACCCAAATGGCATAACCCGATAACAGTATGTCCCCCACTCAGTGATGAATGTTGTCTTTTCCCTGTCTTCCGGAGCTAGGAGAATCTGATTGTACCCTGAGAAACCATCCATGAAAGATAGTGGAGCATGCCCTGCAGTGCTATCAACAAGCATGTCTATATGTGGCAATGGGAAATCATCTTTAGGGCTTGCTTTGTTTAGATCTCTGAAATCAACGCACACTCTAATTTTTCTGTCCTTTTTGGGGACCGGAACGATGTTTGCGACCCAAGTGGGGTACTCTGTTACGATTAGAAAACCGGCATCAATTTGTTTTGTGAGCTCTTCTTTTATCTTAAGCACCCAATCGGGCTGCATCTTTCTCAGTTTCTGCTTAACGGGTTTTGCGTCTGGGAAGAGAGGGATTCTGTGCTCGACGATCTCCGGGTCGATTCCAGGCATGTCCGCGTGAGACCAAGCGAAAACTTCTTTGAATTCTTTTAGTAAATCGGTGAGCTCTTGCAGCTCATCGGGGGACAGCCCGGAACCAACCTGAACCAATCGAGGGTTCTCCTCATCACCCAAATTTATAGAGATTATTTCTTCTTTTAAAGGCTGAGCATGCCTTTCATTTTCGCGATCGATGAGGGAACGGATCTCCTTGGGGACGTCCCCATCGAGGTCTATTCCTTCATCATCGGGATCTAAACAATTTATTTCAAAAATCGGCAAGTAAGCGAAAGCGTCATTCATTTCATAAGCAGCCTCCTCGGAAGAGGGGAATACAGCGGTTGACTCAAATTCAAAGTAAAAGCTACGCTGTGGAGGGCCGATAGGCACAAACTCCGACTCTGTGCTAGACGATGAACTAGTGTCGGACCCGGATTCAGACTCAGTGTAGGTGCTGTGAGTGCGAGTTACATGTGGTACGAAAGTGCAATTATCATAAACGCCTACAGCCTCCATGATGAGTTTGGAAGGATCTTCAACCTCTTCTTCCTCTCCAAGCACCAGCACAGCAGCGTCTTCGACCATACCCTCCGGATCTTCACCCTCGAACAGGAGTTGGAGACTGCCCACTCCAAAAGTCTCTAGCCAGTCGAGTGCCTCAGATACCTCTTCTACCTTGGTCACTACTTCATCTTCTTCCCAAGTGTCGTTAGCAAAGATTTCAAACCCCGGATGCTTCATCTTCGTTTCAAGATCCATAAAGGGCTCGGGTTCTCCTTGGTATAGTGCTTCTTCCATTTTCGGCTTAATCCCGGCTGCATGAGCCCGGGCACGGTTGCGCCACTTCTTTGCTGGATCGCTCTTCTTGGCCTCATATCCTAGACCAAAGCGTTCGTTACTTCAGGGAAAATCAGAGAACTCCGGGACTCCTTGGCCATAAAGACCCAAACCCATGCCCGGTAGATATTTCATCCTTTTCATGATTTCCAGCGCTGCGGAGCTCACCAAGAAGCCGTCCTCGGCCCGGATGGTGCACACTTTTGAAGTCATAACTGCAAAGCCTCCCATGGTAATGTCTTCCTCTCCATGCATAATCTCTAGTAGTGGGGAGTTGTCCTCTGAGTGTGGACGGATGCCTGAGTCTCCATGGATGATGAGGGTTCCAGAATCTAAACCTAGAATGAGTTTCTGATGCAGCGTTGAGGGCACACCCATGACATCCGACCTGTGCAGCCACGGCCTCCCTAGCAGGAGGTTGAACGATGCAGGTATCTCTAACACACAGAATTCGACAGAGGTTTTAAACTTCCCCGTCACAAGTTCCAAGTTGATTGTCCCCAAAACATCGCGGCGCGTATTATCATAGGCGCGGACACCCAGATTCGACGGTGCAAAGTCCTTGTTCTTGAGGCCCAAGCAATAAGCGGTGCGCAGTGGGCACACGTTGATGGCTGAACCATTGTCGATGAGGATTGCAGGGACCCATTTTCCGAGACACTTCATCGTCACGTGCAGTGGCTTGTTATGGTCAGCTCCCTCCGGCGGGAGATCCTTTTCAGTGAACGATAGGGTGTGCTGGGTGAGGTTCATTGGGGTTATGAGGGCAACAAGAGCTTTTGGGGCTATATCAGAGTGGACCTCGAATTTAGAGAGAGTGTTTACGAGCCTGCGGCGGTGCTCGCGGGATGCAGCTAACACTCCCCACATAGACATACGAACAGGGGTTTCTTGGAGCTGTTGGATTATGGGGTCGGTGGTGGCCGCTGGGTTTTGTTGAGAGGCATCAGGGTTCGAACTTATGAAAGGGTTGGGATGGACAGGCGGGTTGGATCGAGGTGACGGGTTTGTGGAGTTAGGAGGGTTGTTTCGTGGAGCTTGAGGGGTGTTCGGGTTTGCCGAGTTGACGGGGTTGTTCTGTCGCGGCGGAGGGGCTCGGGACGAGCTTCCCCGCTGAAGGTTGGTTGGTTGGTACACTCTTCCACTCCTGGTAAGATTGCTGATTGTTTTGGGAATGGGCTCCCACCAAGTGCCCTCCCAAAAGTTGGAGAAGTCAGAGTTGCAAGAGTCAGCCTTACGTTTTCCTTTGTCAAGTGTAGTTTTCTCCAAGGTTTCGTTGAGGGTTTCCATCTCCAGAGCGTGCCACATATTTCCTTCCTCTAGGGAACTCCAAAAGTTGACGTTGTTGTTACCATTGTTGTTGTTGTTGTTGTTGTTGTTGTTGCTGTTGTTGTTGCTGTTGTTAATCTGCAGAGAGCCCTCATCTATCATGGCTCTATTGACGGTCAGTTCCTCGCCATCAACCCACACATTCACCAATTCAGATTTTCCCCACAGATCTTCAGGGTCCAGTACACAGATAGCGGGCTCATCAGGGATTTCGACTATGGGTTGCGGAAGGTGCTCCCCAATAATGTACTCCTGCGGGATGAAGGCCTGATCCATGATATGGTTCAGAGCGTCGGACCCTCTAGCAATATTGATGATAGCGCTGACAGTGAGCCCCGAAAACATGCGGGGGTTCATGAAGTCCATTTCTTCACGAACTTCTTCCTCTAGGAAAAGGTATGCCAATGACGTCTCGTCTAACGGGTCGGAATCATCCATCCACAGCCATCCATTGGGTTCGGGCTCCCATGCCCATTCATCCTCTTCTTCAATTGGTTCTGGTTCCAAAAACAGAGCAAACAGGGAGTACCCATCCAGCGGTTCGGTCAACACTTCTTCGAATTCTTGCCTCCAATTCCCCTGTTCCAATTCTGCGACTTGGTGAGCATCAAGAGCTACAGGCCATATTCCAGTTACGATAGCCCAGTTTTCTACCGCCAGAAAGTTGCCTGCCAATTCTTCCCATCTTCTTAGGAAATCCAAATCCGCAGATTGAAGGGCACAGACTGTATCCTCGGTTGGCAACTCAACAATTGGTTTGGGTTGGGTGGTAGGGAGGATGTAAAGGCTCGGGTCAAAAGGATGGTCTAGGGAGATATGGTGGGTGCGGGCGTTAGTGTGTTTTGGGAGTGGGTTTGAGACGGTGTTTGGTTTTTGTGGTGGCGTGGGGATAGTCTTATTGTCTATGAGGTCTTGGATAGCATGGTGCAGGCGGAAGCAATTGTCGGTTGAATGGCCCGGGCCCTGGTGGAAGGCACAGTATACGTTAGGGTTGTGGGATGCAGGGAGTTTCTGTGGTAGAGGGACAGGGGCAAGTGGTTTAAGCATACCATCTTTGACCAACTTCTCGAGCACAGCAGAGAGGGGTGCCGAGAATTGAGCAAAGGCACGGGGTTGGGTACGGGGTTGACTGACTTGGGTCACGATATGATTGACGGGCTCGGCTTGAGCTGTGTTTAAGAAAGTATTCGGGAGGTTGGTGTAGTTCGAGTTGCCAAACAGGGTGTTGCTATTTCCGGAGAAAACCTTCCTGGGTTTGGACGCAGGCTCGGGTTTGTCAAGGATCCCCAATTGAACTGCCTCTTCGACGGCTAAGCCTGCGTCGAAGAATGTTTTGAAGTCCGAGCATGCTTGAGCCATGATCATGTGTCGTGCGAGGGTTGGCTGAAGGTTCCGGACAATCATCTGGATTTGGTCCCTGTCACTTGGCCTGTCTTTCATCTGCGCGGCCTTGGCCCTCCACCTTTTTACGAACTCGGCGAAGGCTTCCTTTGCTTCCATCTTTGTTGATTCTAATTCTCGGGTGGTCACCTCCAACTGAATGTTGTAATCGTATTGCGCCACAAAAGCCGCGCGTATGTCTTCCCATGAGCGTTTCTTCCTTTCATCCAGAGTGGTAAACCAGTGCAAAGCGTGCCCCACTAGAGTCTGCGAGAACATCTGTGCCATAGCATCTCTCTCTACTCCCCACATGGAGAGTGCTCCGATGTATCCCGTTAAGTGAGCCCTTGGGTTTCCTGTTCCGTCAAATTTAGTGAAATCAATCGGCCTGAATTTTTCGGGAAGCTTTGCATTAGGAAACAAGCAAAGCTTGCTGATGTCAAAGCCTGTTGCCGCTATCTTCTCATTTCTTGCCACAGACTCCTCCAACAGGGTGATCTTGGCCAATACTGCAGCCATCTCTGGGTTTTGTGGGGTTTCCAATTCAACGGTCAGCTGCTTTAGGTTCGGCATCGGATTCGGGTTAGGGTTGAGGTTTAAGTTGAGATTAGGATTAGGATTCGGATTCGGAATCGGATTCCGGTTCAGTGGTGGAAGACGTCGTGCGACCCCTGTGATCATCATCATAAGCTGAGCAATTTGGTTATCAGTGCGCTTGCTAAGATGTTGGATACCTTCCCTTATCTGTCCCATTCCTCCGTACAAGTTTTCCAGACTGAGGTTAGGAATGGGGTTAGGATTAGGAACGGGGTTAGGATTTGGGTTCGGTTCGCCTTCGTTTGGGTTACCTCCATTTGGGTTTGGGTTTGGATTGCCGGCATTTGGGTTTAGGTTGCCCCCGTTTGGGTTTGGATTGGGGTTTGGGTTTAGGTTGCCTATCAATAGATCCATCTCCTCCCTCAAATCTGATGTACCGACAGAAACTGCTTGAAGTTGAAGCCGTTCCAATCTCTGTCCCAAGGGTCTGGTCCAGGAGGGTATGGTGTCCTTCTTCTTCGGCCCAATTGCTCAATAAGCAAAGCAAAAACCGTGCTCAAACGCGATTCCTGTTTTTATTTTTATTTTATTTTTTTGAAATACGTGCATAGGTTTTTAGAAAATGTGCGTCATCGTCACCGTCATCGACTCTGATTTTCCAAGAATGATCGAGTATCTTCCATGCGAGGTTGCCTTGATCCTCGGATTTCTTTTAAGGTGTATCCTTCGTTCAGAACGACAAATTCTAAGAGATGTCAAAATGAACTAAGTATTCAACTAGTCCTCATTTGAAGTCTCAATTTTGAACTTGGAATAACTTAGTATAAACGGCGTGATACCCCAACCATCGTGGTGTCAGTGACACTGTGTCATTAGCCAAGGTGGTGTAAGTAAAGTGACATCACGGCATCGTTTTCCTTGTTATTCCTTATTCTCCGTTGAAATTTCGATTAGGCATTAGTCAAGGACTTAGTATATTCTGATTTCCCAAAGTCTCCTCGTTCTAAGGACTTACGTATTTAAACAACACGCACATGGAGTGCGTGACTCTTCATTGGACCTTGGCAATCTCGCGAAGACCGCGCAAGCGAGTCTCAGAATTCTATATGAGACACAAAAGGAAAGCGTAAGATGCAAGGTGCGATGTGCAAGGGTGATAAGATTACGGTCTTTCGAAGGTCGCCTAATTCCTCAGAATTTCTTTTTAGGGTGTATCCTTCGTTTAGAACGACAAATTCTAAGAGATGTCAAAATGAACTAAGTATTCAACTAGTCCTCATTCGAAGTCCCAATTTTGAACTTGGAATAACTCAGTATAGACGGCGTGATACCCCAACCATCGTGGTGTCAGTGACACTGTGTCATTAGCCAAGGTGGTGTAAGTAAAGTGACATCACGGCATCGTTTTCCTTGTTATTCCTTATTCTCCGTTGAAATTTCGATTAGGCATTAGTCAAGGACTTAGTAACATTCTGATTTCCCAAAGTCTCATTGTTCTAAGGACTCATGTGGTTTAGACAACGTACACCGGGGTGCACGACTCATCATCGGGCTTCGGCAACCTTCTACAGACCGTGCGAGTGAGATTAAGAGCGCATGACACGAAATTAACCGGACAGCATGACGACATGACATGGATGAGATGCAGAAAGCAGTTAACATGTAGACAGGATATAGCATATAATCCTACCCTGCGGGTCCCTGTCCTAGTTTGGAAGGTTCTATTGCTTTCTAAACACGCATGAAGGCTGGTTTTGGTTTGGAGTGGGTTCCCCGGACTAGAGTCAAAGTATACCTCCCACTATTGAGCGTACACCCAATAACGTTACAAACGGTAGGGATGACTCATCACGGTCGAGGGTTGCTGAGCATTCCGGGATTCCCCATCACCGGCAAGCCGGGTAGGATTGCCGAAACACAACAGCAGGGTTGCACAAGATATATACATACAAGAAATAAATAATGAAACAAAATCCTTTTTGAAAATCCCACAAATATTTTTCAAGTCTGGCTCACGAGTTTAATTGATATTCAAGAAAAGCGGGCCGTTTTATCAACAAACCAACTTTTTCTCAAGTATCAATTAAACGTCCCCAGCGGAGTCGCCACTGTGAGCTGCATGCCCGAAAAACAAAGAAAGGCCGTTTTGCTTTGGTATTTTCCCGCCGCTTTGAAGAGAAATACGCCGTTTGAAGAGAAATACGCCGTTTGAAGAGTCGCCACCCGGATTTGCGGTATATCACCCGAGAAACCGTTTCGTTTGGAAAACCAATTGATTTGAAGTTGAAAACAGAGATCAGTTTCAAGGGTTTGGAAGCCATGTTACGAGGGGGGAAGGGTTTTAAGGCACCCCCCTCGCCCGATTCGAGATCGGTCTCTACTAAACGTTTGTGGGATTTTTCAAAAGGGATTTTGTCTCATTAGATCATTTAGCAAGTATCCACAGTTTATAACAGGTAAGAAGTGCATGCATGTGCAGTTGTACAAGGGGAAGTGGAATGGTGGAGTAACGGTGAGCAAATGCATGAATGACAGAAAACTAGAGACTGCCACTGACTTCACTCTCGAGCGCTCGAGATCAATCCCGAGCGCTTGGGAGCTCTGACACCCAACCTGCAAGCTTTGTTAGCACAGACAGAATACAATGCTAAACTGGAAACTGAAATGATATTAAGTACGCTACTGGCTCAGCAGAGGATTTGAAAGACTGGAATGCACCCTCAATCTTTCAGATCATGCATCCCTGCCTTAGCAAAGCTAAATCTATGAATTTAAAAGAGCAACAGGCCACACTAATGCATGCAGAGACCAGGTAACGCAACAAAATGGGAAATGGGGAGCAATGGCATGCATGCACTTCCGAGCGCACTGGAATGGTTCGGAGCGCTTGGGAGTGAGCTGCACATCAGCTTACTCTCAAACAGGAAATGGCACTGATTTGGCATGCAAAATACCCTTGTTTTTATGTTTCCCAAGAGGAGAACATCTTTTAGCTTTGGAAATACCTCACTTTGCATGAAAACTTGAAGGAAATACTTCTGTTTTGGAGAAAATAGTTTTCTGTGCATGCATGCCAAAATGAAACCATTTCTTTTAAGATCACATATCATTTCCAACCCACTGTGTTACGAAGGGCCATGCATGAAACTGGGAACAGTCCCGAGCGCTCAGGAGAACTCTCGAGCGCTTGGGAGTGGTTCCAGTGAAGGTTTTATGAAAACATTTTCTTGCGCCCCATTGCTCTTGTTTTTACACTAGGGTCCCCCAACCATGCACCCAGTATTGAAGACTGGGTCAGGCTGAGAGACCCCCCTCAGAAGGGATGAATAGCCTTTAAGTTGTGACCAAAGGTAAAGTTTTATACCTTTTCCTTGAGCCTTGCTCCTTGGAATAGCTTTGAAATGTGGATGAAGAGAGGAGAGTGCAAGAGATCAGAAGAGTATTCTGGATTTCTTGCCCTTTTCCTTGGTGATTTCTAAAACCTTTGAAGTTTGGAAGATGAGTTTTAGGTGTTTTTGGTTTTGAGCTAGAGAGAGAGAGAATAAGAGTTCTTCTGGAGTGAAAATTTCGTGGTCCCATTTTCTAGCTGAAAAACCAGTCATATTTATAGGCAAAACATCAAATGGTTTTTGAAAATCAAATGGTTTTGGTAAAACATTTTTTAATAGGTAAATCTTTGGCCTGAATATCTTCCAACCAGAGGTTGAGTGTGGACTGAGCCATCGGCGGGCTCAAGGTGGCTGTAATGATGATTTGCAAGGTGAGTGGGTGATACTGCCATCCATTGGGCAACAGAAAAGTCTCGAGCGCTTGGGATTACTCCCGAGCGCTTGGGACCTTACTCTCGAGCGCTCGAGAAATAGCCAGGCCAGAGGTTTTGTGAAACAGTTTTGAGCGCTTGGAATTGCTCCCAAGCGCTTGAAAATGCCTTTTTTACCATTTTTAATCCCTCTTCAATTTTTCAAGGAGCAAAGTTCCGATCGGTACCAGGCTTGTTTCGATCCAAAGTCATCATCAGGAGCCTCCGGGCCACAAATCAAGGAATTTTGAAAAGTCCAAATTGGGGTGTCTACAGATAAATTTGTTATCGTCTTTATTGACGACATCCTTATTTACTCAAAGGATGAAGCTCAACATGCGGTGCACTTACAAGCAGTTTTGGAAACGTTGCAAAACCAGAAACTGTATGCCAAATTCAAGAAGTGTGAGTTTTGGCTTAACAGTGTAGTATTTCTGGGACATGTCATTGGCAGAGAAGGGATTTCAGTGGATCCCCAGAAGATTGAAGCAGTTGTGAACTGGCCGAGTTCGACCACTGTGACAGAAGTACGTAGTTTCTTGGGTCTTGCCGGCTACTACCGGAGATTTGTGCAGAACTTCTCCAAAATTGCAGTACCGATGACCGAGTTGACTCGAAAAGGAGAGCCCTATGTTTGGACAGAAAAGCGTGAACAAAGTTTTCAAGAATTGAAACGAAGACTTACGACAGCACCTATTCTCACGCTTCCAGACGGAGTTGAGGACTTTGCCATCTACAGTGATGCATCCCGACAAGGTTTGGGTTGTGTACTGATGCAGCGCGGGAAAGTGATTGCATATGCTTCTCGTCAGCTTAAAACCCACGAGAAGAACTATCCTGTACATGATCTTGAGCTCGCAGCGGTGATTTTTGCATTGAAGATTTGGCGGCACTACTTGTATGGAGTTTCTTGTGAAATCTTTACTGACCACAAAAGCCTAAAGTATATTTTCACTCAGAAGGAGCTAAATATGAGACAACGGCGCTGGTTAGAGTTGATCAAAGACTACGACGTTAATATTCAGTACCATCCTGGGAAAGCGAATGTTGTAGCTGATGCACTTAGTCGGAAAGCGACTGGAAACCTGAATTGCATGCTTACGAGTGAACCATCCTTACTCGAGGAGATGGATCGAATGGAACTAGAGGTGGTAATTCAGGGAACAGGGGGAGTACTTGCAACAGGCTTTGAGCTCTTCCTAAGCCAAGAGGAGACTCATTAAATCATAAAAATCAACAGGCTTTGAGCTCTTCCTAAGCCACCAAATGTGATTTTAATTATAACCAATCAAGTTAGTCAACCCACTGAACCTGCCCGTGAATATGTGGTTTATAATTGGTTGGTGTAGGGATTCGGTTTATCGGGATCTTGATTGTGAGTGGGTTCCGATTCCTTCCTCCGCTGCTCCGCGCGCCCGCCGCCGGACCTACAATAAGTCACTAGGGCTATGGAAGCCCAGTGGCCCTCCGTCGATCAAGTTAGATCAAGGGAGAAGTGTGTAGATCTAGGGTTATGGTAGAATGACTGTCATAACCTGAAAATTTGCACGAATTATATATTTGATTACCGAGAATTTTATTCGAAAAACTGAGACCGGAGTTAGTCTCTGAATAATTTGTTTGGGCCACGATAATATCTTTGGAATTTTCTGAAATGAAACCCGGACTGCGCGGGGTTCATTTTCGCGTCCGCGTGGGATTTTTCCCAGCCTACGGCCTATTTTGATAAGCTTCTAAATGCCCACCCATAAAATTTACTTGTAGACACCCCAATTTGGCCTAACGATTATTTCAAGTCCCACCTTGGGACAATCCCGATGATGAAATGGATACAGTGATTGCTGATTGCTTCCTTGAGGACCTTAGGACTTTCGGTGAGAACTTTGACCACTTAGAGGACCCAATTCAAAGCCATATAGCCTTTCAGACAGAAATACAGAAGCCTAGGAAAATCCATCTGACGGCCGTAACATCGATCCCACGGCCATAACATCAATCCCTCACCCGAGCAACCTGTTGCCAGCAAAATCTCCCTGAGAGATCAATTCCTCGGCCGCAAGATCTATCCTTCGGCCGAGACATCCATTCCTCGGCCGTGAAATCCTTTACTCGGCCGCCAGATTGACCTTTTTGCAGACTCTCGAACGTTCTGTCAGACGTTTGGTTTGATCCAACTACACTACCTTTCCGATGCGTTCGGGCTACGCTCAGAGATCACGACGTAGAGTTTGAGATGCATTGCAATTGCAATTGCCATCTCGTGATTTGATTGGCCGGAGTGAGTCATCCCTATGCCTATATAAAGGGGCCTTCGGGCTCCGAAATAAACACAAAAAAAATTGAGATACTTACACACTCTTTCAAACCACGAAACTCTGCAGAAATACTCCCTCAATCCCATACTTCAAAAGCCCTAACCTTCCGAAGGCAGCCGTCAATCCGGCGATCAAACCCCAAAGTTCAAACCCTAACCCTAGGGTTCTTAATCAAGCAATCAGTCAATCACAAGCAATCCGAAGCAACCAAGCAACTGAGGGATCAAGGTGGTGAGGCCCAACGGCCTCTGGTTTGTTTTATTTCCTGTCAATAATCATGATTTTAGCGTTTTGATTATTTACTAACGTTTCTGTCTGGTGTGAGGAAGAACACCGACCGGGGCTTCGATCCCTCGGCCGGTACATTAAACCAGTGTGATTACTCGGCCGTGACATCCATTCACCGGCCGAGTAATCGATCTCCTGGGACATTTTGTTTGCTTTTCTGCTTTCTAATGCATGCTTCAATTATCGCACTGGCTCACTTTGCTTACTGTTTAAAGGAATAACTAAACAGACTATGTGTTAGAATTAGACAAAGCATCTATACGTCTTATGTTGAACGATTATGGGCCAGTCTCACGACTGGGCAAAGAGGGGTGCCTAACACCTTCCCCTTATTGTACTTTTGGCTCCCGTATCCAGAATCTCTATCTATTTTCCCAGTTTTAATAAACTGGGTGGCGACTCTATTTGATGATAACCGTTATCATGTGGCGATGTTCCTAGCCATGGGAATGTCCATGATTTTGGTTTATGAAGTGAGCAACCAATCGAACAAACAACGTGATCAATCTGTATGGCGATGCCCCGTTTGGGAGGTGTCTACAGTTTTTGGCGACTCCGCTGGGGATGTGAGAGCCATAACCAAAAAGTTCAACATAAGACTAATACATGCCTTGTCTAATTCATTTATCATATTCATCGAGCGGGCAACCCGTTGAGTTCACCTGATATCCCGGCATGACACGGGCTATGTTGGGGGTTCCAGCAAACTCCACAGTCACTCGTACCTAGTGGTATATCAAAAAGGAAATCACCCAATCGCCGCCTATGATGGGCTGGCGAGAGGACTGGTGCCCTTTGACAACGGAGCACCCTGAAACTACCTAAACCTTGCATGCTTTAGAAAGCCATAGAACTTATCAAACTAAGATAGGAACCTACAGGCTAGGAACCTACTTGCATTTTCACTTCCAAGTCCTTCCTCACACCTTGTATCATCTGTTGTTGTAAATAACTTTTTCTGTGCAGAAGGGTTGGGATTTTCAGCCTAAATCCTAACCCTACACAAGCCAAGTACTGACTTACAGGTACTCTACTTTTCAAAGCAGACACAATAAGTAAAACAAAGAAGCAACCACAGCCGATTTTATACTCTTACAACACTCGAAGTCACGCCAAACAGAGGTCTTTGCAACCGTCCCGTCTGTCACTCTCACCGGCCAAAACACCTACACTGCTACGGTCCCAATCACTTCCAGGGACTCCGCGGTCATCTCCTCAACAAACTCAATCATCTACCAAATCCTAAGCTTCATCAAGTAATCCTCCCACTCTCATGGCAGATAAGGACGCCATCATTGCTAATCATCAAGCTCAAAGTCGCTATCTTACTAGCAGAGAAAGTAGCAAGAGATGCTGAGAACGAAGAGAAATCGGTGGAAGATGAGAATCCTCAAGAAGTGGTATTGGCAGAAAACCCTGAATTGGCCAAACAAGTCAATGAGATCAAACGTACTCTGGCCCGTTCACAAGGGGACCAAATTCTAGATTTTGAAGGACTCTGCCTTTTTCCAGATTCTCAACTACCTGAGAAGTTCAATAGAACTGGCAATCCCACTAGCCATGTCCGCCATGTCATCAACACTCTGAAGCCAATGGGCTTGGATAATGAGCTCATTGTTCAGTTATTTCAAAGGACTCTTACTGAAAGCACTCTCGATTGGTTTCTCACTTTGGAGTTTGTGTACTATCATACTTGGCCAGAAATTGCCAATGCTTTTGTCAAGCAATATGCATACAACATCCAAATTGAGTTAACAACTCGAGATTTGGAAACGACTAAGCAGGAATCAAACAAGGACTTTGCAACCTTTGTGGCTAGATAGAGAGAAAAAGCCGCCAAGATGAAGAACCGCCCCTCTGAGGAAGATCAAGTGAGAATAGTTGTCAAGAGTTTGCAGCCCAAGCACCTCACGCACATTTACACTCAGACTATCACTGATTTCAAGCGCCTGCAGGCTACTGGGCTGCAGATTGAAGAGAGGATCAAGCTAGGCCTCATTGGGAAAGAAGAAACTCCTCCACCCAAGAAAACCTTCACAACCCGTACATCTCCTGCCTTCGTCAACACCCTTAACTCAATCTTACCACAAGACCCTTTTCAAATTAGCTCATCCCAAAGCTCAAATCGCCCCCGTTGCAACTTTGACCTTCTTTACATGACCTCATCTCAAGCCTTAGCCATTCTTAGCCATTAGGGGCATCTCAAACCTTTAAAACAAACCACTTCCTCAGCCACCCTATGGCCCAAACCATGATCCTAACAAACAGTGCGCTTACCACCAACACCCTAGGCATGAGACAGATAACTGCATGCGTCTCCGCCATGACATTCAAGATCTCATTGATAGCTGAACTATAAAACTTCCAAAACCTAATGTGCAAGCCAATCCACTTCCTACTCACAAAGCTGAGCCACCACCCCAAAACATCGATTTCATAAACAACCCCACATACAATCCTGGCCAATACATTGTCCAAAACAACCAAACCAAGCCAACCTTTACCTTCCCAGAGGAGGACGAATGTTTCATGATGGAGGAGAAAGAAAACAATGAGTCCAATCAATCAGAAATGATCGATCCCGACATGTCTGACAAAAGTAATGAAGAAGAACAAGCAAAGGGGAAAGTGACTTTGACGGAATGGAAGGAGAATACGATGATCCACTCGATGGAATCTCCTTAGCATCACTATTCAATCAAGTGGAAATAGCTGACGACTACACAATCAATAAGGAGGAAGAAAGGGTGATTTTTGGGGACTGCTCATGGCTCAAAGAAGTAGCCACCAGTGAAGATGGATCCAGTTCAAAGGCCCTGTTTGGCAAAGAAGAGGGTGGAAAAGAGTATAAAGTTGCGAAAGGCAAGGGTTTTGAAAACGACCTCGAAATGCTACAATAGCTAAGAAGTCACAACATGGCAAAGAACATTAAACATTGCTTTTATCAAGCTAAAACCTGTTTTGAGCCCCTGCTTGGGCATTTAATTTCTGCTAAGTGAATTCCTGTTTCATCCTCTAGACTACGCTTATTCAATGATTTACTTCCTAAATTGCAATTGCCAAACACTATAGTCTCTTTGCCAAACAAGGGAAATTTCAAGGAATCAAGTTCCCTGTGTCGCTGACAAAAAGGAAGGAAAGGATGAACTTTAGTTGCTTAAGAAACTAGGTTTTTGTCAAAACTTAGAAAGAAGACACTATCTCCGCAAGAACACTTAGGGTTAGCTCGCCCATTATGAAGGTACAAACAGAAGAGAGATTTAGAAAAATATCTCCATCAAATTCCTCTCTAAAACGCAGAAACCCTCTTGAGAGAAGTGCTCGTTGGGTAACCTGAAAACCCAAGCAAAAGTAAGAGCAAAGCCTGCTAGGGCAAGAAAATGCAAAAACGCAGCCTAGGCAAAAGTTAAGGCATTCAAAGAAAAGCTCGCTAGGGACTCAACCTCCATTAGGTAACCTAGGCAAAATCAAGACCATGTGAGAAGAAAAACCAAGAGTGAAAAACCCAACCTCAAAGGTAATGATTTTGGAACTACGTAAAAGGCCTGATTCCCAGATTGGGATACGTAGGCAATCTCACATTGAGATGCGGCCCAAACATTTGGAGAGAAGGAAAAAAAATCAACAGATTTGTACTCAATGATAGGTATAGCTAACCCTGCGTATTGAGCTCGCAAAAGATGAGTATGCTTTTCTCGAAGAATTGGCAACAGCAATAGACACGAGAGCTATAGGTCATCCCCTCTAACCTAAAGGTAATTGACACAATGAGCAAGATACCTTAAAAACTCCCAAGTCTGGCAACCGGACTATGGAACACGGCAAAAGCAAAAGGCAAGAAAATCAAAACCAAGCATAAGAAGGAAGAGAAAAGAGGATGCCACTTAGCCAAAACAAAATCTACCTTTTGGAAAATCAAAGTAACGGCCGAAGGATCTATACATCGGCCATAACATCGATTCTTTAGCCGAGTAATCAATTCTTCGGCCAATATTTTATTTTCACACAAATTACTGTATATCAGCAAATACTTGTTCAAACAGCCATGTTCTGACTATCGCATGCAAACTCAAGACATCTAGGGGCATAAAAAGCATTTCTCATTTCATGAACAAAAGCTTGCCTACAAAATCATCACTGTGGTTGCTTTCACCATACAAATACAGTTTCTGCTTCTCTCTTTGCTAACCATGAACAGGAAGGAAAAAGAAAATCCTAAAGCTGGTCGTGACGCCGTCTTCAAGACGATCTCTGAGACAAAGAAGGGGATTGCTGGTTATCCTCCCCACTGACAGCTGGTGCTCATTCAACCTCAAGCTACAAGGAAAAGAATGCAAAACAAGGGGCAAGCACCAAGCGCCTCTTCTCCGTCATCAAAATGGAAGGAGACAAAGGAAAGGGCCCGTGGCCAAACAAGAGCAACTGAAGGAACAGCAGGCAGAACCAAGGAAAAATGGCAGTACTCCATACAGCCACCTGCCTAAAGAAGCAAACCCGCCTAGATCTGAGCATTCTCCAAGTCTACTTTAGACATCGAAGAAGTAGACCTCATCAACGTCGGAGGAGGAGGAGGAACAAACTGAAGATCCTCAGCACGCGGGCGCCACTGGCTGGCCACCCGATCACATAAGTACCAGGCTTAACAAAAGGGACCCTCGAACAGGCTACGAGTACAATCTGGAACCCTGGAACGTGTAAGAGGGGTGTCCTCTGATATACCACTCCAAGGGTCGAACCTCGCCTACAAACAAAGTCTAAATCAGCCACAGCACAGAGGAATGGAGATCTGAAGACAAGGAATGCAAGGGGTACCTGGTCAACCGTCAATCGGTCCAAAACTTGTCGCCAGGGCTCAAAACTGGCAACCGTGGCTTCCATTGCCCCACCAACCATCGCTCGTAGCAAGGAAAAAAAATCACAACGAGAAAAGAAGAAGGATATACTTCAAGTACTCGGTAGTGACCACCAAAAGTCCTGTCCCGTGAACAAGCCCTAAGGAGGCCATACAAGGTGGCCAAGGCAGATGCTCCCCAATCAAGCTCCCAAACAGCCTCCAAATACTGCAAAGGGGCTAGAGACTGCCTATGCACTGAACTATCCTTGTTGGCAAACAACGTTTGCCCAAGGAGGTAGAGAAGAAAGGTCCGTGTCAGCTACTCAACACTCACCTGAGTCGAGATATCAACCTTCATAAAAGTCTTGATCAGCCAAGAGACATCAACATGACTACGCGATTGAAGAGGGGGCACAAGAACCACTTCAAAGCCCCTATCCGCTCCCAAAGCCTGGGGTCAACCCAAAGAGGAGCTCCACCTACTCATAGGCCAGTAAGCAAAGAAAAATCACCTGGCGTGATCGTCATCTCGCCAACAGAAGGAAAGTGGAACATGTTGGGAGTATCCCACCAACCAGCGAGGTCATCAACAACCAATCCATCTTCAGAAGATTGAGGCCCAAAACAAACGGCTCAAGACCAGCAGCGCGTACTAACTCCCGAGCCTGCTCCGACAACGTCACAAACCACTTGTGCACTAAAGGCCTCCACCGCGAGCCTCTAATCTCCTATTTCTCACCAGCAAAAGGAAGCTTATCGAAACATTGAGGACGCTCAAGTGCTGCTCAGCGGCTCTACGCCCACACCTCAACAGCTTTATGCCACGCCATGTGCACAACCTCGCGCTCAGCAGGCCAGTAAAACAATCCTGCGGCTTCCACTCAATGCACCCTCCAGAAGGCGTTTATGTTACTAGCTTCCAGAAAGCGTTGCCAACTTGCAGAAAACATTTAGCCACCAAAAGACATTTGAGTCGCTAGAAGGCGTTTGGCCTCCGGAAGGCACTCCCAGTAGTGGAGGTAATGGAAATCTCCCTAACAAATTGGAATATGGTCAAGGACTAGCCTTGGGCATATAGAATTAGCCTTGGGGGCAATCCCGAGCATATTCAAGAACTAGCCTTGAGGGCAATCCCGAGCATACTCAGAACTAGCCTTGGAGACAATCCCGAGCATGTGGAATCTAGCCTTGGGGGCAATCCCGAGCATACTCAAAACTAGCTTTGGAAACATCCCAAGCATAACCCCGTGGAAGATGGAAGATGGAATACTCAACAGCTCAGCAGCTCAAAGCCGTAACAATTCTCAACAATCCTCTATCAGCGGCTTTACGCCCGCCACCTCATCAACTCAGCGGCTCTAAGCCCTCTATCTCAACTGGCTCGAAGCCGTAAACAAACAATCTCAGCGGCTCAAAGCCCATTATCTCAAATGGCTCCAAGTCATCACCTCAACAGGCTCGAAGCCTATGTTTACTATCTCAGCAGCTCTATGCTCGCTATCACAGCAACAGACTCTACGTCTGTTATCACAAACTCTTAACAGGCTCGAAGCCTGTGTTCATCATCTCAACTGGCTCGAAGCCGTAAACAAGCAACATGCTCTAAGCCGCCCCAACAATCAAGACATCTATTCTCAGGCTCTACGCCTGAATGCTCAAAAATCTAACATTTTTGAATGCTCAAGCTCTACGCTTGGATGCCCAACCACTGTGTACTGGATGCTCAAGTTATACACTTGAATGCTCAAGCTCCACGCTTGGATGCCCAACCACTGCGTACTGGACGCTCAAAGCCTGTACTTTGAATGCTCGGATTCTGCCGTCCGAATGCTCGAGCTCTACGCTCTGAATGCTCAAGTCCGGAACTTGATAGAAGCTCTAAGCTTAAAACAAACACACACGCACGGGCCCGTGCACATATTGCATCAACATTATCACATCGAGTCTGCATCATCATATCTAACAATCATCATCACACATATACACTCTGCATATCTCTCATGAAACAGGTCAACCCTGCAATCAACCGGCTCTATGCCTCGATTTTATTGATCGGCCCGGCGCCTCGATCCCTTGGCTCCAAGAAAAACTTATGATGAGAAAGCTCCGTGCACAGACCATCAGAATGCAACCGGTTCTACACTTCGGTTCAAATCAAAACAAGCTCCAACCCCTTTTGGCTCTACGCCAACACTTATGACGGAAAAGCTCCGTGCACAGACCATCAGAATTATACCAGCTCCGTGCTTCGGTTCATCACGTCAAGCTCAAAGCTCTGACACCACAGGCCCTTGCCATATACCAGCTCCGCGCTTCGGTCCCATCAAGCTCTAAGCTCACCTCAGGCCTTCGCCTCATAACCACAGCAGGCTCTACACCTCAATCTAGACCAGCTCCGTGCTTCGGTCCTATCAATCACCTCAGGCTCTCGCCTTATGATCAACACCAGCTCCGCGCTTCGGTCTTATCGATCACCTCAGGCTCTCGCCTTATGATCAATACCAGCTCCGCCCTTCGGTCCTATCCAATCTCCTCAGGCCTTCGCCTCAAGATTGCAACAGGCTCCACGTCTCGATTTCATTACTCTCCAGGCTCTCGCCTCGTCACTACAACCGGCTCCGTGCCTCGGTTTCCTCATCACTAAAGCTCCGTACTCCAGTTACTGGCCATGTGCCCCCCACATCTCAAAAACAAACCGGCGTCCAACTCATCCCTAGCAGATGGTTTGGATTCCACCCCACTACACCAATTCCTTCCAGCTCATTCGCAAAGATAAGCTACTCTACCGAGCTCCTCTCAGTCAAAGTAAGGATGATCAAGAAAAGCAAACGCACCTGCAGTGTACTGATCTACCCCAAAATACTAAGGAAGCTCTCCGCAAAGAAACTCCCCAGGTAGCCCCGCGCTCCTTCAACTATCTTCCGCCAAAACCCTGGCTCAGTCTAGGTACGTCACACTACGGCTTTTAAAGCCCTAAGGTACGTCTTCTGTCTCTAACCCTCCAAACTTTTACTTTTCTTTTTTGCCCGAACTACGATTGGTCTGAATTTCCCTTGTGGAATACGTAGGCAGCCTCCCGGCCCGACCATAACAAAACCTTTTTCAAAAACCCCTTGGAATAGTGGTTGGACCAAATTGAGTTGCTTTTTACAGCTTTGACTCTTACTCAAACATGTCTCGCGATCCGTCTGAGTTCAGTCAAAGAGGGGCATCTGTAGACACCCCAATTTGGCCTAACGATTATTTCAAGTCCCACCTTGGGACAATCCCGATGATGAAATGGATACAGTGATTGCTGATTGCTTCCTTGAGGACCTTAGGACTTTCGGTGAGAACTTTGTCCACTTAGAGGACCCAATTCAAAGCCATACAGCCTTTCAGACAGAAATACAGAAGCCTAGGAAAATCCATCTGACGGCCGTAACATCGATCCCACGGCCATAACATCAATCCCTCACCCAAGCAACCTGTTGCCAGCAAAATCTCCCTGAGAGATCAATTCCTCGGCCGCAAGATCTATCCTTCGACCGAGACATCCATTCCTCGGCCGTGAAATCCTTTACTCGGCCGCCAGATTGACCTTTTTCCAGACTCTCGAACGTTCTGTCAGACGTTTGGTTTGATCCAACTACACTACCTTTCCGATGCGTTCGGGCTACGCTCAGAGATCACGACGTAGAGTTTGAGATGCATTGCAATTGCAATTGCCATCTCGTGATTTGATTGGCCGGAGTGAGTCATCCCTATGCCTATATAAAGGGGCCTTTGGGCTCCGAAATAAACACAAAATAAATTGAGATACTTACACACTCTCTCAAACCACGAAACTCTGCAGAAATACTCCCTCAATCCCATACTTCAAAAGCCCTAACCTTCCGAAGGCAGCCGTCAATCCGGCGATCAAACCCCGAAGTTCAAACCCTAACCCTAGGGTTCTTAATCAAGCAATCAGTCAATCACAAGCAATCCGAAGCAATCAAGCAACTGAGGGATCAAGGTGGTGAGGCCCAAGGGCCTCTGGTTTGTTTTATTTCCTGTCAATAATCATGATTTTAGCGTTTTGATTATTTACTAACGTTTCTGTCTGGTGTGAGGAAGAACACCGACCGGGGCTTCGATCCCTCGGCCGGTACATTAAACCAGTGTGATTACTCGGCTGTGACATCCATTCACCGGCCGAGTAATCGATCTCCTGGGACATTTTGTTTGCTTTTCTGCTTTCTAATGCATGCTTCAATTATCGCACTGGCTCACTTTGCTTACTGTTTAAAGGAATAACTAAACAGACTATGTGTTAGAATTAGACAAAGCATCTATACGTCTTATGTTGAACGATTATGGGCCAGTCTCACGACTGGGCAAAGAGGGGTGCCTAACACCTTCCCCTTATTGTACTTTTGGCTCCCGTATCCAGAATCTCTATCTATTTTCTCAGTTTTAATAAACTGGGTGGCGACTCTATTTGATGATAACCGTTATCGTGTGGTGATGTTCCTAGCCATGGGAATGTCCATGATTTTGGTTTATGAAGTGAGCAACCAATCGAACAAACAACGTGATCAATCTGTATGGCGATGCCCCGTTTGGGAGGTGTCTACATTACTCCCTTGTCTCCCCTCTTTGCTCCTAGCCGTACACCTCATCTCTCTTTCTGCCGACGCCCCTCTCTCTTTCTCCTATAATTATCTTCTTCTTCCTCTCATTTCCGTATCATCACCACCTCCACTGCACTGCCATCACCACCGAGCAAACACATCCCCGCCACCCTTCACGGCTTCACCTCCCTCTCTCACGGGTCTTCCTCTCTCACTCACGGAACTCTCCCACTCCTCCTCCTTTCACGGCTTCAAACTGCCGCCGTCACCGCGTTGCGGCATCATCACGATTCACCACCTCCTCCTCTCGGCACCACCCGAAACCACCCACCTCCTCTTCCTCTTTTTTTTTCTCTCTCTCTCTCTCTCTCAGTATATTTCTCTCTTCCTCTCTCACTCACGGGTCCTCTCTCCCTCTTACTGTATATGTACGTATATGCATATATGCATGTACAAATGTGTATATATGTAGATATGTAGATACCAGTTATATACATACTACTGTTATAGATTGTTTTATTAGTTAGTTGAATAAACAATCAATTTTTAGAGTAATGAAGTTTTAATATGATTTTTTAAGTGTGAAAACGTAATAATATGATTTTTAGATGTAAAAATGGAATGAATATGAGTTTTATTAAAGCACATGTATCCCACTGGAAAAATGAAGAATTGGAAGTATAATTTTTGGAGTTAAATGTAAAACGAAAGGATTTTATTAATAATTGGAACCCTATTTACTGAAGTCCATTGTTATGGAATTTTTAAAGAGCTTACGTAATTAATATGTGTGGGTGGAAAGCGGGTTCTGTGAGGTCGCTTACGTGTACAAAAGTGAGCTGGAGAGGTTCGATTGGTCGATAATCAGTACCAAGGGGAAAAGAGGAATAATCTCGTGGGGTGAGGGCTAGAGCAAGAGGTACGGAAAAGACAAAGGCAACGTGTCTCCTTTGTTCTCCGCGGGGGTGAATGACGTCTGCCCTTTCCGGAATCAGATGAGTGAGTTCACCTTCTCTCCGGGGAAAAATGTTCTCCTTCCTCAGAATCAGTGCTCTCTCTCTCCTTTTCCAGAAAAGTCAGCCTCTAATCATTGGGAATGTCAGGGGTATTTATAGGGCACATGGGCCTAGGTCAGGCCCAGGACGGCGCTCCTATAAGACCCTAACACGTGTCCATCCCGTACCTCCAGGCCGCGGAGGACTTCCGCGGGGGACCCGCACTTCCGCGACGATACCTCCATCCCAAGCCACCAAGCCACAAGAGCTTCCCCAATTCCCGCAAGAGCAAGGTCGCGACCCGCGGCGATCGTTTGCCTCCCGCGGGGTCCCTTCTGGGCCTGCCTTTTGGGCCAGAATAGGATCCCGGGGTCTCCTTACAGTTTCTGTGTCAATTCCGACATGTCTTTCAGTTCTTCCAGGCGGGGCCCGCGGGGGTGTCCCGCGAGATCTTCACTTCCGCGGATCGGTTCCGCGGGGTCTTCAGTTCCGCGGGTTGGTTCCGCGGGCGTCCATCTTAATGTGCTACGTGTTCCCTTTCCGTTGGTCATGTAAGTGCAGAAAAACCGTGAGTGGTTTAAGTAGCACAAGAACGTAACGGCTACTTCGATATCCTCGCCGATAGGCTGGTCAAAAGGTCTTCCCTGATGACATGTAAATAATTTTGACCGCGCCTACATATGCCCCCCGCGCGCGTACGATAAGTGCATGTCGTCCGCGTGCGTACCATCCTCTTTGTAAGTTTCCGCGGTCACTCTAGGTTTGTTCCGCGGAGCAACAGGCGTGATAATTGCTCACGTCTCTTCGTGTACCATTATGACCCTTCGTGTGCAGACGTCATAAATGTCCACACCGTTTGACCACTATATAAACCCTTTGTCCATTATTTCCTTTTTTCACCAAACTCCAAATTTTCGTCAAAGTGCTGTCAATTTCTCCTCTAACTTTCGAGCGAACGTTTTCCTTGTCTCTTTCTAGCCTTCGCGGTCAACACCTTCCTCTTTCTTTCACTTCACTCACAAATGGCTGCGCGTGGTCCAATCGTTGAGATCCCTGTCCCCTCCGCGGATCAGTGGCAGAGGGCCCCGTATCTGCGAACAGTTGGGGACCCATTCTGGTCCGTCGCTGAGGCGTATCCCGTTGTGGGTGCCGCCGTGGCTATCCCCACTTTCTTCACGGCCCCTGCCGCCCCGGAGGACGCAGAGCCCGTCAACCCCTCCTCGGTACTTCGCTTTTGCCTTGAGCGCGGGGATTTCCCCTTTGTGGAATGCCGTTTTGGATCCCAAGCCTCTGTACCCACTGACTGGGCGGACTGGGTTGATGACGTCGTTGGCAATCCCCGCTGCAAGCAGGTGTTACTGGTCAGCGGTACTCTCGAAGCCGTCCAACTGTCACGGCGTCTGAGCATTCCTCGTTCCGGGGCTGCCGTCAGGAACCTGGAGTTCGCGTGCTCGCGCTGGAGCAGCGACGCTCACTCCTTTGCATGGGCATGGGGGGAGAGTGGACTCTCGCTCGAAGATGTTCACATTCTTACCCGCCTGTCTCTTCGCGGGGGCAACACCCTGGACTTTGCCAAGCTCTCGCGGGCGGATCTGGACGAAGTGGAGGCCCTGAAGGCGTTCCACAAGCAGGCCCAGAACGGGCCAATCTTCAGTCTCCAAGGGGCCCGCAAGGATTTCGCGGCAAATGCCAAGAAGACCTCCCTCGGCAGTTGGCTGCGTTATTTCTTCAAGGACCTTCAGCCCGCGAGGATTGTCGCTCCTGGTGCTGAGCGCGATTTTGTCGCGGGCCCTCAATATGGCCAGCACTTCTACATGGCGGGCTTCTTTGCTTACTTCCTCTCGTACTTTGTCCTGCCCGACTACCCTGCTGATGGCATTTCTCAGGCGGTCTTCCCGCTGGCCGTCCTTCTCGCCCGCGGCCAGCCTGTCGCCCTAGCGCCGCTGTTTCTGGGGTCACTCTTCCGCCAACTGGACCTGGTTCAAGCGGATTACGCCAGGTCCCTCGGAAGGTGTGACCACTTTTCGATGGCTCACTCCACTTTCTTGCTCGCGTACTTCTTCGAGCATTTTCGCACCGTCGCCCCGGGACCCCTGGCCTTCAAAGCGTCGGGAGTGCGATCCCGCGCGGAACAGTGGCACGGGGCCAGCAGCGAGGACTTATGGTACCAGGCCTGTGATATCGAGGCAAACTTCACTCCTCGTCCCTACAGCAATGCTTCTCCGGGCGTCATGGGTGTGGGCCACTGCCTTCTCCCAGTTGCCTCTTCCCTCAATGCTGCGAGTGACAACACTCCCACGACGCGGACGGTGATCAACTCCGCGCTCATTGCCCTTCCGGGGTGGCTCCCGACTTTGTCCAGTGAGGGATCTGGGGTGGCGGTGTATCGCCCGGATCGCTTCGCGAGGCAATTGGGTTTTGACCAAGCGGTGCCCGGCCCTGCTCCCTTGATGCCTTCTTTTGCGGAGTCACAGCTCCGATTCATGGTGGGAGAGCTTTCCCCAATCTTGGTGCAACTTGGGAATTTGGTCATCCCTGCCAGGGATAGGGTTTCACACTACACACAGGAATTCCGTGCATTCTGGAGGAGGAACCTTGACTCCTTCTTGACGTTCGTCCGCGGGCGGGCCGTGGTCCCTGAGGTGCCTGAAGTCCGGACTCGGGATACCTCTCTGCGGGCCATTACTGCAGTGCGGGCGACTGAGTGGCGCGGACCTCGCGGTCAATGGGCCGTGATCCACGCGGAGCCTGTGAACAGGGTCTTTCCGGTGGAAGCCCCTGCACCTGCTCAAGCTGCCCCGGGGCGAACCCGCGCGCGGGGACCCCGCGGGCGGACACAGCTTCAGCCTCCTCCACCGGCAGGACCATCTCAGTCGTCCTCCTCTCAAGCGCCCGCGGCGGGGGGGCCCCGTCGTCGAAAGCGTATCCGCAATGTAAGTGCCTTCCCATGTGTTCAATCACTTCCTTGCAATGCCTCTGCCTCTTTGTTCTCTGGGACTTACTCCCTCTGCATTGCTTCTTCTTTTCTTTAGCAGCGGGAGCGAGATGCTAGCACCTTCGTGGCCTATGAGCCAGAGGCAGCCGCAGTAGCGGAAGAGGCAGCGGACTAGGCAGAAGAGGCTGCCCCAGACGCTCAACCAAAGAGACGCCGCCTCGATGGTAGAGGTGTAAAATGGGTCGGGTCGGCACGGGCACGGCACGGGCACGGCACGTTTGAAGGCGGCACGGCACGGCACGGGCATGGAATAATCCTGGCACGGCACGGGAACGGCACGGTCTTAGTGGGCACGCGGCACGACACGGGCACGGAAGTGAGCGGGAACGACACGGGCACGGCACGGAAGTTGGCCTGGCACGGCACGGCACGACACGGTCTTAGACGGGCACGGCACGGGCACGACACGGAAGTGGGATGGGGCACGAGTCACGACACGGCACGACACGGTTCTAGCCAGGCACGGCACGGCACGGGGACGCGGCACGGCACGGGCACGGAAGTGAGGGGGAACGACACGGGCACGGCACGAAAGTTAGTCTGGCACGGCACGGCACGACACGGTCTTAGATGGGCACGGCACGGGCACGGGCACGATAATCCAATAGTCTGGCACGGCACGGCACGACACGGTCTCAGATTATAGTTTACTTTTATTTCTGTGTATTTTTTGATAATCCAATAATTTATTAATCTTTTCCTTTTATTTAAGTAAAATAAGATTTTAAATTTTTTTATATGATTAAGAAATTTTGAATCAAAATTCAAACATAAAAATAATTGGGAGAGTAAATGAGAGGTGTTGTAAATCGTGACGGAAATAGTTAAAAATAAATTGCCTGATAATCTGATATATGAATAAAAATAAGGGGAATGGTTATTTTCTTCTTCTTTTTTTATATATTTGCACTCTTTTTTGTTTATCTCGTGAATTTACCACAATATCTTTCCATTAATTTGTATGTACACACATCAAAAGATAAAGCAAACTTGATTTAACATTGATAAGGTCTAAAATATGAGTGCAAAACAATCCCAGCAAGACCCTTTTTTTTTCATCTTTGTGGGGCAATTTCAGTTGGTAGTAGACTAGTAGTGTTTTATCTAATAAAGATTTTTTAAAAAAAGAGACAAAGAAAATAAATAAGAAAAAACACTAATTTTAAAAAAATAATTGGTTTAAACAAAAATAATCTCTAAGGACTATGGTCTATGGGGCTCGAACCCTAGTCCTTGGAGACTTGACACACATTTCAAACCACTAAGGCCAACAATCTTTTTGTGTTTATAATTAGAACAAGTAATATATATATTATATAATTCTATTCCATAAAAATGGGCTTCTTGTATGCTAGCCACACGATTGCGACACAAGTATGACGATCCATATCGTTCATTTTGTTGTTCTTGGTGTTTTAATCACTCTTGCAAATTTTCGGGTCTATCGGGTTTTAGAAGCCATTTCATCGGGATGTAGATTTATTAATAGAGAGTTTTTGGGGGAAAAAAAAGGTTAAAAAAAGTACACAACTACAACTAAAATGGGGCAACTACAACTAAAACCGTAAAACGGGGACAAGACTTCAATTCTCATCCCATTGGGTTTGGTCCGTTTGGAATCTTTGGACCCAACTTAAACAGATGGGAAAATAAGGTGGGAAATTGACTCTATGTGAAGTTTTTTGCTCTAGGAAGTTGAAGACACAATCACGATGATCGATATCGTTCATCTTGTTTTTCTTGGTGTTTTAATCATTCTCATTAATTTTTTGGTCTATAGGATTTTGAAAACTCTTTCATCGGGACACGGAATCATTGTTTGAATGGTTTTTTTTACGTTCGAATCAGTCCGATCAAGTATGTAATGATAAATAATTTGCTTGATTGTTGACATGAATGATATAATCCCTCCCACGTAAAGGTAGACGGTTCCGATTTTCAAAAAATAACTCAAACGGCCCTAGAGTGGTCCATTATATGACTTTAATGCCTTTAAAAGCATAGAATGTGATCTGATCATGTGGTTACCGACATCCGATTATCTCTACTTTGGGCCAAAATGATATAATTGATAATACGTTAAATCGTAACGGTTTAGATCGAACATTTGGAAAAATGAGTCTGTAGCTACCTTTCAAATCTATATACTGCACTTACTTGGTTCTAAACAAAAGTATTCTACTATAGTCTAATGTACGTTAGCCACACGATCGCAACATAACTATGACGATCCATACCGTTCATTTTGTTGTTCTTGATGTTTGAATCACTCTCGCAAATTTTTGGGTCTATCGGGTTTTGGAAGCCCTTTCACCGGGACGTAGATTCATTAATAGAAATTTATTTGTTATGTGAGATCAAGTATATAACGACAACCAAATTACTTTATTTTTTGCATGAATGATATAATCACTCCCACATAAAAGGTAGACGGTTCAGATTTTCAACAAACAGCTCGGGTGGCCCTCGAGTGATGCATTATAGGACTCTACGAGAATTTTCGATAAGCTGGTGCATATGGATTATGGTGTCTCGTATGCACATGATCACAAAGATCATATAAAAGGAATGAGATGCTGCCCTAGCAGACATCTCATTCAGTCATTCTCATCTCCGATCTAGATCTCTCTCGAACTCTCTCTGTCTCTCTGACTCTCTCAACGTCTCTCTGTCCTCTCAACTCCGACTCCTCTCAACGTTCGGATTCCACCAGCACGCCTTATTTCTTCGGATTCATACATTCACCGAGACACCGAGTCATTCACTGATTCACCTCTCTCACTCTCTGTCTCAGACTCTCTCTCTCTCCCTCTCCCTCTGTCTCGCTGCTCAAAGATCACGGATTCACGCAGGCTACGCAGCTCACCTCTCTCTCTCTCTCTCTCTCTCTGTTTTCGACTTTCCGGTGACACAAATCTCGATTCTCAAACGGTGAATCGGCGAGACGGTGTGGGGTGAGACGGTGACCATCAGTCTCTCAACGTCTGTCTCTCCGACTCTCTCATCACCTCAGGTCCTCAACTCACCGACTCACTCACATCAGTCACCGTATCCCTCTGAGCACAGGTACCTATCTCACTTCCCTCTCCAGTCTCCACTTATGTATTGTAATTAGGGTTTGTGAAATTAGGGCTTTGATTTGACCTGGTGTTTGAAATTAGGGCTTTTGTTAATTGTTACTAATTAGGGCTCTTGTTAATTGTTACTAATTTATGAAATCAGGGTTACGAAATTAGGGCTTTTGTTACTAATTTCTGAAATTAGGGTTCTTGAAATTAGGGTTACGAAATTAGGTCTGTGGTTACTAATTTCTTACATTAGGGTTTTGACCAGTCAGGCCAGATCTGATGATTTTGTTACTAATTTCTTCTATTAGTATATTTTTTACAAATTTGTCAAAACTGATTTTGCAGTGATTAATCAGTCTAGTGTGATTAATCACTTCCCATGTGATTAGTCAGTCTAGTGTTGATGATGTTGCATATGATTTTGTCAGTCTGCTGTTATATTGTACCCACAGCCACTAGCCCACTAAGTAGGATCTGTGAAGCTATTTACTTGAATATTGCATTTAGGGTTACAAAATTAGGGCTTTCGTGTTTCCCCTTTAATAACCCCTGTTATGGTGCTTTTTTGTAGATGGCTCCTGGAAATGGGGAGGATTGTGACGCCCACTCAAGTTCTTCTCATGAACTACCACAAAACCCTATTGCACCACAGGGTATGGGTTCTGTAGGTGAGGAGGCTGCTTCAAACATTGTTGGTGGTGGAAGTGGAACAGGACCTTTAGGTTCTAGTGCTACTCCTACAGCTGGAAATTCAAGCCTTAGTGGTTCAAAAAGGTCACGACGCTACTCATGGGTATGGAATCATTTCTCTATAGTTGATAACTTCAAGGATAAAAGTGGTATTGACATAGGCCGTAGGGCTGCATGCAATTACTGTGACAGACATTATGTATGCAAAAGTTATAATGGTGTAGGGCCACATGGTAGACATATAAAAACTAAACATGCTGATAAAATTGCTAGTGCATCTAATAGTAATTTTGTTTATTCAAAAGAAAAAATGAGACATGGACTGGCCCTTTATGTCACTGCAGCAAAACAACCATTTACTTTTGGTGATGATATTAGATTTGAATATTTTGTCCAAAATTATCTGAATCCTTCTTTTGCTAAAGTTTCTAGAAATTCAACCCGTAGTGATACGAAGAAAGCTCACGGTGAAGTTAAAAAAGATTTGATTAGTGAACTTGCAACTATTGGTGCAATTGCTTTTACTTCTGATATGTGGTCTGGTATAAATAATCGTGGTTATATTTGTGTTATTGTTCATTATATAGACTCTAAATGGACTTTGCAAAAAAAAATTATCACTTTCCGTTTAGTGGAGTTTCCTCATGATGCCGAACATATTTTTGAAAGTATTATGGGTGTTTTTAGGGATTTTGAAGTTGTTGATAAAGTTTATAGCATTACTTTTGACAACCATACCGCTAATACTGCCACACTTCCAATGTTTACAAGAAATTTGACGACTCCTTATTTTGGTGAATTATTGCATTTGCGATGTGTATGCCATGTCATTAACTTAGTTGTGCAAGATGGTTTGACACATATAGCTCCACAGATTTCAAAAATTAGAAATGCTGTTCTTTTTATTGCTAATTCCCCATCTAGGCAACAAGAATTTGATAAATTGTGCACATCATTATACAATCTTAAACCCAAAAGTATGAACTCTGATGTTCAAAATCGTTGGAATTCAACATACATTATGTTAAAGTCTTGTAGGAAATATAGTGATGCAATATCTGCTTATGTTAATCAGAGGTATCGATCGTATCATGGTAATCCTTTAACTCAAGATGACTGGGAAATTGGTTTTGAGTTCATGAAATTTTTGAAAGTGTTTTATGTTGCTACCTTAGGTTGTTCGGGTGTTCGTTATCCTACTTCTTGTATTGTGCTTCATCATCTTTTCAATATCAGTGTCAATTTTCGTAAACATAGGGAACATCCAAATTTTGCACATGCTTGTATTGATATGGAAGGAAAATTCAGAAAATATTATGAGGAAATGCCACCAATATTTATGTTAGCTGCAGTAATGGACCCTAGGATGAAGTTACAAGGTGTTAACTTGCTCTTAAGAGAGATTGGTAAGAATTTAGGGATTACTACTTTACCTTCGTTTGCTAATGTGTATGATTTATTGGCTACCATGTATGCTAAATATGACTCTAAGTTTCATTCTAATGCTGCTCCTTTAACATCTTCTACAAGTACCAATGATGAATTTTGGGATTTCGTTAATTCAAATTTAGGAATAGGAAGTAGCACGGTAACTTCACGCATTGAACTTGATAAATATTTGGACCTAGAATCTGTTAACGAGAATGAAAGGCGTGATTTGGATGTCTTAGCTTGGTGGAAAAAAAGTGAAGATAAATATCCCGTTCTTTCAATCATGGCACGTGATCTACTAACCCCTCCTGTGTCTACAGTGGCATCCGAATCTGCTTTTAGTGCAGGTAGTAGAGTGTTGGATGAGAGGAGGAGCAGACTAGCTCCAGACATTTTGGATTGTCTCATATGCTTGAAAGATTGGGAGGATGCACGACTTGGAATTAAAAAACGCTCAGCTAAAGATGAATTCAGAGGCTATTTTGCAGATTCTGATATAGACAGTGATTAGGGGGACCTGTTGGCATTTGGTTTGAATCTATTATTCATTTATTCTGCTGGGGTTGTGTCTGTGGCTTATTCATTTCAGTATTTGTGTTTGTGGCTTATTCATTTCAGTAAGTGGGCTGAAGTGGATGTTGTGGCAACTTATGAAGGCCTTAAATGGCAACATGATGTTGCCCCCACTTCAGTTTTTGGCTATGATGTATTTTCTTAACTAATATCTGAGCCTAAGTTTTGCTGCATGCCTTGTGGTCTGTTTAGCTTCACTTAACTGAAATGGATGTTGCCTGCATGCGTTGTGGTGTGTGTGGCAGTGTGGGGTGTGTGTGTGTCTCCTTTTAGTCTGAAATGAATTAGCCACAGACACAACCCCAGTTTTTGGCAATGCGAAGTGTGATTGTGTTGCAACTTATGAAGGCCTTAATGGCAACTTAACGTTGCCGCATCCATTTCAGTTTTCGGCTATGATGATAAAAAAAACACTAATGTCTGAGCCGTAGTCGTATTGTTATGAACTATGAAGTGGTGTTGCAACTTATGAAGGCCATAATGGCAACTTGACGTTGCACCCATTTCAATTTTCTGCTATGATGATAAAAGGAACTAATATCTGAGCAGATTTCAATTTTCTTATTCATTTTCCTTGTTCATTTGGCTTTCATATACCTGTTTTCTGCTGCTCTTGCTGCTGCTGGTTCTTGGTTCTTGTTTTGTAGGACATTGTAGACGCCAAGGACCAAACCATGTGAAGGCTGAAGCAAATTAATGCCAGGAAAATGTAGAAGGTGGATTTTCTCACTTATTTTTGTATCCATGGCTTTTTTATGATAACCTCAATTAAAGTAAATGGTGCTTACTGTTTATGTGCTGGAAATGGTGCATACAACATACGCAGGCTAAATATTGAGTTTGTTTTTTGTAGTTTATGTGTTAGTAGCTCGTATTTAGCTTGGTGGATACCTCTAACCTGGTTTTATGCCAAACCTGAGGTGTAACGAAGCCAAGCTAAATATTGAGTTTGTTTTTTGTTAGTATAGTTGGTTTTATTTGATTGCATTGCTCAGTCGAGGTGGTGGCATAACCCCTCGCATATTCTATTTGCTGAGTTGAGGTGGCGGCCTAGCCCCTCCAGTCTGTTAGTTTGTTGTTAGTTTGCATTGTTAGTTGTACTACCTAGAAAATGCAAGAAGACTATTGTGGGTTTTCTATGGTTCCGTCTTCTGATTAACGTTCATACTGCCTAACACTATGCATGTTATGCTTTTCCAGATTCATGTGGATACAAAAAAACACTACCATTTGCTGCCTAAAACACTACCATTTGTAGCATAAGACACTTTCATTTGTAGCCTAAAAAGACACTTCAAGCTTCACGGGGGCGGGGCTGGCTGCATTCCACAATAATCTGCCCACCTTTTCTTTGAATGACATTGTGACTATCCACAATCTTGTTTGCTGCCTTTGGTGATAGGCTTGATCGTTTTAGCAATAGGAGTTTACTTACCATGTTTTAGGAGTTCGTCCACAAGTCTTATATGGCTTATTAAACTGATCATCACCTTTGAGAATATGTGCAATTAGTGATATAGCTCTATGTGTGAGGGTACATTAGTGTGATTTATGTACGAACCAAGGCGCGAAAAGGCATTTTAGCTCGTATACGGGTATCTTGCATTTGTTGTTCATATAGGTTAAATAGGACTTGTATTTGCTTACTCCTTTTTCTGCATATCATATTTATGCATGATTAATCAGGTTAGTTTGTAGCCTGACATTCGTTATGACTACTATGTTCATTAGTTAAGATGTGGACTTGCTCATAGCCATCTTGAGATTAATTTGAAATAGAAAAGGAAGAAGATAGGGGACAACCCCTTTAGTAGGTATAATCTTTGTCTGTTGATTCAAGTGGATCCAATCATGTGGTTGATGCTCAGGTCTAGGATGAGATTGGCTATGTTGGTGGATCCAATCATGTGAAGAATTGGGGTACTTGAATGATATGGCTGCCTAGTTTAGGATTTCATTTTATGGCAAGGGAGATTACATTAGTGTTTTTCTAATGAGTGTAGACTCTTCAATGTAGTTTGTGTTGGAAAATTATTTTCCAATCTATATTGTCCCCAGCTTCTTCTATTACTCTGTGTGTAGCTAAGTCAAGAGCTGCATTATAATCACAAGCTATGGTTCATCCTTGTATTTGATTTGTGAGCTGTTAGCCTAGTACCATTGATCAATAGGTTATGGTGGTCTATTCTATTTAAGGCATGTTCTGTTCTGTTTTGACTGTTATGGACAGTTTTCTGTTGGGTCCAGATCAGCGTAGAGCCGGTTGTCTGCTACTGTTCTACTGCTGCTTTTGGTTAACCTAGTAGGTTGTTCACTGCTAGAGCAAGTCCAGCAAGAGGGCTGCCAATTCTGTGAGGTGCAGTCCAGCAAGAGGGCTGCCAACTATGCCAATTCTGTTGCTGTTTGTGTGCTACACGGCTGTGAAGTGCTTTTACTGTTGTTTGCTACTGCTAGCTGCTGCTACTGTTGACTGCTATAGTTTGTGGTTGCTGGTAATTGTTGGTGAGGAACTGCTGCATCTGTTATGTTTAAGCTTGCTAGGAGGCTTGTCCCTAGTTGCTACATTTTAAGCCCAAGTGTCACAAGGTTAATCTGTTAGCTGTTAGCTGTCTATTTTGCTGGTGAAAAAACAAAAATGGAATCTGTTTTGTGGCTTGACCATTACCTGCAACAATAAAATGAAAGGAGCTTGACTTAATTACATTCTGCCTAATACTTGCATCAAGTGATAAATACCAAAGTGGAAAATCTAAGACTGCTAGATTTTAATAAGTATTTACTTGCTGAACTTTGCTTTCCTTTGTTAATAGTGTACCAAGGGAAGATGCTACTCGAATTGGTTTGGCTGGTGTTGTGAGGTGTCAAGCTGTTGATATATCTCTGTTGCGACGTGTTAACCAGGCTATTTATCTCCTGACAACCGGTGCCTGTGAGAGTACTTTCAGGAACATCAAAGACCATTGCTGAATGTCTTGCCGACGAGCTTATCAATGCTGCCAAAGGGTCTTTGACTCTTCCAACAGGTAAAAAGAAGTTAATATTTGGAGTAGAGTGAGTCAAAAGTACCTTAAATTGGAAAAAAAACAAGACTCCAGTGGGCGCCAGCCTTTGTTGCTTGTACAAATCGAGTCGTGCCTCATAATTTTAGGCTATTTCTAAGATTTGACTCTTAATACTTGGTGCTCTCTCAGTCAATCAGTTCTGTACTTTCACACAAACTAGTTAGCGTTATATGGTTCACTTTTTTACAAAGTTAATCAATTTTTTTCAGTGCTAAAATTTGATTTTACTTTGGTCTGTTGCTGGTTTGATATTGCTCACATTGACTCACACGCTTATGCATATAACTATCCTTTTGTATGTGCAGTTACGCAATTAAGAAAAAGGATGAGATTGAAAGGGTTGCAAAAGCCAACCGATAAAGTTCGAGAGACAAGGCTTGTTGCCATGGATTTACTGTTATTTTTCTCTTTTGCTAGTTTTCTAGATTGAGTATTGCAACTAACGGTTTGAAGTTATCATTCGGTGGTTTTGTATTTGGATTTTGATAAAGGAGAGATAGCCAGCCCATAAATTGTTCACTTAGGCCATTTACCATCTCAATCCCCCGCATAGGCTACTCTAGAAAAGTACAGTGTTGTTGCTTGACTCCAGATTTCAGACTCTGTTTGTTTGCAAGATTAGAGCGACTATATTTTATATATACTTGATTGAAACATTGCTGTCACGATTGAATATATAACAGAACAAAAAGATGTGATGCTCTTGAAAACTAGGGTGCTTTCCTGATTTCCCTTGCACATATACCTCGGTACCTCCTAGTGTCTTGATGTGTAGAATGCGATGTGCGGTGTGGTTGAATCATCTTTCAAAGAATATTCACATGCTTTTGCCTGGAAGGGTTTGCATTCATTCCCGCTGTTGCTTGCTTTGTACGTTGTGTTCCTGGACAATGTGGAATTAACCAAACGGGCACCGCGACTTATCGCTGAGCAGAGATTTTCTTTATCTGTGTTACGGTTCCTTTTGTGCTCTATCTCAAGTAATTCCAACACCTAGGCCAACCATGTTCGTAATCGCTCTAACTTCATATCGTTGTCTGATTGTGTAGACTCTAGAACAAGTGGCAAATTACTGTAGAATGCTAGGAAAAATGCAATCAATTAAGTGCTTTGGATTCACTGGCGGCTGTACATGGACCATTCCATGGTCACATGAACACCCTAAATATTTTTTTCCATTAGAATATATGTAAAAATTATGGACTAGTCTTGTTTTGAACACCCAACTCAAATATCAATGAACACCAAATTCTAAGAATTTTGAACATCTAACCCAAAAACAATTGAACACTCAACAACTCATTGAACACTCAATCACAATTCGATTACAGCCTATCAATCCGGACAATTCATTCTTGAACACCTAACACATTATCTCAAACAAAGCTCACAATCCTAATGGAAAAAATTACAATCCGATTACAGCCTATCAATCTAGACGATTAAGGGCCGGCACAGCACGACCCGACCCGACAAAAAAGGCACGGCACGATCCGACAAAAAAAGCACGACACGACACAACCCGACAAGCACGGCACGACACGACCAGACAAGAAAAGGCACGGCACGACACAATCCGACAAAAAGGCACGACCCGACCCGACTAAAAAAGGCACGGCACGACGCGGCACGATTAATTAATCGGGCACGACACGACACGATTTTAAAAAGGCACGGCCCGACACGGCCCGACAAAGCAAAATGGCCCACCACGGCACGGGCACGGGCACGGTATGGCACGGCACGCTATGGAACGATGAAGTAAACAGGCACGGTACGGCACGACACGAAGCACGGTTGGCACGGAAAAAAATGGCACGACACGGCACGACAGGCACGTTTGACACCTCTACTCGATGGTAAGCTCTATTTTGTTAGGATGCCATTTCTGTTGCCTTGTGGCTTTCAGCCCCTGACTTGTATATTTTTTTTTTTTTTTTTTGACTTCTCGAACAGTTCTGTCCGAGTCCGACGAGGAAGAGAACGAGGCGGGCGATGAGGATGATGATGAGGATGACGATGATAATGATGAAGACGACGTTCCCATCAGTGTCTTGCGGGCCCGAGCGTCCGCGTCCGCGAAGGACCCAGTCGCGGCGGATGTCAGTGTAGTGGAGATCTCCGACTCTCCCGAGGAACGGAGGGGCCCGGAGGTGATCCAACCTCGTGCGGAGCCGGTACCTTTTCTTCACCCGGAGCCAGAATCCTCCGCGGTCATTGGAGGTATGTTGCCCGACGAGCCTTCCGTTGTTGACCTCGGGGGGATCCCAACACAGTCTCTTCTGAGTCGTGTTCTTCCCCGGAGGAATCCGGACATGTTATAGTGCAATCTATAGATCCGGCCCCATCTCCTTCTCACGCAGCGACCTCTGAGGCCCGCGAGCCCCAACCATCAGCGGATACCCACGAATCTGTGGGCCAGGCCGATATCGCCGCGGATCCTCTCAACGCAGCGGCTGCACAATTGCTGAGGGAGGGAGATGAGGACAACCTCGAAGTGCTTCCTCGCCCTGCCGTCGGGGGGTCTGCCGCGGGACAACCCGAGGTGGCTTCAACTTCCACACCTTCTGGCTCCCACCAACAGTCCACTAGTGCCCGCATCCGGTCAACGGAGAGTTATCTGGGCCGGGTTGCTGGTGGTTCCCCTGAGGTTTCCAATGCCTCATTTCTTCAAGGCCCGGGCTCGAACGCGGAGCGGGATACGGCCATGGACGCCGCCAGTCCCCATTCCCCGGCATGCTCTACTTCGCAAACCCACTCTCCTCTTCAGTCCGCGAGACGCCCGCCGACCCCGCCGGCCGAGCCTTCCGCTCAACCCTCAGACTGACAGCTGGAGGTAAATGAAGAACTTATTGGTGGCCCCACCTCCATTACTGACTCAGATTTCAATTCCTTATTTAAAGAAATGGACTTCTTGCCAACTGACGATGTTTTGGGGGGACAGGGAAGCCAAGCCCTTGGGGACTACGAGCTTGATTTGAATCTGGAGATGGGCGAGCAGAGGGACGAGGTTGAGTCGAGAGAGCAGTCGCCGCCCAGGCAACCTGCCTCAGATCTGGGGAAGGGGCCAATGGACACTGAGACCGCGGAGCCTATCCGCCTCTTTCCCGCAGGCTATGATGTGCCTGTGGAACACTGGCCGTTGCTGAATGCCATAGCCCGGTCTCACCCGGAGACCTTTAGCTCCTTCAACCCGCGGTCCGCCCGGCTCGGGGTGATCTACCTTAGCAGCCTCCACAACGTACTCACTACATGGGGGCAGCTTCGCTACAGGGACTTCAACCCCGGGACCGAGGCCGAATTGCTGGAGGTTGCTGAAGATATGCGGGTCTTTGGGTTTGACCTGGCCTGGCTGTGCGCGCGGAGCTCTGCTCTGAGGGCCGCGGGGGAGAGGGCCGCTCTGAGGCCTGAAATCCAAAGCCTGGCTGCCCAGCTGGAGTCTACACGCCAGCACCTGGCCCATCTGGAGGCCAGTTTTGCTCGGGTGCTGCAGCACGACGCGGAGCTGGCTGCCGCCTTGCTGAATCTGGCTGACCCTGACCCCGACGGGCTTGTTTTCTTGGACTGGCAAGCCTAGCAAGTGTTGCTGTTGTACCTCCTTTTTTTTTTTCTGAACACATGTACTATTTCTTTTTTCTTTTATTTGAATAAAACCTTTGGGTCTTACTGAAATGAAACAGTCTTTGTGTCGATGATGTTACAATAGACGTATTTTTGCTGGGGTCCGCGAGCCATGCTCTGACTTCTTGTGACCCGTTTATCATTTTCGTCCAACAAATAGCAAGTCTGCCACTCGGGTGGGGCCACGCTCTGGCCGCTCAAGACTTAACACCATCTCTTCTTCGATAATCACTAAGTGTAAACCTCGCGGGTCATGTTCTGACCTCTCACGAGTTAGCATCATCTTATTTCGTTAGTTGTTAGGCTCGGAGAAACGAACCGGGGGCCATGTTCTGGCCACCTAAGGCTTAACATCATCTCTTTTTGACAATCACTAAGTATGAATCCCGCGGGCCATGTTCTGGCCTTTCGCGACTCAGCATCGTCTCTTTTTGATAGTCGTTAAGTTTGGAGGAATGGATCAGGGCCATGTTCTGGCCGCTCAAGACTTAACATTATCTCTTCTCGACAATCACTAAGCATGAGCCTCGCGGGTCATGTTCTGACCTCTCGCGACTTAGTATTGTCTCTTTTGATAATCGTTAAGTTTGAAATGAAGGAATTATGAAAAGGAGTTGATAGTACCGCGGAAATGTTCTCTCCGCGGAACCTCATCGCTTTACCTCATCGTAAAAAAAGAAAGTTAAACGCCAGTGTCAATTAGGAGTAAGTACCCATCTTTTCATTAATAATAGGTCCAATCAACTTGTTACAATAGGGAAAAAAGAAATAGACTTTTCTAAAATCAAAGGGGAAAGACTGGCAGGGCAGGACAGCGACTTGCTCGCTTCCAGCGCTTTCTCTTCACGGGTAGAATTTCTTGACATACTTGGCATTTACCGCTCCTGTCTCGAAACCATCTTCAACGCGGGCTAGGTGGTAGTACCCGCTAGCGGAGGCACTGATCACCTCATAGGGTCCTTCCCATCTAGGGGTGAACTTAGGTGTTTTCATATCCCTCATTACTGCCGTGGTAGCCTTCCAAACCAACTCCCCAACTTCGAATACCCGCGGCACTACGCCCTTGTTGTAGTAGCGTGCCACAGACTCCCAGTATTTTTCGTGGGCAATGGCCGCCGTTGCTCTCCTTTCTTCTAGGGCTTCCAGGTCTGCTTTTCTTCCTTCCGCAGTATTTTCCATTGCGAGTATCATCCGCGCGGAGGGGACACTTAGTTCTGCGGGTAAGACCGTTTCTGCTCCGTATACCAAGCTGAAGGGGTTGGCGTGGGTAGATTTCCTTTTCGAAGTTCGATAAGCACAAAGAGCTATCGGCAAGTGATCTGCCCAAGTACCACCGCGCTCGTCCAACAGTTTGCTCAAGATTCTGATCAAGGTCTTGTTTGTTGCTTCCGCCTGTCCGTTTCCCTGCGGGTAATAGGCGCTAGATGTACGGTGATCGACCGTGTATTCATCGAGGAGGCTTCCCACGTGGTGATTGATGAACGGAGTACCGTTATCAGAAAGGATCACCTTCGGTATGCCGAACCTGCAAATGATGTTCTCCTTGATGAATGCCGCTACCGCGTCTCCTGTTGCTTTCTTCAGTGGAATAGCCTCGACCCACTTAGTGTAAACTTCCGTGGCTGCTAGGATCCACCTGTTCTTCCGCGATGCTGGTCTAATCGGTCCAACTAGATCCATCGCCCAAGTGTGGAAGGGGTAAGGGGCGCGGACGGAATGCAATTCCACCGAAGGAGCGTGAACCAAGTTCCCGAATTTTTGGCAGGCCCGACATCTTCGCACGTGTCTCTTCGAATCCTTCTCCATAGTGGGCCAAAAATACCCCAGGTTAACCATCTGCTCGTAAAGCTTCCTCCACCCTTGGTGCTCGGTTCCGTGAGTCTTGGCCAGAACCTCTTCTGCCTGCTCCTTGTTTATACATACTTGAGGCGTTCCATCAAGAGTTCTTCTAAACAGTAGTCCTTTTTCCAGGAAGAAACGCCGCGCACCGCGGACGACCCTCGCGGACTCAGCTCGCTCGGTGGGTAGGGCTCCTTCTCGTAAGTAATCGATGTAGACTTGTCTCCAGTCCACCTCCTGGTTGTCAGTGTTTGCCATCAGGCATTCTGGCTGGGCCATGTACAGGGAACACCGAGTGCAATTCTTCGTAATCAAATCAGCCTCTTTCTTCATAGTAGGCCAGTAATAACCTTGCCTCTGAATTCTCCTGTATAGGGCTATCTCGTTATCCGCGCAGTTGTCAATGTGGATCCTGTCCAATTTCAATGCAGGCTCTGTCTTCTCCAAATTCCGTCCTTGCCCCCATCGTTGCGAGAGCGTCCGGGAAATGGTTCTCCGATCTTGGTTTGTGAATGATACTGACACCTTTGAAGAATTTCATCAATTTCTGCACTGTTGTTCGGTATGGTGCCAGCGTTGGTTCCTTCAGCGCGTAGATCCCTTCCGTTTGCAAAACTACCAGCTTTGAGTCTCCTGCTATCCTTAGGTGCTTGACTCCTTTCTCTTTCACTGCTATTAGACCCAGGATTAATGCCTCGTATTCCGCTTCATTGTTGGAGCATGGGAAATTCAGTTTGTACGCCAGGTGCACTTTATCTCCTTCTTCTGTTTGTAATACTATTCCCACGCCTCCTGATCCACTACCCGCGGCCCCATCGAAGCTGAGCGTCCAGTGCTGTTCATCTGTGCTGGCCGCGAGAGCTTCGAAACCATCTCCGGGTAGACAATCTTCTAGCGGCTCGCACTGTCCACTTGGGAACTGAGCTAGCAAGTCCTCTAGAGCTTGACACTTGATTGCTTTTGGAGTTACGCACGAGATGTCGAATTCCGCGAGTGCCAGCAACCAGCGGGCTACCCGTCCGGTAAAGGCGGGGCGCGACAGAAGAAATCTGACGGGGTCGCACTTAGTGATTATCTGGACGGGAAAAGATAGGAAATAGTGCTGGAGCTTCTGCGCGGTAAAGACGAGGGCCAAGCAATGTCTTTCTATGGCGGTATATCTTTCCTCCGCTCCATGTACTTTCCTGCTGATGTAGTAGACTGGGCGCTCTGTCCCATCTACCTCTTGTACCAGCAGGGCCCCAATGGATCTCGGGGTAGAGGTCAGATAAAGGATCAGCGGCTTCCCCGCGACTGGTGCCACCATTGTCTGAGGAGAAGTCAATGCCGCTTTAATCCGCTGGAACGCCTGCTGGTGGTCTTCCTTCCATTCAAACTTTGCATTTCCCTTTAACAGGTCCGCGAACGGCGCCGCGATCTCCGCCATCGCGGGAATAAAACGACGTAGGTATGATACCTTTCCCAGGAATCGCTTGAGTGTTTTCTGTGAGTGGGGCGGGGGCATTTCCGTGATAGACTTGATCTTGGCCTCGTCTGCGTCGATCCCGTGGCGATGTACCAGGAAGCCCAAGAATTTTCCCGCGGTGACCCCAAATGCGCACTTCAGTGGATTCATCTTGAGATTGAACTTTCTGCATCTCGCGAAGACAGTGGCTAAGTCCGCGAGATGGTCCTTGCGCTCCTTGGATTTCACCACCAAGTCATCCACGTAATCTTCAATTATCTTGTGCATGAGGTCGTGGAAAATTGCTGTCATGACCCGCTGGTATGTTGCCCCCGCATTCTTGAGCCCGAAAGGCATGACAATGTAGTAAAAATTACCCAACGGTGTTCGGAATGCTGTCTTCTCCGCGTCCTCCGGAGCCATCTTGATCTGGTTGTACCCGTTGAAACCGTCCATGAAAGAGAACATCTGGTGACCGGAGGTAGCATCCACCAATGTATCGATGTGTGGCAGCGGGAACTCATCCTTTGGGCACGCTTTGTTGAGATCGCGGAAGTCGACACAAACTCGAATTTGGCCATTCTTCTTCTTTACAGGGACAATGTTTGCCAGCCACTCCGGGTACTGGATCGGGCGAATGAATCCTGCCTTCTGTAGCTTCTCGACTTCCTCTTTGATCTGTCCTTCCAAATCGGGGTGGTATTTCCGCTGGGACTGTTTCGCGGGCTTAGAACTTGGGAAGGCATCTAAGTGGTGCGTAACCAGCTCTGGATCCAACCCGGGCATCTCCTCGTAATGCCACGCGAACACGTCTGAGTTAGCACGTAGTAATGTTATCAATTTCTCGCGGAACTCTCCGCTCAACTCCTTACTTACGAACACCGGCCTTTTGGGGCCTACCCCGTCGCTTAAATCAACTTCTTCTAAAGCCTCTTGTTGCGGCCTGGGTTGGTCCTGCATACATTCCGGAGCGGGCTCCGGCTTGTCTATTACCTCTTCTTCTTCCGCTGCGGCATATGTACCGCCGGGGCCAGCGGTTTCATGATCACCCGCTGCCCCGGTGGACCGTCACAAATGGTACACTGTCTTGCCCTTCTCCTTCGTCTTAGTAATCTTCCTGGGGGCTGCGGCATCTGTCGCGGATGGGTCCCTCTGGCGTATCTCTGGCTTCTCGTCTTTTATATCTTCCCACATTGGGATCTTGACTGCGCGAGGCTTGGCGGTGATCGCCTGAGACACCTCACCCAGCTCTGAGAAATAGACTGCGTCCGATAGGTGTGTCTCATTGGTATCAAATGGGTTTTCCGATGCGCGGACTGTGACCTTCTTTCCTGCCCAGATTCCTTTCAAACATTGATGGTAGCTGGAAGGTACAACCGCGTACTTGTGCATCCAACTTCTTCCGAGAATGATCTGGTAATTAGGATCCGCGTTGATTAGATGAAATTTAGTGGCCGAGCGGATTGCCCCCACTTCCAGGTCCACCACCACGTATCCCAAAGACTGCTTCTTATCTCCTCCAAACCCCGTGATGGTTATCGGAGATTCCACGATCCTGTTGGGCTGTATTCCCACCTTCTTAAATGTTGACATCGGCATCAGATTGATGGAGGCTCTGCCATATAAGAAAGTCCTCTTTAGCTCCATCCCGTTAACGCGGGATGTAACATACAGGGGGCGGTTATGGGGGTAAGGCACCCGTCGATCCACGTCCGAGAAGGTGACCGAGTTAGACTCATCGCGGATTGTCCGCGGGACGGACCCTTCCGCGGTCATGCACGACTCCTGATGGACTTCCGCGATGTTGACAATCGCCTTTGTAATCTCCAACCTCGCCGCCAGCGTGAATCCAAAACCATCAAAGAATGCGCGGAATTTCGCACTGTTCTGTAATGTTTTGGCCGACGCATTGGGGTCTGGTATCACCGCGGGTGCTGGACCTTCCCCGAACTCTTCGGTTATCTCGTAGCACGAGACCATGTAGGCCCCTGCTTCTTCATCGTCTCCTCCCATGTAGTAGTTGCTTTCGGCCTCGTCATCATCATTGTACATGAACGGGTAGCACTCCGCCATGTTGACCTCCCCGTTGTTTCCGTGAGCTGGATAAGGCTCGTCGCGGACGTCGCGACGTCCTATCCTTAGCTCGTTTGCGTTCTGCTTCCGCTTGAACAACCTCTTCAAAGACCAACAATCGCTCGTTGGATGCTTGGTATGCCTATGGTACATGCAGTACCTTGGGTGCTCGTGGTCCTCCCGCGTCGGCTCATACTCCACGGGGGGGAGTGCTAATTCTCCATCCTGCACCCATGCATTTACCAAGGCCCGCACCTCATCCATCGTACATGGGAAATCTGGCGCTGGTCCCATCTCGCGTTCTCTCCGCTTTCGACCTCCCGCGGCCTGCTGAGTCCGCGGCACCTCCGCGACAGCCACAGTGGCGCTGGCGGTCTTGCCTTTCCATGCATCCTTTCTTGCCGGTTTGACTACATGGCGGATGTTGTACGCCGACTCCAATAAGGCAGAGAATGTTCCCAACTTCAAATTAATGAGCAGCATCTTAAATTCGTCCATCATCCCACCGATGCAAATTTCCACTAGTTGTACTTCCTTCGCGGACTCGGTGCAATCAACTGCACGATCCTGAAACCTCCTGATGTAGTCCACCACGTCTTCTCCGCTGGCCTGCGTCTCTTTCGTCAAGCTGATCACTGTCACCTTTTCGCGGACCTGGAAGAATTTAGCGTAGAAGCTGTTCACCATTTCTTCCCAGGTGGTGATCGAATAAGGCTCCAGGTTGACGTACCAAGTGTACGCGCGCGAGGTGAGGGACTTCGAGAATTCCCGTAGCCGTAAGTTATGATCGGACGCGTGTGCCCCCAGAGATTCCATGAAATGGACTACATGTTCCTGGGCACTTCCTTCCTTTCCGTCGAACTTCACAAATTTTGGTGGGGCATACCCTTCCGGGTACGGGAGTGATAGGATCGTCATAGGATAAGGCGGGCGGATATCCGGGCTAGGGAGAGAGGGCAAGACCATCTTGGTTTTCTCCTTAGTGAGGAGGGCTTGTACGTCCGCCAGGGTGATGAACTGTCCCGCGGACGAGGCCCCCACTTCAGTAATGGCCGGCTCCTTCCTGCTCGCCTCGCTCGCTTTCTGTTGCGCTAGCAGGGCCTGAACTTCCGCCATGGTAATATAAGGTCCCGCGGAGGGCGTGCTAGCACCGTCAGCGGCTGCTTCCTTCTGGCGATCTCCAGTGTTATTTCCCGCGACGCCCCCTATGAGTATAGGGCGCAAGTGGGGAGGCACCGTTGGGAGAAACTGGGGCTGCGTTGTCTGGCTAGTGCTGCCTCCCGCTTGGTTCTGTGGCAGTTCATCGTTTTGACCGACCGCGGCCTTTGGGAGCGCCGCTGAGATGACCTCGGTGAGACCAGCAAAAGCCGCGAGCAGCTGTCGCTGCGTCTCGAGGAACTGCCGCTGGCCGTCCTGGAGGGCCCGCAGCGCCTGCGCGGCCGTGCCCGCGCTATTGGTTTCCTCGACCTCCTCGATAACTGGCGTGCCGTCGTGTTGTGCCGCCATTGCGTTACGGCGTGATAGCGGCCGCTCGATGTATTCCGTGGAACGGGTACTAACCATAAACCAAAAGACAGCTCCCCAGCAGAGTCGCCTAAATGTGGGTGGAAAGCGGGTTCTGTGAGGTCGCTTACGTGTACAAAAGTGAGCTGGAGAGGTTCGATTGGTCGATAATCAGTACCAAGGGGAAAAGAGGAATAATCTCGTGGGGTGAGGGCTAGAGCAAGAGGTACGGAAAAGACAAAGGCAACGTGTCTCCTTTGTTCTCCGCGGGGGTGAATGACGTCTGCCCTTTCCGGAATCAGATGAGTGAGGTCACCTTCTCTCCGGGGAAGAATGTTCTCCTTCCTCAGAATCAGTGCTATCTCTCTCCTTTTCCAGAAAAGTCAGCCTCTAATCATTGGGAATGTCAGGGGTATTTATAGGGCACATGGGCCTAGGTCAGGCCCAGGACGGTGCTCCTATAAGACCCTAACACGTGTCCCTCCCGTACCTCCAGGTCGCGGAAGACTCGTCCTCCCGCGGAGGACTTCCGCGGGGGACCCGCACTTCCGCGACGATACCTCCATCCCAAGCCACCAAGCCACAAGAGCTTCCCCAATTCCCGCAAGAGCAAGGTCGCGACCTGCGGCGATCGTTTGCCTCCCGCGGGGTCCCTTCTGGGCCTGCCTTTTGGGCCAGAATAGGATCCCGGGGTCTCCTTACAGTTTCTGTGTCAATTCCGACATGTCTTTCAGTTCTTCCAGGCGGGGCCCGCGGGGGTGTCCCGCGGGATCTTCACTTCCGCGGATCGGTTCCGCGGGGTCTTCAGTTCCGCGGGTTGGTTCCGCGGGCGTCCATCTTAATGTGCTACGTGTTCCCTTTCCGTTGGTCATGTAAGTGCAGAAAAACCGTGAGTGGTTTAAGTAGCACAAGAACCAGGTCGCCACGTGTCCACGGCCGATAGGCTGGTCAAAAGGTCTTCCCTGATGACATGTAAATAATTTTGACCGCGCCTACAATATGAATTTCAGTATTATCAAGGAGTTATTAATTATTTTCGGATGCGGGCTCGCGTAGTCACGAGACTCCGAGTTATCACTAGGATTTTACTAAGCACGAAAAATACGCCACTTCACTAGAGCGAGGTTTTAAGTTAGAAGTGTCCGATTAATTTAAGATATTAACTAGAGTTGAATTTATGACCCGAACAGGTCCCAGTGCAACCCGTTAAATCTCTCTGTACTGTGTTGCTTTGGATTTACGCTTCAGAGGTGAGTAATTACGAATATACTCTGTTTACATAATTATGGTTTAGAATGCTGCATACATGATTATGTGTTTAAAAGCATCAAACCTCGCATGAATTTATTAAAATTGGACGGCTTGCAAGGAAGCGTCACTTTTAATTGAAAAAGAATTCTGATTGTTGATAATCGAGATATTGAATATGATGTTGTGATTGAATTGCTTAAAGAGAAGCAATTAAAGTTTAAGGGATGAAATTCCTTTAAAGAGAAAGGAAACCGAGGTTATCGGTATCGAAACATCTGAACGTTGAGTTTGGCCATTATGAGGAATATTGCCGGGTATTCTAGGGTCTTGATATCATTACCTAAATCTTGGGCTAGCTACCCAAATCATTGCCGGTGTTCCGTTCATGAAAGATGTTGAAAGAAGATATGTCTATTATCCCCCGTTCTATTGTAAAGTGGAAAGAAAATGCATAAAATGACTTTGCATGCTAAATTGTGTAAACTTAGTATATCGTAATTCTCACTGAAATGTTTTGTGTTTATAAAACATTTCAGGACGTACGTGGATAAATAATTGACTAGTCTCTCTAGTCTTTCCTGCTGATGACGTTGCTGTTTCAATTTTGGTATTGTAATATGTTGAAGAAGTTTGTAAAACCTTGTAAAATAGTTTGTATTTGGTGCGGCCTATAGTAGTGCCCACAAGTTGTAAAATAAAGCCTGCGGGCGTGTTTGTTGTACTATCACTTATGACAGCTCTGAATGTATGTAATGAAGTTTTTAAATTTACCGCTTCCGCATTTTTAAGTTAATAAACTCATTATTTTTAGAAAGAAATTTACAGACGCAGTGAAAGATGGCCTTTGGTGATTCCTTTTCACTGGCCGGTCATGTATTCCTACCCTACGGGTTTGGGTCGTGACAATGACATACCTCTTTAGGTTAGAGTCTCTTTGCTTTTATAGACCTCATTTTTTGCTTGGCCTCCAAGCAAGCGCGTGGAGGGTACGCTCGGGCAACCGCCTTGGATGACGTCACATGTGACGAACGAGAGAAGGCGGTTACGGAGCAAATGACCAGGTCACACCTCAATGATTATCCTCTTGGCGTAACCGTATGGGCCCCCCTGTCATGATTGCCTCTCTTTTTGCGCCATCGGGGTTCCCGGGTCGGGCGTGCTCCGCGCCCTCTGATAGCAACAGAGCCCGGCCTAATGCCTCTTACCGAGCGGTGCTCCGAAGGTACCCGGGGAGTCCTTGGTCCTTATGCTCAACATGGAATGGGGGGTCCACTTGGTCGCGCCCGGTGTCTTATCGCTCGGTGAGTGGTCCGAGCACAAAGGACAGGAAGGCAAAATGCAAAACTTTTTCCTAAAAGAATTTTGCACATGTGGTTTGAGTGTTCGACTTATGGAGGAAAAGAATTACTAAAAAATAACAATCATTTCCAATGTCAAGGGAAGAATAATAAACGCAGATTATTGAATTGAATTAAATATCCAAGAAATTTTGAAGGTCAGGAGGAGACTCATGAATAATAAAGATCAACTGATATAATTTAAACGAGTTTTGACCCTTGACCTTAGAGAAGAATCCATTGCGCAGTGGCGGCTCCGGGATTTCTCGGGAGGGTGTTCAAGAAAAAACTTACAATATATACCACCCAGATTTTAAATGGCGCTCGTTGCTAGTCGGGTGGCGACCCTCCTCCAAGCACCAAACCCGCATAGGCGCCGCCAAGCAATTCAACATTTTTACAAAATTCAAGAGATTATTTTTAATATAATATGGACTGAAATAAACAAAATAAAAGAGACTAACGTTGTTTATATATTAAAAATTATGGTTAAAAAATAAAGTGATTCAATTTTCAAACCATTTCAACCGGTGCGAAAATCTTATTTTTATGATCATTTTATCCTAAAGGATCTCATAACTAAAATTTGTCTCTAAAACTCTCATAATTAAGTATCCGCTCTTCATTTGGTTCTACTGCTCTCTTAGGGCTCTCATATGATAGCCCTAGAGTTAAAAATTTATTATGACCATTTAGAATAAAATAATTAGAAAAACAATATCTGCGAACTGTTCCAAACGGATTAAAAATTAGAGAACTTAATTTTTTAGACTGTCTATATATTAAGAAATATGATGGATAATATATAAACATTCTCAAATAAAGAGAATAAAGAGCCGTAATTTTACCACCGATCGATCAGTGGTCATTGTTGTATGGACTAGGTATTCATAATTTTGTGAATTGGGTGTTCATTGATATATGAACTGGGTGTTCAAACTACTTCAAAACATGTACTATCCTAAAATTTCTACATGTATTATAGCAAATTATTTTCTTTTGGGGTTGTCATGTGATCATTTACAATGTGAATCAAACGATCATTAACAGAGTTGTGTCTGAAGTGATAATTTAAAATTGTGTGCGTAGTATAACCATTTTCGTGGCATAAGTGGAAGAGAAGAAGAATAAACACGGATTATTGAGTTGAATATTCAAGAAATTTCCAAGATCAAGAGGAGACTCATTAAATCATAAAAATCAACTGAGAGATTTTAATAATTCAAACCAGCTTTTAACCCTTGACCTTGGAGAAGAACCCATTGCGCCACCAATGAATTTTGGGCCCCAATAATTTCCGATTGTTCATTCATAGTTAGGTCTCACTCGTCGTTGAAATAGAACTGCGTCCCTTGTACTTAAATAATATTCCTTTTCTATATGTTGAGATTCGTATCATTCAACTTGTACTTAAATAGTATTTTTGAAACTTGATATGTAGTAAAGATAAGAACACGAGCTCATTTGATTGTTGAAAGTGCTTTCTTTTCCATGTTCCAACTATGTATGTGTTCTTAAAAAAAAAACTATGTATGTGTTCATCCTTAAACATGTATCTCCATGCAGTACTCCCCTTGTTTCTTTCCCGGCTCCTATTAGCACAACCCACACCATGAATGAACACCAGTACTACCAACATCACCGCCGATGTCGGCGCTGTAAATAACTCCAGCGCTTCGTCCCAAAGCCTGGCTGCCAACCCACATGCAGAAACCAAACAGTTCCCTTACGGGGTTTTTGCTTGCACGATTTTAATCTTATTCTCTGCTAATGACGGCCGTAGAATTAAATTACCAGGGATTAATTAAAATGTGCGTAACCTAACCCAACCCTGAGTTATCAAAAGGAATACGTATAGTATCGATGTATAGTAGTATATGTGTTTACATGCAGTATGATGGCATGATGATGGTCGGGGATGCAAAATGTAGGAGGTCAATAAAATTCCCCAGGCCACCATTGACCAGGGTAAATGATTTTCAATCCTTGTACCACCACACCCATTTACACACCTAATCACACACCCACACTCACAATAAGGGTGGAGCCCGAATTTCCATATGATTTTTAGGGTATTACATAAGCATGCATGTAATTCCATGAGCAGGCTTTGAGCTCTTTCCTAAGCCGCCAAAATGTCATTTTAATTATGACCATTCAACCCATTGAAACTGCTCGTGAATATGTGGTTTATAATTGGTTGGTGACAATGGACCACACGTGGTTTATAATTGGCTCGTGAATATGTGGTTTAAACCTTTTCCTAAGAGAATTTTGCACAGTGGTTTGAATGTTCGACTTATGGAGGAAAAGAATTAAAAAAACCACTTCCAAGGTCAAGAGAAGAATAAAAAACGTGGATTATTGAGTTAAATATCCAAGAAATTTCCCAGGTTAAGAGGAGACTCATGAAATCATAAATATCAACTGATGTAACTTTAAACGAGCTTTGACCCTTGACCTTAGAGATGTATCTATTGCGCCACCAAGAATTTTTGGGCCCCAACATTACAACAAAAATGGTCTATCGCAACGAAATTTGAAGACGAAATTCCCATTTCATCGCCAAATTGGACCCATTTGGTGATGAAAATGGAATTTCATCACCGCCAGAAGGTACCATTTGGTGACGAAAATAAAATTTCGTCACCAAATGCAAGACTAATTACTTTTTCAAATTTCAAAAAATTTAATATATTTTAAATAAATAATACATATCGATATATATTACGTATTTTACAAATTATTAAAAAAACTAGTAATATATACTATAAAATTTTGCAATATTATCAACAAAATAATAAGTGGCCTAGTGTTTGGAGTGGTAGTTTAAAAACCGGAGGGAGTATGCAGTACTAGTATATATAGTAGTGCAAGTAATACCATCAGCAGGCTTTGAGCTCTTTCCTAAGCCGCCAAAATGTCATTTTAATTATGACCATTCAACCCATTGAAATTGCTCGTGAATATGTGGTTTATAATTGGTTGGTGACAATGGACCACGCGTCAAGTTTTAAACCTCAGCAAGGAAAAGGCAAAACCTTATCCTCAGAGAATTTTGCAGTGGTTTGAATGTTCGACTTATGGAGGAAAAGAATTAAAAACCTTTTCCAAGGTCAAGAGAAGAATAATAAACGCGAATTATTGAGTAAAATATCCAAGAAATTTCCCAGGTTAAGAGGAGACTCATGAAATCATAAATATCAACTTATGTAACTTTAAACGAGCTTTGACCCTTGACGTTAGAGAAGAATCCATTGCGCCACCAAGAAATTTTGGGCCCCAACATTACAATAAAAATGGTTTATCGCAATGAAATTTGAAGATGAAATCCGAATTTCATTGTCAAATTGGACCTATTTGGCGATGAAAATGGAATTTTGTCGCCGCCGGCCAGTAGGTACCATTTGGTGACGAAAATAAAATTTCGTCGAAAATGCAAGACTAATTACTTTTTGAAATTTCAAAAAATGTAATATATTTTAAATAAATAATACATATCAGTATTTATTATATATGAATTATTTTACAAATTATTACTCCCTCCGTCCCTTTTTAAATGTCCTGCTTCGTAACTCCAACTTATTAAAAAGACATCATCATTATACTTTTCACATCAACTTTTTCCTCCACTTTCCCTACTTACCCATCATCATTACACTTTTACTCACTAACTTTTCAAAATGGAATCTACTTTTAGGGACAAAATAGACAATTCACCAACTTTTACCCACTAACTTTACAAAATAGACACTTATTAAGGGACAGCTCAAAATGGAATACTGGACTGTAATAAAGGGACGGAGGGAGTAAAAAATTAGTAATATATATTAAATTTTGCAATATTATCAACAAAATGATAGGTGGCCTAGTGTTTGGAGTGGTAGTTTAGAAACAAGAGATCGCGAGTTCGATTTCAAGCAGCAACAAAGTGGAAAAAGAATTTCTAGTCCGGCCGTTTTTGGTGACGAGAAAAATTTCGTCACCAAAGTGTACTTTTGCCAACGAAAAAATTCATCGCCGATTGCTAGTACCCCTTTCACGTGAAACAAACCAAATTGGGCGACGAAAAATTTCATCGCCAAAAGATTTAGCAACAAATTTTCCACTTTCGGCGAAGAATAAATTCGACGTCAAAGACCGAATTTGTTGTGGTGAATAATTTCATAGTAACTTATTGGTTCCCTACCATGTGGAGCAATATTAAGACTTGGAAATCACTAAATAGTTTTCAAAACCAACTACTTTTCTGGTAATTTCGTAACCGACATTATTGGCTACATTGTTCATTCATGGTTAGGGTTCACTCGTGTTAAAATGGAACTGCGTTCCTTTTGTACTTAAATAATATTCTTTTTCTATATTGAGATTCATATAATTGCTCTTGTACTTAAATATTTTTAATTTGGTACTTATTACTCTCTCCGCCCCTAAATAAATGTCTGGCCGGCAAACCTAAGCCCTTAAAAAATATTTTTTTTATTAAAAAATTTAAACTTTTTTTTCACAATTTGAAATAACTCATTAATATCTATTGATTTATAAAAACAAAAAATTTTGAAATTTGTAACGAAAAAAAATGCATATTTTTTAGAGGCTTAGATTTGCGGTCCAGACATTTGTTTAGGGATGGAATGAGTATCCAGTAGTAGCAGTATATATACACATCTCGGGGGAGGGATAGAGAGATAGACACACCAGCTCATGCATTAGATTATTGGAATTTGGGAGTGCATTCTCAATTCCGAAGTTCCAACTTATGTGTTCGTCCCTAAGCATGTATCTCCATGCATTCCTCTTGTTTCTTTCCTGCCTCCTATTAGCACAACCCACACTAGGAACGGACATGGCCAGTACTGCCGACTTCACCGCAAATGTCGCCGCTATAACCAACGACAGCTTCTTCATCGCCAAGCCCGACTGCCCACTCTATTGCGGAGACGTAACCGTCCCTTACCCGTTCGGCTTTAAGTCGGGCTGCTACATCAACTCGTTCTTGGAGCTCAAGTGCAATTATTCTTCCGGCCGTACAAAGCTCCTCCTAGGCAAACTCGAGGTCTCATCAATCTCCCAAACCCAAGTCCGGGTCCGAAATTCTGTCGCTGTTCGGTGCTACAACGAGACCGGGGCCACCAACTATACAGAGCCAAGAAGGGTGAATTTGGTGGAAGGCAGAACGTTTTCGGCCACGGAAAATAAGTTCACGGTCGTCGGCTGCAATGTCTTCGCCTTGATCAAGTGGCGGAATGAAGACCGGAATTTCAGTACCGGATGTTTGTCCACGTGCTCGAGAAATGGCAAAGTGCTTCCTGGGAATTGCACGGGGATTGGCTGCTGCCAAATCGATATTCCAAAGGGGCTCAAAAACTTCAATGCTACGGCTACCCTGGGCAGGGTTTACAGTGAAACTGAAACCGAGGTTTGGATTTTGTTTCCTTTTTTTCTGAGAACCAGCGCATGAAAAATAGTTGCGAAAAAAATTGCCTTCTCTTGGTGTATCCATAGTAGCAAATCAAAAAAAATAAGGATCCGCTCTACGAATAAATTAACCCTAATATTATGAGCAAGCCGCTCTGATACCAATTGAGAAATCCTAACTCGCTAAGGAATATAAAAATATTTGATATGTATGATTTCTTTAATCAATCAACCTACCAATTGATGAGTAAATCAATCTCACAAACGAAAAGCAAACAAATAATAAACGGCAAGATATACGTGGAAAATCCTAAATGAGAAAAAAAAACCACGAGAATGAATCAAACACTATAAAACTCATTGTTTAGTTACAAGTAATCTTATCCCACAATCACCCTAAGACCTACTTGCCAAATCGCTCATTCACCACACCCAGTACTTGACTGCCGCTGCCTTGAATTCACAAGCCTTTCGTTTGCCTCCCGGAAATCCACCGAAGGACTTTAACTTGTCCAAGAATCCTCCTTAGAGCTTTTCTCAAATTAGTTGGAGAAAATATTGAGGAAAAATTCAAAAAAACCCCTGAACTTTGAACTCAATGTCAAATAGGCACCTGAACTTAAATAAACTTCAATTGAACACCTGAACTTTCACTCCGTTATTCAATTTACCCCATGCTGCTCAATCTGCTGCCCCAAAGGCATAGCAGCCCCTACCCACACACCAAAACGGCAACGTTTTGGTTAAATAAAAAATACTTACCACCAGTTTGCAATCCTATGAAGCAGAAACGTGATTATGAGAGCCTTAGAGACAAAATTTGATTATGTCTCTTTAGAATAATATGATCAGAATAATAAGATCTTCACACCCGTTCAAACGGATTAAATTTTTTACAGTAATATATAAACGGTCTCAAAAATTATATAAACGGTCTCAAAAAATTAAGTGCTCAAATTTTCACTCCGTTCGAATCGGTGCAAAGATCTTTTTATTCTTATCATATTATTCTAAAGGGTCGTAATTCATTTTTATCTCTAAGGCTCTCATATTAAGTATGTGTTCTTTATTTAGGACCCTATGGAGCAGAAATGTGATTCTGAGCACTTAATTTTTTATGAGCACTTAAATATCTTTGTACTGATTCAAAACGGAGTGAAAATTTGAGCACTTAATTTTTTATGACCGTTTATATATTAAAAAATATGATTAAAAAATTAAGTGCTTCAATTTTTAATCCGTTTGAACGGGTGTGAAGATCTTATTATTCTGATCATATTATTCTAAAGAGACATAATCAAATTTTGTCTCTAAGACTCTTATAATCACGTTTCTGCTCCATAAAATTGCAAACTGGTGGTATGAATTTTTTATTTAACCAAAACGTTGCCATTTTGGTGTGTGGGTAGGGGCTAATGTGCCTTTGGGGCAGCAGAGCCCCCTGGTCCGGGTAATAAGTGGAGAGAGATAGAGAGAGAAATGTTGGAAGTAGGGGGAATTTTTTTAAAAATTCTTTTTGAAAATTTGAGCACTTAATTTTTTTTTGAGACCGTTTATATATTAAAAAATATGGTTAAAAAATTAAGTACTCCAATTTTTAATCCGTTTGAACGGGTGTGAAGATCTTATTATTCTGATCATATTATTCTAAAGAGACATAATCAAATTTTGTCTCTAAGGCTCTCATAATCACGTTTCTGCTTCATAGGATTGCAAACTAGTGGTAAGTATTTTTTTTTTAACTGTGCCGTTAACGATTTGAGACGGTAGGGGGTAAATTGATAACGGCAAGTGACGGATTGAGACGGCAGGGGGTAAATTGAATAACGGAGTGAAAGTTCAGATGTTCAATTGAAGTTTATTTAAATTCAGGTGCGCGCCTATTTGACATTGAGTTCAAAGTTCAGAGATTTTTTTGAATTTTTCCCAAAATATTGAAATATCTTGGCGATGTCTTATAAGCTCAATGAGCCATCGATCTCATTGTATTCCAAGATTCAAAGCAAAGCCACCCAGAGAACCGTGTTTATATTGGCTGCTTTTTCTTTCTCAATCACAATACACGTTTTGTATATATGTGGCTTGTCCGCAGCTTTTACTGGCCCCTTTTCTTTTTATATGGTTTTATTCCAAACCTACGAAGCAACTTCCATATATGGCTGCCCCCTTTTGTTTTTTTCTTTTGATTTCACGTTGCTTTCTTTTAAAAAAAATAAAAAAACAGAAGGTGCCGATTGATAATAGATTGATCCCTCCATCGATCCATCTCGCTGTAGTCGACCTTCTTTTTTACCCAAAATGCTCACTCTCGATTACAAATAATAATTACTCCTTCCACTCTAATCTTATACAGACTTGCTACGCTTAGAAAAGATAAAAAGAAATTACAACTCGATAAATAGGGATAAAATTAAACTTGTATTTTGTCATAAAAATTACCAACAAATAGAGACTGCGCTATGGTCCTAACATATTGTAGTATCAAACCAACCGGTAAACATTGTGGAGTCCATCATGCATGTTGATCAAATACCATTAGATATTATTACATAATAATTTTATATTCTTAAAAAAAAACTCTTCATTGTCCCGTCCATATGAAATTCAATATGATTGATGATCTCGACAAGTTGTAATAAATCAATGGTTTCGATTGTCGCTGGCCCAAAATTTGTAAAATTGGACATTCCAGTCCGTTGGATATATAGAAGTTTCACCCCTTTTTCCCCAATTTTCTTCTTTCTTCTTTCTTCTTTCTTCTTTCTTCTTAAGAGTTAAGATCAAAACTATCTGAAAAGTCATTCTCTTCTATCTTGTTCTTATGCCTCTTACAGTTTTCGTCCACCTGTACCTATGCATTTCTGGGGGAGAAGGGTCGCTTCCAGTTGGAAGGTGAATCAGATTTCACATACCCGCAAAAATTTGAAAACCGAATCAGGCATAATGTACCCTTGGTAATAGATTTTGTGATCGAAAATCAGACTTGTTCTGGAGCTCTAAACTTGGGTACATTGAAGTGCCGCGGTGACAATAATTCTTCATTTTCATGTATTGACTCGGATAGTGGCTATGGAGGATATCTTTGCAAGTGCAATCAAGGTTACAAGGGCAATCCTTATCTCAATCTCGGATGCACAGGTTTGTTGTTGGTTATGCTGTATTTGTTTTTTCAAATCATACTGCCATGGTATGGGTTAGACTCATAAGAGCATCTCTGTTAGATTCCTCAAATAGAAAATTTAAGCGATCATGCGTGAAATCTGTGCTCCAACAAATTCCTTGAACCCTAAATAATTTGAAGTCATCCTACAAATTTTCTCTCTCTTCAAATTTAGAGAAGGGAATGTCCCTCACCCGTCAAGCCTTTACCGATATCCAAATGAGTTTGATTTTTTATGGAAACCCTTAAGAACATGTTTTAAACAAATTGAACCGGCTCCGATTATTTGCGTGGGGCTCCGAAAAATATATTATCAAACGTTTTTTTTTTTTTGAAAAGCAAAGAAAGTAATATTTCATTGATATAGCAAAATATTACAAGAAGAAGGAAATAGATGAGACAATCCAAAGAAATCCCAAACTGTAGTAGGCAAGGTACCAAGCTATCAAAAATTTCTCCAACAATGTTTCCCATATGAATCTACCATTACACTCCAAATATCAATTTTCATGCGAAGACTCCCGCATCTTCATTGTGCTCTAAAAAGATCCAAACGATTTGAATACCAAAAATGCCCCTTTAACGTCTTTCTTGCCCTCAACCTTTTTACTTGCTTTGCATTTGAAATCTTCCCCAATTTCTTGTCTGGCTCCACCTCTCGAATTGAATTCTCACTTTTCTTGTCAAACACGACCTCTCTTTCTTTTAGAGCTCCCTCATCCACCGAATTCCCACCCAAGGAAGATGAAGGGATAGTATAACAAGGGAAAATGACAGCCCAGGACGTGTTTTGATAATTAATACCCGTTAATGACATTTTCAGCATTAAAAAATATTCTCAACATGTCATTGGCAGGTATATTAATTATTAAAACACGTATTTGACCGGCATTTTCCCTAGTAACAATTGATGGGTTCAAAGTGTTGCCCGCTCGTATTTCATTCTTTTGGGTCACTCGAATAGGCCCATCTCCCTTAACACTTGAAATCCCAACACTTCATTCTTTTGGGCCACTTGAATTGGCCCATCCAGCTTAACATTTGAAACCCCAACCTCCTGTTCTCTATTAGGCCCATCCCCTTTAACAGACCTTTCAAATTTGAAATCCCCTCTTGTTCTCTATTATCAAACGTATTGTCTCGTCTCTAGTACGGGCCCCATTTTTCTTTCACTTGTTTTTCTTTCTCCAATTTGAATATGAATTCTCAAAATTTAAAAGGTTAAGTATTTGACTAAATGATTCAAAAATAAAAATGATTTTTTTGCATAACACACGATTTTCTAACTAATAAATATTCTGAAAACAATTATAATAGAAGTAATTAAGCAATGAGGAGTTTTGGTCAAAACTTTTTAGTAAGGTGGAAGACATATTATTTTATATTTAGAGCAATAAAAGTAGAAATATAGCAAAAGTCATACCGCTTCCAATAAATATTAATTGTCCATTTACACCATTCACATTTCTTGTAAAATTTTCTATATTTTCAAATTTAGAATATATTTTGTATGTAATATGAATATTGTTTGATAGATACCACTTAATTCTATTGAAAAAAGATTTTATAACCATAAAAATTATTGTGAACATTGAAATTTAAACAATTTGTTGAGACAAGTGAACAATGAAATGAACAATATTTGTGGGACGGAGGATAAAATAACATAGTTTATGAACAATCTTTGTACGTGGGACGGAGTATAAAATAATATAATTTAAGGATTTGTAGTAGTGCAGCACTGAAACTTTTGATAGCAAAGTAGTATAATTTTGATGTTAACTTTTGATGTATTTGGTAAAGTTTCTTTTTTTTTTTTTGGTACCTTATATTTGGTGAAGATGCTATAAGGAAGACCATGAGAATTTCAAGAAAGCATCTCGAATGTCGTGGTACTAGTGCTGTATCCATATGTTAAGCTTTAAATTGGGTCATTTTAATTTTGAGAATAAAAATGGAATTATCTTTTTTTTCCTTTTCTTTTTTTTTTTGGTACATCGGAATTAGATAAAACTAAGCAAGAGTCAGTACAAGCGGCATAATATCAGTCATGGTTAAAGTTTACAGACCCAACAAACACTAAACCTCCTTAATATTGAACCTGCCTTGTGTTAAGGCATCCCCCAATCCAGAATTCCCTCATCAAAGGTAGCTTATCAAGAGTTACCACCAGCTCCTGTTGTTGTTCAGCTTCCATTCTTTCCAAGTGATCAGCGCACTAATTTGCTTCCCGAAATATGTGCAGCAGCAGGGTGGAGTTTGTTCTGTTTATCGCTAGACAGTGTTTTAATAGTTTTGTGTGACATGGGGTGAAACTACCAACAAGGGATGAACTAACCACAATTCTTTATTTTCTTTTTCTCTTTTGGAATCGAACTAACAACTCCCTACATTCGAAATTCTATGGACCATAATGATCTTGGATGTGACCAGAAATTACAATTCCCTATATTCGCGAGAGGCTTAATTGCAAGAACACCCCCTAAACTATCATTGTTTGGCAACTTCACCCCCTTAAGTTTAAATTCGAGCAACTTCACCCCCTAACTACCAAATTCGAGCAACTTCACCCCTCCCCCATTTTCCGTTAAAAAAATGGACGGACCGAAATAAAAAGACCAACGTACCCCCAAGCTACCTAGTCGCTACCCGTAGTGCCAAAAAAGCCCTACCCGTAGCCAAAGTTCAGAATCTATGCAATGTTGAAAATTTGGGACAGTTATCCGTAGCCCAAAAAAGGCCCTACCCGTAGCCGCTAGGTGTAAGGGTATTTTTGTACGTTGATTTACTTTTCCATCCAATTTTGAAAATTTTCATCCAAATTCATATATAACAGAATTGGACGGAAAATGGGGGAGGGGGTGAAGTTGCTCAAATTTGGTAGTTAGGGGGGTGAAGTTGCTCAAATTTAAACTTAAGGGGGTGAAGTTGCAAAAAAGTGATAGTTTAGGGGGTGTTCTTGCAATTAAGCCTTCGCGAGACAGTGTTTTATTTCTTTGGTTAAAACTATGTGTAGATAGATGATTTTTTTTTTTTTTGGTTAAAGTAGGAGTGCTGATATTGATAATTAATTAAATGGGTAAATATAATGTTCGAAAAAGATAAAGGGACCGGCGGCCGTGCATACCGATGGGTACCGACGGCCACGCGAAAAGTCAGTTCAATCCGATATATATATGTGTTCGGTCTAATCTTCCCATTTTTTAAAAATCGGGAAAAAAATGAAAAAATTGGATCGAACACATACACATATCGGATTGAGCTAATTTTTCGCGATGCCTACTCGGTTTTGTTTTTTTAAAATTATTGAACAACTCGAATTATTTGTGCGGGACCCGTAGTGGGCCCTCGGGCCATCAGTACGTTGCTCATCGGTACCTATAGCAGTTCTGTATAATGTTATATACAGACCAAAGATAGACTTGCAGCAGCCTGAGGTGGCAATTAAACACTGATTCCTTAGTTCTAGAACGGGTCAAACCAAGTACTCCTATCAGCTGGCTTGTTCGTTTTGGATTTTGGATTTTGAGTAGAGAGAGATAGAGAGAGAAATGAGAGTTATGATTGAGAGAAAAATTATTGAAGATCGTGCGCAGAAAGAGAACCCAAAATCCCAAATACCAAAACGAACAAGGTTGGCTCTGTCGGCTTGTATTTAATCTCCACCTTTAATTATTTTACATAGACAATTATGAAAGTGATGTTTTAAAATCTTTCCGATAGATTAATTTGATATAAAATCATAAGTTAGTTCAGCTTACCAATTCCTTAATGTTCTATTGGCAGATATTAACGAGTGTCTCAATCCCAATCTCAATAACTGTCATGAGAAAGCAAAATGCACCAATACTGCAGGAAGTTTTAATTGTACATGTCGAGATCATTACTATGGCGATGGAAGAAAAGATCGTCACGGAAGTACTGGGTGCCTTCCGGAGGCCTCACAATCCTCAGGGATCAAGTTATCTCTAGGTACGCAAGTAATTGCCCAACTAATAAAACCTACTTCAAATCCAATTCTCTTTTGGTAAAGTCATGCACAATATGCATGGTTGCTCGGTTGCATTAACATAGCAGTTATCATAAGTGTTTTGGATGGAGAGCTATCGCACAATGTTGATCATAACATTACATACAAATGAGTATCGCTCTACAGTACTTAAGATATTACCCGGTTTCGGTATATTGGTCACGGATGGAATTTAAGGCTCAATCTAGTTAAGTTTGGTTTGGTCACCATTGCTAGTACTAGCTGGGTCTTAACATGCAAGCCAAGTTGTTGGGATGGTTTTGTTTTCCTTTAATGAACTGGGCTTCATAAGAAAATACACGCTATTCATATAAAAGTCTTTTGTGGTAAATTTCACTTGATGTTTCTGGCAAATGCAAATACCTAGCTCGCCTAAAGTTTTTAAAATATCACTTTAGTTTAAAGAAATAGAATTGCGCATATATCACTACCTGCGGGTTTTGGTAAGATTGTAAGCGCATGTCGCTTGATCCTAACATGCACCTGCTACCCATCCTGACACCTAAAAACTCCCAGGCCTCTTGAGCCAACTTCATACAGTTTGGATTAGATAGCCAAATGTCCAAAAACCTAAAAGGTTTTGGACCCCAATCCCAGCAGTATAGTCATCTACCAACATGATGGGGATATGATTAGATATGGGTCTAGGAAGACCCCATTGCTAATTACAATATAAATCACACTTTAATTTATACTAATACTATTTAAGCAATTAAATTATTCCCTCCGTTCCTTTTTAAGAGTCCTGCTTCGTAACTCTAACTTATTAAAAAAATATCATCATTATACCTTTCACATCAACTTTTTCTTCCACATTCCTTACTTACCCATCATCATTACACTTTTACTCACTAACTTTTCAAAATGGAATCTACTTTTAGGGACAAAATAGATAATGCACCAACTTTTATTCACTAACTTTACAAAATGAACACTTATTAAGGGACAGCCCAAAATGGAATACTGGACTGTAAATAAGGGACGGGGGGAGTATAGTTTAATTGAATAAAATGTTTTCATTTTTGATTTAAAAGTTTGGAATGATACACTTTTTCTCAGATTCATCTCCGTTTACTTGTCAAGAAATTGCTGCAGAAAAATTATTCTTGAGAAACTTTTAGTGAGGTGAAGCAAGGAAAAAATGAACTGGGCTAAGCGGTGCTGAATTTACAAATCGGGTTGAGTCGTGCTGCATGGAATTTGAGGTTTTCTAGTACATGTCAAAATTGGTTGTTGAGGGTATCTGAGTCTTTTTGTCTTCAAAATTTGCACCATCGAAGCCAAAGTAACTTTAAGGTTTTACATTAGTTTGAAATTTAAGGGAGAGAAGTGATATTTCAAAAAGTACTTCATGGGAGGTCTATGCATTTTCCAGAAATATTGGGGAAGATTAGAGAAATCTATCCAAGTTTTTTTTTTTTTTTTTGAGCTGATCAAAAAAATTCTTTTATAGAGAGTATTGTCATACGACTCATACGAACTTACAAAGCTTATAAGTTGTGGTTAGTTGTATGATTGGTCCCTATCATGTCATTCTAGTTTTTTTTTTTTTGGTCAAGGGAGAAGAGTTTATTAATCGATCCGGTAGGCGAAAGCCTAAACATGAGACAGAAGGGAGCAAAATAGACGTCCACAGATCGGACAAACCATTAAAAAGGACTTTCTGAACACACGTGTTTGTAGTCTGATTACAATCATGTTTAATGAAATTAAAGTCACAAGAAATAAAAGAACTCTTCAACGCACAACAATCATGAGTAAATAGCACCGCAATATCAGAAGGTGGGCCGTGTGTAGGCATGGCAATTGGACCCGCCCCGCCCAAAATGGGGTGGGTAAACCCGTTCCCCTATCGGGGCGGGAACAGGGGTACCCAAAAAATACCCGGCCGGGGTATGCCAAAACCCGCCCTGCTCAGTTGCCATTCCTGGTCATGTGAGTCCAAACAACTTCTCACAATTGCTTCCGAATCTGATTCAATAGACACCCGTGGAATTTTAATAGTCATCCCCAGTTCCAATCCATCCCGAATTGCCAGAGCTTCTGCAAATCGGGCCAAGATAATTCTAGGATGAATATTCAGCGATATACGTACCCAAAACCTTACCATCTTCCCCACGAGCAGGAGCTCTAGTTCCAATTGTTTTTGTGTTCCTTGATACTGCCGCATCCACAACATTGATCTTGACTTGATTAACTATAGGGCGTTGCCAGGCCAAGATCTCTCATTTCGAGTCAGTTTTGGTGAAGGATGTGAGACCTTGGTATCCGCCTCCAGGAACTCATAAAAATCACTGTGCCAAGCTAATAGTTAATCTCTGTAAATTTTCGTTTGACCAAAAAAAAAAAAAACTGTTTGAAGAACTTTCATCCGTGTCTAGCTACTGGGTACGTTAAACAAAATATCGTATTTATAATATTCTATACAAAATACTCGATCAAAATGAGGACGCAACAACATTTCAAAATAGTAGGCCAAGTTTGACGGGCTTTAGTTTAAGTGGATAAGGAAGTATAAGGGAGGCACCAACTGCACTGCACTTCACTTGTTACTTGTTGTCTCATTATTATGGCTTATATTCAAATTCCCCCATTGACAAAGTACCACAAACCAGGGAAATTTTTTTAGAATTCTTCCACCTTAAATGGAAAGGAAGTTTCATCCATCTTTAAGGGGGGGAAAAGAGAGACAAGAATGGTGTGTGCTCCTCCATGAGATCACATGGTCCATTTTCACGGAGGCAAACATTCCAAACCTTGAGACCATTGGAGATATGCGCATGCTGGCGTGAACATCGGTTATCAAGAAAAAAGACAGGAATTGTGAAAAAAATGAGAATGATATCATAGATACTGCCACTAATCCATGTGAATCATAACCAATTTACTCTCATGGAACACAAAGTCTTGGCAAAGCTCATTACATGCACAACATACTTCAAAAATAGTTTTGATTAGTGATTACCTAATGACTGAATCTATACCTAAATTTTTTGCAGGATTGAGCTTTGGCTTCTTGTCATTACTGATTATCGTAACTTTGCTATTCTTTGGCATAAAGAGAAGGAAGCTAATCAAACAAAGGGAGAAATTCTTCGAACAAAATGGTGGGTTATTAATGAAGCAAAAAATTTCTTCAATTAATAAAACAAGTGTAGAGACGCTGAAAATCTTCACAGTTGAAGAGCTAAAGAAAGCTACTAACAACTATGCCAAGGACCAGATACTTGGCCAAGGTGGTTACGGTGTGGTTTACAAGGGAATTCTACCTGACCAACGCATAGTTGCCATCAAGAAGTCCAAATTAATGGACGTGGACAAAGTCCAAGTAGACCAGTGCATCAATGAGTTGTTGATCCTAACACAAGTTAACCATAGGAATGTTGTGAAGGTCTTGGGGTTTTGTTTCGAATCAAAAGTTCCTGAGCTTGTTTACGAATATATTTCAAATGGCACGCTATCCCAGCATATTCATAAGACATTATCCTGGTTAACGTTGGATCATCGATTGCGAATAGCCACAGAAGCAGCCAGTGCACTTTCTTATCTTCACTCTGAAGCTTCCATTCCGATAATTCACAGAGATGTCAAGTCTGCCAATATATTGCTAAACGCTGATTATGTGGCGAAAATAGCAGATTTCGGTGCTTCGAGATTAGTCCCCTTGGACCAACCTCAAGTGAATACAATTGTACAAGGGACTTTAGGTTATTTGGATCCTGAGTACTTACAATCTGGCCAGTTAACAGAGAAGAGTGATGTTTATAGTTTCGGAATAGTTCTAGCAGAATTAATGACCGGAAAAGAGCCTATTTGTCTTGAGAAGTCTGAAGCGGAAAGATATTTGGCGATCTACTTCATTGTGTCAATGAAGGAAAATAGGTTGTCCCAAATTTTGGAGCCTCGGGTGTTGAGGGAAGGGACGTTGGAGCAACTCCAATCAATTGCGGAGCTTGTGAAGAGGTGTCTTTGTTTGAAAAGTGAAGAGAGGCCTGCAATGAGAGAAGTGGTTATGGAATTGGAACGTTTAAGGAAGTATAGAAAGGATCCATGGGATGTTAATCAGCAAAGTCTTGAAGAGAGTGACAGTTTGGTAAGCGGAGAAGCACGAGTAGACTCCTACACTGAGCCACTAAGTCTTGCTACCAGCGCGAGTGAAATATCTGGGCAATATAGTTTCAACTGCAGCATGACGTTTCCAATTAATAATAGCTCCCGGTAGAGGTGGTGCTTTGTCTCATAGCTCCTGGTATTCCAAGGTAATGTGTCGGGCTTTCTAATAGCATTCTGGGTTCCTACAGACCAAAAATGCTTTTGAATTCATTGTTAGAACAGTTAGGAACTCGCTTTACATTCTTGGGAATGGTTAAAATGTTTGTGGGTATCATTGCTAGAAACCCTTACGAGACTTCACTCGTCCTACTAGGTCAACTAGGGGTTTAAAAGGCTTGTTGCACGTGCTAAGTGTAACCGTGAGTCCTACGAAAGTGGCGTTGAATAATCCAGTTAGTTTTTATTTATTTGTTTAAATTTCCTTTTGTTTTGCTCGAGAACTAACAAAATGTAAGTTAGGGGGTGTGATAAACACATAATATTGTATATTCTTGTGCTTAATCTATCACGTTTATCATGTTATTATAGTCAGTATTAATGTTTTAGATGATATTGCACGTGATGTATGTTTTTATAGGTTTCAGGTAATTTAATATAAAGTGTATCCGTTGGCACCAAAATTTGACTTGACCGCTCGCGCGCACAAAATGAAGCCGCTCTTGTTTCAGCCATGCACGTGGTCTGATTCCAAGTGCCAGGAAATGTTTGAAGTGCAAAGATTAAAAGAATAAATAATGGGAAATTGAAAGTGGAAAGAATTAAAAAAAAAAAAAGAAAAGGAAATTGGAGGTGCTCATTGAATTATACTCCTTAACTACCCAATGTCAGATCCAATTGTTTCAAGCTTTAAATACGCCTGAAATGCCAGTGGCAAAATTCTATTATGCTTGCCGAAGTGAAGTCACCCACGTGGCAGCTTTTCATCCGTTAGATCATCCCCTGGTTAGTTTGACTTCTCATCTGGACCATTGATCTCTTTGCTCACCTAGGCGCAATGCACTGGATAATTTTCCAGCCCTTGGTCTTATCATAACGGACGACAACATATTTATTGCTGGGATGGGTTCAAAAATTCAGCAGTAATGAATGAGCTTCCATAGGCCACGTGGTGACGGTCTGTACGTCTGATTGTGCTTTGGTTTGGATCTTGGCCGTTTATTCCTTTCTCAAAGTCTCATGTGCGCGCCATACTGGATCATTTTGCTCTCAGCTCTCTCAGCCGACACCCTCACTCATGCATATCACTCATTTATGTGTACTAGTGTTGCGCGACGTGCTCCGCACGAATCACGTGCTCACTAAAAATGTTCGAAGTGATGTTGTTTTGAGGAACGGAATATGGTGATGTTTGCTGCAAAATGTACGTTGATTATTTTTTATATAGGCGTTCCTTAGATAGAAGTTCACAATCCTTACATATTATGTAATCGTAAAAGACATGCGCAATGATATCAATACCAAGAGTAGATGCATTCGCAGTTGGTTGCATCAAACACCATGGTATGTAATTCTACATGTACATTAGGATTGAGTACTAATGTGATAGTTTGTGTGCATGAACAAATGATTTCCATCCAATGAAGAATTCGTTAGCGTATTGGATGGTCCATCTTCTTGATTTTGAAATTAGTATAAATTCTTCACGATTATGTTGATCACATAATGTCTTGAAGTGTTGAGGTAGCTTCTGAAAATGGCAAAGGGCCAAGTTAGAAGTCGAAGATTAATGGGTATAGAAATGTATGTTATAAAAAGTATTTTACCAATTTCTGCAAATCTGTATATGCCAACAGTGTATAGCGCACCTCACAGAATGGCCTGAAGCTCGAAACAAGTGCGGTGAATAAGCAGGTTATGTTATAGCTGCATTGACAGATATAAAATATCAGCAGTGATTCGGTGAAGTTATAAACTGCAAAATGAACTTTGAATATAATTGGTTTGATTGAGTAAGTCTTACAGTCGTTGGCATTATGCATTGCTATTTCGGCATCCCATCCAATGGGAGCATTGAGTTGTTGAATCGGTAAAGTAGAAGACCATTGATACTTGAGCTCACATCCTTCAGTGTTGAATATAAAAAGATCGAATTGCAAGTGTCCAACATGGCCAGAGCAGAATAAATTTGTCCTGAATATATTGTGTGCATGGACAATCTTATTCCAACCTTCTGTTAATTTGCCGTTGTCTATTTTACGTACCAAAGTCTATCACCGCTGTTAATTATAGCAATTGTCTTTGGTGGTGCAGGTGTATATTGCTTGAAACCATGTGACATTACCTATATATGAATACCATATGTTAATTCTAGAGCTTTGATTTTGGGTATAATTCATTGACTAAAATATCATGGAGAGGATCTCACCAGTTTCATGTGTTTTCGTTGATCGGAGTTACAACCTCCGAGAACCATGAAGGATGATTTGCTGCATAAACAAGAAGAGATGAGTTGCAATCACTGTGTTTGGTTTACAGTTTTGAGATTTATTTCAGTTTTGAGATTTATTTTTGAAATAAAAAAGTTCTATAGGTTTGCTTATTTTTTCGTCTTTAGTAAATTTTTTTAACATTTTAACAAACTCTTTTAGTTTTTGAATAGAGGTACGCTATGTATATCAAAAAAGTAAAAAATTTTGACAAAATATCACTAAACACAAAAAAAAAAAAAAACACGGATTATGAAACAGTAAAATTTTTTGGAGAGATTATTTCTGAGAGAAAAACCAAACAAAGTTTTTTTTAGTAGAGTGCTAAAGAATTGTAATGATTATTGAATATATTTGTCAAGATAGTGAGTTTACCAATTTGTTCACGAAGATTACGCGAAATGAATAGATTATTTGTAGAATGGTTGAATGAACTTTGGTCTTACATTGAGAATATTCGTCAGCCAAGCCTTGAATTTGTTGGTTCCAGTTGCAAGAATGACGGCAACCATGAAATCATCATTCCCAGTATCTTGCTCCCGCTAGGGTTCCCAGAGTATTATTCTCCTCTTGTGTTTTTTCGATAACTCAGGTGTCCGGGCTCTATTCCTCCTCTTGTGACTGACCGAAGTCTTCAAACCACTACATTATGGATAGAAACCAAAAGAGCCCTTCAAACCACTACATTATTGCTAGAAATCTAGCACAAACCACTAATATTTCAGTTTTATAGCAAGATTAATTTGACCAAAAGAGGGGTGAAATCTGTATTGATGTATGGTAGGGGGTTGAAGACTCGTGTTTATTGCAGCAGATTTTCTACTTCAACTATAACTACGAAGAAGAGATGGGTGTACAGAACTGTTAAAATTTGAATCAACACACATGAAAGTAAATCATTCGGTTTGCTAATCGAAAAACATGATTGTAAGAATTTCAATTTCAATTATGATTGTCTTAAAGACCTTGATCCTGATGAAGCCAATAGGATTCATCCAAATGATCACAGGAAGGTAAGGGTTCCTCAAAGTTTTCTATTTTTCTGCTTTAAGCATCTATCATATGTGGTGGAGTGAACTTAAACTGTATCTTTTAATGAGTATTGCCTCTGTTGGATCCCTTACATATAGTTAAACCCTAGCTTATAAAGGACATCTTCACGTGGTACTGCATTGATTCCACTGAAAGTTTCTCTGGTTGTGCTGTTAGTAAAACCACACATTCGAAGAAGTAGAATCAAGAGAGGCTCGGGTTAGGTCATAAGTTGTTTTCCCAACTTTGTAAGTGCACTCTTGAACATTAGTGGCTGTTTACACACCACGATAGGGTGCACAGTTTTCCTCAAAAAATCTTTGTCCTTCAAGGTTTTTACATTACATATCTTGCATGATCTGTTTCTTTACTCATTATAAGGTCAAGTAAATTGCACTTGACCTAGACTCCTAGTCCTAGTCCATCGCCTTGTGTAATTGAATTTTTCTTGTGGAAACATGCAGAAATGCATAAGGTACAACCGCTCTTACATGAAACTATCAGACCCCACACGTTGTGAAATTCCATCAATTGTTATTTTTCAACCCAAAAGATACAATTAGCACAACAAACGCATTGGATTTTTTTTAAGGATAAGATAATAAAAATGAAATAAATGGGGTAAGACTCGTACTGTCAATGCCGAGTTGATTTACCGCTGCCACAAACTGTTGATGAAGGTCAACTGACCAAACCACCCGTGGCTTCTTTAGTGTAAACGTATCATCCCTATCCTCTTCTTCTTCATCCTCCTCTTCCTTCTGCCTCTTTGAGTTTCTACAATTTCCTTCATTTGCTGACAATGAGAAATCTGTATCTTCTTATGGCTTTTTTTTTTCATTCACCATCTTCTATGATATCTGATTGCTCAAAATCCTTCCACACGTCTTTCCTCTTCCAAACTACATGCTGCCAAATGTTCCTCAGTGCCTCAATGCGAACTGGTTTGATAAAATAATCACAACCACCATGAGTGACGCCTTTCATCACAACATTCTTACTATCCTGACATCACTGTACAAGCAACAAAATAGATCTCAGAATACTCAAACATAAAAGGCACGTTTCATTGACTGGATTAGACATGGGATTGGATTACAAATCCAGTGGGAGCGTATTTCTAGCATTTTATTGCAAAAATTGGTGGAGAGAATTTGTATCCCTTGGATTACCAATACCACAAGAAATGGGATACACAGTACCTTGGGTGTGGTATTGCTAATCCCTTCACTAATAGTCAGTGTTTGGTACATTGCAGTGAAGCTGGAATGATGTTCCCCTGTAATGCTTATTCTTTTCTCATTCTCTAAAAGAATGACGGGACAGACAGTGGTATCCTTCGCACATTTAGGTGCATGGCCGTTCCATTGGAAGGCCAAGGAATCTGGTGGAATACCTCATCTTTGGGATAAGGTATCCCCTCATTGCTAGTCCAGCAAATCAAACATGGCGAAGTAAAACTATTACGACTTTAAATGTCAACAAAGACAGCCCGAACTAACTGAAACAAGAGGCTTACTGATAATAAGAAGGTCCATCTCCAGCCCAAAGTCCTCAAGGAATTTGAATCCATCCATGTCAGGCATGTGGACATTGCCTAAAACAATATCGAAACCATCTTTCCTCTCGCGGAGTAGCGATAATGCAACCTCTATTCTCTGCTCGATTGCATTTGGTTACTGAAATCCCCAAGAAAGTGAATCAATTATCACATGTCACATAACAAAAATGCAAATCCCTAGTTCCATGACAGCAAAAATAGCAAGAGGCTGATTGTCTATCCACAAGTGCACAAAGCAAGAAAGCAAGACTAAACTTTTCTACATAAAAGCCCCCAGAACCGTGAAACTAACCCTTATATCAAGTTAAATAACTTCGAATGCATAAGCAGTATGTGCTGTCGGAGCAATTTGCCATTATGAACATGACCAATTTCCAAACCTGAACAAAATAAAAGCTCAAAGAAAACCTTTAAAAACCTCAAATTGACCTCTAAATCAGGTTAAATAACATTGCTTGAATACAATTTGCCAAAAAACATAGATGTGCTGTCACGCCAATTTGCTATTTTCAACATGACACATTTCTAGAAGTGTACTAAGTTTAAACTTGAGGAAAACCTCAAAATTGACCCTTAAATAAAGTTGAATAACACACACACAAAAATTGGTGTCACACCAATTGGTAATTTTCAACACAACTCCATTTTCAAAATGACCATACTCAAAGTTCAATAAACTGACTCCACACCCCAAAAGAACAACAATTGGCCGCTAAATCAAGTTAAACAACATCAATTACAGAAGAATTTCCAAAATGAAGATGTGTTGTCAATCAAGATGGAATTTTTGACAGAAGTACAGAACCCATTTCCAAAACTGAACTAAATCAAAGGCTTTGCTACAACCCAAATTTTTAAAAAAATCTGAAATTGACCTCTAAATCAGGTTAAGGATATGCAAACGGAAGATTCGTACCTGGAATTGGAGCCGAAGAGACCCCTTATCGGCTTTCCTCTCGAAATCTTCTCCTCTCGCAATCTGATCGGCTATTGTTTGGATTGGGAAGTCTGCTTGTTCGTTTGTTGCAGAGGTGATGGTGGGGCGGGAATGAATACCAAAAGGGGAAGAACACTCACTGATTGAATTGGAGGGTTCAGTTCCCATCCAATGTGGGCTACGGTCCAATCCAGTCTAGTTCGGCATTTACGGGCCTTTTCCGGTACCACAACAAAGATCGGAATCGTTCAAATTTTAGAGCTCGTTGAGAACATTGGCCACATAAAAAATCATGTTAATCGAATACCGAATGCTATGATTTTCAATGCATTAAGCATAAGGTAAATGTGCTAAATGAGTTGTAATTTAGTGTTGTGCACCTTTTTTTTTCAAGTTTAATTCATTTCAAAATTATAGCAAACGTCATCTGATCAATATGATTTTTTGTTGGGCCGATGTTCTCGATGAGTTCTAAAAGATGAACGGTTCCGATCATTATTGTGGACCCGGAAAAGGCCTGCAAATCCCCAATTGGACGAGACTGGACCGTAGCCCACACTGGACGGAACTGAAGCTGGAGACACACCGGCTGAATTGCAGCCGCAATTCCCGCATCCACAGTATAATGACAATGTGATTTTACCGAAAAGCCCTCAAGCCCAACACCACTAAAAGACAAAATAGTATATAAAAATCGGGACACAGAGGGAAAACATCGAAAGTCCGAAAACCCGTTAAAGTAATCTGTAAATAACCCAAATAGTAGCCATGACCCACCACTTTTGAGCGTGAAATGACGAGAACGTCCAAAATCCCAAAGAAGTAAATTTAATTAGCTAGTTTCCGAATCGAGGGGCATTATCGTCCGGAGATGGCCAAAATGTAAGCCATATTTTGAAACTTCATTCCTTTATAGGCGGCCTGTGGATATAACTATATATGGGTATCCGTCCAAAGGGAGGGGGAGGAGGAAAAATTCCAAAAGCCTTCTATTTTGCCTAGAACCTCTGTTCCACTCCATAAATGGCAAACTAAACCATCAGTTTAGGGTGTAGGTAAGCCCTACCTTCGTATCTATGGTTTCTTTTATTTTGTAATTAGATCAATTAAATGTGGTGATTGTATAATCCAGAGGATTGTATCAATAAACGATTTTCATTACCAAATCTCAACCATGTGTTTATTTTCTGTGATTATAAATGCAAAGGTTATACAATTGTTTTCACGCCACCTAATATATTGTAAGTTAAGACAAACCATGCTCATGAGAAGACGGGTTGTGTCCGTGCCTAATCAAAGATGGTTTGTTCTTAATTTACATGTACAAGAACTTCTTGAAAGATAGTATGTTGGCTTGTAGCTAGAATACATCACTACCACAATGATTGACCTAATTATGAAATTAGTACAAAATACCTCAAACCATTTGATGAGCACCCAACATTGTAGATATTTGGTGTGACTAGTCCCGTTCTATCTTGCTTTTACTTATGTTTATTTAGCTTTTATAGCGGTATTGCACGTAATGTGTGTTTTCATGTGTTTCAGGTTAAACGTGCAAATAAGGCGTAGTTTGACGCCATGATTGGCCCAAGTGCTTCCAAGTACCCGAAGACCCTGTCGGCCCCTTAAAATCTGTCTAAGTATGGAAAAATGACTTTCTGAAAAAGTATCGATTCTCGAGATTAAAAATGGCGGTAATTGATCCTTGAATTTTTCTAAGAGTAACTACAAAGTTGCAAGGTTTTATTTAAAGAGCAAGGTCATGTTTTGAGCCATTTCGTCTTGAGAAAAATGTGCAGTTTTTCATTTTACACTAAAAGTGGGGGGTTGACATTTTGATTTAATTGGAATCTTAAAATTCTGGTAATGCCATTGTTTCCAAATGGGGGGTACTTTCTTATTTTCATTAAATAAAATTAAAGTAAAGAAAATCTTTACTTAAATTTAGATAATGAAAATAAGTGCTGAGGAGCTGGAAGTTGCTGGGAGCTGCCTGCTGAAGCTGAGGTCAGGATGCAGGGATAACACTGTGGTATCGATACAACCATATTGGCTGTATCGATACCAGTTGGACACAGAGCAAAGGCTGGCCGAAGAGAACTGGTATCGATACGGGCTTTTTAGCCGTATCGATACGGCTTCTTTTCTGCAGATTTTTTGCTACTTTTTGGACTTTCCATTTATGGAACACTTGCCACTTTTGGCAAGTTTCGGGATATTTTGTGGAGAGAGAGGCTAAGTTGTTTAAATACCCCTCTCTCTCCCCCTTAGTCAAAATCTACTTTTATGCTCTAGGTTAGTTTCTTTTCTAGTCTTTTTTTTCTCCATTGTTGTTCTTAGTTCAAGCTTCAATACTCAAGTAAGTTTAGTTCGTATGTTAATTTTCCGTTTGTTAATGTTGTAGCTACTTGTTGGATCCTTCTATATTTCAAGTTTATTTTCGTTTCCATCGGTTAATTATGTTTTCGCTTCCTAGCATAATTTCTAGTCGATTTGCTATGGGTGAGTAGTCTTCTAGGCATGGTCATGGGGTGATCTCTCTCCCATTGCTTAGTTGTTTTAGTGGTTTTTCTATAACTTGATCATGATTTTAGTAAGGGAAAGGCTTAATCTCTAATTTTCGGTCAAACCAAAGGGGCTAATACCTTCGTTGATCATGTGTTGGCCGGGGCTAATACCTTCGTCTTACATATGAGGCTAGGAGCTTTTAACGCTACCGGCGTTTGATTTAAGTGATTTCCAAATGAGATTAAGTCATTTCTGAGCTAATGCCATGGTTATGCTCGACTTTTAGCGTTGAGTGCAAGCTAAGTTTGTCTATGCCTTGGCTTGGAGTTGTTAGAAAGAAACGGCTGAATTAGCTAAGTCATCGGGCGATTTGAGCCCCTAAACCATGCCGCCTGTTTTTACCAAGCACAACCGCTTTTCTAGTCATTTCACTTTCGTTTTCCATTCTCTAAAGCAAAACCGACAGTTGGCCGTCTTAAACGCCGAAAACCTTATAAAAATCCTTCAATCCAATTAAGCTATCTCTGAATCCCTGTGGTACGATCCCGGTCTTACCGGTTTATTGCTACCGACGATCAAGCCCTACGCTTGGGGTTTCCGACCTTATTCCGAAGGCAAGGTCATACGGATAAGCACCATTGATTATAGAGTTAGTGGTGGATCCGGTACCCTAAGTCTTCCTTTCATTTGATAAAAATCTAAAACCTCTTGTTTTCAGTAAATTTAGTTCATAATCTAAATCACCAAATCTCTGCCTTTTAATTATTTTGAAAGTCAGTTCTTATAATTGAGGTAATTCCTACTCCTTGTGGATCGACATCCGTACTCTCGCTTTACTACTAAATCCATTTGTATATTTTACGGGTTAAATTTATCTTGATCAGGCACTTAATGATATCCAATTAGGCTAATTTTTTGCATAACTGTTCTACTCGAAGAGCTCTAAGAAGTGAACGCTTCCGATCATCAGGGCGAGACCGGAGTGGGCCCAGAATTCGGGCACAGCCGCAAGCTGCTGCCCCAAGGGGACAGCAGCGCCCCCGCTTCCGTTATAATTTACCTTTTTGTCCTCTCTCCCACTACTACAATAATAGATAAAGGTCGCATCAAGAAGGTTCACAAATATCACAGTTTTAGTAAAAGCGTGATAAAAATTTGTAGGCTAAATTTTTAATCTCAGTTTAAATCAAAAATTGAGATAAAAAGTAACGCGTAATATTTTTTTAATCTCAGTTTTATGAACAGAAAGAGCGAGTAAAAGACTGAAGTCTAAAAAAGACATCTCTTTCCCCTCATTCTCCTTACCACACTATCCTTTCTCTCTCACTCTCTTTCAAGTTTCACGTCTCCCTCTCTCTCTCCACACGCGCACACACACAAAAATCATCTTCTCATCTACGAATTCCACCAAACGTCATCCGAGAACTAACAGAAATGTTACTCACACAGATTGTTTGTGTAACGACCCAGATTTTCGACCCAATTTTTTTTATTAGATTTGCAAATTTTATTCCGGTAAGATTATTTTTAGTAAATTAGTTATAAAGATTTCTTTTTAGTATAGGTTCCATGTGTGCCACATACACCATAGAATTTTTCCAAACCAATTTTTTTTTCCAGCCGTGTATAGATCTTTCTCTCTCCCCACAACATTAATTCTCTTCCATCTCTCCCTCTCCTACTCCTACCCAGTCTCTACTTCCTCCCTATCGTATTTTCGTCCTCACCTCGTCCATCTCAAAACCCAAGAAATAGAAACCTTTTTTAATACAATTTTATCACCCTCATCGAAATTCTCTTATAAATACCTACCCCATCCTCCGAAACTTCACAGCACAAACACCACCGCATCACGTTACCACTGCCAACAGTAGAAGAGAAGGAAACGAGAAAGAAAATTCGTCCATGGTGGAAGTCTAGAGAGAAGACGAAGTGGGTCTCGGCCCGCACTCAGCCGAATCTCAATTCAAGTTACGCCTCTCCTAACCCATGCCCGGGCATCACCGAACCAATTACTAAAGTCAACCGGTGCCCCGTTCTCTGTCGACATCTTTGTTTTACCGAAACTGTTTCGGAAATCGTTTCTCGCTTTTCGACCGGACTCAAGGTAGAACAACCCTCTCCTACTACTCCCTAAGTGTATGAAATCTGCACATAAGATTTTCTTAACAAGTTTCAATGGAGAAAATCGAACCCACGGATCGAAATCATGTAATCGGACGTTTCCCCTGTTTTTTTTTTGAAAACCCACTGTTCCTGGACGTAGCACTGTTCCTGGACGAAATATTTTGGGGGCGACTATTCGCAATCCTCAAATTTTCTCCCGTAGCCCGTTAAAAATTTTTAAAAATTATATTTCAGTAACTACATGTCGAAAATATGTTCAACATTCGGTAAACAACTGCCGAACATATATTTCGGTAAATAGCTGTTGAAAATAAGATTATATTTCGGTAACTACATGTCGGAAATGCACAAGAAATATATATTTCGGTAATTGGATGCTGAAAATGTATCTCAATTTCGGTAACTAACTGTCAAAAATGTATCTCAATTTCGGTAACTAACTGTCGAAACATATGAAAATTTTTAAAGGGCTCCGGGAGAAAATTGAGGGGTGCGAATAGCAGCGCCCAATATTTTTTGGAAGTTTAACACAAAAAATACAGTTAGCCCCCTTATGGTATTGAATGTATTGTTTTGGCCCAATAGTTTATGATACGTCATTTACAAATTGTAGTTCTAACCCCAAGATAGTTAACCATATAATTCGGCTCAGGTAAAGTTGTTAGAATTATGATTTAGTCCTTTAATTAAATAAGGTTACTGTACCGGCCCATCCATAACAAGTTGAGTGATTGCATTGCTTGATATTTGTTTAATTATTTTTCCGCTTGTTGTTTATTTATTTATTTATTACCGTGATTATTATTTCTGTGTTAATTGATTTTAATGCTAGATTGGACCCTAGAGACATGGGGTGGTATGCGAAATAGAAATCACCTAGACGATGCTAAGTAATGGATAAATTGGAAAGTTTTGGTTTTAGATTGCCTGCAGGCGTGATTTTGGGATGTGATGATTTGAAACTGGCAAAGTAAGCCTAGTGTTGAGTGATGATTTGAAACTGGCAAAGTAAGCCCAGTGTTGAGATTTTGAAACTGGCAAAGTAAGCCCAGTGTTGAGTGATGATTTGAATTTGGCAAAGTAAGCCCAGTGATGATTGTGAAGTGGTGCATAAGATAGGCGAACTCTAGTTATGATTCAGGCATGGTAAGCTTTCTTTTGTTGTAATGAGAGGGATACACGCTGGGTACATAACTTAGGTGCAATCCGCGACAGCAAAAGAAAGTGATCCCATAGGACCGAGCATGGCTAGCGGTTGGGGAGGAAAGATCTCGTGGATGAGATCTTAGATTTCACATAAGGTAATGGATAGTAATAAATTGATTTATGTGTAAAATCTCTATTTTACTTCTTCGTATCATATTCATCATGCTGCTTGCTAGTTGTAAAGTAAGAGAGGTAGTTGGGTTGGATTATTCTACTGGGTGATTTATCACTCACGGATACGTCTGTATCCTGGTAAATCGATTGCTTCGGCGATCAATTTGCCAGAGGGCGCAGGATTCGATGGAGGGGATTCAACGATGGTGTAGTTCGACACGGGAAGAATATCAGGAGCGGAGATCGAGCATGCTTGGGATTCGTATCAAGCCTAGAGTCAGCTCTGAAGTAAATGTATTTTGGATCAGTAATTTATTTTGAGATTGTAATAGCTAAACCTTTATTTTGAAAAATTATGTTTATTTAGCAAATTTTCTTAAGAAATTATTTTATTTTGCTTCCGAAAAGTCGGGGCGTTACAGTTTGTGCACAAATCGTGCACAGATTATGATATGGGGCCCATTTTGAATTTTTTGAACCGTCCTATAAAAATGCGAGTTGGGCTGGAGTTCAAACAAAAATGGAAAAATGACGGCCCAGGACGTGTTTTGATAATTAATACCCGTCAATGACATTTTCAGCATTAACAAATGTTTCATCATGTTCTTGACGGATATTAATTATTAAAACACGTTCTGGACCGTCATTTTCCATACAAAAATGCTACAACCACATCATAAAACACCCAAGTGCACATTCCGGATCATTCAAGAAAGGAAATTGGCCAGTAAAGGGATATATGCACGTGGTTTTCGCCTTCAATCGGGTTACCCGAACAGAAACTTCTACATCTGTTTTCCTTTTCTTCGGGATCGGCAACAGAAACTTAAATCCACTACGTAAATCGAGTACTCGTAGTGGAAGCTAGAAATAAAAACAGGTTTATGTTTCTACGTTAATCGAGTACTCATAGTGGAAACTAGAAATAGAAACAGGTTTCATTGAGCGGGTGTGTTTGGTAACCTTTTCAGTTTTCAGTTTTTAAAAAACTAGAAATAGAAACAGATTTATATTTTCATAAAAACAAAAACAAGAAACATGTTGGGTAATAATCTTTTTTTTTTCTTTTTGAAAACAACAAAAACTGGAAACACAAACATGTTTGGTAGTATAATTTTTGTTTTTGTTTTTATTCTTCAAATTGAATGAAATTAGAAGAAATGAAAGAAAAAAGTTCCACATACAAACAATTAACACCAATATGATTGGTCTTTTAGCTGATTAACTTTCTACGACCATCAACTAATTTTTATTTTTTTTTGAGCAATTGCATAGACACCTATCAACAAAAAGCATAAGGACATTTACTTAAAGCAAAACTCAAATCCATCAATCGCATACAAATGATGTTCACTTTGAATTCAAACCTCAAATAAGGGTAACATAGTTTTAAATAATGATAATTACATTTGCAATGGTATCATCCACTATGATTCATGCTAGCCCAAATTTGTTCGGCAATCCAATCACGAACATTGGACGTACGACGGAGTTGTCCACGAATGATATCAATCTCAATTGGATTTTAGGAACTACTCCCGCTAGCTCTTTGACATTGTCTCATCACCATATTCTCTTGGCTATATTCTCTGAACATCATTGTCATCATGCATCCTAATCCAATTGTGAACCGTACAACAAGCTGTGGGAATATACTTTTGTGTTCGAACACTATACGGTGGCATTTGCTTCAATATAGGAAATCGAGCTTTTAGCACTCCAAAACATCGCTCGATAACATTACGTAAAGACGCATGACGAAAGTTAAACCACTCTTCTATCTTTTTTGGTCGTCGGCCATGCCCACGAAAATTGTTCAAATGGTACCTCTCTCCTCGATACGGTAATAAAAAATCAGGCATATTAGTGTAACCCGATTCCACGACATAGTATTTACCTGTAAGTCATATTATCCATTAACCTAAGCAATGAATTGATAATAAGATTAAATTTGATAATAAGATTAAATTGTAACAAGTTTCTAGTTTACCTTCTGGAGGCTTGGGAAATCCCATAGCAGGATTATTAACACATTCTAAAAAGACCCTCGAGTCATTAGCAGTTCCCTCCCAATCACTTAGTACATATGTGAACCGCATATCAAAAGAGCAAGCCGCCATTATATTATGGGTCGTAACAGTGTGTTTACCACGATATGGTATTTGATCGGATGTCGGAACACTTGCCGATATGTGGGTACCGTCAATCACTCCAACACAGTCCTAGTTTCAAAAAAAAAAAAAAAAACAACTCTTCTATTAAATTGGAGACCACCAACATCCCTATAGAAACAAGGGACACCTTTTTTCTATCTGTCAACTCCCTAGTGTTCATGTTCAGCAAATAAGATAGAAAGAAACAAGAACTCAAATAGTTGATACAAAAGAGGCATGTGAACTGTCATAAGCTACTGTACATGAGATTCTGTTTTCAATGTGCTAACATTTGCTGCTTTCTCTTATCTACCTTTTGGCACACCAGCAGAATATTACCCATATCATTCAGTTTGCAGGAAGCAGGTTCTAAACATGTCATATGCTAGAGGCAGCTCCATTTGTATTTGTATTTTGATTTCTGCTTTTGGTTCAGGATTTTCAGAGGTTCTCCATCAGTTCGATTATTGGTATTAGCCTCCATGATGTCCAGCATTCAGCATCATTTTGCAGGCAATCCCAACCTTCACCCACACACATTCTGGTGTCAACTGTTGTATTTGTAACTATGAATTTTACGTCTCAGAATCCTATATATCAATTTCTGAGGAAACTGGTTATTGGGCTCAGAAACCCCAGGACTGGGAGTTTTAAGATCACTGCTATTGTAATGACAAATTATGTAATATACAGCGAAAAGATATTAATTTCTGACTAAACTGGTTATTGGGCTCAGAAACCTCAGGATCGGGAGTTTTAAGATCACTGCTATTGTAATGACAAATTATGTAATGCTAACAAACTACATGCAGAGTAAGATTTTTTAGAAACTAAAGAAACAAAATGGAACGAAAGGAGCTGAATTGTGGCACAATACCTTGAAAAAAAGGAAGTACTTGGCATTGCGTCGGATTTGATGCGGGATGCTATCAAAGGACGGGGGTTGAATTATAACCACTCCTAGCTTGCAAACAGCCTTCAGTACTCGGTGGAAGTAAATAGATATGGTGTGCCCAGAATGTTGAAATCTCTCTTGCACTACACGATTCCTTTCATTATGCCTTATTGTGAGCAAAAAAATGCAGACTTGCTCTTGGAGTGTCAAGTATCGCGAATGTTTCAAGTTTGCATGTAATTTCAACACCTCACAAAAGGCAATGAAAACTTGAGGCTTCATTCTAAAGTTTTGATGACACCTATCTTCGTGACCATTGAGGACTTCTAAGACGTAGTCATGGCCCCTTAACGTTGATGTTTGACATTGTCTATGGTCTACGTATATGTTATAGTATTCATATAGTGCCAAACTTAACAAAACCACCACCTCTTCATCCTCGGAATCGTCGTTAGAGTCAGATATAGGATCCATATTGCAAAAATTTCTATCATGACTAAAGTGAATCATCGATAACAAATTCCTACCTTGAAAAGTCTTTCCCAAACATCATCTGGAGCAGTAATGGTCAGAAGTGTGCTATCCCAACCAACACCGGAGTTTGCTTTCGATCAATGAGTTGAAGCTGTTGAATAGAATACGAAGCGCGAAGTACTTTCTTTTCACCTATTCGTTTGTATAATCATATGCGGTTAGCCTTTTCAACTCACTCTTAATCCTTTTCCAAGCTTCTCCTGTGAAAGTGTCAGTTTCTATACTTTTCTTTGATTAAACCTCCTCGTCCATGAGTCGAATGAAGGTTTTTGTCATTTCTAGTTGGCCATGGGCCGTCACCACTTTCTCCACTAACCTCCATAACCTCATTGTTTGCCATTTCCTACTTTTAATAACAAAAAACAATGGTACAAAAACAAATCTAAACAATAGATTGAGAAGTCTCTATAAGATCAACTAAAAGCTTGGAAAAAAAAAAGCAATTCAATGAAAGCCCAAGCCACTGAAACAAGCTAAATTCTATAACAACAACAGAAGAATGGAAGTTTTTTGGATTGGGGATTATTGCACAATTCCTCTTTTACAAATTGGTTTCTTCGTCAGTGAGTCTAAAATAACATAATCAGCTCATGAAATCTACTCTATCTACACTAGCAATAAATTAATCAAATGTGCTCATGGAAAATTCTGTTCCAGATTCAATGCAGAGAACAATGAAATAGGTCGAGTCTATCCAAAAGCCTTATAATAGAAGAAAGGGTTTTCCGCCTGCCAAATTTCAATTTCAGACACATTTATCCCTCGATTGCAAACAGTGCAAACTTAGCCAGATGGGCGTAAGTAATTGTAATTTCGCTCCTCCGCAGAGGCGGTGGGTTATCTGGCTTCATCTGGGAGTGCCGCGGGATGCGTGATGCATCTTGTCCGTCTGTTAGGAGATCCTTCACAGTCCTACCCCGCTCTTCATGTACTTTGCCATTACTGTATGTATTACGCCGGCCTGTGGTTGTTTGGGAGCTCTGCGGTTCTGTCCTTTGAGGTAAGTATTTTGCCCCTCCTCTTCGCCCTGGCTCCCCAAGCATGCACCCACACGTGGCCACGTTTTGCTCCTACCTCTTCACTCTCTCTCTTCCTCTCTCTCACAACACAGACGCTGTCTCTCTCCTCTCCTCCTCTCCTCGCCTGCACAACCAGCAGATCAGCGTAGTTGCAGTCGTATTGTTCCGGCGAAGGTAAGAAAGGTTAACCCATCTCTCTCTCTCTCTCTCTCTCTTCTTCTTCTTCTGTGATTTGTGCGATTTAATCCGAGATATGGGTTTCCAGCATGCGAGATTTGTGGGGCTTTTGTGGGGCTGATCGTGAACAAGGAGTAATCAGACGGTGGCGGCATTGAGGACGGCGACGACACAACTCTTGCTTCAGAGGTAATTTCTTCTAGGTTTTGTAGACTCGATTTTTGGTGGTTTCGACTATACCTGTGTATGAATATATATATATATGGATGTGTATGTATATACTTATTTCTTGGTAAGATTTCTTAGGGATTTTGTTAGGGCTTTTTGTTTTGGTATGATTTTGTATCTAGATCAGCTGATTTGGATAAGGAATTTTCTTTGCTTAACGATCTACTGATTTCTTAGCTAGGTAAAGAATGTCGATCTACTGATTTCCGTTTCTGCTCCTCTACTCTGAAATCGCAACCGGTAAGTTCTCAAGTTAGTTGTATGTTTCGCTAGAAATATAAGCTCATTTTGTTATACTCAAAGGCATCCTTTCTTTTGTTTTGTTATGGATTAGACAATGATGAGGAAAGTGAAGAGAGCGATTTCTACTAATTTTGGTTCCAACTCACCGATTCTGAAATCTCATTTAAAGCTTGTGGTAAGTTTTCTTGTTAGAAACTGCACTTGAAGGTTGTATTTTCTTAATCTTTTTTGGGATATGAAATTATGAGAGATCAGTAGTTTAAAAGAATGATGATGTTGATTTTGTTTTACCAAATGCAGATATACAGATATTGGATTCTTCTCTTCGACTTAGAAACTGATGCACTGGTGAGTTCTCAAATAAACTTTGTTTAGCTTCCTCTTTTGATTATTAAGACAAAGAAACCCCCCAACTTGAGATATTTCTTAATTTCCTGTGAAACTTTGATGGTCCTGAATGTTTGGAAGTACGTTACTTGACTTTACTGTATATTCTGCTTATTGATATCAAAAGAGCATGTAAGTACTGTTTTGTGACTAAAAAATTACAATATTGATGACCCAAGAATATTGCACTCTCTGCCTGGGTTATGGTTCCATCATTGACTGTAAAAGTTTATTGCTGTAAAGGCATATTTAAATACAGTGCAAAAACCATAGAGCACTTCAAAATCCTTACCCGACTGCAGACTTAACTGCTATTTTAGGCACACATTGCATCATAAGTTTAGTACTTCAGTACTCTTTTTACATTCCCTGATGTATATTGAGCAAATTTCAAGGATCTATTCCTAGATCCCTTGCTATCCTTTAGCATTGAAACAGGAAGAATAAAACTGTATCAAAAATATCGAAACAAATCCTCCTCTTACGTCCAGTCCACCTAAATCTTACAGACTACCTAGCATCTTTTATTGTCCTGTTATTTAACAGCATCATAGGCACGCCAAGTCTTCACACACCACTTGTAAAAACCATAAGTTTCGTTAACGATTCCTATCACTATATACTTTTTCACTTCTTATAAAATCAACAAGATTAAGGAACAATCTAAATTTTGATATCTATTGCTTACCTTTTCCGATCGAAACTCAATACTTCATCTGGAGTAGAGCATCCCTCTTCTCCCCTCTTTCCGCTCTGTTTCTCGGCCCCTCTCCAATGTGGAGATCTTTCTGCTATGTTATCCGCCGAAGTAGCTCAGCGGCCTTGGGCAATTGGCCTCCTTTTGGTCCGGCTCCTCCTTCTGGGCCATTTGTGCCTTTTCTCCAGCTGGGTTTCCCCAGTCGGGCTTGGTTTACCAGTCTGCCTTTACATCCGGTGGGTTTGGATGGTGCGCAATAAGATCGTAGTCCGTGCTCTATGTTCTGATCCAAGTCTCCCTCAGATCCGGCACTGTACGCCGGTGACGATTAGTTCTGGAGTTGAGCAATTTCTCCCCAATCTGCAAATAATAATATTGCTTGTGGTTCCGGCATTCATCACCACCAGGTGACCAAAAAAAGCCTCTGCACCAATAGCCAACCGATTTGGACGCAAATAGCCATCAGTCTTTAGGTGAATAAGTCTTGACTTTCCATATCACCCTTTGCTAGGTGGACCCTTCAATTGGGTTAACATGACTCATCAACACTTGCCACATGCGTGGCCCAACCGTGGGTTGAATAGCTCATGTGTCCTGTGATGCTCTCGGCTAATTTTTAACGGTGTCCAATCGGGGCTCTGAAAGCTCATCACTCTTGCACTGTTTTGTTTTACAGTTACATCATTAGTCGCGGGATTAAATGTCAAATCATCTACATGTTCACTGTCATTTTGATGAACTCTAGGAGCCTATGAGTTATGACTACGATTAACTCCAAATCCATTTCAGTAGCAGTTGAATATCTACAACTTTAAAGAACACATACTTGCTTTAAAAAAATAAAAACTAGAACAACAAACACAAGGCTACACCGTTAAAAATTATTCCACACACAAGTACTGTGCAATGGAGAGTAATAATTCTTTTTTTTGACCACTTTATTCTGTTTGAGTAATGATTTAGCAACTAAGGTGATATCCCCTCCCTCCCTCCTTTTTTTTTTCCCCTCATTTTGCCATTTCCAATTTCTCAAGGGGACACACATTACTTATGTTTCCTTTGAAAGGTAGATTTGATTTCCAACATTGCCCCTTAATCGCATTGATCAGTTTGTCACACAAGTTCAGTTTATGCATATTTAACTTGACCATCAGGTTTAACTCTGCCACGAAATACATGCACCTGCTGTGTTTTTAATGGTGATCTAATTTTTTTACTCTTGTTATCTCACAAGTTCACTTTGTGTCTATGGCCTTTGTTCCGACTTCCGAGCTTGCATGTTTATTCACTGCTCTGTTCAGAGCATGCATAATGAGATAACTCAGTCACTATCCACTGCTGTTTCGATTTGTGGGAACTCTAGGACTTCTATCCTCTCACTTATTTGTGTTTATAGATTTTGGCTACAGATATTTGGGTTTGAGCAGATAGGGTTTTGTGTTTATGAAATTTTCAGATCGAGGATTCAGATATTTTAAAGGTAATTTTCTGAGTTCTTTTTCCATGATTTAGGTTGGATTTGAGTTGTGATTCGGGTGGATTTTGTGTCGTGACTTTTTCTAGTACTATTGGATTCACCTTCAAAAAATAAGGTCTGCGAGTTCTCGTATAAATTTACTCTTTTTTATGGAAAATCAGTAGTCAATTTTATTGCAACAATGAGTGCTTGGGTTGAAGGACCGAGAATGGTATAGAATGTTGCAAAGTCATGTACTATATTGATTAGCTATGGGCGTGGTTGCCACTTAATTTTCTTAAGCCTGCCTTTAATTTCTAAGTGAGTTCCCTGCTTTTGACTTTATCTTAGTCTAGCTGATTGCAATCCGTTAGTATGATGTGGAATAAATGCATGTGATTTCGTTCAGTATGTATTTCATGGTTTTGGACAGGTTAATCCTTTTAAATTACTATGCAGTATATGAATTTCTGTGGCTTCTTATATGAATTTAGTCTATCTTGCATGAAGATAGTAATGAATTGAATAGGAAAAGTTGGTTGTTCAGTTGAAGGATGAGGAATGGGTTAGAGTGTTCGATACTGTTTGCAATCTAATTTTTTTCTTCCTTTTTTGCATTCTTTACATTGTAATATCCAGCTTTGTTGTGAAGCTACCTAATAAGATAGCATGGGATTTACGATAATTGTGCAGAGGCTGATGGTGCTTTGGATAAAGCGAGAAAAGACAAGAAGAGGCACCTTGAAGACACACTGAATCTTCTTCTTAAGAAGAGGAAGGTAATGGAAAAACTTTGACAAGAAATACATTGACTAGCATAATTGCCCTTTAGCAAGCATATATGAACCTTTTTATAAGTTCTTACGATAAAGTTAACATGGACATTGATTTTAGATGGCAATTACCTCTGTAGTTAAACTTCTTTGCAGTAATAGCAGCTTAAAGAAGAGATTGAAAGATCTATGTCACATAATTGGCTTTGCTCTTGCCTAAGTATAGCCTGAGGCCAAGTTTCATGTAGAATGTCGGATGAGTTTGAACAAATTTCTTGCTGTTTTGTGGGCGGATTCTTCTTTCTAAGGCATTTACTGAGTTTAACTAGCAGAGAAAGAAAAAGGAAGTGGGGCAAGGTGACATAAGGTGCAGATACACACCGCTACAGATTTCATTTCTTAATTGAGGGCCTGAGGTGTATTTCTTTTTTATGCTCTTGAGTTTGGAAGCTGAAATGGGCCATCTATTTGCCTTGCTTGGTCTATGTTTTGTACATAAACTCTTTCCGACTATTAGATACAGAGTATTTTCCTGTACTCTTAGCTTTCATGATAATAGTGAATTTAAATCTTTTGCACTTCATTGCAATGCCAGCATGCCCAAATGGGTACCTTGGCCAATCAAAAACTTGATCAAGAGGAGCTATCCAAAGACTTCTTTGGCATATCTATTTAAAAACGTGAACAATATTAAGCCACATCTCCCCCTCTCCTTTCCTTGGCCTGGTTCAGAGAAAGAGAGAGAGAGAGAGAGAGAGAGAGAGAGAGAGAGAGAGGAGTTTTAGGGGTTCCTTTTGTTCCTCTGCGCTGCCTGCAACCACTGGACTGAAGCCAGAGAAACTTCCATAGAAAATGTTTTTGCTACGCATAATTTCCTTTCTGAGTACTTTTGGACCATCTATCTATAACTACCACAAACTTTACTGCAATTATGCTACTCTAGCATCTGTAAATGGACTACACAAAATATAATTTGTACGTAAATCAACTAATGCCTTTGCTTCTTTAATCAATCCATATAATGTACCTTTATAGCTATTTTCGTGTCCTTCTCTCAGTTCCAACTTTACCATTAGAAGCAAGACTAATCTGCCCTAAATCAGAACTTATTCCCTTCAATGAGCATGACATTCGAGCTTTACTGGTGTTATGCTTCTTCAGCGTCTGTATATAGACTACGCACTATATGGTCCGTATGTAAATCATCTAATGCTTTTGCTACTTTGATCAATCTATGTAATATATCTTCCTACCTATTTCCATGCTCTTATATTGCTTCCAGCTCTAAAATTACAATCAACACATATCTAGCCTATATCAAAATTTAACACTAGCCCCGGATAGCTGTTTTGATTAAGAATAATTCAACATCTATAAACTAGGCCCCAGTTGAACACTCCAAATTGTACTTTGTGTGATCTTTCGATACTTTTGTTTTCACAAATTTATCTGATCTTTCTATAAGGTTGGTGAACCATTAGAATATCAAATATTTTCCGATTGAATATGTATGGCCTAAAACTCATTGAAAGTACGTAGTGAAATCCTCAAAAAAACAATATTTCAGTTGAACATTTTGGTTACATGGCAGTGTAACCCCCCGCAAAGGCCATTTACAATTTATTACCAATCAGATAATCTCAATCACTGGATAACTAACTTTTGTTTTTCCCCTTTCCAGGTATGATTTGGTGATTCTATGGTAGTTGGAATGGAGATTCCTTTCATGGTATATTCTCTTCCCCACATTTTCCCCTTCTCGCACCAAGTATTGACTTAATTGATGGTCTACTTTTAATTATTATTATTTTTGCCTTTTCCCTTGAGCATTGGCCAAAGTCACCACGAATATTTGTTGCTATCCAAAATAAGAGGTCTGGTAGAAAAATCCGTTCCAGTGCGTAGTTCTCCTTTTGATCATATATCCCTTCGACATCAAAATTTCTATGGTCAGCTAATTTGTTTGGGTTCAGGAAATCTTTTTTTTTTGGGTGGGATTTGATGACATGAAATATAGTTTGCCGACACAATAGGGGGCACAAAAGTGTTGAGAATAATTCTGTTGCTCACTTGAAGTCTATGCTTATGCCGGATCATGCATGGCCTCATTTCTTTCTCTTTATGCTACACTACGTTATCATTTCATTAATTCTCTCTCTCTGCAAAATCACCCTCGCCCATTACCAAAGCTCTCTTTAAAAACTATCACACAACACCTTACTTAGTTTGTAGCTATGAAGCACGGATACTCTATTTTGGCCTCCGTATCACGTACCGTACGCGTATCGGATACGGATACGCTGGGATACGCTCCGGATACGTATCCGATACGTTTTTTAAAGTATCCGGATTTTGAATTTATTTTTTGGTGTTCCGATACGTTTTGGATACGCTCGGATACATTTCGGATACGCTGGGATACGTTTGGGATACGTTCGGGGGTCAATTTGTTATTACTTAAAACATCTGGGTGTGGACTGTAATTAGGGCTATATATACCTAATTTCTCGTCTCAGTAGAGAAAAGGCTAACGAGAAGATCGAAGCACAGAAGAAAAGGAGAAGACGGCGATCCATCTCTGTGTCTCTCGTCTCTCGATCTGACTTGTAAGCTCGTCTCTCTCTTCTCGTCTCTCTCGCCTTTGTTTTCTCTCTTTTCTCTCTCTCTCTCGCGTCTGTCTTGTCTCTCTCTCGCGTCTGTCTTTTCTCTCTCTCTCTCTCTCTCGTCTCTTTTCTCTCTCCTCTCATCTTGCTGCTGTATAGCATACATACTGTGGATATATATACATACTGATATATATATACGTACTGATATATATATATATACGTACTGATATATATACATACATACATACATATATATATATAACGCTGTATAGATATTAGGTAGTAGCTACTGTTGTCTGATATTTTTTTTTTTTATAACAGTATATTATCCGAATGGATTCTGCTTCTGCTTCTGCTGGCAGTGGTAGTGGCTCTATTTCCTCATCCTCACAAACGAATGCAGTGGATACTAATAATCCCCTTTGGAGTTATGTTACAAAATTAGAGAAATTGGGTGATCATGGGGGAAATACTTTGTGGCAGTGCAATTTTTGTAGTGTTGTCAAAAAGAGTTCATACACTAGAGTTAGGGGCCATTTGTTGAAGTTGTCGAATGGAATTGGACCTTGTCAAAATGTTACAAAGGAAGTTCTTGCAACTATGAAAAAATTAGATGAGGAAGCTAAAGCGAGAATGAAAGAAAATGCGCCAAAGAAAGTACCTCTACCCCCTTCTACTAGATCGTCTGGTTTTGTTCTAGAAGGTTATGAGACAAAGAAACAAAGAACAAGTGGGAGTAGAAGTGAAACTATATCACCCGTTGAGAAGGCATTTGATAGGGGTAAACGTGATCAATTGCATGCGGAAATTGCTAGGATGTTTTATTCCGGGGGTGTGCCATTTAATTTGGCTAGAAACCCTTATTATGTGAGCTCTTATCAATTTGCCGCAAACAATCCTTTGTCTGGATATATCCCACCGGGATATAATTTGTTGAGGACAACTTTACTTCAACAAGAAAAGACAAATGTTGAGAGATTGCTCCAACCGATTAAGGGAACATGGAGAGAGAAGGGTGTAAGCATTGTGAGTGATGGATGGAGTGACTCGCAAAGAAGGCCTTTGATCAACTTTATGGCGGTGACGGAGGGTGGGCCTATGTTCCTCAAAGCCGTGGATTGTTCCGGTGACACAAAAGATAAGTATTTCATTTGCGACTTGTTGAAAGATGTGATAGAGGAGGTTGGCCCTGAAAATGTGGTTCAAGTAATCACAGATAATGCTAAGAATTGTGCCGGTGCGGGACTTCTAATTGAAGGATTATATCCTAACATCTCTTGGACACCATGTGTGGTCCACACTCTCAACCTTGCCTTGCAAAATATTTGTGCAGCAAAGAATGTAGAAAATAATCAAGTAACTTATGACGAGTGTTCTTGGATCACGATCATTGCGGATGATGTTTCATTCATCAAGAATTACATCATGAACCATTCCATGAGGTTGGCTATCTTCAATGACTTCGTTCCTTTGAAGTTGCTCTCGGTTGCAAGTACTCGTTTTGCTTCTGTAATGGTTATGCTTAAAAGATTCAAGCTTCTTAAAACTAGTCTTCAAACCATGGTTATAAGCCCGAGGTGGAATTCTTATAGAGAGGATGATACGGGAAAAGCAAAGTTTGTGAAAGAGAAGGTGCTAGATGACATTTGGTGGGATGACATTGATTATATACTTTCCTTTACCTCTCCCATGTATGATATGTTAAGGATTTGTGACACGGATAAGCCTTGTCTTCATTTGGTCTATGACATGTGGGATACAATGATAGAGAACAGTGTTTTAAATGGCGAAAGGCGCACCGAGGCGCAACAATCCCCTGGGGCTTTAGCGCAAAGCGCAAGGCGCGGCGCGCGCTTTATTGACGCGAAGCGCAAAAAAAAAAATCTTCGGAACGAGGCAAATTTTATTAGAACAAGTTTTCAACACAAATAAACACTTGTAAAACTTTCAAATGTCATAAAACATAACATGTCAATGGTTAAACGAAAGTACCAAACACTAAACATAACATATCATCCATGAAAAGCTAACATAATAATGTTTAGCCTTAGAGACATAACAAAAGGATTAAAGACAATAAAATCTAGAGGCATGCATAGACATTACTAGAATTTTCAGATGTAATAACAAGTACAAATAAATACAACAAACTAAACAAATACTTTAAACAGAGCTGGAAACAAAAAAAAAAAAACAAAAAAAACAACAGGTGAGCCATGACTGGAAAAAGAAAAAAAAGAAAAGGGGGGTCCTGTTATTGGAAAAAAAAGAAAAAGAAAAAGAAAAGGGGGGTTGTGACTGGAAAAAAAAAGAAAAAGAAAAAGAAAAGGAGGGTCCTTGACAGTCGGTGAAAATAGAAAGAAAAGGAGGAAGAAGAAGGTGAGAGGAGGAGGAAGAAGAAGAAGAAGCAGACGTGAGACGGTGAGAGGAGGAGGAAGAAGAAGAAGTTGTTACTTGGAGTCGACGATCAGAGAGGGAGAGGGAGACCGGAGAAGATGAAGCTTGGTCCAACCATCGGAGACTCTGAATCGTCGAAGAGGCTGCTGCTCAATGTGGTTTGTCGATCGAATAGGGCTCCCATTGATTCAAAGGAAGAAATTATTCAGTGCATCGCAAACGTGAGATCGATTTTTACCTCACAGCAAAAAGCGCGCGCCTCAGCGCTTTGGCGCCTCGCGCTATAGCACGCGCCTCAGCGCCTTTCTTGCGCCTTTGTGTTCTGCGCTATAGCCCATAGTTCCGAAGCGCAATGGTAAAGGTTGCAATATATAGACATGAAGGAAAGCGGCATGAGGACTCATCTACCTTTTATGAAGTTGTTCACGCAATTCTCGTTGATCGGTGGAACAAGAACAACACTCCACTTCATTGCCTAGCTCATTCACTAAATCCGAGGTGACTTCTAACTTCATTAGTTCACTTCATAAATAGTGTGAACATTATGTACTCTATTATTCATAAATTAAACTTCAACTTTTCTTTGTATTACGAAGGTACTATAGTGATGAATGGCTTCATGAGGGTCCTAGTAGAGTGCCTCCACATAAAGATGTTGAGGTTGCACGAGAAAGAATGAAATGCATGAAAAGGTATTTTCCTAATTCAGCGGATCGCTCAAAGGCTAACATGGAATTTGCCAATTTTTCAAGCAAGGCCGGAGAGTTTGGGGATAGTGATTCCATCCATGATCGCTATGCAATGGACCCTAAGAGTTGGTGGGTTACTTATGGTGCAAGTGCACCTTTGCTTCAAAGCGTAGCTTTAAAGCTACTTGTGCAACCTTCTTCATCATCATGTAGCGAGAGAAATTGGAGTACTTACTCATTTGTGCATTCGGCTAAAAGGAATAAGATGACTCCAAAACGTGCGGAAGACTTGGTTTTCATTCATAGCAATCTCCGCCTCTTATCAAGAAGAACTCGGCAATACATGGAAGGACAAACGAAGATGTGGGACATTGCCGGAGATGCTTTTGATACATTTGGAGATGTTGGAGATCTTGAAATTGCACAACTCTCTCTTGATGAACCGGAGTTGGAGGCCGTAGTTTTTACGGACGATGGTGATGATGGTGAAATTGGCGATGAAGCAATGGAGGATTAGCGAAATGCAATGATGATTGCAATATTTTGGATGGACAATGAAAATCTTTTGACTTTTGATGATGTTAAATGAACTCTCTTTTTTGCTTGGCATGTGAATGGTGAACTTGTGGAATGGATAACTTTAGTTGCCAATGAAATATTATTTTTATTTATTTTTATATTCAACGTATCCCCAACGTATCGTATCCCACTTTTCGGAAAAATCACGTATCCGCGTATCCGTATCGTATCGTATCCGTATCTCGTATCCGTATCCGTGCTACTTAGGTTTGTAGCATTATCATCACTACTTGATGCTATCATCAATTCATCATTGCCAATTTCTTCGGCTTTCCTTTGGTCATTGCATTTACGTATGTAATGCACTTGTTCTTTTCATGTTTCACAGTGAAAGGATTTATCCCTGGTTTTAGTCCAGTCATCCAGCCGTTGCTCAGTGGCTTTTGCTCTTCTATGTGTTAATAGATGCTTTCAGTGGGAGGTATTTTCGAGACTAAAGTTTGTACATAACTTGTCCATGGTGACGTATGTTGTAGAACTTTTCTGGGCTGCTACTTTCGAACTTAACCGCAGGACCTGCTGTAAACTTAGTTTAGATATGCGGTCTCTGTCACCCAGTGTCGGTGTATGTATGCGCACAATGTTCTAGCTACTGTCCTATGATATGCACTCTATGTGTAGGTTAATTTGCACTTCTTGAATGTGGACCGACCAATGGATTATGCTTTCTGCATTCATGATTGGTGGATTGGCAAAAAGGGCCTCGGCCTTTTAACTCTGGCCAATACTTTTTTATGTGCCTTTACATGCTAGCGTATTGGAGAACCAAATGGCTAATTTATGCACAGATTAGGCAAAATTATTCTGTTCATACCAGCACTACTAGCGCAAGTTCAGTTTGAAAAGATATAGCCATCTTGTTAAATGCATCAATCACTACACATACATTTAAAAAATTATCCGAGGTATTGCATGTATTGGTTTCTGCTATGTAGTGTCTGTTTGCGTGCCATCAATGCTCGGCCCATGAATTTTATATACCAGCGTTTCATTCTTACCTTAGAGTTATGCGAACATTTTTAGGTTGTTCGATTTTTTGAGTGGGTGGCTCTTCACCTCCACCTATTTCTTGCAAGCATTGTGTAGGTTAATTTCCGCTTCTTGAATGTGAAACAACCAATGGGTTACGCTTTCTGCATTCATGATCAGTGAGTTGGCAAAAAAGGCCTCTACCTCTTAACTCCACGCAATACTTTTTTATGTGCCTTTACATGTTAGCCTATTGGAGAACCAAATGGCTAATTTATGCACAGGTTAGGCAAAATTGCTGTGTTCATACCAGCACTACTGGCACAGGTTCAGTTTCAGAAGATATAGTGATCTTGTTAAATGCATGAACCACCACTCCACGACACTCTGTGCAATCGGTGTGTAGGTTAATTGTTTTTTCTTGTTTAAACTCTGCAGTTAATACCAACAAAATACTATCCCAGACCATAAAATGTTCTCTTCGACGGGCATAACATTCGTGCCTTGCACGAGGGAGAACCTAGTCTATACAGAAATCCTACTCTATCTATACAGATGTACCCCTTTCTGCAAATTGACCCAAAAAGTTATACTAGTATTTTGTAAGAGATTTAAGCATTATCCACTAGAAAAGAAGTAGAAAACTGACGACGAATGCAAAAATCATAGTGGCATAATCAGTATGAGATGGTGACGGATCTAGTGTATAATCTAATGACATCATCTAAAATTTCAACTAACCTCGTCAATTTGAACCAATATCGTAACCTACAAAAGTAACAATAGAAGAATAGATTTAGTCCATACCTTCTTCTCAAAATGGTTGAATAAACTTGTATTCTTTAATTAATCTACAAGCAGAACATAGATTATACATATACAATTGCAGAATCTAAGTTTCATAAAGAGAAACGAATATCAATGGACCAAACACACAAAACCCAAACGGATGGAGATCTAGGGTTTTCCAGAGGAGAGAGAGAGAGAGAGAGAGAGAGAGAGAGGCGTACCAAAACATAGCGAGAGAGAAAAAAGATCGGGATCGACGGGCCGAAGTTCTGGTTTTTTTTTATTTTTTAATCCGCAAGTTCTGTTTTCAAAACTCTATAAAACTGCCTCTCTTTTTTTCAATCCGCAAGTTTTGTTTTCAAAACTCTGTAAAACTGCCTTTTCTAGTTTTCATAATTTCCAAAAATTCTAAAAAGGTTTTTTTAAAAAGAAAAAAGTAAAAATATGTTACCAAACAATTTTTCTTTTTGTAATTTTCAAAAAAGTGAAAATAAAAACTAAAAATAAAAAGATTACCAAACACCCTCAATCTCTCTCCAACTCAGAACCAAACTCAGACCAATCACAAACCCCAACCTCCTCCACTTCTTCTCATCATCTTCAACCTCCTCCTCATCAGATTCTACCAATGTCGATGACCAAAACACACCCCCTCCATCCCAAATCGAGAACTCCACCACCAAAACAACCCACCCCCCTCGTTCGACGACATTCGCAAGGGTTTACTTGAGATCGGATTAAAAAACCGTGCCAATACCACCAGCCGAGTTAACGACAAGGATCCGATGCCGCTTTGCGTTTCGGTGTTCGAGAAGGAGATAAGGGAGAAAAGGGAGAATGACCCGGAGGGTGAGAAGTTAGAACGGTGAGTGCTGGCTTCGGTTATTTGTTGAATTTATTATTATTATTTTTTTGCCAATATTGTATACTTCAGTCGGGGTTAGCGGGAAGTAGGTTAATCCTCTGAAGGGTGCAAGTTTGTTCACCTTCCTCTTATTGGTTAAAGGTGTATGTCTCACCCTACAATACACTATTTGGGTAAGTATTACATCACTTTGTAGTGGCATCAATACCATTTCTACCAATAGGAAGTAGGAAGGAGGATAATGTTCACCGATTTTAAGTGGAGGTATAGGGTTCTGATTAAAAAAAAAGTGGAGGTATAGGGTGAACAAAATTAAATTCGTTTCAGAGGTTATCTATAACCCTGAATCTCAAACGCCCACGACGGCGAGTCGGAGACTTTCCACATGGGGAGGGCCAAGAGATGTCGACTAGACTAGAGCCCATTGGCTTGTTGAAATTAATTAACAGGACAAAAGTGAGTCGAGACTGAATTTTAGTGTATCGTATATGCATCTTTTGAATCGAATGCTTTAGTTATGGTAAAACAGCAAATTCACCCGTTGATGTAAAAATGGCATTGTCAGAGCTACTCTCCCTCTGCTCTTGAATCATAGTCCATCATGCGAAGACGTGCAATTTTTGAACCAAAAAATAAAATAGCGCTTCCATGCATAATTTTTAAATATTTTTAACATCAAAATAAAGAATTGATTGAGATCTTTAATTCGGTGTCAAGAAAAATAAAAACTTGCGCACAGAAGCACTTTATATTGTGATACGAAAATTGCACAACGTATGGTGGGCTTTGATTTACGGAAGGAATTTTTTTTTTTTTTTGGACTTGCGACAATGTCAAAAGGTGATGATTAGACCTGGTATTCGTATTAAACATGATCAAAGTCTTAGTCACGTAATTCTTCAAAATGGCATTCGTCGATGCTCTCAATCCTCAAACTCTACAAATTTTAGTTGTTCGGAAGGTTTTTGAAAGATGATTTCAAGGGCGCGCTCCAGCACCCTCCTGCGCATTATGTGACTTAGGTCAGACCCTATGTCCTTAAGACAGTAATGATAGGAATCAACTTTTCACCTCTACTTTACACTTTTTAGTTTTCCCATCAACTTTTTCCTCCACTTTACACTTTCCACGTTAACTTTTACCTCCACTTTTCAAAATTATTCTCCACTTTATACTTTCCACATTAACTTTTACCTCCACTTTACCAATTAACTTTTTAAAGTGGACACTTTTTTTGGGACAATCCAAAATGGAATAGTGGTCAGTTAAATAGGGATGGATGGAGTATTTATTTAGCAGAATAAAGCCATTCGATTCGAGAAACGCCACTTAAAAGTAGCAAATGGAAAGTAATATAGTGTTGCATAAAGAGAAATTTCGTTGAACTTTAATCCTTCATACTAGTATTTTCTTAGAACATAGAGGACGAAACCGATAAATCTATCTACTAGCATGAATCTCAAGCTCGTTGTACCGATCTGCGTATCACTATTGAATTGGTAATACCTGCTGTGGAAGTTGAATCTTTCATTATGTATGACTCGAACTTTTTTTATAAAGAAAATTTAAAATCACGACAGCCGGCCGGCTGGATAGTAATGGCAGCTAAGGCTAACCGGTGAAAAAGGGTATATAAATACGATATTTGCAAATAGAGTTTCTGTGGTAGAGGTCTTCCTGTTTGATCGATCCTAGCTATTGTTATGACAGAAGAAGATCAAGGAACCGAGTTTACTCCTCAAGAACGAGTTGTTCCTGAATCAATTGCCTTCCCACCAAGTAACTCATGCTAATTCCTTTCAATTTCTCCATCATAAGTTGTACTGTTTTAATTTCCTGAAGGAAAGATTTATTTGAAGGAAACAAATTCTATCTCGTAAATGCCACGAACAATTGTGGGACCTATCTTAAAAGTATGGGTTCCACAAGGAACTCTGGAACCCATACTGATGAGAGCCTTTGATTTGAGAAAGTTATTAGACTCTTCGAATTCGAATCCTTATTTTTCATTCTTCAACTCACAATTATATCTAATCCCTTTGGCCTTAGGGCTTTGGCTTAGGAAGGAGAATACAAAAAAGTTATGTGGTCAAAGATGGACGTAGGATTTGATTGTACCGTAATTGCATGTTGTAGTTCACCGTTTATGCTGAATTGGTATTGCCAAAGTTATTTTTTTGGCTTGGTACAATGTCAAAAAGAAATTGATAAAATCTCAAATTTGTATGAAACATGATAAAGTGTAGGGTTAGATGCTATGTCTTTTAAGACAGATTCGTTTTCGCTACGGTTGTTATGGAATCATTGGATGTCTATCTCGATAGAATACAATAATCGGAATCCCGCCAAAGTATCACTACAATCGATGGGCCTGTCAAACCAACCCATGTTTTGTTGCTCAAGACTTAATTGGATATGGAAAATTAATTCAAGAAACTAATCGCTAATCCATTTCAAAGAAACAAATGATACACACACATGTATTAATGAATAGTCACAAACAGAATAGATACAATTGTTCATCCGAACAAGAGTCAACGAATAGACACAACTATTATTAAAAATAGTGAACGAAAAAGACACAACTCTAGGCAAATAACTAGTTAATCCATCTAAACAACGGTAAAATTGATTCCTTGAATGAAAAACACACTATGACAAGAAAGTTAAGTCCAAACTATTTCAATTGACAAAATCAAAAGATGAAAAATATTTTTGAAGAAGATATAAATATCTAGTGTATAGAAACTCTAAAGTATCTAGCTCTAGAAGCTTTAGAATATCATTGTGAAATATTTAGAGTTTTTTATGACAATTAGCCACATGTGCAATTTTAGAATTACCTTAAAGTTTATCTTGTATGAAAATATCTTTGTACTAGAGTATTCCATGAAATTGTATAAATAGGGATGAGTTCTAGCCATTTTTTACCAATCCAAAAAAAGTTTGAGTTCACTTGTAATACAAATATTCTCCTTCCCCGCTCTTGTCTTTAGTATTCTTCTTCTTCCAAAAATTTTGTCCAACTAAACAATAAAAACTCATACTCTTCCAACAAACGTATCTCAAGATATGTGATACGTTATCTTGATAAGATTTATACAATTGAAAAAACGATACACAATACGTATCCCGATTTGAAAATATTGGCCTTGTTTACGGTGGACTCACCATCAGGCGCCTCCCGTAGCCAAAATCACACCATCAAGCTATATCTTACCCAAATTAGAGCAGTTAGGTTCAGAGTTAGCGTTCATGAAGTTGGGCAAGGAGAGAGCGACGATGAAAGGTAGGGAGAGACTGAGACGAGAGAGCAGCAAGGGAGGAGAAATAAGGAGGTGGAGAGAGAGAAATAGAAGAAGTCAAGCGGGCGATTATTGAAGTTGCATTGGGCTAGTTTTCAGTCCAACATTAGCTATTGGAGAGGAAGGAAATTTTTGTTTCCCTATCTACGAGGCTATTTGTGAGGATTAAAATAATATCGGTTGCGGAGTGGATATCACAACACGAAGACAATCAGCTTGGAGGAGGACGTAGTGCGGCGAACAACTGCTAGGCTTGGAGAACGTGGCAGCTTGGTAGTGTGGCGGACACTAAGCCACATAATTGTGGAAGGTGTTGTTTTCATCCAATATGTGTCTTCTGAGTTAGATTGGGAGACCATGTATGACTTAAACTGGGCGTGACCAAAAGGGGCGGTTTCAAATGAGGCATTTAAAATGAAGACATTTCTTGCACGCATTTTGAGAAACAAGCCACAAAGACAAATTGTAGCCTATCATGGTTGAAGTCAAGAATTGTCAAGAAAATCTTCATCACAATATGGAGTACAAAATGAAGTCAATCTCATTTCTTCCAACGCAGATAAATCAAGGACAACTCTGTAATAAGGTAAGCGTAATTTGTTAATGATACGTGCATTTTTTTTTATCAATTAATCAACGAATTAGTGTTTCTTTTTAATTTTTAATCTTCGCTGTATTATTCAGGCATGGGGAGGAGTGTAACGCCCTGATTTTCCAAGGAATTTCGGGCGCATTACTCTTAAAATATGCTGAATTTTACAAACTTCTAGGCCCTTATTTATCCTTATACAAAAATTTCAATTTCAAAATAATACAAAAATCTATGTACATTTATTTAACAAAAGTAACTCCAGAGCGACTCTAGTTTTGACACGAATTCTAAGCAACGTTGGCCCAGACTCCGTTCCAAGGGTCCCACCTGTATCAACTGCCCCACTGTGGAATCTTGCACGCTCTGGCAAATTGAACGCCGAAGCAAACGATTTGCCAGGATACAAACGTATCCTGAGTGATAATTCACAAAGTAGAAATCCTAAAACCCAATACCACAATATGCAGATCAACAATATTATAATTCAATATACACAGAAGGTACAGAATAATAGCACATTATTTTTTCTTTTCTTTACTATCCATCATCTTACATGTACTCTAAGGATTCTCTCCACGAGATCCTTTACTCCCACATCCACTAACTACAACCATCTCATGGGTCCACCCTTCCTCTTGCTTGTCCTGCACCAGGGTCTTAGGTGAGCGCACCTAAATTATGTATCTAATATGTTCTCACTTAAGACCATAACAGGAGGATCGAGTCATCCCATGACGCATCGTACATTAGGGTCGGACATCACCTACCACTAACTATAACCGTCTCATGGGACCTATTCCCTCTTTAACAAAAGAAGCAAATTTTCCCATGACGCATTATACGTTAGCATCACAACATCTCTCAACACTGGGCCCCATTGGTTACCCATTTCACACAGGGCCCCATTGGTTACCCTTGCCATCACCATGGCTCAAATCACAATCCACAATCTCACACCTCAACACTTTATCAATTTACCATTTACTTAACTTCGTCTACGTGAATCACTATTCGTAAACCACCCCGGGAACCTATTTGTCCAATCTACAACCACAATAAAATATCACACAGTTCAACATTTCAACTAAAAGTACGAACATGCTAACAACACATAACCATGCGATAAAATTTTCTCACACCTCAACACTTTATCAATTTACCATTTACTTAACTTCGTCTACGTGAATCACTATTCGTAAACCACCCCGGGAACCTATTTGTCCAATCTACAATCACAATAAAATATCACACGGTTCAACATTTCAACTAAAAGTACGAACATGCTAACAACACATAACCATGCGATAAAATTTTATGCGAGAAAAGTAATCCTGTCACAGAATTAATCATGCGAGTAACAAAATAAATATTCAGTCAAACAATTAATTACTACTCTTAAAATTAAGTCCATTTCTCACGTTTAGAAATTTTATAAAACGTTTCTACTATTTAAACATTATCTTTAACTCTCATATTATTCATAGATTTTACAAACTAATTTTTATTGGAAAATACTTATTGTTAAATTTAGTGTTTACTAACTCTATTAAATATTAATATGAGATTTCCATAACAACCAAATTATGTGAGGCTATTCTAGTCGATATTTATTAGGGTTAAAGATTAAGTAATATATATTCTAAAATATTTCTTGTTTACATTCTAAATAAATTTTTACTAGTAAAATATTCTTGTTAATATTTCATAAACATTTATCTACCCCAATAATTTATTGAACACATAAACGTCCACTCAAATACAACTCAACAATGCATCATCAACAGTAATTTCGCAATCAAACACTTGCTAAACGATCATAAATTTTCACAGAGTATAACGTTAATTATTCCAGCAAACCGGACTAAATTTTAATATAAACAGGACTAAACAGTAATTAAAAATTTAAGAATAAGTCATCATCTTCATCCAAAATTTAGTTTTAGTCCCAACTCCATTAAACGCAGATTGAGTTACGGGTTTCCGGAAAACTACCTCAAACGTGATTCTAAATCTGCGTAAGTGTTGTACGGTGTCCATAGATCGCCGTGGTGGTTCCGAAATCTCAAGGCGGTGTCCGGCAGCACTCCGACGGGGCCCGCGGCGCGGCGTACACTGAAACATTCGGCGTGTGCACTGTGCACACACCCACGGCTGATATGGCGGGTCATGGAAGGCGGGGTGGTGGTGGGTACAGGCTGGAGGAGGTGGAGGAGTCCGGTGGTGGGGAGAGGAGGTGGCTGCCCTGAGAGGTGGTGGCGGTTCGGTGGTGATCCGACGGTGGGGGAGGGGGAAGCCGAGAGAGGTGTGGCAGGAGAAGGAGGAGGTGGAGATGGTGAGGCCAAGGGGAAGGAGTGGGCCGGAGGTGGCAGGAGGAGGAGCCGAGAGTGGTGGTGGCGGTAGGAGGTGGTGGAGGCCAAGAGGTGCTCTCTCTCTCTCTCTCTCTCTCTCTCTCTCTCTCTCTCTCTCTCTCTCTCTCTCTCTCTCTCTCTCTCTCTCTCTCTCTCTCTCTCTCTCTCTCTCTCTCTCTCTCTCCCTCCTTTTCTTGCTTCTGAATTTCTGTTGTAGTGTGAAGGGTGTTATGTTGAGTTTTCTGGATTGGGAGAGGGAGGTGTTTATAATGGAGAGGAGAGTGGGGTGATGGGGAGGAGTAGTGGGCGAAAAAAATGGAGTAGGGGGGTTGGTGGTTCGGCAGAGAGAAAGGGCAGGGAGAATTATTATTGTGGGCGCAGAACATATCATGCGGTGTACGGCGGTCCGTTTTTTTTTGAGTTTGGAAAAATTAGATAATATTACTACAAACTAACAAAAAAATATTTTTAGAATAATCTCGGTCTCGGTTTACTGAACAGAAATCTCGACAACGAATAAAATATTTTTCGTAGATATTAATACATCCAAATTGAATTTAAATGGAAATTAACTAATTAAATCAAAACTTATTAACTAGCAAATCAGAAAACAATGAAAATGATTTTTAAAATAATATCACGAAATTTTTATTTATTTAAAATTTTGGGATATTACAAGAAGGATCACTAATAGAATGGTTAAAATTCGAGTCCAATATTGTCCAAGATCATACTTAGAAGGATATACTTTTATGGCGAGTTTTGCGGTTTTAAGATCATACTTTCGAATGCACGTCTTGAACAATACTGGACTTGAATTTTAACCATTTTGTTAATGATCCTCCTCCCCATGCCTAAATAATACAACCAACAATAAACATTAAAAAGAAACACTAATTCGTTGATTAATTGATAAAGATGCACATATCATAAACAAACTAGACTTACCTTATTAGAGGGTCGTCCTTGATTTTTCTGCGTTGGAAGAAATGACATTGACTTCATTTTGTCTTCCAGATTGTGATCTAGATTTTTTAGACAATTCTTGACTTTAACCTTGATAGTTTCCAATCTATCTTTGTGGCTTGTTTCCCGATCTGTGAGAATGCATGCGTGCAAGAAATTTCTTCATTTTAAATGCCTTGTAACCATTCCTTTTGGTCGTGCCCAATTTAAGCCATACAAGTTCTCCCAATCTAATACGGATGACACATATTGGATGAAGACAACACCTTCCACTTGTGTGCCTAATATTTTTCAAATTCAATGATGACTTCTTACAGAAAGCATGTCCTTTGTTCATTTTCAACTATTTGTGCAACAATTGCAATTTTTTCATCTTCTTTTATAACTGGCACTCATTCCTTCAATTCCTTAGTAGCATCTACAAACTCCTTTAACTCATCATTTAACTGCTTCAACCGTTGATATGGATTCAAAGCGTTTGATTCAGTGGTTTTAGTTTGATTCATTTGGTCTAATGCTCCCGTTCTCAATCTTTGCAACTTTTACGCTCGCACTTTCGCACCGACACGCAAATTATGTGACTTAGTGTCCGCCGCACTACCAAGTAGTCACGTCCTAGCTAAGTGCGTCGCACTACCAAGTTGCCACGTCCTCCGCCATTTTGGATGTCTTCATGTTAGTGATGGCAACCAATATTGTGTTAATTCTGACAAATAGCCTCATACATGCGGAAACAAAAAGTTCCTTCCTCTCCAACAGCGAATGTGAGACTAGATTCAGAAAACCAGCCCAATGCAACTTCAGTGATCGTCCGCTTAACTTCTTCTACTTCTCTCTCTCCACCTCCTTCTTTCTCCTCCCTTGCTGCTCTCTCGTCTCATTCTTTGCCTACCTTTTTATGGTCGCTCTCTCCATGCCTGTCTTCATGGATCCCCAGCTCTGAACCCTAATTGCTCTAATTTGGAGAAGATATAGCTAAATGGTACAGTTTTGGCTACGGGAGGCGTCTGATGGTGAGTCCACCATAGATAAAGCTATCGGTTGACTGCATGAAAACCCTAGCTATGGTTATTGGAGGTTTGAATCTCAATTACGATTAATTACTGTAATTTTTTTTTTGTATGCTATAAATATGGAACTATACTCTATTTGTACAATATTTTGGTCTAACATACATCTCTCTCTCTCTCTCTCAATGGAAGAAGCATATCCATTTAAACAAGTCACACGGTATCTACAGATTAGCACCAAATACAAATCAGGCCATACGGCAATTACAGATTTCCATCCGAATAGAGAGATACAGAAACACAGCCAAATCCTAAAACTAACGAAAAGAGACGAAGTTGATGTCTAGCACCTAAGCAAGAGCCATCGCTCATTCCACACCGTAATCAACAATGATTTGCTTAAGTGGAGCTAGTATCCAGACACCAGACGCCTCAGGATGGCGGAGCTCCATATCAAAGACAACATAAAATCCGATGAAAACCTTGATCTAAGATCAAGTATGTCATATATAATTACCAAATAAATTACTTTTGATATCATGACCTTACCACACTATACTATGCCTGAATTCAGATTCGTAGACCCCGCCGAACAACTAAGAACAAACGCTTGTGGCCGGAGGTGGTGGGGCTGTTGCCTGGAGAAGCCAAAAGGAAAATAAAGAGAGACATGCCTACAGCTCATATTGAGGTGGTGCATGGCATTTGCACCTTAGACTTGAGGAAAGGAAGGGTACGGTTATATATTAGTAAGTCCTCTGGAAAAGTATCCCGAACTCCTGTGATTGGCTAATTAAAAAGAGTATTGGACGGTGGGATTGGACTAGTAAGGAAGTGGGAGCCCTAATACTTTGTTTGGTTTGAGAAAGAAGGTGTTAAAGATTTGTTTAATTTTCTGTATGATTTGTAGAGGTGGTTGCAGGAATTTTATGTGGGTACCCTATTCTTGAATTGTTCCAATTAATATATGTTTCGTGGTAGTTTTGCAAAATAATCCATGAAAAACATGGTCGAGTTGTTCCAATTTATGATTTTTATGATACAAATGTTTTTAATTATTGAGCCAAAGTTTTTGTGGTCGATTTGCAGAAATAATTCATGAAAAACATGGTCGATTTGAATACCCACCATGTTTCGAAATATGTTTTATGGTAATTTTGAGAAAAATAATCTTTGAAAAAACATGGTCTATTTTGCATATCAACCATGTTCTGAAATATATTTCATGCTGTAAAAATAAGAAATAATTCATGAAAATCATGGTCGATTCAAAGATTCACAATATTTCGAAAAATATGTTTCACGGTGCATAAATCATCCATGAACAAATCCTACAAAATCAAACAATTTAAATCATTGCAAATTTAGCTAATGTTTGTCACACCCCCTTTTTAGAGCACCATCCCTATACAAACAAATAATTTAAACTCCTAAGGTGTGTTTGTGTGTATGCTTGAGTTCCATGTGTTTGAGCTAAATCTATCACAGCCCAGAGGCCAACTAACATCCCTTTCATTCTGTTGTTTTCGAAACAATAAAATAAGGAAAAATGACGGTCAAAGACGTGTTTTGATAATTAATACCCGCCAAGGACATACTGAGAACTTTTTTCAATACTGAAAATATCCTTGACGGGTATTAATTATCAAAACACGTCCTAGACCGTCATTTTCCCCAAAGATTTTTATTTACATTAGGGCAGCCTAATAAGAAGGATCACATTCATTTTATCAAGGGGTGGGAGCTCCATAGGCTGTCCATAACCTTGAACTCCAAATTCGCCTCCCGTGGGGCTCAAACCTCCGCCTCCACTATGAAGGGAGGGTGAGACAACCAACTTCACTGAGAAGGTTTTCTCAACCCACTCAGTTTACATAGTATAAATATTATGTAATCTGTGTGTATTCAATAACCCTCTTGACTTCGAAAACTAACAGGCATGGCTTATTGTGCGAATCGAGCGGTAACCGTGCCCTAAAAGGTCTGCTTCAATATTGGAACCAAATAGGAAGTAGGCACTCATCATAACCTAATCACAAATTCATAATCCCTCGAATCACAGTCATCCGAACATAGCGTACAGTAAATAGGGTAACGAAGAGCGGGTTTGAAATGCTACTCTCAAACCCAATCTAACAAACAACGAACCCAAAAACTATGAAGATTTTTATTTTAACAAAATTATTTGGTGTTATTGGTACCATCTTTTTTTTTTTTTTGCTAATTTTTTTTCAAATTTGTTTAAATTTTTTGAATTAACCATCGCCAACAGAATCTAAAGTAAAATTTTTAAGAATAAGCTTTTAGCAGTTCACTAAAAATGTAACTTCGATCTTTAAGAATAACTTTTAGCAGTTCACTAAAATCTTTAGGGTCGTCTTATCAGAATTTTTGTAAATTCGATCTATATATTCATGTTTTTCCGATTACATTTTTAAATATTAACAAAAAAAAACTCCATAATAATTACTACTAGACATCAATAAATATATAAATAAACTATACTCCCTCCGTCTCATTTTTTAGTTGGTCTATTTTAATGTTCGTGTTAATTTTCAATCGCTTATTTTTTTTCAAAGAAATCTAAAAGAATATGTAACATAGATTTTGTTTAATAATTCTCAAAAATTTTAAAATTATAAAAATAATTATAAATTAAAATATATAAACAATTAAAAAAATAGCCCGAACATCGAAAAATGGACAAACAAACAAAATGTGACGGCCCTGCATTACTGATAAGCCCATTATAATCGGGCTGGGTAAGGCCCACCTCGATCTCAAGAGCAAAAACGATTCGATAACTCCTATTTCTCGGCAAAAGAAATTCTCCAGTGTTTCCGTAAACGGTAAAGCTCTCTCAGGCCTCTCCAATGGCGGCCACAGCAATCTCTCTCCGACTCAGACTAACCAGACTCAGACCCATCACAAACCCTAGCCTCCTCCGCCACATCTCATCGGATTCCACCAGCGTCCGTGGCCAAGACAACCCTAGGAGCGAGGACTCCGCCGTCGAAGCGAGCAACAAAGGCAACTCGTTCGCAGAGATTCGCAAGGGCTTGCGTCAGCTCAACTCCGACCACCGTGCTCAGAAAAAGAAGGAGAACGAATCGGGTAAGTTATGACGAAATTGCTGTCCTGGGTAATTGGTTGTTGGATTTTCCAAGTGTGTATTGTAATTGCATCTGTTGAATTGCCTGCTGCCTGTAGTTTTTTTTTTTTGGTAATTGGCTGCCTGTTGTTGTGAGAAAGAGCAAGATGAAACATGATCAAGCTAGGGTTAGGGTTGGAAAACTTAATTATGAAGTGGGGTCTTTTCGAGTGAGAGAACAGAGAAGTGAGAAAGAGTTCGGGGGTCTCCCCCCACCATTGTTAGTGTGTGAAAGAGTGAGATGAGATGTGCGACAATGGGTGAATTGTGTATTAGTATTTTGTGAAAGATTAATGACAGATTCGTGTCTGCTAAGGTTTTTCTAGAGTCTTTGGATTTCTATCTCAATCAGACGCAATGATAGAAATCACACCGAAGTAACACTACAATCGAGACAAACTCATGTTTTTTAGTCATATGAAGATTCTAGGCTTAATGGATATGGGAAATCAATTCAAGAAACTACTCTCTCATTCATTTTAATGAAGCAAATGATAGAAACACACAGACACACACACACATATGTAGGTGTAATCATGACTACTCCAAATAGTCACTAACGGAAGAGATACAGTTGTTCATTGGATAAAGTGTCAAAAAATAGACACAACTATTATGAAAAAAAACGAATAGACACAACTCTAGGCAAATAACTAATTAATCCATCTGATAAATCTATCTCCTAGCATGACTGTCAAGATCGTTGTACCTAAGTGCATATCACTATTGAATCAGTAAGGCATGTTCTATAAGTAGAATCTTTGTACAATACTTTCATTCAGAACAATTTTACTTTTGGCATTTCTTTTTGGATTTTCAAATGAAAAGCAAGACCATTATGTATGACTCGAATTTTTTAGACAAATTTAAAAAAATATGTCATGACACATCATTTAGATTATGGTGTGTCTGTGTGTGTTTTTTTTTTCAACAGACATTTTACATGTCCAATTCTGCAATCGCTGCCGACTAGATAGGAATGGCCACCTGGTAGCTAAGATAGTGTAGGTCAGCTAAGACAGTGAAGGTTAGCTGGCCACTGCTTTTTAATTAACCTGTGAAAAAGGGTATACAAAATGTAAGCATTTGACTCTAAATGCAATAGAAAATTAATCTGCTTCCATACATGCTAATAGAAATTTGCGAAGAGTGTTTCTGTGGTAAAACCGTAGAGGTTTTCCTGTTTGATCTTAGCTATTGCCTATTGTTATGACAGAAGATCATCAAGAAACCAAGGTTACTCCTCAAGAACAAGTTTTTCCTGAATCTTTTGTCTTCCCACCAATTAAGTCCTGTTAATTCCTTCAACTTTCTCTATCATAAGTAGTACCGTTTCCATTTGCGCAGAGGAAAGATTTATTTGAAGGAAACATATTCTCTTTTCGTAAATGCCACGAAAGCATTTGACAGTAAATACAATAGAAAATTAATCTGATATCATACATGCTAATAGAAACTTGCAAAGAGAGTTTTTGTGGTAGAGGTCTTCCTGTTTGATCTTAGCTATTGTTACTACAGAAGAACATCAAGAGACTGAGCTTACTCCTCAAGAACGATTTGTTCCTGGATCATTTGTATTCCCACCAAGTAAGTCATGCTAATTTCAGCTTTCTCTATCATAAGTAGTACTGTTTTTGTGTGTGTGTGTGTGTGTGTGTGTGTGTGTGGGGGTGGGGAAGGAGGTTCTGATGGGATGGGATGGGATGGGAGGGGAGGAGGGGATTTATTTGAAGGAAACATTTTCTCTTACTCATAAGAGCCTGCTAGTTGAGAAAGTTATTTGTCTGTCCGAGAATCTGAAACCTTTAATTCCATTCTTCAACTTACGATAATAAGTAATCACTCCGGACTAAGGGCTTTGGCTTAGGAAGGAGAATACAAAAGAGTTATGTGGTCAAGGATGGATGTAGGAATTAGCAAGAAATGGCAGTCGCCACCTCTATGACTTTTAAAAACCATTTTGTTTTGTTAATCTATATACGTCGTCTTTGGTTTTGTACTCGCGCACATGATCCACTTCTCCCCAACCCCAAAACTTGTTCTTGATTTGTAATTTTAATGAATGATATTGGTGGTTGCCCCTCAATCCATTTGTCACTCGATCTGCTCTGTACTAGCAGGAGTCGTGTTGGGAGAATGAAGATAATGCAGTATGTTTGCTTGTAGGCCATCGCAGCGCCTTGCTTAAGATGTTAGAGAGGATTAGTTTTACTTATATTACTGTGATTTTTCTTTTCCATGCCCATCAAGGCCTCAGTTGTGATTCTACTCTATAAATGAGGAAACTATGTGCAATGTGGAATGTGGAAATTCTGTGCGAAACGTAATTGTTTTATCTAAGATTCTTTTGTCAGATATAACTACCAAGTAAATTATGAGATATCATGACCTGACAGTACTATACTTTGCCAAAATTCAGGACGCAGAACCTCATTCATAGACCACGCCGAGCAACTGGAGAAAAAAAGGTCGTGGCCGGAGTTGGTGGGGCTGCTGGTTCATGAAGCAGCATGGAAAATACAGGAAGAGATGCCTGAAGCTCAGATTGAGGCGGTTCCACCAAAGTTCTGTTACACCTTGGAGTTTAGATATAACAGGGTACGATTGCACATTGACTACTCCGGAAAAGTAAGATTTGCTCCAGAAGAAGGCTAACTAATAGTAATAGTATTGTTGGGTCTACTATCTCTTCGTACTGTTTGACTCTCTTCTGGTATGTTTGAATGTTGTGAACTTGGAGTTGAAGGATCCGTACTATCTGTGTTGCCACGGATTACTTGGGGGGTTAAAATGTATGTAGTGTGGTTAACTGACGTTGTTAGTATCAGTAAAAATCTAACCTTAAAGTAGTAAAGAGTCAAATGGGGATTCTCTAAGTCCAGGTTGTTCCATCGCTGCTTTTCTTTTCCTTCCTTCTTCCTGGCTGAATAGTTGTGTGATCAAAATCATTCTTTTCAAGAAGATGTGTTTCAATCTCATAACTAGTCTAGCAATAAAAAAAAAATTACTTCTGAGAATTTGTGGAATCACAAAAAGAGAGCGTGTCGGGTAATCCATCCATATCGCTCAACGTGCTCATTTTGAATTCTCAAATTGGCAAAGTTACTCGAATTCTTTCTGAGAACTTGTGGAATCACTTTGATGGTTTCACGAATTGCCTAATTATAGAGGGAGAATCTGGCATTATATGCAATCGATTTGGCTGCTTGTGTAAGTGACCAAATTCGTAGTTTGGAAAAGGTTTTCTAAAAAAAAAAAAAAAAGCATGTAGGAACATGACGTTAAACACAACACCGGATATTACCATGTCCCAAGCCCTTGGATGTACGTGAGTCCACATACATGCATCGAACATCGAACGGTTCTACACACATTGGGTCCAAAAATTTGATCTAAAGATGTGATGTAGGACAAGATTTGGAAAGACTTATATTCTTAATTATGTTGTTCTAGAATCGAACTATCTTCTCTATATCGGGTGCTTCCAATTGCTTTAATTTTTACGACACTTACTGGTATATTTCACTATCATATTTTTGCTCATATGTCATGGTTCAAACTTCTAAATTGGCAAGTGAAAAGATTGCAATTGCTTCATTCGTATGGCACTTTTTTCCCTCTCAAAATGCTTCAAACTTTCATATGGCTATTGCTATATAAAATTTGCGTATATAGTTCAAAACACGAGTGTGTCTAGAACCTCGCGTTGCACATGGGCCTACAATGCTTGTTTAATATTGTCATCATTTTGAAAATCCTTCAGTTCAAAAATTCTTTCGTGTCATTGGCCGATTCAATAAAGATTGCAAACAAATTACAAAAGTACAGAATCATTCTTTTTCACGGTATGTCATTCTGCTATTCTTCAGTTTCCAAAATCAATGCAAATACAAGACGGAACTGTGATCCGCAAGGCACATCAAGTTGGTGTGAGGCCAAAATGTGCTTCATTTCGAGTTCCAAAATATGTTTCCAAATATGAGATCACATTAATTCTAGAACTTGAAGATGATACATTACATTTGTGAAAAAAATGAAGTTGATCAGACAGTGGTAACTTAGTCATCGAAGTATATTGGGTAAGAAAGAAATATACATCAAATATGATTAATTTTGGGATTACGTTTCAAAAGAAATATCATTTGATTATGTAATTACCGATTTGTTTCCTGCAATGTTCTATTTTCTAAGGTCTACACAATAGAGATTATTTTGTGAGTAACCATTTTGAGGGCATAGCTGGCCCAGCACAAGTCCAGGCAGAACAACGCACTTGGCCAGGAAACCACTGGTCAGTTTTTTCGGGAGTTTTCGGTCCGTCGGTTTTTGTTTCACCCCTAAAAACCAATACTGAAATCCAATCAACACATTTATGGAATTGTATTCCTTTTCTTTTGAACAAGTTCCCCTAGACTAATTCAATGTTGATTATATTTCCCCACCATCAAAAGAGCAACAACCACCCACCACCTTCTCTCTTGCCGCTACCATCACCACTGCCAATATCACCACAATCCTGTCGACTCACGAGCCGATAAATAAAACTCAACCCCACCAACACCTCCACGGCTAACACCTTCACCTTCTTCTTATCAAAAAAAAAAACGCAGTGTCTGCAACAACAAAACTGACGACTTCGACTCGAAGTTTCTCTCTTCTCGAAACTCCTCTCCGCATGCCACTTCACCGTGTCACTCTCGACCTGCCCCAGCCATCCCAATTACCTCTCTAGCATAAGAAAGGGTCTAGTAGACCAATTCAATTATTAACCTTTTGGAGTTTATCCACCAAAGGAGAACAATGTGCAGCACAGCATCAATGAACTCTAAAAATAAGGGAACACCATGATTTCTACTAGGGAGAGTGCCAATTTGAAACCCCAAGATGTCACAAAGTGCTAGGGCATTAGGATTAAAAAAACTCCAACCACAACTCAGTGATACCAGTAAATTGTTATCGAAAAAATTACCTAAATATTATGGAAATGAAGCTCAAGCTACTCCAAATATTATTCGAGTACGTAGGTATCGATTCTTATACCGAACAAGGGGTTCTCGTAGTAGGGTAATACACTATGAGGGTGTACCCAAATCTTGTATTATTGGGGTGTAGTGCGTCTCGCTTGTTAGGCTCCACTAAAATCATGTCGTCATTTAGGAAAAAAATTTTAAATTGATGGAATATCATAACCTCTTGGTCAGACTATAAAAAATAGATGGCCAATGTAATTCTGAAATCTATAGTGGAAGATCACAAAAGTACCGAGATCATATAGGATATTGATGTCCGATTAACATGATGTTTAAACTCGGGATCAACTCCATTTTGAGGGCTGATTAAAAATAAAAATAAAGAAACACCATTTTGAGGGCTTAGGGGCACAGGACCCCAAATCCAGACAGAACAACTCCCTTGGGGGCAGCAAATTAACCACTAATCAACCCTTCTATAACAAGTATAAAATCAATCCAATCCATAGCCATACAAGTAAAAAAACTATCTAAAGACTATACAAGTATCTATGTATCAAACCTTGAGAGATTTATTATCAAAACTTCAAACGTCGACCACCACCCACAACCCTCTCACCACCACCATCATCGTTGATTCTCGTGCTGATAAATAAAACTCAACCCCACCGCTGCCTCCACCTTCTCCTTATCTGAAAAATGTAGAGTCTGCAGTAACAAAACCGGGGTCACCAGAATCTCGTTGATTCTCGTATTGATAAATAAAACTCAACCCCACCAACACCTCCAGTCCGCCACCGCCGCCTCCACCTTCTCCTTATCTGAAAAATGCAGAGTCTGCAGTAACAAAACCGGGGTCATCAAGAGACCGAGCTTACTCCTCAAGAACGAGTTGTTCCTGGATCAGAAATGCTATTTGTAAAGAAACAAACCAAGAAGACAACAAAGAATGATGTGTAAAATTGAACAGGATAAATAGTGCCCCACTGCTTCTCTCCTGCCATGGAAAAAAAAGCGGGAAAGAGAAATGTAAAAATTGATTTTGGGTGTATTTTAAACCAAAAACTCCTCTCTCCTCCATCCTCCCATTCTTCCTCCTGTTAACCAGTGCAACCACCACCACCGAACCACTATCGTCGATTGATCACCACCGGACAGCGGCAACCACCACCAAAGCCCCCACAGACGGCGTCCCATCCACCACCACCGATCGACCACCAGTGTCTCTCTGTATGTTCTCTCTCTCTCTCCCCTTTTTTGCAGTGTCGGCATCACTATGGAAGTTTAGATTAAAACTAGGGATTAAAACATTAAGACATTAAAACTAGGAATTAAAAAATTAGGACTAGGAATTAGAACTGGGGATTAAATATTAGAACTCTACGGTTTGCAGCATACTAAATGTTATGAACCCATTTAATATTACTAGGGATTAGAACATTTAGTTTAATAGTTGCCGTAATTAGTTTAGTATTACCATAAAAATTAGGACCAGGGATTGGAATTAGTTAAATTTCTCCATAGCATTGTACATTTGAACTCAAGCCTCAATTTTAGTTTGCTGCTCTGGCTCCTTAATTCAGTTGGCTAAGAAAGCTTAATTGTATTCCTTATTGTAGAATCATGGAAATAGAAGATATGAATTTAGAGAAGAATCTGAATCTAGAGGAAAATCTGAATTTGGACACGGTATTGGAACCTAAGGTCGGAACAATATTCAATTCTGAAGATGAAGCGAAGGAATGTTACACTAGTTATGCGAAATCAAGAGGTTTTGGTGTGGTCACAAAAGTCTCTAAGAAGCGTGACAATAGGGTAAAGTCGAATATATCTTATGGTTGTCATCGAAGTGGAAAGCCCAGGACAACGGCTTTGAATCCCGTTAAATCCCATCCAACAACGAAAATAGAGTGTAAAGCTGGTATGAATATCTCTTTGCAAGTTGATGGAAAGTGGATGTTGAATTCGATTCAACTGAATCATAACCATGAAATGGACCCGGAAAAAGTGAAATATCTTAAGTGCTATCGGAGTATCCCACCACATTCGATGAGGACAATTGAATTGAACACGGCAGCCGGAATCACATTAAACAAAATCATTGCCTCATGTGAGATCGAGGCAGGGGGGCCTGATAATTTGACGTGGACAAATAAAGATGGAAGGAATTACAAGGATAAAAAAAGACGTTCAGAGCTCAAAGAAAGGGATGCTAAAGCAATGCATAAGTACTTTGTCAAAATGCCAAAAGACAACGGTGACTTCTTTTATGCCATCGATCATGATGAAGATTATCGATTACGGAATGTCTTTTGGACCGATGCTAGGAGCAGGGAGTTATACAAAGAATTTGGCGAGGTGGTCACCTTTGACACCACTTATCTTGTTAACAAGCACAATATGCCTTTCGCACCATTTGTAGGGGTCAACCATCATGGACAATCAATTTTGTTTGGATGTGGTTTGATATTACGGGAGGACACGGCTTCATTTGTATGGTTGTTCGAGACTTTTCTTTCTTGCATGTTCGATTCCCACCCTAAAGCCATCATCACCGACCAATGTCGGGCCATGCAAAATGCGATAAGTCAAGTTTTTCCAAATGCACGTCATCGTTGGTGTTTATGGCATATCATGAATAAAGTTCTTGACAAGTTTAAGAATTACGACCAGTATAAGCCCATTAAAAAATCCCTCAAGAATGCTGTATATAATTCCTTGAATCCGGAGAAGTTTGAACAAAATTGGGCAAATCTCATCCAACAATTTGATCTACAGAGCAATGACTGGCTAGCTGGATTGTACGAGGGAAGGCACCGATGGGTACCAACATTTCTTAAGGATATCTTTTGGGCGGGGATGTCAACAACCCAACGAAGCGAGAGCATGAATTCCTTCTTTGATGGCTACATCCATTCCAATACCACCTTGAAGGAATTTGTGGAGCAATATGACAATGCCTTACGTAAGAAGGTGCAAAAAGAAGACGAGGCAAACGCCCATTCCTTGAATGTTCGAATTCAGAAGGTGTCCCCTTATAAGTTTGAGGACCAATTTCAGCAAGTATACACAATTGTGAAATGCAAGGAATTCCGAGAACAAGTAGCCTTAAAGATTGGGTGCAATTTGACTATTGGACCGGTAGTAAATGGTATTTCAGAGTTTCACATTGAACAAGACATTCTAGTTGGAAAGAAAAAAGATAGATCTAAAACTTGTACTTTTCTTGTTCATTTTAATGAGGAGTCAAGAGAAACTAATTGCAATTGTCGGTTGTTCGAGAGTAGGGGGATGGTGTGCACGCATATGATCTCGGTTTGGTCAAAAAAGAAGCTTGAAGTAGTACCCGATAAATACATTCTACGACGATGGAGCAAAAACTTGGTAAGGAGTCACACTAAAATTAAGGTCAGTTATGTAAATTGGACATGCAAGCCCGAATTCGTTCGCTATGACAGTTTGTTCAAGCTATTCAATGAGGCCGCTGATAAGGCCGTGTATTCAATTGCGAAGACAGATCGGATGGCAGCTAGGTTGCGAGATATTAAAGCTGAGAATGACTTAGACGATGAGGAATGTGTAAGCAATATGCCTACAGTTGAAGATGCAGAAATTGATATGGAAACTGTCCAAGATAAATCAATTACCCTCGGCGATCCAAGTAAAGGTCCTCGAAGAGGGCGACCGCCGACTAAGAAGAAGCAATCAGTGGCTGAACAAATTATTAGGAAGAATATGAAATCAAACAAAAGGGTCCAATGTAGTCGCGCCAATGCAAAGAGTATACCGGTATAAAAATCATTATGCATTCCTTTCAATGTTTATTTATTGATAACTATGTTGATTGGTTTGTATGATTTAGCATTTGACTTTACTCTGCTTTAGGATGTGGAAGACCATACTCATGCTACGGGATTTGACGGGATTGTCACGCAAGAGGGTGGAGTCGTTACTGTAAGTATGACTTCATTTGTACTATATCGAGTCCTTTTAAATTTTGCATTTTTTCCATATTACTATAATTTCAATCCGTTACGATTTCAGTCATCTCAGGGAAGTGTAGGATATCTTGGTACGTGAAACTATGACCTTAATGAATCTCCATTTGATTTGGGACATGATTATAGTAAGTTAAACTCTAATAAGTTTGACAATGACTCTCTCTCTCTCTCTCTCTCTCTCTCTCTCTCTCTCTCTCTCTCTCCATGTTCTAATTTGACTTAGTTTGTTCTTTTTTTTGTGCATGTTGACGACTTCAAGGCTGGAATGATACTCTTAAGATACAAGTGATGCTGCTTTTTGATGGAATAATGCTGCTTTTTTGGTGTCTCATTCACTTGAGATACTACTGATGCTTTTTGATGGAATGATGCTTTTTTTTGGTGCCTCATTCACTTGACTACTGATGCTACATTTTGATGGAATGATGTTGTTTTTTGGTGCCTCATTCCCATACTTTGCCTCCATTCCCATGTCCTTCTTGGGAGGCGAGGAGTTGGAGCTTTTTAGTTCATTTGTATATTATGTTAGTTGTGGAGGAAAACCTTGCTATGGCTTTATGACTGCTGCGTATATTAGAATTGCAATTTTTTGTACATGTAATTGCAGTTGTTTTTTTGCTTGGAATGCAACTTCCATTCCCATGTATTTGTCCCATGCTTTGGTTCATTCCACTAGCTTAGTTCGTATCCGTGTCGTGTCGTGTCCTATGGAGTTTGTAGCACATAATGAAAGCTTGAACGTTTTCCTTTTCCTTCCCAGTTTATTAATTTGGACCAGGCCAAATTTGTATGGCACATGAGGAAAGTCCTTACCCATGTGCCTCACATAGGGGATAGATTAGCTTCTCTTCATAAGAATGGATCAGTTCATTGTTCCAAGTTTCTGCATTGTACTTCTTTGGTCTGATAGATTTTGGAAGAGCAACTTGCTATTTCACTAGGTACTATGACATATTTATCATTAACAAGTATGTTTTGGAATGAAGTTTATTTCATATGGAATTGTACCGCATAACTTGATCATAACCTTTCACTTTTGAGCTTCTTCTATTTTTTTTTTGATCCGCCACTTTTGAGCTTCTAATCTTCAAAAAGATAGACTGAATGAGGTTTGAACTTCTAAATCCATGTCTCAAATCAATTGAAAGATCCCAAATTGTGCAACAAACGGGGAAAAAATTTGACAGGATTTCCTTGCTTTATGGCCTAACCCGACGCCATGCGTCTCAAACTAACAGTAGCAACAACAAACATCAGAAACACAACATTGCATATGAGCCCACGCCGGACGTTTCTCATCCTAAATTACCATTCACAATCAAAATTCACAAAAACCCACACCGGGCCTTTTATCGTCATACTTATCAACAATCCAAATTTACATAAAATCCATAAGCCCACACCGAGCTTTTCTCATCCTAAATTACCGTTCACGATCGAAACTCACAAATAAACCCACGTCGGGCCTTTTTTCATCCTACTTATGAACATCCAAAATTCATCCATAAACCCACGCCGGTAGAGGTGTCAAACGTGCCTGTCGTGCCGTGTCGTGCCATTTTTTTCCGTGCCAACCGTGCTTCGTGTCGTGCCGTACCGTGCCTGTTTACTTCATCGTTCCATAGCGTGCCGTGCCATACCGTGCCCGTGCCCGTGCCGTGGTGGGCCATTTTGCTTTGTCGGGCCGTGTCGGGCCGTGCCTTTTTAAAATCGTGTCGTGTCGTGCCGTGCCCGATTAATTAATCGTGCCGCGTCGTGCCGTGCCTTTTTTAGTCGGGTCGGGTCGTGCCTTTTTGTCGGATTGTGTCGTGCCGTGCCTTTTCTTGTCTGGTCGTGTCGTGCCGTGCTTGTCGGGTTGTGTCGTGTCGTGCTTTTTTTGTCGGATCGTGCCGTGCCTTTTTTGTCGGGTCGGGTCGTGCTGTGCCGGCCCTTAATCGTCTAGATTGATAGGCTGTAATCGGATTGTAATTTTTTCCATTAGGATTGTGAGCTTTGTTTGAGATAATGTGTTAGGTGTTCAAGAATGAATTGTCCGGATTGATAGGCTGTAATCGAATTGTGATTGAGTGTTCAATGAGTTGTTGAGTGTTCAATTGTTTTTGGGTTAGATGTTCAAAATTCTTAGAATTTGGTGTTCATTGATATTTGAGTTGGGTGTTCAAAACAAGACTAGTCCATAATTTTTACATATATTCTAATGGAAAAAAATATTTAGGGTGTTCATGTGACCATGGAATGGTCCATGTACAGCCGCCAGTGAATCCAAAGCACTTAATTGATTGCATTTTTCCTAGCATTCTACAGTAATTTGCCACTTGTTCTAGAGTCTACACAATCAGACAACGATATGAAGTTAGAGCGATTACGAACATGGTTGGCCTAGGTGTTGGAATTACTTGAGATAGAGCACAAAAGGAACCGTAACACAGATAAAGAAAATCTCTGCTCAGTGATAAGTCGCGGTGCCCGTTTGGTTAATTCCACATTGTCCAGGAACACAACGTACAAAGCAAGCAACAGCGGGAATGAATGCAAACCCTTCCAGGCAAAAGCATGTGAATATTCTTTGAAAGATGATTCAACCACACCGCACATCGCATTCTACACATCAAGACACTAGGAGGTACCGAGGTATATGTGCAAGGGAAATCAGGAAAGCACCCTAGTTTTCAAGAGCATCACATCTTTTTGTTCTGTTATATATTCAATCGTGACAGCAATGTTTCAATCAAGTATATATAAAATATAGTCGCTCTAATCTTGCAAACAAACAGAGTCTGAAATCTGAGTCAAGCAACAACACTGTACTTTTCTAGAGTAGCCTATGCGGGGGATTGAGATGGTAAATGGCCTAAGTGAACAATTTATGGGCTGGCTATCTCTCCTTTATCAAAATCCAAATACAAAACCACCGAATGATAACTTCAAACCGTTAGTTGCAATACTCAATCTAGAAAACTAGCAAAAGAGAAAAATAACAGTAAATCCATGGCAACAAGCCTTGTCTCTCGAACTTTATCGGTTGGCTTTTGCAACCCTTTCAATCTCATCCTTTTTCTTAATTGCGTAACTGCACATACAAAAGGATAGTTATATGCATAAGCGTGTGAGTCAATGTGAGCAATATCAAACCAGCAACAGACCAAAGTAAAATCAAATTTTAGCACTGAAAAAAATTGATTAACTTTGTAAAAAAGTGAACCATATAACGCTAACTAGTTTGTGTGAAAGTACAGAACTGATTGACTGAGAGAGCACCAAGTATTAAGAGTCAAATCTTAGAAATAGCCTAAAATTATGAGGCACGACTCGATTTGTACAAGCAACAAAGGCTGGCGCCCACTGGAGTCTTGTTTTTTTTCCAATTTAAGGTACTTTTGACTCACTCTACTCCAAATATTAACTTCTTTTTACCTGTTGGAAGAGTCAAAGACCCTTTGGCAGCATTGATAAGCTCGTCGGCAAGACATTCAGCAATGGTCTTTGATGTTCCTGAAAGTACTCTCACAGGCACCGGTTGTCAGGAGATAAATAGCCTGGTTAACACGTCGCAACAGAGATATATCAACAGCTTGACACCTCACAACACCAGCCAAACCAATTCGAGTAGCATCTTCCCTTGGTACACTATTAACAAAGGAAAGCAAAGTTCAGCAAGTAAATACTTATTAAAATCTAGCAGTCTTAGATTTTCCACTTTGGTATTTATCACTTGATGCAAGTATTAGGCAGAATGTAATTAAGTCAAGCTCCTTTCATTTTATTGTTGCAGGTAATGGTCAAGCCACAAAACAGATTCCATTTTTGTTTTTTCACCAGCAAAATAGACAGCTAACAGCTAACAGATTAACCTTGTGACACTTGGGCTTAAAATGTAGCAACTAGGGACAAGCCTCCTAGCAAGCTTAAACATAACAGATGCAGCAGTTCCTCACCAACAATTACCAGCAACCACAAACTATAGCAGTCAACAGTAGCAGCAGCTAGCAGTAGCAAACAACAGTAAAAGCACTTCACAGCCGTGTAGCACACAAACAGCACCAGAATTGGCATAGTTGGCAGCCCTCTTGCTGGACTGCACCTCACAGAATTGGCAGCCCTCTTGCTGGACTTGCTCTAGCAGTGAACAACCTACTAGGTTAACCAAAAGCAGCAGTAGAACAGTAGCAGACAACCGGCTCTACGCTGATCTGGACCCAACAGAAAACTGTCCATAACAGTCAAAACAGAACAGAACATGCCTTAAATAGAATAGACCACCATAACCTATTGATCAATGGTACTAGGCTAACAGCTCACAAATCAAATACAAGGATGAACCATAGCTTGTGATTATAATGCAGCTCTTGACTTAGCTACACACAGAGTAATAGAAGAAGCTGGGGACAATATAGATTGGAAAATAATTTTCCAACACAAACTACATTGAAGAGTCTACACTCATTAGAAAAACACTAATGTAATCTCCCTTGCCATAAAATGAAATCCTAAACTAGGCAGCCATATCATTCAAGTACCCCAATTCTTCACATGATTGGATCCACCAACATAGCCAATCTCATCCTAGACCTGAGCATCAACCACATGATTGGATCCACTTGAATCAACAGACAAAGATTATACCTACTAAAGGGGTTGTCCCCTATCTTCTTCCTTTTCTATTTCAAATTAATCTCAAGATGGCTATGAGCAAGTCCACATCTTAACTAATGAACATAGTAGTCATAACGAATGTCAGGCTACAAACTAACCTGATTAATCATGCATAAATATGATATGCAGAAAAAGGAGTAAGCAAATACAAGTCCTATTTAACCTATATGAACAACAAATGCAAGATACCCGTATACGAGCTAAAATGCCTTTTCGCGCCTTGGTTCGTACATAAATCACACTAATGTACCCTCACACATAGAGCTATATCACTAATTGCACATATTCTCAAAGGTGATGATCAGTTTAATAAGCCATATAAGACTTGTGGACGAACTCCTAAAACATGGTAAGTAAACTCCTATTGCTAAAACGATCAAGCCTATCACCAAAGGCAGCAAACAAGATTGTGGATAGTCACAATGTCATTCAAAGAAAAGGTGGGCAGATTATTGTGGAATGCAGCCAGCCCCGCCCCCGTGAAGCTTGAAGTGTCTTTTTAGGCTACAAATGAAAGTGTCTTATGCTACAAATGGTAGTGTTTTAGGCAGCAAATGGTAGTGTTTTTTGTATCCACATGAATCTGGAAAAGCATAACATGCATAGTGTTAGGCAGTATGAACGTTAATCAGAAGACGGAACCATAGAAAACCCACAATAGTCTTCTTGCATTTTCTAGGTAGTACAACTAACAATGCAAACTAACAACAAACTAACAGACTGGAGGGGCTAGGCCGCCACCTCAACTCAGCAAATAGAATATGCGAGGGGTTATGCCACCACCTCGACTGAGCAATGCAATCAAATAAAACCAACTATACTAACAAAAAACAAACTCAATATTTAGCTTGGCTTCGTTACACCTCAGGTTTGGCATAAAACCAGGTTAGAGGTATCCACCAAGCTAAATACGAGCTACTAACACATAAACTACAAAAAACAAACTCAATATTTAGCCTGCGTATGTTGTATGCACCATTTCCAGCACATAAACAGTAAGCACCATTTACTTTAATTGAGGTTATCATAAAAAAGCCATGGATACAAAAATAAGTGAGAAAATCCACCTTCTACATTTTCCTGGCATTAATTTGCTTCAGCCTTCACATGGTTTGGTCCTTGGCGTCTACAATGTCCTACAAAACAAGAACCAAGAACCAGCAGCAGCAAGAGCAGCAGAAAACAGGTATATGAAAGCCAAATGAACAAGGAAAATGAATAAGAAAATTGAAATCTGCTCAGATATTAGTTCCTTTTATCATCATAGCAGAAAATTGAAATGGGTGCAACGTCAAGTTGCCATTATGGCCTTCATAAGTTGCAACACCACTTCATAGTTCATAACAATACGACTACGGCTCAGACATTAGTGTTTTTTTTATCATCATAGCCGGAAACTGAAATGGATGCGGCAACGTTAAGTTGCCATTAAGGCCTTCATAAGTTGCAACACAATCACACTTCGCATTGCCAAAAACTGGGGTTGTGTCTGTGGCTAATTCATTTCAGACTAAAAGGAGACACACACACACCCCACACTGCCACACACACCACAACGCATGCAGGCAACATCCATTTCAGTTAAGTGAAGCTAAACAGACCACAAGGCATGCAGCAAAACTTAGGCTCAGATATTAGTTAAGAAAATACATCATAGCCAAAAACTGAAGTGGGGGCAACATCATGTTGCCATTTAAGGCCTTCATAAGTTGCCACAACATCCACTTCAGCCCACTTACTGAAATGAATAAGCCACAAACACAAATACACAATACTGAAATGAATAAGCCACAGACACAACCCCAGCAGAATAAATGAATAATAGATTCAAACCAAATGCCAGCAGGTCCCCCTAATCACTGTCTATATCAGAATCTGCAAAATAGCCTCTGAATTCATCTTTAGCTGAGCGTTTTTTAATTCCAAGTCGTGCATCCTCCCAATCTTTCAAGCATATGAGACAATCCAAAATGTCTGGAGCTAGTCTGCTCCTCCTCTCATCCAACACTCTACTACCTGCACTAAAAGCAGATTCGGATGCCACTGTAGACACAGGAGGGGTTAGTAGATCACGTGCCATGATTGAAAGAACGGGATATTTATCTTCACTTTTTTTCCACCAAGCTAAGACATCCAAATCACGCCTTTCATTCTCGTTAACAGATTCTAGGTCCAAATATTTATCAAGTTCAATGCGTGAAGTTACCGTGCTACTTCCTATTCCTAAATTTGAATTAACGAAATCCCAAAATTCATCATTGGTACTTGTAGAAGATGTTAAAGGAGCAGCATTAGAATGAAACTTAGAGTCATATTTAGCATACATGGTAGCCAATAAATCATACACATTAGCAAACGAAGGTAAAGTAGTAATCCCTAAATTCTTACCAATCTCTCTTAAGAGCAAGTTAACACCTTGTAACTTCATCCTAGGGTCCATTATTGCAGCTAACATAAATATTGGTGGCATTTCCTCATAATATTTTCTGAATTTTCCTTCCATATCAATACAAGCATGTGCAAAATTTGGATGTTCCCTATGTTTACGAAAATTGACACTGATATTGAAAAGATGATGAAGCACAATACAAGAAGTAGGATAACGAACACCCGAACAACCTAAGGTAGCAACATAAAACACTTTCAAAAATTTCATGAACTCAAAACCAATTTCCCAGTCATCTTGAGTTAAAGGATTACCATGATACGATCGATACCTCTGATTAACATAAGCAGATATTGCATCACTATATTTCCTACAAGACTTTAACATAATGTATGTTGAATTCCAACGATTTTGAACATCAGAGTTCATACTTTTGGGTTTAAGATTGTATAATGATGTGCACAATTTATCAAATTCTTGTTGCCTAGATGGGGAATTAGCAATAAAAAGAACAGCATTTCTAATTTTTGAAATCTGTGGAGCTATATGTGTCAAACCATCTTGCACAACTAAGTTAATGACATGGCATACACATCGCAAATGCAATAATTCACCAAAATAAGGAGTCGTCAAATTTCTTGTAAACATTGGAAGTGTGGCAGTATTAGCGGTATGGTTGTCAAAAGTAATGCTATAAACTTTATCAACAACTTCAAAATCCCTAAAAACACCCATAATACTTTCAAAAATATGTTCGGCATCATGAGGAAACTCCACTAAACGGAAAGTGATAATTTTTTTTTGCAAAGTCCATTTAGAGTCTATATAATGAGCAGTCACACAAATATAACCACGATTATTTATACCAGACCACATATCAGAAGTAAAAGCAATTGCACCAATAGTTGCAAGTTCACTAATCAAATCTTTTTTAACTTCACCGTGAGCTTTCTTCGTATCACTACGGGTTGAATTTCTAGAAACTTTAGCAAAAGAAGGATTCAGATAATTTTGGACAAAATATTCAAATCTAATATCATCACCAAAAGTAAATGGTTGTTCTGCTGCAGTACATAAAGGGCCAGTCCACGTCTCATTTTTTCTTTTGAATAAACAAAATTACTATTAGATGCACTAGCAATTTTATCAGCATGTTTAGTTTTTATATGTCTACCATGTGGCCCTACACCATTATAACTTTTGCATACATAATGTCTGTCACAGTAATTGCATGCAGCCCTACGGCCTATGTCAATACCACTTTTATCCTTGAAGTTATCAACTATAGAGAAATGATTCCATACCCATGAGTAGCGTCGTGACCTTTTTGAACCACTAAGGCTTGAATTTCCAGCTGTAGGAGTAGCACTAGAACCTAAAGGTCCTGTTCCACTTCCACCACCAACAATGTTTGAAGCAGCCTCCTCACCTACAGAACCCATACCCTGTGGTGCAATAGGGTTTTGTGGTAGTTCATGAGAAGAACTTGAGTGGGCGTCACAATCCTCCCCATTTCCAGGAGCCATCTACAAAAAAGCACCATAACAGGGGTTATTAAAGGGGAAACACGAAAGCCCTAATTTTGTAACCCTAAATGCAATATTCAAGTAAATAGCTTCACAGATCCTACTTAGTGGGCTAGTGGCTGTGGGTACAATATAACAGCAGACTGACAAAATCATATTCAACATCAGCAACACTAGACTGACTAATCACATGGGAAGTGATTAATCACACTAGACTGATTAATCACTGCAAAATCAGTTTTGACAAATTTGTAAAAAATATACTAATAGAAGAAATTAGTAACAAAATCATCAGATCTGGCCTGACTGGTCAAAACCCTAATGTAAGAAATTAGTAACCACAGACCTAATTTCGTAACCCTAATTTCAAGAACCCTAATTTCAGAAATTAGTAACAAAAGCCCTAATTTCGTAACCCTGATTTCATAAATTAGTAACAATTAACAAGAGCCCTAATTAGTAACAATTAACAAAAGCCCTAATTTCAAACACCAGGTCAAATCAAAGCCCTAATTTCACAAACCCTAATTACAATACATAAGTGGAGACTGGAGAGGGAAGTGAGATAGGTACCTGTGCTCAGAGGGATACGGTGACTGATGTGAGTGAGTCGGTGAGTTGAGGACTGAGGTGATGAGAGAGTCGGAGAGACAGACGTTGAGAGACTGATGGTCACCGTCTCACCCCACACCGTCTCGCCGATTCACCGTTTGAGAATCGAGATTTGTGTCACCGGAAAGTCGAAAACAGAGAGAGAGAGAGAGAGAGAGAGAGGTGAGCTGCGTAGCCTGCGTGAATCCGTGATCTTTGAGCAGCGAGACAGAGGGAGAGGGAGAGAGAGAGAGTCTGAGACAGAGAGTGAGAGAGGTGAATCAGTGAATGACTCGGTGTCTCGGTGAATGTATGAATCCGAAGAAATAAGGCGTGCTGGTGGAATCCGAACGTTGAGAGGAGTCGGAGTTGAGAGGACAGAGAGACGTTGAGAGAGTCAGAGAGACAGAGAGAGTTCGAGAGAGATCTAGATCGGAGATGAGAATGACTGAATGAGATGTCTGCTAGGGCAGCATCTCATTCCTTTTATATGATCTTTGTGATCATGTGCATACGAGACACCATAATCCATATGCACCAGCTTATCGAAAATTCTCGTAGAGTCCTATAATGCATCACTCGAGGGCCACCCGAGCTGTTTGTTGAAAATCTGAACCGTCTACCTTTTATGTGGGAGTGATTATATCATTCATGCAAAAAATAAAGTAATTTGGTTGTCGTTATATACTTGATCTCACATAACAAATAAATTTCTATTAATGAATCTACGTCCCGGTGAAAGGGCTTCCAAAACCCGATAGACCCAAAAATTTGCGAGAGTGATTCAAACATCAAGAACAACAAAATGAACGGTATGGATCGTCATAGTTATGTTGCGATCGTGTGGCTAACGTACATTAGACTATAGTAGAATACTTTTGTTTAGAACCAAGTAAGTGCAGTATATAGATTTGAAAGGTAGCTACAGACTCATTTTTCCAAATGTTCGATCTAAACCGTTACGATTTAACGTATTATCAATTATATCATTTTGGCCCAAAGTAGAGATAATCGGATGTCGGTAACCACATGATCAGATCACATTCTATGCTTTTAAAGGCATTAAAGTCATATAATGGACCACTCTAGGGCCGTTTGAGTTATTTTTTGAAAATCGGAACCGTCTACCTTTTACGTGGGAGGGATTATATCATTCATGTCAACAATCAAGCAAATTATTTATCATTACATACTTGATCGGACTGATTCGAACGTAAAAAAAACCATTCAAACAATGATTCCGTGTCCCGATGAAAGAGTTTTCAAAATCCTATAGACCAAAAAATTAATGAGAATGATTAAAACACCAAGAAAAACAAGATGAACGATATCGATCATCGTGATTGTGTCTTCAACTTCCTAGAGCAAAAAACTTCACATAGAGTCAATTTCCCACCTTATTTTCCCATCTGTTTAAGTTGGGTCCAAAGATTCCAAACGGACCAAACCCAATGGGATGAGAATTGAAGTCTTGTCCCCGTTTTACGGTTTTAGTTGTAGTTGCCCCATTTTAGTTGTAGTTGTGTACTTTTTTTAACCTTTTTTTTCCCCCAAAAACTCTCTATTAATAAATCTACATCCCGATGAAATGGCTTCTAAAACCCGATAGACCCGAAAATTTGCAAGAGTGATTAAAACACCAAGAACAACAAAATGAACGATATGGATCGTCATACTTGTGTCGCAATCGTGTGGCTAGCATACAAGAAGCCCATTTTTATGGAATAGAATTATATAATATATATATTACTTGTTCTAATTATAAACACAAAAAGATTGTTGGCCTTAGTGGTTTGAAATGTGTGTCAAGTCTCCAAGGACTAGGGTTCGAGCCCCATAGACCATAGTCCTTAGAGATTATTTTTGTTTAAACCAATTATTTTTTTAAAATTAGTGTTTTTTCTTATTTATTTTCTTTGTCTCTTTTTTTTAAAAAATCTTTATTAGATAAAACACTACTAGTCTACTACCAACTGAAATTGCCCCACAAAGATGAAAAAAAAAGGGTCTTGCTGGGATTGTTTTGCACTCATATTTTAGACCTTATCAATGTTAAATCAAGTTTGCTTTATCTTTTGATGTGTGTACATACAAATTAATGGAAAGATATTGTGGTAAATTCACGATATAAAAAAAAATGAGTGAAAATATATAAAAAAAGAAGAAGAAAATAACCATTCCCCTTATTTTTATTCATATATCAGATTATCAGGCAATTTATTTTTAACTATTTCCGTCACGATTTACAACACCTCTCATTTACTCTCCCAATTATTTTTATGTTTGAATTTTGATTCAAAATTTCTTAATCATATAAAAAAATTTAAAATCTTATTTTACTTAAATAAAAGGAAAAGATTAATAAATTATTGGATTATCAAAAAATACACAGAAATAAAAGTAAACTATAATCTGAGACCGTGTCGTGCCGTGCTAGACTATTGGATTATCGTGCCCGTGCCCGTGTCCGTCTAAGACCGTGTCGTGCCGTGGCGTGCCCGTGTCATTCCCCCTCACTTCCGTGCCCGTGCCGTGCCGCGTCCCCGTGCCGTGCCGTGCCTGGCTAGAACCGTGTCGTGCCGTGTCGTGACTCGTGCCCCATCCCACTTCCGTGTCGTGCCCGTGCCGTGCCCGTCTAAGACCGTGTCGTGCCGTGCCGTGCCAGGCCAACTTCCGTGCCGTGCCCGTGTCGTTCCCGCTCACTTCCGTGCCCGTGTCGTGCCGCGTGCCCACTAAGACCGTGCCGTTCCCGTGCCGTGCCAGGATTATTCCATGCCCGTGCCGTGCCGTGCCGCCTTCAAACGTGCCGTGCCCGTGCCGTGCCCGTGCCGACCCGACCCATTTTACACCTCTACACGCCGGGCCGTTCTCATCCCAATTGTCATTTAAAAAGAGGGTACAGAGTTTAGCATTGTCATTAAGCCATACATTACTATTCCAAAAAACAGAATCACGACGTCAAATACAAGACCAAGGAAAAAAGCCATCACAATAATTTGACATGTGGATAGTCTGCATCCAACTTCATTTTTCTGTTTCACTGGAACTTCCTTCAACAAATTCCAACAATGGAGGGAACTGAACTTGCTCAACTGTGGTTGTGTGTCCGTTGTGCCGCACCCAAGCTCTGTGTACATCGTCCAAATAGCCATATTTTGTATGCACGACACGAGGGAATCCAGTCACTGGTTCGCTACAACCTGGCCAAGATTCATAAACAAAGAAATTTAATGAACAAAGTCAAAGCCAAAGAAAACACCTAGGTATTGGCATGCAAAACAAAGTTAAGGCCTTATGCTAGCAGAAAACTTGGTGTGCTTAGAATGCCAACAATCAGATGCAAGAATCGGTTCCTTAGTTCTCTCCAAATGTCTTAAAAGAACCAATACTAAACTGAGGACAAAATTACCTTTATAAGCAAACAAACATAACTGGTGGCATGCAGATATAGAAATCCTATTCAGTATTGGTATTCTATAGTCTAGTTTCTCAAGGAGTGCCTAGATGGAGTTTTATTGAATGGTTGGCTATTTGGGGCAGGCTCTCTACAAAAGATAGGTTGGGAAGTTGGGGGTTGGTAGTTAGCTCCCAGTGTTTTGTGTGTACTGGTGGTATGGAGAACCATTCTCATCTTTTCTTGGACTGCCATTAGGCCCATTACTCTGCTGCTATGTGGAAACAAGTTTTGGTCAAGATTGGTATATTAAGGGGACTGCTAAATCTGCCTCAGGAGATTGAGTGGGCTATCCAGAACCGAAAAGGCAAAGGCTTTAGGAATACCAACTACAAGCTGTCTCTTGCAGCTTCTATCTACTATCTATGGGGTGAGAGCAATCAAAGAGTATTTCAAGGGAAATCCAGAGAGGTGGCTGATTGTACTGATGTGATTTTTACTGCTATTAGAACTTGCAAGCAGCAAGATTGACAGTACATTGCGTAAACTCTACCAAAAAGTAGTGTCTAGCTTAGCACACAGCAATTCACCCCACAGAAAACATACTGGTATCAGCCAAGAATCCAACTCCAAGATTGATTCGGTTAGTGCTTAGGCACCAAAATGTTTCAATTTATTCCTAATGCTTGTTGGATAAATTGGATTTTAATTAAAGTCTTTCAATAGCAGTTAAGTACCTTAAATTAGGTTTCTAAGACTCCTTTTTTTTTTTTATCAGTTGATTTTGTTCCTAACCCGAGCTATGGCGGCGAGTCCGAATCTGAACTCTTTGCCAGAAGGAGTTTCTCTTGTGTGGAAATTTCAATGGTTCGGGTTTGCCAAGTGCGAGAAGAGGAAGAGATACAGTGGAGGAATAAGGAGGAGCAGTCGGAGTGGCCAAGGGGCGGCAGCGGTGACTGCCCGTTTCCAGTGTTGTGTGTGCGGGAGTGTTGTAAATTAGTATGAGTCTCACTACTTCAGTATTAGAAGGTGAGAGAAACACAATACAGTGATATACGCATATAAGAGTTCTCCCTAAACAACAAACTGATAATCCAAGAAAAAGGTTTGCATCTAAAACAGCCATAGCACGTACGTTAAAAGAATAAGTCAAACCAGGTAAATAGAAAGCAAAGAAAACTGGACAAAGTAGATCTTTCAAGCGGATGGTTTGTCTCGAGCTCCTTAATCCTAATGACTTTTCCTAAATTACCGAAAAGAAGAGAAGGGAATCCCAGCGGAAACAAACGTGATCCCAAGCGGCGGAGGTCGGGGTGGGGTTTTCATACAGGCGTAATTTTTGGGTTATGTTGTATAGGGCTTTGAAAGAAAAGAGAAGAACCAAAATTAGGGCTTCGAATTTACAGAAATGTACCAGCAAGGCGAGAGGCTGAAGGTGAGAATAACCGTCTGTGGTGGTCGTGCGTCGGATTAGGAGAGATGGTTTGGGCGGGGATGAGAGGAGTGAGAGAAGGGGGACGAGAAGTACATCTGATTTTGGATTCAAATTTTGAAATCTCCAAATTTTTGAATTTTCACCAATTAACGTGGGGTCCATTATTTTGATTGTCAACTTTCCATGTCATTCTTTGTTGTCGTCTTTGTTCCCTTCTTTACTAGTAATACTAGCATTCCTGCATCTGGCAGTATTCCCACCAAGTCAGTCATGCTAATTTCAACTTTCTCTATCATAAGTAGTACTGTTTTCATTTGCGGGGAGGAAAGATTTATTTGAAGGAAACATTTTTCTTTCTCGTAAATGCCACGAACATTTGTGGGGCTTATCGATCTTAAAAGTATGGGTTCCACAAGAAACTCTTACTCATCAGAGCCTGCGATTTGAGAAAGTTATTAGACTGTTGCCTTGTTCTTTTTGTAATTCAAAAAGAATTTTTCAAAAAATTTCCCCTAGATTCTTCATACTTCAACATTTCTCTCTCTATCTCTCTCCACTTATTACCCCTATTATTTTTCAAAAAAAAAATTCAAAATCTAATCCAAACATAGCAGAGAATCCGAAATCTTCAATTTCATTCTTCAACTTACGATAATAAGGGCTTTGGCTTAGGAAGGAGAATACAAAAGAGTTAAGTGGTCCAGGATGGACGTACGAATTAACAAGAAGTGCCAGTCCTCTATGACTTTTAAAATCCATTTGGTTTTGTTAATTTATTCTCAATTTATCGTCAAACTATATACGTCGTCTTTGGTTTTGTACTCGCGCCCATGATCCACTTCTCCCCAACCCCAAAACTCATTCTTGATTTGTAATTTTAATGAATGATATTCGTGGTTGCCCCTCAATCAATGTCACTCAATCTGCTCCGTACTAGCAGTAGTCATGTTGGGAGTGTTGATTCTCCTGAATTTTCCCACATGGGCTGCTAGCTTTGCATTAACTGCAGAAGATTTCCTCAGCTGGAAATCTTGACTCCCTCACACGTGAAAAGAGCATTTAATGCTCTTTGGAAGTTTCTCCCTATTTTTGCCTATATACACATCTGTAGTGTGTAGGTTGGAAGTGTGTGGTAGCACAGATGTGAGGGAGAGGGTGAGGTCGAGTGGGGGAGCCGGTTGTGGCTCCCCGGCGGTGAGTTGAAATGTGGCTCTCGGAGAGTTTTTCAGTCTTGTATATTTAGTGTATGTGATTTATACTGGAAATATATACAGGAGGAGTTTTCTCTGAAATCAATGTGTGTTATGTGCGTGAGTGATCCCAGGGGCACAACAATTGGTATCAGAGCTCAGGAGGAGCGAGAGGGTCATTGGGTTTCACGTTTAAACCCATTGGTTTGTAATCGAAAAAAAAAATTTGCCCAGAAATTTTTTCTTACCCACGGATCTGGAAGCTCTCATTGAAATGAGTCCAACGGCGCGATCGGTATGGAGATTGGAGTACCGAGGTTCACACACGGGTTGCCGGAGCAGAGCCCTGGTGTGCTCTGTTTCATTTTTCCTTTTCTGAATCTGGCGTGGAGGAACAGATTGGGGAAGGAAAAGGAAAAATGAGAGATTATCCCATGTGGCAGGTGCGCCACGTCATCAAGAGGGGTCAGTGGACCTGGGTTTGACCTGTTTGACCCCTTGTGGGTCAAAAGGGTCAGAAGGTTTAGGAGGTTCAAATGGGTCAGATCTGCTGTAGGAAGGGTCCATGGTGTTTTTCGCGATTTCGGAGTCGATACAACTCCGTTTTTTGCGTGTGAGTAGTTGATTTTGACTATCTCGACGTTTCGGATCCAACCCCATGCTTCGTTTTTCGTGTGGAGGCTCATAAGCTGATGCGATTGCTTAGTTGAGCAAGATACGAATGGTTGGAGCATGCTTTGGGTTGTGAGGGGGCTTGATTCAGTAAGGATTTTTCGGTGGTGATCTGTTGCGGAGCTAGTAAGCAAGGAGACACTCATTCGAGCAGTGTATCCCGGTTTTGGGGTACGAAAGAGCTTGGGTTTGGCAGTGACACAGGCGCTTATTAAGGCAGTTGATCGGTGTATCGATGGATGATCCAGGGATGTTGTGGAAAAGCCAGGAATGGAACGAGGATGGACGAATGGCCGGAGGAGACCTGGGAGAGATGACGGAAAGTGGCAAAAGTTGTGGACAGTGTTGGAGGAGCTACCCACCAAGAACGATTGACGGAGCAGACTTGCGGTGATCGGGGCAATCAGTCACAGAAAAATTAGTTGAGCAAGGAGACACTCTGTTCAGGCGATATATCCCGGTGTGTGGGATGTTGGAATGCCTGGCTTTGGTAGTGACACAGGCACTCACTAGGGTGACGTATTGCAGAGATGATCGATGGGTAGTCTGGTTCAATCGGGATTGAAGACCTATCATCCGGACATGCAGTTTTTGATTTGGGCTGCGGGAGGTGCTGATCGGATGGCGATTTCCGGTCTAACGAATGAGGGGCAACCTATATAGGCTTGTGGGAGTGCAACGGTAGATGGAGCTGATGCCGGGCATGGTCAAGTAGTATGGGTGTGTATTGACAATGAACTGAATGAGCAGCAGTTGCGGATGCACACGAAATAGGCACGGGAGTACGAGGAGTCGCGACCTGAGACGTACTGATATGTGTGCTTGGAAACGAATCTGGTGGTGTGCGGGATGCTGGCCAGCAACGACGATAACAACAGCTTGCGGGGTTGTTCATTGGTGCTCCGGACTGAGGATTGATATGAGTTGAAGCTTCACTGGATCTCTTCCTTAGTGGAATTTGGTGACTGGATCCTCTCCTGGATATACGGCCGTATGAGGAGGAGAGATGGAGTCACGATTTTGTGTCCTGTGACTGGGCACTGGCGTTCACGGTTGGTCGAACGCAGTTATCGGCATCCGGAGGAGTGATGCGAGCGCTCAAGCAGCGGAGGAGCGCAATATAAATGGACTCTGTTGCAGAATACTTGAAAACATTGTGAATTCTGGCAAAACAACCTAAGGGTTGAAAGAGAATGGTTTTTAAGGAGGCCGAGTCCCCACCATTCTTTCCTGGAAATTCACAACGGTTGACGGCAAGTGGGTCATCCGAGTTCAGATGTGGAGGCATACTGGAGAGACAGGCAGGGATGTTGAGTTGGTTGAGCTCCGTCGAGTTCTGCTGGAGATCGGCAATGCGCAGGCCAAATGCAGACACTGTTTCAGAGGGATGTAGACATTGTTCTCGTAGATGATGGATTGAGATCATCCAGTTTTGGATACGGGCACTCCGATCGGGGGGTGCGGGCACTCGGGTCAGGGGGTGCGGTATATCAGCAGTGAAGCCGGTATGAGCCACGGAAATCTAGTAGGATGAAGACGTCTCGGATTCGCGAGTTGTGTATCTCGGTTTGAAGGTACGGCGTAGCTCAGCGGGGGATGCGGTGTGTCAACAGAGACGGAAGTCAGCCTCTTCTCAGATGGTGTGTGAGACCATCTGGCGAATGGAGCCTCTAGTGTGAGTAGGGGGAAGCTGTGTTGGTGCTCTGGTACACGAAAATTGCTAGAGTGACGGTATTGCAGCTGGACAGTGCTGCGAGTTCAGCTATAGAAGAACTAGTCAAGCAAGGAGACATTCAGTCGGGCATGGGTGCTCCAGTGTGGGGGTGCTGGAAGCTAGACTTGGAGTGACACAGGCGCTTGCTAGAGTAGCTGAACAGATAGCAGCACATGTGGTGAAGGGGGTGATTGTTGATTCTCCTGGATTTTCCCACATGGGCCGCTAGCTTTGCATTAACTGCAGAAGATTTCCTCAGCTGGAAATCTTGACTCCCTCACGCGTGAAAAGAGCATTTAATGCTCTTTGGAAGTTTCTCCCTGTTTTTGCCTATATACACATGTGTAGTGTGTAGGCTGGAAGTGTGTGGTAGCACAGGTGTGAGGGAGCGGGTGAGGTCGAGTGGGGGAGCCGGTTGTGGCTCCCCGGCGGTGAGCTGGAATGTGGCTCTCGGAGAGTTTTTCAATCTTGTATATTTAGTGTATGTGATTTATACTGGAAATATATACAGGAAGAGTTTTCTCTGAAATCAGTGTGTGTTATGTGCGTGAGTGATCCCAGGGGCACAACAGGGAGAACGAAGATAGTGCAGTGTGTCTACTTGTAGGCTATCGTAGCGCCTTGCTTAAAATGTTACGAGAGGATTAGTTTGACTAGAATTACTGTTGTCTTTCTTTTCTGCGCCAGTCAAGGCCTCAGTTGTGATTCTCCACTATAAATGAGGAAACTGTGTGCAAGTAATGTTACCGGGTCATGGTGAGCTATGAAGAAAGAATTTATGCCCTCCTCTAATATTTGATTTAAGTGTTGAGAAAATTAAGCTGGAAGGAAAACACAGATTCTGATAAACTTGATTGATACTACAAGTGAAAGGGGTTTTAGCAAAGTTGTGTTTACGTAAAATCATATAGCAATACAGTTGTCGAGTAATGCACTGGATCCCATCAAACCCGCGATTCTTCTACTAATCACTCGTATGATACATACATGATACATGATACATAGCTTTGGAAGGACAAACATCCGAGTAAGTTTCAATCAAAATTTTTATGCGGTAATTGAGCATAATGTGGTAATTAGAAATTATGATTCGAAATATAGTGTTTAGGTCCAATATTATAGAAGCAGAGATTCTCACACCACATCATTCTATGTGGAATGTGGGAATTCTGTGGGAAACATTTTTTTTTATTAGCTAAGATTCTTTTGTCAGATATAACTAACTACCAAGTAAATTATGAGATATCATGACCTTACCGCACTATACTTTGCCTAAATTCAGGACGCAGAACCATATTCGTTGACCACGCCGTGCAACTGAAGAAAAAAAGCTCTTGGCCGGAGTTGGTGGGGCTGGTGGCTCATGAAGCAGCATGGAAAATACAGGAAGAGATGCCTGAAGCTCCAATTGAGGTAGTTCCACAAAATCACATTTACACATTGGAGTTGATCTGTGAGATGGTACGATCACACGTTGACTCCTCCGGAAAAGTAAAATATACCCCAGAAATTGGCTGACTGAATTGTTGGGTCTACTCTCTCTTCATATATTTGACTCTCTTCACACTATTTGACTGTTGGGCCAATTTGAGCGCATCACAAGTTCCAGTTTGATGATTTGAATTATCTGTGCATCGGTTTGTGGATTATTCAAACTTAGCCCCGAGATTTTATTATATTTGCGTTTTGATTAAAGGAAATGTGCTTCTTTTGGTATGTTTGAATGTTGTGAACTTGGAGTTGAACGATCCATACTATCTGTGTTGCCACAGATAACTTGGGGGTTCAAATGGAGTGCAAAAAAGTGGAAAATTTTTGTTTACTGAAAAGAGTCGAATGGGGATGCTCTTGTCCAGGTTGTTCGATCAATGCTTTTCTTTTCCTTCCCTTCTTTCTACCATATTATATTCAATCAATTTGGCTGTTTCTGGAATTGACCAAATTCTTAGTTTGAAAAGGTTTTCTAAATAATAAAAAAAGGCGCATGTAGGAACATAGCGTTAAACACAACACCGGATATTACAATGTCCCAAGCCATTGGGTGTACATGAGCCCATGTGCATCGAACAGTTCTAGACACATTGGGTCCGAGAATTTGATCTGAAGATGTGATGTTGGACAAGATTTGGAAAGATTGATATTCTTACTTTCGTTGTTTCCAAAGGTTATATAATAAAAAGGGGTTTTTGGCCTACCATTTCCCAATTTCGGACCAATTTACCCTTTAATTTCACCCATTTTACCAATTGCCCATGCCATGCCAAATTCTCCTTTACAATTTTGCCCCTCGATTTCGAAAAATTTACAATATCCAAAGGTTTTATATTATTATTTTACTTTATTATTATTATTTTATTACTATTATATTCCAAAGGTTTTTTTATTATTATTATTATTTTTTCCAAAGGTTATATAATAAAAAGGGGGTTTTGGCCTACCATTTCTCAATTTCGGACCAATTTACCCTTTGATTTGGCCCATTTTACACATTGCCCAGTCTTGCCAAATTCTCAATTACAAATTTTGCCCCTCGATTTTGGATAATTTATAGTTTACCTAGGTTTTATAATGCGCCACAGTTTGCCTAGATTTTGGCTTGCCATTTTTAATTTGGGACAATTTTGCCTTTTAATTTCGTTCATTTTACCAATTGCCCAGGGATGCCAATTCCAATAATGCCCCTCCCCTCCTCCACCGTCACCTCCAGCCCAAGACCACCCAAAACACCCACCTCCCCTCTCCTCCGTGGCACCACCACCTTACTCTCCCCATACCACCGAGCTCCACCACCCGTCACCTCCTCCTCTTGGCCTCACCACCATCTCTTCCGTCCTTCGGCTCTCCGCCGAACCGCCACCAACAGTGGGTTTCACACCCACGCCGCTGCCGCGGGCACCGCCGGTTGCCGCCTAAGATTTCAGAACCACCACAGCAATCTACGAACACCGTGCAACACTTACCCAAGCTTAGAATCGCGTTTGAGGTAGTTTTTCGAAAACCCAAAACCTTAATCTGCATTTTAATGGAAATAGTACCGAAACTTAATTTTTGATGTAGATGGTGACCTAAATTTTATTTATTAATTAATGTTTAGTTCTGTTTCCATTAACTTTTAGTCCTATTTGTATGGAAAAGTTTTTGGCAGATTAAATTGGATGGTTTAATTGTTGCATAGATGAGAAGTTATGGTGGATTGTGGTATTGAAATTCATGTGTAGAAAAATTGTGCAATTAGTAAATTTATCGCAATAATCATAGTTTATGTAGTAATTATTTAATAATTAAATACTTAACAATTTGGATTTAAAATGTAAATAAGGAGATATTAATTTATCGGAATAATCGTAGTTTTTGTTCATCCATTTTTTGAAACCGTTTAACCCAAAACTAATTGCCCATGTAGTTAAGAGACGAAAGCGTATCAAATTCTTACTGCAAGTGTAACGAAAATTAACCCAAAGCAACAAAATTTGTTGTCAAGTTCCCTTTCCTTTAATCGAACAGGAATAAAACCAAATTCTAGGAAAAGATTTCACCATACAACTGTTGGAATTGGTGAAATAAGTTCAAAGACTTACACTCTATGTGGTATGTATGTAAATCATCTAATGCTTTTGCTATTTTGATCAAACTATGTAATATATATTCCTAGCTATTTTCATACTCTTCTATTGCTTCCAGCTCTAAAATTACAAACAAGACATATCTAGCCTATATCAAAACTTATTCCCTTTGACGGGCATACATTCGTGCTGTGCACGAAGGTGAATCTACCGTTTCCTAACACGCTCTCTTCAACGGGCAAAACATTCGTGCTGTGCACGAAGAAGGAATCTAGTTAGAATAGAAAACTATCTTCTTCTCTATATCCTGTGCTTCCAATTGCTTTAGTGATTTTAAATTCTATCTTTAATTCTTTGCGAGATAAAATTAGAAACAAAAACATTCATGGAATGATAGGGGTAGCACCATTAGAAGCTAAGATGAGAGAATATAGATTAAGGTGGTTTGGTCATGTCTACTTTAAACCTGCAGACGCAGTAGTTAGGAGGAGTGATATAGTTACGGTAGATGATATATAGCACTAAGAGGAGATTTAGACTGGTATATTTCACTATCATATTTTTGCTCATGTGTCGTGGTTCAAACTTTTGAACTGGCAAGTAAAAATATTACAATTGCTCAATTCTTAAGGCACTTTTTTTTCCCTCTCAAAATGATTGAACTTTCATATGGCTAAATTGCTACGTATACAAATTTATGTGTATAGTTCCGAACACAAGTGTGTCCAGAACCTCGCCTTGCACATGGGCTTACAATGCTTGTTTAATATCGTATAATTCCTCTCGTTAATTTAAGGGAAGTACCACACAACATCGTCATCCTTTGAAAATCCTTCAGTTCAAAATTTCTTATGTCATTGGCCGGTTCAGCAAAGATTAGAAACAAATCACAAAAGTACAAAACCATCAAGTTGGTGTGAGGACAAAATGTGCTTCATCTCAAGCTCCAAAATATGTTTCCAAATACTCCCTTCGTCCTCTTTTTAAAGTCCAGTATTCCATTTTGGGCTGTCCATTAATAAGTGTCTATTTTGTAAAGTTAGTGGGTAAAAGTTGGTACATTTTCCATTTTGCCCCTAAAAGTAGATTCTATTTTGAAAAGTTAGTGAGTAAAAGTGTAATGATGATATCTCCATAAAGGATAAGTAGGGAAACTTGAAGTAAAAGTTGATGTGAAAAATATAATGATGATGTTTTCTTAATAAGTTGGAGTTACGAAGCGGGACACTTAAAAAGGGACGGAGGGAGTATGAGATTACATTAATTCTAGAACTTGAAGATGATAACATTCGTGAAACAAATGAAGTCAATCGGACATTGGTAACTTAGTGATTGAAGTGTATTTTGTTAGAAAGCAATATACATCAAATATGATTAATTTTGGGATTACGTTTCTGTTTAGCACAAAAACGTTCAAGGACTGAGCGCGGGAATGTCAGGACTTGTTGCGTCCAACGTAAAGGATTGGATGCCCTTTTTCTGACAACTTCGTAACTATAACAGCGAGAGTGCTGTGATCCTAAGGGCTGGATCACAATGGAGGTTCGTGGTTTGCCACAACAGCTATGGACTTAGCAATTTCCTAACCGTGTAGGAAAGAAGTAACTAACGTAAAAAGACTTTATTATATCGGAATAATAAAGTTAGCGCACAACGGAAAGATAAAAAAAACCCAAATTACTTGATGAAGTAGTAATTGAGTTGGATGCATGAAAAGTAAAGATAAATGCTTTGCTGGGAAGACTTTGGTTTAAGCGTTGAGCTTAATTGGTATATGAACCCTTTTTCAGTCTTAAGAACTACTACTCCCTCCGTCCCTTTTTAAATGTCCTGCTTCGTAACTCCAACTTATTAAAAAGACATCATCATTATACCTTTCACATCAACTTTTTCCTCCACTTTCCCTACTTACCCATCATCATTACACTTTTACTCACTAACTTTTCAAAATGGAATCTACTTTTAGGGACAAAATAGATAATTCACCAACTTTTACCCACTAACTTTACAAAATAGACACTTATTAAGGGACAGCCCAAAATGGAATACTGGACTGTAATAAAGGGACGGAGGGAGTAGTATTTATAGGCCAAGGGTTTCCACGTTTTTGCATGCCAATGAATTTCCCACCTTCTTCTTGTGATGCCATGTGTCCCACGAACCAACTTGTTGGCAGCTTCTAGCAGTTAATTGAATTGCACACATGTTCTTCTCTGATCATGGATAGTTATTGGAGGTTTAGGAGAGATAGTGGACTTCCTTCATTTCATTCTTTCGTGGGCACTTGATAGGTAATGGGCCATTTGACTTAGTCAAATGGCCATGTTTTGAAAACTCCCACTGACTTCTTCTATTTTCCCGTAGAATTCCACCAAATTACATTTTAACATGATAATGGGCCTCTTAAATAATAAAAGGCCTAATTTTCGAGATACTAAACTCCTATTGACCATTAAGGTCTTTAAATAATCATAGCCCATAATTAAATAACTTTGAACCCATGATTGGATTGGACTGAAGTTAACCGGGCCCCCTTAGCATTGTCTTGGCCCATTAATATATTTTTATCTCATTGCCCAATATATTTAACGGTCCAGAATGTGTTTTGATAATTAATATACACGCCAATTAAGACAAGCTAAGAACATTTATTAATACTGAAAATGTCCTTGGTAGGTATTAATTATCAAAACACATCATTGGCCGTCATTTTCCCATTTAATTACATACTAATAATTAAATGGCCCATCCAGCACTTGCCCAAAACTGTGTACCAAAAACGGGTGTAAACAGTTTCAAAAGAAATGTCATTTGATTATGTGATTACCGATTTTTTCCTGCAATGGTCTATTTTCCAAGGTCTATACAATAGAGATTATTTGATGAGCAACCATTTGACTAATTTTCCACTAATTTTCACTAACTCTAAAATATGGCAAAAGGGAAAAAAAAAAAAACATTTGGAGGGCATAGCAGGCCCAGCACAAGTCCAGGCAGAACAACGCACTTGGTGCATGGCCAGGAAACCACTGGTCGGTTTTTTCGGATTTTTTCGTCCGTCCGTTTCTCTTTCACCCCTAGAAACAAGTACTGAAATCCAATCAACGCATTTTTGGAATTCTATTCCTTTTCTTTTGAACAAGTTCCCCCTAAGCTAATTTAATGGAGATTATATTTCCCACCATCAAAAGAGCAACGACCTCCCACCACCCTCTCTCTCGCCGCCGCCATCACCACTACCAATATCACCACAATCTTGTCAACTCTCAGAGCCAATAAAAAAAACTCAACCCCACCAACACCTCAGCGGCTGCCGCATCCACCTTCTTCTTATTAGAAAAAATGCAGTACTGTCTGCAACAACAAAAATCAGCGGCTTCGACTCAGAATTTCTCTTCTCGAAACTCCTCTCCGCCTGCCACGATCACTGTGTCATTTGCAACCGGCCCCAGCCATCCCAATTACCTCTCTAGCGTAAGAAAGGGTCTAGTAGACAAATTATTGACCGTTTGGAGTTTATCCACCAGAGGAGAACAATGTGCAGCAGAGAACATTAAAAATAAGGTAACACCATGATATCTCCTAGGGAGAAGGCCAATTTTTTTTTTTTTTTTTTTGGTAACTGTAATTCCATTAAGCACAAACAAACGAAACCGAGACCTAAGCCAGTACAAAATCAATTACATCCTAACTACACAAAGCAAAATTCGAGCAGGGACCCTCCACTTTTGCACAATCCTACTATTAACAACAGTCTTCTTTACTCCTTGAAACGACACAAAACAAGCCCGTGCCTCCTCCTCAATTTGAGAAGACAAACCCCTAGCATCTTTCTTTTGGTGCTGAAAAATACGAAAGTTACGCTCTCGCCAAATCTAGTACATAGAAGCAGCAAGAGAGAGGCGAAAAACAAGGTGCGCCAAGGAGGGACCAGCCTTGTGACTTGTGAGTACAAGCCCACGCTATTTCATCAGTAAAGGCAAGCACACCCCTGTCTATGTTGTTCATTTCCAGCAAGTGACTCCAAACCTGGTGTGAAAAGGGGCACGCAAAATATAAGTGCTCATGGGATTCATTCTGGGCACCACACAAACAGCAAATCGTATCACCCTGCAAATCCCAACTCCTTAATCTATCTTTAGTTGATAAAAGCCCCCAAAACGCAAGCCATTCAATAAACACCCAACGTGGAACATTATGAGAAAACCAGACAATTTCAGTCCACATAACAGCAGGGCGAACTAGCCTCAATGCATTCCATGCTGATTTGATAGTAAACACTCCTCTCCCATTCAAATTCCACACAAACGAATCAAGACTGTCTACACTTGGGAGAAAAGTTGTGGGGGTATGTTCAATAATATTTTGAATTGTAGGACTCCGAACTCTCGGCCATTTCCAAACTCCTTGATGAATAATGGAACTCACCTTAGCCAGCAAGGAAGTACCTCTATTCTGAACCACCGCCTCCCCGAACTTCTTAAACAACGGTCCAAGCGGATGCCAATTATCCAGCCACAGAAAAATAGACTCCCCATTACCCACTCTAGCTGTAATCCATGTTTGCACAATATCTCTAAGTTTAATTTAAACGACTTCCTGATAGTCCAAGAAGCTTCAGCTGGAACTTGAATCCTCCATAAGCACCGACCCTTAAGAATACTTGAATCCTCCATAAGGCCAATTTGAAACCCCAAGATGTCACAAAGAGCTAGGGCATTAGAGTAAAAAACTCCAACCATAACTCAGTGATACGAGAACATTGTTATCGACAAAATTACACGAAAAATGTAATCATGGAACTACACTTCAAAATACTCCAAATATTATTAGAGTATGTGGGTATCGATTCTTTTAGTGAACAAGGGGTTCTCATAGTACGCTAATGAGGTCGTAGCGTGCTTTGACTCGAAATATTGCATCATTGGGGTGTCGCGCGCCGCGCTTGATAGGCTCCACTAAAACCTTGTCGTCATCCACGGAATAAATAAATAAATTGATGGGATATCATAACCTCTTGATCGAAGAATAAAATAAATAAATGGCCTGAAATACATAGTGGAAGGCGAAGTTACCAAGATCGTACAGGATATTGATGTCCGATCAACATGATGTTTAAACTCGGAATTTTGAGGGATCAGGAGCACAGGATCCCAAATCAGACAGAGCAACACCCTGGGGGGGCAGCAAACCACTTAATCAAATCAACCTGCTACTACTTAGTGGAATATATTCTATTCCATTTCCTTTGGAACAAATTCCTTCTAATTTTAATGGAGATTATCTTTCCCCTAATCAGCCATTGACCACTCTCTAAAACAAGTATAAAATCAGCCCAATCCATAGCCATAAAAGTAAAAAACTATCTAAAGACTATACAGCTAATACAAGTATCTATGCATCAAACCTTGAGATATTTTATTAGTTCAAAACTTCAAGCTAGCACCATCAAAAGAGCAACGACCACCCCCCACAACCCTCCCACCACCACAATCCCGTCGATTCTCGTATCGATAAATAAAACTCAACCCCACCAACACCTCCGCCACCGCCGCCTCCACCTTCTCCTTATCCGAAAAATGCAGAGTCTGCAGCAACAAAACTGGGGGCCTCAGCTCGAATCTCCTCTTACCGAAACTCCTTTCGGCTTGCCATATCGCCGTGTCATTCGCCACCGGCCCCAGCCACCCCATTATCTCTCTCATAGCCTCTCTCCACCCCTCCGCCAGCGACTCGCCATCTCCCTCCTCCTCCGCTGCCCCGATACTCGCTTTCTTCGCCAACTTTGTCCTCACCATAGTCTTCAGATTCTCCGGCAACGTATCGTACAGCGCCCCCCGAGCGTCGTCTCCAATCGTCACCCCCGAATCCAAATACTTCTCCAACAACAAAATCAGGTTGGCGTAATGCAGCGTCAGCCCAGACCCTCCCACGGTCGCCGGCCCCGCTGCGTTAAACACCCTGTTATTGTTGCTGCTGTTGTTGCTGCTGCTAGCCCCCAAATCAGCCGAATACAGAATCGATTTCTGGCTGTGAAACCTGACCAGTTTCGGCTTCGTAACCGTCGGAATCGGCCCGGACCGGGTCGTTACAACCTGCTCTCTGATGGGTTCGATCAAACAGTACTCGGGCTGGATCCGAATTATATCTCTCCTGTGCGAGCAGCGAACGTTGCGGAGGGAGACGTGCGGGAGGAACGACACAAAGGGCCCGAAAACGACGCAGATTCTCGCGTAGACGATGCACACGATTCGGGCCATGAGACCGACGCTCTTGTCGAACGTCTGGCTCCACAGCGAAGTCGCCTTCAGATGAGTAACCTGCTTCCGCTGGTAACCTATTTTCTGATTGAACAAGTCGTAGCTCGTGGCCTGCGCCTGCAACGCCATCCTGCTGGTGCTGTTGTTCCTCCATTGATGCAGCTTCCTCTCCGACGTTTCCATCTCGGATAGGGATTCCAGCGCGGCATAAAGGCGGGACGTTGCGTAGACCAGCTTCTCCATCTTCTCGATCCTCTTGTGCGAATCTTTCGAGCCGTATTCGAGCTTTCCCAGATCGATTATGCCCAGCTTGAGGTCCGTGTAGACGAGGTCGAACCGGTTCAGGCCGAAATCCGAGCACCTGTGGCCCAACCGGGCCACGGTGGACGCGACCTTGTCTAGGTCCTCGAGCCTCTCGGCGCAGGCGAGGGTCAGGAGGAACGACTCGTCTTTCGAGGTCAAGTACGCAACGCCCCGGGATTTCATGACTTGGTTGCGCAGCTTCGAGACCTCGGCCTCGTCGAGGGACTTGTAGAGGGAGAGCAATCGCGACATGATCTTCGCCGTCTCGAACGCGAGGATGCCGACTTGGGTGGTGGAGGTGGCGGAGGTGGAGGTCTTGGTTTCTGCGGCGAGGGAGCAGCGGCGCCTGAGGTGGTCGCCGACGCGGGAGCCCATTTCCGACAGCCACCCCATCGTGTTGAGAACCATGGATTTTTTCAATTCTTATCGAGGAAACGACGAATTAATACAACTTATATCGATAAAATCTTCTACAAATCGTAAGGACTATATTGATAAAATCAGATACAAACGGCACGACCTATGACGAATAAGTTTCGATTGAATTTGTGAGGGTTTTTTTTTTTGGGGGGGGGGGGGGGGGGATGGGGATTTGGGAGGGAAAGGGATGGGGTTATATTAGAGGAAGAAATGGGAAATGGAAGGGAGAGCTTCGAAGAGGGTTCTTGCCTTTGGGGGACGCGCTTGGAGACTTCGGATTTGGACAGTTGCATAAAATTCCTGAAGAAATGGTAAAAGAGAATCATGAGGAGAGAGAGAGAGAGAGAGAGAGAGAGAGAGGTGCGGGTAGAAAGACACGTAGGAATACGGTTAGGTGGGGTCGGAAACGGTTGGTTGTTCACACGAGAGACGTTTGGATACGAAGGTCAACTGGTCAAGCACTCGAGCTCGAGAATATCTTTCTTCCCCCTTTTTTCTTCCTTTTTGCTGAAAAAAGGGTGCGTAGCTCAAGCATCTTTCAGTGTGAACTGGGGAATGTTACTGTGCAGTAATGTGCGCAGCACCGTGCTGGGCACCTCTGATTTGTCGAGTTGTGTATCCGACGGTTCGGATCTTATTTCGGCAATGAACGACTCTCGATCGTTGGTTGCCGGGATGAGATCCGAACTGTTGGATTCACGATCCGACAGCTCGAAGGTGCGTAACACTGTGCTCCCGAAGTCCTTTCAGGGCACTTGATCCGGATATTCTAACCTCAAGGAAGTATTGAATTTTAGAGTTGGGTTTAAGTTTTCCTCTGAATAAAATATTTGCTGCGATTAGTTAATTCCGTATTAGATAGACATGTACGATTACTTAATTCTGTGTTTGATAGACATGTACAATACGAACTATTTATTTTCAACGACTAATAGTTCTACATAGTGAGATTATTGATTTAGTAACCACATGAGGGAGAGAAGCTGATATTATTCTACAAATTTCTTTGTCGGCCGTATAGTATATCTCATCTTTGTGACGTTCAAACCAAACACAGAGTACGCAATGTAATTAATCAGGAAATTCATATGATCTCATCTATTATCTATAGATATTTCAAGTGTCTAGTACTCTATGTTGATTTTTTGTATTTCTTATTTTCTAATACAATAAAACAGCTGAGACCGCGAAGTCGTACTGCTGTTTTGTCATTCGATCTAATCATCTCAATTACAAATAAAAATTATTTTCACTCTAATCTCATACAAGCTTGCTACGCCTAAAAAAATTAAAAAAAAAAACTACAACTCGATAAATAATGAGATACAAGTAAATTAAAAAAATGTGTCATATGCCAAATAAAATTATCAGGCAAAAGAGAGCGCGGCTTTTTGAAGCTAACAAAAGCAATTAATCATGTCTTTTGGGTACTCCTATGAAGTCCCATCAATTGTCTTTGTTGCCTTATTGGATTATAGAATCAACAGTGCTATACGCACAGATAGCGCGAACATATAGTTTTAGGACCCGTTTTGGATCCCACAAAGATGATCAAAATCGTTCATTTTATTCAAAACATCTTTTTTAAGGTCCCTGTAAAAAATCAGCTCATTTGGATATCGGTAAAGGGGTTTACGAAACACCCAACTTTGCTTCAGAAAATAGCCTTTTTTTGAAGCAAAGTTGGGTGTTTAGTAAACCCATTTACCGATATCCAAATGAGCTGATTTTTTACATGGACCTTAAACAAGATGTTTTGAACAAAATGAGCGGCTCCGATCATTTTTTTGGGACCCAAAATAGGTCCAAAGTCCATCTGTATGCGTTGTCTGTTTAAAAAATCTGTGTCGTTAGCAGTGTTGTTATAGAATGTCCCTTCGATGGAATCCTTTCAGATTTCGGTGTTTCACAGTCACTTTTTCTATTCACTGCATTCACATTTGGGTTCCAATAATTCCAAACAAAAAGATTATAGTCATGGACTCATGGTCAAGAAAAAAGATTTTTGAGTCAGGGTCAAGAAGTTGACTTGACCAGTCCAGTCCCACAAAAACCTTAAAATGGAAAACAGAAAAAGAGCGTTCACTTTGAAAGTGACCTCGTTCAAAGTAGGGCACGTCTTGAGTTTGTCTTGAGTTTGGTAGGGCATGTCTTGAGTTTGTCCGGGCGTGAGGGGAACTCACAAAATAGATCCGTCAAGGCATGACTAGAGTATATGCATTATGCAATGATTATCACTTCCGCGTTTTTTATAAAAACAACAATACAACGAAACTTCTTGAAAGTTCAAGTACATGAAAGGTTCGAAACGTCAAAAGTATCGATCACGACAAGAGTATACGCAATGATAATCATCACTTCCGCGTTTCTTGTCTGTACAGATAATGAGGCTTACTCACCGGCCGTGTCTATTTTAATGCATGACGTAGCTTATTAATTCGGTGTTTATAGTGACACAGTTTGCGCGTGACATTGTCATTCGAATTTTATATAAGAGAATAATTGCATCTGTAGGTTTTATATTTATTTGAATTGAGAACTTAACGTGGACTTTTCTTCTATAATTTGAAAAAAATAGTTCGGTTGCCATTTTATTTTAGTTTTAGTTTTAGTTTTGTTTTTCAATCATTACTCTATATTTTTCTCCAATCATTACCCTATATTTCTAATTATTAATTTCATTTCTCTTTCTATCTCTCTCCAATCATTACCTCTCCCTCCAATCATTGCTCTATTTCTCTCTCCATACACTACCAAAACTAAACTAAATTAAAATGCCAACCAAACAAAGCCATTTTTCAAGTCTAGCGTAAATGGGAAGGTTGCCTAGCATTTCCATCTCAGGACCGACCGGCCGGCCGGCCAGCTCTGCTTGGAGGGTTTCCAATTCAATGGTTTTTTTTTTTTTTGGCAGAAAGAGTAAATTATGACTTAATAGGAATTTAGAAAATTCTCATTTACAGGAGAAATGAAATTTGCTGGCACCTTAATTGTCGAGGAACAAAATAAGTCGGTCTGTAATTTAGGAAACACTACAGGAAAAACCAATGAAACAGTATAGAAATTCAATCGAACTCTTCATACTATTTAACAAAAAGACACTTCTCTTCATATTCATAATTTGGTCACGGGGTGTTTGGGAGCCAATTACTTTTTGAATTCTGAATTGGATATCAGAGCATCTTTTTTGAATTTGAACAAGAATCTGTAAAAGTATTTAAATAATGATCGATGTACATATATATATATATATATATATATATATATATATAATAGATTTTGCTGAATAGTGGTGTATAAATTTGAATTGAGAATCCAAAAAGTTTCTCCAGATTTAACTTCTAGATTCTCAAGTTCTCAACTCTCCAATTCATCTCTCATTTAACTTGGACTCTTGCATTTCACTAGGAGGTCATGAATTCGAATCTTTCCACACGCATGTGGGTATTGAAGTAGCATCCCGGACTTGTACTTTTTACTTCATACATGATGTAAATGATCTCTCCTATCGATTTGACCAAAAATTCATCTCTCACTTAATGGACTAATTGCCTAATTTAAAATGAAAAAAACCATGGCTCCCGTGTTGGGGCCCACCCATAGTGGTCGGGTTTTGTGAAAGATACTCATAGTGTTGGGTGTCTTGTGTGTTTTACTCGTAGTCCCTTTATATATAGCTTGTTAATCCCATTAGGGTTAGGTGTGTGGCATAATGTGAGGGAGAGGGTGATCAGGCGGCGTGGGGAGCCGGTCTGTGGCTTTCCAGAGAGGAACCGGCGTGCATGTGGTTCCCGGAGAGTTTTTTTTTTATCTTTATTTATATTGTGTGTGAATATATACGAAGGGAGTTTTTCTTTAAAATTACTGTGTGGGCCGGGTTTGCGTGTGTGGTGTCCCTCCGGGGCGGAACATACAAGGGGCTACAGTGGGCTGTAGCCCAGGTGAAGTTCACATGAATCCCAAAAAAAAAAAATCATAAGTAGGTTTGTAGCCAAATTAATTTTAGCCTCGCTCAATTTTTTCTTTAGCCTAACCCAACTTCTTCTCTTTCCTCGTCGGTGAGCTGGGGAAAGCCCAACAAAACTTCTTCTCTTTCCTGCTTGCACCCATTTGTGGGGAGTATGCTTAAATTTGTACTTATATTGTTAAATGCAGAGTGTGCTTAGATTTGTTAAACGCAGAGCATTAGTGTTTGATTTGTGTGTTTAGATTTTTACTCAAATTGGTTTAAAATGTAAGTTCTTACAATCTTACTCTTTAGGTTAAAATTATAATGCATGTAGGAGATCTCAATTCACCACATTCCAATGCTACGAAATGTTGTAATGTTTTGACGAGCGTTAGTCGGCATTTTGGTTCATATATAAATTTTGGATTAGCCCAGGACAGAATCAGTTCCTGGTTCCGCCCTCCCAACATCCCGAACACCTGTTAAAGTCCAAACCATGATTGCGTCTAGTATCCATTCCGGTCTACACAATTCTTGCTTTCTCATGTTTGTCTGTCTTTCACTAGTTTTCTTTTTTCCATTTTACAGTTGCGCTATAGCTGCCATTGTCCATTTTTTTTATTTGCTTTTCAACACGCAAGTCATTGATTTCAATTTCTCACTTGACCGTTCCCATTGATATCTTAGGAAGAAAACGACATTCACACACTCATGATGACTCTTTATTATATTTGTGCGGAAAAACCTCGTCCTCGAGTGGTATCAAGCTCTTTTACTACACTATTTATAGTACTCCATCCGTGTTTGATGGTCTCTCTACATCTCTGTCCCTATCGAGGTCAAGAACATGACTACACCACTTGAAATCTGAAAGGAGTACAAAAATTAGAAAGGGTACTCGATCGTTTGGGCGAAAACCACTTCTTTTCGCATTGGCGACGACTTATTAGGAAGACTGGGCTCATGTCCAGTTCCGTGTGGCCCAGTCTCGTTTTAGTTTTAAGCTTTTGTGAGGCTATTTCGAGTCTTTAAAAAAAGGAAAAATGGCGGCCAATAACGTGTTTTAATAATTAATACTCGTCAAGGACATTTTCAGCATTAACAAATGTTCTCAGCATATCTTTAGAAGGTATTAATTATCAAAATACGTCCTGGACAATCATTTTCCCTTTAAAAAAAAAAGAGTCGAAACCATTTCAGTTTGTAAACTTTGCTAAGAAGATCATCGTCGGCTACAGAACAAATGGGCTGCCAAATTTCTTTTGACAAAAATGGGCTGCCAAATCTAGTTTGAAACTTTAACACGCTATATTTTCTTGCACAACTAGTTTCATACCAAACTGATTTCTGGCATGCATTAATATTGGTCTTTTCTTTTTCTTTTTTTGAACGGCAAATTTTTTTTATTAATCATTGAAATTGTTGCAAAGACTAATAAGAACGAGGAGAACAGCATCATATTCCTAAACTAAGTTAAGAACTAGGGGTGAGCAAAAATTCCGTTAAACCGTGAATCTAGTCCAAACCAATCCAAACCGAATGGTTTGGTTAGGTTTTTCAGTAATGTGGTTCGATTTCGGTTTAAAAAATTTAGAAACCACGTTAAATGGTTTGGTCTGTGGATTAATGTTAATGGTTTCGGTTCCAAACCGATCCAATCCGTATATAGATATAATATATATACATATAACTCATTTAATTTAGATACACCAAGAATACATTAAAGTTATAGTCAACTAATTTTCTAAATTAATAATTTATTCAATCCACCATCTTATTCATTATTCACTTACTACCAAAATTATTTAGTATAAATTTCTATATATCACAACTCATTCCTATAATCTCAAAAGCTCATAGTATATAGATGTATAATGCTCCATTTAGTGAATATTGATTCCACGGCTCAATTAATTCCTAAATTTTTCTATTAATAAAAACCAATTCTTAGTTTATCTCCGCAGTTTTGAGTACTTTAAATAGTTTACGAAGATGATATCTCAATTTCAAGTAAATCGTGGTTCGAAACCGAAACCGAACCGTAGTCTAATGGTTTGGATTGGTTTGGTTCTACACTTTTTTTGGGTTGGTTTGGTTCTCCAAATACATAATCAGTATGTAGTGGTTTGGTTTTTGGTTTACTATAAAACTAAACCAATCCGGTCCATGCTCACCCCTACTAAGAACAATCATGTGCCCAGTCCGAGACCCAATCTCTCAAATATTGATCTTTCCTTATTCTTTTGAACTTAACTTAAATCTGGAAGTTGTCCTTATTTTATTTTTTTTGCATTTGTTAGTTTTGCGCCAAATTTTTGTGGGTTATTGATTTGTCTCAATAAGAGAAATCGAAAAGTAAAATTTTGGCACTTTCACCCAAGTATTTTGAGAAAAAACCACTTTTTAACAACAAAAAAAAAGACATTTTTCCACTAAAAAGTGGTTATTTCTCAAAATACTTGGGTAAAAGTAAAAAAAATTTACTTTTCTGATTCCTCTTGTCGAGACGAATTAATAACCCATAAAAATTTGGCACAAAACCAACAAATGCAAAAAAAAAAAATCAAATAAGAACAAAATTCTCAAATTTAAGTTAAGTTCAAAAGAATATGGCCATAAAGTGTACAAAGTGAAATAGTTCGTATAATTTTATTGGGCCTGAGAGAAGCCTACGATATTCAAAATTGGATAGGACTGGACCACAAGATACTGCATAAAAGCCCATTCCCAATGCTCTTAAAGCTACAGATCCAATCAGTTTTTGTTTTTAATACGTGTAGTGGTTTCAGAGAATTGTTCAAGGCAAAAACCAATGGTAGATTACAATTTCAGATATTTCGAGAAATAAATAAGCATTTCAAGGTGTAAATTAAGGGATTTTTTGTTTTGTTAAAAATAAATAAAAGGACCGTATTACATCCTTAGTTACAAGAAAATCCTAAATCATGAGTCAAATTTACGAGAAAATCGAGTCAAAATACCGAACAACGGATCCCAAGTCCCTGCAGCGAGGCTTTCTCGTTGGAGATTGCAGCCCCTCAAAACAACATCGTTTTGAGGGCGTTTTGGGGCAATTTGAGAATCACAGGTAAGGGTCATCATTTAGCCCGAAGGCCCGCGACCCGCCCAAAGCTCGTCCGGCCTATGAATTTTTACTCGGCCCGCCCGTAGGCCAGCCTTTGGTACCCGCCAACGGGCCCGCCTATTTGCCCAAAATCCCACAAAACCCTTTCTTTGTTTCCTTAGTTTAGTTTTGCCTAAGGAAATTTAAGCCCGCCCCGCTTTTGGCCCACCGGCCCGCCAATTGGTTGGACAGCGACTTGACGAGTTGGCCCGGCCCAGCCCGATGATGACCCTTAATCACAGGGTACAGAACATGTGAGTCCCCTCTCCCATCCAACCCCACTCAGTTTCTCTCTCTCTCACCCAGCCTCTTCTCTCTCTCTCTCTCTCTCCTCTTCGTTTTCTTCTCCAAGGACTAAAATACACTAATGGAGTACTCCATAATGAAAAATCATTCCCCTTATCTTTGATTTAATTTTGCGGAAATTCTAATCGCATGGACGGATTTGCAGGGATCCATGCAAGGATCCATGCGTTTGGGCCCATTTCGGGTCCCAAAAAAATCTAGAAACAATTCGCCCCTACGAATCCAAAAGTAATACTTACCGATATCCGATAGAGCTGATTTTTACAGGGCTCCATAAAATAATATTCAAAAATTTATGAATATTTTCCTAGATTTTTTTGGGACTCGGAATGGATCCAAACGCATGGATCCTTGCGTGGATCCCTGAAATCCGTTCCTGCGAATAGCAGGGCTCTTTTTTGTCATCATGCAAAAGGATTTTACTATGAAGATTCATTTCTGAATCAGTTCTTCATGAAAAAGTGCTTCTAACTAAGAACTTCATTTGAGAAGTGAAAAATTCGATTCTTGTAATTGTGAAAAGAGAGAGAACCCACCCTATGTCCATGGAGTCTTGTGTTTCCTAATTGAATCCAGACAAAATCTATTACTCAGATCTTCTTTCATTCCTAAGATCTTTATCAAATGTTTAATTTGATTACTTAGATTTTTCTGGTTCTTCTTTGGCAATATTGTTGCTCATGTACCACTTTGGAGACAGATGAAAAAAAATTCGTGGAGTTGAAGGGTGAGGTGGAGGAAGAAAAGTTGGAGAAGAACACAAAGAAAATGACAAAGGGGTTTTGGAGAGAGAGAGAGAGAGAGAGAGGAGACTAGTGTGGGGCTGGGTCATAAGGGCTCACGTGCTCTGTACAGCGGATCCTCAAATTGCCCCAAAACGCCCTCAAAATGACGTCGTTTTGAGGGGCTGCAATCTCCATCGAGAAAGCCTCGCTGCAGGGACTCGGAGTCCCCGAACAACGGTGTATCGAGGCGATGGCGTGCTTGTTGCGAACAAGTGATAACCATGGTCCAGTTTGACTTTGAGATTACAACCACCTATGTTAGAGTGATAGTTAGGCACCCAACTCACATACTAATTCATAATAACACTTTGCTTTCATTTCGTATCTCAGTTGAACACTCTTCAATTGATTAAACACCTATTCTGCACTACTCTTTTTTTTTTTTTTTTATTCGGCAAAGAAAGTTTTATTAATGTGACTTGATAAAGCGTACATCGAGAGGGCAGATAAGAGCATCATTGAGAGGGGGATGCATCCCAAGAAGGCTTGCAACCAACCAATTCAACCGTACGGTAAAACAACCCTAAGGTAGAGAAAAAGGAAAATGATTTTGACACTCAATTTTTTTACGATAACACTTCAAAACTTGTCTTTTAGTGTAAAAATTATACATAGCAAGACACTTAAAGACAAATTTTGAAGGGCCATTATAAAAAAAATTAGAGTGCCAAAATTATTTTCTAAAGAAAAAACATGCAACAAAGAGTTGAATGACAAATTAATTAATAGATAACTTAGAGCTGCTAAATGAACGAAGCTCGAGATCGTCTTGTGTTTGACTTGATTAAAGCTCATTTGAAATTGGCTCATCTCATAAACAAGTTAAACTTGAATATATTTTTGAAATTCATTATGTTTTCAAATCAAGCTTGATCAATCATTTGCTCGTTCGGCTCGTTTGGCTCGTTTACCGCCCCTAGTTGCACTACTCTTACCTATCATTTTCCATCTTTTCACTTTCAAAAGCATCATTAAATTGAAATACCCTCATCGAAAATGACCTCAAATCGATCATTCAGACAATCTTCAAATTCACCTTTCCTCGAGAGGAAATAAGTGCGCAAGTAGAATCCAAAATGATAGTCTTGTAACTTGAAAAAGTTCCAGCAACGCAAATTTCCCACAAGATGCTGCCAAGCACCCCGCTTGGCAGCGTTACCGAGCGGCCTATCCGGCCGTTCATCTTGGCAATCGACGGCTTATATCTCAATACGAGTGACGGATTGAACGGTCTAGATTTTTATACACTCGAATTAGATTCAAGCCGTCCGTGCCGAGATAAGTGGCCAGATGAGCCGCTCGGCCGCATCTCCCATAGCTACTACCTAGCAAGAATACATTAGGTAGAGTTAGGATTTGAAGGGTTTCATTCTTTATTAATCCCCTCTCTTAATTTTGTATTATTTCATTGTACAGATTAGGAATAGGGTTTGGTAGCTAATTAATTTCTAGTTGCAGAAGGGAAAAAAACAAAAAGGATGCGTAGTTTAATTGCGCCTATGAGTCATGACACAATATTCTCTTTGACATTTATAAAGTGGAGTGATTCCCTGCTGGAGTTGGTGGGCAATCTTGGAGGGATATTGAGAAGTAGACAGAAAAGTGATTAAAAACAAAGGGAAAAAGGGCAAACACATTCGGGGTTGCCCAGTCCACCGGATGAGTATCTTGATAGTAAGTGGGGACCGTGACTAGTGTGATCGCACTAGTTCTCCCTAAGGTTTGGATTACGCAGTCGAATCCAGGCTCGACTGTAGAGCTGTTCCTCAGTTATAAAAAAACAAACAAACAAAGGGAAACAGTACACTTTAGTGATCATATTAAGCAATATTTAAGGTGTGGGACACTGGGAAAATAGACGATAAACATTCCATATTTGGATGTGGATGAGTAGATGACATGTGCGCCCCACTCGAAATGTTGTTGACCGATAAACTTTGATCAATTTTAACTTTAAAAAGCTTTTTTCCTTAGACGCAACTGCAACGGGTATATTTACGTAAAGAGCCATAAGTATTTTGGGCCTACTTACACGTGTAGTACGCTTAAACAAAAAATAAGTTAACCTAATATTAGGGCCCCCTATTTTTAACAATTTTTTGCTACCCGAAGCCGCCGCTTCCTTGGCTTGTGCTCTAAGCTGGTACTGGCCACCAATCTACTGCAATGCAAGCTTAGGATCTTGTTCGTTTTGGGGTTTTAAATTTTCTGGGTGCGGTCTCTAATAATTTTTTTTTAAATCTTCATCAAAATCTAAACCGAATAGGGTCTAGATGTCTGTTGTGTGCACTTCCTTCGTCACATATTGAAATTCCTAATATTTTGCTTTAAAATTCCTAGCAATTATGAATTCAAGAGGCTTAGCCTTTGGTCCAACGCCGGCATTAGAAGTGTAAGAAATGAGGTGAGGAGTTCAACTCCTCTTCCAAATGTGTTATTCTAACAATTCTGACTTTTGACGATAAAAAAAAAAAAACAATTATGAATTTAATTTTTTTTTTTAAAAACTCACAATTTCCGTGTGTATTTTGCTCTCAACCCAGTATATATAACAGTGTAATTATATCACAACCCAAAATGATCAATTCGCTGGAGCCGGTATTTATATCCTTTCATATCTATCACTTTCTAATTTTCTATAAATCTCTTTTGAAATTAAATTAGAAAAAAAAATCTCTCTAGTTCTTAGTTTTCCTTCACTTACATGCCTCTTCATCCTAATGGATTCAATTTATGGCATACAATGAATTGAAAGCTTAACACCAACCAGATATGGTTTCCAATCTTTCTTGTCACATCTGTGAATAACATATTTTTTTGATCGGCCAGAAGTATTTTTATTAATTTTTGGAAGGATTACAAAGATTAAAGGAATCACGAGCACACTTGACACCTGCACACGTCATCGAGAACCAAAACCAAAAGAAGGAAAGATGCCAACCAAAAACACTACAAGCAAACACCAAAAATCGAACAACCGCTAAAAACAACCCAGCGACAGGTAACACCAAAACAAACTAAAGCCAAGAGACCAACTCCAAAACCATGACAAACAAACCGAAAGAACGGAGAGATTGGAAAAAATCTCTTTTGAAAATAAACCTCTCTACTTCTTAGTTTTCCTTCACTTACATGCCTCATGCATGATCCCAATAGATTCAGTTGATACATACACTTGAAAATTAACATGCATCGATCAGTCAGATATCGGTTTCAATCTTTCTTGTCATCTGTAATAACATAGTATTAAATCGGATACAATTACTCAGAAAGTTTTTTTTTTGTGATAAAAGACAGACAAACAAATTTAAACAAAATAGCACAAAAAACAAATTGGTGGATTCAAATAAGCAGAAATTAAGTTCTTTCTTTTCTACATCACCTCAGGCTGATGATATCCGAGCCTAAGCTCAAGATCTACCTCTTCTTCTTCTTCTACTTCTTCCGTTGAGGTAGAACTAAGCTGATCAAGTACTTCTGATTGAAGAGGAGTACTATTTCGATCACCACTTGAATTTGAATCAGTAGTTCTCCTTCTCTTGCAACTCATACCCTCCTCCTCCTCTCCATCACCGGCTCGGCGAATTTGACAAACAACCATCTTCAAATTTGACCACGATGAAGGAGTGGACTGGATACGAAGATTTTCGATACTATTTGGAGGAGATACAGTAGGGAGAAAGATCCTTTCGTCGCGATTCTCTTGTGCTGCAAGCGGAGCTGGTGGAAAAACCCTAGATGCCAACGAGGGCGATGAAAAGACAACCCGGTCAGGTCCGGGATGATTAGGGTTACAACCCAAGGATGTACATGGGTTTGGAATGTGGTCTTGATCATGGTCTTGGTGTTTATGAAGAGTTTCGTCATTGTGGGGATAGGGAGAGTACCGGTTTAGCCTCGCCCTATCCCTCCGGTGGATATTCATGTGTCCGCCCAGGGCTTGAGCTGACCGGAACTCTCGCCTACAAAAGCTGCAAGAATACGATCGCGGAGGCCAAACACACCCTCCAATGAGCCCGCCGGCTGCATCCACTGCGAAAGCCTGTTCTTCCCATGAATCGCGATAGGAATTAGGGTGGGTTGGAGGTTGAAGATGAGAGATGGAATTATATTTTCGCTTCGACCACGTCCAGTCGTTTGTTTTCTCCATTGCGCAACACTATAAGGCAGGGATGTGATTGAAATGATTGAAAGTGAGAGAGAAAAGGTGGAGGAAAAGATGGTTTTGAAGAGAAATGTTTGTAGTTTTTGAAAGATGGTTGTGGAAAGGTGATATGGTGGTGGGAGTGGGTACTGTAGGTTTTTGTTTCGCCCCCGGCCATTTGGCTAAATAAGTCGATTGGTTTATTTTTTTGTCTTTATTAAATTTTTTTTTGTATTTGTTAGTTTTTCGTCAATTTTTTTGGAATTATTGGATCGTTATGACAAGAGAAATATAAAAGTAAAAAATTATGATTGAAATCTAATTTTTTTGAATAAAGACAAAAATAAGCCAATAAAAGTCAATTTTTTCGTTTTTATTAAAAAATTGTAACGCCCCGCTTTTTCAGAAGTAAAATAAAATAATTTCTTAAGAAAATTTTGCTAAATAAATATAATTTTCCAAAATAAAGGTTTAACTATTACAATCTCAAGATAGATTTACTGATTCAAAATACATTAACTTCAGAGCTGACTCTAGGCTTGATACGAATCCTAAGCATACTCGATCTCCGCTTCTGATATTCTTCCATGTCGAACTGCACCATCATTAAATCATCTCCATTGAATCCTGCGTCTTCTGGCAAATTGATCGCCGAAGCAATCGATTTACCAGGATACAGATGTATCCGTGAGTGATAAATCACCCAGTAGAATAATCCAACCCAACCACCCCTCTTACTTTACAACTAGCAGGCAACAAGATAATAATGATACAAAAAAAAAAACAAATCAGAGATTTTTCACATCAACCAGTTTATTACTATCCATTAATCTATCGTGAAATCTAAGATCTCAATCCACGAGATCTTTCCTCCCCAACCGCTAGCCATGCTCGGTCCCATGGGGTCACTTTCTTTTGTTGTCGCGGATTGCACCTAAGTTATGTACCCAGTGTGTATCCCTCTCATTACAACAAAAGAAAGCTTACCATGCCTGAATCATAACTAGGGTTCGCCTATCTTATGTACCACTTCACAATCATCACTGGGCTTACTTTGCCAGTATCAAATCATCACTAACACTGGGCTTACTTTGCCAGTTTCAAATCACATCACTCAACACTGGGCTTACTCTGCTAGTTTCAAATCACATCACTCAACACTGGGCTTACTCTGCCAGTTTCAAAATCACGCCTGCAGGCAATCTAAAACAAAAACTTTTCCAATTCATCCATTACTTATCATCGTCTAGGTGATTTCTATTTCGCATACCACCCCATGTCTCTAGGATCCAATCTAACATATCAATCAGCAGTTGGAAATAATAATTAGGCAAACAGGATAATAATTGAAATAAACAATATGCATTAAATCACATAACCTTTTATGAATGGGCCGTTGCCCTTAGTTCTGTATGATCAACAAGTCATTAATAAGGTAAGGAACTTTTATTAAATATAAGTTTTTTAAAAAAAAAAGAATATAATCTAAGCTTATATAAATTTTTATTTAGGAAAATGAATTGATTAACGATCATAATAAATACAATAAGTAATTAATAACACTAGAATAGGTAGCATGGCTCTAAAGGAGTCCTAGTGTTCTACGTAACATGTTCGAGTATCATCAAGTGGGTCCGGAGGGTTACGGAATTGTTTTTAAAATAAAAATGATTTTTAAAGTTGTCAAAAGTAGAATAAATAGATAATAAATTATTTAATAAATAAAATATGTCGAGATTAACAACATATCATCTTTATGATGTAAAGAATCTAAAAAAAATATTTTGGGAATTAATAAAATGGTTTATAAGGTTGCAAAGATTTTTCGTTTGTAAACTTTTACAAGAGATCAAATAAATAACTAAAAAATAGATAATAAAATAAAAAAATATGACATTAATAAGTTATGATCTTTGAGGTGTTGGAAGTCTAGGAAAAATAGATCGGGGGTCGAAAACGATGTTCGGAGGGTCGAAAAACGAATTCGGAACAAAACTGTCCAAACCGCAAGGTCTGACCGAGTCAACCTTGCGGTGGAGCTCGCTGCCGCAAACTCGCGGCTGGTTCTTGCGGCCCGAACCTCGCGGCCGCAAGGTCGAAGGCAGTCTTCGGTTTTTTTGGTTTTTCGGCTACGGTCTCGATGCATGGGATTACGGGGGCTATAGGTTAAGTATAAAAACATCAAATATACTTAGAGGAGTGTTTGGATAGGATTATAGTACCTCGAATCGGATTGAATTGATTTAAAGCGAAACTTGAACTTTTGGAGAAGATGACTTCGGTTTGGACGAACGGGGGACCTTTGGCTCGAATTGGATGATGCTTGATGATGCTAGGGGTTGAGAGAAGTTATTGAAATGATCAATTCGGATTTTGGTTGGGTCTAGAACACAAACCCACCTTTCTCTCTCTTTCTTTCTCTCTCTAGAACTCCATGGATTGGAGTCCGGTTTTCTTCGAATTCTCTCTCTCTTCTGGACTGGTAGGGTGTGGAAAAATTCGTGGTGAGCCCTAGGGTTAGACTAATGGGATATATATAGGGAATTTTGGAAGAGGATGAATAGTTTGTATTCGAATAGGATTCCGATTTCTTGGGTTTTGATAGGAGAGTGATATGGACGAAAATAAGATCGAGGAAGAGGTAGAGACCGAGTAGGAGTGGGAGAGGGAGAGATGGAAGAGTTTTAATCATGCATGCAACTAAAAAGAAAATAAATAAGATAAGATAATTATATTTTTTTGTATTTATCTATTAAGGAAAAGAAAATAATAATTAAAACCTAATAATATTAACGCTATTAAAAAAAATTGGGTCAAAAATACGGGTCGTTACAACCTATCCCCCTTAACAAAATTTCGTCCTCGAAATTAAAGCGTACCTTTAGGAGGAAACACATTCGGATAGTTGGCGCGTATATTATCCGCTCGTTCCCAGGTTGATTCCTCAATTCCTCGATGTCGCCAAAGGATTCGGACGAGTTGAATGGTTTTGCCTCGAATGCACTTCTTACTATAGTCTTGGATCTTCACTGGCTGTTCCTTGTGTCCTCGCGTTCCCAAGATGATTCTTCTCGTTCTCGGTATCTCCATAAGACATTGACTATTTTGATCGTTCGCCCTCGGGTAACTTTTTCTCCATGATCCTAAATTTTGTCGGTTGCTCTTTGATGATCGTTTCCTCGTCTAGTGTGACTTCCTCTTAATTGAGTACGTGGATGGAATGGGTTATATCTTTCCGCAACGTAGAATCATAAAAGACAACGTGAATTTTGGCGATTTGCGGTTGTAAAGTTAGGCGATATGCAACTTCTCCAATTTGCTCCAAGATCTTAAACGTACCAATGTGGCGAGGCGATAACTTTCCTTTCTTGACAAATCGGGTAATCCCACGGCGTGGTTTGAACAAAAGTACGTTGAAAGTCTACGGTCTCATCTTCTTGTCGGCGTAGTTCTTTTATTGGCTTCGAGCGATCGGGAGTCGTCAACGTATCTCCTTCCTTGGTCAGTTCTTGAAAGTTTGGTCTCTATCTCTTAGAAGGTGGGTACTCTTCTATCAAAGAAACGAGAGGATTACAAGAATTTTTAAGAGGTTCAAACATGAGTCAAATGTTCAAAGGTCAAAGCACCAAAAAGAAAGTACGAATAGATCCCCATCTGCGAGTCGAAGTACTAGTAGTTTGAGTTGAGTTGGAACACGAGGACAACGAGAATCAAGTTAACCGAAGTCATACTCAATGATGATTTGGAATTGAAGGATTTCATCATTGGAACAGTGCTGATAAAAAGATTTAACATGCGAGTGAAACAAACAAGTACTTGGTCTACCAAACCTTGCACTGGAATAAATGAATAAAGGTTCTCATAAGAAATATTGATCTATCGATAGGTTTTGAAAGATTACAAAGTCCAACGATGAAATCGAACTAGATATTTATTTTGCAACACGTTGGCCAAATGCGTTTCAAAATAAGCATCTAACTCTAGTCATCATAGAAAATATGGGGTACAAATGAAAAATAAGCAATGGCTTATGAGTCCATTATTAAAATAGAACAAGAACTGACAGGATGATTATTTAGCTTAAAGAAAGCGAAGCATAACAACAATCTGTGCCCTCAAGAACTAAACAACTTCAACATTGAAAATTGAACGATGTTTACGGAATTTGAGTTTTGTAAGATTGGACACAAGTCTTGTTGTGATATCAAAAGAATCAAAGGTTGTGGATACCTAATAGTGCACTGGTCAGAATAAATGAGGAGCTAGTCAGAATAAATCAGGATTGCTCCAAACTGCAGTATTCAATGGATCGGAAAGTTTAGACTCATAATTGAGTAAACTGTTGACTTTAAATCAAATTAAGTCAAATTAAGAAAGGCTGGAACAAAACGATCAGTAGGGATACCCAACTCACAAAAGGAAAATGTCACGAGAGTTAGGTACTTGGAATAGACAAGGAGTTCAACGATTTGAGCTTTAGTTGAAGTTGCAACTCTAACAATGGAGAGTCATAATGAAGGTGATTTTAAGAAGAGTCACGAGAGGTGCAAAAACAGCGGAAGGTCAGAATACAATCAATCGAATGAAAAAGAGGATTAAGGTGAATGATCGTCAATAGTTCTCCTATCCCCTTAAAGAAAAACATATAACCTCCCTCAAAGAGAATGGTCACCGCTTTCCCAATTATTCACGACCTTGAACTCTACTCGATCTGTTTGAACTACGATGGTGTCGTCGTCGGATGTAGTTTGCATGGTATATAGTTGGGTGACGATTGCGAATCTCTGACAGCATCATGCTTCTATTCGTCGATCTATTATGTTGAGGAGCCTATGGCGTGTGAGGTTATGGTGTCGATGTGGCAATCGCTTGTAAAAGTTGCATAACCTCCATGTTACTCGGTACCTCATTGGGCTTCGTGTTGTGTAGACCTCGAGATTGGCGTAAACATGTTGATGGCGTGGGCAGCGTTGGCATTAGGGTTACACGTATTGTCCTTGCTGGAGAGGTTGACAAAATGATCGTAGAAAGTGGCGTCGTTGACCTTTGGTACCAATCTTGTAACGACTGCTCCACGAGGTTAGGTTTAGAGTCTTGAGGGATTCTAAATATCTGGTTCTCAAAAGGGAGTGAGTGTAATAATATTCTCTTACTGATCCTATCCTATTTTCGGTCATTATCTGCCTAGAGAAAGGAAATTCTTCTTCGACAGGTACTCTATTCACGGAGTAGCCTCCTTCGACAGTACCTTATCCTCCATTGTCGAGATTTGTCTCTTTGTCTTCTTCATACTAAGATTCTTTGTCTCATTTGATCGACCAACTAAATTATGAAAGGAAACGGCTGCTCCATCGCTTTCTTCTGGTCAAAGTCAACGCTGATTTCGTAATTTCTCGGAGTCTGAGTCGCAGTAGGTATATAAATATTTATATGATATACTTAGGTAGGTTATATCGTAGTTTAGAAAAGTAAAAGATATCGTAAACGTTTAGCTATTCGGATTTTACGCTATCAGAATATGATCTACCCAATCTACCCAAGGCCGAGTGTTTGAACCTATGCTCTGATACCATTTGTAACGCCCCGCTTTTTCGGAAGCAAAATAAAATAATTTCTTAAGAAAATTTTGCTAAATAAATATAATTTTCCAAAATAAAGGTTTAACTATTACAATCTCAAGATAGATTTACTGATTCAAAATACATTAACTTCAGAGCTGACTCTAGGCTTGATACGAATCCTAAGCATACTCGATCTCCGCTTCTGATATTCTTCCATGTCGAACTGCACCATCATTAAATCATCTCCATTGAATCCTGCGCCTTCTGGCAAATTGATCGCCGAAGCAATCGATTTACCAGGATACAGATGTATCCGTGAGTGATAAATCACCCAGTAGAATAATCCAACCCAACCACCCCTCTTACTTTACAACTAGCAGGCAACAAGATAATAATGATACGAAAAAGCAAATCAGAGATTTTTCACATCAACCAGTTTATTACTATCCATTAATCTATCGTGAAATCTAAGATCTCAATCCACGAGATCTTTCCTCCCCAACCGCTAGCCATGCTCTGTCCCATGGGTTCACTTTCTTTTGCTGTCGCGGATTGCACCTAAGTTATGTACCCAGTGTGTATCCCTCTCATTACAACAAAAGAAAGCTTACCATGCCTGAATCATAACTAGGGTTCGCCTATCTTATGTACCACTTCACAATCATCACTGGGCTTACTTTGCCAGTATCAAATCATCACTAACACTGGGCTTACTTTGCCAGTTTCAAATCACATCACTCAACACTGGGCTTACTCTGCCAGTTTCAAATCACATCACTCAACACTGGGCTTACTCTGCCAGTTTCAAAATCACGCCTGCAGGCAATCTAAAACAAAAACTTTTCCAATTCATCCATTACTTATCATCGTCTAGGTGATTTCTATTTCGCATACCACCCCATGTCTCTAGGATCCAATCTAACATATCAATCAGCAGTTGGAAATAATAATTAGGCAAACAGAATAATAATTGAAATAAACAATATGCATTTAAATCACATAACCTTTTATGAATGGGCCGTTGCCCTTAGTTCTGTATGATCAACAAGTCATTAATAAGGTAAGGAACTTTTATTAAATATAAGTTTTTTAAAAAAAAAAGAATATAATCTAAGCTTATATAAATTTTTATTTAGGAAAATGAATTGATTAACGATCATAATAAATACAATAAGTAATTAATAACACTAGAATAGGTAGCATGGCTCTAAAGGAGTCCTAGTGTTCTACGTAACATGTTCGAGTATCATCAAGTGGGTCCGGAGGGTTACGGAATTGTTTTTAAAATAAAAATGATTTTTAAAGTTGTCAAAAGTAGAATAAATAGATAATAAATTATTTAATAAATAAAATATGTCGAGATTAACAACATATCATCTTTATGATGTAAAGAATCTAAAAAAAATATTTTGGGAATTAATAAAATGGTTTATAAGGTTGCAAAGATTTTTCGTTTGTAAACTTTTACAAGAGATCAAATAAATAACTAAAAAATAGATAATAAAATAAAAAAAATATGACATTAATAAGTTATGATCTTTGAGGTGTTGGAAGTCTAGGAAAAATAGATCGGGGGTCGAAAACGATGTTCGGAGGGTCGAAAAACGAATTCGGAACAAAACTGTCCAAACCGCAAGGTCTGACCGAGTCAACCTTGCGGTGGAGCTCGCTGCCGCAAACTCGCGGCTGGTTCTTGCGGCCCGAACCTCGCGGCCGCAAGGTCGAAGGCAGTCTTCGGTTTTTTTGGTTTTTCGGCTACGGTCTCGATGCATGGGATTACGGGGGCTATAGGTTAAGTATAAAAACATCAAATATACTAAGAGGAGTGTTTGGATAGGATTATAGTACCTCGAATCGGATTGAATTGATTTAAAGCGAAACTTGAACTTTTGGAGAAGATGACTTCGGTTTGGACGAACGGGGGACCTTTGGCTCGAATTGGATGATGCTTGATGATGCTAGGGGTTGAGAGAAGTTATTGAAATGATCAATTCGGATTTTGGTTGGGTCTAGAACACAAACCCACCTTTCTCTCTCTTTCTTTCTCTCTCTAGAACTCCATGGATTGGAGTCCGGTTTTCTTCGAATTCTCTCTCTCTTCTGGACTGGTAGGGTGTGGAAAAAATTCGTGGTGAGCCCTAGGGTTAGACTAATGGGATATATATAGGGAATTTTGGAAGAGGATGAATAGTTTGTATTCGAATAGGATTCCGATTTCTTGGGTTTTGATAGGAGAGTGATATGGACGAAAATAAGATCGAGGAAGAGGTAGAGACCGAGTAGGAGTGGGAGAGGGAGAGATGGAAGAGTTTTAATCATGCATGCAACTAAAAAGAAAATAAATAAGATAAGATAATTATATTTTTTTGTATTTATCTATTAAGGAAAAGAAAATAATAATTAAAACCTAATAATATTAACGCTATTAAAAAAAATTGGGTCAAAAATACGGGTCGTTACAAAAATATTCAATTCAATCATAATTTTTACTTTTTAGATTTCTCTCGTCATGACGATGCAATAATCCCAAAAAAATTGACGAAAAACTAACAAATACGAAAAAAAATTTAATAAGGACAAAAAAATAAGCCAATTGACTTATTTAGCCGAATGAGGCAATATAGCTACTTCATCGAAAAATTATTTTATGCCCCTAAAGTAAATCCACTTGGTGCTCCAAATGTTACGTATACGCGCGTGCATCTTGTGGCAGGGCGGAGGTAAATGGGTGTGGGGGTGGCTAGGGGTGGCCTGTTTTAGAAAACCAACTTTTTTTTACACTAGTGGGAGTCGATTTGATACTTATTGGTACTTGAACAACTTGAATTTTTACACAGACAATAAAAAATCGGAATTGATATAATAAACGATGTGGATCATATAAATAATATGTCATTGACTTTTATTTATAGACCACAAAATAGTTGAACCAAAAGCCTTTATTCTCTTTTTTTTTTTTTTAAACTCTAGACAAAGCCTGTTTTTACGTTACACTTTCCATTTGTATTTTTACAATAAATATGCAATAATTATTAGTGGACTTCCATCGAAAAGTGTCACCTCTGTGTCAAATATGTCCTCTCTCCCCGACTCCCCCTCAACTTAGATGGGAATTATAACTACAAGGAGGTTCTAGTTGCAAAAAGTTGAGGATGAAGACATGCATATATATATTTATTTAAGCAGAATCTCTTAAACGGAACAATCTTTCTTCTTTATTTTACTTGAAGAGAGTGAGTATAAAATAGCTGGCCGGGGAAGAAGGTATGTGTCCTTTTGCATTTGTCTCATCTTTCAGAGCACATGGATTTAGGCCGTGAACGATAATGCATGCCCGGGGTTTGTAGGAACCGCAATGCGCTACCGCTCACGTGGACGTGGTGTCATCAATCTGTTCATGTTAGGGCGCCGTTTGTGCTTGAGACTCCATCTCAAACACATGTGGTAAATCGGTAATACCATATCAGCGAGCCACGATATGTCACCGTTTCACAAAATCCTGGCCTTCAATCATAGTTGAACAAGATTTTCAATTGAAACTTAAGCTGTAAAAAGTTGGTTTGAATACAAAGTGAAGAAACTTTCTAAACCTTCACGAACCCAACATAAGTCTTACTAATGCTGGGTAATTAGCAATTAATTGCTAGTACATTGATAATGATGTCTGCTTAGTTATATAAGCGGGCTTTTCCTAATGGGAATTCACTACGGCCCATTATTTTGGGCCAAGCAATTTAGATGCAGTCTCACCATATATGTTTTTTTTGTTGGTCAACAGCGTGCACTTAAGTACCCGTACAGATAGGTGCTATAAGGGTTCAAATACACGCATCTATTCTGAAACTAAAAAATTCACAAGAAATTATTTTCTTACAGCTTAGTCCCAAGAATCGGACTAACATTTGGAGCTTCGTGCCTCATACCTTACCTAAATAAACTTGAGAAGAGATAAAAGTACCATTGTACCAATTTTGGCATGAAAATGGTGTCAAAGAATGATCGAAAAGAAAGAAAAGAATGATTGAAAGGGATGGGAGCAGAACATTCATAAATTTCTCATTGTTTGATTGGCTATAGAACGGTTTTGCTATACAGTGCCCAGGGCGTAACAATTGTTAGCATTAAAGAAATAAAAAATTGGTGGGAGGTCCACTGTAGCATGTTTGTAACCCACTAAGTCCACTAATCAAATCTCTAACCCACTAAGTCCACTAATAGGTATTTGGTAAGGCATGAAGTCCACTTCATTTAAAAGATAAATAATCCCTGACAGATTTATCCTTCCATTCAAATCCCATCCATTTAGCTCATTATCTCTCCATTATCCCTTCTAATTTTGTACTTATCCATTCAATCACGGGTATCTCTCTCTCTCGTCTCTCTCTATTTGAAATCACGTCAATCACGTTGTTGTACTTATATAACGTTATATAACAGTCGAAGATTCTCATTTTCTGATACACTATATATAACGTTATTGTACATATATAACGTTATATATTCTCCTTTTTAAGAGTTAAGCCGCTGCGCGGACCAATAAATATAAGGTTGTCTATGGTTATATATGATTATGATTATATGTTTATGCATATATATGATCAAGTTTTAACAAGTATTATGTTGGATCAGTTTTGTATCTAACGTTATTGTACTGATATAACGTTGTATAACATTGTATATTCTGCTTTGTAGAGTTACATCTTGATTTGAACTGCTTTGTTGAATTTTTTTTGAGTTTCGCTGCACAAAAACTCTCATATAACATTATATTTTTACTTTATTGAATTGGTCCGCGCAGCAGCCTCAATGACTTGTTTCTACTAACAATAATACACAAAAAAAAACGTAATACATGTGACAAAAAATAATCATATAACCTTATAACGTTATACATGAGATTTTGTCCTTTCTAACTCTAAAAAAATAAAAAGAGGCGATCTCGTAACTTCTTTCCCTTCGTCGCCGTCGCCTTCTTCACAGTCGACTTCACAGGTAACTAAATACTCTTCACCCCTTGAACAACTGCACAAATTACAGCCGTTAACAAAATTAGTATATAACCAATATTGATATAACCATATATACTATCAATCGAATCCCTAACTTAATTCAACCATACCATAACATTATATGTTCAGGTCTGTTAGGCCGCTGCGCGGACCAATTAATATAAGGTTATATATGGTTATGGTTTATTATTCTTTTATAGGGTTATATGGTTATAACGAGTAAGGAACAATATGGTTATATGGTTATATATTCAGATCATACATAACCTTATATGTTTTTTTGTTCTGCTTCTTATTTATGCAACCATACATCTTCACAGAACAAAATGACATTTTATAAACAACCAACAGGAGAATATATAACGTTATATAATTTGTTCTGCTTCTTATTTATGCAACCATACATCTTCACAGAACAAAATGACATTTTATAAACAACCAACAGGAGAATATATAACGTTATATAATGTTACACAATAACATATGAATGACATTACAATGTTATATGTTTACATCCGGGGGTGTGGTAAACATCCGGGGGGCACAAAATTGTGCCGCAGTTCGGGGTGCGACTTTAGGAGCATCCCGAACTGCAGCGAAAACGATACTTTCAAGAACTTGGGGTGTAATTTCAGCCATAGAACCCGACCTAGTTATATATATATAACCACATATAACCTTATATGAATTGATCCGCGCAGCGGCCTAACAGATCTGAGTTTATAACCATATATGTACCTAACAGCCATTAACGAAAGTACAAAAAATAAAACCCTAACAGATCTTAACATATAACCATATATGTTCCAACAGCAGGTAAACAAAAATACAACATACAAAACCCTAACAGAGAGGAATTCTTATGTTTTTACTGGTGTATAAACCCTTCAAATGCAAAGAACCATACCGAGGGACACAAGGCGACGAAGATCGAGTTATTTGTTACGATTTGGAAGGGCACCTGATGTTTTGAACAGATATATGATGACGAATGTGTCGGCGACGGTGGTTGCGGTGATGGAGGGTGGGAACTCGGCCATGGTGGTAGCGGCCATGGATGTCGACGAAGGGCGGCGAGGAGAAGGAGGAGTGCACCGCGGCGAGCAGGCGAGGAGGAGGAGGAGCAGGCGGCGAGCAGGCGATGTGACGGCGAGGAGGAGGAGGAGCAGGCGGCGAGCAGGCGATGTGACGGCGACGGGAGGTGGGTGGCGATGGCGACGAGATCTTTGTCGTTGTTCGTTCTGAAATTGTGGGGGGGAGGCGGCGATGGGAGGTGGGTGGCGATGTTTGTCGCTGTTCGTTCTGAAATTGTGGGGGAGAGGTGGCGACGGGAGGTGGGTGGCGATGGCGAGTCGCTGTTCGTTCTGAAATTTTGGGGGGAGGGGGGGCTGGGGGGGAGGGTTTTGTACTGAAGGGAAGGATAAATTTTCGGGAGAGAAATCGGGAGAGATTTTAGGGATTAGAAATTTCAAACGTTTTTTTTTCAAATAGATAACAAAACGTGGCAAAAGGTTTTTTAAAAATAGGAGTATATTAGACTAAACAGATTTATTATATCCTGATTAGTAGGTTAGTGGACTTAAGGGGTTATAGAATTTAAAAGTGGACTTATGGGGTTTGGAATATGGTACAGTGGACCTGGGGAAAATTCCCCCTTAAAGAAAAAAATGAATGTGCTAAGAAAAAGAGAAAACCGAAACCCCCTATCTCGTCATTTTTCCTTCTTCCACCTTTCCATCCATCTATCCCCATTATCAAACGAGGCCTAAAAAGTAATTGTTAGTACTCCGTATTAAAGACCGTCGATGTTACTTAACCTTTTTTTATTTTTATGTCGCGTCATTTGTGTCGACGAGAAGAACTAGAACAATATAAATATATAAATTGAAATTGAAAAAAGTTCGTATAATATGATGCTAAAATGCTAAAAGCTAGATACTTTTTTTTATCTTTTTGGAACTTTTTTCATCTTTTGTGAACTTTTTTCAACTTTGGTCTACACATTTATACTGTTATGAGTCCTCACGTCGAGACGAACGACGTAACGTAAAATGTGACTCGAATCTAGTATTTCATAACCCCTCTAGTCCACTAATATAGTTACATAACCTAATAACTCCAATTTACTTAAAAAGAGATATTTTTCAAGACCAAAAAACCCTCCTATATAACATATAGAGAGAGAAACCCTAGATCACAAAACAGATCTGAGCCTCCCCTCTCCCCCTCTCTCTCTCTCTCTCCTCCCCTCCCTTGGTGAACCGTCCTCCTCCAAATTCTCCACGCCGAATGCCAAGAATGCTAACTCGTTTGATTTGCCTTTGGGCCAGAGATAATGGCATTAATATTTACTGTCTTCAGTATTGGTTTCGTTGGTGGCTTGATGAACTCACCGTTACTCATGAGACTTTTCAATTTGATGAAAAATATTTATCGAAAATTTTGTTTGTTGTAGGTACGTCAATAGGGAAGCGATACGCGAGAACAGATGAACTTGGGGTTCCCCTTGCCATTACAATGGATTCGACAACTTCGGTCACTCTGCGAGAGAGGGACAGCAACCAACAGATTCGAGTTAGTATAGAGGAGGTGGCATCTGTGGTGAAGGAGGTGACCAACGGGTTGAACACATGGAATGACGTGCTGTGGAAGTACCCAACTCATTCATCTGCTGCATCTGAGGATTGAACCTCTGGAGTTTATTCATCAGATTTGGAGGTTTTGGAATAAATACATGAGGTTATATGTGTGCTTTTCCTAGGGTTAGAGATTTGAAGTTTTTTGAATAAATATATAAGGTTATATTTGTGCTTTTCATCAATCACTTATTAATTTGGTCCGCGCAGTGGCCTCTCCGACTTGCTTCTAATATATTTGGAGTTTTTTGAATAAATATATAAGGTTATATGTGTGTTTTTTCTAGGGCTAGACATATAAGGATGAAACAGGTTGTGTTTTTTGAAAAAAATATATAAGGTTATATGTGTGCTTTTCGTGTCACGCAAAAAATATATTTTTGTGTGTTTTTGTTGTTATTTAATGACATTTTTTTAAAACATTCTCAGTTAGAGAGAGATATAATAATATATAACGTCATATTGTTATATATAACAATCTAGATTAGAAATATTCTATGTTATTTAATAAAGAGAACATATAACGTTATATATGACCTTTTGTACCGTGTAACGTTATATACTAGTGCTTGCCCATGCCTACGGCACTACGCACCCTTGTTGGAATTGCCCGTGCCTATAGCACTTGCTAACTAGTAGTTCAAACACTAAATCAATTCATTAGTGTGTAGTATGTGATCCTCTTCTTAGTGGCACGAAAGAGAATTACTCCTTCTCACGGTACTCCCCCAACTAAACTTTTAAGCTCGCTACAAAGAACTATCAATTTACTTATGGAATCCCAGTAAATACCAAGTAAAAAAGTTAAAATAGCACTACTATGGATCCCCCACCACATACATTAAACCCATTTGCAGAAATGAAAGAACATATTAAAACCCAGAAATCAAAAAACTCAATATAACTTCAATCACTAATAGTTATCAAACGCCATAAACTAACCATATAAAGAGTAAAAAAAAAGAAAATTTAGTTCGGACCGCGAGAAAAAAACAGGCTATAGAAAAAAGCTACAGAGAACTCAGGCTTTGGTTAAAATACCTCAGTGTAAGCGATCACCGGAGGCATAGTATTTACCCGTGCCTATGGCACTACCCACCCTGATTGGAATTGGCTCATTTTATTGAAAATTATGTACTCATGGAGTTACTATTCTGAAGTTCAATTTCTGCCAAGACTTGCATCAATTTCTACCCATGTAGGTACGGGCAACCCGATGATAACAGAAAAAGGAATGGAGAAAAAGAAAAAGAAGGGTCTAAAAATACATGAACCTACACGCGAACTACACTACTAAACTATCATTCAAAACGGAACGTCAAGAGGAGTCAAAATAACAAAACTCGATTATTTGTAACATTTAACAACACACTCACCCACCCACACCAAAAAAATCACCCAAATTTCTTGAACACTTGGAACAGGCACAAATTCCACCCAGAACAGCAGTTAGATTGAAATTTAAACACTACTTGCACCCTGGAAAGAAACAGACACCAAAAAATTTCAAAACAAATCCCAAAGGAATGTTTCACACGGCTTTCAAAAAATGGTTTCTTTGTTAGACCCATTACCTTTGCTTTCACGCAGCTTTCTTCAACTAGTTTCACCAGAATAAATCAAAAATTCCAAAGGAATGTTTCTTGGCCTAACTTCCGACGGGATTTGTAGACCTCGGTGGGGATTCGAAAGATGACAGGAGAGAGAGAGAGAGAGAGAGAGAGAGAGAGAGAGAGAGAGAGAGAGGCGGGGAGGACCCAAATGACAGGAGCTGGAATTTTTTTTTATTATTATGCCAACTACAAAAGCTCGGTAAAAAGAAGAGATGGTATTTTTGTGAAATATTTGAAAGATTGTGGGTACTTTCTTAAAAGAGTTGGAGAGCACACATCAATCCTTGGATCAAACAAATCTGAGCCGTTGCGACAACTTGTCCCCACACCTTCCTGTTTTATAATAGAGATGAACTTTTGTCATATATAACGGTATATGCTCCGTTGTCGATCACTTATTGAATTGATCCACGTAGCGGCCTATTCGACTTATACGTGAAAATATGTGATTTGAAGCTCGGTTAGCGATGTGGTTTGGTTATAGATGATCTTCTCTACTGAGACATATGTTACATGTGACAATTTGCCCTTGGTACCTAATTTTGTTCTGTAAAACTCCAAAACAAAGGAACTAATAACGTTATATATTCTCTTATTGAATTGGTCCGCGCAGCGGCCTCTCAAAAACACATATGGATATATCCATATATGATTATATATGGTTATAACGTTATATATATATATATGAGCTTGTATTGACATAAAAAAATATTTCAATTTGCATAGAGAACATATAACATTGTATATGAGATTTTGTTCTGTAAAACTCAAAAAAAAAAAGAGGAGGAACTAATAACGTTATGTGTTCTCTTATTAAATAGGTCCACGCAGCGGCCTCTCAAAAGCACATATGGATATATCCACATATTCTCAGAAGCAAGTCGAAGAGGCCGCTGCGCGAACCAATTCAATAAGTGATGGATAACGGAGCATATAACGTTATATGTGAACTTCTGTCATGTGTAATATGTGATTTTCCTAGGGTTAGACATATAATATTATATCTCGTTTTTGAGTTATATTAATGTTGTTTATGTTGTTTTGAATATGTATATATGTAAATATAGAGGTTATGGGAATGCTATTCTAAGGCAGAAAATCACAAATTTTGAAGGATTCAATGAAGGTTTTGATGAAAAAATGAAGCTCGACCCCCTGTGGTCTCATCAACATTCAACTTAGGATTTAAGGCACGACTGGAAATAAGGATAATGGTGGCATGATATGTGAACATATAATGTTATTTTTTGAGATATATAATATTGTTGGAAAGATATGATATTGTTTTGAGAACATATAATTTTAAATGTCATATTTTGTGAGACTTAGAGCTACAGAAGCTCAGATATAATGTTAAATATTCTGGTTTTTTGTGAGATTTAGAATTACAGAAGCTCACATATAATGTTATATGTTCTGTTCTATTTTTTTGTGAGATTCAGAGCTACAGAAGCTCAAATATAATGTTATATGTTTTTCTTTTTTTTTTGATATTTAGATATTCAAAAACTCTCATATAATGTTATATATTTTGTATGGACCAGCATATAATGTTGAAGACTAAAAACAAGAAAAACCAAAAAGAAATGTTGCATATTAGAAAATTTTTGCCACACATGTAATATTGTATGTTAGAAAATTTTTATCACTCATATAACGTTAAAAAATCAATACAAGAAAAATAGGAAAAAATAAAAAGAGAAATTTGTCACATATATAATGTTAAATGTTAAGTGTAGCGGGTTCAATAAAAAAAATCTAGAAAAATGAAAAAATACGTTTTTTGTTACACATATAACGTTATATGTGGCGTGATGGCGGCTTGATTGCAACAAAAACGAAAAAAAAAATGGAAAAAATACATTTTCGTGTTAGCCAAACAAGGCCCTTGTTTCTTAGGTAGGGTATTTTTGTCATTAAAATTATTAATGAACTTAATGGGTTATGAAACTTAGAAGTGAACTAGATGGATTTGGAAACTGCTATAGTGAACTTATGCAAAATTCTCCTTAAGAATTAAAAGAAAACTACTACGAAGACCGAGACAATAAGACACCAAAATAGATCCAACTGTTACTACGTACTATTTTCATCTCCCACGTTACGTGTTTCTATCATTTTGAAGGTTACTTCTACCAAATAAAGTTGTTTTTTCTTAGTTTATTTTTGTGTGCCTAGCTAATTAGACTTTTACTTGTATCAATTGTTGTTGCATCTATTGCCAAGGGGACAATTTTAAACTGCGCTGTAACCAGAATCCGAAAGGAAAAGTAGAAGAATCACAAAGCTTTTGATCAGCAGAATCCAAAATAAATGTTGATCTGCTCGGTACGTAAGTTGGTCCAAACACCTGAATCATCAGATACACGCTTGTAAACAGTAACATACAAGTAAATCAGTGTTTCATGAACCAAGTAGTTAACCAACCACTTCAATCATGGCATTAGTGCTGCCCTTACTCTGTTGATTACATTTGTTTTTTCCCCATCTTATGGAGTACTCTACCCTCCGTTCCTAAATAAATACGGAGTATCTGGCATGCAAATTTAGGACTTTTTGCAAAAATATTCAAAAAAAATTCACAATTTAAAAGAACTCATTGATATCTATTGATTTGTGAAAATAATTTGATTCTTTTTACGGAAATATGCATCTTTTTTTTAAAGATTTGCGCGCCAAATATTTGTTTAGAGACGAAGGAAGTACTGTATATGCTTGAATGGAAATAATATTTGTTTCACTGCAATTATCAAAGCATGATTCATCAAAAAGTCATTGAATATAAAATATACAGAAACAACTTCACTTTCTCATAAGTCACAAAATACAATATTTAATAAGGAAGAAAGCAACTTTGATGATCAGGACACTGTAGTTTTATTATTTAGTACTTGTTCTTAATCAAATGATACATGCCAGATAAATAAGTTGTGGTTGGTGTATGCAAAGCTGTGCAGTTTTTCGTTCATCTTCCCTGGAAAAAGTAGAGCCGGGGGTCCTGAGCTAAAAGTTGAGGTGCGTCTGCTTTAGGCCCCCTAAAAATTTACGCATATATTAGGGGCCCCTCGTAGCTACTTTGATTATAGTGTTTAAACAGTTGGTTCAGTTTACAAATGATTAGAGACATGAGGGCCATAGTAAACTTCAGCAGGGATCACTTTTTTTTTATTTTTAAAATATACTCGTATAATAAAGGGCCAAAACGAAAAAAGTGACATGGCAAGTGATCAACTATGAGAACATATATAATAAGTTAATAACTACAGGTGAAAATTATTTCAGACAAGACTCGTTAACAAGACGCGAACAGGAATATGATACGACCCGCCAACACATGAATTAATTAAACGGAACAAATACAGGTTGGACTCCTACAACATGATAAGGACAAGGATAATAATTTAATTTGTTGTGTCAATCAAACGTTTAACCTGAAAACGCGACTCGACCATGACGCACCACAATGCATCAAGGCGGCAATACCAACTCATAGCCCGCATTTGTGTTTTTCAATGAGTAGAAGATTTGATCTTCCAAGATCATGCTTGGTCAATTTGTATCGAAAAACATCAGTGTAGTTTTTCCATGTCTAGTTATGGCTTACGGCATTTTTCAATGCCATAATTTTGTTGTTGCTGACTAGTAATTTTTTGTTTGTTTTATAGTTCCAATGTTTATGAGCTAGCGTATTGGATTGGATATTTGCTCATTTTGTTACTGAATTAAACAAGTTATTCATGCGTAACAGTGACGTGTATACTTTTGTGTACATATTAATAACAATTAATTAATGGTCACACTATCAACCCTAACAAAATGTGATTTTTAAGCACATCGTGTCAGTGTCTAACATACATGACAGGTTGATTTTGAACACGTAATCATTCAATGTCTCTAGGGCACCACGCGACGGTGCTCCTAACTCTTCTCTACCAAACACTTGTGCGGGTTCCATATATTTTTTGATGGGAATCGCACAAATATTTAGGGGAGAAAGAGTTTGGGACACCATGTGGCAGTGCCCAAACGGCAACCCGCAAATGAATAATTTTTCTTGCGGTTCTGACAAGTGGAATGCGCACCGACGTGGCCCACACGAAGATTAGACTAGCCCTAGGATCAGTGACAATCTCTCCTAATAGACGGCCCAGATCATGACTCTCAACATCCCATTCCGGTCACAACGGAGGAAAACAGACTCTCAGGCCTCGTTTGATAACTGTGATAGGTGAGTGGGATTTGTAAGAAGATGAGATTAGGATTGAGATTGATAATGAGAAGGGATTGGTAATTTGAATGTTTGGTTGGCACGGGATTAGATGATAGGATTATTAATACCATGTTTATTTAGGACTGGATTGGATAGGATTAGAATGATAATTTCCGATTTTACCCTCAACCATAGAAATATGTAAAAAATACAATTAAATGAACTCAATTTTTTTGTCACCCAAGTCATTCAATTGAAGACTCAAAAGAATTTTGTTATTCAAAAGTAAGTAATTTACATATTTTTATTAGAAAAAAAATTGCCCAACTCCAATCCACCAGGACCCTCCAAATACCCCTTGTTCTATTCGATGATATACAATACAGTAAATATCATTTTGCCAATTTATCCAAAGTTAACATTTTTTTAAAACACATTCATCATTCAAGTAATTCAGTTCCATATATCTATGTATCGTTGTGTTCATTCCAGAAAATTCAAAAATTTTAACAAGTGATAACTTTATCAAGTACTGATAAATCATGCTTCAAAATTTTACCAATTCAACTTGAAACTGCAGTTTAGCTTTCGATTATAACCCTTTTTATGATAACATCAAAATGGAACTACATAACATTTACTTTCCATTCGTGAACACGTTGCATAAACTCTCATTTGAAATAAAAGAAAAGAAAAGAAGAAAAAAGTCGTGCCTAAGCTAGGGAGAATTGTTCCTAATATTTGAAGTCCTGATTCCTAATCTAAATTAGAGGCAATTCATGTTGCTGATATTCGATCGTAATTTTTTATTTTTTAGATTCCTAACGTCATGAAAAAGTAATAATCCTCAAAAAATCGACGAAAAACTAACAAATGCGAATTTTTTTTGAATAAGGACAAAAAAATAAACCACTTGGCTTTTTTAGCCAAAGGACCCCTAAGGAATCCCGCACTATGCTTAAATGCAAACTCCCTCCCACAACCGTTGGATTGTGCTTTTAATAGTCCAAATCCGCGGACAATTTAATTGTCCGCAGATCTGGACTATTGAAAGCACAGTCCAACGGCTGAAATCAAAAGTTCGCATTTAAAAAAAACACAAACACATCAACCCAAAAATTTGTTTGTGAGTAAGACAGAGATATCACACTAGGGCAATTGAGTCCAAACCAAACCAAACCGAGCCTTATGTCCCAATCACTTGGGTTCGGCTACATGAATCCGTTTTCTCCATTGAGCTCTGTCGAGGGCCCCTTGTTCGCACAAACCTATTATACTCAAATCTTTGCGCACCACAGCATCTAATGCCAATTTAGGTCTACCCCTCCCCATAGCATTGCTACCCAAAGCTATCATATCCGCTCTCTTTACTATTGCATATCCTAATCTACGATAGACATGCCCAAACCACCTTAGCCTATTCTCCCTCAACTTCTCTTCTATAGGTGTTACATCTACTATCTCACGAACCGTTTCATTTCTAACCCTGTCTTGTCTAGTCTTACCACACATCCACCTCAACATTCTTATTTCCGCTACACTCATCTTGTTCACATGTTGTCTCTTAATAGGCCAATACTCTGTCCCATAAAGCATCGCTGGTCTGATGGCAATTCCATAGAATTTTTCCTTCAATTTTGTGGGTACCCTCTTGTCACAAAGTACACCAGTAGCGCTCCCCCACTTGAGCCACCCCACTTGGATCCTATGGGTCACATTATCGACAATCTCTCCATCACTACTAATAATTGAGCCTAAGTACCTAAAATGATCACTCTTAGGTATCTCCTGATTTTGGATCATCACTCTTTCTCCGAGCGCACTGCTAGGACAGTTGAGTCCATGTATTGAATAATTGTGGGCAATTATGTCAAAGCAATTCAACCCTATGGGATAGGATTATGAATACCTGGGGTACCCGGTATTGTGTCCGCCCAATTCACGGGATTACAAAACAAACAAAGGATTAGAGGTCCCACTTCCTTACCAAACATGGCCTCAGGCTCTTCGACTCATCCCTCTTCTATAAAATGAGTTCTCTCTCCTCTCCTCTCTCTCTCTAGACTCTCACTATCCTGCAACTTCAACAACTAAAAAAAAGGCTAGAAATGGCGGAAGGAATCCATTTCTTCCAACTGAACACCGGAGCTAAGATGCCTTCCGTCGGCTTGGGCACGTGGCAGTCGGAACCTGGTCTCGTCGGTGAAGCCGTCCACACCGCCGTCAAGGTTCCCTAATGCACTCCCCTCTCTAAGTTTTTTCACAGTTTTAAATTTGTTTTTTTAGTCTCATTTCGTTTCGACTTACTTTAGGATTCCTTTTGTTTGACTTTGAGTGTTTTCCGATGGCTTCGTATTCGATAGTTCGATCAGACACGGTTGCTTTGGCGAGTTGATTTTCGCAGGGCCGGCCCTGGATTTATTAGCCCCTGAACTAACCTGTATCGTGGGGCTCTTATAATTGACAGAAAAATAAAAGACAGAAGCAAGAAGTGAGTAAGACGAGTGCAGCTGAATGAAAATGTTGAGATTGATGTGTGGTAAGACTAGGAGCAGGGCCGGCCCAAGGGATTTGGATGCCCAAGGCTAAATTGTGTGGTGGTGCCCTACGTATTTTTAGAATTAAACAACAATAATAGAAATGTTTCTTTATATTCCTTCTTTAGACTTTATAATGGAGGTTAACTGCGTTGTCACTGATGGCTAAAGTGATTGACTTGAATTCTACTTGACTTGGTTTTGAAACCTAGCAATTGCAATAGCATTTTTGGGGAAAAAACATTTCAAAAGAAAAAGATGCGCAGAAGACTCGAACTCGGACACTCCACATGGACTAAAATCAACTTACCACTGAGCTAGCAAAGAAATTTGTGTTATAAAACGAACAAATAATATATATATATTAATTTACAAATAATATTGGAGTGCCCCTAATATTTAATTTTTTTTGATGCCCAAGGCCTAGGCCTTTGGGCTGGCCCTGACTAGGAGAAATAGAATTAGAAACAAAACTATTCGTTCGATGGTAGGAGTTGTACCTATACAGGATATGTTGAGAGAAATAGATTAAGGTTGTTTGGACATTATTACCTTAGACCTGCAAATGCAGTAGTCAAGAAAACTAACATGATAGTAGTGGGTAGTAGGGCTAGGAGAAGAGGAAGAAGACCTAAATTTACTTTGGATGTTGTCATACGGAAGGATTTGGGCTTATGAAATACAAGTGAACAGGTAGACCCTGGACAGAGCTCAATGAAAAATAGGATTCAAGTAGCCGAGCCCAATTGATAGAAAAACATTGGTAACCAACCCCAATTGATTGGAAAACATTGGTTTGATTAGAGAATCTAGTCTTGTTATTTTTATATTTTACTCGTTTCGGCAAGTGGGCTTTGTTTATATACTACCGTATATTTGCCATACTTATTTGTCCAATTTCTGTAATGGTTTGGGGATCACTCCATGTTTGGTTGCAGCCTTTGCAGCTTTACAATCAGTGTTGCATAATGTTTTGAGATAACTCTTTTGGAATCAAGAATCATTTTAGGACGACATGGTTTTTCTATAATATATAAACGTCCTTTGTATGGTTTTTCATCTCCAACCATGATGTCAAATTTGAAGATGCCAAATTCATTTGAAGGCTAATGTGGTAATACTGACATTTCCAAATTTAACACCAACAAACCACCATCTCCAACCTTGATGACTTGATGTCAAAATCCAAGTACTCAAAAGTAAAAAAAAACACCTACTTTTTGAATTCCAAAAGGCCAATAATAGTAGATTTGGCGCGAGGAGTCAAATTTGGCATTAGGGGTGGATCAAAGGAGGATGCCAAAAGTTACGGTTTCTACCCTAGGTAGGATTTGAAGCCATGGGTTAGAGATGCTTCCTTTTTAATAATATCCTTGAAAACATGTTGTCGAACTTGTCAACAAAACGAATTGTTTGAAAAGTGTTTTGTAAAGCTGATTCTAAACTAGCAATTAAACCTGAATTTACCTGATTTTATTCAAGAGCCATAGAAGAATATCAATTGTATGGGTATAGGGATGGGTTTCTCACAAACTAGCAAAATTTGGGATGCAAAGAGTTAATTTCTGAGATGCATGCAACAGCCTATAAAAAAGTAGGTTTGGTTGTGTTGATTGTTTTTTTTTTTCAATTGCCGAAGCTTGGGTTAATTAATGCGAAATCTGTGAAATTGTGAATGACCAAACCAAGAAAATCTCATACAGAAACGTTAGTGAGGATATACTTTGATCAAATGGTTAAATTCATACCAAGTGACAAGAAGTCTGATTTTCTAATGTTTAGATGGAGTACCTAACAATGGTTAAATTTACCTCTTTGGGATAGCTAAATAGTCATAAGTGAGGGATATACTTTGACATCTGATGTTTTGCATTGAGGCTTCTTGTAGAAGAACTTTAGATATCAATTGACACAAAATGTTTAGCATTAAAAGTTTGTTATATTGTTTGCTGATTTGATATTCTATATTTTCCAAAGGATACGCTGGTGCCTTCACCTCTTTATTTCTTGTTCTATATGTTTCTGTCTTAAAGTTGTTTGGTTTCACATTCATCAATTGGTCTTCTATAGGGAGAGGATCCTCTCCAATTGGAGAAAAATAACTGTACCATTCCAGTTATCAATTTTCAAGTCCCTCCCAAGCCCACTTCCAGAATCTCAACAATGCCAAACATCACGTTACTCGAATATTGACAAACAAATGACCAGAACATGTTTATCTTGAAATGAATGAGGTCCGATGTAGTGTATCAATCTATTTTGTTCCAAGATAAATGTGTTCCCAAATCATATTCATCGATGTCCAGTCAACGTAACTTTTAGCATGATTGATCTTCTCAATGAGCCCTATAAAATGAGCAGTTCCAATCATTGAAGTGGGCCCAGGATGGGATTGAATATACCAAAATTGGAGTGGTCCAGTTATTGCTCGAAACTAGAAAGGATCCTCTTCCGTCTATAGACTATAGTGTATTGACAGTAGGATGGATCTATTGTATGGATCTTTTAGCATATTGATATTCTCCTCCTTGATTTGAATAGATTTTAAGTTGGATGGCCATATTGTTCCTTATAATTTTATTTGTAGATATTAAACTCGTAATTATCTGTGCTTGATAGTAGACTAAGTACAGAAAATGTACGAGCAAAAAAATTGAAATGTTCAAAGTATTGTTTTCAAATCTACTAAGTACAGAAAATGTAGGAAAATTTATATAAATGGTCCTCCTAGTTTCATCCGAGTCTCATTTTCGCCCTTCAAGTACCAATTACAACTCTTTTGACCTTCAAGTTTGGTTTTCGTACCAAATTGGTCCAATTGATAACTTCTGTCAGCCAAACTAGACGGAAAAAATCAAATTGATGGCAGTTTGGACGTTGCAATTCGTACCAAGTTGGTCCAATTGATGAGGCTGCCCTCAATCTGATTTTTTTCGTCTAGTTTGGCTAATAGACATTATCAATTGGACCAACTTGGTACAAAAACCAAACTTGAAGGTCAAAAGAGTTGCAGTTGATACTTGGAGGACAAAAATAAGTCTCGGGTGAAACTAAGAGGAGCATTTCTATAAATTTTCCCAAAATGTACAAGCAAAAAAATTGAAATGTTCGAAGTATTGTTTTCAAATCATTTTTCATTTAGCATCATTTTCTTCTATTTTTATGCTTCTTTAGTATCAATCAAATTCTGCTTCTTGTGGTGTTGTCTCGATTAGCATTCAGTCTTCTAAGCTTGGAAAGAAATATTGTTCCTTTCACCTTTTGATGATACATTTATACATTAACTTTGACTGTCTCTCTTCCGCTCTCTTTATCGGTACTACTTTATCCTCTGTTATTTCAGCATCCTGCATTAGCTTCATTTCATCCTCTGGTCATTGAAGTTCAGAATTTTGTTGTTTTTTACACGAACGTAGAACACTCTGACAATTCATTTTCTGCTTGCGCTAGTTTCTCTGTATCAATAGATTCCATACTTATGATATCTACTCTTGTTGTGTCACATGATGTTATCATGGAAGTTTAGCCTTGGTCATCTTATACTTTCTTGACAACAATGGGATCTGTCAGTCGTACTATGTAGTTATCTTCACTCGTTTACAAAAAAAAAACAAATGACACTCAAAGAAACTTTTTTCCTTCATTGCAGGTAGGATATCGCCATGTTGATTGTGCTCAAATCTATGACAATGAGAAGGAGGTATGTTCCGTATACTTTAGTCAATTGATTGTTGTCGAACATTTTTGATGAAGGTTTTTTCTAAGGGAAGTTTTTTCGTTTGAATTGTGGAAAAACTTGAGTGGATGCTATGGTGGTTGGTTTATTCATTCTTATGCATGATAACTAATCAGAAATCAATAACTGTGATCATTTGAGGAGTTTCAGCCTGGAAAACTTATCGGATGGTTTCTAACAGCTGAAATATTATACATATAGTTTGTCCTGATATGATGGCTAAGTATTGCTCTTAGGTACCAACATGAGAGTTTATGTTGGCAAGATGAAAGATGGGCTGTGAAGTGCTGGGGTTTCGTAGAGTTCCGAGTCTTCCGACTACATGTGTATTAACTCAACTAGGATTTGTTAGTTTGGCAATCATGTGTTTAGTTATTTTACTTGGTGCAACTTATTGGGGTCATCAGTTATTTTTGTCTTTTACAGGTAGTATGAATGAGCTATGGTAACTGAGCTTCTATTTTTGCGATGCTTCCTTGTAGCTCATACATCGTGAGGGTTCTTTTGGGTGCCTTTGTTGTACTTGTTGCGTAGTTTTTGCCGTGCTAATTTAGAAGTAAAGCCTAATGTTTTCCAATGTTGGTGACTGCCTACTATGGTAGTTTTGAACCTTTTCCTATGTTTTGTTTTCACAAGCAAGCCTATGGCATTTGTAGACCCAAATAACAGAACCTAGACATCGGTTTAGGGGTACATAACTTGGTTTTCTATTTCTCAGTGTGAAACTGAAATTTTGAAATCTAACCGTATTCCCGTAAAGTTTAGCTATGGGGTAAAAAAATTCGGGGTAAAAAAGTACAAAAAATTATCCATTGGAGAAGTAGTTGCATGATACATAAATGAGACTGGTAACATGGAAGTATCTATCAGATAATAACCTTAGATTTTGAACCCTTTTTTTCTCAATTAAGTACTAAAAAATTGTATTTGGGTGATTTTCTCAATTATGTGCTAAAGAAACTGATTTTTTGACGTGGTGCTCAAATCACCAGCATTATGTGGCCCAAAGCTCACCTCATGTAGATGGTAAGGACCCGGGGAACCTGCAGGGCAAATCTCAGCCATCCGTGAGTGTTTTCAACTGTCCGGAAAAGTTTCATTTGAATCCGGACTGTTGACTACACTCACAAACGGTTGTGATACACTCTACTCACCCTGTAGTGCACGGTTCCAGATGGTAAGGATTGTGTTATCGGAACTTCATAGTACTACCAAAAAGAAACTTGAACACCTACCATAATGATATCTTCATAGGCTTACTAACCCATTTGCTTTGACACCTACGGTGAAAAGAAGATTGCGGGCAGGGGGGCCATACCACGCCCCCTACTTTTACCTAATGTCATTTTTGCTACATAAATTTTGCTATTTACTCTAATATTTAGTGTTTTGGCCCTTCAACATTTTGATGATTTTACTTTAACCCCTTTAACATAGATATTTTTACCACAATCCCTCCAAACTCAAATAATTTTGCATTTGGCCCCCTTTTTATAAAATGCCTGTGTCCGCCACTTTTTGACACCTCTTGAAAGATGGTAATTTCCTTCCATCGACAAGAGAGACAATGGGATAGGGCTTGAGAAAGCAATGTTTAGAGTAGGGTGTATTCCCAATATGCAATGCCAGCCATGTTCACTGTAGAACCTTATTCTTGTATGATGACTTTACTGTAGCTATAAGCAAGTTTGAGCCTTCTTGTGTATTCGCCAAACTATTGTGAATGAAAGATTAGGAATTGGGATGCGGTCTTAGTTCTTTCCTATTTCATGATATCGGATTTATATTGGCAACTGCAGTTGTGGTAATTTGTGGTACAATTTCAATATCCTTCTCTCTTCACTGGTAAATATGATTGTGCAGAATGCTATAAGCTTTTGGAGGCACTGATTTTTTTAATGCCTTGTAGATTGGTACGGTTCTGAAGAAGTTATTTGAAGATGGTATCGTGAAGCGCGAGGATTTGTTTATCACCTCGAAACTCTGGTTTGTATCAATCTTTGCTTAACTGGAATTAGTAATAACAGGCTGAGGAAGGCCATATATAAAATTTTTTTCATGCTGAACTAGTATTAACAGGCTAAGGAAGGCTATATATACATATTAGGTTATGCTGTTGATTTTTTAAGGAGTCTCTAAAGTCTTTCCGTTCTAAAACTTAGAGGTGATTTCAACTTCTGTGATTCAAGACTGAAATGGTATGCAGGTGTACTGATCATGGTCCGGAAGATGTACCAAAGGCTCTAGATCGAACTTTGGCAGATTTACAGCTTGACTATGTCGATTTGTACCTCGTACGTATTGCCTCATAAAAGTTCAATTCTCATTCATGCCTACTTTTCTCTTCTTTTTCTTTTTTGTGGAACTTGAAGCTTAACATTACCATCCATGCCTACTAGGATTTGCAGAAGAATAGTTTTTCCCTTCTCTCCCGTTTTTCAGAAAAGTCTGCTTTGCACTTTGGCCTGCTAAAAGTATAGGAAGAAATGTTACTGTATTTTGTGCATGTGGATTAAAAAATGAATCCTTGCCATAGGGAATGTGCATCCGACTTAGTGGGAAAAGATTTTTCAGCAATAAGCATCCTTTGAAAGACTGCTTTATTGCTTCTTCAACCTTAAAAGTTGAATCAAACTCATGGCTAGATTATTGTTTTTCTGGAGTTTGCTGATTCCGTCCCTTTGGCCTACTAAAATGAATTGATTAGATGTTAATATTTTGAACTGGCAATTGTTTGGTGGTAGTATTTCAAATCAGTTTTGTAGAACAGTTTGTCACTTTTTTGTTGGCGGTGTGCTAAAAGTTTTTAGTGGGAATTTGGGCAAAGGAATGCATTGACAAGAAAGAATTAAATATATGTTCTAAAATCTGGACTTTCGTTACGAAAGAAAATATGATATGCAAAACTGATTTTAAAAAACACCAGAGAGTACCATGGATGTTTTTGGGTTTGTATATCTGAAGTGCTTCTTTATTGAAGATCCATTGGCCAGTCAGGATGAAGAAAGGTTCAATTGGATTTAAGCCTGAAAATCTGATTCCAACAGACATCCCAAGTACATGGAAGGCAATGGAGTCTCTATATGATTCTGGCAAAGCTCGAGCACTCGGTGTTAGCAATTTTTCTACAAAGAAATTGGCAGACTTGCTGGAGGTAGCACGTGTTCCCCCTGCTGTCAACCAGGTTGAGTGTCATCCTTGCTGGAGTCAGTCCAAGCTACGGGAATTCTGTAAAGCTAAGGGAGTTCATCTATCCGTGAGTTGACAATCTTATAGTATTCATTATTTGCATCAATGGTATATGACAGGAAGATTGACCCCTCTTTGATTGGTTAAACCCCAATATGTTATTGTAATTCAGCTTTGCTACAAACTCCAAAACCTTTTAATTTTCTTCGTCTATTTGTCTTTGAATTTTCAACTCTTTCAGGGATATTCACCATTGGGTTCTCCCGGCACAACATGGCTCAAGAGCGATGTTCTGCAGCAACCAATATTAACTATGGTTGCTGAGAAGGTGGGGAAGACTCCTGCTCAAGTTGCTATTCGCTGGGGCGTACAGATGGGTAACAGTGTACTTCCTAAGAGCACAAAGGAAGCAAGGATCAAGGAAAACTTGGAAGTTTTTGACTGGTCTATTCCCGATGACTTGTTTGCCAAGTTCTCTGAAATTCAGCAGGCAAGTTATTTCGTTGTTTGTCTTTAGTTCTCAACTCTCGTTCTTCTTCTTATGCTGGTAGGCATTTTCTCTACCAATTGTTTATTCACCGAGACTATAGAAGAACTATACATCTGAGCGTTATTACACTACTTAAGAACCTAAACCAACTGCCCTAGCTCAATTGGTCAATCATGTTATACTCGTTAAAAGCTGGGATTAATATTTCTCTCATGTTCGGCTTTCTTGAGTGATTTTTTTATCGTCTATTATGAGGTTTTTGTATTTGATTTGTGCTTCTTGGGGTTGTAGGTATATCTTCTTGGCTTTCTTAAAAAATTGATTGTCCTGGTTGATGTAATTTTAATGATAATTGTATGTAGCCTACTACCGACTGACAAAAAAGTACATTACGAAAGGAACTTGGCATCGAGTACTTTAGAATTCACCCGTCATCTAGCATTTATACTTGTTTTCGTAAAGATCAACCAAGTCTACTCTCTCTCTGTGAGCTTCAGATTATGATTATTTTGTTTGCCCAAGAATTTGTTTTTGGATAACTCCTCTGTATATAAATCTCCGGTTAGTAATCATGCCTAGTTTTCCAACTGTGCAGGCAAGACTTGTCCGAGGGACTTCATTTGCTCACGAGACTTTGAGCCAGTACAAGACGGTTGACGAAGTCTGGGATGGTGAGATATGAGAAAACAGATCGTCAATGTCTGTGGCAGCATTTATGGCAGCAATAATAATACACGAGAACAGATCGTCATGTCTTTACTTCACTCAGTTATGGCAGCATTGCTTGTAAAATTTCAGAAATTCTGCAACTGAAGATACAAATTTTAAAGAGTTATTGATGGGAGTATGCTCCCGAGTCATAATTCTTATTCTCATTTTAGATATCTTTAAAGGCCAAATGATTTTGGACCATGGAAATTTACTGGATTTACTTCTTTCTGTTCCGATTCTCGTTGTTGATCTTGTGCTTACTGTTGCGTTTACACAACATGCTGCTGTTTGATTACATTGATTTATAGTTCGTTAAAGACGTTCGGAATATTTCAGGTATGCCTTGATTGTAATCTAGGTTGCATCAAGTCTGGGCTATACAACCTGAATTGCAGCCATCCTCTGCATTCTGTCCGCGGGCAACTTCTAGGTTCGTTAATAATCCTAGGTACCCCAAATAAACTTGTAAAAGATCATCAGAATCGAACGTGTTCTGGTTGTGGTTCCATTCAACATAAGTGTTGCACTGAAAGAGAAAAACTTCGAGGTTGTCCAACACACTTGTGGCAATGAAAGAACAAAATCAAAATTTTTCTACGGGTAACCTGAATTTGCCGAAACCAGTTCTGGGAACAGCGAACCAAAGGCCAAAGCTGCCTCTAACGGCTAACGCCCGTCACTCGTCACCTTCTGTGAGAGAACACATAAAAAGGGCACAGTGAGAACACTGAATCTGGTGAAATGCACTAATGAAATTGAAAATTTTTCATTAGAAGTAATGAAATTGAAATATTGAAAGTAGAAGTAATGAAATTGAAATAGTAAAAAAGTTGCTTTGTTTTTTTGAAAAACAAGATAATCCCATTCAAAAACAAAGTAGCTATGCTGAACTCTAGGATAACATGGCAATGCCAAATACTCCTTATAAACAGGGGTGGAGAGGTATATGTTCGGTGGGATTCTGGGAAAAAAAATTAATTTTACACTAAAGGTAGTCGATTAGGTACTTATCGGTAACTGAATAACTTGATTTTTCACTAAAATGATTAAAAAAAATAGCGACAAAATTAAGAAATAAACGGTTCAGATCATAAAAATAATATTTCAATGATTTTCATTTAAAGACCACAAGTTAATTGAACAAGCCTTAAATCTTTATAACAAAAAAATTAATCCCAAGACAAAGTCCGATTTTACGTTTAACTTTTTTCTTTGTATTACGTTTAACTTTTTTGGGCTGGAGTTCTTAAGGTTTCAGGTTCGACTATTCTTGCCAGGAATTCTTAGGGTCACCTCATCCCTAAGTGCAAGCATGTGAAACGGCTGTTGGAGGGACTATAGGGATTAATTTGAGGCGTGTGCAAGCAATCCCGGGACACTCTACATTACTTAAAACAAAGACATATATTAGCAAATTCCAATTAAACAGTGTCACCCCCTTGGTTAAATTCTGGCTCCACCACCACCTGTAAACATATGAAGAGTACCTTCCAGCACCACTGCCACACATTTGGACATGAAATGGTCAGTTGGTCACCATGTTTGCCGTTTTTTAAGCCTATAAATCATCCCTGGAGTGTTGGTTCGAAAATCTCTCTCTCTCTCTCTCTCTCTCTCTCACACACACACACACGCACACACAGAGTCAAACACAAAAGACACACAGAGCTAGGGACAATAAGGTATACCGATCATCTCCCATTGAGTACTCCTTTTCGTACGCGTTTCATTGGGTTTTACGTTGATTTGTGTAGGTGAAACAATGGAAACAGAGAGTGAAAATGGACATCTATACTTTGATCTTAACACCGGAGCGAAGATGCCGTCTGTCGGCCTCGGAACGTGGAAAGCCCCTCCTGGTGTCGTCGGTGAAGCTGTCATCACCGCTGTCAAGGTCCTCTCTCTCTCTCTCTCTCTCCATGGTTCTAAAAAAAATGAGGGAGCGTCCGAGGGTGGTTTCCTTCTTTTATCGATCCCAAGTCATTGAGGCTAATCTTATTTCATGGATCTTAAGTGGTTTAAAACAATGTGCTTGATATAGTGTGATATATTCACAATGGTGTTATGGATTTTAAGTTGGTTTGGACTTTGGTGTAATCATTTGCCGAGAGAATGTCACTAGAAATCTTATCGTCGATCCGAGTTCAAGATAGATCATCTGAATTTCAAATCTTTCTGTTTTGTGATTGGATTACCAACTTGTGCAGGCTGGTTACAGGCATGTCGATTGCGCGCGAGCGTATGATAACGAGAAGGAGGCATGTTTGTGTGACCCTATATACTTCCGTTCATTATGTTACTTCGCAACTCATACACTAAGTTTATCGTGATTTGTGCTCGCATGCGACACAAGAAATGATTCCCTCACTCCCCTTTTGTACATATCACTCCTTTTTCCATCCTTATTATTGTGAATGCCAGTTTTGTAAAGGCAAAAAAGGATTGTATAGGTATTATGTGAAAGTGTGAAAATCATTTCCCGTTATGTCACATGTTCGAGTGATTTTGAGTGTGTTAGTACAAATTTGGAATTTGCAGATAGGATTGGCTCTGAAGGGACTATTTTCCTCCGGGGTAGTGAAACGAAACGAGATTTGGATCACATCTAAACTATGGTACGTTCAAGTCTTATCTTCTCTTATTCTCCTCGCTGTCTGATCCCTAAGTGAAGAAAAACCTGTGTTAGTAATCGATCTCGGTTTGATTTCAATACGTGTTCTTTCATGTTATCTTTGTTTTCTGATTTTTTACTTTGGAAATAGAGCAAAGAGATGGTTTATTACAGTCCTTTTTTTCAAGTGTCAATGAGCCTGTTTTTGAAATTCTGCAAACATGGTATCGGTGCAGGTGCAGCGACCATGCGCCTGAGGATGTCTCGAAAGCACTGAGCAGGAGCTTGGAAGACTTGCAGCTTGATTACATTGATCTGTATTTGGTATGCCTCTTTATCAACTCTCCTTCAGAATTAAGACGGTTAACATAGGTAGCCATTGCCTCAGCCATGATCTGATGAACACCAAAAGGCGAAAACCTGTAGTTCTTAGGTTGTGTTTGGATGATGGATTTATAGAAGGCTTTAACCCGGAGAGGAAACTCATAGGGGAATCCAAAGCTAAAAATTTAGCATCTTCGCTTCAGCAATTTATTATCTTTTCCTTTTACCGCAATATGTCCCTATAGGACTTGTATAAATTCATGATCCAAAGACCAGAGCTGTTCCATGTTGCCGGTGGCATGACCTTATTGTTGGCTTGGCAATCCCCGCCTTCACAAATAGGATTGACACTGCAAACTGATCTTAATTTGGAGTACAATATGTAGCTTAGACATGAGCGTTGAAACAAACGATTCTGTACCTGCTTAACAAGTGCAATTGGTACGATTCAAGGGGTATATGCTCAGAAAAATGTGCCAGCTAATACACTGGTGAAGTATTCTGAAACATGGGTTTGGTGTTACAGATACATTGGCCCTTTCGGACAAAGCCTGGGTCACGCGGTTGGGATCCTGAAGTTATGGCTCCTCTGCGCCTTCCAGAGACCTGGGCTGCAATGGAGGGATTGTACGCGTCCGGTCAAGCACGTGCCATTGGCGTGAGCAACTTCTCGACGAAGAAGCTGCAAGACTTGCTCGCTTATGCAAAAGTACCCCCTGCCGTGAACCAGGTCGAATGCCACCCTGTCTGGCAGCAACCGGCACTCCACAACTTGTGCAACTCAACCGGTGTTCATCTCTCGGTAATTACAGAATTTCTTTGTATCATCATGCATTAGGTCTGCTAGTGTTCAAGACGTATCCTCATACGCATATTCAACTCTAGGATAGTCCTACATCCTAAGGCTAAGAGTTTAGGACTACGACACAGGGACACGTACCCACTTCTGATACTTGCATCCGAGTCCATATTCCGTACGCTAAAAGTTAAATATATGTGATATGGTTGGTGTGCAGGCATACTCCCCTTTAGGTTCTCCAGGGTCATGGGTGAAAGGTGAAATCTTGAAGGACCCAACATTGGTTGAGATTGCAGACAAACTCAACAAGTCACCTGCACAAGTAGCCCTGAGGTGGGGCATTCAAAGTGGTCACAGTGTTCTCCCAAAGAGTGTTAATGAGTTTAGGATCAAGGAGAATTTCAGTTTATTTGACTGGTGCATCCCTCCAGAGCTCTTCTCAAAACTATCTGGCATCCACCAGGTAAGAATGCCTCGAACACGCGCACATACATATGCATGCGAAATCCAGGAAATATCCAAGATCCTTTGTTTAGGGCTGCAAATGAGTCGAGCCCAGTGGTTGTTCAAGCTTGACTAAAAAACCTAACAAGCTTCAAAAAAAAAAAAAGATTTTTACTTGGTTCTCACTTGAACTAATCTTATATGAGCTTTAAACAAACGATCACGAGTCGAGCTCGAGTAGCTTGGTTTTTTTGAAAGCTTAATGAGTTTCAAAACATGATTGAGTTTGACTTGTTCAAACAAGCTCTTAATAAGCTGAACACGAATCGAGTTCAAGTAGCTTAGTTGGTATAACAGCCCCACTTGTGTCCCCCTAAAAACTCTATCAACCTACTCTTTCGCACTTTCGGCCGCACGATATGCTGTGAACTTCACATGATTGCACTGCTGGAAGTGTATTTGGAATAGAGGAATGACGATTTTGGGAACAAAGGATCTTGCAAAAACGATTTTGCATACGAAAACAATCGGTTTCACGCCTGCTGTTATGTGTGTGTTTGCAGCAAAGGCTTCTCCGAGGGGATTTTGCTGTCCATGAAAGCCGAAGCCCTTACAAAAGCCTCCAAGAGCTGTGGGACGGCGAAATTTGAGATGACAAGACGCGTCATTTTTCGCTTTGTTCTGAGAGATAGATCGAGTTCAGGGCGATTTCCGGGCTTTATAGTTTGAGTTCTTCATGAGAATGCTGTCAGTGCATTCTATTTTTCTTAATCTCTTTTTTTGTTTTTCCTTTTTTAACGCAAACAAGAACATCCTGATAGTGTACAGTTCCTTAAGGGGAGGGAGTTCTGCTTAATCCTTTTATTGCCTTAATTTGTACACATGAATGCAAAGTTGTATTATTCTTTATTCTGTAAAAGATCATAATAAAGGGTAATTGTCAAGTGATTTAATCTATGCACATTCTTCATTCTGTATAAAGTCGATCGAGATCTACAAAATCAATTGTTCAGATCGTCAAATGGAAGGAAATAGATTTTAAAAAAATTACATCCAAGATTTATTAGTTGGTCCATTCTGAGCCTTGGTAAAGTCCATCTTCCTGTGATAGAAATGAACTAACAAATACTAAGTTTTTGATACTATAATAAAGGTAATCGTTATTGTTCCAAAGACTCTTGGCAATCTTTGTGTGCCCTATTTTGTGTTGCACGAGAAATCGTCACATGGGGAGAGACTTTCTCGGACCCGGTCAATCTCAGAAGGGGTGTGTAGATATAAGCCTAATGAAGAGGAATTTAGTGTCTGCCAGTTTACAACTCAAGTAGTTAGGGATGGCAATCTCACCTATCCTGCTTTGCCTCTGTCCCCATTGGGACGAGTTCCTGATTTATTTTTGGGGTGTGGGTTTGGGTTAGGAGATGAAATGAAAAACAAATCTCGGGCTAGAGGTCAGGGCGGTTTAATACCTCCACCCGAACATATGGTTCTTTTTAACGTTTGTAATATTTTTATGTACTACAAATATTACAAAATTAATCTGTAGGTCGGTCAAAATCTTGACCATTGATTTGAGAAGACTTTTGACTAGCCAACCATAAAGAGACATGTGGAGGGGCTTGGAGGACTGACACGCGGCCAGGAATCCGAGCGGGGACCCGCATGGTAGGAGAATGGGTCCCATACAAATAATTCGATCTGTTAATTATGTTTAAAACATTTTTTCAAGGGCTTCCGCAAAAAATTAGCTCAATCCGATACTTATAAGTGTTTGATCTAATCATCTAACTTTTCATTCGGGTTTTTAGGGAATGAAAATTTAAGCGATTAGATCAAGTACTTATAGGTGTCGGATTGAGCTGATTTTTTACTGGGCCCCACAACGCGACTGTGCACAGATCTGCTGTGCCAGTAGACTTTCTGGAGAAATAATAGAGATCTCATTAAAACGTCAAGAGTCAGGGCGGGTTTAATACCTCCACCCGAACATATGGTTCTTTTTAACATTTGTTCTATTTTTATGTGCTACAAATATCAATCTAAACTAGACTGGGGAAAAAAAAAATTGAGCGTAAAATTCACGTTCCCCTGAATAAATGAGCAAGAATCACATATCAAAGTTGTCTTTATTTCTGCCACAGCCATCTCTTTCACAGGCTCTAAAAAAACCGCCCTGGCCATCATTTGTTGGCATGGTGAGTAAAAACAGACATTATGGGGTCAAAATATGTTCATACATACTACAAGAAAACCAACAGGCTGAGACACCACAATGGACACAAAACGAGAATGCTGTCACGAGCGTCAACTCTTGCTGCAGTATCATCACTCCAGGCTGATGTCCTTGTGGGTGTATATGACCCCTTTATCACCGTCGACAACTTGGCCGCTACCTCTTAGAATCCTATATTGCAACAAAAAGGTAAATAAAGACGAAAGAAACAATGTTTCAAGTATAACCAAAGTAATTTAACCTCCATATATTGTTTGTGAGGGGGAAAATGTTAATTTCAATTGACACTGAAGCGGAAATAGAACATTGAACAAAGTGAGAGCATTGGCATCAAAGCTTACACAGATCATGCAAATGATAACAAACTAATTTCTTGAATTTTCCAAAACTCAGCTCCTACAAGCTTAATCAGCTTAATTGCCTAAATAACCATCAGTCGCGGTTAACATGAATTGCTCTTTGAGACGAAAACCAGATTGGATGAGTAAAATACCATCGTGTTGTTAACAACCCTTCAACTCCTACTGGACCTCGTGCATGAATCCTGCTCGTACTTATCCCAACCTGTCAGCCATTAACAATAGAACCGCCAACAGATGAGAAGAAGAAAATCGATTATGTTTTGAAACGGATTGCAATGTATTTATCTTCAGCAGCAGGATTGTAGTAAAGTACCTCGGCGCCTAGCCCAAAACGGGCTCCATCACAAAATCGAGTACTTGCATTATGAAAAACTGCAGCGCTGTCAAGATAGAATGTACATACTGATTACCACCATCAAAAATGCAAATTTTATTTAACAGAAAAATCATTTAGTACAGAAAACGGAGGAAGTCACCGACAAATCCATTATTTTCTAGGATTAAACCCCCTATAACTAAGCACTTCAATGTAACGAACGCCCCTCAAGACGAGACAACCACAGATGATCTATGTGACAGAATATGCCTACCTGTCCACATTATGTAGGAAAACTTCAGCAACTTCATTGTCGTCTGCAACAATACAATCGGTATGCGCACTGAAATAAAAACAAAAACCTCAATGTTATAAAGCTTCTCAATCAATTTACAAACACCAATGAAAACTGAAAATTTCTGACATGCCTTCCATTTTTATGTATGTGAGCAATGGCAGCATCCACGTCACTGACAATTTCCACTGTGCAAGCCCTCGAACTGTACTCATGGTGAAACGATGGTGCCTCTTCAATCTCTAATAAGGAACTCGCTTTTGGTCCACCATAAAGGGTAACACCTGCAAGAATAAAACTGAGGGTATTGAATCTGTCACTATATCATTGAACAATTTGCTTTTTTCTCATGTTCTCCGCGATACAGCACAAGACCGTATTTGCCCCTTTTACTTGTGCCACACACTAGATAACTGGTGTGAACTGAACATGAAAATTGAAACACATTTATAATAGAGAACGAACCAACCAAAGCTGCAACATCCAACTACGAACGCGAAGGCTATCTCTTGCATTCCACATTAGAACTTGCCCTTCTTGGTTACACATCTTTACTGGAAAACATGCCTATATTTATTTGTTGTCCCTGTTCTCTTCAATAATTGAGTCGACTAATTTAAGTCTAGCTGAAATAAAATGGACTCAATGATGGCTAAAATACCTTGTTGAATGTTGGAAGAAATTCCATTCCACTAAAAGTAGAATTTTTTTCTCCCTTCAACATCGCAAGAAACACAAATAAGTTATACCTTATATTGGTATTAGGATTGTGCATTAGTTCCCACTACTTCTACTCAACTGAACTTCTAGACAAAGCCTTATGTCACAGACCGCCAGCTTTCATGAAATTGGAAGCTTTTTTTTTGTTGTTGAAATGGATGAAATTGGAAGCTTGGCAGAGGCTAGAATAAGAACAGAAGGAGATTGCAGAAGGTTCTAGAGCATCAAGAATTTTTGAGGACGTCTGAAAAGTCCACTTTGGTGACAAGACATATAGCTTGCCAAATCTTTTCCTTTTCCAAGTCGATCCGATTCGTTCACTCACTCGAAGAACTATTTACTTGAGCACAGACATTTCTGGAACACCTCTAACCTATGTACTAGCATCTGATAGAAAGATCTACAATGTAGTGGGAGGAATCAACTATGCTGTATACATGGACGGACAACTCTTGAGGAGGCCTAAGGCGAAGAAGTGTACCCCTTCTTTGTGGGTTTCATAGAGCAGCTCTAGAGCAATTCTAAGATGACCTTTCAACAGATCGTCCTTTTTGTTGGGTCATTTGGAGAAGGAAGTTTTCTTCCCTAGAATTTTGGACAAGGAATGTATTAGTGGTTGGGCTTTTAACAACATTTCCCTCAGTGGCCTTTGAAGGCAATAACTCTGGAAGGTTTGGAGGCATGAGGACATTGCCTAAATTGCTAAGAGGTTGGGTCACACCTGCCTAGATATTTTGTAGGAGTTCTCCATAACCTAAATGATAACCCTTGGATCAAGTTGCTTCTGGTCATCCATTGAAGGGGTAGATCCGCAGATGGCTATATATGGGGATGTGGGCTCATGGGAGGCATGGGGTGCTAAAGTGATAAAGTGACCTTGAGAGCACTTTGAGAGCTTGGACACCCTTTTTCTGTATAATAGAACCTCTTTAATCAACTGTCTCTCTTGTGAGTATGTGTGTGGGTAGCCTCTCAAAGTCTCAAGTATAAGTGAGTCTGGGGCCAACACGCTAAGACTTTGGTAAGGTTGGTTGACCGGGAAGATGGTTAAATTTGGTATTTGGGAGAGTAATGTATGTGTGATGCATGGTCACGCATGAGCGAAAGTCTTGTTCCATGACACTAAACCAACCATTTGGGTCAATGTGTGATACTTGATAAACGGTCAGAAAGTCATAGCGCAATGATCACAATATTTGATGGATATCATAAAGCAAAACTACTCGGATATTAACTCATACCTTCAAGTTGAAGTTCGTCAACAAGCTTCTGAAGTTCACCATTAGTTGACAAATCATGGTGCACAAGAAGTGTTTCCTGATAGAAAGAAGGTAACCCATGCTAAGGAACAAATGTGTGACAATTAAAAGTGAGAAATGTATGGACCAATAATTAATTATGCAATAATTTATGAGGTGCATAATGAAGAAAATTGCTAAGAGTGTTCACTGAAGATACCATTGCATTGCAGGCTGCTGGATAATCTATCTTTGCATCCAAGACAATGCGCTTCGCCATATCCATATTAGCCGACTTGTCAACATAAATATGGCATATTCCATCTGGACACCAAAGAATCCAACATTACCAGAAGCTCTTTTTTTCGAAATATTTGCTATGTAAAACCAGTCACATCTTGGGTGTTGATGATATAAGTTGAAAATTTTACCTGCATGACCAAGTACCGGAATTTTTGTCGAATTCTTTATTTCGGAAACAAGTCTGTTACTGCCTCTTGGTATTACGAGGTCTATCACATCATCAAGCTGAATTATAAAATCAGTTAAAATAAGAATCATATAAAAACAATAAGAAAGCAACAATCTAAATGCCCACCTTGAGCAAATCAGAAATTTCTTCTCTTGAAGTCACGAGTCCAATAAGTTTTGCCCCAACAGTGTCTGGGATTGATGAAGTAATTACCTACAAGAACAATGAAATTTTCTAAGGGGAAATAATCGAGTTTAAAAGGAAACGGAAACTTGAGAAATGAAACAATCACTAAGTTTCTAAAACATTGGAGATAATTGTTGCCTGCCCCACGGAATCTGACCTTGTGCAAGATGGTATTTGAGCGCATTGCTTCCTTCCCTCCTTTCAATAAGAGACCATTACCACTTCGAATGGCTAATGAAGCTATCTGTCATTTGATTTCAAAAATGGAAGAATCAGCTGATAAATCATGCTTACATGCCAAGCAAAATGAACTTATCAAGCAAGACATAAGTCGATGCGTGAAGTTTGTAAGCTACTGACTCTCTATAACTGACAGACCAAGAACAAAACCCAACCTAAGTCAAGATTGAGTCAAATATAGTGTGTGTCCAATCATGACAAATGAAGTATACTTTGCAACCAAAAGAAAAAAACATGCAACTAAGTACCAAAAAAGGAACAATGTTGTACCGCATACTTAATTAGATGGCTAGCCAAATGAATGCACATATATCCTTTTAACTTGGATATACACTCAATGAAATCAGATTTGGAGTTTAGAGAAATCAATTTGGCCAAAGAAAACTAGTCTCCCCATGACCCCAAAGTAATAATGTAAGAGAAGAAATGTTAAGCAAAACAAAACTTCCAACCAGCAAAGTATATTGCTGGATTTGGCAAGATGAAGTATTATTTGTTACCTGAGCCAGTGCGTCCGGTCGAGACTCAAAAACAACCAATAGTACCCCCAAAGGACAAGACGTCTTCTCTAAGACCAGTCCTTCTGCAAGCTGAATGCAAGAATAGTCAGTGATGAGTAGACAAAACAACAGCAAAGATAACCCAAGATATCTGACATTTAAAAGACCGGTTCAATTCAAAATTGAACTCCAATTAGTTGTCTTACAAATTTAACCTTAATCTCCGTATAGAGGGAATGGTAAAATTTTCAGCAAAGCATTATTTACTTCAATTCTCCAACATCTACGGGTGTAAAAATGAGGTCTTGGTGTTCTCGGGATACTTGAGATAGGTATTGTACTTTTCACACCGCATTAATAATTACAGTAGTATTTTCTTTAAGAGCCAACACCTATCCTTTGTAAATATCAACAGCATAATTCTACGGAGAATGGTCCCACCTCTGTTCGCTTCAAAACTTGTCCAACAGGTTCGTCCATTTCCGCAAGTGTACGTATAGATTTTGCAAGTCCGGAGATCTGCAAAATATGAACTCTATCTTGAGTATGAAATGATTCGTCAAAAGACTCAAAACTGCAACAAGTTAGGCAAACCTCAAAAAACAACAGAACAGTTTCCAAAAGAGAATCATCAAAGAATGAAAATAACATACAAGAGAATCCAGAGCTTCAAAAGGAAATCAAACTAGAAATGAATGGAAGCTTATCCTCATAATTGATGATAATTGATAGCACAGATTTTTACTATTTAGCAAATACTTGCCTTCCAAGGCGTCAAAGCCAAACGAGATATCAATGACCTGTCATATCCAGCACTCCCTGCAGCAGCAACATCAAGATCGTTTTCAACCATGATTAAGCCTTCATTTGCTTCCAATGAAGTGGCTATATCAAACAAAATTTTTGCCCTATCTTCGGAGGATAGACCCTGCAATGCAAAGCCGTCATCGAGATTATTCTGCTGAGTTTTTTGAAAACACAAACTGTAGTATGCGTTTTTAGCAAAATTTCATTTCCTTGAGTTCATAATCATTTGATGGTGCTTTTTGGAAAATGGGTTCTCCGACACACACACAAAAAAAGAGTTTCAAAATCCGCCAACCAAACAACTTTTCATAGAAAATTTGGGTTCAAAAGGTGGATTGTGTAACAGAGAAATTCACCCAATAGACATGATGTCAACCTGAAGTTTTCTCGAACATTCGCGTGCTGCAACTGCCATCTCGCGTGAACCAACATCAGTTAGAGGAAGCCACGAATGTGCATCTTGATGAAAGAGAGTACCAACACGTTCTCCATTTAGTACTTTGGTGATGTTGTCAGCAGTAAAGCCACTTCAAGAAAGATGGAATCAGCTTTAGAGTGTACACCAGTAAATCTATAGCTCAGAAACCGGCACGTTCTACTCCCAAAGCAATAAACACAAGGTACTTATAGAAACTTAGATAATTCAAAAGTGTTAAGACAAGCATGATGAGTTAACCTGGCAATTATAACTGGAGTACCGGAGCAAGCGGTGTTAAGAGCAGCTTTTACTTTAGCATTCATACCCCCTCTTCCCACCCTGGACTTATCTCCAAATGTAATTGCTCCTTCATGTTTTTCTTTTATGTATGTATTGATTAGCTTCGAACGTGGATCACTTGGAGGGCCACTATAGAGACCATCTACATCACTCAGCAAAACAAGAAGATCAGCTTTTAGTTCAAGAGCCAATAGACCTGCCAAACTGTCGTTATCCCAAAATATTCCAGAAGAATCCTGCAATTAGAACTTATCATCAGAATTGAGTATATAAAATCAATGCCAACATATAAATAAGGTTTGTCAGGGAAATAAATTGTACCAGAAGCAAATATACTTATGTACTTTGACTCAACAGGGTGTAGAGGTGTAATACCTATATTTTCTTTTTCTTTTTTCGAGGAAGAGTAAGAACTTCATTGATAAAAGAGATTACAACCTACTGTGTGCGTATATCTATATTATCTTGAATAGTGACTTAACGATCGTATTCGTTTGGGTCCTTCAGGTGGGTATTTTCTTGATTAGTTTTATACTTTTTTTCCTATTATATGGAGACATAGAAGAAGTACTTTCATTCTGGAATTAGATTTGTGGAGGTTCTAGGCCCACATTTGTACTAGTAGAGTATATCGAAGACTTATTTTTATTAGTGAGGTATTAGCAATTTATTTTGTAAAAAGAGGTTAATTGGGCTGCTATTTGTGGATGGAGCTGTAAAATTTTGGGTAATCGCGCAGGAATGCATGACAATATTAGTGCTAGGAATTGCCAATTTACAAGCCAAAACATTTGACGAGGAACTGATTAATTTCTTATCCCGTTCCATAAAGGACATACATAAAGGAGAAAAAGGAAAAAGAACAAGAACAAAAATCAGTGTAAGTTAGGAGGCACAGGAGAGTATAAAGGAGTGTTAAGTACCGCATATGGAGCTCTCCTAGTACTTATTGCATCATTTTCATTGAAGATAGGAATGCTCCTGAGAGCTAACAATGAATTCACAGTTTGAGATAGCTGGACTCTGAAATCTCGAGACTTGAAATCATTATCCGTCACCAAAATTTGGGAAGATGTTATATCCAGCTGCATTCAGAAGGTTGCCACACAAGAACAAACATCAGAAAAGGAAACTGAGAAGTTATAGTTTTCCAAAATGCAAAACCGAACACAAGTTCTAGTTCTGCTTCGAAATCGATACCAAGCAGATTATATTTGCACCTGGCTAAGCAAATTGTCATAAAGTGCCATGAGACCATTCTGTCCAACAGCTGCACAAGCCTTCCCGTCAAGTTCAACTTGTGGTTTTTGGAGATCAGCAAAACTGCAAGAAATTATCGCTTTTCTTCAGGTAATGGAACACTAGTGCTCGATCTCCTTAATTGCTGTCCCCAAGTAAAAAAATCTTTAAAACGAAGATATGCAACACCATTATCCCTCTTTGCACACATATCAAGGATTAATAACTTTTTTCTTTTTCCTTTGATCCCCCGGAGATGATTTCATCTACTACTGATATGACCATAATTAGCATGCTAGAGGTGAAATAATAGTTTTTTGAAAAACCTTTAAAAAGAAATATTCTCCCTTTCCTTGGAAAAGCAATTCCAAAGGAGGAGAACACAGCATTGCAGTAGAAATGATGGGGACTTGGAAGAGCGCGCTGATGATCATTGAACATGATGATTGCCAAGGACAATCAAGTTTCCATGATTAAATATTGCAAGTAATGGCATGTGTGATGGTTTGGAACGTCATAACTACGATTATTTATAATGTTGGTACGTGATAAAATAACAAAAGACAAAAGATTGAATGTTATATATGTTGCCTTGCATCAACATGGCAAATTGTCAACTCCTCATGCACAAAAGGTGGGAACATGTCTATGCAAATGCATCGACTCAGAATGAACCTTTGTCGGTGGAGGAAGGAATAGTGATGGATTCCTATGGAGCATATTTAAAGCCATATAGTCATTGATGCATCATATAACTGTGAAACTGATATTGACTACAATGGAACCATTATAACCTGCTGTTGACTAATCTCCTATACTTAAGCCTTTGACGGCCAGCTCCAACAGCACCTGAAGTCACTAAAATGATTTCAAAGCCTTGAGCATTCAGTCCTTCAAGCTGTAGGAAGACAATTTAGAACATATTGATTAGCACCACCGACCATAATCCACCGGTACAGTAAACAAATTCTTTATCTTCTTGTTATGGAAAAATTTTCGTAATAAGCTGAACATACTTGCTCAAAAATAGCTCCAACTCTGCCGACTGCCAATCTTCCATCATCCCTCGTAACAACAGCTGTCCCTACCTACAGTACTCCATATACAAGTTAGAAAAAAAAAGAAAGAATCGTAAATGGTTGAAAATTACTTTCATGGCGACAAGGTTCCATATGTATAACATTTGAAGTATAAAAAAGAGAGACAAACTGGAAACCCAAAGTACAAAGAGGAGGGAAAAATGTGTTTGTTTTCTGGGACAAATTTTTCAGCTGGTAAAACTGACAAAATTCATTCAGACCTCCTGGATAATGATTCTGCCGCCCTATCACAACTCAGACATGCTACAAAACCATTCCTAGAATTTTAGAACAGAGTAATCAAAAGACAAGGAAGCAAAAGCCTCAACCAAAGTCATCACCAAATAAGGTCCACAAACTCCTAGGGCCATGGCTTAGGCCTGACGTACCCAGTACATGAGTGACACGAGGCTGTATGTACTCAAGAGATTGGTCAATACGAAACTGCGAACATCATTAGCAGGAAAAAAAATTTTGAATCTCAAAACTTCTCTTTTAAGTTATAAAACCCAAAAGATGACGAAAAGATTTGAGGTATGAAAAGATAAGTAGATAATAATTACAATCCTACAAAACTACCATATTGTCTAGCACTCAATATATTGCCAAAAATCCTAATTGAACTCAACTAAGGCTTGTGTCATTATTAATTAGGTTGGCTATATATATATTTATTTATTTTCTGCCATTAAGTTGTACTGGTCCTTTTTGGACATACATAACTTTTAATCGAAAACCTATTCTATGCCCTGGGGCACCGCCACATGGTGCCCCAAACTATTTATCCACCACACAATTGTGTGGTCCCCACCACAAAGCGTGTGGAGTTCATACAAATGTGTGATAGAGAAGAGTTTGGGGACCGCCACGTAATGCCCTAGGGCACTGAATAATTACTCCTTTTAATTAGCCACTAATAAAATAATATAATTTTCTAAAACAATGACTTCTCCACCAATCAAAAGATCTCAATTAGTTCTTGTAGCCACAATTTTCAAAACAATCTATAAAAGATAAAATAAAAGACAAACGGATTCCAGGATGTTCAGAATAGTAAAATTGGAACAAGAATATGGAACGAATGTATTACTTTCCATAAAGGCAATGACGGAGCCAAAATTTTAATTTGGAGTGGCTCCGTTCAATAGGAGTCCGTGTTGTCCGTGAAAGTGTGAAGAATAATGTTACATGCACATGCATGTAATTAAATTAAATTTTGTTGTGGGCCTTTTCCTTTTTAGAAAGGTTTGATTAAACTCTCTTGTGGTACTACTGTGAAAAAAATTTGGCTCGAAATATGAGATACCCCTACCCCAACAGGTAGCTCTGCCCTTGCACAGATGCCAAATATTCCAAACCTATGAGCCACTAGAGATTTTGCTCGGTTGTTAACTCTAAGCCCCATAATAGTTGAGATGTGCAGAAGTCGGTCCGGTCCAGACACCCAAGTACAAAAAACAAAAACGTGCGTACCTAGATATTTATTATACGTATACCTATATCTATATGCATGTGTGTATGATACGCGCGTACGTATATGTATGTATAATGTATTACACGACTCGAGCACGTAGGTACGGATAAACAAACGCATCAAAAGACAAAAACAGCGTACATCGATCTTCAACAATGCCGTCGACGAATGCGAAATCTAATGTCGAAAACTCGATTTGGATCGTACATGCAGGATACAGATATACACGTACACAAACTCACCAAATATAAATTAATCAGATGAATCGATACAAAATAAAAACACGTCAAAGAGATTTATAAAAAAAAAAAAAACACGAACGCATGCAATATTATTATTATTATTATTATTATTATTATTATTATTATTACCTTGATCACGACGCGCCTGACATTCTTGACGAAGGCTCGAGTAGGATCCATGGGGGCCGATTCAGAGCTGGGTCGACTCGGTCCAGTCCAAGGGCGATGGAGTAAAAGCTTAACTCGAAACTTTTTGGCTTCTTCTTCTTCTTCGTCGTTTTTGGTTTTTGGTCTTTTGTTTTTTTTGTTTTTTTTTTTGGGGGTGGGGTTTGGTTACGTCGTCGAGATTTTGGCTCCTGCTTTTTGGTAGAATTTGAGTTTGATTGGGAGTTTAAAGTGTTAATGAGATCTTGATCATATATATATTTGCGCAAGAATTGCTGCTGATTTTTTTTTCAGATAACGACGAGAGAGAGAGAATTACGTAACAAATTTGATTTTTGCCACTTGGCATGCAACAGAACTTTGAACGTGCTCCTAAATTTTACTCAATAAAAGGCTTTGTTCTGCTAAGCTTTTTGGGATTGGGATCTTCTACGAGGATCCTCTCTCTGTGATGACCGTGTGAGGATTTTCATCCAAACCGTTCATCTCGACAATTAATGATCGTGTGAGGATTTTCATCCAAACTTTTGTAGACTATTGATTCGTTTGGACATGAGAAATCGTAAGACCCAAATTTGTTTACTTTTTCCCAAATATTTTTAGAAATATCCAAGATAAAGTCTCAAAAGCCGAGTTTTTGGATTTTTGGCTTTATCTTAGATATTTTCAAAAAAAAAAAAAGGGTAAAAGTAAAAAATTTCAATTTCAGTGAATTTTTTGAGTGAGGATAGAACTCTTAGAAAACCCAAAAAGCTTAACAGAGAACAAGGGCACATCCATCACTGAGACACCAAAGGAGTATTTTTTATAATCCATGTGTTCAGATCATATTACGTTCATTTTTACCGTTCACTTGCGGGAGCTCAATTAAAACTTGTGTTGCCTATAAAAATAAAATAAAAAAAACCTAGCTGTGACTTCAATATATTTTGGATTTTACTTTACACAAGCATGCAGAATCTTTTTCAACTACATGTGTTCTAACTTGTGATTTGCTTAATAATTTGGGCAAGAGAATACTCATCGAAAAAAATGTGGGCAAGAGAAATGGAAGTGGGTATTTTAGTCCAATTATTTGAAGGTTAGAGCCTCAAAACATGAAATTGGTACCATTATACCGTGATATATTACATTTAATATTGACAATGAAAAAAGTAAATGTGTAACAGAGTTAAATATTTCTTTAGTGATGCCCTGATAAGGTTACCAGCTAACAGGAGTCTTTCATACAACAAAGGGCATTATGGTAACTGTGCAATTCTTATGGACTCGCAATAACCACCAAAAAAAATGGAGGTATCTATCACGTGTAAGACTTAAAGATTGCATGGTTTTTTTTAGACGCTTTTTGGATGGTACGTTATTGAATAAATATAATGTTTTTCATAAGTGAAACTATGAAAATGACGACTGTTGTGGGTGGCTGCTATTGGAGGTCGGTATTAGAGGGGGACGGCAGTTCTGTTGCTGTCAGTAGGGTTAGGGTTCTGTTCTTTTAGGTTTGGGCTTGACCCAATTGGTGTTCTAGGCTTGTCCCAATTTCAAAGATTAATAAATATTTTCTTTTGTTGTTAAAAAAAAGAAAATGCATTAATGGCAAAAAAAAAAAAACATATTCCATTACAAATTTACAATAATGGGCTCTGGTGGATCCAGAGGCCTATACCAGGCCGTGAAGTTCTTTAAAAAGCTGGAGAGAGGTTCAACACTTTGACTATTTGTTGAGAAAAACTTGGCATTGGATAATTCAAGAATCAATGAAACAGCCAATAAAATCTTTGTGAAACGAATTTTTAACACCAGAATCCAGAGCTGAACAAAAGTATGTTATTTACCAAAAAAAAAAAATTACAACTTTTAATGTGAGCTGTAGTTGTAATGCTGGAGAATGTCCCTTTGAATATTGAATATTGTATTCTTGATTTAAAAAAATGACATTACATATCAAAAGAAACAGCATTTAGTGGATGTTTGCGAAAAATTAGTTTGACTAATTTTTAGATTTTAGCTTCTAAAATTCATTTTACAATGTTTGTCAAAAAATTTACATAATTGATTTTTAGATTCTAAAAATCTGAAAAAGGAAAAAATTCTCAAAACTCCAAAGTGGGTTTTGGTAGCTTATTTGGGATTCTGTAACGCACATTCTCAAAAAAGAAATGAAATTCTCATAATCGCAGCTGCACCAACACAGGTTTCTCAACTTCTACTAGAATCATGAATCTAGAATCTGGCAATCTGCAACAGAATCTGAAGCAAAAATCTAAAATTTGTATCCACAGATATCGCAAAATTAAAAAATGCAGAAAGAAAAAACCTTAAACTTCGGATACCAAACCTTTAATAAGTTATATACTCCATAACATGGGGAATTCTCTAATTGTTGGAGGTTCATTTAACTGCCCAAACATCACTATAAAGCTAGATAATGAACTTACACACTTGTCATTCCTACCAACAACAAAAAGTGCGCGACGGGTTAGAAAATGTAACACTTCGTCTCACGTTGAAAGTTTATATTGATAATCTTGTATATATAAGGAACCATATAATTAAGTTACTACTAGTAACTTGGAGTTAAACATTTTGGGCCATGTGATTAGTCATAGGGGTAGAGGGAGCATAGGACCAGGGGGTCACGTGTCCCCCCTAGATTTTTTGATCATGTCACTATTACCCTTTCAGATGACATTATCTTTCATTTTACTCCCTAAAGAATTACACTAGTTCCTCTTTATTATGTATAAAAATTACCAAACAAATCACTCATATATATGTTTACAAATAATGAAAGCAACGCGTTAATTAATGTGTTTTGCAACCTCCTCTCTCTTAAGCTTTTGATTATTTAGTTTTTGTATCTGATCTCTATTAATTAAGTTGTGTTCTTAGATACTTGGGACTTTGATTTATAATTTAATTGTTAGGATTTTTCATTATGCTTTTGATTTCTTCAATTAATGGTAATTGTGTGTTAAAAGTAGGGAACACATCTCTATAATTTAAGAAACTAGTATCACGTTTAAGTTGGGTAAATATTTTGAAGATTATGATCAAGAAGTGCCCCCTCTACACTTAATTCATGACTCTGCCACTGGTTAAGCACCAACAAGTTACTGGGTCATGAGCAGTCTACATAAGACATGCATTAGAGTTGGTATCAGAGCAACCATTGTAAATGACCATGTGGCTTGAGAAAGTTTAATGCCCCAGCTGCTCAAGTTTGAGGTAAAAGTCCCGGGGAAAGACCCAAATAAAGTTGTAGTGGCTCTAACTACAAGGAGAAAACCCAGGTAAAGCCGTGGTGACTGTAGTGCCGAACCTTATGAGAACACAAGGGTATACAATTGGGAAGCTCGTAACACCCCGTTCCACATCGGAGTCTACCTGGGTAACCTTGGGTGTTTAAAGAATCATGTAAGCTACTACTAGTACTTTGGGCCTAGGCATTTTGGGTAATGTGGCTAGGCACCAATAAGTTATTGGGGTAGTGGTTTACATAGGGCATTTCTTGTGGTATCAAAGCAACCTGTGCACCCGACTGTATGGGCTCGAGAAAGTTTAGTAGCCCGACTGCTACAGCGAGTCTAAGGTAAAGTCCAAGAGTAAAAAGGCAGATAAATCTGTAGTGACTCAGACTAATAGAGAAACGACTAAATTTACGGCTCAAAGTTGAAGAGTTTGTAACACTTCGTCCGACAGGAGCCACATTAGAAGTTTACATTGGTGATTCTATATATAATGAACCATGTAAACTACTTACGCCACAACCTTGCCTTCGGAAAAGGTTTGAAACCCCAAGCGTAGGGCTAAGTAGTTGGTAGCATAATATCCGGAAGTCCGAGATCGTACCCACAGAGAATCGTATTCAGCTTAGATCGGATTGAAGGTCTATGTAATGGATGGTGGCGTTTGAGACGGCCAACTTGGTTTTTCTTTGAACGGTGTAAAAACTAAAGTAAAAGACTAGAAATGAGTTTTAATGAACTTAAAGAGGCAAGTCTAGGGATCTTCTTTCCCTTGACAAAGGCTGTTACCGATTCTCAAATATAACTCAAGTAAGAGTCACGACCGCGTGTTCACGCTCGGAAGATTTAACTTTAAAAACTATGTTTATCAAAAGATGTGATTTACCGGAGGCGAACCAACTTGGTTTAAGAACTTTTATCGAACACATAGGAGGCCACGAGCTCTAGGCATGCCACGTGCCAAGACCACTTGGCTAAACGGCATGCCAAGAAGTTAACACCCCTAGTTTAGACCAAAAATACAAGTTAAGCTCTATTCCGAAAACCATGATTTTAAGCCCGAAGATTCGAGAATCAAATAACCACCTAAGTCTTTGGGAAAGAGTAGCCCAAGACTTAGCCAAACGACTACTCACACATACTTAAAGCACAAGAGAAAGCATAAAAACGAGACATGATTTTTAACCGATGAAAATGAAAATAAACTTGAGATTAAGAAAGATCTAATCCGTACGAGCAATTTTAATAAACGAGAAATTAACAAACAAACAATACTTACTTGAGTTCTATGGAATTTAAACTTGAAAAGCTCAAAAAGACATTAATGGAGTAAAAGCTAATAAAGTAATGTGTAAGATCCCAAAGGAGGGAGAGAGGTGGTCCTATTTATACAAAAGTGGCACTCTCTCTCCTCAAAAATATCTGAAATACGCATAAAGTGGAAACTTGCCACTTATGGAAAGTTAAAAGCTGTCAAAAAGTAAGTCGGTCATCTCCCGTATCGATACTCCTAAGCCGTATCAATACCGAGCTGCTTTGCTCTGAAACCCAGGATTCCCCGTAGACGAACCGTATCGATACGCAGGGCCCCGTATCGATACGCTGAAGACTGTATCGATACGCTGAAGCTTGGGTTTCTCTCTGTTTTGCAGCCGTATCGATACGCAAGGCCCCGTATCGATACCGAGGTGCTTTCTGGCAGATCAAGTCCCTCGTGCCCTGTCTTGACACCCGACGGCTCATGGCATGCTCTGGCTGCTACGGTTCTTCATCTTCAAACCTCGACGGCTGAATTCTTCAAGGCCTCGCCTACTCGCTTGCCCTCAAAGGTTGTTCAAACATCAAAACAGGCCCTCTTATTCGCGTATTACCTGAAACGCTCAACGGAAAATCTTACGCACAAAATCACTAAAAATGACAAATAAACATAAACCAAATGACATAAAACGGGACTAGGCGCACCAAATATCTACAATATTGGGTGCTTATCATAAACTACTATTGGGCATAAGCATCTCCAATCTTGACTTTAAGCTTGGAGGTGTCAACTTCTTCCCTTGAAGGCTTACATGCAAATTGACACTCTAAATTTGACATACATGTACAACTTCTCCTTCTCCAACCATAACTTCAAATTGGGAGTTGTCATTTTTTTTATTGGAAGTTTTGTTCTTAAATGGTCACACTCTTAACAAATAAATATTTGAAATTGCCTTCAAAAATAGCATGTGCAAAGGTCATGTCAAATCCATGAAGGATTTGACCTTTCAAATTAATGGCATTGAATCGGAGCTAGTGTTGGCTTCAAAAATAACCACTAGTCCACCATGTGGGATTTAAAAGCTCCCATTGGAGATGCTCATTTATATTGGCGGTGTCAATTCACAGTTTTACAGACCTTTACTTAAGGGCTTTTTGGCTTTTCAGCGGTTTGTCCTTATTCAATTTTTTCGCGTTTGTTAGATTTACGTCAAAATTTTGTGAATTATTGATTCATTTCAACAAGAGAGATTGGAAAACCAAAAACCAAAAATTTTTCTTTTAAGCAAATAATTTTGGAAATTTCAAAAAATTAAGCTTCAAAAACTTGCTTTTAGGGTTTTATCTTGGATATTTTCAAAAACATTTAGGTAAAAATTAATAACTTTTTTTAATTTTCAAATTTCTCTCATTGAGACGAATTAAGTAATTCAAAATTTTTTGAGGCAAAACTACCTCCAAGAGTCAATGGTAATGACTAATGCGCGAAAGATGTTTCGAGCTAGCTTGCGTACGTTTTGGTATAATTTCCTACAATTCTTTTCACATCTGATTTATGTCGTTTAGGCGTGGGGTGAGGTGGCTCCAAAGAATTCCTGCTAAGCAAAATTGAATTTGAGACCAAAGAACAAACTCTTAAGTCATAGGCCACTACCACCAAACCAATCTCTTAGGGCTTGCTTCAAAATGTAAATCCTTACCGAGTTCTAATATCTCAAAAAATCACCCCCGGCTCTAAGCTAAATCCATTCCACGAGCTAAACCCTAAGATATGACTTGGGGAAATATTTTTCCTCACAATCTCTCTCTTAAGATATTGGAACAACATTTCAGAATGATGACCTTTACCACGATATTAAGAGCATCCGCATCAGGATCTCTATATCTTGGACCAAATTACACTTTAAAAATATCTCCTACATCAGACTCTCTATATCAAAAATATCCCATTAAAAATATTGTTTCTTTATTCTTAAAAAAATAGCAAAATATAACCTATTTTTTTCTCTGTCTCTAACTTTACTCTCTTCCCCTGATATTCACAGAACTCAACACTTCATCAAGCTCCTCTCCGTTGATCAACCCCCAAGCCTGTAACGACCCTGATTTTTTGTAAATAAAAATTTCGTTAAATATTTGAATTTTATTTTAACTTCTAGGATTGCTTTTAAAATTCCTTTTTAATTTCTAATAATCCGTCATAATTAGATTTGAGACTTTTAAAATTATATCCTTTTCGCACCGGACAATCTAGTCATTTTCTAAAGACAAGTATGCTTATAAAAGCACTTGTATATTTTCCAATTTATGAATTTCGGCCTTAAAATCATTTTTTACTAGAAATCCTATTTAGCAAGCCTAGTTAGCTTCCAACCGAGTAATTGGAGAAACCTAACTACCAATTCCCTTGGTTACTTTTCCCTAACCCTAGATGGACCTTCTTGACCACCTTTGAGCCTTATGAACCCTCCTAAGGCCTAATTAAACCAATAGACCATTAGAAATAATCAATTAGCCTTATGTGGCATTTTTCTCCCTTACCCTTTGGTTAATAATTGTTAGGAAAAATACTACCCCTTGGTCAATAAGAATTAGCCTTTCTAATAAAAGATTTAAATTAACAAGGCTAGTAAATTAGGTACTTACAAAATAAGAAGCCATCATAGTGTTTCAAAAAGAAGTAAACTAGTCTTGCCACATGCAAGTCTAAAACACATAGCCTTAACCCTAAATTGGCCAACCTAATTACATTTCTAATTTTTCTTAAAGCTTATATTGGTATGCCCCTTGGATAAAAGTTTCCTAGGGAAATTTTAACCTTTGGTCAATAAGTTCACACTTGAAAACCCTAGCTTTTGTCATACCACCTTCATTATTTTTTTATCCTTTGGTCAATATTTGCTAGGGAAAATATTATCCATTGAGTAATAGAAAACCTAGCATTGCCATGCATGCAACCCTAAGATTATAGTCTTAAGCCTATGAATGCTTAGTTGTATACATCTATAGTATCATAGCCTAATATAAGCATGCCTAAATATACCTAGGTTTACTTTCTAGGAAAAATCTTACCCATTGGGTAATATTTGCTAGGGAAATTTTTATCCCTTGAGTAATAGTTATTAGGCATACTTGAACAAGCTATCAACTAGCCTTAAGCCTAAACCCCAATTGACAACCCATCCTAGCCAACTTTAAACATAAACCTAGCCTATCCTTTTTTTTTTGTTCTTTCTTACTAGACTTGCCAACCAAGGTTATCATCACCTAGGATTGCCTAGAATAGTCTTAAAAGCCTTATCAAATCTCTATGATTACCTATTCTTACACCAAAATTGGATGGACATGGCTTGGACTTGATTAAAGGAGTGATTGGACTAGACCATGGAACAAAAAAATGGGAGAAAGAGAGAGAGGGAGGAGCCGGCCATGAGAGGGGGAGAGAAAGTGTGCTTGTGTGCTAGAATGTTGTACACTCCAACAAGCTACATGCTTAGCCTTAAGCCTATTTACCATTGCCAACCCATTTTCTAGCTAACTTTAAGCATGATCCTGGCCAATTATGTCCTTCTTCTTGCAAGCAAACTTTTCCTAGACAAGACTAAACCAAAACCCCTCCATAATAACCTAGGTTCTTAGCCTTAAGCCTAAAGGGTTAGTCATGACAAATCATGGCATGCTTTCAAAGCTATGCCTTTCAAAAATTACCCCTTGGTCAATAATTGTTAGGGAAAAATTTATCCCTTGGATAATAAGCCAAGTTTTGCTATAAATAGCACCATTCACTTGCCATTCAACTCACACCTCACTCCTTTGCTCTCACTTCTCTCTAGAAACCATTTCTGTTTTCCAGGCAGCTTACTGCCCTTCACAAATCCTCATTTTGCTCCTGTTTAAAGTAGTCCTTAGGATCGGACCAACTTCCTTCGGGAAAGTTGTAGAGCACTTCGAGCCCTTCAAATTAGACCCAAGAACCACCCTAATCGGTCAAGAAACGACAAAGATATCGACATCCGAAGTTCAGTAAAAATTCGGATTTCCAGATTCCAGACAGCAAACTGTCCATCCCTTTATCACCATATTTCTCCTACCTAAAGTGGTTTCTAGGATCAACTTCCTTCACAAAAGTTGTAGAGAACTTCTAGAGCTTCGATTTCGACTCAAGAACGACCTTATTCGGCCAAATATTGACCGAGTTACTGCCATCCAAAGTTGGGCCCGAATTTGGAGTTTCACCGCCCGTAGAATTTTTCAACAAGCTTATTCGGCCCCGACTAGTTTCGGATCAAGGTAGGATTCTTCGTCCCCGTTATTCCTAAGTATACATAGATTCTTTTTTTTTATGTTTACTATTCCTAAGAAATTATTGGATAGATCTTACCTTCTAATCTCTAAGTGTAGAAACTTGAATTGATTAAGCATAGATAATGGTATATCTACTTTCCTTAAATATAAATGTATATACTTTTGAAACGTAGAATTACCCTTATCCGCTTGATGATACTTTACTTATTTTCCAAATGCATGTCGATTAATGAACCTTACCCTCAATAAACATATGCTCTTTTGAACTTCCTTCGAAGAAAGAAAGAACGACCTTAAGTAATAATTTATCGTTTAGTTTCAATCATAAGGATGGTGATGAGCTTGTTGTATGATTGCTTGACTACTTGTTGTTGATAAAGCATAAGTGGTTTACCACTCCAAAGGTGTCCGTCCATGTGGCACTATGCTTTAGTTTGTGTGTTAAATGTTCGAGTATGATTAAATTGAGCATGCTAAATAAAATAGAGTTGGATGATCTTACTAGTTTAGTTTCAAGATTTCAAATTAAATGATTTATGTTAATTATGTGAAAAAGTCCCACCGCGGAGTCTAAGCATGAATATGAGACACGAAGATCGAGAAAGTTAGAAACATGACACCTAGGGTGTGTTTAAAGGCGTTGACTTGACAAAATATTTTTGAAACTACATAATGACCAGTTGTGGAAGTCATTATGTGAGTTGTGTGTGTGTGTGTGTGCGCCAATGGGAACCCGGTGCGGCGGAACCATTGTGAGGATACTCGGGAACGGCGGAACCGAGGTTGGGTGTGTTCCCATGGGAAACCGGACCGGCGGAACCATGGTGAGGTATGGCTTAGTTATCCGCGGAGAGGAGCCAATGCAAATGTGTGCTAATGGGAACCCGGTGCGGCGGAACCATTGTGAGGATACTCGGGAACCCGGAACGGCGGAACCGAGGTTGGGTGTGTTTTAAACCCTCATGTGGCCAAACGTGGCAGCTCATTGTGTGGATAGATTTTGAAAGCAGCAAAATGGCCGGACTTGCCCATTGTGTGGTGTTCGGTAGCCATTGTGTGTGTGTCACCAATGAAGCCGGACGTGGTAGCTTCATTGGTAACATGATTTATCTATACACACAATAGGGACCTGACGTGAAAGCTCTTGTGTGGATTTTGAAAATCACAATGTGGCCGGACATGGTAATCCATCGTGTGTGGTATTTGAAAACCACAATGTGGCCGGACTTGCCCATTGTGTGGGGTGTGTGTGTAAAAAATGGATTTTCGAAATGTTGATTTGGAAATGAAAAGTGAAATGGTGACACGGTCTACGACGAGTCGCGTAGGAGAAACTCAGAAAAGTCACAGACACCAACGATAGATGAATAGTGAATGTGTCATTACAAATTTCTTATTGTTTATATATGTGTTGTTTTACATGAGATAGTATGCTACTTCTATGTCCTGTTGCTTTAAGTTATGGGTTAGCGGGTATGGGATTATCCTGCTGAGCTTTTGTAGCTCACGGTGTTACCTTTGGTGACCCCAATCTGGGTCCCCCAATCGTAATGTGTCAGACCTGATAGATGAACAGGGATAGCTATATACTTTGGAGGCTTTTGGAACCGAGGAGCTGGCTAGGATGGAGGAACAAGCGGAGCCGTAGATAGGAACCCTAGATTTTCCTTCCCTTATGTAATGAAAGCACTCTGATGGAAATTATGATGTAATAACGAGCCAGACTCCATTTGGTTTTATCAATAAAGTCTTTATTTAACGTACCCAAAATTGGGGGCGTTACAAAGCCCCTCTTTGCCGATCAACCCCCAGCCACCGCGGTCGCCTCCCAAGAAGAAGCCTCCGTCATCATTTTAGGAGCCCCGGAACCGACCCGACCCACTGGTATTCTCAAGGTCTCGCCGGCGCTCCGACAGTTCCTCAGCCTCTCGCATCGACGCCGTCAAGAAGATCTAGGAGTACATCAAGCTTTCCCACCATACAACTGGTATGCAACCTATATTACTGTTTGCTCCAAATCAAGAACAATAAAATAATAAGTAGCCCGTGAACAGTCCCTCGTGTGTTTCAACGAGGGACTGTAGCTCCGGCTATTCTTCTGGTTATTCCAACGAGTCTGGTAAACGTAGATTTTAGGAGTTTTTTTTAGTTTTGCTTGTTACTATAGTTTTCAGTAGGGGTGATTGTATAAACCGGAAAAACCGGACCGAACCGGAAAACCGGACCGAACCGGATCAAATTTCCGGTTTTCATTTCAAACCGGTCCGGTCCGGTTTGAAATATTTCAAAAATTCATTTTCGGTTCCGGTTTGGGAGACTTACAAACCGGTCTAAACCGGACCAGACCGGATTACACATGTATACAAAACTTTTGCAAGAGTTGTGGCTTGAACTTGAGACCTCAAGTATCAACCGAACACAACTTACCGCTGTGCTACACAAGCTATTGTAAATTTTATGTGTAAAAAATATATTTATTACATAAATACGCTAGATATATAAATACAAACCCAATTACTAATCCAGATTTCGTACTCTTTCCTCACACACCCCGCCGACTGGACCAGGCGATGGCAATTTGCAGTTGCACGACCGACTCTCTCTCTCTCTCCTTCTTCTTCCACGGTGGCAATGGTGAAGTGCGGCAGCCGGCGACTTTTATACGATGAGTCTCTCTCTCTCTCTCTCCTTTTCCCTCCACGTTTGTTGATTTTTAGTTTTGTTTGAAACCCCAAACTCAGATCTGGTCTGAGATAGAGCTCGGTGAGGCGCCGGCGGTTGATGCCGACGGGATGGTGCATATTTTCTCTCTGTCTGTCTTGAAACCGGATAAATCGGAAAATCGGACCGAAACCGGATAAACCGGACCGGATAAACCGGACCGGATTATTTCGACCGGTTTCGGTTTCCATTTATTCCAAACCGGATAACCGGTTTCGACCGAAAAACTTGCTTAAACCGGTCGAAACCGGACCGGTATCACCCCTAGTTTTCAGGGTCCAGTAGCGACCCTGATGTGGATGCTCTAAAGTAAACTAGCTAGAAACGTGTTTCAGTTTTGTACCAGTATAACTATTTGACTAGCTAGCTACTTCGATATGCGGTAGTTAATAGAAAAGCTAGTATTTTGGTTTTGGTCATTCGAAACTTATCCCAGCAACTGCAACCTCGGTAGTCAGGCTAATCGGAGTCCCAGTTCTGAGTTCTAGTTTTTACATGCGGAAAGGGGTAACCCAAAGGAATTTTTTTTTGTTAGTGGCAAACGATATGTAATACTAGGGCTGCTCAAAAAATCCGGTGAACCGTGAAACAAGTCCGGATCGAACCGATCCGTATCTTTTGGATTTTGTCCGTGGATTAATGGTCCGGACACGGATTGAAAAATTAGTAAACCGTGACTTGCGGTTCGGTCCACGGATTTTCATTACAAAACCGTAGATTAACCGAACCGAACCGTGAGATATTTATTTTATATAAATAATATATATAAATATATATGTGTATTTATATAATAAATTGTTAGTAATGTTAACACTTTTTCTACCAATTTTAGTATTTTATCTTAATAATGGGATATAATGTAGATGTACATAAAATATAAGGAGTAAATTATGGAGTAGTGTTTTCATATAAATAACGGGTAACCCTAGTTGAGTTTCACTAGTTCGTTTCTTTTTCATTTTTTTAATGTTATGTACTATAATAATACAATCCTACTAGTGTTTAGATTCTTTTGAATTTGATTTTTAAAATAGGTTTTTGGTAGTTTATGTAACAAGTATTTTCTGGTGGTGTTAAACTTAATTTTGAATGTAACATTCTTCCCTTTTAGTGTGGGATATATGCTTAAGCTTTATTTTTGTTAAAATCCGTGGACAAAACCGTAACCGATCCGCGAGTCACGGATCGGATTTTATTTTGTAAAAACCGAACCGTAGGACTTTTGGTCCGGACACGGATTTCATTTTATAAAAACCGTAACTAGTGGTTCGGTCTTCGGATTCCTAAAAATCCAAACCGAACCGGACCGCGAGCAGTCCTATGTAATACTAGTATGTTAGTAAGTTTGATTTGTTTGGATCATTTTACTGTTTTGGCATAATTAATGCCAGAGACAAATTTAGGTGTGGGCGTATGCGGGCCACGGCGCCCGCGTTGTTTCGGTGCTTTTTTTTTTATTTAATTTTAATATTAGTTATTTTTTGTTTGTTAAGAACACCTAGATATTATATTTTGAATTGAGTGTTATTTAGACATATAAATCCTTTTCCAAGAGTCTATCCATAATCCTGGACACTAGTCGCACCTCTTATGGGGCTCGAACTCATGCCTCCACTGAGGAAGCTGGTGAGACAACCATATTGTCAAAACATGGTTTCTCTATTGCTATCCTTGTCCTATTGATCTTTGTATCAATTTCAAAGGTTAATAAAATTTACTTATACATCGCCAGCCAAAAAAATTGAGGATTGAGGTTAATTCGTTCGATCATTAATTTTAAGGTCCCAGAATTAATCTAGAAGGCGCATATAGTGACGTAGAAGCATGTCATCGGTGGTTACGAAAATTGGTATTGCTACTAGGAAAGTCGGAGAAGTTAAAAGGCTGCTTGTTTGAAACGAGGAAGATGTGAAACATTGGAACACGGGAATTTCATGACGAGGATTCCGTGCCTAATAATTTCAATAAAAGTTGGGTTCACCTTTTAAGATAACGTTATACAAACAGATACATTTGCAACCATTCCAAATTCCCAATTCTCAATGTTTGAAAAAATCATCACATAGGAAATTTGTTGGGATGCAGGATCTTCAATGCCGAAAATTCATGTGCGTCTGTGTCGAGAATTTTTTTTCGACCGTTAAATTTAAAACATAAAAAAAGAATTCACATAGTCTGACGGTCGAAAAATCTCTCGGCACGAGAATATTCGGAAGAGAGGAGTGAGGACCCGATTTGTTGGATGGAAAAAGGCCAAGAAAAGATGGTGACAGTTGAGGCGGTGGACGAGGGTCCCAAAATAGGGGTCAGAATGGTGACAAATGAAGTTGGGCCCCCATCAGTGGTTTAGTAAATAGTCCTTAAAACTGTGGGTCGCCGCATGGGATACGTGGATGTGTCGTCCATTTCAAGGTCACATGGGTTGTCCGCCGTCTTCTTTAATTCCAGCCTTAAATTTCTCAACAATTCTCTCTCTCTCTCTCTCTCTCTCTCTCTCTAGATGTTCGGGCCAACTTGTGTGCACTTTGACTAATTTCGTTAACTTGAAGTTAAAAAATCGGACAAACCTCCAACGACCAAAACGTTTGAAATTTTTGATCTTCGTGAGATTTAAACTTTCGACCTCTAGCTGTTTTCTCATGGCCACTTGGATAAATTCATCGGGATTGGATTGTGTTCATTCTCTTTTCTTAATACACTCTCTGTCCCAAATTGTTTCCTATATATGCATGAGGAACTCAATTTTTTGAAGGACATGCAAGTAAAGGCTATGTTTAGTAGCACTTTCACTTCCAGTTTTCTGGTTTTTTTTCTAGAATTTTCAAAAACTGGACATGGAAGTATGTTTGTATGTCTATTTTCATTTGCAAAAAGAGAGAATGACTTTCAAAATTTTTGAAAATTGGAGAAGTAGAAAAACTGAGCTTCCACTGTTTCTAAAAACAAAAACAGGTTGCCAAATCTTCCGCTACCGTGCTCAGAGCCGCTTGCCCGCGCGAGACGCAAGTTCAAGTCTTGCCCAAAGCAAAAACCGACTCTCTCTCCCTCTCCAAAACCCAAAAAGTTCAATTGAAATAAAGGAGGAAGTAAATGGGGATTTCCAAGCAAAATCAAGAAGCAAACGACGACCCAATCTTTGACGATGGATCGAGAGAGAGATGAAGACCCAACGTTTGACGCTGTCGAAGAGACTCGATCTAGCTTTACAATTTCACTTTCTGTAAAAGCAATCGAAGAGGGGGGAAGAGGGGAGCAGAAATGGACAAGGGAAATGGAGAAGAAAGAGGAAGAAAAAAAAACCAGAAAGAGAAGAACGGGAAGAAGGGAGGGAGAGAGAGAGAGGGGCAGAGTATATTTTAGAGAGAGAGGTAGCGTATAATTTAGGCCACATGTGACCTCCTCCACCACATTATCTATGCACGTCCCTGTTTTTGGCATGAAAAAATGCAACAAGGCACTGTTTGCTTCTTCTTCTTCTTTTTTTGAAAATAAGTTGACACAAACATATTTTCTGTTTTTACTTCTTCTTTTTTTTAAAGTAAAATTTGTTTCAACAAATAGAAAACAGAAAATAGAAAAGTGGCAACGTTACCAAACATAACCAAAGTATGTCTAATTAGTTTATGTTTGAAAAAATGCAACAAGGCACTGTTTGCTTCTTCTTCTTTTTTTTTTGAAAATAAGTTCACACAAACATATTTTCTGTTTTTACTTCTTTTTTTTTTAAAGTAAAATTTGTTTCAACAAATAGAAAACAGAAAATAGAAAAGTGGCAACGTTATCAAACATAACCAAAGTATGTCTAATTAGTTTATGTTGGAAAAAATGTGTTTACTATTTGTGATGAAAACCAATAATATGAATGCATTAAAATCGGAACTCAAAACCTGGAAATCGGTGATAACAAAACGATGATCAAGGCGAGTGTTTGTGTGTGACACTCTGTACTTAAGACAGATTTCGCCCCCGCTACGGTGCTCACGGTTTGCATTGGACGAATGTCTCCCAGCACTACTTGATCGGAATCCCCCCAAAGCAGTACTTCAATAGGAGGGCCTGGCGAACCATTTTGTGTTTGTAACTCTCTCATATGAATGGACTTGAATGAAGGAAAAATCAACTTTTTTAAAATGAATGAGGGAAATAATATTTATAGGCCAATACGTAACTCTACGAAAAGTCACCAAGGATAGAGACACATCTGTTCGTGAAGGACGCGTCCGTCCACGGCGAACAAGTGCCAATGAAAAGATGCAACTCCAAAATAAACCAATTTTCATTCACACTTAAAATAAAATTTTATACGAAGTATCCTATAATATTTTCCAACAGTTTAATGAAATTTCCAATATTAATTCTTATTCCCTACAGTTAAAACGATTTTTTAATCATTGATGAAAGTTTGTTTGTTGAACTTTACATGTTCTCTTTTACTTTTCAAAGAGAGCAAATAATTTGGGACATCTCAAAATAAAGTACTACCAAGCAAACAAAACGGGACGGAAGAAGTAGAGTAACTCAACGGTGGTCCAGCACCTCACGTGTATCATAATTATTTGAAGAGACCAATATCATTATCTTCTAACAAAAGTAATTGGATAAAAATTTGAGCGAAATCCCATATAAGACGATACCATCTCAAATTGTTGCATTCAGTTTTGACTCATAATTTATATATTTCAAAGACCTGTTGAACTGAAAGTGGGGTGATAGCCAAGTTGGTAGGCACTATGTACCCCAATGCAAAAGACCAAGAGTTAAATCTCACTAACAACCAACACTTCTTGCATGTTTGAGAAAAAAAGGGACCAGTTGTACTAAAATCTAGAACTCATTTACTACAGGGTTTCATATGCGTTAAGATTTTTTGGTCCAGGTAGTTACCCATTCCGTTAAAATTCTTATTTTTAAATACTTATTTTTGGCTTTATGAGGCAGATTATTCTTCCACATTACATCACTTACACTTCAAAAAATAAAAACTTATTTCTCTTAGCGGAACGAGACCTCAATTTGACCTTGTGGTGGCTCCTCAAAACCCTAAACCCTGTGACCATTTTCTTTTCCGATGAGAGATTTGGATAAAGATCACGGATTCATTGGAAAGTACTCCTACAGTTAGTTATAACCACTGATCCGATGGAATAATCTAAACTAACAGATCCATAAAAGTAAAGTTGGGATCAAATAAGATCGATGCAGTGCCATATGACGACCAATTTATCTTTTGACAGTGCATAAAATAGACGTGAAATTTTAAATTTATATTGTTGTCTTACTCTACGTACGCTCGTCAAGAAGAATTGTCCTCAGCACTGCATAACTATCTGTAGGGGATTACTTTACCCCGAGGCCTACGACGAGCAGCGGATATGGAATTTTTTTTTTTTTTTTTTCATTCGTTAATTCTAATATACTCTATTCTAGGGGATTTGGGGAGACGGATGGATGCTTACGAGAATCGAACCTTGCCCGTGTGCATGAGAATATAAGGGAGACACCAATTGCACTGCACACCGTTTGCGCAGATATGGAGACTCAAGTATCTGATAGAGAAACTTCAAGCAATTACCAACTAGCAAATCACTTGATGGTATGGATTTGGGTAGTCCTTTCATACACCATCTCCAAACTCCATGCTTACCGGCTCCTCTTTTCCCATATTCATATTCAACTGGGGCTACTCAAGAGTCTCCAGAACCATACTCAAAACGGATAGCCGGGTATAGGGGTTGTCCATGATTTAGATTGGTCCGGTTCCATAAGAATCCAATAACGTAGCCAAACCATTTCTAATGGTTTCGAGAAAATGAGAACCGAAATCTAACCATTACAACTATAGAACCTAACCGCTATACCGGTCCGGTTTCGTTCCACCCTAAGCATTCAAACGTTTCCATAAAATATGATATTGGAAAACATAATTGCAAAATTGTTTATAAAAATAGCCCGTAACTTCATTAACACTTCAAGTCTTGAACCAAAATTAATACTCCAAAATAGTTCATAGACTACCACTATTAAATGGCTCACCAAAAGAGATTACATAACCCAACAAAATAGGTAAAGTATTTATGAAAATAGTATGACACATATTAAAGTAGGTATATATAAGTACATCTAGGGGTGAGCAAAAAATCCGTAAAACCGTGAATCTAGTCCAAACCAATCCAAACCGAAATGTTTGGTTCGGTTTTTTAGTAGTATGGTTTGGTCATGGTTTAAAAAAATTAGAAACTGCATTATATGGTTCGGTTTGTGGATTCACATTTATGGTTATGGTTCCAAACCGATTCAAACCACACAATACATACATACATATATATTTATAGTTATATATATAATTTAATTATGGGAGCTTTACTCAATTACTTTTCTAATTTATTGATCCTATTAATCTACCGCAATATTTAGTTTTCCTTCCTTGTCAAGATGTTTAGTAGTTGGTATTCTTAGTTGGTTCACTTAAATGAATTACCACTATTTCATTTTCTGAGTTTAAGACTTGAAATTAACAATTGTTGATATTCTACTCTTAATAAGTTGGTTGATATTAGTGTGTTTTGGTAATTTGAATGGAATTGGTTTTAATATATACAAGTTTTCTTTTAATTTATCTTCATAATTTTATGTATTTTAATTTTTTTTTAAGATGATAGCTTAGTTCAAAGCAAACCGTGGTTTAAAACCGAAACCAAACCGTATTTTAATGGTTTGGATTGGTTTGGTTCTATGGAATTTGTGGGTTGGTTTGGTTCTCCAAATTCATAATCCGTAGGTATTGGTTTGGTTCTTGGTTTACTATAAAACCGAACCAAACCGGACCATGTTCACCCCTAAGTACATCCATCAGTATATATTACTACTAAATCGGTTCCGGCTCGGTTCGAACCACGGTTTGTAAAGAAAACCAATAACCGAACCAAATGTATTGGTTTTCATTTTTTTAGAACCAAAACCGACCATTAAACCACAGAACCAATCCAAAAGGCACAGTCCAGTTCGGATTGGTTCGGTTTATCGGTCTTCGAATTTTTTTACACCACTAGAGGGTAAGACAAGAATACCCAAAAAAACATCTAAGAAAGAACCAAATATACTAATAAAATTATAACAATGTTAGCTATAAAAAAATAAATCAATATAAAAAACATTTGAATTTGAAAATATTAAATACTCAATAAAAAGTTAAAACATGCATATTATTATTAACACAAAGAAAATACACAATAAAAAACCATGATAAATCCGCATGTTTATCATTACAAATTAGTAGCTAGCTCTCTTTTCATGTCAATAGTGAATAATATTGTTGCATTACGATCTTTGTTTTCTCAAAAAAAAAATTTAACTTTTTTTTAATCAGCTTTTTTTTTTTGAACTCAAGACACCATCTTTCTCTAAAGATAAATCTCTGAGTCCATGGGGTATAAATTGTGTATCGAGGTTGTATATATGAAGCCATCCAATCGAAAACTCACAAAGATGATCATAACCGTTTATTTCTGTGTCGGCATATTATTTTTCAAATCCCTTTTCTTGCGAGTTAGGTATAAATTGTGTATTGAGGTTGTATATATGAAGCCATCCGATCGAAAACTCACAAAGATGATCATAACCGTTTATTTCTGTGTCGGCATATTATTTTTCAGATCCCTTTTCTTGCGAGTTAAAAAACATCAAAAACACAATCCTTGATAAAGGCCACACTGTCCTTGTTTTCAATAATTCAGGTATCCCGACTAACATCTCAACTAAATCGTGGGGACCCAATCCCACGGCCCAAAGACCACCGCTGTTCTGGTAGCGTACGTCTCTACTATTCCTTGGAAAGATAATGGGTTGTTTTTTTATTTTGTTTTATTCGTGACAATGGGCTGACAGTTCAATTTGTCATTTTGCTGTGTCCTTTTATTCGTGACAAGGGTCTTTTCTTTGTCCCTAACACAGCCCTTTCAGTTTTGAAGAAAATTGGACCAAAAAATCCAGCTTGGCCATGAGGAGATGACAGCAAAGGGGTTTATGTGGCACTGAAGCAAAAGTCTACACATGCTCCATTTAAGTCTGGTGTTCTAGTCTTTGCATTTAACTCCTACTATTTTGGACTAGGCTCGTGAAAGGGATTGCATCGTGCAGTTGGCCGGTTTTGGACCTTTTCAAGCTCCATTTATGATCAGAACTGAGTTCAAGAAAAACCAAGGCAATTAGCTTACAAACCAAATCATAAGTTCATGAATTCCAACTAGTCCTTTATGCATACCAACGAAGCCTTTGCTAATTACTTGATTTCTCATATCCACACATGCTCCATTTAAGTCCGGTGTCCTAGTCTTTGCATTTTATTTTGGACTAGGTTTGTGAAAGGTACTGCGTTGTGCAGTTGGCCGATTTTGGACCTTCTCAGGTTCACATTTATGATCAGAACCAATACGTTGTAGAGCTCGTCGCGAGCGTCAATCATGTCAAAAATTATGTTAGTCGATCAGATACAGATTAATACTTAATAGGAGACTAAAAAGTATAGAGGCGAGTTCAACCTAGAAAAGGTGGTTGGCTTCATAGTCCATCTTGGCACGCTAGACTTATAGACTGCAACGGGCAATCGCTCATATAACAAGACTTAGGTCGAGTGAGATTATGAGTCCAACTTATACGTACAAAGAGATTGATATCGTTGGCGATGGTTTTGTCGAATTGAATTAAGACAATACCCAACCAACAACGTGCACCAACCCCTATAGTAATCGTGTCTTGTCGTGCCCACTTCTAAACATATGCTACTGGTGCCGTACCTCAGCTTCACATCTAATCCTTCTTCTTTTTTGTAGTGAAAAAAAGAGCTCATTGTCCTTTCCCATATCATTTCTTTCTTTCTTTCTTTTGTAGAACAGACCCTTTCCCATATCTAATCAGTCAATAGCTTTTCAAAGTTCTCCTTTCATTTGTTACTTTTCTTCTTCATTCCTGGTAATTTCGATTGATCCTCCTAAGAGAATCAATTTTGTGAAACAGGTCAGAGAGAAATATGGATCCACAAACTGTGCCACCCAAACAGAATTTGATTTCGGTTTCCTTTCTGAGGGAAACACGTATGCATTGCAACTACGACGAGCAGAGCCGAACATTTTAGTGTTCGAGCTTGGCTCATTGAAAATTAGTTCAACATGCGCTCAGCTTGAGCTATAGATCTCTAGTGGTCGAATTGAACTAATATAAGCGGAACTCAAGCTTAAAGAGCAAAACCAAGACTTAATTAAGTTCAGAACCCATGAAGTGATCCATCTATATATTATGAATAGAAACACAATTTGGTAATATCGTTGTGTTGAAGAACCACTCAAACCAAGCTAGCGTAAACTCAAAGTTGGCTCAATTAAGATTTTTTTTTTTGGGCAAAGTCTACTTTCACCCCCTATGGTTATCGCTATGAGCCGATACCCTCCTCATGGTTCAAAATTGAGCACATAACCTGCATGTGATTTTGAAAATGTGCGGATAGACCCCCTGCCGTCATGTTTTTTATCTATATTAACGGACCCAACATTAAAAAGACCGATATATCCTCATCATGTCCCTTGATTCTTCTTCTTTTTTAAATCTAACCACACCATCCCCTATACCAAAAATTGAATCCGAACCATTGATATTGTAAATTTTGACGAGTACTACATCTATGCCAAAATGCAAGTCAATCAAAAAATGAAAAACTCATGGTCGAATCGATTTTGTTATGAAATTAAAATTTCAATTTTGAATTTACTAAAATTAGATCACTGGGTTATTGATGTCTGATCAAGATGATTTTTTTACAGAGATACTCTATTCTTTATTTAATACATTATGAACGATTCATATTACATTCTAGAGGCGTGTGAGATACACCTCCGTTAATATGGATGGAAAACATGACGGCAGGGGGTCTATACGCACATTTTCAAAATCATAGGTAGGTTATGTGCTTAGTTTTGAACCATGAGGGGGGTATCCGCACATGGCGATAACCACAGGGGTGAAAGTGGACTTTACCCTTTTTTTTTCCAGCTCAAACGAGCTTTAAAAGAATGAGCTGAAGTTATTCATGAACAGCTCGTTTTGCAGCCCTACTATTTATCAGTAGATATAGCAGCAAGCTCTATAAAAATAAAAAGGGCAAATTTTTGTAGTAGTCCCTGTAGTTTTACGGTTGTCTCACTTTCGTCCCTCTAGTTTCAAAATGCTCCAATTTCATCCCTGTAGTTTGTTTTACGTTCCAAATTGGTAAAATCGTTAACACCGTTAACGAAACTAACGGAAAAATATGATTAAAAAATTAAGTACTCCAATTTTCAATCCAGTTGAACCGGTGCGAAGATCTTATTTTTTTGATCATTTTATCCTAAATGGTTGTAATGAATTTTTGGCTCTAAGGCCTTTCAACGAGCACCTGAAGACTCCTTATTTAGTTTCAGGGCTCTCTTAGGGTGCTCATTGAAAGGCCTTAAAGCCAAAAATCTATTATGACCATTTAACATAAAATGATCAGAAAAATAAGATATTCGCACCGGTTCAAACGAATTGAAAATTGGAACAATTATTTTTTTTACACCGTTATATATTAAAAAATATAGTTAAAAAATTAAGTGTTCCAATTTTTAATCTGTTTGAACCGGTGCGAATATCTTATTTTTCTGATCATTTTATCTTAAATGGTCATAATGGATTTTTGGCTCTAAGGCCTTTCAATGAGCACCCTAAGAGTGCCCTGAAACTAAATAAGGAGTTTTCGGGTGCTCGTTGAAAGGCCTTAGAGCCAAAAATTTATTATGACCATTTAGGATAAAATGATCAAAAAAATAAGATCTTCGTACCGGTTCAACCGGATTGAAAATTGGAGCACTTTTTTTAATCATATTTTTCCGTTAGTTTCGTTAATGGTGTTAACGATTTTACCAATTGTAGACACCCCAATCCGGACCTCGAAGGGTCTTTGACTTTCCCGATGTTGAAATAAAGGAAACAGAGCTTTTGCAAGCTTGAATGAAGTGTTCCTCCAGCATCCGCATCCCAAACCAACCATCAGCCCAGAAAAGCCCAAAAACCCAAAAGCCCAGAGAAAGCCCAAAAAGCCATGGACCGAACCTAAAGTACCGTGCGCGACACTTCCACACCGCGCGGCGTATCGAAATTTAATACACCGCACGCAGTCATGAGGTTAACCGCATGGCATTTTGGATAAAGTTCTGACTGGCTCAGAAAGCTGTCGGCCACGCCCATTTGAGCCACAGCTGCAATACGGCTCAGCCGAAAGAACACTTCTGGCCCGCCCAGAAAATACCTCCAACTTTTGAAATTCAAAATCCAAGGCTCTTGCTTATAAATACACCCCTCCACTCAAGGGAAAAGGGCCCTTGATCATCATTATACCATTTCTCTCTCTTCTTGCTTTCACACCCACTTTCCCATTTCCAAGCCTTGAGAATGTTGTTCTCAAAAGACATTCTCTAGGCCTTTTACTCCATTTTTCTCTTCACCATTGAAGATTAGTCCCTTACTAACTTTGAAGTCCCAACTACCCAATATACCCATCTATTACTCACATCCATACTTCTACTCTCTTTTTCAACCTTCCGACGTCCATCCGCTTTCATCAAAATTCATTCAAGCTCCAGATCCAAGGTAAAAACAAAGTTTCCTTGGGCTAGGCTCTGTCCTGGCCCTGAGGGGACCTTTCTGTTTTCAGGCTTAACCCTTTTGGTTGAGATCTGACCCAAAACTTCTTTTACAAAATAAAATCAGTGTTCTGTGCAAAGGCGTGCTACGCCGCGCGGCTCTTTATAGCGTCGCACGGCGTAGCAAGCTCGCACGCACGGCATTTTGAAAGAATACTGTTTTTCTTGATCAAACTGTCTGGATCGCGATCGTCCGTTGTTGGGTCTTTTCGGTATACCAAAAGCTGTCTCAGAATGAGACCATTTCTACAAGTCATGTTTTAAACTTCATAGATCTTTTCAAAACAAGCAAACGTATCAAAAATGGCTTTTCTCTTTATGGTTTGAAAGAATGGTGCAGATCTGAGATGATCTGACGGCTGTGAGTTGTCTGAAGCTTTAAAATAAAATCGTGCGATGTAATGGTACACCGTGCGAAGCTTTACAAAACGATAAAAGTTTGGTATCGAGATCGGAACCACGCACGGTATATTGGTAAGCCGCGCGTTATGAGCCGATATGCCGTCTGACGGAGGGCAGACAGTCTGTTTGTACCTTTCTTGTTTATATCATCGCCATGCCATCTTTATCATCTCTGTACAGCAAGCACCACTAGCACGACAACGTGTTATGATTCATCTTGTTCTCTTTCCCCTTTTACATGTTTTTGAGGTTTTCCGAATCGTATTAATCCCCCCCATTTAAAATGCTTAGTAGAGACCGGTGTTCACCGGGCGAGCGGGGTGCTTTTCAACAAAACCTTCCCCGTTCGTAACCTGGCTCCCGGATCCAAAAATCTCAAACAGTTTCGCTAGATCAAAAGGCCTTTTTCTTTTCAAAAACAAAACCCCCTCGGTTTCTCGGATCATCCATCTCAAAAATCTGGGTGGCGACTCTGTCATAAATCGCACCAACGGGCGCGGGAGCCCACAGTGGCGACTCCGCTGGGGATTTTTATTCAAAACTTCTTTTTTTAAAAAAATAAAAATAAAGAAGTGTTGAATAATCAAGAGGGCCAAACCTGAAAGGCATTTTACTTGGGGGACTTAATGCAATTTGGAGAACTTAACTTTTTTTTACACTTTGCACCGCACAAGCCTCGCTAGTGTGTTTCGGCTATTTTGCCCGGTTTACCGCTGACAAGCTCTCCCGAAATGCCTAGCAACCCTCGACTATGATGAGCCATCGTGCTGTTCGACCATTGTCTTGCAATACACTCGACATGGGGTAGTACATCTTGGCTCTAGTCCGGGGAACCCCTCTCAAACCAAAATCGGCCTTTGCACTTGTACATAACCATAGAACTTTCCCAACTAGGACAGAAACCCATGGCTAGGACTTATGTGATATATCCTGTTTATGTATATTTCTTTGTACATACATATCATTCACGCATCATTGCATCTTGCAGGCTAGAGGATTAGGCTCCCTTAGAATTCTTTAGGACTCTCCGGTCAGTCTAGGAGACTATAAATCCATGGAGGTTGCGATACCTCTGGTGTTTGCCGTGCCCGAACGGCTCCCTTGACATGGGATTAACCTTGGAGGTGTGCGTATTTGGATTCTGACGGTCACATTGCTCTGTCTCGGATGGTCAAGAAAGGAGATTGGCTCTGGTTCCGAAAACGATCAGAATTTAACCTGCCTGACAGTACCTACCCGAATCGTCAGAAATCTTTTGTACAAATGCCCCAAGTGAAACTCAAGTCACGGTAGGTTCTAGGACCTAGAAGGCGCATAAAAGGTAGGACAGACACTCGGAGCGGATTTTGAATTGTTCCCTTTTGCTTTGCTACAAGTTCAGAAACATTGGACACCTACAAAAAGAAGAGGCTTTACCCAATTGGTTTCGTCCGTCTCGAAGATTGGTCCGCATAGATACCCTGGAATAAACCCAACTGGTTGAGGTCCACATAGAACAGGAAGGCCAGTCGTCATTAGCAGTTTCGCTAAGCCCAGCAATACAGGAGCCCCCGTCACTTGAAAATCTCTTACCCATGGCTGACCAAGGAAACGGGGTAGAAGAGCTTAGGCAGAACATGGCTACCATGGATACTCAGTTTAGACAATCCCTTGCAGGGATGGATACGCAACTCAAAGCTTCGATTGCATCCATGAAAGGCGACATGAATATGATAATGGAAACCATGCTAGAGGTTTGCGACAAGCTTTTGGTTAAAACTGACATACCCAAGGAAGAAACGCCATCCAAGGACACGCCGGCAATCGATCCTAATCTGGCCGCCCTTATGGTTAAAATTGGGAAGTTCGAAGAATCAATGCAAGAAAGCAAGCGATTAGGAAGAGGAGAGATTGACATGAACAAATTGTGTCTGTTCCCCAACGCGAAGTTACCAGAAAAGTTTAAAGGTGTGGATTTCGCAAAGTTTGACGGTACCGGAGATCCAAAAGCTCACCTCCAAGGGTACGTTGGTTCACTCACCATGAGAGGAATCGAGAAGGAAGCCATGGCCCAACTATTCCACGAATCTCTGTCAGGGCTCGCTTTGCAATGGTTTCTTACCCTAGAACCCTCTAAGAAAAGGACTTGGGAAGATATCGGGACGGCATTTGTAGCTCAATACGATTTCAATGTCGATCTAAAGATGACCACGAGGGAACTAGAAAGCACCAAGATGGGTGAGAAGGAAGGCTTCGCCGACTTTGTGAAACGTTGGAGGGCTAAGGCCACTCAGATGCAAAGCAAACCAGACTTAAAGGAACAAATAAGGATCATCACCAAGAATCTGCCGAACTCTTTTGCTCCATACATGGTTCTCTCCCAGGCAGCCCCGAATTTCGAAACTTTCTATGACTCAGGCCTGGCTGTAGAAGAAGCACTGCGAGACAGAACATTAGAAAGGAAGGAATCAGCAGCAAAGCCCAAAAGGGTATATTCAGGGAACAGCAATGTCCTCTTCGGGAATTCCAATCAGGCTGGAACTTCATCCACAAAACCGGCAAAAGTAAACCAAATTTCAGAAAAACCAAAGTCCCAACAAAGAGCCTTTACCCAATTCAACGCTCCTAGATCCGCCTTGCTCAAAAAGCTTACTGAAGTAGGCGTGCTGAATCCCCTTCCGCCACCACAGAACATTCCACCCAACCTAAATCAAAACGTCTACTGCGATTTCCACCAAATGCATGGCCATACCACTGATAACTGTATCCGTCTCCGTCATGAGATTCAAAACCTCATTGACAATAAAGTCATTGATACCCCTCCTTCTGACAAACCAAACACCATGACAAATCCCTTGCCACAGCATAATACCCCATTCCATATCAACCAAATCGCCCAAGACAAAAGCCAAGACTTTGATCCTACCTCTTTCATCATCCCTGATACCGAACCGAAACCTGTCGTGGAAGTTCCCGAAGAAATTGCCCTCTGTTACCTTTAGGATTAGGGAGACTTGATTGCCGATTGGAAAGAGTTTGAAGTCGCTAATTTCCAAGAAGATGTAAACCCGTTCTTTGAGCCAGAATGGGAAGTTGATTGGCAAAACATTTATGCTGACCCTCTTGATGGATTTTCTTTGAATATGATGTTCAACTTGCCAGAAATGCCCGAATGGGAGTGGAACCCAATTCCGGATGAGTACCAACTCTTGGCCTGGAATGATCCTTTAGATACCTTCTCTATACCCATGCTGTTTGCAGAAGAATACCAACCACCGACGGTGATCTACGACTGGCCTGAACCGGTTCCGTTTCGACCAGACCTCTCCTCCTACCTCAACGATCTCATAACCAACGACCCATACAACAACGTGAGTCTTGCTCCATACCCAGAACCGCCAGGTCCCGAAGAAGATATGGCTAGTAATGAGTTCAACCCAATGGACTATATGGTCGATGAAATTAAGTCAGAATCATCTGTCACTTTCCCAAAAGCCAGGTGGTAAGACAAACCTGTGGGGTAATACGGAAATCATCAACATAAAGGTGGGGAACGAAGAATGGACTGTAAATAGGGCAGTAGTAGAAGCTTAGAAATGGAAGCCTGAGGATCTGTGGGAAGACCTGGTTGTCGCTGACTTGGCTGCCAATCTCCAAGACGCTACCATTGGAAACAAGCGCAAGGCCCTCGCGGATTTGTGGAATGAAGAGTCCAAGTACCAACAGATTGGTCAATTAACCAGGAGTGGTCGAATATACCAACCCCCTAATCTTCAAATCGGAGAGTCCTCCAACCCTCCAGCTCCACTGACCAAAGAACCTTTTAACCCGTTCGTTACCCCAATCAAAGATACTTTCCAACCCTTTGCCCCACCAGTTAAAGAGCCTTCACGCCCTGAAAAAGACCCAGAAAGAATGATCAAGCGCCAGCTTGAACAAACTCCAGCCAAAATGTCTGTTTGGGACGTGCTAGTTCATTCCACCCGCCATCGCGAAGGATTCATCCAAGCCCTCTCTCACCTAAAAGTCCTCTCCGCCATAACCCCTGACGAACTTGTGGCACTCATCAAAATCATACCCGTCAAACATGCTATCACCTTCACTGATCGAGATTTGCCCGCTGATGGAACTGATCACAATCGGCCACTCCATATCACTCTGAAATGCCACGAAAAATGGGTACCAGAAATCCTCATTGACAACGGATCGGCAATCAATGTCTGTCCACTCCGTGTTGCTTATTGCCTGGGATACAAAAATTGTGATTTTTCTCCATCAGAAGTCAAAGTTCGAGCATATGACAACACCCGTCGGGATGTGACTGGCACTCTCATGCTTCCTATGACTTTTGGGCCTTACCAAACAGATGTGGAGTTTCATGTGGTAAACATTCCCGCATCCTTCAACCTACTGCTGGGTAGACCTTGGATGCATCAACCTGATATCATGGCAGTTCCTTCAACACTCCATCAGAAAGTTAGACTGGGACTAGAAACTGGGATGCTCACCATTCATGGCGATTCTGGGATCCGCGCCCATGTGGAAGACAATGCCCCACTTTTGGAGATACAACATGGGGAAGAGGACGTTGCTCTGGGCGGTTTTTCTCTTGACACCTCTCATTCTGTTTTCACTGTCAAGATTGATGACGACTTCGTCGTTAGTAATGTTGCCATAAAGATAATGAAGAAAATGTCCTACATGCCAGGATTGGGGCTAGGAAAGAATCTTCAGAGGCCAGCACAGTTTGAAGAGCCAGGGACTTTAACCCGCATAACAGGTGTGGGATACCGCCCTTCCGAGGATAGGAGGGAGAAGAAAGGAGATAGGTTGGAAGATTATTTTGTCAAAGAAAAGGCAAAGCAGGTTTATCAAGGGCAGCCAGAACCATTCTGGGACAAAGAAACCAATACCTTCCTACCAGGGTTTGAGATATTCGCTAATGATGTCTGGCCTGAAAGTGATGAGGAATTGGAAGTAGCAATCAAGTCAGTAAAGACGACAGATTGGGTTGAAACTCTTGCTGTGGGTAGCCTAGCAACCTTATTCGAGGAGGACGGACCATCGGGTATAGTCGTGGAAGCAGAAGTGCAAATGCTGGGGCAGGAGGCCCCCGAAGATCCAACTTCACTCATCATAGATGCCGCTGGAGATTATAAGAATTGGACTTTCATACCAAGTGCAACCAGTCATGAGTCTGAATCTGAAGCTGAGACCTTTAAGTCTTCTGAGTCTTCCGAGTCTTCTGAGTCTGTTGATTCTGAGTCGGCGCCTCTTAGCCCAACTCCTCAGAGTCTGTATTTTGAGTTTGAGTCTACCCGTGTGTATGATGCCCTTGAGGCCTCTGCTGATGATGAAATAAATGAATCTGATTCCGCTTACTTCCCTGATTTTGAAATAAATTGTGTCGACCCCAATGATGAGGAGATCGATTTCGAGGGGGAAATCCCTGATGAAATTCGGTCCCTAATCGAAAGGGAAGACGAAAGGCATGCTCAGCCTGTAAAAGAAGAAGTTGTTTCAATAAATTTGAGGGACGAAGGGAATCCCCGAATGGTCCAGATCGGTTCCACGCTGTCAGAAGAAGAGCGTCAGGCTCTTATGGAGTTGTTAAAAGAATTCGAAGACGTTTTTGCATGGTCACACGCTGATATGCCCGGAATTGATCCTGAAATCGTGGAACATCGGATTCCCCTTCACCCTGACGCGAAACCAGTAAAACAGAAACTGAGACGCATGAGGCCCGACTGGGTGCTCAAAATAAAAGAGGAAGTAACTAAACAAATCAATGCTGGGTTCTTAATGGTAACTAAATACCCTCAGTGGGTTGCTAACATCGTTCCCGTCCCAAAGAAGGATGGCAAAATCAGGGTCTGTGTGGACTTTAGGGACTTAAACAAAGCTAGCCCCAAGGATGACTTCCCTCTGCCCCACATTGACGTGTTAGTTGATAACACCGCGGGACATGCCTTACTTTCCTTCATGGACGGCTTCTCAGGATATAACCAGATTCTCATGGCCCCGGAAGACCGAGAGAAGACCACGTTCATTACCGAGTGGGGAACCTATTGCTATCGGGTCTTGCCTTTCGGGCTGAAAAACGCGGGTTCCACCTATCAGCGAGCAGCTATAACCTTGTTGCATGATATGATTCATAGAGAGGTGGAGGTCTACGTCGACGATATGATCGTAAAGGCAAAAGAGCGAGGAGGCCACTTACCCGCATTGAGAAAGTTCTTCGAAAGGATAAGGAAGTACAAGATGCGCCTCAACCCGGCTAAATGCACATTTGGAGTCACTACAGGGAAGATGCTCGGATTCATGATCACCACTCGTGGCATCGAAATCGATCCATCAAAGATTAAGGCCATTTTGGAAATAGAGCCACCACGGACAGAAAAAGACGTGAGGAGTTTCCTCGGCAAAATATAGTTCATCAGCCAGTTTATCGCAAAATTGACTTCAACGTGTGAACCCATATTCCGCTTGCTCAAGAAGGGAACACCATTTGCATGGAACGACAGATGTCAGCAAGCCTTCGAGGCCATCAAAGCCTATCTAAGGAATCCGCCAGTCTTAATGCCGCCGGAACCAGGAAAACCTTTGATCCTATACTTGTCAGTCACTCCATCTTCCATGGGGTGCATGCTGGCATAAGAAGGAGACGATGGGGTTGAAAGGGCTATCTATTACCTCAGCAAAAAGATGGTCGGGTCTGAAGAACGTTATACTCCATTGGAAAAGACGTGTTGGGCACTTGTTTGGGCTTCCAGAAAGTTAAGACATTACATGTTGGCCTATTCGGTAAGATTGATATCCCGAATGGATCCTCTGAAGTACTTGTTCGAAAAGCCAGCACTCACAGGAAGAATGGCACGATGGCTATTAATGCTGGCAGAATTTGAATTAAAGTACGTCGTAAAAGGAAGAGCTGTCGCTGAATTTTTGGCCGACTGCCCGGTCGAAGGGAAGGAGGATGCCGAATTCAAGTTCCCAAATGAAGGCATAATGACCATAATCGAGGACGTATGGCGATTGTATTTCGATGGAGCGGTCAATCAGAGAGGATTCGGAATTGGTGTGCTATTAATTTCACCGGATGGGTCGCACATCCCGCTTGCATTCAAGCTTAACTTCGAAGTCACCAACAATCAAGCGGAATACGAAGCCTGCATCGTTGGAATGGAAGCGGCCATTGAAATCGGTATAGAAAATTTGGAAGTTGTGGGAGATTCAAACTTGGTCGTTTCTCAAGCAAACGGTGATTGGAAAGTCAGGGAAGAGAAGTTAAAGCCGTACCATCAAGATCTCGAAGATCTCATTCCCCATTTTAACAAAGTAACTTTCACCCATGTCCCGACACTCAGGAATCAGTTCGCTGATGCCTTGGCAACATTAGCCTCTATGGTCGAAATCCCTGTCGGCGTGAAACTAAGGCCAATTATGATCGAACAAAGGGATACCCCGGTATACCAACATGTCATGGCCATCAACGAGCCCGAAGACGGTCACCCTTGGTTTTACGATATCTGGAGATTCGTGGAAAGAGGAGAGTACCCCTCTGAATCAAGCAAGAAAGACAGAATCGCCCTTCGGAGAATGGCAGCCCAGTACATCATTTGTGGAGGAAATCTATATCGAAGGTCTCACTGTGGATCCCATAAACTGTGTATTCATGGTGAGGAGGCAAAAAGGGTGATGGAGGAAGTCCATGAAGGAGTATGCGGTCCTCACATGAACGGCATGATGCTTGCCAAAAAGGTTTTGAGACAAGGCTACTTCTGGTCCACCATGGAGACATAATGTGTGGAATACGTACGACGTTGCCATAAGTGCCAAATTCATGCTAACCTCACGCATGTTCCACCACATGAATTGCAGCAAATGACCTCGCCATGGCCTTTCTCGACATAGGGTATTGATGTCATCGGAAGGATTGTGCCAGCAGCCTCTAATGGCCATAAGTTCATCCTGGTGGCCATCGATTACTTCACAAAGTGGGTGGAAGCAGCCTCGTATGTAACCCTGACCGCGGTTCAAGTCGCGCACTTTATCAAACAAAACGTTATTTATCGGTATGGGGTCCCACAGGCATTCGTATTCGATAATGGGGTTCATTTCAAAGGTCGAGCAAGGGAAGTCTTGGAGGAATTCCAGATCCAAGTACACAAGTCAACAACCTATCGACCGCAGACCAATGGGGCCGTGGAGGCAGCCAACAAAACAATCAAAACCATCTTGGAGAAGATCATTCAATCTGCAAGGGATTGGCACGAACAACTACCTTTGGCATTATGGGGATACCGCACGTCTGTACGTACGCCAACAGGGGCAACTCCGTACTCTTTGGTTTATGGCATGGAGGCCGTACTCCCCATAAAATTAGAGGTTCCATCCCTCCGGACTATGATCGAATGCAATGTACAAGAGGCAGATTGGCTGAGCAACTGATTTGAAGAACTTATGTTATTCGATGAACGTCGTTTAAGGGCACTTTACCACATTAAAGGATATCAAAGGAGAATTGCGCGCGCATTCAATAAAAAGGTGAGGCCCAGGGACCTGGCAGAAGGCGACATGATTCTGAAGGAGATACGAGCACCAATCTATGATCCACGAGGGAAGTTCCGACCAAAATGGTCTGGGCCGTATATCATCAAGACTATCCTATCTGGAGGAGCTACGCAACTCATCGATCTGGATGGAAACGAATTCTAAACTCTAGTCAACCTGGATCAACTCAAGCGCTACTACCCCTGAGAGAAGCTCGCTGGGCTGAAAACTGCAAGGGCAGTCAGTTCCAGGCAAAAATTAGAGCAAAAGGCCTGCTAGGATGAAAACCCGCAAGGGCATCTTAGGCAAAAATTAAGGCATACAATGAACGAGCTCGCTAGGCCGAAAACCCGAAAAGGCGGTACTAGGCAAAAATTAGAGCGCAAAAGGAGAGTGCCAAAACCAGAGCGAACCCTATCCTTGAACTACGTCATGACCTGATTCCTTCATCAAAAAGGATATGTAGGCAGTTTCACTACGAGACTCGGTCACGATCAATCAAAACAAAAATCCAGATTGACAGAATCCAGAAAGGCAGAATCAGAGAGGGGGAGACCCTCTATAACTCACTTTATTAAGATAACTGCTTCTAATACATAAGGCTGAGCATGATCTTCGAAAATAAAAGGGCAATACAATAAAAGGGGGGTCCACGATTTATTCAATGATCAGGGTAGTAAGATCGAGTCAGTTTCCTTGGGCACCCGCCCTCGCAGCAATGTCCCTTTTGAGCCATTTCCTGTAACTCCCACGCACTGCAATAGAAGGATAGGGATGAGCATCGGTCACCTCACGAGACCTCCAGAATCGCTGGTAATTGCAAAGAACCGAATGGAGAAAGAAAGGCAGAACTACATCCACTGGGATCTCTGCAGGAACCTCCTATCTCAAACCGAGCTGACGCTGAATCCGATAGGGGATGTAGAAGGTAAAAGCCTCCAGTCCGAGAAGAACCACCCACTGGGAGCCCATATAATGCACAGTCATGGGCGGAAGATCAAGCCAAGAGCTTCTCCAGGAAATAGTCTCAGCCTGTTGACGCTTGAAGAAGGTGACCCACTCGGAAACTCGCCTGTCCGCAAATTCAAAGCACCGAGAGGAAAGCAACCTAGCCCTATACGCCAAGTTGCCAGGAGGGAGAGTCAGTATGTTCACCTTGTCATACAGCCAAATCTGCCAAAGAGAGAAAACAAGTGAGAAACCATATAAAGCCAAGCCCAACGTTAAAGAAAATAGAAAGAGCTGAAAAGAGGGAAGATGAGGCGAAAACTAACCTGCAAGAGAAGGGGGGGCTGCCTCCAAAAGTCTCAGTCTCTCCAGAACGAACCCTGTCTAAACCCATCAGTGTCTCAGCCAATACCATTGGAATCACATCCTTCCGAACTCCAATCTGCACTGCAATACTGACCAGTGCCGAGCTGGCATGACCAGCAGAAGGAACCAAGAAGTAGGCGGCAAGTAAACACATGCAAAGAGCGGTCATGCGCCGAGAGTGGTAGGTTACGTCCGCTAAGTTGCCAAGAGGAGAGAACATCTCAATGAGGCGCATCACGTTGAGATGACCTTACTAACCAAGTAACGAGCAACCCCGTCGTTCAAACCAAGAGAGGCAGCAAGAACTTTGGACATGTTCTCGCGCACAGGAGGGACAATGACATCTCCAGAGCCGAAACCGCCAAGATAGGCGCGAAACTCCTCGATTGTAGGGCAAAGCTCTTGTCCACCGAAGCGGAATGCATGCACCTCCGGATCCCAAAGACTTATGGCAGCCTTTAGGAGCTCAGGGCGAATGCGGATGTTACGAAGGTATCTCATAGAATAAAGACCATGCGCCCGAAAGTTGAGCCAATCGACCCCTTCCATGGAAATCAACCACGGCCGTAGCGAACCGGTGAGAGAAAGAGCCATTAGGAGGAGATGAAGATTTGAAGAAGAAGAGATATGGTCAATATGAGGCCTAAAGCCTGAATTTATAGAAGGATAGAGGAGACAACTTCAACTTCCAAGAGAGCCTTGGGTTCCAAAAGTGTAGATTTTCCATGAGTCTTGCATAGAGAAAAGCTTGGTCATGCTCTAAAAGAACAAAGTAGACATGCATTGGCCCGGATATGTTACAGAACAGGTCAAACTTCAACCCTCGTGCAATCTGTCTTGGGAAGCAGCAAACGGTAGAATGTCAGGAAAAAAGTGCCGCGCTGTATAAAGAGGTAGCGCACAGCATACCAAAAACAGGAGAAAACCACGGCATAACATGGATACGCCGTGGAATCAGAGGAAGCCACGCGCGACTCTTTGTCGCCCCGCACGGCATATTAAGTCTGCATTTCTGCAGACTTTGACAGCAGAGGTTTGAAACTTATTCAAGGCACTCGCAAGCATCACCAACCATCAAAACATGTTTCAATGGGTATTTGGGACTTCAAGGCACTCCCGCTTCAAGCCAACTCTCAAAATTCGACGTGAGGACACCAAAAAGTCAATAAAACCCATTTCCTAGGTCATGTCAAGGTATCGGAGTCCGCTTCAAGCCGTTTCAAGTTGGTCTTTCGGGTCCTACTGGTCATAATGGCCAAAGGTGACCTGGTCCAAGTTCCGTTTCGCGGTTAATGTCAAAATCTGAGAGTGTCACCCTCCAAAGTCAAGGTTTTCTTGCTTTTCAGGCATGTTTTCAAGCAGTTTTCAGTTTTTGAATCACGCGTCAAGTGTCCAGGGTCATTGTCAATAAACCAGAGTCCACGACAGGGGTAGTTTCGTAAAGTCTTGCACAAAGGGATCAGTTTTTCAGAGTTATTCATTTATCTTCTTTGATTTCTATTCCAATGTCGATAAATCTTTGCCCTAACAGGCTGCTCATTATAAAACTCAAATTCACTTCAGATTATGGCTCAAAAGACTAGTTGCATGCATTGGTTAAGTGTTTCTGTTATTCAATCTTTCTTAAGCAAATGACCAATAAGGGAAGTTAAATGACGAAAATGATGACAGAAATAAAACTTCTCTATATATATATAATCTCCAAAATATCCATGAGTCGAAGTACCAAAAGGCGTGCAAGCCTCAAAATCCTATCTACTGAGGGTAAACAGGCACCCTTCCAAAAGAAGCACGCAGGCTCCAGTCAAAAAGCAAAACAAAAGGGAACTCAACTCTCATCCTCGTCGTCATCCTCACCCTCCTCGCTGTCCTCCCCAGAGGCCTCCTCTGCCTGAGAGCTGGCTACCTCCTGAGTACCTGACGCCCTAGGCACTGTACTCCCTGAGGTGTCCGAGAGGTCAACGTCTGTCGGCTCCTCAGTCTCGTCAGAGACGTCGACCGGCTCGTCCTCTGTCCCCCCCAGAAAGCCGCTGCCTCTTCGACGGAGGCTCCTCCCGCGAACCTGCAGAGGAAGCCTGAGGCGCCTGCATACGCACAGACTTCCTGCGCAGCCCACGCGGAGCCCCTCCTCCAGCCTGTAATAACATGGTATTCATCATTTGCATTGTAATCATGGTATAAGCAATAGGAAATAAAAGCAAAGGGTTCGAAAGCTTTACCATAGTCCCACCAGTGCGAGGAAGCACCTCTGGGGCACGCCCCATGGCGTACTGCCTCACCAGCTGCTCCAGGCCCATCATGGCCTCGGCCATCTCTCTCACGTACTCCGGAGTCGCCTGCACAATAGGTCAATTGTTTAGAACGTACAGTGATACTAGCAGGTGCATATAAATAGGCAAGAAAGTGCAAGTTATACCTGGGCAAGGAACTCCGGAGCTGCGACCGTGGGACGCGGCACCACCACTACACCAGAAACCCCCTGGGCAGTCGTCACGTCCACGGTCCAGGAGAGTCGAGGCAAGCTGGCCCCGCCCGGACCTGAGCCGTCACCTCGGCCTCCAACGCTACCCTCGCGTCCTCTGCCTCTCCCTCCTCTCCGTCCTCGTCCGCCTCTACCACCTGCACCACCTGACGCTCGAAGCGTCGCCTCCCGAGCAGCAGCCCGTACCCCGAAACTCGGCATCAAGTACCGAGCCCGGTACTTAGAGTAGTCCACGCCCGCCTGGAAGAGCGGCTCCAGCTCAAGGTCTAGTCGTACAAACCGCTCAACCTCTCCCCTGGTGTACAAGCTCGTCCGCTGCACCAGAGCAGGAAGGAGACCAGGGACTCTAAAAGCGTCCAACCTCAACGACTGACGTGACACCCGGTCACCCAGGTACCACTGCCAGCCGTAAGGGGACTCGAGCAGCACTCTCCCCCTCGTCACCTCCCTGCTCCGCACCAAGAAAGGAAGCTCGCAGCGGTCCCACACACACCAGCGAACCTGCAATCAAAGATGAATGACATCAGCACGAGATTTGAACAAGAACTATCAAACAAATGAAAGCATGCGAGATATAATCATACCCGGTCAGGATGAAGCTCGTCTAAGAAGAGGCGGTAGGCGTTCAGGTCGCCCTTCCCCTTCTTCACTCCCCGGAACTCCTTGGACCAGCGCAGGGCCCGGGGAAGCACTGTGTCGCTAGGGCAGGAGGTCTCGGGAGGGTACATATCCAGTACCTCGTACGTCCACAGCTGCAGAATCAAACATCAAGGATTAGTACAGGATACGCAATAAGTGAATAGAAAGACAAATGGAATGCAAGAGAAGTTCGAAATGTACCTCCCAGACCCTCCAGTAACCGCCGAGGCTCTTCCCCGCTCCTCGGGAAAGAGACCCCATGAAGGCGTAGCACGCCCCCAAAGCTGCACCGCCCCAGTCAAAACGGACTATCTCCCCGACGTCCCTCAAGGCCGGTAGGAGCGAAAGGTGTACCCGGTTGCGCCTGTTGGGAAACAGGGACACACCAAGCAAGTACAACAGAAAGCACCGCGCCATCTGCTCCTCCTGCACCCTGTCAGTCGAGAGCTCCTCCGTCCAAAACCCCAACAGCTGAGCGTACTGGGCGTCCTCCTTCTCCGCCCTCAGCACGTACCCCAGTGTCTCCCGCTGTAGCACCGCACTCCTCCCCGTAACGGCGTCGTAAGGGATAGGGTCACCCCCGACCCTCAGACCAGTGATCGCCGCAAAGTCCAGCGGCGTCACCGTCAGCTCGCCAAAAAGGAAGTGGAACGTGTTCGTAGTGTCCCACCACCTCTCAGCTAGTGCCCTCACCACCTGGAGGTCGTTGCTCGCCCTCGTCAACACGCTCACAAACTCCCCAAAACCCGCCTGCCTCACTATCTCCCTCACAGCCTCAGGGAGTCTCTCCCAGAACGTCGGCACGTCGGCCGCACCACCGTAGCACGAGATGGTGATCGCCTGTTGCAATAAGTTGATAACATTCAGTAAACGGGCATACTATTCAAAGCAAATACAGCATTCAGATAAAGAAATGAAAGTACGATACATTGGAATTTGAAGTGCAAGTGTTCAAGGTATACCTCGTCTCGGCGCAAAGAAAGGTGCTGCTGTGGGTCCCTCAGGACCAGAGCCTCGTCGTACGTGGGCCGCGCCGGCCTGTAGGCGTCCAAAAATGTAGGAACCACTACGTGCTGAAAGGGCACGTAAGACTCCGCCTTGTAAGGACCACGCCCCTTCAGGGCAGCCGCCGCCTCCTCCACAACACTCCTCCGAGGAGCTGTCTCACCTCCGGCAGCCTCCTCCTCTGCTCCCTGTGGCCCTCCAGCGGCCCTCGTCTCAAGCTCAACCTGGAGCACCCTCTCTTGAGCCTCAAGTAAAGCTGCAGCCAGTCCAGGCACCCCCCGTAAGGTCTCAACCAAGTCCTCAAGGGACGCCTCCTCAAGGTAGTCGCCTAAACCAATGGGCCGCGACGACCCTGCACCCTCGCCACTGCCAACAAACATGGCCAGCGTCTCCCTCTCCTCCACCAACTCCTCCTCAACAACAGGACCCTTCCCCAAGTCAGTCCGAGGCTATCTCACAGGGGAGGCCTCTGTCACCACCTCCGCTCCGTCAGGCCTGTCACCACCGTGAGTCTCCGTAACCCTCTCCTCCAAACCAACTGCGCCCTCTGTCCGGCCCGTAGCCTCGTCATCACCCCTAGGCTCTACTGCACTCGGAGTCTCTGTCTCCTGGCCATACCCAGCCAACACTCTGCTGCCACCGTCACCGCCGCCACTACCCACCACTGCGGCAGCCAAGGCCGAAGCCTCCTCGGCCAATGCCGCCGGGGCCGAGACCCCCACGGTCTCTGGCCCCACCTCGGCTGCCACGTCGCTCACCGGGGCCACCACGGCCAGCACAACCTCGACCCGCGGGGGTTGATCACCCCCGGGTATATCTGTACTATCCATGAGAGAGAGAGAGAGCGAGAGAGAGAGAGCAGTGAGAGAGAGAGAACAGCGAGAGAGAGAGATGATCGGGAGAGACGAGAGAGAGACCAGAGAGAGAGACATGAGAGAGATGAGGGAAATTCGAACGATCGGAGCGTACTGTGTACGCCCCGTATATATATGTATATCCCCTGAACCGGTTCGTCTGGACTTTAAGTGGACCGGGTTCGAAGAGAGGTGCGCCGCACGGCATAACGGATAGAAACGCGCGGCATAACGGCTTAACTGGATGAGAATTCTCGAGTTACCAAGACGCACGGCATTACCCATGCTGCGCACGGCATACTGGGTTATTTCGACAGTTCAGATTCTGAGAGCTGTCTTCTGACCATGGCATTCACATTCGGTCTCGTTAATGAATAGCATAAGCAATGAAAAAGCAGACAAGCGATGACAAGGAAGGGACTTTTCATTTCATCAAACCCGAGGAAATCCCCGGGAGTTGCATTACATTGTTCAAAAAAAAAAGAGAAGAAATCCTACTGGCCCCCCTTTCTTCTTCCTCGAAATCTTCATCTTCAGTCGCTCCCTCCGCCGGACGCACCATCCCCCTCGCCAGAACGGTCATCCGAGCCATTCGGATTCCCCTCCGAGTCCTCTGCAGTCCCGTCCGAATCACGCCCCGGTGCATACTCCGGGTCATGTTTGCTGTCCATCTGATCAAAAGCAAAGTCTTGAAGGTTGGACACCGCGCGACGAAGAGTGCGGATCGTGGATATCAGCCTCGCAATCTGACGGTTCAGTTGCTCAATCTCCTCGCGGTAAAAACCCATTTCTGCTTCCAAAGAGATCACCCGCGCTGTCAAGTCGCCTTCCGCCATGTCCTAAGAGTAATGCACGAATTTGAGAATCTAGAGGGATTTGGGAGAAGGGTGCATAGAATGAGGCACCCCCATCCCTTTAAAAGAGGTCCTGACCGACGAAAGGGCACGCCTGTATTAATGGGCACCCTTAAACCAACCAAACTGATCTCGAAAATCGAAGAGGTGAATGGGAAAACGAAATACCGCGTGCCACATCGAACGCACGCATGGCATTATGGCTTTAGAAGAATAAATGTGTTTTCTCAGAAATTGAGCACTCTAGCCACCAAAATCATCTCGGAAACCAAAAGCTTCAGCCGTTTTGCAGCAGAAATCCTTTGGAATAGCGTGCATTAATGATAGGATTATTCCTAATTCCCCGGGACTCGCAAAAATTCCCCGTCCCCCGAGGACTCGTCGTATTTACATTTGCTCGCAGTATTTGCTAGATTCGCGCTCCCCGTCTCAGTCTCAAATCAATTTCAAAAATTCACCTCCCGAAGGCTCGTCTCAAATCAAGTCTCAAGTCTCAAATCAATTTCAAAAAAAAAAATCCGCCTCCTGAAGGCTCGTCTCAAAATCAAGTCTCAAGTCTCAAATCAATTTCAAAAATCCGTCTCCCGAAGGCTCGTCTCAAGTCTCAAATCAATTTCAAAAATCCGCCTCCCGAAGGCTCATCTCAAATCAAGTCTCAAGTCTCAAATCAATTTCAAAAAAATCTGCCTCCCGAAGGCTCGTCTCAAATTCAAGTCTCAAGTCTCAAATCAATTTCAAAAAATAAAAAATAAAAAATAAAAAAAAATCCGCCTCCCAAAGGCTCGTCTCAAATTCAAGTCTCAAGTCTCAAATCAATTTCAAAAATTCACCTCCCGAAGGCTCGTCTCAAATTAAGTCTCAAGTCTCAAGTCTCAAATCAATTTCAAAAAAAAATCCGCCTCCCGAAGACTCGTCTCAATTCAAGTCTCAAGTCTCAAATCAATTTCAAAAAAAAAAAAATCCGCCTCCCGAAGGCTCGTCTCAAATTCAAGTCTCAAATCAATTTCAAAAATTCGTCTCCCGAAGGCTCGTCTCAAAATTTTCAAAAGGGCTTACTTCGAATTTTTCGCATTGTTTGCTATGTTTGCATCGTCCCAATTGAACTACGTTGGTCTGATCCCTACAAACGGGGTACGTATGCAGTTCCACGAACGCGACCACCATTGCCATTTGCTTGCATTTTCGAGCATTTTGTTTTCTATTTTTTGTTCAAAGACTTTAGAGCAAAACGGATCGGGATGCCTATTCTTTAAGCGTCACTCGTATCAAAACAATGGTATCCGAGTTACGTTAAAGAGAGACTACTGTAGACACCCCAATCCGGACCTCGAAGGGTCTTTGACTTCCCCGATGATGAAATAAAGGAAACAGAGCCTTTGCGAGCTTGAATGAAGTGTTCCTCCAGCATCCGCAGCCAAAACCAACCATCAGCCCAGAAAAGCCCAAAAACCCAAAAGCCCAGAGAAAGCCCAAAAAGCCATGGACCGAACCTAAAGTACCGTGCGCGACACTTCCACACCGCGCGGCGTATCGAAATTTAATACACCGCACGCAGTCATGAGGTTAACCGCATGGCATTTTGGATAAAGTTCTGACTGGCTCAGAAAGCTGTCGGCCACGCCCATTTGAGCCACAGCTGCAATACGGCTCAGCCGAAAGCACACTTCTGGCCCGCCCAGAAAATACCTCCAACTTTTGAAATTCAAAATCCAAGGCTCTTGCCTATAAATACACCCCTCCACTCAAGGGAAAAGGGCCCTTGATCATCATTATACCATTTCTCTCTCTTCTTGCTTTCACACCCACTTTTCCATTTCCAAGCCTTGAGAATGTTGTTCTCAAAAGACATTCTCTAGGCCTTTTACTTCATTTTTCTCTTCACCATTGAAGATTAGTCCCTTACTAACTTTGAGGTCCCAACTACCCAATATACCCATCTATTACTCACATCCATACTTCTACTTTCTTTTTCAACCTTCCGACGTCCATCCGCCTTCATCAAAGCTCATTCAAGCTTCAGATCCAAGGTAAAAATAAAGTTTCCTTGGGCTAGGCTCTGTCCTGGCCCTGAGGGGACCTTTCTGTTTTCAGGCTTAACCCTTTTGGTTGAGATCTGACCCAAAACCTCTTTTACAAAACAAAACCAGTGTTCTGTGCAAAGGCATGCTACGCCGCGCGGCTCTTTATAGCGTCGCACGGCGTAGCAAGCTCGCACGCACGACATTTTGAAAGAATACTGTTTTTCTTGATCAAACTGTCTGGATCGCGATCGTCCGTTGTTGGGTCTTTTCGGTATACCAAAAGCTGTCTCAGAATGAGACCATTTCTACAAGCCATGTTTTAAACTTCATAGATCTTTTCAAAACAAGCAAACGTATCAAAAATGGCTTTTCTCTTCATGGTTTGAAAGAATGGTGCAGATTTGAGATGATCTGGCGGCTGTGAGTTGTCTGAAACTTTAAAATAAAACTGTGCGATGTAATGGTACACCGTGCGAAGCTTTACAAAACGATAAAAGTTTGGTATCGAGATCGGAACCACGCACGGTATATTGGTAAGCCGCGCGTTATGAGCCGATATGCCATCTGACGGAGGGCAGTGATTCAGACAGTCTGTTTGTACCTTTCTTGTTTATATCATCGCCATGCCATCTTTATCATCTCTGTACAGCAAGCACCACTAGCATGACAACGTGTTATGATTCATCTTGTTCCCTTTCCCCTTTTACATGTTTTTGAGGTTTTCCGAATCGTATTAATCCCCCCCATTTAAAATGCTTAGTAGAGACCGGTGTTCACCGGGCGAGCGGGGTGCTTTTCAACAAAACCTTCCCCGTTCGTAACCTGGCTCCCAGATCCAAAAATCTCAAACAGTTTCGCTAGATCAAAAGGCCTTTTTCTTTTCAAAAACAAAACCCCCTCGGTTTCTCGGATCATCCATCTCAAAAATCCGGGTGGCGACTCTGTCATAAATCGCACCAACGGGCGCGGGAGCCCACACCAATTTGAAGCGTAAAACAAATTACAGGGACGAAATTGGAGCACTTTGAAACTAGATGGATGAAAGTGATACAACCGTAAAACTACAGGGACGACTACGAAAATTTGCCCAAATAAAAATAAACACGAGTAGAGGCATTCAAATTATGCAAAGAATAACAGCAAAGCCATCAAAATCTCACACATGACTAAACATGAGCAGTACCAAATCAAAACTTTACTGATGCAAAGATAAAATTCGGTACCTCTACAAAATTTCCTCAGCTTATGAACAAGAATACAAGAGTACAGTACCTTTCTTTACTTAAATCTTGTTTGAAGGTGTAGTAGTAGCTAGTAAGGAGTATGGGTTTCACATCGTGTATACAACAATCAGATCTCGACCATTTCATTTATGCTCCCGGTGGGGAAGTGCTACCGATCATCTTCCTGCCCACCTTGGGTTTCTGCAAATCAATCCAAGAAAAATACAAATGTCAATTACCAGATAGCAATTAGTGGCAGAAGAAAAGCAGGAGAAGCACCTCCCTATGTTTCCAACACTGAGAACAAGTTTGCGGGATGTCAAAAACTGGGCTGAACTGGTTTTTGATGCCTGAATAAGTTTATAAGCTGATGCAAAACTGCGCTAAGTGATTCAACTGATGGATGTCACGAACCAGTTCATGTTATTACAATTTTAAAATCTATGAAGACACCCTAAACATTCTGTCCAACTCAATCACCCGCAAGTTCAAAAAAGAACAAAGACTCTACCAACCACTTGATTCAGTTTTCAGAATCAGTCTTCTAGGATAATTTTGAAAAACAGAAAGTTCACTTGGTAGATTTCGAAACTTGTTTACATTGATTTTTTTTTTCCCGCAGAAAATAACCTATAACAAGGAAAACACCAAAAGGGTATGTCGAAGTTCTCGAAAACAATTATTGCTAACAAAACAAATTCAAGATGAACCATGGAGTTTTTGTGTTTAAGTTTAAGAAAACAGTCTTCTGAAAAGTGTCCAATAACACCAATCCTGAAACAGCAACCAAACAGGAATTAGGAAACCAGACTAGTTCTGTACTCAATGTTAGAAACCTTTGTAGATGCAGTGTTAAGTACTAACATAATGCACCATATATATATTTGAAACAACTCCTCCCCCTACTTACTATTCTAGTCATTTCAATTTATACAATCTTTGTGAAAAAAACGAAGGGAAACTTTAGCAAGCATCCATATACCTGTTATCTTGAACTCGAGGAAAAGCCCGTGGCACATAATGGTCAATACGCAGTGGAACACCCCTGTTTCAACAAAAGGAAAAAAAATCATATTATGACCAAATTTATATTGCAATTGAGGGAGGGAGAGGGACTAGAAAAATAGTAAGAATGCTGCTTGTCAGGACCGACTTCTAATAGACTGATGCAATAATACAATACCTGATAGGGTACATTCCAGCAACAGGCACAGGATATCTAGGATGAACTAGATAAAGCACTCTGCATGGAACAATACGAACACTGGGAAATGGGAACTATAATCCAAAACTAAATGCCTTCAATTAAAGATTTTGACAAAATTACCTAGATAAGATAGTCCTAGAGATACTCAGAAACAAAAGGTGCGATTGAAAAAACTCCAAATGAATGAAAAGTTAAGACATACACTTTCTTAAGAAGGCTGAAATATACGAATTTAAAAGCCCAATTGATGGAGTTCTATCAAAAGTACAGCTTACGCCAAAGTTCCAAATAATCCAGATTTCGGACCATATACAACCAACTGAAGTCATATGTCAATGAAATCAGAAGCTGGTATACGAGATATAGAAAACCACATAGGGAATGGATCAAAACAAATTGTGTCAAACCAAACCGGAGAATACAAAGAGGATCACCTAATTATGAGATTCACATAATTATGTATGTTTGAACTGGTTGCACTTTGATCATCTGCACCAAATTACTAAGTTCTTTCCAATTTTTGGGGACACATAATACAAAGAGGATAGAATTATATCCAGAATGTTGCGATTTTAAAGCTAGTCACTCATATAGGAAGATATAATTGATGCATAAAATGACACTACTGTGAAGCGAAGTCCCACATCACTTGGGTACCAAGGTAATATGAAGAATATAAGTGTGAGGACACCCTCACTTCAATAGCTAGCTTTTGGGGTTGAGTTCTACCCAAGACCGTGTAACATGGTATCAGAGCCGGGTATGCCAAGGATGGGTAGGGTGCGTGTCCTTGGCTTGCATGTGGCAGGTGCTTCCAAGTAAGCACACTGGGCGTGAGGGAGGGTGTGAAGCGAAGTCCATTACGCTGGGAGAAGAAGTAAAAAAAACTTGTAGATATTCTTGAAACCTACTATAAAGGGTAAAATAGGCAACAAAAGAGATGAGAATATCAGAGGGTGTAGGATAGTGGAAGTCCATCAGGCTGTGAAGGCTCTAGTGAATTTTTCCACGTTGTAGACTTAAATTCTATGACTTTGGGTTGTCGCCAGTTCCAATTCTGTTGCATGAAATGTTATATTTTGTGCCTCAATCCTTTCCTTGTTTTGTAGACAGCTCATCCTTATTACGATCAGAATAGTTAAAATGCTCTACGTGAATCCCTTGTACATTTTTAGGATGGATCAAATTATAATGAATTCATCTCTCTCTTGAGCAGATCTTGAAATACATCCAGACATCCGTAGCCAATTTTGGAATCCACAACATTGGCCGAAGCACGTGCTTGTCAGATACACAAGGTCGTACAGGCAAAATTTTGCTGCAACATAGGTAATCTCTTGCAGATACTACCACATTCAAAGAAGAGTGGCAACATGATGCATTCATTCTCTCTTACTTTTGATGGAAAATATAGAAACTCCCAGCGTTTAATAGATAACAACATCTCCCTTTGTGGTTTACTTGGGGAAGCATGCACAACATCCTCTATACTACTACTTTCTGTTAATACGGCTCAAAAGTTTGTTGATACATATGTGCGTTCTTGAGCTTTATATCTAGCATGAAAATCAGGCGTAACACATCGAACATCTATCACCATTATATCTCCCTGATTCTTCTGCGGTAAAATGAGAACATTGTTGAATTAGGATCTCCTCAATGTGAATGCAAGTGGGATAGCATTTCAGGACCATGCATCAAAATTCGAGTTTCAAGCTGAATTCAATTTAGTAATAAATGATTGTGAACTGTTAGACCAATAAATTCCAAACCTGCAAGAAATGATTTACAGCTCTTCTAACCATGGCAGGTTCTGGTTATTGGTTGATTGTTTCACTGTTTAATTTTGTGGAAACTAATGACATTGGTGACCTGAAGTCATTGAATGGACTTTAGAGGTGACTATCTTGAAATGATTAAAAGGATTTTGGTGGAGTTAACTACCTGGTCTTACAACTTATTTTGCCTAGTTTTTGTTCAGTACCATGTTTATGCATGTAAGATTTTCCTTGTTTCTCACGTATTCATGTCAGTCACAAACAAGACACACTAGATTCTGACCTTGTGAGCGGGTTTACTCGTGCATGTTAGTTTTGTTGTACGTTTACTTGTTCCATGCTTAAAGTTCAAAAAGGGCCGAAAAACATGACAATTGTAACTTCAAAAACAAAAAAACTGATATACCACTATTCTCTTAAATGGTTTACTGCGCTGATTGCATGAAAGGGAAAAAAACATTTGTTTTGAACATGTGGATAGTAACAATTGTTATTGGAAGTGAATGACTAACAATTGTTCTTTTGACGGTGTTCTTATGCTTCGTTATTTATTCCTTTCTATTTTGTGCATATACTTAGGCCATATGTAGTGTTGTAAAAAAAAACATAGTAATGTTGTGTAACCTTTAATTAATTTTGTAGGTTAGAAGTAATGGACAAGAGTTGGATGACGATAAGAAATAGGTTAGCAAGTAGAGAGTATAAACTAGGGGTGGAATCTTTCCTACAATTTGCGATGGTGAATTTAGGACCATAGCCTGAGATTCGGTGTCCATGTAATGATTGTCTAAATGGCAGAAAACATAGCCGTGCAGTTGTTAAGATCCATTTGATACGGAGAGGAATTGACTCTTCTTACAAAACTTGGGTGCACCATGGGGAATCTGTTCCCGCACCTCAAGCATATGATGATGACCATCATAACCCCAATGAAGGCATTGGGGATGAAACTAGAGGGGAGGTCCCTAAGGATGGCAACCAATTGCAAAATATGTTGGAACAGGTCTCTGTTGGTGGCCTCTTGGAGGACGATAGCGATGAATTGCCTGCTAATCTTGGGAGGGGCGATGTCCGAAGTTTCGATAAGTTGTTCAATGCTGTTCAACGTAAAATTTATCCTGGATGTGAAAAGACTGTGCTAGCATTCATTGTTGAGATGCTTCATGTTAAAGTCTACAAGAAGATGACGAATGACACGTTCAATATTATGATGAATATTATTAAAGGGATGCGACCAAACTATGATGAGGCTATTCCTTGGAACACTTATGAAGCGAAGAAATTCTTAAGGGATTTGGGTTTGGGATATATGCCTATTCATGCATGCATAAATGACTGCGCACTCTTTTGGAAGGAGAATGAAAATATGGAAAATTGTCCAAAGTGTAATGAGCCTAGGTACAAGGTGAACAATGGTACGGGTAAAAAGATCCCCTGCAAGATATTACAGTACTTACCATTGACTCCAAGATTACAAAGGCTATATTGTTGTGAGAAAATAGCTTCTGATATGAGATGGCACAAAGACAAATGTGTAGATGATGACGAATTGCGTCATCCGGCTGATGCTCAATAATGGAAAAACTTCGATGAGCGATTTCCCGATTTTGCTGCCGAACCGCGAAATGTGAGGCTCGGGATGGCTACTGATGGTTTCAATCCCTATGGACACATGAGTCAATCATATAGTTTGTGGCCTGTAATCATGGTGTCTTACAATCTCCCGCCGTGGAAGTGCATGAAAGAACCATTTTGCTTCATGTCACTGCTTATTCTTGATCCATCATCCATTGGAAAAGATATTGATGTTTACTTGCGTCCGTTAGTTGATGAGTTGAAGGAGTTGTGGAAGAATGGTGTACAAACTTATGATGCCTCTACTGGAAAAACTTTTACGATGCGTGCATGTGTTTTTTGGACCATCCATGACTTTCCTGCATATGGCATGATGTCTGGGTGGTCTACGAAGGGTTACTTGGCTTGTCCCATTTGAAATTGTGATTTCTCATCAGTTAGGTTGAGGAGTAAGATTAGATATTTGGGTGCGCGCCGCTGGCTACCTGAGAACCACATTTGGCGAAGGAGCAAGCTATTTAACGGTAAATTTGAGGATAGGACCAGACCTGTGGAGTTGTCAGGCCTAGAAATATTAGAACAAATTAATTCAGGGACATACGAGCCATTTGGGAAACATCCAAGTAAGAGCAAGAAAAAAAAAGGGATGAGTTTGAGAATAATTTGAATTGGGGAAAGAACAGCATTTTTGTTTGAGCTCCCTTATTTTGAGTTTTTCAATCTTTGATGGAATCTCGATGTCATGCACATAGGGAAGAACATATGTGAAAATTTGTTGGGGACATTTTTGAACATAGATGGAAAGAACAAGGCTACGGAAAAGGCACGAAAGGATTTGGAGGATCAGGAATTACGTAAGGAGTTGCACCTAAAGAGGCGTGCAAATAGGTCATTTGAAAAGCCCCCGGCCATGTACACATTATCAGCGAAAGAGAGAGAAGGCTTTTGCAATTTCTTAAAATCGATCAAGTACCCAAATGGATATGCAGCGAACATCTCTAAATGTGTGAACACTCGTGGTGGCAAGCTATTGGGGCTCAAAAAGTCATGATTGTCATGTCCTTTTGCAAAGACTTCTCCCGATTGGTATGCGTGGCTATTTGAACAAGGAAATTGGAACCGCGTTGTTTGAGTTCAGTAACTTCTACCAACAGTTGTGCTCAAAAACAGTAAGGAAGAGCGATTTGGATAAACTTCAGGAGAACATTATACTTGTGCTTTGCAAGTTTGAAAAGATTTTTCCTCCCGCTTTCTTTGACGTAATGGTACACTTGGCTATTCACTTGCCTCGCGAGCTTAAACTAGGAGGGCTAATGCATTATCGATGGATGTACCCCATTGAAAGGTATGTATACCTATTGTACTAATTGTGTCATTTAGCTATAATCCTATTCATAACCTAATACTGTGGTATTTTTTATAGACTACTTGGAGTTTTGAAAAAATTAGTTGGCAATAAAGCTCGTCCTGAAGGTTCAATTGCGGAGGCTTACGTTTCTAAAGAATGTACAACCTTCTGTTCTATGTATCTCGATGGAATTGAGACAATGTTTAATCGTCAAGAACGGAATGACGATGGTGGTGAGCATGAAGTGGGGTTAAGCGCTTTCACTCAGCAAATCTGTCCCTTTAGTATAATCCCGAGAGCACCTGATGTACCTGTCAACCAACGTGACATGGCTCATTGGTTTGTCTTGAACAATAGCCCTGAAGTAGAACCATATCTAGAGTACGTATTTACTACCAAAAAAAATTCTATATATGGTTGGGGTTTTATCATCATTCATAATCCTTTATGTTAATTAGGATACACAAGAATTTGTTGGAAAATGGCAATACACTTGACATTGCGAAGAGACAATGCAAAGAGTTTCCTCGGTGGTTCAAACGGCATGTAAGACATAGAAAATTGAATTTTCTCACGCATCACATTAAGCTATGTTTATTTAAAGTAGCATAATAGTAATTTTTAATGTAGGTGAATGAATTGCGGAAGCAAGGATCTCCAGAAGCAACTAATGAGTTGTGGTCATTGGCCAATGGACCCGGGCCAATAATAAACACATATTCAAGGTGCATTTATAATAGCGTCCGTTTCCATACTATTGAACGGGACAACCGACATACAAGTCAGAATAGTGGGGTGGTAGTGGAAGGGGAGCATGAAGGCCAGACAATACACTATTACGGTTTCTTAACCAAAGTATGGGAAATGGCCTATTTATTCGGTCATCGAGTTGTTTTGTTCCCGTGCGAATGGTACAATTCCGGTTGTAGTAGATTTTTTCGGGTTGATGCACATTGCTCAAGTATTGATGTAAAAAGTCAATGGTATAAGAATAACCCATTCGTTTTTCCAAGTCAAGTCCAACAAGTATTCTACATTGCAGATACCAAATTGGGTGAGCATTAGAAAGTAGTAGAACAAATTCACCGTCGAGGAATCTAGAATGTCCTAGAGATGGATAGTTTTGAAACCAACGGGTCTCCCAATGAAGTTTTCCAGCAGGAAATAACTACTGAGGTTCCAACAATTGTCGTTGAAGATCCTCCCATCGTAACCTCTTTGCGGAGAAATGATATTGAACCTGCAATTATTAATGAGGAAGAAGATCATAGCGACGAGGATGAAGAAGACTTAATGGGTGATCTAGACGATGAAGAAGAGGAAGAAAATCATAGTGATTCTGATGATGATTTTGACATAAAAGCTTAATGTACCAAGAAATTTGGTGGTCCTTACTTGTACCTAAGATTAACTGCTAAAATTAGTTTTAGCAATTGTATTTCTTTTCCTGATCTAGAGTTATCTACATCTATGCTTACATATGGGTGACAAAGGTTTAGTGTAATAGACTTCTTGAGCAATATGGTTATTGATTGTTTGTCATATGCTACATACCTCGTAATTTGCACTTTGTTTGTCCAACATATCTCTCATTATAATTCACTTCTTTTATATGCTTATATGTAAATGGAGTGTTTCAAAATTTGACAGATTGCATCATGCCTCCTGGATCAAAAAAGAGCAGTGCATCCTCCAACTTGACTGGCACAATGCGTGACACTGCAGCAGTACAAGTTGAAACAACAGCTAAAACACCCGCTTCAGAGATTCTGACATCTACTCCTTTGACTGTTGCATCTCCTTCTACCCGTGCTAGTGCTTCAAGTAAATGCACCTATCTCTCTCTCTCTCTCTCTCTCTCTCTCTCTCTCTCTCTCTCTCTCTCTCTCTCTCTCTCTCTACATGCCAATTTGTATGAGTTGAATCTGTCATGTATTTGAGAAATTTTTATCATCGACATGCCGATCATGTTATTTTTTGGTAATTTTACTGGAGATGCTTCTATGTGTTTAGGTTATGCTGTAAAAATTTCACAATTTTATATGAAGTGTGGAAAAAGATAAAAATCACGCACCAAACTGCTGTCAGATTCGTGTATGTGCTGACAGCACCGACATATCTTGAAGAAACGAATAGATCTCCTAGCTCGGGTATCGGTTTTACGCACCGTTTCTTGATTCTGAAACTAGACTTACATACCTTTCTGAATATGTAAGGTTTGTGCCTTAATTCCTTCTACGCAAAATCAGTTTTTTGTTCCGAAGTTAATGGTTTGGTAATTCTGGAATTATGGGCAGCTTTTGGAGCTGTGTTTTTCATCAATTTTATCATAGTTGAATATGGTTAATGACTATGGGATTTCATGGGTCTTAAACCTTGATCAGTTGGTGATGTTTTGGTGTTGGAATCGTTGAAAAATATTGAGTAGGTGATTTATAATGAACTTTCGAACACAGACTGTTCTGCTGAAAACTATAAGTTCTGCTTTAGATGTGTAACTTTAGTTGAGCGTATCTTGGTCATTTGGACTCTGATTAGGGCAAATTTTATATCGAGATTGATATTCTAAGAGTCTACTTTCTAATGGTTGTAGTCTCATAATCTAACTCTAAACCTATAGAATACTATAGTCAGAATTCGATCAGTGGTTCTGTTAGATAGTGTGTGTGTTTGTGAGATTCTTGGTTTAATGGTTGATGTTGCACCCTCACGTCGGTTTGGGCTCATTTTAGTGCTGGCCTGTAGAGATCCAGAGAGACCCCTCTCTCCTCCCCTGTTTCGTGCGGCCACTGTGGCTATATTTGGGCAGCCATAATTTGTCCCAAATCTCTTGTTTCTTCCATTAAAAATCAAGATTAGGCAAGGATAAACACTTCAAGCTTAGTCCTAGCAATAGCTTCATCCATAAACCTAGCAATAAATGGTTGCCCAGCTTCAGTCACTGAAATCACTTCATGATTACTTTTCAAGGATGCTGCTGCATATGTTTATTATGATCTGTCAAATTATTTGAGCTTCAAAGAATGGTTTGTTCTTTTTTATGCTTCCATATGCAGTATTTACACATTTGGTTTGTCTCATGTCCCTCCTCTGCAATTATTGCTTTTGGGTATTTAAATGGCTGACATGTGGGAACTTGTACACTTTTTTTTTCTTTGGATTTTTCTGCTGCATTTTTTTCCACAACTCTCAAGCATCTTGAAATTAGAGATACTACCTTGCTCTTACTTTTCAATTGAGCGTAGATTAATGCCATCGCTTGCATCATTTCGGAATGCAATATTCGTGTTTGTTGTCCCTCGAACTTGTGTGGTCATTAAAATGCAGTTAGGTTCGTATGGAGCCAAGGTTTTCTTAACTTACATGAAACAAACATCAAGTGGGTAATAAAATAACACATCAACTTTGGAATCACATAGCTCTTTTTCCTCTTCAATGAGCTGAACATTTAACATTTTTGGTAAATGCCCAGAGATAAGAAGGGCTGTCTACTGATATGATTCTGATCTAGATCAGAGTATAATCTGGTGGCAATATTGATTCTGCTAGTGGCCATTTATCAATTAATGTGATAATGTTACTAATGTTTTGATCAATAACTGATAGGGTGACCCAATATGTGTTGAATGAATTTTCATATGCTTGGCATACAAGATTGTTTTAGCCTATTACTTGTAGAGAACATGAGATCCCGTCTAATCTTCCTTCTTGGATTGTATCTGATGATTAGGTTCAATGGTTGAGTGCCAACAAATCCGCGTTCAAATTACCTAGGTCTTGATTCAGAATTTTCCATTTTCTTGGTCAAACGATTGGCCCTTGCTTTATCTGCTGGATAGTGAATTGGGTGGGATCACACTACAGCGAGTCTAAGGTAAAGTCTAAGAGAAAAGAGGTAGATAAATCTGTAGTGACTTAGGCTAATAGGGAAACGACTGATTTTACCGCTCAAAGTTGACGAGTTCGTAACTCTTCGTCCGACAGGCCACATTAGAAGTTTACATTGGTGATTCTATATATAATGAACCATGTAAACTCCTATTGGGCATAAGCATCTCCAATCTTGACTTTAAGCTTGGAGGTGTCAACTTTTTCCCCTGAAGGCTTACATGCAAATTGACACTCTAAATTTGACATACATGTACAACTTCTCCTTCTCCAACCATAACTTCAAATTGGGAGTTGTCATTTTTTTATTGAAAGTTTTGTTCTTAAATGGTCACATCTCTTAACAAATAAAGATTTGAAATTGCCTTCAAAAATAGCATGTGCAAAGGTCATGTCAAATCCATGAAGGATTTGACCTTTCAAATTAATGGCACTGAATCGGAGCTAGTGTTGGCTTCAAAAATCACCACTAGTCCACCACGTGAGATTTAAAAGCTCCCATTGGAGATGCTTATTTATATTGGCGGTGTCAATTCACAGTTTTACGGATCTTTACTTCTTAAGGGCTTTTTGGCTTTTCAGCGGTTTGTCCTTATTCAATTTTTTCGTATTTGTTAGTTTTACGCCAAATTTTTGTGGATTATTGATTCATTTCAACAAGAGGGATTGGAAAACCAAAAAACAAAAAAATTTCTTTTAAGCAAATAATTTTGGAAATTTCAAAAAATTAAGCTTCAAAAACTGGCTTTTAGGGCTTTATCTTGGATATTTTCAAAAATATTTAGGTAAAAATTAATAACTTTTTTAATTTTCAAATTTCTCTCATTGAGACGAGTTAAGTAATTCAAAATTTTTTGAGGCAAAACTACCGAATGTGAATTTTTTTAGTAAAAGTATTTTTTTTTACTTTTATTTAAGTATTTTACGAAATAACTACTTTTTAACAAAAACAATTGACTTTTTTTTGCTAAAAAATGGTTATTTATTAAAATACTTGGGTAAAAGTAAAATAAAAATTGCTTTTCCTATATCTCTCATCGAAACGAATCAATAACTTACAAAAATTTGACGTAAAACTAATTAATGTGAACAAATTTCAAATTAGCACAAAACTCTCAAATTTAAATCAAGTTCAAGAGAACTCAACCTTAGGAGAGCAACACCGAAGTAACATTTGAGGGGAAGATTGGGTGTGGCTAACCTCTCTGTAACGTCTCTGGTACACTCCAGAGTAGCGCGCGTGCTCTCTCTCTCTCTCTCTCTCTCTCTCTCTCAAATGGCGTGCCGCATCAATGCGCCCCTCCGATGCTCGTCCCATGCGCCGCTCCTCCCGCCTCTAAACTACCGACAAAATTTTCGAAATCACAATCTGATTCCCTCCTCTTTCCATCCCAGTCTCAACAAGGTACTGGTATCAATTTCACGCACTTTTACCTTCGTCACTCCACTCCCTCAAACCCTACTTTATCTCTCTAGACTCATTTGATTTCATTTTTCGTTGAATAGATTTCGTGTTCTAGTAATCGGCGGCGCCGTAGCTCTGTGGTGGTCAAGTCCCAGACGAGTATGCCGGAGAAATCACTCATAGAAAACAGAATGCTGGTCAGTGCTTCTTTCTCACCATTGCTGAGGAAATGCCCAATTTTTTCTTTGGTTTGTTTCGGCTGTGTTGGGATGGGTAAAAAAGCCATCTTTTCAGAACCGACAAGTTCAACCGTTTTCCTTCTCTAATTTAAGCTTCAAACAGAAAAGAGTTTAAATGCCAGCTTTTCTAGTATGAATTTTTTCTCAGAAATGCGAAAACCAAAAATCAAACAAACATAAGTTACATAACCCAATCACCAGCCCCAAGGGTTAGTCCTGTTGGTTGGTGGGTTTGCTCCCCACGCATTTGACCAGGGTTCTTGGGGTCTGGCTACAAGAAAGTTAGTTTCTTCTGAATTCCGTCTCGGCATGGATTGACTGCTTTTGACTGGACCGAAGAAGAGATTAGTTGAGGTGCGTGTATGCTGACCCGGACACCCTGACCATCGAACCCAAAAATAAAACGCAATCACGTGGCACCCAAAAATCAATATCTCCATCTCAAATAAGAGGAGATTAGTTGAGGTGCGTGTATGCCGACCCGGACACCTGTCCATCGAAACACCCCCAAAAAAAAAAATAATAATAATAATAATAAACCCATTCACCAGTAGCAGGGTGGCACCCAAAAATCAATATCTCCATCTCAAAGAAAATGCCCAATTTGCAAACCGAGAGCTTAAAAAGAATACGTTTTTAGTCGAATGAATTCAAAATGATTCAAATATTGAATAACTCGTGGATATCTAGTATTTTTGCGAAAAAAAGTTTGGAGATTTTGAACTGAAATGCATTTTTTCAAGTATTCATTTTGCAAACCTAACACTTTTTTTTTTTTGGATGGAGAGTATTTTGTACCAAAAGAATACATGTTTTCATGGGTTACTTTTTTTTTTTTTGGATGGAGAGAGTATTTTGTACCAAAAGAATACATGTTTTCATAGGTTAATCATCCATTAGCATTAGTCAAACAACAGCCACTAAAAATTTGGCGGGAAGTTGTAAAGCAAAACTGTGATTTTTTGGTGGGATGTTAGGGCTGGGGGTGGCTCGTGCCACCCCGCCCCCCTTAAAGGCTCCGCCTCTGCCAATGACCTATATATATGCTTTGTTTTTGCTCCAAAGGACAGAGAAAGCCATTGTCACCAGGGGCAGAGGCCGGAGCCAGAATTTTTTATATGTGGGGTCAAAACTAGAAAACAGTTTATGGCAATTTACAAGCTCTATTGTGGGGTCAAAAGAGGAAGTATTTGGTGCAAAATACAATATATCCTTTCGAGAAATCAAAAGAAATGGGTGTCTCTTAGTCACTTCACCTTGGTTGTCACCTTTCCGTTTAGTTTCTGAGACAATGCTGAAGAATTGTTTTTTTTGGTATATTCTGGCTGTGTTTGGCATGGCTAAAAAAGGCAGGTAGTTTTTTGGGCTATTTGTGGCAGCAGTATCTTTGCCGTATCCTTTCTCTATTCTACTAGAAAGCCGCGAAAAAATGCTTTTTTAGCCTCACTTTTTTCTAAAAAATTACGGTTAAAGTCAGGTGAAAGCCAGCTCTTTTAGCTTTGTTTTTGCTCCGAAGCCCCGAAAAACAGACTTGTTCATGCATCCCAAATCCATTCTGATAGTGGAAGTGCTTTTAGCGATTGATGCATAGACTTAGAGCATTAGTTTGATTGGGATTGACATAATTGTGTTGAATTTCAGGTGTTTGTTCCTCCACATCCGCTGATTAAGCACTGGGTTTCAGTTCTTAGAAATGAGCAGACTCCTTGCCCCATCTTTAGTGAGTGGCAGTTCATGCTAGTGCAGTTCTGTATAGTGTCCTTTTCATTGCTGCTTTTTTTTTCCCACTTGTTATTGGAATAGAAAAGAATGAGACCTGAATTATATGCGTGCCACAAATCAAGAACGTAACTAAGGGGCAATTGACCTTTCGCAATACTTGACCTGGCTGAGAATTTCGTTGCATTTCCTTGCTAGTTCTTATTTTCTCCATATTCAGTCGTTGAAGGGCTGCTTCTTCATTCAACTATAAAATTGTTCCTATTCTTGCCTTTTTAGTTGAAAAATTAGAAAGGATGAACTGAGTGGATTTGAAGTTTACATTTGGTTACTTTGACACTTGCGTTGAAGATGCCAGCCACTAGCCACTGGAGGTAGACAGGCGTGATAGTTATGGAGTTGCATTGATAACTCCAAAGTTAGGTGTGATATGTTTCCTGAGATGTCATGTGGTTGTTTAGCTTATTTTTGAGTTCAGAATTCAACTAACATTTGTTGCTTCTCCTGTCCAATCAATAGGATTTACCTGATGCCACTTAGGAACTCTACCAATCAAATCTGCTAGTCAGGTTAAATTAGTTTTTGAGCTGTCTCGGAAGACGTTTTCACCCATGTGTGACTGCATTTTTCCGTAACTTTTAGAAGCCCGTAGTTAAATTATTTTACTTGTTTGCATTTTGGTAGACCTTCTTGATATTAGCTGTTTTGTGTCTGTTTTGGCTTCCAGTTTCCAACATACTTCATGTCCAGGTGTAGCTCTTTAAGGTTTTTATCAGTCTAAAAAATTTGTAATGTTTCCCTTTACTCTTTGGGAATTTTAAATACCGCATGTTCATTTATCTGCTGTTATAATCATTGCAGAAAATGCCATGGCGGAGTTAGGGAGGCTGCTTATCTATGAAGCATCAAGGGATTGTATGGTGAGCTTTATATTATGATGTTTTATTTTCGAGCAATAATAATGGGATGTATGCTGTTAGAAATAGTTCGTTTGGTGAAGCTAATAAGAAGTCAGATAATATTAGAATCATCGACTTATATGGACAAGTCGTAATCTGTTAACATCTTTTTCTATGAAGTCAATCACAGCTTATTTATAACAAGATCCCTAAGAGAATGTTGGGAATAGAGCTGCTCGAAAAATCCATAAATGTTTAATATTCATGACTGGAAGGATTTGGACTATAGCTTTATGGGTCCAAGCAACTCAAATCTTTCTATATATATTACACATGCATACATTTTGTCTTTATTTTTCTACCCTTGGAGGATTTCCTTTATAATTGATTGTGGCTGTGAGCAATTTTGGGAATCTGACACATCGGGATTCTGTTATTAAAAGGCTTCTTGGGTCGTTAGAAAGAGCTTGTTGCATTTAAAGCCATTTTGGTTTCTTTCGCTTTTTCCTTTCGGTCAGGATGGGTTTAAGCTGTGACATAACATATGGGAGAGAAAACTGATCTATATTACTGATTATTGAGAGTAAATGGTTACAATGCTAACACAAACTTAAATAGAGAAAAGCTTAGAAATCTATACCTAAAATAGAAGATTACAAAGAGATATGATTACGATATTATCACGATACGATTCTATGCGTAAAATACAAGATACGACAAGATCACGATGCATAATACTTTCACACCCTCCCTCAAACTCATGATGCGAGCCCGGAGAGCATCATGAGTTTGCCAAGGAAGTAACAAAACCGAGCAATGGTGTGCGTCAATCAGAGGTCCAAAACCGAGTGCCACAACCTGCAAAACTGAGAGATTTTGCAGCCCCAAACCAAAGTGCCAAAACAGAAGCTGAAACTTTTCCAAACGGAGCCGCAACTATGTCGAACAGTACCAAACATGCTGCTGATAACAGATCGAGGTGAACAGTACTGCAGTGAACAGATGGCTGTTGTGTGATGTGATGTGAGAGAAGATAGAATGGGTGGGAGGAGGAGAAGATGCAAAGAGGAAGATATGGGTGGGAGGAGGAGAAGATGCAAAGAGGAAGATGCAAACATTGCCGAATAAAGCATAAGAGTGCCGAACAGTCCAGAAGCCGAACATATATCAAATGCAGAACAGATGCAAATATCAGAATACATGCCAAACAAGTTTAAGAGGCCAAACAGACGCAAAGTAAAGGGGAAAAAAAATTCAGATGCCAAACAGATGCAGAGTAGAGGAAGAACAAATGCAGATTCAGAAGATACATATTCAAAAGATGAAGATTCGGATGATTTTCGAGAAGAAAGAGAGAGTGCTATACAGATTTCAGATGCAAAACCAGAGAAACAAAGCCAGGAATAAGAAAGACAGAACTACAGAGATGCGAAATCAGAAAAACATAGTCTGAAATAATGCGAAAGCGAACAGCAGTACCAGAGTTTTCAGAGAATAGATTAAGAAGAGAGAGAGAGGGAGAGAGAGAGACTAAACACAGAGAAGAGAAGAGGAAGGTCGATAACGGAGAATGCTATGGTGGTGGCAGATTTGATACCATATGACAAAACAGATGAGTGCCCAGCGGGACGGCAGCAAGACATAAGCCGCCCGCCGGAAAGCGAATATCCCACAGGCCTAGATCTTAGGCTTTGATACCATGTGACATAACATATGGGAGAGAAAACTGATCTATATTACTGATTATTGAGAGTAAATGGTTACAATGCTAACACAAACTTAAATAGAGAAAAGCTTAGAAATCTATACCTAAAATAGAAGATTACAAAGAGATATGATTACGATATTATCACGATACGATTCTATGCGTAAAATACAAGATACGACAAGATCACGATGCATAATACTTTCACATAAGCTGGGTGGATTTGGCCTATGCACATGTTTCTGTATTTGTTGTGGATATCTCGTAAGCTTTTGGTGTTTATTTCTGCTATTGCACATGTCTAGCTGAAAACTTCAATGTGTTCGCACTCCAATCGCTTTTGTGTTAGGTTATGTCGCTATGAGAAACTTTTCTTTGCCCTAATGTTTATATATATTTTGAGTGTTTTCAACTTTTTGTTGTTTTTTTGTTGCAGCCTACTATAACAGGGGAGATTCAGTCACCAATGGGTGTCGCCTCTGTAGATTTTATTGATCCAAGGGAACCAGTGGCGGTTAGTATTTTAAATCTTCTAATCTTCACCATTTTAGCTCCTTTCTGTGTAATTGGTAATCTGAATTATTTCTTTTCTTGGCGTTGTGTATTCAGTCAATGAAGCTCCCTGCAATAGACTTGTTGCAATATTTTACTCACTATTCCTTTAGTTTTGCAGGTTATTCCTATATTGAGAGCTGGTCTTGCTCTAGCAGAACATGCATCTTCAGTTTTACCAGCATTAAAAACGTACCATCTGGGTAAGGAATGATTTTTTCCTTACAATAGAATGTATGATGTTATTTGGATAAGCTGACTACTATCTGTATCCTTTAAGTTCTTGGTGTGCATCAACATTTGGAAAGTTGATTTGAGTAGTTTGTACTCTTTTATGGGCTTCTGATGGTTATAAAATCTGGTTAATATTCTTGTTTCTTTTAGTCAATGATTTGCTTTTATGATTTTGTCATACCAAACAAATTTAGCTTGTCCAACTTAGTGTGTTGTATGTATTGCTACTGCATCTGAAGGTTCATTAAGTTTCAGGTAATTTACCATGGTTATAATTTGTGCTAATGTTTTGCAATTAAGGGATTAGCAGAGATGAGGAGACACTTCAGCCAACTGTATATTTGAACAAGTAAGAATTCCTGTAGTTCGTGGTTTTTCCTTGAGTAGTTCCTTGTGGTTCTGAACACATTGTATTTTTCCTTTTTCCCTTTGCTTCATTATGGTTCGATTCATATGCACAAGAGACCCTTGTGCTCTAATTCTGTTGTCTAGTATAACTTTTTCTTCCTTTGCCCAAATTTTTGGTTATTTGGTGCCGGTTAGGCTGTTAGGCTCTGTTTGTATGAATGTAATGATGTATCTTTTCTCGTTAAAAAATCTACCTTCTATTGATTTCCAATGTTCTGGGCCTCTGGCTAAATGTTGCAAAAGAAAAGAAAAAAGTTTACCAGAAAAGGGGAAAAAACCAATGACAGTAGTCAAGCTGACGGCTGCTTTTTCTCCCCCACAGTATTTTTCTCCCAGTGTGCGCGTCGCTTTTAGGTTTTAGGTCTCTCTTCTTAGTTCCTCTCTCTCTCTCTCTCTCATCAAATGGTGTAGGAACGAACATACCCTGGAATACTCTTATTTCCTTACTGAGATATGCTATCAAAGAGCAACCCACTGTCTACCAAATTGGCAGTTAAGAGTCCCTATAAAATGAGAGAGATCGAGAGTGGGCGAGAGTGATATTGAATATGTAAAATGACTTTGGTAATCTGTGCCGTTAGTTAATTTACATCAATTTGGTGCGAAATTATTTACAATCAGCAACCAAAGTACCAAACAACGAAAATTAGGAAATAATCAAATATTATTGGGGTAGCAAAAAAAAGAGCCTTGGTGTATAGGTTATGTTACCAGATATCAAACCACACCAAGCATGATTAATTTAACCTTGGTGTTCGGTTATATCTTATATGTGTTTTGTGTGCATACCGATGCTCTGGAGTCTGGACTATCAATGAAAGAAGCATGGTAATGTGCACATAAATTGAATTGGGTCTCTAGGCCTGCCTTTTCTGATGCCATTTGGCTTTGATTTGGGAGCATGGTTCTGCAACAAAATAGGTTTAGGGGGCCACTGTTTTAGTGGTATTTTGAGAGCAGCCACTTTATGCATATTGCCAAAGGTTAGGTCTGTCTCCATTTCTCCCCCGCCCATACCCCCAATGATTGGGGACTGCATGGGTTCTGTTGTTGTATGAATCCCCCCAATCCAAATGTATAGTTATGCTTAAATGTCTTTGTTTATGGCAATTTTTTGGTTACAAGTAACCATTTGTTATAGGAAAGTATCAACATGTTTCGGTATTAATTTATTTTTTCTTGGAGGTTAGTTAACTCATAGCCTGTCCCTTAAAATATATGGGCCAGCAAGCAGTACCTATCCAAGCCAGTTTGAAAGGGCGGTCTCAGATGGTGTCTCATTCAACTAGACTAAAGAACTGGCCCACATTTGTACTCTATTTCACATGACGTGAGCTTGATGTTTAGTAACCCTGTTTCTGATATGGTATCCTGTTCTGTAGGTTACCTGACACATTTCCTGATGGATCTCGAGTATTTGTGGTAGATCCCATGCTAGCAACAGGTATTCTTGCTAGACTTGAGCTCATTTTCTCATGCTCATTGCATTTTTTTCATTCCAAGTTTCTTGGCCAGACTTGTGTTTCCATTTTTCACCAACTTCCACTGCATGCAATCGTCTGCTACAAAATGTCTTATGGGTTGTGGTTTATGACCATTTGATATTTGCTTTTTGACAAATTCCAGAATTTTTCAATACTCAAATGCAAACAGGAGCTGAATGTGGTTTCCATTTTCTGCTTCTTTGATAATTTTATCTTCCACAATGTTGTTTTCATTATGTATACGTACTGACCTGAAAGAACTTTTTTGTAGCACTAAATGCTTAATTTTTGTGCATGGGAATCTTTCTTTATCTTTTTTGGAAAAATGAAAGTAGCATTGACGTTGTGTCAACATTTAATATTTTATGTTATTGATCTTTGAATACATTTTAGGTGGCACAGTTGTTGCGGCTCTTGACCTGATAAAGGAACGTGGGGTTGACAACAACCAAATTAAAGTGGTCAGTAAATGATTAACCAACTATCTCTATCAATTCTTCTACCTGTGTCATCTTTAAGTAAATTTGCCTGAATATTGCTAAGACTACATGCAACTTCCAGAATGAGTTCCTTTAGTGCGCGCACTGCATAGAAAGACTTGAAAAGCAGTAGGTCTCTACCCTTCCCCATCTAGCCCATGAAAAGAGTTTACTTGGGTATCAGTGCTCCTTGTTTCCTACAGAGAGCTCAAAACCCTGGTTTGAAAAATCATGCTGTTTTGCTTATCTTATAGTAAGATATTATATTAAAGATATTTGACAGGTTTTCAGGGGCTCAGAGTCGTCTTCTAGGTTAACCTTACAGAGGAGTCTGGAATTTAGGGGATTGTGAGGATTATTGACTGCATTTTCGATAATCTTCAATCTTGAAAATGTGGAGTAATTTATTTTCTTTCACTGTTACAATGCACTGACATCAACAATCTAACCTGCCACATGTAAGCAGGTATCTGCTGTCGCTGCTCCTCCAGCCCTTCAAAAGCTCAGTGAGAAGTTCCCTGGGTAACATAATTGTAATTTAAAGTTTGGTATAGTAAATATTCAAGTGAATTTTAGTCATCTTTGTTTTCACCACGCCTTTGATTTTCCAGGCTTCAGGTATATGCTGGAATCATTGATCCAACTGTTAACGAAAAAGGGTAAATACCTCCCACTGTTATAATTTTGAAAACAATGAATCACCATATTCGTAAGGTTAGTGTCTAAATCTTACATTGTTTTGGCTATTCTCAGGTTTATAATCCCTGGGCTCGGGGATGCTGGAGACCGTAGCTTTGGTACATAAAGCCACCATATCGTACGCTTAGCCATGTCCTTTTTTTTTTTTGCTTTTTTCATTACTGTACTCCAGCAATTTTGAAATTTTGATCGTGCCATTCCCGAAGAGGATCTTGTACTTTTCTTTTTGAATAAGGATTTTGAGTCTGGCAGATTTGCTTTGGCTTGATTTAGTTCATGTACAACTGGTAGAATTGTGCTGAAAAACAAATCTATTGTTTCTTATTTCTTTGCTTTTTTTATAAGCTGGCCCTAGAACTGTTTCGTGGGGCAATAGCATTTGTGGAGAAAGAGCTCACAAATCACAAATAGCTCGAACAGGATGCTCCAATCCTTCGGGAAGCTGGAGAGAGACACATTCCGGGGGACCAATACTAGATGTACATAAGCTCACATCACTGTGGGTGTATGCTAATTGTACATACACATCAACCCTAACACCCTTTGAAGCTTCTTATTTCCTGTTAAGCTTGGCTCGAATTGGGGTTAATAGGTTTAAAATACATTATGAAAAAAACTAAAGTAGAAACTCGTGATTAGCTTAATTAAAGCTCTTTCAAATTCAGTTTGGTAATCCAACCCCACAAAATTACGTTCTCTTCATTTTCAGTTCCTATATTTTACTTTTCTTTCCTTTCTCCTCTTCCTCTACATACGCAACATCCAGGATTGGCATTGAATTTTTTGTACAGGTGCAGCTACAGCTCACCGAACCAGGTTGGATAACAAAATTGGATTACAATATATGTCCTCCAAAACTAGATTACAGGTTCAGCTGCAGCTCATCGAATAATCCTGTTTTGTCATTTTATAAAGATGCTAAGGCCTTGTTTTCCTAAATTCAAAGTTTTAGTACTTACTTTTTTGTTGTCTTTATAACAGTATAGATCCTCCGAATTTGTTGTTTATTTTACCCAACCTGCCTATAAAATTTTAAAAGAGGCTTGGTTTTAGGATTATAATTTAATTGACTCAAAATAAAGAGAAATTGGGGGGAAGACACGTGGGAGAGACGAAAAACTCAGTAGGGCTAAAATTTACGGTTACATCTGCATATTTCTCAGGGCTAAAATTTCAATTTTGATGAGCAGGGATCAACCAACTACGAAGCCAATTGAGAAAACAACCTTTTTCTGCAAGTTGAGAAAAGAACCCAAAGGTAGTTTGGAATCTAAAAGTCATGCTGACTACTGGGAATACATCGTTGTTGCTTATAGCTAGCTCAAGACCAAGTAGAGGTAGCAAGTACGCAGCATTTACCCATGCTTGATGCTACAGTGAGTGTGTGTGTAACACTGCTATCGCTCCATGTCCCAACCTTCAGTTCTGGATTGTAAGTGAATTTAAATAGATGCCCAAAAAACAAATTAAACTAAATGGTACGACTCAAAAACTGCAACCCCTCCGCTTTATGTTAGGTGGCATGCCAATGTATGATACAGCATGTTCCCTGTTTAGTATTTTGACAAGTGATGCAGGATGCTCAAAATTCACTCATACTAAATGGTACGACTCAAAAACCGTGACTCCTCCGCTTTATGTTAGGTGGCATGCCAATGTTATGAGGTACAATTTGCTACAGAGCAATGTATGATACAGCATGTTCCCTGTTTAGTATTTTGACAAGTGATGCACGATGCTCAAAATTCAGTCATACATAGGGTTAAACTACCATTTCCGTATTTACCCCCAAACCTACCATTCCAGCAGGTTTAGTATTCCTCAATCATTAAGCACAAATAACCCACGGTAAGAACCCACACAAACCATCCATGTCCACATATTACACATTATTGTTGATAAGAAGAAAGAGCATCTGAAAAGCAACATTAACGAGTGTTCCCCAAATATGAGCAGATGAATTGGTCTTTATTCAAACCCAAAAGCAATACTCAAGTATATGCAGGCATTACAAACTTCTTGTCACATAACTACATTACCAACAGATCAAGATGAAATTAATTGTTGCACCCTTCCGTCCTCAAGGGCAGCCTCACAATGAACGGCTACAGAGATTCCTGCAAGAATGAAACAAGTTTTCTAAAAACTATATTTCTCCTTCCGCACGGGCAGAATCTTTCTAAAGAATAAACTCAATTTTCATAATTAAGGAATGTTTAGAAGTATCTGACTCAAAGCCATATGCAATCTATCTTGGAGCTAAAGATATTGCCTGGCAACTTAGTTTCTTCTACTTCCAAGGATACCGATGACTGGTACATTCTATTTTTCAGAGATAACATATCGAAGTTTGTTATCATGCTACATTCAGATGAAGAATACGGCTCAAGGAATTAATATGATATCATCCCTTTGAAACATACCATCTTCTCAATGGTCTATCAGAGACTGCATTAGGAGAAAAATATAACATTGGTCCTCCTCTTGTATTGAGTTAAGTTTTGCAATACTGATGAGAAAAGAAAACGACTGAAACCAAACTTCATCACAATTGAGTATGGATCTGTTAAAGAAATTCGATCCCACATTGCTTCGGTATGGAATGGTGATTACTTAATATAATATTGGGACCTTTCCACCTGATAACTTAAGCTTTTGGAGTAGATATAAGATTTTCACAAGGTGTCAAAGTGGGGCCATTCCACCCCACTTTTTAAAAATTCATAATCCACACCCCAAGATGACACACCCAACAAAAAGGCTGCATGATGATAAACCCACAAAGATGCTACATCTACAAGCTATGTAGCACGGACACGGGACACGACAATTCTAAAAAACTGGGGATACGGACATGGCAGGGGACACGCCACGTATAGATATATATTATTTGTTTTTCATTTCTTCCAACGTTTAAATTGGAAAATGTAAACAATGAAGTGATGAACAACTTAAGAGATGCTCAAAATGCCGAATCATCACAAAGGAGCAGAACAACACCGATTGACAACAGTTGGAAAAGAACCCTAATAAAAAAACACACATGTACTAAACTATAAAAAGAAACCCAAAGAAACTTAAACGTAATTCTTTTCTCTTGATTCCTCGCTTGATTTCTCTCATTTTCTTGCTCGCTTTGTCTTTATCTTCCTCCCAGCCACTATGGCTGGAACTTAAGACTCCCATTCTCCTATTTTGGAGGGTTCTTTGCACCATTCTTGTCCTTAGGGTGGTGCGTTCTTGGGTTCTCCGTTGGCTACGGTTTCATCTCCTAAGGTGGATACTATTGGTTTGCTTGAAAGGGCTTCTCTGCCGAGTTCTGATCATCTGATGGTGGATCCTTCTGAATTCTGATGGTCCTGCTGCGCGACAAATTAAGGAGTAGAATGCCGAAGTGAGGAAACTTGGGAGGAATTTGGAGGACAAGGAGCGACTAGTGAATGCAACTAGGGTTTCTTCCCCTGCTGTACATACCGGTATGGTTTCTGGAATTCAAACTGTGTCTTGGGCGGATAAGGTAGTTGGAGGAAGTCCTGCTTCTTTACGCATTCACCTCCAGTATTTTTCTCCTGTTGTGGCTAATAATAGGAAAATTGTGAGCCCTCCTGAGGAGGTCGCTTCTCTGGGTGAAGCTAGATGGAAGGACTGTGTTGTAGGGTACTTTGTTGATAAGAAATTATCCTTTAAGGCTGTAAATTCCATCACTTATAAGATTTGGGGTAAATATGGGCTTATTGATGTTCTGTCTAATGAAGAGGGTTTCTATTTTTTCCAATTTGACAAAACTGGGGCTTATAGGGAGGTCCTTGAGGCTGGCCCATGGCATTTTGGGGGCAGGTTGATAATGCTCAAACAATGGCAGCCCCAAAATGTGTTTACAGAAAGACCAGTTACAGGAAATTCCCCTTTGGACCCAATTCTATAATGTTCCTTTGGAACTTTGGACAGCTGAGGGATTGAGTTATGTGGCTAGAGCCGTAGGGATTCCTCTATATGCAGATACTATGACTGAAACGTATCAGAGGTTGAATTACGCCAAGATTGGTGTGGAAATAGATGTTAATGCTGAATTGCCTGAGAGCTTTGATGTGGTCCTTGCTAATGGGGCTTGTTATACGATTAAAGTTTGGTATCCCTAGAGATCTCTTAAGTGTGCTAGATGCAAAATGTTTGGCCACAAGACCTGTCAATATGTTCCAGACTTCCAGTAGTGGTCCGGAGAAGGCCAATAATACGGTTTGGGTTGTTAAGGGTAATGGTCTGCCTTTGAATCCTCCTACTGCTCAGGAAGTGGGTTCTGTGGATCTGCCTGTTACTGGTACTGCTGTGTATTCTGTGGAAGCCATCACTTGTCCAGAAGTTTTGGGTGTTCTTGATGGTAATGAGGTTGTAACAGGTAATGATACTATTGATGGGAAACGTGGGGAGTTTTTCACTGGATCTCCAAGGCCTGTGGGTACTTCTGTTGGGATTGGTTTGGATAATATTCCTGTGGAGAAGGTTTTGGGCAATGCTTCTAGTACAAGTGATGGCAAACTATTATGCTACTAATTGCGTTTCTATTCTTGTAATCCCCCCGTCCCAAATTGTTTGCTCAGTATTCCATTTTGGGTTGTCCCAAAATGTTTGCTCACTTTCTGAAATTAGCTACAAAGACTTGGCAAACTACCAATTTTATCCTTTCTACTCCCTTTTCACTTTTGAATTGAATAAATACTCATTTTCACTTTTGAAGGGTAAGTTTGGAAATTTGTACACTTCTAAAGGCTTTGACTTAGACTCATTAAATTGGAGGATTTTCCGTAGTGAGCAAACAAATTGGGACGGAGGGAGTATCATTTTTGGTAAGCCACGTTATCATTAACTCCAACAGAGATGCACATATTAATCATCTACACCAATGCATAAACCTTTATCTCTAGCATGTTCACCCTAAACACAAGCCATCGTAATCTTGACCTCCAACAATAAATTGAAAGCACATAACCAAGATATAACAGCACCAATTTCAAAATTCAACAAATTCCAAGAATCTGAACCATAGATAGCTATCCAAAAAAAAAAAAGCATTCCCCAATTCCAAGCAATTTGCACACCCGCACACACACAGAGACACACACATGCCTAGCACAACTCTACAGTATATATAATAGGGTCTGTCTCTACTTATAAAGAAATGTATGTCAAAATAATAAAAAAGTAAAACTTACAATTTATTTGGAGGTGGAAGTGGAGGTGCCATAGGCATCATCTTGAAGCAGCTCATCGTACGGATCGCGCCGGCCGGGGGCCTGGCTAATCTGAGGGTCCCAGAACAGCTGTGCGTTGTGGCGATCGAACGTCCAGAAACCGTAGGGACGTAGAGGAAGGCTCCACATCTCCTTGGTCTTGTTGCACCGATCCTTCACCGTGTAGAGATGCTCCCTGAACTTTCGGTCTCTCTCCTTCGGGTCCTCCATCATCCTCAGTATCAAGTTCTCGGCGAACTCCATTATGAACCCCATATCGAATCGCCCTTATATATACAAATATATGTACCTGAAAAAGATCAAATTGATGTATATGCACGCATATAAGCCCTAGGTATCAAACTCGAAACCCTAGCTTCGGAATTGAAATCACAAATGTTTCAGGACACAATTGAAATTCAAGAGGAATTTACCAACGGTAGAGGTAAGAGATCGATCGCACAGATATGTTATCCGTTGGAACTCGCAGTTTGACGTGCACACTGTGAATGGAAGGGAGAAGAGTGTTTCATATATACGAGAAATTTTTTTTGCCGGATGCGTAACAATAATGTTCGGACGAGGCACTTAGGTGGTGTTTCGGTTTCTCAAAAAAGTAACTTTTAGAAAAAGAAGGTGATTTCAAGTTTAAAAATTATATATTTACTCAAATAATTTTCCTACCAATATGAATCTTGTTTGATAGATTTCATTGAGATCTTTTATACGGTGCAAAAAAATTAAAAAATTATTTTTTATTTTCATTATATTTGAGTTTGAAAATCGAAGAAAAAGTACTTTATAAAAAAGAATGGAAAGTAGAACACCCTCCTAAGGCCATCTACAGTGGTATAATTAAAAAAGGATAACCAAAAGTTGACACATCAGCTTTTGATTATTTACTTAAGAGGTTGCTAAACTTAACAATATTGAGCTTCACAATGGTCACTTCTAGTCCATAACCAAAATAAGGGGTCCACTACAATTTCACTCACTCTCTCTCTCCTCTGTTTCTCGCCATTCACTTCCTTCCAATTACGTTTTTTTTAGGCAAAAATATATCGATTCCCTCTTTTAATTTTGGGGAAAAATCGGTGACTTTCTTCCCTCCTATTATAATTTTTTTTTTTTGTTGGGGGGGACAGAAACAGGAAAGAAGAGTGAAATACCTTAATCCGGCAATGATGGGTTGAATTGTAGATGATCGAGAGATATGAGCTTCACTTTTGGAGGTGAAGAAAGAGAAATAGTTTGTGGGTTATACAAATTTTGGAACTAATTAACTTATGTGGTGTGGGATTCATAAATTTTGATTATTGAAAAAAGTTGCTAGTTTTGGTTATCCAAAGTCCAAAATTTGATTATTTCCAAAGATGTTGCTAAGTTTGATTATACCATTGTGAGCCATTTTTTGCACCAACATTGTTAACTTTAAAAACAATTGGTTTTTGATTATACCACTGTGGATGGCCTTTGATATCCGATCGAAGCTGATTTTTAGTGCAATTGTTCTACTTAACGAGCTCTACGAAGTGAATGTTTCCGATTATAAGAGTAAGATCAGAGAGGCGGCGATTTGCCCCACACAGCATGCTGCGCAGCACAGTCACTCTGTCCAGTTGATACACTTAAAAGAAAGTGTTATTTACACAGACATTTTAGAAACAGATCCGACACAGATCAATGTGTGGGGCCCACTACAGTTTCACACAAACGATTCGAGCCGTTCATTAAATGTGAAATAATTTTTCAAAGACTCCCGTAAAAAATCAGCTCAATCCGATATTTATAGATACTCGATCCAATTATCTAACTTTTCATTAAGATTTCAGAATAATAAAAAGTTAGATGGTCAGATCGAGCACTTATAGGTATCGTATGGCGTTGATTTTTTGGGGAGGCTCTTGAAAAAATGTTTTACATTTAATGAATGACTCGGATTGTTTGTGTGGAACCTATAGTGAGCCCCCACTCACTGATCTGTGCAGGATCTGTTTCTAAAATGTCTACATGAACAAACTTATTGGACTTAAAAAAAAATTTTTTTTTTTTTGAAAGGATCACGATTTTATAGAAACTCATGAACGATTTACATCTTCGGAAACCAAAACTTCCACAGCAGGCGGTAAACATCCTGCTTGGCAAACAAAATTTCTATCAATACAAAAATCTGCCAAATCGTGAGCAACTCGATTAATCTCCCTATTACACCAAATGAAAGACCATTTTCTTGTTTTGGCCCAAGCTCTGATATCATCCACAAAAGCCTTGATTTCCCACGGACATGGAGAATTATCACCCCTAAAGCAATTCATAAGTGCTAGACAATCTGATTCAAAGATGACTTCTTTGCCTGCATGGTTAAGTTGAGTGTCACCCCATCTTTGAATTTTCCCATAGATCTTGTCTTCAATAAAGGCCATGGACTCCCTTTTTTATTTTCCCCAAACTGTAGGCAAACCCATGTATTTTGCTTTTGGATCCATTTCAGGCATCCCCAGAATTCCTTTAATCTCGGCTTTAAGATCAGTGCTAGCATTTGCAGAGAAAAATAGGCTGGATTTTTGAACGTTGATAGCAAGGCCTAATGCCTCACTGAACATGATGCTAGGACTTTGAAATTAGAACAAGATAGTGCATCAGCTTCAAGAAAGATAAGAGGACTATCTGCAAAAAGCAAATGAGACACCACTGGGCATTTACGCTTCATTCTTATTCCTATCAAAGACTTGTTAAGGATGGCTTTATGAATGAGGGTGGATAACACATCAGCTACTATGAGAAATAGGTAATGGGATAGGGGGTCCCCCTGACGAAGCCCATGGCTTGGCATCACATTACACACTTGTCCACCATTAACAAAGATCGAGTACTTAACCGTACACACACATTGTTTAATCCAACCTATCCAAATCTTGTCGAACCCCAATTTCTCCAATACTTTGAAAAGAAAGTCCCAGCATACACTGTCAAAGGCTTTGCTCAGATCAAGCTTCATAGCTACAAAAACCCTATGACCTTTTTTCTTATGCTTCAAATGGTGGAAAACCTCATGAGCTACTGTTATGTTATCTTGGATTTGTCGACCCCAAGAATGAATGCAGACTGCTCTTCTGAGATCAAGCCATGAATGAAAGGTTGAAGGCGGTTGGCGCAGACTTTGGAGATGATCTTGTATACAAATATGCACAGACTAATGGGGCGGAGTTGGCCCATCGAGTTAAGGCTTCGAACTTTTGGGATGAGGGTTACATTCATCTGATTGAACTCTTTAAACATCACCCCTGTACGGAAAAAGGACAGAACTGCCTCGCAAACATCTTCCCCAACTATATCCCAATAATTCTAGAAGAAAATACCTGGAAAACCATCTGATCCTGGGGCTTTTAAGGGGCCTAATTGGAAAGCTACCAAACAAATCTCCACATGAGTAACAGTTTTAACTAAAGCACAGTTAATCTCATGAGTGACCAAAGGGTCAACAAGATCAATAATATCATCAAAATTTCTAGTTGGAGGTGGACAATATAAAGAGTGAAAGTGATCTCGAATGATACCTGTTATTGCCTTTGTTTCAGTCTGCCACACTCCATGAGCATCTTTAAGCTTTGTAATCTGATTCCTTTGCCTTCTATGAATGGTGCTTAGATGGAAAAAGCGTGAGTTTTTGTCTCCCAACTGCAACCATTTTATTCTAGAGCGTTGATGCCAGTACATTGCATCCTTCTGCCATAGATCCTCCAATTTTTTGCTTATCCCTTTTTCAGCTGCTACTAACTCAGAGTTGAAGCCATGATCTAGCTTCTTTTGAACATCAACCAGCTGGTCTTTCAATACTGTGATCTGAAGACGTAGGTTTCCAAAATTGAGCCGGTGCCAATCTTTGAGCTTCTCTTTACAGTTCTTCAACTTTTTACACACTCTTCCCATTTCAGATTCCTCATAGGTACGAGCCCAAGCTTCCATAATAACCGGTTTACAGCTGCTCTCTGAGGTCCAGAAAGATTCAAACCTGAAAGGTTTCCCCACCTTGTTAAGAGGGAATGAAGTATTGAGAATCAACGGGTTATGATCGGAACCCACAGCTGCCTCCACAAACACCATAGCTTGGTCAAAGGTCTCTCTCCATTTCACGTTAGCAAAAGCCATATCAATCCTTTCCATAATGAGACTCCCATCAGTTCTGTTATTCCTCCAAGTGAACTTGGGCAAATTTAAGAGACTAAAAAATGGAACGTAAATTCAAGCTTTAAGATTTGTAGGGAGAGAACTGAATGAATTGAATTTGCTAGGTAATATGCACCTATTACTAGGAATAACAGTATCAGTTCCTATATCTTACTTTTCTTTCCTTTACATCCAGGACAGGATTGACATTGAATTTTTTTGTACAGTTAGCTCACCGAACCAGGTTGGATCACAAAACTGGTTTACATGGCTCACTTTGTTTGGTTCTCCTTCCAGAAATATTCTCTCAATTTTTTTTGACTGTTTCATCATCCGTATTTTTGTGTCTTTAGTGATTTTTTTTAATCAAATTTTTACATATTTTTTTACTTTTTGGATGTATACAGCGTACCTCTATTCAAAAAGTAAAAGAGTTTGTTAAAATATTTTAAAAAATGACTAAAGATGAAAAAATACGTAAATTTATAATTAAAAAAATTATTTCAAAACTGACAACTAAATAAAGTGAGTATATGTCCTCGAAAATTAGATTACAAGTTCAACTACAGCTCATTGAAAAATCCTGTTTTGTCATTTTATAAAGATGCTAGGGCTTATTTTCACTAAATTCAAAGGTAAGTACTTGACTTTTTTGTTGTCTTTATTACAGTATAGGTCCTCTGAATTTGTTGTGTATTTTACCCCACTAGCCTATAAAAGTATAAAATTTCAAAAGAGGCTTGGTTTTTTTTTTTTGGGTAAATAAGAGGCTTGGTTTTAGGATTTCTCCATAATTTAATTTACTCAAAATAAAGAGAAATTGGGTAGAAGACACGTGAGAGACGAAGAAATCAGTAGGGACAACTCAATTAAAATAGTTTGATTACGGGTACCGATCAAGGGTGCACAGATCGGTATGTGGGATTAAATTTTAGGTCAACATCCGCATCAAACTCTTCAAATTTAAGAGACTAAAAAATGGAACGTAAATCAAGCTTTAAGATTTGTAGGGAGAGAACTGAATGAATTGAATTTGCTGGGTAATATGCACCTATTACTAGGAATAACAGTATCAGTTCCTATATCTTACTTTTCTTTCCTTTACATCCAGGACAGGATTGACATTGAATTTTTTTGTACAGTTAGCTCACCGAATCAGGTTGGATCACAAAACTGGATTACAGGGCTCACTTTGTTTGGTTCTCCTTCCAAAAATATTCTCTCCAAATTTTTTGACTGTTTCGTCATCCGTATTTTTGTGTCTTTAGTGATTTTTTTAATCAAATTTTTACTTATTTTTTTACTTTTTGGATGTATACAGCGTACATCTATTCAAAAAGTAAAAGAGTTTGTTAAAATATTTACAAAAATGACTAAAGATGAAAAAATACGTAAATTTATAATAAAAAAATTATTTCAAAACTGACAACTAAATAAAGTGAGTATATGTCCTCGAAAACTAGATTACAAGTTCAACTACAGCTCATTGAAAAATCATGTTTTGTCATTTTATAAAGATGCTAGGGCTTATTTTCACTAAATTCAAAGGTAAGTACTTGACTTTTTTGTTGTCTTTATTACAGTATAGGTCCTCTGAATTTGTTGTGTATTTTACCCCCACTAGCCTATAAAAGTATAAAATTTCAAAAGAGGCTTGGTTTTAGGATTACTCCATAATTTAATTTACTCAAAATAAAGAGAAATTGGGTAGAAGACACGTGAGAGACGAAGAAATCAGTAGGGACAACTCAATTAAAATAGTTTGATTACGGGTACCGATCAGGGTGCACAAATCGGTATGTGGGATTAAATTTTAGGTCAACATCCGCATCAAACTCTTCAAATTTCAGACCAAATTACTCCTTAAAAAGTCACTTTATTACTTTAACTAGTCACATTTTAAATGTCTACTGCATCAGACTCTATTTATATTTATTAGACTCTTTATTTTAATTTATTTTATTTTGTTGGAAACAAATTGGGCACTAGCCGTTACCTAACCGTTGGGATTTTTTACTGTTGGATTTGCCCGTTAATTGCATATCAGTGGCAACGCTCCTTTGTGGCATTAGTGGCAACAACTCCTCCATATATATTTGTTCATGTCTTCCATCTCCTATACACTACTACTTCCACTCACTCTCCATCTATCTAAAAATCGGTTTACTCAGAAACACCACATGTTCTTGCATTCCATCAAGGAGAACGATTCTAGCTTCATTTTCTTAACATGGATTTTGAGTCTCGAGATAATATGATTCTATATATTCCGACTCCGACGATGATTTGGAGATTATTACAATAGCTGCCATGGAAGCCCAATGGTTGGAAGCCAAGAATTCATCATCACGACGAAGTTCTACTCAACCTCGCAATTTCATTCGGCGTGATCATTTGGGAGGACATCGGAGGGTCTTTCTCGACTATTTTAATGATCCACCAGTATTTCCACCCAAGATTTTTCGGAGGAGATTTCGAATGAATCGATCTCTTTTTCTCCGTATTGTATCGGAGGTGGAAGCTCATGAACCATATTTTGTCCAAAAAAGAAATAGTGCTAGAGTGTTGGGTTTGTCTTCCCTCGTGAAGATAACTGCGACAATTAGACTGCTTGCTTATGGAATAGCTGCAGATGCTATCGATGAATATCTAAGAATCGGAGAAAGCACCACACTAAAATGTCTCAGAAAATTTGCCAAAGCAATTATTGCAATTTTTTCCGACGAGTACTTGAGATCACCAAATAACAATGACATTGCTAGACTACTAGCGATTGGCGAAAGTCGTGGTTTTCCTGGAATGTTGGGCAACATTGATTGTATGCACTAGACGTGAAAGAATTGCCCAACGGCATGGAAAGGTATGTATACTGGATACACTCATGAACCAACTATTATTTTAAAGGCGGTAGCTTCATCTGATCTTTGGATATGGCATGCCTTTTTTGGGTTACCTGGGTCTAACAATGATATCAATGTATTAGAGAGGCCTTCTGTATTTAGTGAGCTTGCTCAATGGCGTGCTCCTCCAATTAATTACAGTGTTAATGGTAATGACTACACAATGGGATATTACCTCGCTGATGGTATATATCCACAGTGGACAACATTTGTGAAAACAATTCCATGTCCACAAGGAAACAAGAAAAAATATTTTGCCAAGGCCCAAGAGACAAACAAAAAGGATGTAGAGCGAGCATTTGGGGTACTTCAAGCATGTTTCGTGATTGTGCGTGGACCTGCACGGTCTTGGAGTCTCAGGACTATTAAAGATATTATGAAGGCTTGCATAATACTTCATAATATGATTGTCGAGGATGAGCGAGATGAATATGTAGTTCAAGATATGAACTATGAACAAAGTGATAAAGTTCCACCAATAGAAGTTTTGCAAGAGCAATTACCTGACATTATGGAATTCATTCAGCGGCATCGTCGTATTCGAGACAAAGGAGCTCATTCTCAACTCAAAGCGGACCTCATCGAGCACTTGTGGCAATTACATAGCGAATCATAGGAGATTGTAACTAGGGATAGCGGAATAGTATTTGGTCTTGTTGGGAGAGGGACACAAAGGCTGGGGTTGATGGTCCGAATAGGTTGCTTTCCAATCTGTTCGTCTCTAGTTGTTTCAATCAAGGAGTTTAGGGGTGGATTCCTAAGTTTCTGGTAGATGGAGCTTGGTGCAATCAGTTATGGAGAGGAGTTGTGGCTTGGGCTTCTTTGTCAACTTTTTCTTTTGTTCAAGAGAAGAAAGTCAGGAGAGTGTTTGTAATGTTGCTAAGTCTGTGATGTATTAGTGTTTCATATATGTAGTTATGTTTATGTTTCCTAAAAGAAAAAAAGAAGAAGAAGATACCTAATGGCATGCACTCATATTCTTGCAAGGAACGAAAAAAATAGAGCCACAATTTGCAATTCCAATGTCATTTTCATACCCACACAAAACGCTGTGATCATAATACATAAAAGCATCTCCAAGTTTTCATACCTATACAAAAGGTCATGATCATATTACATAAGCATATGATCATAATACATAAGCATCAGGTCTTCATAATACATAAGCATCCTAGCATTCATACACATATTAGCATCATCCTAATTCCAAAAGTAAGAAGTTAAGGATCCCAAAAACATATGTACCAAAATAGAGTAACTATCATAATACGTCTTCGTAGTCAGATTCCTCCACTTAACTTTTATTTTTTCGACTCTCAACAATTTCCATTTGGCACCGATGAATATACTCTTGTTGCATTGGAGGCATGCCACTTGTATCCAACATCATGATTATCGCCTCCTCTTTCAACTATTCCATTTTAAGCTTTTCAACTTGAAGACCATATGATATCTGAAGCATTTGATGCTTCTTCTCATTTGCTGTTTTCTTTTCTTCTTTTAACTCATTCAGAACCTGCACAATTGGAGCAATTGCATGATCATTGATCTTGTTTTTCTTCCGCTGTTCCTTTGCAATCTTATTAACTATCGATCCCTCCACTTCGATAATATCGTCTGCGACATCCTTTTCTGGGTTGACTAGCTCGGCTAACGGTGTTGCAACAATTCTACCTCTTTTTGGTTTTTTCTTTTCACATTCCTGAAACCATTTTGGTTGATGCTTCAACACATCCCAACAATGCTCGAATTGAAATGCGGTGTGTTTCACATCCAGATCTTGGTACATGATTTTTGCCTCCCTGATATGAAGAGTAAAAACCAAAAAAATCTGTTAGTGAAAGCGTGTTCTCAAATGAGCAGTTTGTTTTCTATTCTCAGTTTTCATATTCTATCATAACAAGTCCATCAACAAAGAAACTAAATCCATTCAAGGCAAGTTAATTGAAGGAGCAGTCACAACTAAAAAGCAGTTACAACTAATGGATACCTTTTCTTGCTCAGTCATACCACTTTAATGCGCTGCTTCAATTTGGGCCAAGTACCCACAAAACTTGTTAGTGCTAAGTTGAATTACTGACCAACGATTCATTAGTGAATTATCATTGCGTCCACTAGTGAAGGTATTGATCTCGTGGAAGAACTCCCAAACCCTTATCCAAAATGTCTTATGTTTTTTGTCATTTCTCTGAACTGCATCCAAGCTAATATTGAGCCATGTAGATACGAGCATATTGTCTTCTTCTACGCTAAAGTTGCCATCGCGTTTCCTCGCCACTAGTTCTGCTTCGACAGAGAATTGAGACTCTTTTTGTGCCACTCAACCAACTTGGCTCACATACTGAGACTCCATAAACTGATTGTCAAGGTTGGACCCGTAATGGATGAGATTGGAAAAGAATGGGTCCTGAAGTGAATCCATCCTTACTACAATAACAGAGTAAGAGAACAATTATAACATATAAATGAAAAATAAGGAGTAACGCTTTCTTTGCTATGTTCCTAATGCATTTGGAGGCCATAATTTAGAGGATAAGAATAAATGGCATTTCAAAAGATTCACCAAGAAAATGGAACCCCTATTTTCATATACATAGCTCAAGCGCAATCTAAGTTACCTAACCAGCATTAATCAATACAAGAAAACAAAAAGCTACATTGATATCAAGCTAGATCAATATCCCTTCCACAAAATAACTCAAGGATATATAAAGCTAATTCTAAATACTCTTTTATTTTCTGAAATGACATGATTGATATAGCAACTCTTACTCTCCGAAATGAATATAGAAAACACAACTTAAGGAACACAAAATAAGGCAACTTAAGGTCACCGTTTCTTCATTTTGAGACGTACTTTAAGACATTTGCCCTATAGGAGTGATCTCCTTGTGACAGATAATAGCCTAGAAGATGATAGTCCTTTTCCGAAGCAAGCAGTTTTACAAGTTCTACAAATGATGCAAATAAGTTTAGAGAATTGCCATAACAAAAATTCATTTAGTGGTCTGGAGCATTTCAAGATCCTATTTGCATCAATGAGGGGTGAACTCATACAAACCACTGTTGTACACACCACACATATATATATATATATATATATATATATATGCCTATTTTTATGACCAATATCACAGTGAATACTAAAAAAAAAAAGAAGCCTTGGACTTCCCAGTGAATGCAAAAAACCATAAAACCTAGACCTGTACAAGTTGTGTTGCATTTTGTGGTCCTTTTACTTGAAAAATGTCATTGGCACCTTATCACAAACACCTTGTAGGCAGAACATAATCTTCACTGAACCAACTACAAAATCATACAGAGGGAAGGGTGAAATCATACAAGTACCTACTAGATGTACACACCAACACATACATGCCAATTTCATCACCAATTTCAAACAATATCAAAACAAAAAAATGTATATGGAGATGGAGAGAAACGAGAATACCTTCAGTGATGAGATACGAGGATGGAAGAGAGAGAATGAGGGAGAAAGAATAAGGATCAGTTGTGGCTATTGTTCCATTTTGGCGCCAAATGCTGGTCCAAATTGGGCGGGAGGAAGGACACGAGTGAATAGTTCCTCGTGTGTTTCAACGAGGAACTGTAGCTCTTGCTACTCTTCCAGCAAATCCAACGAAACAGATAAAGCTGATTTTTGGGGGGATTTCTTGGGTATAGCTAGCTACTCTAGAGTAGAAGAGGGAGTAGCAAGATTGGTGTGGATGCCCACATACATGATCCAAGTCGTTCATTAATTTTAAAATAACTTTTCTGTAGGGGCTTGCGAAAAATCAATTTAATCGAATGACTGTAAGTGTTTGATGTAATGTTCTGATTTTTCATTTAGAATTCACGATCTTATATTTTGAATGAAAAATGAGAACTTTGAATCAAACACTTATAGTTGCTGATCAAGCTGATTTTTTCGAGATCACTTGAATAAAATTATTTCAAAAGTTAATGAATTATTTATTTGAATTTTGAGATGGGCCCCACATACTGATTTGTACACCTACTAAGGCAAAGTTCTTGTAAATTTTTTTGCCTAAAATTTTTTCAGTAGTTTTTTACTTTTCGCTACTTTTTGTTGAGTTTTTTCATGGTAATTTTTTGGAATAATCATTTTTCTCGACGAGAGGAATCATAAAAGTATAAAAATGTGAATCGATGTTAATAAAAGTTGACGATACTTCAGTTAAAAAACCCAATTATTTGGACCTTTTTCGTTTTTAGGTAAATTTTTTTTTTTTTTTTGGCTTTTGATAATACAATAATTTTAAACTTTTTAGATTTCTCTCGTCAACATGAGTTATTAATCCAAAAAATATTATACGAATCTAACAAAAAATTTTAAAAAACAAAACGAAAAAAAGTAAAAAAATTTACGAGAACTCAACCTAAACTACCCACGTGAGCATCCACACGTGACTCTTTAAACAACTCTCTAAACTGAAGTAAAAAGCAAAAATGAGAAAATGGACAATAAAATGCCCTGCACCAGCCTCTCTTCCTTCCTCTTTACTTTGCAAAATAAATAACTTTACTACAGTGACTCTTTTGTTTTAAAGAGTCACTATTCACTCTTTTAACTATTAATTGAGTAGAGAAATGTGAGAATAAATGAAGGAAATATAAAAGTATGAATATTTAATTGAGTAGAGAGTAAGAGTAAAAGAGTTTGATGCAGCAAATAATTTAAATGTGAATAGCTAAAATAATAAAGTGAATTTTTAAGGTGTAATTTCATCCAAAATTTAAAGAGACCGATGGAGAAATTATCTGTTCCCGACAGTGCAATTACACTGCCCTTTCCTCTGTAATGATAGTTATCCCAAACTTTTATCGAAACTTTATATTATAGGGCATCAAACTCCTCCAAATCCTGAATCTGTGAATTCACTTGCGGAGAGAGAGAGAGAGAGAGAGAGGGGGGACGGAGAAGAGATGGCTCAGATTAGTGCTTGTTCTCTAATCAGTCCCATGGAATCTGCTAATTACCGGAAAGGTAATCTTCTCTCTCCACCCCACCATTCATCTTTTGCCCTTCATTTTCATTCCCACACTATAAACCCTAGAAGTTCTACTCCTTCTGCGACCATCATCAGCCAAGCAAAACGCCAACCCAATTTTGAAAGAGAAATGCTTCGGAAAAAAAAACCCAGGTCGGGGAATCTAAGCTTGGAGCAAGGTGTTCCAACCATTGTCAAAATCAATAAGGCGTTGACGATTACTACGAAAAAGGGTAAGTATAGCACGGCTCTTTCTCGTTTCAACAAGTTGCAGTTACAAGGCATTGAGCTAGATTTGTATGCCTTCAGCATTGCAATTAACTGCTACTGTCACGTGAATCGAGTTGGGTTTGGGTTCTCACTTTTAGGCAGCATTTTTAAAAGCGGTTACACGCCAAATGAAGTTATCTTTAGCACCCTGTTAAATGGACTTATTGCACAAGATAAAGTTTCTGAGGCTCTTTCTCTTTTAGACAAGTTGCAGTTACATGACATTGAGCAAAATATGTTTATCTTCAACATTGCAATTGACTGCAACTGTCGCGTGAATCGAGTTGTCTTTGGGTTCTCGCTTCTAGGCAGCATCTTCAAACACGGTTATACGCCTAATGAAGTTACCTTCACCACTCTGTTAAATGGACTTATTGCACAAGATGAAACTGTGGAGGCCGTGGAGTTATTTGAGAAAATAGTCAAAAAGGGTGAAATCAAACCCGATGTGACGATGTATGGATCGTTAATAAATAGGCTTTGCAAAATGGGAAACACGGGAGCGGCTATTGCTTTTCTGAGGATTGCGGAAGAAGGAGGTTTAAAACCTAACACCATGGCATATAGCATGATCATTGACCGTCTTGGCAAGGATGGGATGGTGGATGCTGCTGTCAACTTGTTGGTAGAAATGAAAAGCAAAGTTATTCGTGCAAATGTTGTCACCTATACATCCTTGATTGATGGCCTATGCAAACATGGCAAGTGGAAGGAGGCTACAAGAATGCTAATAGAAATGGCAGATAGTCGTATTTCACCAGATGTTCGTACATTAACTGTGTTGGTCAATGCACTTAGCAAGCAAGGGATGACAAAGGAAGCAGAGGAGTTACTTGATGGCATGGAAGGAAGAGGTGTGTATCCTAATGTATTCACATACACTAGACTCATGGAGGGATATAGTCTGCAAGGCCGGATGGACGAAGCAATGAGATTGCTAAATGCCATGGTGGATAGGGGCATTCATCCCAACACTCAGTGTTATACCATTTTGATCAACGGAAATTGCAAGAACATGAAATTAGACGAGGCTGTGCAACTCTTCCGAGGAATGCCTCTACTAGGTTTGAAACGTAACATTGTTACTTTCACAACTATATTGGACAGTATGGTTCAGACAGGTAGATATACTGCTACTCAAGAAATTCTTAATGAGATGAAAGCTGCTCGCCTAACTCCTGATACTAAAACTTGTGGTCTCCTGTTGGACGGCCTTTGTCAAAGTGGGCATATTGATGAAGCAATGTTCTTATTTCACATGATGGAAAAAGGGGTTTAGGGCTCGATATTGTTAAGTACAATGTGCTTGTTGATGCGTATTCCAAGAATAAAACACTTGATAATGCAAGGGATGTTTTCACTATACTGCCTTCCAAAGGGTCATGTCCTGATGATAGGACCTCCTTGATATGATTCAATGTCTTTTGAGGAAGGCCTCCTTGATGAAGGTGCCTGCGGAATGATGTCTCTTACACGTTGGCATTCAGGGATTTCTTAAACGTATGAAGTCCTTTGAGGGAAAGTGGGGTTTTGCCAAATGCATCTACTGTTTCCTTGACTGCGGAATTAATCAACTAAAGGACTAGACCGCGCTCAATAAGTGATAAAGAAGTTTGCACCAAGGAGTAGACAATCAGCAAGACTTTGAGTTAATAAGTTTAAGCGGTGAAGGTACACTTACATCTATATTTAGCAGAAAACATTGCCAGTATTGTGGTTAACTATTAAATGTTTTCCTTATTGATCTCTTATTTAAATGTGAGAAAACCGAAGGCTGTTCTCCATGCACCGGACACGTAGCTTACTGAATCAGTTGTGACACGGATGGGAATGAATGCTACAAAGGCTAGGGTTCAGAGGTGTCAGACCAGAAAGAAAGATACTGGTGTCAAACCAGAAAGAAAGATACTGGTCATCCCTTAATCGATGCCGGGAATGAATGCTACAAAGGCTAGGGTTCAGAGGTGTCAGACCAGAAAGAAAGATACTGGTGTCAAACCAGAAAGAAAGATACTGGTCATCCCTTAATCGATGCCTAAGAGCATCTCCAGCCTTGACCCATTTTAAGGCTCAAATTTAAAAATGGGACAAAAATTACAAAAATCTCTCTCCAATCTTTGATCCAAACCCTTCCCCATTTTGGGTTTTACCCATTTCTTTATCCAAATTTGGGACAACTTTTGCCTTGACCCATTTCTCCAACGGCTAGTTAGAAAGAGAGAGAAAGAGGGAGGGAGGAGGGAGAGAGAACCTCGTCGGCAGTGGCGGCAGGCCGAGGGCCGGCAGTTTGAGAGGCGATGCAGAAAGTGACAGTAGTGTTGTGACATCTAAATCTTCTTGGGTCCCCCAGAGTTGTCATCTTCTTTTCTAGCCTCCTCCGATGATGATGAACGAGTTTCAAAGTTGTCTTTTGTGGTTGTGTCTGGTTCTAGATTTTGTGTGAAAAAAATTTTGTGTTTGATTCTGAGAGGGAGAGAGAGATGGCGATGGAGAGAGAAGAGTACCAGGTCTCCTCATTTTGGATTTGATTGTTTTCCCTTATTTATGATTATGCCATTAAGAATAAAATGTATATATATTTGGGTTTGATGGTTGGAGATATGCCTACCCAAAATGGGTTTTTATCCAAAATTTAACTCAAATTTGAGAAAAAAAAAATGGGTGAAGGCTGGAGATGCTCTAAAGGGCACAAAACCAAAACAAGAGATAGAGCTGGGGTTAAAGATGGCACGGTTTCCGCTTTCCCGGTTTGGTTTGGTCAGATAGTCTACTTCGTTTATCCCGAAGCAAATGAATCCGAGCAAGCATCCCTTACAGGTCGAGATGCATAGCGCCTATCTCTATTATCCCATGATGATGCGTATTTCTGCGTAGCAGACTACATGTACATATGATAAAATAGGATTGTTTTTGAAAATATATAGAAAATTCAATGGTTTAGATTTAATTTGTCCTAAATTGATGGTGCATATAGATTTTCACACGTCCATCAAGTGTCTTGGTTGAGATTCATTTCAACAACGACCAGGATTTACACAACTCAAGTTTTGCCTTCCAATAGGCCGTTGTAAAACCCCCATGTCGATCCCGTTCCTATCACAAACCCACCTCTTTTGTCTCTTCCTCTCTCTCTACAAATGAACCTCTTTCTTTCCAGTTGTTTTTCTCTGGATTGCTTCACTCCATGGTTCATTCCATCCCACCCACATTAATTTCTCTCTATAAATGGAGTTTGACGCCCCAATCCCAACATTTCACACCTTCCTTCTATAAGGATTGAGAATCCCTACAGTGTAGATTTCCGGCGATGTCCAGCGGCGGTGATTGCTCTTGATTCCACGACTCCCTGTATGTAACAACGCATCATCGGCGTTCAGACTTAAGCTTTGACAGAAAAATTTAGGCAGTTTCGAATTTATTTTCTTGCATTCTCATCTGCGCTCTCTCCACCTATTTCCCAATTATAGTTCCAGTTATTGATTGGGTTATTTCCTATTGAATCTAGATTTCGAGTTGCATAATTTTCTTGTGTTTTCTTGTTTATTGATGTGAGGTCGTGGTTATGTTTCAGTTCCATTTTTGCCTATTTCCAAATTGAAGAACGCACATGAAGTTTTCAAAGTGGCATACTCCAAGCCACCCTCAAATTAAACTTTTTTTTTTTTTTGTTCCTCTTTAAAAGGAAATGGCGATGCTACTTATTTTTGTTTCCGATTCCGAGAAAATGGTGAAAAGAACTACTCCATATAGATGTTCTACAAATATTTATGCAGGGAGTATGCATCTCTTTCACAACTTTTGAGAAAAGCAAGGAAAAAACATTTTCTTCCCCTTGATTTCGTCCTTTGGCTATTTCTATCTGTGTATGTGTTTTATTCATTGAAGTTCTGACGTGTACGAGTGAGGGTGATTCTACGCAGGCAAAAATTTGCAATTGTCTATTTCTTGAAAACTTTGAACTGATGATCTATCATTTGATGCGTCATATACGGTACTAGTATGAGCCACCACTAGGCCCATCATACTGGTCAGGTTTGATTCTCACTTTTGGCATCAAGTACACTATTAGGGTTCAATAATTATTTATTTCTATGCTTTATTCCATATAGTGGACTAAGGTCTTGAGTCTTTACCCATCCTGTTGGGCATTTAAATAGAAATCGTGGTCTTCAATTTTTATGTATCAAAATAGCGCCCATATTGATAAATGAAAATTATACATGATATTTCTATGCTAAAGTTGCCACCGCGTTTCCTCGCCACTGGTTCTGCTTCGACAGAGAATTGAGACTCTTTTTGTGCCACTTAACCAACTTGGCTCACATACTGAGACTCTATAAACTGATTGTCAAGGTTGGACCCGTAATGGATGAGATTGGAAAAGAATGGGTCCTGAAGTGAATCCATCCTTACTACAATAACAGAGTAAAAGAACAATTATAACATATAAATGAAAAATAAGGAGTACCGCTTTCTTTGCTATGTTCCTAATGCATTTGGAGGCCATAATTTAGAGGATAAGAATAAATGGCATTTCAAAAGATTCACCAAGCAAATGGAACCCCTATTTTCATATACATAGCTCAAGCGCAATCTAAGTTACCTAACCAGCATTAATCAATACAAGAAAACAAAAAGCTACATTGATATCAAGCTGGATCAATATCCCTTCCACAAAATAACTCAAGGATATATAAAGCTAATTCTAAATACTCTTTTACTTTCTGAAATGACATGATTGATATAGCAACTCTTACTCTCCGAAATGAATATAGAAAACACAACTTAAGGAACACAAAATAAGGCAACTTAAGGTCACCGTTTCTGCATTTTGAGACGTACTTTAAGACATTTGCCCTATAGGAGTGATCTCCTTGTGACAGATAATAGCCTAGAAGATGATAGTCCTTTTCCAAAGCAAGCAGTTTTACAAGTTCTACAAATGATGCAAATAAGTTTAGAGAATTGCCATAACAAAAATTCATTTAGTGGTCTGGAGCATTTCAAGATCCTATTTGCATCAATGAGGGGTGAACTCATACAAACCACTGTTGTACACACCACACATATATATGCCTATTTTCATGACCAATATCACAGTGAATACGAAAAAAAAAAAGCCTTGGACTTCCCAGTGAATGCAAAAAACCATAAAACCTAGACCTGTACAAGTTGTGTTGCATTTTGTGGTCCTTTTACTTGAAAAATGTCATTGGCACCTTATCACAAACACCTTGTAGGCAGAACATAATCTTCACTGAACCAACTACAAAATCATACAGAGGGAATGGTGAAATCATACAAGTACCTACTAGATGTACACACCAACACATACATGCCAATTTCATCACCAATTTCAAACAATATCAAAACAAAAAAAATGTATATGGAGATGGAGAGAAACAAGAATACCTTCCGTGATGAGATACAAGGATGGAAGAGAGAGAATGAGGGAGAAAGAATAAGGATCAGTTGTGGCTATATGTTCCATTTCGGCGCCAAATGCTGGTCCAAATTGGGCGGGAGGAAGGACACGAGTGAATAGTTCCTCGTGTGTTTCAACGAGGAACTGTAGCTCTTGCTACTCTTCCAGCAAATCCAACGAAACAGATAAAGCTGATTTTTGGGGGGATTTCTTGGGTTTGGCTAGCTACTCTAGAGTAGAAGAGGGAGTAGCGAGGTTGGTGTGGATGCCCACACGCATGATCCAAGTCGTTCATTAATTTTAAAATAACTTTTCCGTAGGGGCTTGCGAAAAATCAACTTAATCGAATGACTGTAAGTGTTTGATGTAATGTTCTGATTTTTCATTTAGAATTTACGATCTTATATTTTGAATGAAAAATGAGAACTTTGAATCAAACACTTATAGTTGCTGATTGAGCTGATTTTTTCGAGATCACTTGAATAAAATTACTGTATTTCAAAAGTTAATGAATTATTTATTTGAATTCTGAGGTGGGCCCCATAGACTGATTTGTACACCTACTAAGGCAAAGTTCTTGTAAATTTTTTTGCCTAAATTTTTTCAGTAGTTTTTTACTTTTTGTTGAGTTTTTTCGTGGTAATTTTTTTGGAATAATCATTTTTCTCGACGAGAGGAATCATAAAAGTATAAAAATGTGGATCGATGTTAATAAAAGTTGACGATACTTCAGTTAAAAAACCCAATTATTTGGACCTTTTTCGTTTTTAGGTAAACTTTTTTTTTTTTGGCTTTTGGTAATACAGTAATTTTAAACTTTTTAGATTTCAATCATCGACATGAGTTATTAATCAAAAATATATTATACGAATCTAACAAAAAAAATTAAAAAACAAAACGAAAAAAAGTAAAAAAGTTTACGAGAACTCAGCCTAAACTACCCGCGTGAGCATCCGCACGTGACTCTTTAAACAACTCTCTAAACTAAAGTAAAGAGCAAAAATGAGAAAATGGACAAAAAATGTCCAGCACCAGTCTCTCTTCCTTCCTCTTTACTTTGCAAAATAAATAACTTTGATACGGTGACTCTTTTGTTTTAAAGAGTCACTATTCACTCTTTTAACTATTAATTGAGTAGAGAAATGTGAGAATAAATGAAGAAAATATAAAAGTATGAATTATTAATTGAGTAGAGAGTGAGAGTAAAAGAATCTGATGCAGTAGATATTTTAAAAGTGAGTAACTAAAGCAATAAAGTGAATTTTTAAGATATAATTTGGTTTAAAATTTAAAGAGGCTGTGCTGTAATTAACAATTAAAAGGAGAAATTATCTGTTCCCGACAGTGCAATTACATTTTGCCCTTTTCTCTGTAATGGTATTATCCCAAACTTGTATCGATACTTGATACTCCTATTATATAGGGCATCAAACTCCTCCAAATCCTGAATCTGTGAATTCACTTGCGGAGAGAGAGAGAGAGAGGGGACGGAGAAGAGATGGCTCAGATTAGTGCTTGTTCTCTAATCAGTCCCATGGAATCTGCTAATTACCGGAAAGGTAATCTTCTCTCTCCACCCCACCATTCATCTTTTGCCCTTCATTCTCATTCCCACACTATAAACCCTAGAAGTTCTACTCCTCCTGCGACCATCATCAGCCAAGCAAAGCGCCAACCCAATTTTGAAAGAGAAATGCTTCGGAAAGAAAAACCCAGGCCGGGGAATCTAAGCTTGGAGCAAGGTGTTCCAACCATTGTCAAAATCAATAAGGCGTTGGCGATTACTACGAAAAAGGGTAAGTACAGCACGGCTCTTTCTTATTTCAACAAGTTGCAGTTACAAGGCATTGAGCTAGATTTGTATACCTTCAACATTGCAATTAACTGCTACTTTCACGTGAATCGAGTTGGGTTTGGGTTCTCACTTTTAGGCAGTATCTTTAAAAGTGGTTACACGCTAAATGAAGTTATCTTCGGCACCCTGTTAAATGGACTTATTGCACAAGATAAAGTTGCTGAGGCTCTTTCTCTTTTAGACAAGTTGCAGTTACATGACATTGAGCTAAATTTGCGTATCTTCAACATTGCAATTAACTGCTACTGTTGCGTGAATCGAGTTGGCTTTGGGTTCTCGCTTCTAGGCAGCATCTTCAAACACGGTTATACGCCTAATGAAGTTACCTTCTCCACTCTGTTAAATGGACTTCTTGCACAATATGAAACTGTGGAGGCTGTGGAGTTATTTGAGAAAATAGTCAAAAAGGGTGAAATCAAACCCGATGTGACGATGTATGGATCGTTAATAAATAGGCTTTGCAAAATGGGAAACACGGGAGCGGCTATTGGTTTTCTGAAGATTGCGGAAGAAGGAGGTTTAAAACCTAACACCATGGCATATAGCATGATCATTGACCGTCTTGGCAAGGATGGGATGGTGGATGCTGCTGTCAACTTGTTGGTAGAAATGAAAAGCAAAGTTATTCGTGCAAATGTTGTCACCTATACATCCTTGATTGATGGCCTATGCAAACATGGCAAGTGGAAGGAGGCTACAAGAATGCTAATAGAAATGGCAGATCGTCGTATTTCACCAAATGTTCGTACATTAACTGTGTTGGTCAATGCACTTAGCAAGCAAGGGATGACAAAGGAAGCAGAGGAGTTACTTGACGGCATGGAAGGAAGAGGTGTGTATCCTAATGTATTCACATACACTAGACTCATGGAGGGATATAGTCTGCAAGGCCGGATGGACGAAGCAATGAGATTGCTAAATGCCATGGTGGATAGGGGCATTCATCCTAACACTCATTGTTATACCATTTTGATCAACGGAAATTGCAAGAACATGAAATTAGAAGAGGCTGTGCAACTCTTCCGAGAAATGCCTCTACTAGGTTTGAAACGTAACATTGTTACTTTCACAACTATATTGAACAGTATGGTTCAGATAGGTAGATATACTGCTACTCAAGAAATTCTTAATGAGATGAAAGCTGCTCGCCTAACTCCTAATACTAAAACTTGTGGTCTCCTGTTGGACGGCCTTTGTCAAAGTGGGCATATTGATGAAGCAATGTTCTTATTTCACATGATGGAAAAAGGGGTTTAGGGCTCGATATTGTTAAGTACAATGTGCTTGTTGATGCGTATTCCAAGAATAAAACACTTGATAATGCAAGGGATGTTTTCACTATACTGCCTTCCAAAGGGTCATGTCCTGATGATGGAACCTCCTTGATATGATTCAATGTCTTTTGAGGAAGGCCTCCTTGATGAAGGTGCCTGCGGAATGATGTCTCTTACACGTTGGCATTCAGGGATTTCTTAAACGTATAAAGTCCTTTGAGGCCTTTTTACTCACTGAGGAAATGATTGGAAAGTGGGGTTTTGCCAAATGCATCTACTGTTTCCTTGACTGCGGAATTAATCAACTAAAGGACTAGACCGCGCTCAATAAGTGATAAAGAAGTTTGCACCAAGGAGTAGACAATCAGCAAGACTTTGAGAAGGTTAAGCGGTGAAGGTACACTTACATCTATATTTAGCAGAAAACATTGCCAGTATTGTGGTTAACTATTAAATGTTTTCCTTATTGATCTCTTATTTAAATGTGAGAAAACCGAAGGCTGTTCTCCGTGCATCGGACACGTAGCTTACTGAATCAGTTGTGACACGGATGGGAATGAATGCTACGAAGGCTAGGGTCGAGAGGTGTCAAACCAGAAAGAAAGATACTGGTCATCCCTTAATAGATGCCTAAAGGGCACAAAACCAAAACAAGAGATAGAGCTGGGGTTAAAGATGGCACGGTTTCCGCTTTCCCAGTTTGGTTTGGTCAGATAGTCTACTTTGTTTATCCCAAAGCAAATGAATCCGAGCAAGCATCCCTTACAGGTCGAGATACATAGCGCCTATCTCTATTATCCCATGATGATGTGTATTTCTGCGTAGCAGACTACATGTACATATGATAAAATAGGACTGTTTTTGAAAATATGTAGAAAATTCAATTGTTTAGATTTAATTTGTCCTAAATTGATGCTGCATATAGATTTTCACACGTCCATCAAGTGTTTTGATTGAGATTCATTTCAACAACGACCAGGATTTACACAACTCAATTTTTGCCTTCCAATAGGCCGTTGTAAAACCCCCATGTCGATCCCGTTCCTATCACAAACCCACCTCTATTGTCTCTTCCTCTCTCTCTCTCCAAACGAACCTCTTTCTTTCCAGTTGTTTTTCTCTGGATTGCTCACTCCATGGCTCATTCCATCCCACCCACATTAATTTCTCTCTATGAATGGAGTTTGACGCCCCAATCCCAACATTTCACACCTTCCTTCTATAAAGATTGAGAATCCCTACAGTGTAGATTTCCGGTGATGTCCAACGGCAGTGATTGCTCTTGATACCACAACTCCCTGTATGTAACAACGCATCATCGGCGTTCAGACTTAAGCTTTGACAAAAATTTAGGCAGTTTCAAATTTATTTTCTTGCATTCTCATCTGCGCTCTCTTCACCTATTTCCCAATTATAGTTCCAGTTATTAATTGGGTTATTTCCTATTGAATCTAGATTTCAAGTTGCATCATTTTCTTTGTGTTTTCTTGTTTATTGCTGTGAGGTCGTGGTGATGTTTCAGTTCCGTTTTTGCCTATTTCCAAATTGAAAGACGCACATGAAGTTTCAAAGTGGCATACTCCAAGCCACCCTCAAATTAAACTTTTTTTTTGTTCCTCTTTAAAAGGAAATGGCAATGCTACTTATTTTTGTTTCCGATTCTGAGAAATTGGTGAAAAGAACTACTCCATATAGATGTTCTACAAATATTTATGCAGGGAGTATGCATCTCTTTCACAACTTTTGAGAAAAGCAAGGAAAAAACACTTTCTTCCCCTTGATTTTGTCCTTTGGCTATTTCTATCTGTGTATGTGTTTTATTCATTGAAGTTCTGACGTGTACGAGTGAGGGTGATTCTACGCAGGCAAAAATTTGCAACTGTCTATTTCTTGAAGACTTGAACTGATGATCTATCATTTGATGCGTCATATACGGTACTAGTATGAGCCACCACTAGGCCCATCATACTGGTCAGGTTTGATTCTCACTTTTGGCATCAAGTACACTGTATTAGGCTTCAATAATTATTTATTTCTATGCTTTATTCCATATAGTGGACTAAGGTCTTCAGTCTTTACCCATCCTGTTGGGCATTTAAATAGAAATCGTGGTCTTCAATTTTTATGTATCAAAATAGCGCCCATATTGATAAATGATAATGATACATGACATTTCGCAAATGGAACCTTCATTGCGCCTCTCTGACTCTGTTATATCATAGTAGAATCCTTGCTCTAAAACTTGTATCCTTGTTTATCTTTGCATTTACATGAACTATACCATCTATTATTGATTTATAAACTGGTGTACGAAATGATTTATCTATTTACTTTTGAACTTGTGTTGATTAAAGAGCATGCTTTTCGGTGCACACCAATTATCTACCTGAACTTGAAATTCCATTCAAGAACATATTGCGCCCATCTAATTGTCCTCTCTTTCTTTCTTTTTTGTTGACGTGGTATCTGGAACTTACCAATTTTTTATAGAAAATATTTTAACTTTATAATTCAGAAGTTTAACTTTTGAAGGTAGAGACTAGAAATTCACAATCGCGTTTGAAGATAATATTCTAAGGGTGTAAAGTGTTTCTTGTCCTTCAAAACTTGAGCAAACATATCTACCTATCTATACGTCTAATAAAAAACAGAACTGTTTGCCTACTTTTTATGGCTGAAAGTTCCCGAGTTATTAGGAGGAGACAACAATATCTAACCTTCGCAAACTGTTGGTTCTGGTTTAGATAGATAGATATGCTGTTGCCCAAAAGATTCTTGATGAGATGCAAGCTGCCAGCCTAATCCCGAACTAAAACTTGTGGTCTCTTGGTGGACGGCCTTTGCCAAGGCGGGTATATCGATGAAGCAATGTTCTTGTTTCACATGACGAAAAAAGTACAGTTAAGTACAATATCCTTTTTGATGCATATTGCAAGAATAAAACACTTGATAATTCAAGGGATCTTTTCACTGTACTGCCTCCCAAAGTGTCATGTCCTGGTGATAGGACCTCATTGGTATGATTCAAAGTCTTTTGTGGAAGTTGTTGCCTACGGAATGATGTCTCTTAGACAATATCCTTCTGGGAGATTTCATCGACCTTTTGGCTTTTTTAGTCCTTGATATGATTGGAAGGGGGTTATTTTGCCAAATGCATCTGCTGTTTCCTTGATTATGGATTTGACCTTAACAAGAGGACTAGACCGCGCTCTCAAAGATGTGGAAGAAATTTGTGGAAAAGAATAGACAATTACCGAATGTACTTGAGTGAAAATGGTTAACCCGTGGAGGTACACCTACAAATATTGCCGTTATAATGTTGAACTCTTATATGTTTTCCTTACTGGTCTCTTATGTATGTGTGCGTAGCGGAATATATATGTATGGAAGTTTTGACTGATCTCCTAGCATTAACTATTAAGTTTGAATCCGTAACACTACTTTTCTATTGAAGCCTGTAATGTGTGTTGTTTCTCCTTAGCTTTTTGGGCTTTTTTGGCGTTTTGTCTTATTCAAAAAAAAATTTCCGTTTATTAGTTTTTCGCCAAAGCCATTGCCACTACCCCAAAGGTACACTAGAGAAATGTTTCACTAATGGCACAGAGAGGTTGTTTTCAAGATAAAACTTGGATCGGAAAAGTTAAATTTTGTTACTTTTACCCAAATATTTTTGGAAATATTCAGGATGAAGGCCAAAAAATAAGAGGAACGGGATAAGTGAAACCCTTATATAGGTGGGTTTTATTGCTGGAAAATATCCTTCTTCACTAGGCTGCACATGGCTTTTTGCATACAATAGTAGTATAAATCAAAAGCATGTTTGAATGTGTTGGTGCATTTGAGGGTCCGAGAACATTAAGCACAGTCTTATATGTACATGTTTCAATCTGTAAGTATGTACAACAACAGAACCCATGTTGTCCCCAATCATTGGGGGTATGGGCGGGGGAAGATTGAAGATAGACCTAACCTTTGGCAATATGCACAAAGTGGCTGTTCTCAGAATACCACTGAACAGTGGCCCCCCCAATACTTGTTTTGCTGCGAGACCATGCCCACTAATCAAAGCCAAATAGCATCAGAGAGAGGGCCTGTAAGTATGTAAAATGTATTTTCTCGCTTTAGTTTTTTTAGTAAAGTTAATTGTTGTTTACTGGTATATTCATGCGAATGTCTTCCCTGTTTTAGATAATATGGTGCTGGATAGTGTATGAGCTGATTTCTATTGTTTGAATCAACACGATGGAATTTATATGCAAAACACAATCCCTTGAGTGGCTAAGAGTAGAGAGCTGAGAGGCATTTAGCCCAAAGTATGAAATTCAGGAACGAGAAAACAATAGAAGGTTTGTTTTGTGCCTTGTGTTGACCAACATACTAATGAGTCTTGCTGCACAAGTTTCCTTGTCCAGGCGACCTAGAAACTTGACAATGATCAGACTGCAAAATGGCGATTTCTCTTAGTGTGTCTGAGCTGGTTCCTCCTTGCGAAGTCTTCCCAGTGGTGATGGATATTCAGGAACTCAGTCGACAGGGGAACATCAAGTTGGAATGTGCAAGGAGATCTGCTAACAAGGTGGCTCATCAAGTGGCTTCTCTAGCAGCAAAAAGGAGGCTTCCTCCGAACTGGGTGTCTAATCCCCTCTCCTCTTTAGTCAGTTTATTACTTTCTGATGTATCCTTGTCAGCTTTGTAGCCCTTTGGACAGTTTTGACAGATCAAAAAAAAAAGAAAAGACTCTTTGAAGCCTTTACTCGGAGTATTGTAGTAATTCACATTTTCCAAATGGGAGTCGTTTACTCCTATTTTTTATGAAGGGGGTTTGACTTCTTGAGAAATCACAACCACCTCATCTTCAGAGATTGTAGTGTTTGTCAAATTGTTTTGATTTGGTGATTGGAAAACAACTAATTCATTAAAATGAAGTTCTAGGGGACAAAAAAGATTATGGTCCTGTTTGGCTGTTTCATTGTGGTCTGTTTGGTTCTAACGGCTATTTCCAGCTCTGAAGTGTTATATGGCATGCTTCGTAGCATATTTTTTTAAGTCATTTTGAGCTTTAGAGATTTTTCGCCTAAAAGCTATACAGAATGAAGCTGTGACTGTGGAAGCTTGATGAGTTCAAGAAAAGGATTTTAAAGTGCTTCTCGTTATTTCTAAACCTCTTTACCGCATCACTTCTCTCTGAAGCTTTTAGATCAAAAGCAACTCATTAGAACTTAAAAGCCACCGGACCAGCAAGCATTCCTTACAGGTCGAGATGCGTAGCGAAAGAATTGTGTTTTCAGGCTCGTCTATTTCTCTTCAATGGCATGCTAGGGATATGTTGGATTTTGCTGTTATGATGATTTATTAGACTAAAGAAGTTTAGGTATCACGTTGCTCCATTTGAAAGGCCTAAGAAGCACGAACAAAGATACGGACACGACACAGAGACGTCATTTTATAAAAAAACTAGAGGCCGGGGCACACGCGATGCGTATGCAAGTCGGATTTTCACAACATTTTTGTAAAATTACTTCCCACTTATTGTTTGATAAAATTTTCACAAATGTTGTGAAAATTCGACTTGCACACGCATCGCGTGTGCCCCAGCCTCTAGTAGGGCTTTAAAGGAGACCAATTTGTTCTGTCAAATTTGGTTCCCCACTCATAGTCGAGGCATGAGAAGAGAGTGATTGATGAATCAAATTGTGCATATATAAGCATATATAGATGTGGATATAAAAGAGTACGAAACAATTTTTTTGTTTTTGTAATCCCATGCATCGAACGGACGTGACGGTAGATATATTCGTGCATGTATCCGTCCGGGCAATTATCAAATGGCAACAAAACTACATCTTCAAAAATGGCCCACAAAACTACATCTTCAAAAATGGCCCACAAAACTACATCTTCAGGTTACATGATCATGCCAAAAAAATGAACGAAGAAAAATAGCAAAAGTAGGTAAATGAATGAGTACAGTAAAGAGCTATGGGTTGTAGATGAAGGTACAAACCTATTCAAAGTTCTTGACATTTGGCAGACTTCTTCACAAAAATGGTCCCTCTGGCTCTCTCTTTCTCATATGAGGCGCTATTTGGCAGTTTTTTTCTATGAAACTAATCAGTAAAGTTGAACTATTAAATGGACGGAGCAGTTGAAGGAAAAAGGGGTGTTTTGAGAACATTTGGACATGTAGTGGGGTGGTAACTGTTTTTGGGAGTTTTTTTTGTGTTAAAATGTCCAATATATCTCCACAATTAACTATTTTGTTTTGTGTGTTTTTTCTCTTTAGAGGATATTTAAGGAAAGAAAAATACATGACATGGGAGACACCAAACTGGTGCTCCCCCTTTATATATTAGAAGATATTAGATAGAATAGATAACTAGCTTGTGGATTACGAAAGGTTGAGAGAAAACAGGATTGTTCACAAAAGGTTCTTTTCTATTTGCCCTTTCTCAGAAAATTGATTGAACAACTTGCTGAAAAATAACAGAAAACAAGAAACAGGATTCGACATTATATACACAACCGAATTTCCGAATCCAATATTCTTTAATGAAACATAACGAAACTTGTAACAAAAATCGCAAAAACTCGCACTATTTACAACAAAAATGGCAACCACACACGCCAAAACTGAAAAAATGAATATGTGAAGGACAGTTCAATTGGGATCAACCTTAAATCTAAACCCCGAGGAGTTGGCCTGATCAAGGCTGGAAATTTAGGATCAAACCTCTTAAGTGCTTTCAATTTTTGTGAGGTCAATTCACACGGGACTTTCCAAACTTTAAATGAGCCCCAACTAGTGAATGTTGAGAATGGTGTCCCAGGTTAATTAACAGGTGTGCGCATAAGCAGGTCCGGACACCTTGAGTTATAAGAAAAAACCTTAATGTCCGAACTTAGCCAATACTGTATCTATCTATAGCTTCTGGCCTTCTGGGTGGTTATAAGTATTGAGTCCAGAGTACCCAAAAAGAACACAAAAATAAAATGAACATAGAAAAATCAAAATGGTGTTTATGAGGAACAAAGAGATTGATGATGATGATCAAACACCACCACAGCCACCGTCAAAAGAGCAGCCACCGCTACTGCTGGCGGTATCGCCGGGTGGACTAGGTTTGGTGATGAGGCAACAGCACATGAGACCCACCAGTAGCATGAAACCCCAAGCTGATGCGAAGGCTTGTGCCAAACTCAGGTAATTCCCCATCTTCTTCTCCCTTCTGCTGCACTTTTTTTTTTTTTTTGCACCTCTTTTTGTAAGTGCTCTCATTATCCCCACAGGGCCTTAGGAACCTTCTTGCTGCTCATATCCCCATCCCCAATAATCATGGCACAATGGAAAATTCTCAGACCACCACAAGAGAGAGAGAGAGAGAAACCAGTCAGCTGATTAGAGAAGAAAAGAAAGGAAAATGCTACTCCAATTAAAAGTTGTTTGCATTGTTAGACTCTTTTGAGCATTCAACATTTTATTTTTTTTGTCATTTTAGGACATGAAATGAAAAGTGCACTTTTAGGACATCAAAAGTTACCCTCCAACTTTCTGAAAAAAATCACTTTAACTCAAATAAGGGATAAAAAAGGCAATTGTGTAGTTTTTGGTACATAGTTCTTTCAAAATAGACATACGTTTTTGGACAAGTAAAAGTCAAAAAACCAGACAAATAAATGGGGATGGTGGGATTATTATCTCTTCCTCAAATCGAAACCAAAGCCGAAAATAAATATTAGGAAATGCCCCAATTGGGGCGGGAATGGATTGCGGTAAATTGGCATATCCTTATACCGGGATGACCCTATCTTTGACTCTTTAACATTGCTACACTCAATGCTATGGAAGATGAATCATGTATGTGTCTTTTGTGTGTGTGTGTGTGTGTGTGTGAGAGAGAGAGAGAGAGAGAGAGAGAGAGAGAGAGAGAGAGAGAGAGAGTGGCCGGTTCACATGAGCTGAGCTAGAAAAAGACCAAAATACGTTACATGGTCCAGCCTGTGAAAACTATTCAAGCAAATGAAGAGTACAGTTACAGTAGCAAAAGTTTCTGTTCTAAAAGCAACATGAAGTTTATTGTATAGAGATAGCTATACATATAATTTTGATGGGTCATCACTCGGAATAAATTAAGCAAAAGGGTATGTTTAGATTGCTCTTGGTGACTTGGAGGCCATACATTGTTTAGAAAGACCAGTCAACTACTAATCAAACTAATTAAGTTAATTAGGAGTAATAAGCAAACTGTATCTTATTTAAACCATCTAGTTTCAAGTATAAAATAAACAAACGTCTCTTTCGGCGCTGTAATTGGCACGCACAAAGGAAATCAAACACGTCAGTTTTGAGGAAAAAGTGTAAAACATGATCAGCCATGGTCGGTCTCAGGCAATCTATAGCACAATTCAAGCAGTCTAAAAGTGTTTTTAATGGTCTGAATTTGTTATATGTGTCTTCTTTATAGAATACTTTTCCAAATTTGAATTATTGATTGTAGAGATGGACAGCTCGAACAGCACACTATACCCTTGTAGTGTGCACCTTTGCATTATAAGGTCCCCAAGTTCGTTTGTGAATCCTACTGTGGTGGATACTTCCATAGAGCCATAACCTACTTATACATTATAGTATCAGTAAAGCAACTAGAGTGATTAAAGCTAATTGGGACTATTCAAATATATGATTGGTTTCCAAAATTAATCAAGGTATGCATAAGCTGGTTTTTTCCGTTACTTTTCTACGTTCATATCCCTAATATCTTGTGTAAGTTCTGCATACTCTATAAAACGTTGGTCTCTTATCCCTTTGTCATTTTCATGCCCTACTCCATCTTTGGTCACTACCGAGCAAAGGAGAACGCTTCAGACAGAGATGTCCATGTGTGCAACACTCTATCTCACGTGCATCAAACAATTCTAAACACATCCATGCCCTGAAAGCTATCAGCGACACTCCCATTGTGGCAAGCACATGGGATCATCTGGCAGAGTTGTAGTTAATTTGATTATTGAGCCGGTGGTCCTGCTGCATTCAAGGATGAGATTAAACAAGATAAGCAGCATCCAATCTACATCAGCTCGAACCTTATTCCACTACTCCAGTAGCAATATACTTCCTCCATCCCAAATTGTTGTTTGTGTTTCCTTTTTGAGAAAATATAGACAATTTTTTTAGAGGTCCGAAAAAAGAAACAGGCACAACAATTCGAGACGGAAGGTATAAACTGATCCAGGTAGAGTTAAGGATGACCCATTCAAAGATGTATCAACAAGACCAACCGAGTGCCCCAAATCACAAAAACAAAGTTTATTAACAAAACCCGTACTAGCTAAAACAACAATCTTTGTACAGTAGCAAAGGAATTCCGTTAAGATTTCACGAGTGCAGGCCTTTAAGCAGGCCAGGAATAATACAGACATCCTTAGCTTACTGCATCTAACAATTCTGAGAAACTTTGACATAACATGAATGATAAATGGCGAGTTTGTTTTGGCTTAAAACAAGAGTTCCAGACAATTTACAACCCATAAGATTTACGAGGATTGGGAGCCTGTCACCAGAGCATTTGACTTCGCCACCACAGCAAATAAGAAATTAAGCCAATGCAGCAGCGCCAGTGAAGTCCAAATTCAAACGAACGGCATATACTAGCTTTTGTGACTAAAATGAATTCCCTAAAAAGAAAAAAAGAAAAAAAAGAAAAAAACAGACAGATTAAAACCAGATCAAGACATTATTAGGCTCCTAACTTGTAGAGCAGCAACAACTAACAACACATGACGTGCATAAAACCTTCACACCATATACACCATGCGCACATAAGACAGTTGCAAATGGCCGTGGCTTGGCTTTAGAAACACATACATAAGATGCCAAACTATAAGAGAAACATTAATGTCCTCTTTGAAAATGCACATGGCAGTTTATCATAAGTGCAAGAAAATCAATCAGCAAACTAAATCGATGATAACATTAAAAAAAAGCTTGATAGCCGCCAAGAAGACAGCAAAGCAAATTTAGCCCCAAATAACAGTACAAATGCACTTTTCTGACAGCTGCTAAAGTCCTCCACTCTTATCTATCAGGCCTCCCCCCTTCAACTTTTTCATTGACTGGAGATAGGCAGGAGCATGGATGCTATGGACACATCTACCCACATAAAGACAAGATACATTGCCCTTTCTCAGCTAGGAAATCGAGAACAAAAAGGTGGCACTGCACATTCAATGGATCTATCATATACCCAAGAAGCAATATAAATGTTCTGAAACAACAATGAAAATGAAGAGCAGAAATTCTTAAACAGAAATCTCAAAGGAATGTTTGCGCATGCGTTGTTCCAATCATTTTCTAAAGATCAACAACTTCTTGTGCCATTACCACCTAAAATGCATACTGATTTTGTCCTGTTAATGAAACTCCAGAAAATGAATTTCATTAACACATGAAAAACTGTTCAAGAAAGCAACATAATGGAGCCACGTTAAACACCCAAGAATCATTAACAGCAGCAAAGGCACGCAGCCCAAACAACATGATACAAAAGATACTTATAAAGCTGATTGAGATCCATATAAAAGACAATGATTAAGAGAATATATAACTCACATCCAAAGCTCCCCATGAAGGAAGCTAGAGCTCGCTATAGTTGCGCCAAACAGCACGAAATTCCTCGCGGAACGTGTTCAAACGTGCTTTCAGATTAGGTGTTCTCAAGGTTGCATGAAGAATGGTGGCTGAGGGGAGAGGGACGGAGGGGGATAACATCAGCGATAAAAATATTCAAATCTTGCAAACAAGCTTGACAACATTACCACGCAAGGAAGGAGTAACATACCAAGAAGGCCAATGGCAAGCCCCCATGAGAGAGTTAAAAGTCCACATGAAACATACCAAAGGATGAGGCTCACTGCAGAAAAAGAACAACACGGGTTAATCACTTACTTTAGCAAGCATTCCCGCAGTAAAGTGTACCCCTCTAATTTCAGAAACTTATTGCTCGTGAAGTTTTCATTACCAACAGAGAATATGAAGACAAAGACCCAACGAGGCCGTCCGCATATGTAAATGGCTCTTTTAGCTGATGGGCGTCCGCGAATAACAGGGCTGAAAGTTTTAGACGTTAGACAATTGGGGTACCAGAAGCTTGATCCAAAAAACAGACAACAAACTCACGTAAGAGGGGGCCTCATCTTTGCTGCTAAATGCGGAGAGAACTGCCTCACTGTTCTTGTTACCTTTTCATTAAAAGTACCTGCAAAACTGTAGCACCAAGTTTTAGCAAGGATGCCGGAAAACAAATGGGATTCAATCAGAGAGAAAATGAAGCATCATACACATGCACTAATGCATAAAAGAAGAGGCAGTCCCTGGTGTATAGCCTTATTTCCGTATCACAGCATCAGCTTTCTTTCCAGTTTAGGGTGCCCGTAACAGAAATTTTGTTACCAATAAAAAACCTAAATGTTACTTTCTCAACCAAGCATCTAAGAATCTATAATCCAAGCCGATTTCAGCGAGAGAAGCGTGACTATATGCAAAAGGCAAACAATAGATCCAAAACCAGTCACTTAGTATCTATTGCACTATAGAAGCCATCTATTCACATGTGCAAGACTGGAAGCCCCTTTTGAAGGAATTATAAAGCATTACAGGAGTACAAAGAAACAACCACTATAACGACACCACCATAGACCATAAACAGAACTTGAGTCACCAAAGAAACCGCATAGGCGAATATATAAGTAGTTCATACAAATCAAATAAATTACCTAAGAAGATGATACAAGAGAAAGTCGGGAGACAATAAAAAAGTCGCCGCAGTTAAGAAATGGCTGGCAGACTTAGAATATTGCCATGAACCAAATGGTTGGTTCTACAGATATTTGATTGTCCTGAATTTAGATGGACAATCAAATATCAGGCACACACACTAACCAAGCTTTTAACAGGATAGCCTTTTATCAGCATTTCGGAGTAGCAAAGGGATTTCATGAAACCCGAGAGATGAACTCATCAGAGAGCTGGCACCAAGCATTGCTCTCTCTAAGTCAATCTCTCCTTAACTCCTTTCAAAATTTACGCTCTGTTCACTGTTAACCTGCAGGCACAATATTCTCCTGTACCGCTTCAGGCCCTTAGATCCTACATCTTGTGGGTGATAAGAATATTAAGGAACAAGAGGATCCATTAAGGAAGATCAGACAAGTCCAGACTCCAGATTACAAAATTTGAATGACAAATGTAAATGGATGATAACAAGAGTTGGGCAAAGATCAAGATTCGAGAGGACGCAGTCCTTGCACCTCTGGTTATATCCGACTATCCAATCGTCATTCCACAGCCTCTCTTTCATGAACTAGACCACAACCGAGAAAGAAGACAAAAGAACAGAAGCCCTATATCCTGGTAAGCCGGAGTTTGAGCCAAATAATTCTAGCTCTGTCAATTCTATCAATGACTATCTACCCCATTTGCCTCTATTGACTCTTCTAAGTTAGATGGCATGCCCACCTTGGAAAAGACCAAAGAAATGAAATGAAAAGTATTTTACCTGTTGAATTTTAAAGTTTACAGCAATATTGATTTCATGACGCGGGGTTGTAAGATGAATCCGGTCTCCAGGCTTCCAGCTTTGATTTGGGGACACGCTTTCACGGCATAATGTCCCTCAAGCTCATTGATTTTTGGAGGTATACAGGTATACACGGGCCGCTATTTCAGTGGTATTTCAGAGGTACAACGTTATGAGAGCAGCCACTTTGAGCATATATTACCAGAGTTTAGTTGTATCTCCAGTCTTTTCCCGCCCATTCCCCAATCGCTTGCAGATTACATGGGTACTGTTGTTATTTGTTTGTTACGAAAAAATTGAGTGGAGTGTAAAAACATTATAGTGAATAGGAGATACGAGGGTTGATTGCTAGGTAGCAGTCAGCAGATATAAAGAGAGATGTGAAGAGAGCGAGATGTGATAGGAAAGGGAAGAGAAATTTTGCTAATTAGGGGAGATGCTCTAGATTTTGAAAAGCAAGGTAGGTAATGAGAGTCCCTAGGCCTGCCCTCTCTAAGGTTTTCCAGCTTTGATTGGGAGCATGGTTCCACGGGCATAAAATCCCTTGAGTTCCTACAATTTCAGAGGAATAGGAGGACCGTTATTTTAGTGGTAAAACTTTCTGACAGCAGCCACTTTGTGCATAAATTGTCAACGGTAGGTCCGTCTCCCGTCCATAGCCCCATCGATTTGGGGTTACATGGGTTGCTTTTGTTTTCATTGTAAAATCAAATTTACATATGATGGGTGGAACCAACCATTCAGTGCGTGAAATCACTGTTGCCTAACTAATTATTTTGTTCAAGGATTTTAACAGAAACATGTTTGCATAGTCTAACAATTTTGAGATACAAGCGTTGTGAATGCACATACCATTTTAGAATTACTACCCATTCTGTAAATAACCAAAAAACAGAATAGTACAAAATGAATCAAGCATACCTGTCATTCAGAAAAGCAATAGTAACAGCTGTCAATGCAGCAGCAACAATAGCAAGTGGTCTCCTCAGAAAACCTAACCCTGCAAAGTAAAATGCACACACATATATCAATACTAAACAGCAGTATAACAGCATATATGAGGCATGCAAGTCATCTGTTAGCTTACCCAGAATGAATATAATCATGATGAAGTAATTTGTCCGATAGCTGCAAAAGCAATACCAAAACAGTATTCAAAGAAAGTAATTAGCTATTGCCATAACGAAAATCCAACAATTTAAAGAAAATAAATATAGCTGTAACAATAACAACCACCCATCTTACTGTTTGCTGTTTGGCATGCATAAACCCCACGGAAATTTCAGAAAGGAACATATCACGTATTATATCTTCTGTTGTAAATTACTAAGAAACAAAACGAAAAAAAACGTTCTCTGCAGAGGTGATTTGTAGAAGGAGAAACCTGGTTGGTTGATTTATGGTTCACAATTAAGAAATTTGAAGCGAAGGCATCAAGGTGATGTCACCCATGTGCAAAAGAAAACCACAGACAAAAAGGCCTATATATCAAGAAGCTGAAAACCATGAAAGAAAAGACCCATGTTCTCAACTCTAAACTCCAAAAATACTTATTATGATATCTAGAAATTGGTCAAGGGTTGGATTGCACTCCCTCGATTCCCAACTATGCAAACTAGAAAGTTAAAACTATTAAGCCTAAACAAAGACCTCTCTGCCTCAGCAAAATATACCACATTAAGCAAAGTGGGATCAAAATCCAAAACTTTTGTCTGCGTCTACCTACTCTAGCCCCTACATCTACATCTACCTACTCTAGCCCCTAGCCATTCTTGAATTAGATCTACCACCGAACAAGGAAACACACGACATGTCCCACCATACAAGAACTGCTGGCCATAGGTCGCTGCTCCCTGCAACTGGACAGTGAATACAAAAGTACACCACTGATTCCCAATCTCTCAAGCACATACAACATTGATTAACATTAACCTTCCTACACCGAATAAGATTATCTATGGCCAATATCTTGTCCTTAGCCGAACACCATGTGGAGAAAAAAAAAACCTTGACTGGAGCATGACAGCATCATATGGCTTTCGAGGAAAGCATATCTTGTTACCTCCACCTAAAGACTTGGTAAAAAGATTTCACCTGGAAAGAACCATTTGCAGCCAGAATCCACCTCAAATAGTCCTCCCCCACCCTCGAGCCCCGCATATCATATAATTTGTCCTAAAGGGCTAACTCCTCATCCATCTCTCAATCCAGCACCTACATGCGAGAGAAATATCCCATATCGCCGTCTTCCCATCCATCTTGAGATAAACCACCCCTGCTATTCTATCCACTGCCAGTTGAATTGAAATATAGAAAGATGAACATCCATAAATCTCTCATCACCACACTAAACATGCTCCTTTCTCCCCCTCCCCACCTTCATTCTACCGAACAGGGAGACCTCACCCTGCACTTTCTCGTATCCCTCCCACCCCATACAACAAACCAACTCCTGCGAGGACCACTCACCCCAACCTTCCCGATGCCCAACAGAAACCAATGTCCTCCACCAACTATCTCTTTCGCACGCAAATCTCCATAACAACTTCCCCAATAAACCTTGATTGAAAATTACAAGCCTCCTCATCCCCAATCCCCCTTCCCTAGTTGGTTATTTTATATTTGTGTAACCCCAAAATAAGGGCCTGAAGTAGAGTTCTGAAAAACTGCATTTTTTCCTGGAACCATAAGATGGGTATTCCAAACTTTCTGCCTCCCAGAATTTTCTCAACAACCAAACAGTGCATGGAATTCAAATGGCAATTAGCAATTACCAATCGAGAAATGATTCACACTCCCTTTTTCAATAAAAAGCACTCCATTTCTTGTATTTTAGTGAAGCTTTCGTGTGTATTGTTTCACTAAAAGGCATGAAAAGGAGTGCACTTATCAAAAAAGGGGAGTGCGAAACAATCACAATTTAACCCTAATACTACACAAATCACAAGACCCCTCACCACATAAAAAAGAGCATATCATCACATATTAATTTGCATTTAAGGATGAAAAGCAATCAATCACACAACACAAACCCCAAGATATCGTCAGATTACAGCCCCACAACGAAAGGAAAGGAAATTTAATTGTACGTGTAACAATCGATGTCTACGCATGTGTACACAATTACAGAATATAGGAGGAGGAGGAGGGAAGATCGTACTAGTAGAGGTTGCACTTGAGGCGGCTGTTCCATTTGGAGTAGGATCGAGGGAAGGTGAACCTGGAGAAGAATTCGGCGACGGGGCGGGGAGGGGCCGACCAGTCCACTTCGCGCAGGGCTTCCACCAGATCCTCCGCCGTCACGTTTCCCCAATCCATTTCTATCTCGATTGATTCCTTAAAATCTTACGATGGCGGTGAAATGCGATGATGCGAAACCCTAGAAAACGGAAACAGTTGGGAGACGAGGGGAGGAAAGGGTACGAAGGACAAAAAGATGTTAGATGGAGTCGAAGAGAGAGAAAGAATGAAAGAGAGAGAGAGAGAGACGATTGAAGAGTTTTGCTACACGTTACGGTTACCATAAGACAGCAAACCAAAAGATGGGGAAAGAAATTGTCTGAGCCCGGGTTCGAACCGGGGACCTCTAGTGTGTGAGACTAGCGTGATAACCGACTACACCACCCAGACATCTTTGGTTGGGTTATCTATTTCTAAAGATATAGTCCTACATAATAAATGAGGAGAGAGTGAGAGTGAAATTATATCATTTATTCAAATATCTCGTTCTGCTCGACGAACACGGTGCAACTCCATGAATTAAATCAACTATTTCTTGAATGAGTTGGTTGTTATGAGTAGGCCTACAAAGAGTTTTCAACTTCTACATGAATTTAATTGAGCCGAGCCAAACCGATCGGGACGATTTGTAATTGATTTTTAAATTGCAGTTCTGATTTTGATTTTTTATTGCAGTTTTGGTTTTTCAGTTAGGGTTAAGGGTTTGCGCCTCTCTCTCTCTCTCTCTCTCTCACATCACCAATTTTGATCTACTATAATGAGTTGAATGAAGAATTTAGCTCAGTTCGATTCCATCTATAACAGTTTCATCTATTGTGATTTTGTATTTGTGTTTGGAAGATTTTTGTGTTAATTGCATTAATTATTAGTATTATTATTTACATTGTTCCTAGTTTTTTCCCTGCTCCTTTCCAGTTGATTAAGATTGGATGATTAAAAACGTTGACCACCGATTTCGGAGAAAAATCGAACCAAAATGGTAATCAACGATTTTGGTTATGGTTTGGATAAAAATCGTTTGTTTCAATTACGATTCTACTAATTCTCAAACTTAACCGAACTGTTGCCATCTCTATCTCCCACAACAAGCAAAAGCTCCTACGGTACACTATAATGAAAAAAAAACCTAACCCAAAGGATTAGACCTGTTGGTTGGTGGGTTTGCTCTCACACATTTGATCAGGGGTTCCGTTCTTGTAAATTCTCTAATTCTGGCGTAGATGACCTACCTTTGACCGGACCGATGAGAAGATTAGTTGAGGTGCACGTAAGCTAGCCCAAACATCCCGACACCGACGGTCAAACCAAAAAGGATAAAAAAAAAACCAAAACAAACAAAGAGCTATGTGATAAATTTCTAACGTAAGGACTCCTTTTCTCCTTCGGTTCCACTTTCTCTGACATTTGAACCACCTGTCTCTCACTTGTGATAATCTCGGAGACCATCGAAGGCCAAAGTCTTTTTCTATAGGATTTTTAAATTTCGATGCTGTTTCTTTAAGGGCTTGTTTGGTGTTTAGCTAATCCCATAATCTCTCTCTTTAACTCTCATCTAGTCATCTCCGTCTTCCTTGAGAGCTAAGCCAACCTCCCACTAGTCTCTCAAACCCATCTCGGTACATTCACTCCACTCCCAACCCCCCCCCCAAAAAAAAATCCAACCCCAAAACCCTATAAAACCACAATCCCAACTCACTCACACTTTTCCCTTCTCTAATTCCAACTTTTTCCATCGGTTTTGGAGCTTTCAAATTTACAGGATTTTTAAATTTTGAATTTTTTCAACTTTTTTTTTTCCCGAAATTTACAGGGTTTTTGGGGATTTGTGGTAAGGGCGTGTTTGGTGATTGGGTAAGAATGGCGAGTAGGTTTATCGGGGATTACGAGGTGGGGGAGCAGATAGGGGCGGGATCGTTCTCGGTGGTGTGGCACGGGTGGCACAAGGTCGACGGGACGGAGGTGGCGATCAAGGAGATTGTAACCGAACGGCTGAGCAAGAAACTGCAGGAGTCTCTCATGTACGAGATTGTTATACTGAAGCAGATTGATCATCCCAATATCATCCGGTTGCACGATATCATCAAGGTCAGTGTGTACGTTTGTAATAATAATATGTTTGTTTGTAGCTAAAGTCACGAAAATTTGCGTGCGCGAGCGGGAGCTTGAGCGTATCTGAAACGCATCCCGAACTGTTAAGTCACATATTTCACGTGCGGGAGCGGGAGCACGAGGGTGGTAAGCGTCTCTGAAACACGTCCCGACCTATTAAAATCCGCAAGAGCGAGGATTGAGATCGGGAGCGCAAAGCTTTTTGAAGGATTATGTGATTAAGGTTTGTAGCTAAGTCACATAATTCGTGTGCGTGAGCGCAAGCGTGAAAGCGTCTTTGAAATACTTATTGACGTATTAAAATCTGCCAGTGCGGGCACAGTGCGACGATTGAAACCGGGAGCGCAGGGGTTTTTTTTTGAAGGATTGTGTGACTAAGGTTTGTAGACCGTGTGTGTGTGGATGTATGGCTGGTTGTGTCTTTGTCGTCTTAGCTGTAGAAAGTGGTTGGTTTTGATACTGTGTTTTGGTGCTGACAAATTAGTGAAATTACTAGTCCCGCCTTTCCTTTCAAGTCCCGAATGCAGAAGTCATGTAGTTTTTAGATTAAAGATAAAGTGCTCCCGTGCAATTTTTTTTTTTCACTTTCTTCGTACCAAATTAAAGATCTCAACTAGTTGGCCAAAAAAGTGTTTTGATTAGAAAGTTGCACGACATTGGGTGGTGGACACTGAAAAAGGATGGAGCAAGAGTAGTACTTTTGGCTTTTTGTTTTTTTGATACGAGTATCACATTGATATCGTGGGAGTTCTTAGATGTTGAATTAGTGAGGTAGTGTGAGGCAATGATTTTATGTTGATTGTGTCTCTATAAAGCTGAGAAAGTAAGCCAATGAAAATTTCTTCCTTATGTTAGCTATTGAGTTTCTACTTTCCAATAAAGAAAACCTGCATGTGTGCGTGTTTGTATGTAATTTTATGTTGATTGTGTCTCTATAAAGCTGAGAAAGAAAGCCAAGGAAAATTTCCTCCTTATGTTAGCTATTTGAGTTTAGAAAAACATGTGTGCGTGTGTCTGCCTGTGAGTGAGAGAGAAAACCTGCATTGGGGGGTTGTTGGGTGGGTGTTGTCCTCTTCACCAATTCCCTCGCCTGCCCTTTTCCCCCTTTAATTCTCACAAGAGATATCTAATTAAGTGACAGGAAAAGAAAGATGTATAAAAATGAGGATATTTTTTGTCGTTTGACTTTTGGAAATGGAAAATCTCTTCTCAATGTTTGGCAGTGGTTAAAAGGAGTAGAGGTTGAGGTGGCTACTGGCGAGTATGGATATGAGTAGAGAAGAATATTAGTTCTACAGCGGGACTCTGTTTCGATGTAAAAGATTTCCACTTCAATTTTATGCAAAGCTCCACTTGTAGAATAACTTAATCCATTATTTTCTTTTGGTTGGCTGCACACCCAAGACAAATTGGGTCAGATTCATGGTTCCAGATTGGTGTTGCCAAAGACATCAACAATGAAGAAGTGAAGTTGCTGTTGTGGGCCTGAGGAAGGTTTTTAGATGGGATAGCTAGGTCATTTTTTAGATCGTAGAACGTATGGTATACGAGATTTAGATCCATCAGTTTGGAAAAACATTTAGAGGAAGGCGTCCCTGACATGGTGGCTGAACTGAACAGCTTGTTTAAAGCTATAGAGAATGGAGCTGGTGTTGCTGGTATGCTGCAGTTATTATTAAGTGATGTTTGCGTCACTTGATGGGGGCAGCAAATTGGTTAGATTGTGACTTGGGTACTTAATATGTTATAGTTACATTTATGCAACCTGAAAGCTATGCTTACGCTATGCTTTTCTTACAAGGTATGAATTTTGTCTATTTTGTTTGGCGCGGCTTTCTATTTTGTCTAATTTAGTTCTGTTATTTTGTCTAAGTATTCTAGCTTACATAACAAACTTTGGGCTCTTTCAAGGGACCATTTGAATGTTATCTATCAAGTTTACCCTTTTTTAATTTTTGCTAATTAATTGCTGATATATGTGTCAATCAGGAAACCGGAAGATTACATCTTATATTGGAGTATTGCAGAGGGGGTGATCTTTCTATGTATATTCAACAACGCCAAGGAAGAGTTCCAGAGGCCAAGACGAAGCACTTTATGCAGCAGCTGGGTATAATAAATATTTGTCATTCGTTTTCTAGTTCACACATCTTCGACGACCCATTTGTAATGTTTATTGGATTGTGACCTATGCAGCGGTTGGTCTACAGATCCTCCGTAAGAATAATCTGATACATCGAGATTTAAAGCCACAGGTATGCTTTTCTGCTGTGTTATTCTTTTCATTTATTAATCTTAAGAAGATGATAGTAGCGGAACTGTTTGTATGCTGGTGTTCATCTCACAAGATTGGAAAAATAAGAATAATTTCCAAGGGCTGACCCAAAATACTAGACTGATGAATGCTCCCCTTTTAGGTTGCCTTTTTTAGTTTTCACTATGTTGAACTTGTGAATCAATTCTGATTATGATTTGGGAGAACGTTTGAAAAAAATCTAGGACATGCAGAACATGTGTTGATGTGCTGCCAAGGCGAACGAGAGTCGAGGGGCCTCGAGGCTATTTTGTTAGCCGGGCATCTGATGTAGTGGCATTATTTATTATGCGTATGGTTGTTAAATGGTCTCTCTTCATTCTCAAAAAAGAAAAAGAAAAATTGGTCTCTCTTCATTGGGCTTTGCTTATAGGGTCTAAACTCTAAAGTGAGTTAGATGGAAAGAAATGATTTTCAGCTCTTCAAAGAACTATTAAATTGCTGAATAATAAGTTGGAGTTCTATGAGAAATAGTTGCTAATGTCTTCCAGTTCTTCAAAGAACGAAGAGGGGGGTTTGGGGTGGGGGTGCTGTGGTAGGAGACACTCTGATTGCAAAGTATTTTCAGCACATATTATCTGGACATCCTGTTGATATTTCACTTCGATGGTTAACCTTTCTGCTACAGAATCTCCTCCTCTCTTCAAACAATGACAATGCTGTCCTGAAAATAGCAGATTTTGGATTTGCAAGGTGAAGTTATCATCTCTATCATATATAGTCTCTTGGCTATAAAGACCTTCCTTTCTTTATCTTTCCCTTTGAATATACGTTTTCTCATTGTCTTCTTGGATACAAGCTTTATTACTTGCTTAATGTTTGAATTTGATGGTCACTGTTAAAGCATCCAACTCCAAACCAATTGGCAAAGAGTGGAGAGGCCGCCCAGGCTCATATACTAGTTTTGGAGGAGATAATTAACCAATGTGGGACAAATCCCAACACTCCCCCGCACGTGCGACCCCCGACTCGCACGTGGAGAGATAAACAAAGGATCCATAACACTTGGATCACAACAAACAACGATGCACTTATGGCACAAATAAGGGGAACAAATTCTCCGAAACCATAGCTCTGATACCATGTTAAAGCATCCAACTCCAAACCAATTGGCAAAGAGTGGAGAGGCTGCCCAGGCTCATATACTAGTTTTGGAGGAGATAATTAACCAATGTGGGACAAATCCCAACAGTCACCACTAACCATTTGCAGACATCTGTTCCTCTTAAGGGATTTAAAAGACCTCCTCTAATTTTAAGTTGTTGGATAGTTGAAGGCCATGTGAAGAGTTCAGGAAAAGGAATTAGTGTTGTATAAAAAACTTCCATTCGCCAACTTTAGATTTTTACATCTTTTTGATTAGTTGTGAATACTCACTATATAACGCTTTCTGTTTTCTAGGGAGGGTGCTTGCCTGTCACATTAAGTTGCTTATACTTAGCCTAATGATGGTGTAAGACTCATAGTTGTCAAATCGTGAATCGAATCGAGAATCGGATTGACTTTTTCCGGAATCGTGAATCGTAACGATTCGGTCCAAATTTAAAAAAATACATTGAAAAATGTATCTACGCACCTACATAATAAATATACATTGTAAAATTAAAATATATAAGCTTAAATCTATAGTGAAGTTTGTTTTTTATTATTAATTGATGATCACATGGTCTAATAGGGTTAATAGGGAAGACTCTTGTACATAATAGGAAAATAAATACTATAGTGTCCTAGCAATAAATAAATACCAAGAGAATACAAGAATTTAAAATTAATACCAATACTAACAAATTTTGCATGGGAATAAGAATTTTCGTACTTTATAATATATTATTTTATATTCTTGCTTTCCTACAAGAAAAACTAAGGCGAAATTGCAAATGTGGTTTCATATCAGTCAAATGCAACAATTGTGATAAAATGCTATTTTGCCGTTCAAAAAAACAATTGTGATAAACCTTGATTCACCTATAAATTTGTATTGTTTTTGCGTGAATCGTACGATTCACCATCGATTCTATATAAATCTTGATTCACCTATAGATTCGTATCATTTTTACATGAATCGCGAATCGAATTGTGAATTGTACGATTCTGACAACTAGGTGTAACTCTATTCAAAACAGTGTAACTGTGTAAATCTTGGCAATTCCTAGAGTCCTAGAATAATGGTAATTGGGGTCCAGAATATTTTTTTCCCTATTTGAAAATTGCGCTATAGTTGTCCTTCCCAAATCAAAATTTTCAAACAAAGGTTAGTCTCCGTTAACGCATCTAACTCAGAACCAATTGACAATGAATGGAAAGGCCGCCTAGGCTCAGTTATTAGTTTTGGAGGTTATTATTAACCAACGTGGGACATTCTAGCACTCCCCCTCACGTGCGACCCCTGACCCGCACGTGGAGAGGTAAACAACGGATCCACAAAATAGGGATCACAAACAATGAAACAAGGTGCAGTGGTGCACTCAACGGGGCAATCAATCATGAGAGTCTTCTCCAAACAACTCCGAAAGCATGGCTCTGATGCCATGTTAAAGCATCCAACTCGGAACCAATTGGCAATGAGTCGAGAGGCCGCCCAGGCTCATTTATTAGTTTTGGAGGTTATAATTAACCAATATGGGACAAGCTCTATCAGTCTCCATTAGCCAGACCAGTTCGCATACATTTTTTCCTTACTGCAGATCCCTTAAGTATTTCCTTCCCTACCAAATGGCTGTCTTGGAGGTTTTCAATAAATTTCTTGCATTTGAGTGTCAACTTTCAAAGTTTGATGATTGAAATGTATTGTTTGGCAGATCTCTTGAACCTAGAGTCCTTGCCGAAACCCTTTGCGGTTCACCTCTGTACATGGCTCCAGAAATAATGCAACTTCAGAAGTATGATGCAAAGGTGACATTCACGTTTTACTAGCACTTCAGTAACTTTTTGTTTAGATTACCCTTCTAAACTTGAATTGCTACACAGGCAGATCTTTGGAGTGTTGGTGCCATTCTGTTTCAGCTTGCGACAGGAAAAACCCCATTTACTGGAAACAACCAAATGCAGGTGTATTTATCTTTAGTATTAGCATTTAGCACGTCTAAGTGATTTGGTGTAGCCTCAGGGTGTTATTTATTGTTTGGTTTGTAATGTCCACTTGTATGTACACCTTGTTTGAATTGATGACTTCAGTTTTATCAGAACTTGCAAGTATTTATCAGTATCAGTTTGGGCTAAATGCTCTTATTTTACGTGTTGTGCAGTTGCTCAGGAATATCATGAAATCAACTGAATTGCATTTTCCTCCTCATAGAAAGAATTTGAGTTCTGACTGCATAGATTTGTGCCAAAAGTTGCTACGCGCTAACCCTGGTATTCCTATACTATACATCCTGGTTTTGGCAGCATATGAGTTCCTACTTGCCTGAGTTATTATGTTCTAAACCAGATATGCTTTTGTTGCTTTATGGATCCGTGGCACGAAAGAACCAAAAGTTGTCGGATAGTTGCTTAGCATACCAAGAAGTAACTTATTCCTATACAAGTAGCATTTTAGCTTCTTTTGTTCTTCATTACCTTATTTGTTTCCTATCAGCATGCACAAGATGGGCCAACTCCTTTAGTCAACTGTAGTTGATCTGCATCATGTTGTCTCAATTACACAATGTACTAAAATATTCTATTATGTTATCCTATAAAGCACCAACACCTCTAGAGGTCGACGTATTACAGTGTCGGACACGGGGACACGGCGGGGACATGTATGGGACACGCCACGTGGCATGTCCCATATTTTAATTTAAATTTTTGAGGGGGACACTGATGGGGACACGACGGGGATCAAAGTGTAATTTTTTAAAAAATTTGGGGGTCAAATTGTAATTTTAAAAAAATTTAGGGATCAAACTGTAATTTTTCAATAGGGTTGTATTGAACTTATGGATGTCTTGTTTTTTTTCCCCGGTAAATGTACTCTTCTATATAAGCCCCAAACAAGAAGAAAAACATCATGGTCCAAACAGGACACAAAAAAACTAGCTCAGCCAACTCCCTTGAAGGAGCTACCAAGAAGAAAAGAAACTATACAACCAGGCAGCTATCCACCAACGAAAAGAAACTACAGTAACAAAAATTAAACTTCTACTGTAGAAGTCCACCGTGGGAAAGGAACTCCCTAGGCCCTGAACAAGACCTTGTTCTCCTGCGTGGAAGTAATATTCCGCCAAGCCATCATGGCATCTCTGATGTTGTTGCAAATCTTGGAGCCCAACGGATCAGCCTCCATCATCTTTAGCTGAAAGATCCTCATATTCCGCTCACACCAAACTCCATAAACAGTAGCAGCCAGTGATAATTTGAGAATAGATTTCCTAATTGTCTTCCCCTTAGAATGCAACAAGAACCACTTCTTTTCATCTTCCCACATAAGTGGGCCTCTATGAATGTGATTCCTTCGCAATATCTCCTTCCAGACAGCTCTAGAAAAAGTGCAATAAAAAAATAAATGATTATGAGATTCAAGAGCCCCATTTCTACACAGAACACAAGTGGCATTATCCACCACACTCCATTTCAGCAATCTATCCTTTGAAGCAAGTTTGCCGTGCATGGCCATCCATAAAATGAAAGCCCATCGAGGAACATTTTTAGGAAACCACACAATGCTACACCAGTCTAGCCGACCATTTGACACTCTAATTGCTTCCCAAGCAGATCTCAACGAGTAAAAACCATTGCGAGAAGGAAGCCATACCACCCCATCCTCATTTAGAATATTAGGAGTAAAACTAGAAGGGGTGCTGGTATTGATTTCTTGAATATATCTATTCCTTTGTCTAGGCCAAGCCCATTCCCCATCATTAATAATTGTGGAAACCTTAGCTTGCAACGATCGTCCAATGTTAGAGCACACATTCTCCCCAAACCTTTTATACAAGGGCCCCAAAGGGTGCCAATTGTCAAGCCATAAGAAAGTGGAAGCCCCATTCCCAATTTGATATCGAATTAAAGGTTGACAAACCTCCCTGAGCTGGAAGACTTTCCTGATAGTCCAGGAGACATCATAAGGCAGCCCCATAGTCCAGAGATTATGCTCTTTTATGACATACGTATGCACCCATTTCACCCAAAGAGTATCAGCCTTCCTACTAAGAGCCCACAATAGCTTGAGCATAGCAGCGACATTACCTTCTCTTAATTTCCTAAAACCCAATCCTCCTCCATCTTTTGGAGAACAAACCTGACTCCACTTCACTCGAGCACATTTATGATTTAGATCACACCCAGACCACAAAAAAGCCATAAGCTTGCTCTCAATTCCCTTTAGTATTTTCTGGGGGATAATAAAAATTTGACTCCAGTAGCTTTGAATATTGCTAAGAACTGACAAAATAAGCTGAGCTCTTCCACCATATGTAAGAACTTTATTGGACCAGCTCTGAATACAACCCAGAATCTTCTCCTCCAACACTAAGCAATCACTTGCCTTGGGCCTAGTAGTAATAAGAGGTACCCCTAAGTATTTCACTGGGAGAGTCCCCACAGGAATAGGTAAAATCTCCCTAAGCGACTGTATTTGCCCTTCATCAACCCCAGAGAAGAAGATAGAGCATTTGTTAAGGTTAGGTCTTAAACCAGAAAAGTGGTAGAAATCATCAAGCATATCTCGAACAGTCACCAGAGAGCCTCGAGCTGCCCCACATATGATGAAAAGATCATCAGCAAAAGCAAGTTGAGAAAGTTGTATAGCTTGACACTTAGGATGATAACAAAAAATAGATGAAATCACTCTCTGATGAAAGATAGCTGAGAAGGCTTCCATGACAATTAAGAAGAGATAAGGGGATATGGGATCCCCTTGCCTCAAACCCCTCTTACCAGGAAAGAAACCCTCCAAACTACCATTAATAATCACTGAGTAACTGGATGTCTTGTTTTGTTTGAATGGTATTGGAACTATGGATTTTTTGTTTTGTCCACATTTTGCCATATAAATTTGGAAAATAAAATTGAAAAAATATATAAACAAATAAATAAATATACACGTGGTGTGTCCCCCGCTGTGTCCGTGTCCCCATTTTTTTAGAATTCCCGTGTCCGTGTCAGTGTCCGTATCCGTATCAGTATCCGTGTCAGTATTCGTGCATCATGGATGTTATCCATGTGTGTCTAACAAATTTCAACAAAATCTTATTTTTGGATTGCTGAAGATGGCCAACTCATCAGACTTCTCACCAAAACCAAAATAAGAAGAAGATATCTGACTTCATATTTCGGAGTTGTTATTTGAAATGCCTGCTTGGTGACACAAAAATTTGAAGTGCTCAATTTCACACTCGAGGGCAAACTGTATAATAATAGTGCTCCTCTTGGCCTCTCGTGTTGTATATTCGATGACATTCAGGACGAAGTATAAAATTTTGAAGGGAAGGTCGTAGATCGGGTGAGGAATGAAACAAGAGAGTCATGAAAGTTCAGCTTATCTTGAAATGGGTTTGGTAGCTTAACTACAATTTGACCATATCTCCTCCCCTTCTTTCTAATATTTTTTCCTTATATGAATATACAGTGGAACGCTTGACATTTGAAGAATTTTTTAATCACCCTTTTCTGTCCCAGGGGCAACCCGGTGAATTGTTGAGGTAAATGAGGCAAGAATTGCAGGTTCATTATGGAAATATACAATAGTTTCCCTTCGGTGCTTTAATAAACGAAGTTTATTTCGCTATGCAGAAATGTGAGTTCACCAATAGTAAGAGATGGGTTTCCAATAGCTGAACGCAATCCTGTGATGAATGTAGAAGAAAATTCTCAAAAAGATTTGTTACCTTTTAGTCTTGACGATGATCCCAGCGGCCATGATGGGAGTCTACCCTTTGGTAGAAGGAGGCCCCCAATGAATTCTAGTTATGGATTTTCTCTTGATTCAAAAATTGACAGGAAGGTAGTATCTAACACTTCAAGTAACATGGATCCTACTTCCAAGTATGGTACTATTCTGCATGCACCAGAGGACACTGGTTTTAGGCTTGACAGCGACACACCTTTGGAAGGAAATGTAAATAAATCTTTCCAACACTCTGGGCAAAGACCAATGAACATTCGCTCAAGAGGTACCCTTAATGCCCAGAATGTTCCAGACATCTTATCCTCAAGTCTTGATCTTTATCCATTATCTGTCTTTGCTAACTATCTTGTGCATGGTTTCTACAGTCGTGGATTCATGGGTGTTGATTGATCAGGATTATAGTTTTGTATCTCGACCCTCTATGGACGCGTCTTCTTCTTCGGCTAGTGCTTCCAAGCTAAGCCATATGCCATGCAAGTTAGAGAGTCCCCATCAAGCATTTGCAAGTGTTAACTCCACATCAAGTTCTTCAATGCCAATCGTTAGTTTGACAGGTAGCAGAGTTGGTTGCATTGGAGCCTTGGACAGTCACAGTGCTGCTCCTTCTGGGACTCCTCATGATATAGGAGATACTTTTGAGCAGCCAATAACTCACTGCATGGCCAGGATTCGGTCATTACAGCGGTTTGCATCTGCCATTAGAGAATTAGTCAACGAAAAGGTATTTCCTAGCAGCCTCTGTGTGCATTCTAACTTTTCCCTTTGGGATGTACTCCACTAAAGGATCATACACCAGAAATATGTAGATCCCCAGTGGAACACCTTTTTAAACTAGGATTCTGTCCACATAATTTTCTTGTATATTAACCTTAAGGCCTGTTTTGGACTAGTTCTCGTTTGTCCCTTCTTGTGTTATTTGTGATGAGCATTTGTAGAATACGTTCAGTATGCTCATTGGTTATTACCAATCGGCAGTATGTAAAAGGATTATGTATCTCATTGATATCAGAGCAATTTATTTCTGTTTTAGGATGGCAAGGTTATCCTAGACATAGTAAAATCATCTGCCTCACTGAGGATCAAAAAATATTGACGCTGCAGCAGTTACAAAATTGTACATGGTGTCACCTTAAATAAAAACCTACTAATCAGACTTAGTGGGACACACAGGTCTCCCACTTACCCAACCATTTTGTAGTCCCTCCACTCTGAGATTTCCAATGGGTGGCGATACGATTACCACCATGTGGTATCAAATTACGCCCAACATTATGGGTTGATTGGGACTGAGCCTCTGGGTCTGATTTTTTTGATAGTGCTACTATGGAAAGTTTGTTAAACCTTTTTGTGGCAGGCTTAAAACTCTACCGAGTGGATCATAAATTGTAACCATCTCGACCCTAATTCGTATATGGAATGTGCACTACAAGCAGTTACTAGAATCTCCGTCTGATAGATTTTTCAGTACCATCTGCTACGTTCTTTTGTCTTCCATTTGTTGCTGGTATTTTCAAAGTCCCAACTAATTACATTTTTTGTTTGCTGAATAGATTGCGGCAGGCAATCAACTAGAAGCATTCTCAATTGAGCTTGTAATTCTTGCAATATGGAAGCAAGCTCTTCACATTTGCCATACCCAAGCCATGTCAACTATTGAAGGAAGCCCAGCGCAAGAGCACGGTAGTCCTGATGTTGACAACTCTCCAACACCACAGGATATGTCTTCTCTTATGGAGAGAGAATTTCTTCTTGAGATTGGAAATGCTGAGGAACTTTCCAAGGTTATTGAGCCTGGTATGGAATTGAAGTATTTGTAAATGAAAGGCATGTATGGTTATCGCATGTCTTTATTGCAGCGATGATAATGATATATACACCCCCACGTACTTTTATCCTGTTTACCCAGCATTATCGTTTTTAGTCTTCTTTCTAACACGTGTGAGTTCAAGTACTTATTTCTCTTGCTTGTGTTTCAAACTATAAGATCGGAAAATCTTCTTTATGCCATATTCCGAAGGCATTGTGCACATAAATGGGTGGGTCATGCTAACTACCGCACGTGCACATAAATGTGTTGGTCATGCATCACCTCTTTTGCTTCTGGTAGTGGACAAGTTTGGGATTTAATATCAGCAGATTTGGTTGATGTAATTTTCGGGAAAGGGAAGGCTTTATTTCCATTTTTTCTTTTTGTAAACTGAGCCGTAGAATTAGGAACCCAAAAACTAGGGTTATTTCTCATTACGTTAGAGTTATATATGACTAAGAGAATAATTACACTGAGACCCTTATCTCCTAATCTAATTACACAAGGACTCAATTACACACTAATTACACATACACCCATAACTTAACACTCCCCCTCAAGTTGGTGCAAAGATATCAATCAAGCCCAACTTGAACACAGCGGGGTGGAAACTCTTGCTACCAAGCCCTTTTGTGAATATGTCAGCTAATTGATCCTCCGATTTCACAAAAGGCATACATATCAACCCATCACTCAGCTTCTCCTTGATGAAGTGTCTGTCAATTTCTATGTGCTTCGTTCTGTCATGTTGGACAGGATTATGAGCAATGTTGATGGCAGCTTTATTGTCACAGTAGAGTTTCATAGGACCACTATCAGAAATTCCCAAATCACGTAACAAGGTTTGGAGCCACAAGAGCTCACAAACACCATGAGCCATAGCTCTATACTCTGCTTCTGCGCTTGATCTGGCAACCACTGATTGTTTCTTACTTCGCCAAGTAACCAAATTCCCTCCAAGGAAAGTACAGTAGCCCGAAGTAGAGCGTCTATCATCCACAGATCCAGCCCAGTCAGCATCAGTGAAAACCTCCAACCGCAGGTGACCATGATTAGAGAACAGAATTCCTTTCCCTGGAGCTGACTTGAGATACCTCAAGATACGATAAACTGCATCCAGATGTGGAGTACGAGGATCATGCATAAACTGGCTAACAACACCAACTGCATAAGTAACATCCGGTCGAGTGTGAGCTAAGTATATCAGTCGACCCACCAGTCGTTGATACCTTTCCTTATCAGTGTGCTCTCCCACATCTCCACTAAGATGATGATTCGCCTCAATAGGAGAATTCGCAGGTCTACAACCCAACATACCTGTTTCTTCCAAAAGATCAAGTATATACTTCCGTTGGGAGATAAAAATACCTCTATCAGACCTCGCCACCTCCATCCCTAGAAAATATCTCAGTGATCCCAAATCCTTAATCTCAAACTCTTGAGCTAGATTAGACTTAAGATTAAGAATTTCGTCCACATCATTGCCTGTCATTATTATATCATCAACATAGACAATAAGGACAGCAATCTTACCAGCAGCCCCCTTGATGAACATAGTATGATCTGCATGGCTCTGTTTGTATCCAAACCTCAACATAGCCTTCGAAAATCTGCCAAACCAAGCTCTAGGTGACTGCTTCAACCCATAGAGAGCCTTCTTCAACCTACAGACCTTTCCTTCAGTCTTAGAGGAAGAAAAACCTGGAGGTATATCCATGTACACCTCCTCTTCCAATTCACCATGAAGGAATGCATTCTTCACATCAAATTGTTGTAGGGGCCAATTCAAATTTGCAGCACAAGATGGTAGGGCTCGTACAGAGTTCATCTTTGCTACTGGAGCAAACGTCTCCTCGTAATCAATACCATAGGTTTGAGTAAAACCCTTGGCAACAAGTCTCGCCTTGTACCTCTCAACGGTACCATAGCATTCTGCTTAACAGTGAAAATCCACTTGCATCCCACTGATTTCTTCCCTTCTGGAAGTGATACTAGCTCCCAAGTGCCATTCTTTTTCAAAGCTGTCATCTCCTCTACCATAGCTCCTTTCCACTTGGGTATCACCAGTGCATCCTGCCAATTCTGTGGAATAGATATAGAAGAAAGAGACGAAACAAAGGCATGGTACGAAGGAGATAAACGCTCATAAGAAACAAATTGGGAGATAGGATGTAGGGTGCATGACCTGACACCTTTCCGAAGAGCAACAGGAAGATTATCAGAATCAATAAAAGGAGATTCAATGGGAGAAGATTCATTACCAGATGAGTCGACTGAGGAATCCAGAACTGGGACAGGCGATTGTGATTGACAAGGTGGCATCGCACATGAGAGCTTTCCATTTTCCCGTCTAGTTCTAGTATAGACTTGCAAGTCAGGCCTTTGCCATTGTTGTGATCTGTTCTCAATATCACCACCAATGTCATGTGTTGCTCTTTCGACAGAGACTGGTTCCTCTTCAGATTTTCCCTTCTCCCCCTCACCATGATTAAATAATTCCTCCCCCTGACCATGACTATAAACCTCCCTCATCTCTTCCTGGCTATGCTCCCCCTGAAGAGATGGAGTGGAGGGAGAGTAAAAAGGCTCTGTTTCCCAAAAAGTGACATCCATAGAGACAAAAAATTTCCTAGAGTGAGGATCATAACACTTATAGCCCTTCTGGGTAGGAGAGTACCCAATAAAAACACATTTATGGGCTTTAGGACCTAACTTGCCACCAGAGGGGTGAGGAGCATGAACAAAACATACACAACCAAAGACTCTCGGAGGAAGAGTCATGACACGAAAACTACCAGGAAGACACTCAATAGGAGTTTTGAAGTGGAGAACATTGGATGGCATACGGTTAATAAGATAAGTTGCAGTCAAAATCGCTTCGCCCCATAAATACTTGGGAGCATTCATGGTAAATAAAAGAGAGCGAGCAACCTCAGTAAGATGACGATTTTTGCGTTCAGCAACTCCATTTTGTTGTGGAGTGTCAACACAAGTCGTCTGAAAAAGAATGCCATGTTCATCCAGAAAGGTCCTAAAAGTCCTATCAATATACTCAGTGCCATTGTCACTACGGAGAATTTTTATATTTGCATCAAATTGGGTGCGCACCATTGCATGAAAAGATTTAAAACAAGAAAAGACTTCACTCTTTGATTTAAGTAAATACACCCAAGTAACACGAGAATAACAGTCAATAAAAGTGACAAACCACCGAAAACCTTTAAGAGAGGTAACAGGGGAAGGACCCCAAACATCAGAATGAATAACCATAAAAGGAGAGGCACTCCGTTTATTAATAGGTGCATAAAATGAACGTCTATGTTTTCCAAGCTCACAAGCTTCACAAAAAAATTGACTCCTAGAACAATGCTTAATTAAAGTAGGGAAAAGTTTCTCTAAAATCCCAAAAGAGGGATGACCCAATCTACGGTGCCACTGATGTAACATAGAAAGAGCTGAACTCGTATCTGCTTGCAGAGCAAGGCCACATGACATAGGAGAACGAGGTGCAGACTCCAAAAAACAGAGGCCATTCTGTGCTTTACCACTGCCAATCACTTTGCCCGTGCCCAGTTCCTGAAAAACACAATGAGTAGGAAAAAAGGTCACTGAACAATTTGCAGAACGAGTAAGGCTACTAACGGACAGAAGGTTAGTGGCAAAGTTTGGAATATGTAGAACTGAAGAGAGGGAAATAGAGGGAGATAAGTGACGAAACCTTCTCCTGAAATAGCAGAGAATGATCCATTTGCTATTTTGACCTTATCCTTACCAGAACAAGTAGAGTAGGAATCAAATATAGAGGAGCAACCTGTCATATGATCTGAAGCACCGGAATCTATAATCCAAGGAATAGTATAAGAGGCATTAAATGCACTAGCCAAAATACCTGTGTGAGCAAAATAGGATAAAGTGGGACCTGCTGTGGAAGTAGGAGCTATAGTAGATGGAGAATCAGCTCGAGCCATTAGGTGCCTGAGAGCTTGCATCTCCCCCTGAGAAAAACCACTAACAGGATCAGAAGACGCCTGAACCCCAGTACTGAACCCAGAATCAGGCACGGTAGCAACCCATGTAGATTCTGAAACATGAGCCTGGGCCTGAGAACGCATGGGACCACGACCTCGACCACCGCGTCCACCCCCGCGCCCACGAGAGGGACGACCATGCAACTTCCAACAGAAATCCCTGGTGTGGCCGGTGTTGTGGCAATGATCACACCGGAGTGACTCTCGATCAGTAGGCCCACTGATAGCACCGGACTGTGATTTACCACTCTGTGGAACAAGCCCACCTTGAGGAATGGCAACCAAGGCAGAACGCTCAGGAGTAGGAGTGTCCAACATAGCACCCCTCCTACTCTCCTCCTGCTGAACAATGGCATAGGCCTCTCCCAATGACGGAAACGGAATACGACCCAACACCTGCACTCTAATCGGATCATATTCGATATCAAGTCCAGCCAAAAAATCATAAACACGTTCCTTTTCTAACCGCTTTAACCAAGCAGCAGCATCAACAGCACAAACAGCCTGAAATCCCTGATAATAATCAAATTCCTGCCATGCTCCATTCAAGTCAGCAAAATACACAGCAACAGAACGATGATTTTGTTCCAATTTACGGAGCCTCTTCCTCAACTCAAAACACTGTGCATCATTACCCTGCTGAGAATAGGTTTGGGCTGCAGTAGTCCAAATCTTATGTGGAGTATCAAGAAGTAGAAAAGTATGACGAATATCAGCTCTCATAGAATTAAACAACCAGGTCATAACTAACGATTTCCGAGATTTAAACTTCTTGAGTTCGACCGCCTCAACAGGTGGAGTAACAGGGCCCTCGATGAACTCTGACATCCCTTTGGCCTCAATAACCAAGGTAAAAGTACGAGACCAAATCAAATAGTTGGTACCATCCAACTTAATATGGCAAATATCCAGAGAAAAATTATCTAGAGTCCCTACACGACTCAACTCATCATTTGTACTAGCGGAAGCCTTTTGTTTATCCTCCGACATTGCAACAAAAGAAAAGCAATTCCAAATAAGCAATACCCAGTAAAAAAAACAAGCCAAAAAACAGATATTCAAGTACCCAACGGCATATGGAAGCTCTGACACTATTTGTGACTGCTGAAAAACAGAGTCGGACAATACTGAAGCCACAAAATAGATCTCAAAATTTGCCAACCCAGTAGGTTCGAACACAAAATAGTGTAGAAACTAAAGGTTAGGTGCCGAAATAACTTACCAGCCCTGACCCAGTGATTTCCAAGACCAAAAAAAATCTTTGAGAGAGTACCCAGTGCTGCACGAGGTTACCCAGTGCCAGAAGAGGCTGGAACGTGGTCGTAGGCGATCGGAGAAGGGTCGCCGGCAAGAATCAGACTTGTACCTGGTCGGAGCAGTGGGCGTCGAACAAGATCCAGGCCTGTCGGACGTCGAGCAACGTCACGAGAGGCAACAGATACAGATGCGAAACCTGGTCAGAGGTCGACGACGTCGGAATGACTGGTCAAAGGGTCGTCGGAGCCTGGTGATCCTCGTTGACGTCAGGAAGACCAGTTGGAGGGCCGACGATGATCAGCAAGGGGCGACGACGTGGTTACCCAGGTAAATCGAATGCTCTGATACCATGTAAACTGAGCCGTAGAATTAGGAACCCAAAAACTAGGGTTATTTCTCATTACGTTAGAGTTATATATGACTAAGAGAATAATTACACTGAGACCCTTATCTCCTAATCTAATTACACAAGGACTCAATTACACACTAATTACACATACACCCATAACTTAACACTTTTCATTCTACTTCCAGAGGATTTACATTTATTGGCAGGGATAATTTAATTTTACATGTATCCATGCATGCATTGGACTTCTAAATGCATTTCAGAATTTAAAAGCTAGACTCATGGTTCAGTTGTGTGAGGAACTAGATATTAATTCTTAAACAACTTTTGTTTGGTCATGCTTTTCAGGAAATTCGGAGATGCCTGATGCGATGGAGACCATATATCAGTCGGCCCTTGCTTGGGGAAGACGTGGCGCTGTAAGTGTTTGTTTTGTATCCTCAGACTGGCAATAGCTTATCTTTCAAGACATTGTGCTGGTAAATTCAATTAACTAGGAATTGGCAAGACAGTTTTCATGCCATTGCTGTTATCTTGAATGACTGAATAATTCAGGAGGCCAGTTACCTCTTACCGCATGTCTGAGGTGAATGGCTGGAAACAATAAAGCTGTTTGTTGTTTTGGCACAGCTAAAGCACAAAGAGAGATTAAAAAACCCGATTTCCTGCGCTTGTTTGAAAATGTCATTCATGTTTTGTATGCTCATCATATTGGATCAAAAATGTATCTTCTTGCATAACAGTATCTATAATGTGCTGAAAAACAATCCTAAAAACTGCTACGGATACAATTAAAGAAAGAAAAGCGGAAATTGAACTTGGAGACAGAACACATTAATTAATACACACTTTACTCTGTGATTTATATGTTTCTTTCACTTGGACATGAAAGCAAAAGGCGTTTTATGATCCCAAACAATTATGTTTCTACTGTTAGTTTTGAATGTAATCTTCAATCTCCTTATCATTCTCCTTTTCAAGCTTATTACAGTATGTTTCTATTGTTGGTTGGCTGCGTTTTTCCATTGGTATTTCCTTTCTCATTGCACCTTCTGACACAGCAAGAAATTGCAGTACTTTTACCCGGAAATCATCCTAGATGGGTGAGAACGACTTTCCATACTTCAAACGAAATGCAATACATCTGAGGATTGCTATCTCCTCTCTGTTTGGCAGGTTGATGAGTACATGGGTGATGCTGAAAATGCAGCAGTTTATTATTCGAAAGCAGTGCAGTTGTTGGTCTTCCTTCTAGTCGAAGCACCATCCCTCATTCTGATTCCTCCATTCTCCCTCACGAACTCGGACCGTTATAGACTCCAAACTTACATTGATGTCCTTAGTAACAGGCAAAGTCGCTCAAGGTCTCAAAGGATGGCTCTTCTTAAATGTGAGGATAAAAAATGCACAACTTAAGGAATGGGGAGAGGTTTTAACACATGATGGGCAGCACTATTTTACTATGTACAGTAATTTATTTGTACAGCTATTCGATAGAGTGACTGGGAGATGGTGGAGTTGACCTGTCTTTTTTTTTCCGTACGACAGGAGAAACTAATCTACTCTAACGCCAACTCAACCGATCAAGATGGTTATGGAACTCGTGTCTATAGGATTTCAACCCGTAACCTTATTACCCCATTGCTACTACACGGCTGTTAGGCCAACCGCCTCCTATATATGAATCTGTTGTTTTTGTACAGAATTTTAAACTGGTCATTTTATCTCAGTTCATGCTTTCGTTTGAGGTATTTGTTTCGGTGGTTACATCGTGGAAGTTCGTTATTCATAATGTAACTACACTGCAGATGGCTCGGTTGGTGGAACCTGGAAAATTGGATGAGCGTTTAATAGCAATGGGTAATGTTCCTACAAAGAAAGCTACTAACAAGCTGGCTAAATGGCCCTTTTTGGCTGGGTACTGTTTTTAGACGATTAGATCACTACCCCCTAACGTGAAATACTCCTTCTATCCCTAAATAAATGTCCAGTTCGCAAACTTAGGTCTTTAAATATTAGCATTCTTTTCGTTCAAAAAAATTGGGAAAAATACTCTCGGGGCCAAGGAATTTTTTCCCAATTAATTTTTTGGACAAAAAAATAAATGTTTTTAAAAGCTTAGGTTTGCAGGCCGGACATTTATTTAGGGACGGATGGAGTATTACATTAAGGATACAGACCCTTCCAGTCCCATTTTGGATTAAAACATTACTCCCTCAAATGAAATGTTGCGTTAAGGATACAGATCCTCTCCATTTCCATTTTGGGACTACACCGTCTATTTTGGACTCTTTGGGGCCCTTTTCGGGTTCATTTTGATGATCAAAACATATATTGTTTGATATGTTTTTGGATGCATTTATGTTTTCTAAAAATAAGCCGTTCAAAAAAAATGTTTTCTAAAAATAAACGGTTTTGATTCTCGAAATGGATCCGGAAAGCGCCTAGAAAGTGTCTCACAGGACCGTCGGGTCGCAAATAGGATTTGAGAGAATCCTTTCCCTTACGTTTAAGGGTGAGTTTGCACTAAATTTTTTGTCTTTAGTAGTCAAGTTGTTTTTACTAAATGATATTTTAGCTGATATATATCAGTAGAAAGACTTGCCTAAAAATTTATGTAAACATAGAGCTTGAATCAACTTATTAGTCCCTTTCAGTCAACAGGGGAAACTGCAGGGAAATGCGGAAGACAAGACAGAAAAGCAAATTTTCAATGAGAAGTGATACACCCACCGAACCCACCCCCACCGCACGCCCACCGCACGCCCGCCGGACCCACTCCGGCCACCGGACGGAAAATCCGAACCGTCCAAAAATTCTAAAAAAAAAAACTGAGTGGGCCCAAGCGAGAATCAAAGGCATCCGACGTGTGTAGGTGCTCGAACCAATCTTCCATTTTTAACGGATCGGATCATCTAATTTTGGAATTCCGGATCAAGCACCTACACACGTCGGATGCCGTTGATTTTCGCGTGGGGCCCACTCGGTTTTTTTTTTTAGAATTTTTGGACGGTTCGGATTTTCCGTCCGGTGGCCAGAGGGGGCCCGGCGGGCGTGCGGTGGGGGTGGGTTCGGTGGGTGTATCATTTCTGATTTTCAATGGGGTGGAATGAAAGATTGAGAAAGGCAAGGAAAAGTACTAAAGTAGACAAGACTGAAGCATTCGAGATTTGTTTGCTTGGAATGGGAATTTGAGTGGGGAAAAATAGGCTCATGCTTATAATTATATGTATTTTTCAATTTGGTACTTGTATTTTTAACTGTTTCAATTTTGTCCTTAAGGCTTTTGTGTTTTTCATACCAATGTTGTATACATCAGAGTCATCAGTGAAAGATTAAAGAAGAATTAGTAGGTTAACAATCAACGGAGATTCAACGTCTCTCCATTGATTTGAATCCCAAGCCTCTTCCTTGGAAGCTAAGGGGTACATATAACCTTAAACCTTGGAGGCATAATATATAGGGTTATTTGCAAGGACACCCCTTCAATTATCACGTTTTGTCAACATAACCCCCTCATGTTTAAAACTCATCAACCTCACCTCCTCATCTATCAAAACTCATCAACTTCACCCCTTCCGTCCAATTCTGTTAAAAAATGTTAGCAAAAACTATTTACTTGGACGGAATAAACATTTTGAAGCCTAAAATGCCCTTCCTTTCCTCAACCCTACTGCTCTCTCTCTCTCTCCAACCTTCTCCCTCAACCCTAGAAAAATCAAAACTCCCTCAATCTCAAAAAAATCAAAACCCAGCCAAAAAGAAAGTGACCCAGCCATAATCCCCACGATTTCGCCTCTTCAATTCCATGAGCGAAACCCCTCAAAACCATTGACCAACAACCTCGTCGAAACCCCCGCTACTACAGTACTACGCCACAACCAACAAGGTACTGTAGCCTCTCATTCTCTCTCTCTCTCCGCCTTCAAAGATACCAGATTTGAGCCCGCAAACCACTGTGGTGCGTCGTCATCTCCGTCGCTGTTGTTGGCTCCGACGAAGGTAAGCACAGTTGCCTTCCTCTCTCTCTCTGATCTGGTCGCCGTCGCCGTCAATCGGCCATCGTCGGGATTGTAGTTTGGTTCTTCCTCCGATGAGTTTGGATGGGGAATCTTTAATTTGTAAGTTGTTTGGATCTGTTTGGCCGTTTGCGGTGGAAGATTTTGTGTGATGGTGGTGAAAAGAAAGGGGATGCTTGGATCTGTAGTTTGATTGGCCGTCATTTGGCCGTTGACGATACAATTTTTTCATCGGTAATTTGTAATTTGTCTGGTGTTTTTTTTTTTTTTAATGTTTATGGAGAGGTTAAATGTTTGGGAGACTTGCAAGAATGCTGGATGATGACAAACTTAACAAGTAAATTTGTTTTGGCCCAATAAAGAATCAGAACAATGGACGGATTAGAAAACAGGGGATGCTTCTGTGTTTCTACAATTTTTGCCCCAATGTCGATTTTCACGAGCTTCGGTGGAGGTGGTCGACGGAGGTGGGAGGGGGTCGTCGGTTGTGATGCGGAAGTGATGGGTCTGTCCCCGTCCTCCTCCTCTCTCCGAACTCGAACTAGAAGGAAGGAGTTTTTGCTCTCTTTTTTTTTTTTGTGCCGGGTGAAAAGATGGGGCCCACTGACTTGGACTATGTTGTAATGGTGGTGTTAAATTATGTTGTCATCTTAGCATTTCTGAAAGGGTAATTTAGTCTTTTCGTGTGTTTCCGTCCGAGTTTTTAACGGAAATGAGGGAAGGGGGTGAAGTTGATGAGTTTTGATAGATGAGGGGGTGAGGTTGATGAGTTTTAAACATGAGGGGGTTATGTTGACAAAACGTGATAGTTGAAGGGGTGTCCTTGCAAATAACCCTAATATATATGTACTCAAGGAAGTCAAGAAGCTACATTAATTTAATTATATACACTTGAAAGACAACTTAGTAATTAGAAAAATACCCGATTGAAACAAACCAAAAATCTCAAGGACGAAATTGAAACATTTGAAAATATAAGGATCAAATTGAAACCTGCATATAACCATAAGAAGGAAAATGAGACATTCTGAAATATAAGGACCAAATTGAAAATTACTTATGACTAGAGGGACTAAAAAGCTAGATAAGCCAAAAATTTAAGTAAGCATATATGAGAAATTCAACATTTGTTCTACTAAAGGGGGGTAGCTATAACTCTTTAGGATCTTTTTAGCAATAACAAGTATTCATGTATCAATAATTCTTGGGGGCGACTATTCGCAGCCCCATATTTTCTCCCATAACCCGTTAAAAATTTTCGAAAATTATATTTCGGTAACTGCATGTCGAAAATATGTTCAACCTTCGGTAAACAACTGCCGAACATACATTTCGGTAAATAGCTGTTGAAAACAAGTTTATATTTCGGTAACTACATGTCGGAAATGCACAAGAAACATATATTTCGGTAATTGAATGCTGAAAATGTATCTCAATTTCAGTAACTAACTGTCGAAAATGTATCTCAATTTCGGTAACTAACTGTCGAAACATATTTCGGTAGTTGGAAATTTTTAATGGGCTAAGGGAGAAAATACGGGGCTGCGAATAGTCGCACCCTAATTCTTTAGTTTTGTACTTATTAACGTTTAAGTTTTTCAGGCATCATCATATCTGTTCTTTTATTTTATTTTTGACAATTTTATCCAATCATAGTAAAACATCACCAATTTGTCTTTTGAGTTTGCGTTGATTGTATTGCCTTCGCGAAATTCTGAGAATTCTATAGTGTAAGTGCGAAAATATTACACTAGAGTGGGAATTTCATAGTTGAAGTACACGAATTTTGTAATGGAAGAGTGATAATTTTGTAGCGAAAATGTGAGAGTTTTATACTAAAAGTGTGATGAAATCAACGAACATTGTGAAATCAAAGCCGAAAGTTATGTTCATCTAAGTTGGACCTAGACATGGGAGTTATGGTTATAATATGGGAACTATGAGTAACTTTCCCAAATAAAAATAGCTTTTTAAATTCTTCAGTGTTTAGCTTTTCATTTGTGGAAATAAAAAATAAAGGGTGCGACTATTTGCAGCCCCGTATTTTCTCCCTTAGCCCATTAAAAATTTTCAATTACCGAAATATGTTTCGACAGTTAGTTACCGAAATTAAAATACATTTTCGACAGTTAGTTACTGAAATTGAGATACATTTTCAGCATCCAATTACCGAAATATATGTTTTTTGTGCATTTCTGACATGTAGTTACCAAAATATAATCTTATTTTCAACAGCTATTTACCGAAATGTATGTTCGACAGTTGTTTACCGAAGGTTGAACATATTTTCGACATATAGTTACCGAAATATAATTTTCAAAAATTTTTAACGGGCTATGGGAGAAAATATGCAGCTGCGAATAGTCGCCCCCAAAACAAAAGATGTTAGAAAAAGGGGGCGACTATTTGCAACCCTGTTTTTTCTCCCTTAGCCCCTTACTCAATACAGTCCTTTTAAAACAGAAAATTTTCTCCAGGGAACCCAATAAATGTCCCTGATCTTCCAATTATACCCTTTCTCTAAAAAATTACACTTTAAACCCACTCACCCATCAAAACCCTAAACTCCCCACCCCCTAGTCCCCCCACCCCATTTATACGTCGTCCAGACCACTCCCACGCCATTTCCGCCTCCCACCTCCTCCACCTCCATAGCCACCACCGCAGCACCGCCACTCCTGCCGCCGCACACCGCCACACCACCACCTCAGGTGTCGCGCGCGCTCTCTCTCTCTCTCTCTCTGTTCTTCTTCTTCTTCTCTCTCTCTCTGTTCTTCACCACTGCCGCCGCACCACCACCTCAGGAGGAAGGTTAATCCCTTCGTTAGCTCTATTTGTTACAAATTGACGGAATGGGACGAAAGGGCCTAATTGTTGCCAAAATAACAATTTCAGATGCTTTTCTGAGAATCCGAAAAAAATTCAGGTGCGTTTTTGAATTTTTTCCTGAACAAAAATCAATCGAAAGTAAATCTGGGTCATTTCTTCGTTGTTGTTCTTGCAGATCTTCGAAGTTTGATTTGTTTGGTTCCTAATTTTTTGTTCTTGTTACCGATTATGTGGTTTTCTTTTTCTTTGTCGTGGGAAATTTGGACGGTAGTTTGGAGGGAGTGTGATTAGGGCCGTAAACGAGCCGAATCTAGCCGAATATTAGAATGTTCAGATTCGTTCGTTAAGTTTGTAAGTAAACTTGAATTCGAGCCGAACTCAATGAAAATTTGACCAGCTGAGCTCGAGCTTAGTTTGCCTAGGTTCACGAGCCTAATCGAGCAGATATTGCTGGTTCATGTTCGGTCCATTTATGAAACGAGCCTAAAATTAAGGCTCAAGTTCGGTTCATTTAGTAGACGAATCAAACTCGAACGAGCCTTTAATCGAGTCAAGTCTCGAATAGTTTACGCACGGCTAACTTCATTTACAGCCGTAAGTGTGATTATTCATTCGTCAGTTAGTAATTTTAATTTCTCCTTTCGTTTATTTTGACAGTCCCTTATATTAGAGGACGCCACCTCTATGACGCATATGCTGCTTTTCTGGTTATCAAATTGGCTTCCCGCACGTAAGTAATGTCTTAAACATATCTCATCTTGACATTGTCATCTAATCTCTCGATTGTTGATGCTTAGACAATAATTTTCTCAAAACTGATTAAAGTTGGTCCGGAGGGTAGGAGATCCTAGTTGTCGGGGGTGGAGGTAGCTTGTGTGGGGGTGGGTTAGTGCCACTGAGGTAGCAATAGTCAATAGTTTAAATCTTTCCTTCACATTGCATTAGTTAGTGTATTGTTTGTTGGAATTGGCATCAATATCTTAGGACATACAGCCATAACTAGATGCGTTCAAGTTCAGGCTGTAATATGAAATTTCCTCTTTGGTTTCCTTGGTGTTCTGTAGAGATTTTGCCGCTTGTGTAGTTGTGCTTGAGATTGAATGGTCCAGCCCATGTTTCACATTCTTATTAATCATGAGATTTCCAAACTGAAGGTATCCTTTTTCTCCATGAGCCTTTTTTTTTGAACAGCAAAAAAAAAAAAAACTACTCTCTTTTCTACATGAGCTTTTTGGCTGACATGAAATGGTGAAGATAAAGTTTTGGCATGTTGAAATCATTTTGCGGATGGTGTGCAATTTCCAAAAAAACTACTCTCTTTTGTGTGACTATCCTTGTTACTCTTGCGAGTATGAACTCCTTTACGATGGGTAATGTCTGAAAGAATCATAATGGCATGCTTCATGTGAGGATAATGAAATATTTTTTAAATTTATAACTTCTGGGTACACCATCTCTAATGTCTTTGGCCCGATGGTATTTTTCCCGTCTTAGTTGAAAAATGGAAACCTGTTTTCGTTCTGGAATTGGCTAAGGTTTTTTGGTTTTATGGGCTAATCCTATTTGTGTGCGCGTTGCGTTGGGTTTAACTTATTTGAGTTCATTTTGTTCTCGCTTTCTGTAATAGTCAATTCATTAAGTTAATGCTTTTCTTTTACCATGGCCTTGTTCTATGTGTCCACTTTCAGGGAAATCTACATGGCCAAGGAGGACTCACGTGATCGTGCGGAGGCAAGTTAGAGCTGCACCCTTAAGTACTTGAAGCTGAAGACTTCCTAATTTGTCATGTTCTGTTCATGTGGATATCGTAAAACAATGCACTATGGTTGAACCCATCTTGCTTGTCTGAGTGGGTTGTCACGAGTTGGTGGCCTCTCTTAATGTTATTGCTGCACCCCTAAGTACTTGAAGCTGAGGCTTCCTAATTTGTCATGTTCTCTGTTCATGTAGATATCTTTAAACAATGCACAATGGTTGACCCATTTTGCTTGTCTGGGCGGGTTGTCACGAGTTGGTGGCCTCTCTTAATGTTATTGTTGCCTTTGCGAAAATGAACAAAGCGACTTGTGTTGATTGTAAACTTGTTTTAAGCTATCAGTAGCTATTTGTCCTTTGTTGTAGATTGGCATGAACCTAAAGGAAAGGCTCAGCAAAGCTATTTGTCCATTGTAGTGGACTAATGTTGGAACCCCACAAAAAGAATCAAATAGAAGAATGGAAAAACTGTTCGGTAACAAAAATAAATCCATCGAATGGTCGGAATAATAAACTATCATGATAGTAATACAAAAATTGAACATAGTTGGATTACACAAATTTAAACTAGCAACCACGATTACATAGAATGAAACTTAAGATTGAATTGCAAATGGAAAAACAACATTCGGCCATTAAGGAGCCTGAACCAACCATTGATAGAACAGGAGAATTGGCCGTGTTCATTTATCAATCACGCACTGAAGGTTTGCGCTAGTGATATTTAAACATGTAGTCTTATGAGGTCGGAACAAAACGATGTTTCTTAGCACGAGACAAACACCCGTGTGAATTGCCGTGCGCACTCACATTCTCCATCGTAAACTCCACGTGTGAAATCATTTAGGGTCATTGGACCTATGTGGCTGCCGTGCGTTGAAGCATCACCCTGAAGAAAGTATCAAAAATTCAAAAATCCATTAAAACAAGTTTTCGTTATATAACTGTTGAACATAAGTATCAATTTCGGTAACAACATGTCGAAAATATGTACAAAATTTGGTAAACAACTGTCGAACTATAGATATAGGGAAAATCATACATACATTTCGGTAAATATCTGTTGAAAACAAGAATATATTTCGGTAACTACACGTCGAAAATATGTTCAGACTTCGGAAAAAATCTGCCAAACCACTATTTTCGGTAAATAGCTGTTGAAACAATAATTACATTTCGGTAACTATACGTCGAAAATATGTTCAAACTTCGGTAAACAACTGCCGAACCACTATATACAAAAATCATATATACATTTCGGTAAATAGCTGTTGAAACAATAATTATATTTCGGTAACTACACGTCGAAAATATGTTCAAACTTCGGTAAACAACTATCGAACTATCTATATAGGGGAATCATACATATATTTCGGTAAATAGCTGTTGAAAATAAGATTATATTTCGGTAACTACACGTCGAAAATATGTTCAAACTTCGGTAAACAACTGCCGAAACCACTATATACAAAATTCATATATATACATTTCGGTAAATAGTTGTTGAAAAAAAGATTATATTTCGGTAACTACACGTCGAAAATATATTCAGACTTCGGTAAAAAACTGCTGAACCACTATTTTCGGTAAATAGCTGTTGAAACAATAATTATATTTCGGTAACTACACGTCGAAAATATGTTCATACTTCGGTAAACAACTGTCGAATTATATATATAGGGAAAATCATACATACATTTCGGTAAATATCTGTTGCAAACAAGATTATATTTCGGTAATTGAATGCTGAAAATGTATCTAAATTTCGGTAACTAACTGTCGAGTATGGTAATATTTTACAGTGGTTATCTACCGAAATTACCTACTTTATTCTGTTCATTCTCTTCGAACCAGAAATATCGAAAAACCCTCGAAAAAACTGAGTTTTGTAAACCCAGACGCCACAACAACAAAACAGAGGCATTGTAAATGGAAAAACTTACCTCCTCACGCGGCTTCCAACATACAAGGTCCATCACAATATCTTTCTTCTCCTCTACCATCGCATTGTAAATAGAATTTGATTCAATTTCAAAATCTAAACCTACAAGTAGAACAAAAAATGGATCAATGGAAGGACTTGATCCTTTCATTGATACATTATTTGGTCTTTGTTCCTCCTCCATTGGAAGATTTGAGAGAGAGGAGAAAAGAAAATGATGAAGAGAGAGGAGAAGAGAAGAAGATGAACAGTACGAAGATGAAGAACAGTACGTAGATGAAGAACAGGTCTGTGTGTTTTTTTCTTTTAAAACGTAAATGATGATTTTGAGGGGGAAGGGGGAAAACGTGAATGATGATTTTGAGGGGGAAGGGGGAAGTGGATAATTTAGGGGTTTTAGTCTTTGGGGCATATAGGTCATTTCACGTATAAGTATAAGGGTAAGTAGGTCACTTTGCATTAGGGGGTCATGTTGTAATTAGTTGGCAATTTTTAAAGGGCTAAGGGAGAAAAAACGAGGTTGCGAATAGTCGCCCCCTAGAAAAAAGAAAGGGGGCGACTATTCGCAAACCTCAAATTTTCTCCCGTAGCCCGTTATAAATTTTTAAAAATTATATTTCAGTAACTACATGTCGAAAATATGTTCAACATTCAGTAAACAACTGCCGAACATACATTTCGGTAAATAGCTGTTGAAAATAAGATTATATTTCGGTAACTACATGTCGGAAATGCACAAGAAACATATATTTCGGTAATTGGATGCTGAAAATGTATCTCAATTTCGGTAACTAACTGTCGAAAATGTATCTCAATTTCGGTAATTAACTGTCGAAACATATGGAAATTTTTAAAGGGCTACGGGAGAAAATTGAGGGGTGCGAATAGCAGCGCCCAAAAGAAAGAAGGGTAAACTCCGGTAAAGTATCATAAAAACCACCCTTGAGGTTTCTGCAAATTGCCCTTTTACATTTGAAAATTTACAAAATATCCGTCTCATGAGTAACAAATTACACTTTGTCATGATTTAGCCGTTAGGAAATTCAATAAAATTTGTCTAACATCATCAAATCTTAATTACAGTAGACCAAGTTGTCTTTTTTAGCCTATGAAAGGCTATTTCACATCTTTGCAGCTAGGACTGTAAACGAGTCGAGCTTTGTCGAGTTCAAGCTCCGCATGTTTACTAAACAAGCCAAAAACTTGAGTTTGAGCTCTGCTCGAGTCTTAACGAGATGAGCTTAATTATTTTTACTAAACGAGTGTCTTTAATCGAGTCGAGCTTCCCTTAATGAGCATAGCTTTTGTCGAACGAGCCGGGCTCTACTCGGCTCGTTTACTCAATGAGTCAAAAACTCGAGCTCGGGTCGTTTACTAAATGAATCGACCCGAGCTCGTGAGTTACTCGGTTCATTTACAGACATATCTACAGCCTTTCGCAAGCTTAAAAAAAGGGAAATTTATAGAAAGGGTTCTCCTAGTTTCATCCGAGTCTCATTTTCGTCCTTCAAGTATCAATTACAACTCTTTTGACCTTTAAGTTTGGTTTTCGTACCAAATTGGTCCAATTGATAACTTCTGTCAACCAAACTGGAAGGAAAAAAATCAGATTGATGACAGTTTGAATATTGCAGTTCGTACCAAGTTGGTCCAATTGATGACGTCTGCCCTCAATCTGATTTTTTTCGTCCAGTTTGGTTGACAAACGTTATCAATTGGACCAACTTGATACGAAAACCAAACTTGAAGATCAAAAGAGTTGCAATTGATACTTGAAGGACGAATATGAGACTCGAGTAAAACTAGGAGGACCATTTCTATAGATTTTTCTCTAAAAAAACAGTATGGTCCATTCTAATTAGAGCTTGATCATGTCAGACATATTCTGTCGAGCTATATCACGACAAGAGATTGATTTGTTATGTTACATATAATTTCCCAGGCGTGAGGAGGTAATCTATAATTCACAGACACCTCAGGGGTAGTTTTGATTTTTTCCCAAAATGTAAATAAAAACAAAAGGAGGCAGATTCTCTACGATTAGACTGCAGAGAGTCTATGCACTCCAATTACAATCGTTCATCTTTGCATGATTCAAACTTTGAGAAACTTTTCCCGGAAAAAGTTATTTTCAAATCTCGACCGTTCAAAACAGTGAAACACCATCCAAAAACAGTGAAACACCATCCGACGGCTGCAAATACTCCAACCGCACCTCTGCGGACCTCAGACAAGCCTGGTGCAAACAAAAAGAACGGCACACACAGCAAGGCGGGCTTGACCTTTTCTTCAGGACTAGAAACCCTAGACCCCCACACGCTTGAATTCCATCCCTCGTGCGGGTACCCAAATGAAGACCAAGATACCGCCACTTTATTCGCTCCAGGAGAGAGAGAGAGAGAGAGAGAGAAATCTCACTTTGATACTAGCTTAAACTAGCGACTTCTCCCTCTCTCTCTCTCCTCTCATATAAACCCCATACGTATATTCGCTTTCGCAATCGAATCATCTCTCAATAATTTATAACCCCCACTCGGAAAAAACCAACGTCGAGTCCCGTCATTTTCAGTTTTTTTTTTAAATTTCTTTTTCTCGTAGCTTTTACATTCTCATCAAAATGGGTTCTTGATGTTTTCTAATACTTGTATATGAACCCTATAACTTGTTTAGTTTCAGTCATTTCGACCATTTGATCTGCATTTCTCTTTTGCCTAGCTTTTTTCTTTTCTAAGTTAAGCATCTTTAGCTGATACTTGTGGGGTAATGGAGGTTTATTCATCATCGAGTATTGGGCTTCAGAAAATGATGATTGCTAACATTCAAAAAACGCTAGCTTTTTATCCAAAGGGAAGTAGAAATTTGACTTATTATAGTAATAGAAGGGAACAAAGCCTTGTGGTTGTTAACACCTTGAAAAATTCGAGCGCTGAGCCCCAATCTGGTGTGGTAGTGACCATTGTTACGAAAGAAGGCGGCGGAGGGTCTGCGGGGAAGGATTTGGGTGTGTTGGAAGGTAGTATTGGGCCGGGAACCGACTGTGGGAACGGCGGTGGGGATGTGTTTGGTGGTAATAATGGAAATGGGTCTAATGGGAAATGGTTAGGTGGAGGTGGAGGTGGTGGTGATAATAGTGAAGGGGGTGATGAAGAAGAAAAAGAAGATGATGATGATGAGTTTGGGCCAATAATGAAGTTTGAGGATGTGATGAAAGAGACTGAGGCTCGAGGGGCTAGTCTTCCGCTAGACATGTTAGAGGCCGCGAAGAGTGGTGGACTTCGCGAGTTGCTTCTTTTTAGATACTTGGAATTGCAGGTATAGGGGTTTGTTGCGTGGCGATAGGGTTAAAATTTGGTTGCATTCGCATGTGGTGTTTGGTTTACTGAATGGAATGTTTATTCCCTTGGAGTGCTCATTCCGGTGTGTGGTTTGCCAAATAAAATGGAAGGATGTAGATGACACATGGAAATCATCTATTGAATGGTTGTCCATTGGGAGGCAAAGGAATGAGCACATTCCATTTCTTCCCCAAATCATTCTAGCGAACCAAACACCATTTGATATATCTGTTCTATAGTTTCTGTAAGAAATGGTAGTATTCTTTATGCAGGCGTCTGGATGGCCTCTGAGCTTTATAATGACGTCTTGCTCTATGCTCCGGAATAGAATGCTGGCTGATCCGTCATTTCTTTTTAAAGTTGGCATAGAGGTTTGTTAAGATCCCTTGGTATGATTATTTTTTTGTGTGTAAATCTGGCTAGATAGTCGGAGGATCGTTGTGCTTGGTTTGCTAAGTCAGGGGAATAAGTTCGTGTGTATGAACCCTTGTGTACAAGTGATCACTCTTGCAGCAATTTTTTTCCACTTTAGCAACAAGCCGCCCTTCCTTGGAATTTACAAATGCCGTTCACATAAACTAAGGCACCATGTGACTTGCATCAATGAGATTGTACAAGCAATGGAGAAAAAATTAATGTACAAAGTTGGAGTTGGGGTTGATATGATTTGGATCTCCTTTAAGTGTCAATTCTAGATTTTTTTTTGGTACTACGGAAATAAAGCTGTCGTTCTAGATACCATTTGTGCAAGTTACCTCTGTTGTCCACATTAATTGGTTACCTCTGTTGTCCACATTAATTGGTTGTCATAATCCCCTTGGTCTTTGTACTCCTTTTGTATGTACAATTCTTGATATGGGTTCAAACTTACCATTACTCCTTTAACATGATGCAGATTGTTATAGATTCTTGTTGTGCTACATTAGCAGAGGTTCAAAAGAGGGGCAAGGACTTCTGGGCAGAATTTGAGCTGTATCTTGCGGATCTCTTGGTTGGGGTGGTTGTTAATGTCGCATTAGTTGGTATGTTAGCCCCGTATGCTCGTATTGGGCAACCATCTCTGTCTAAAGGAGTTTTTGGACGTATGCGACATGCTTATGCTGCTCTTCCTAGCAGGTTGATTTTTCCCACCAAGAACTATACAGAATTAGAGGATATTGACTTATATGAGAGCGATAAATAATTTATTCCATATCAGGATTATGATGGGTTGTAATTGGCTTAGCCTTGAAACATGATACGAAACTAGTCATTCATTATCTTCTTCGTTCAATAGCACAGCTTTAGTTGTCAATCTATCCAGTCCATTGATACTTTCATCTTATTCAGTGTATTTGAAGCTGAAAGGCCAGGCTGTAGATTTTCTGTGAAGCAAAGGATTGCTACTTACTTTTTCAAGGTACTGTAACCACTAAGATTCTGATATTTTAGCTGTCATTTGACCATAAGCCAAGAGTTTTGGTTTCTCATACAAATGATTAAATTTTGATCTCAAAGTTTTGTTAGATCCTTTTCTCCTTAGTCACCTAGATTCTGGTGGAGGTTGGTTGTGTTTGCTTGCATTTTTTCATTTTTGCAGCATATAGTTGACTGCTGGCGGTATTTTCAGGGTGTTATGTATGGAGCAGTTGGGTTTGCATGTGGTATTATAGGTCAAGGCATAGCGAATTTGATTATGACTGCAAAGAGGTATGCTCCTCAATAGATCCATGACATATACGTGCTTTTTCTTGCTTCAACATTCCTTGGTTATTGGCCCTTAAAATTATGCATATGTTTTGATTCTCGGTAGGAGTTAGTGCTTGAGAATTTGCTTGGCTTCTAAATGGATAATTGGGTTGTGGGCCTGCTGCAATATTATGAGGTGTCATACGTAGTCTTAACAGAGAATTAAAACCCGGAGTCATTGCAGATTTTGCCTAGAGGGGGGTGAATAGGAAAATCTTTAAACATTGTCATCAATTATCTAGCAATAGAATTTCAAGGCATTACGTAACCTAAATCATCAAGCCATAAGAGTAAAGAACAAGTTCAATAAGATTTTTACTGGTAAACCGTGTGAGATATCTCATTAGATGAAAACCACAGACCAACCAACATATAATGTTGGCTATTGACACCACATTCTCCTCATTCCGGAATGCTTTTTTCCACAGACTAGGATGGTGGTGGGGAAGAAAGCGTGAATGAAGGTTTTTGAAGTATCAATAATAACCTAGCTGATAAACCAAGTTTACGAAAATGAGAATAACCTAGCTGAATGTGGGGAAATAATACATAATTAGGATTTATTATCTTTCCCCCTATGCAAAAGCCCTAGGTGAGGAAGTGATATTGGGAATTGTTTTGAAACCAAAATCTATACACCCTGCACTGTCTAGCAGGCATCACACACCATCTACCGCGGACGTGTCTATCCATCTAATGTCCAACTCTGAGAAACGAACATCACATTTTGAAAATTAAAATAATTCTTAAATAAAAAGTGCTTGGTAAGAAAATGACTGCTTTTCCATGATCGTAGAAATTTCAAAGTCCTAGAGTGCTCGTGCCTATGAAGATGTAGCGTGAAGTGAAAATGCAAGGCTCAAAGGTCCTATACCTGACTTTCAAAGTATCTAGCAAGTCCAAGTAGCATGAAATCTGTCACTCTGTAGAACACCTTCTACAAACCCAAGTTACAGACTCCGGCAATCTTCTCCTACAGAAATCACCAATCCTTCAAAACTTATAGATTTAGAGAATTGTAGAATGGACTCCCGCTTTTATATTTCTTTGGTGGACTCCCTCTTTCTTCCTGTACCTCATTTTTGTATTTTTAATAATAGCTTCTTTTTTGTTGAACCCTGACAGCTTTCTACACCCATAAAATATTTTTAATCTGCCCATTCTCTCCTTCTCTTTACTTTTTGTCCGCATTCTGCTTAAGCTATCTGATTATGTCTCGACAATTTTGCTGGACAAGTTTAAGAATAGAGATAGTCCAGATAAGAAAGTGATTCCACCTTTTTGGAGAAAGGAAGATGCAATTTTTGAAAATTAGGAACATTGGTATCTTTCCCTTATCAGCTCATGAAGCAATGCCGAGTTACACTTTAACTTAATCAACTACAACTTTGTTCACCTGGAGCTCAAACTGTTGGCATCCAGTGATTACGATCCCATCAGTTTTCTCCATTAAATTATTTAATCACGAGTGCAGACAGCTTCTCATAGCTTTTTATGTTGTTTATTCGTCACTTTTTTTTCTTAGGCATTGTGCACAGGTAAATTTTGGTAGTGCCTTCTTTGATTGCTAGAAGTATTATTTGGGGATATTGAACTGCTCAGTTTTTTGTTCTATTTCTTAAACAGTGAATGACAACATTTGTTTTTTATTATTTCTCATGATTTTTTTTTTCCTGTATCAGGAGCATTAGGAAATCAGAAGAGGACATACCTGTCCCACCTCTTGTGAAAAGTGCAGCTCTTTGGGGTATGCCTTTGATTCATCAATCACAATCCTCTTTATGGCTCTTAAACTCATTCTCTGATATGCTCTAAAAATAGGCAGTGGGTACGAAAATCTAATGGAACTTTTAAATATTATTTCCGGACAATAGCTTTGGCTTGAGTTTATACAGACACAATGTGGTTTATAATCTGTGAATTATCCTCTTCATATTTACCTAGTTCTTCTCAGTTATCCTCCGCTATATTTTATGATATGGATGACTTCTCAAACTCTATAAGACATCAAATTAAAATACCTCACTAAGATTATACTAATACAACTAAAATGCTCTTCTTTCTCAAACCCAACTCGGCTTTAGAGGAGGGGCGACCCCCTGAGGAAGGACACTTGTTAAGCTGTGGCTATGTAAACTAACTTGTCACCTTATGGAGCTTGTATCCCTATCGTTCCCTAACTAATGTGGGCGTTTATGCCTTTGATTTTGAGGTTTGCTTTCAGAGTTGTCCATCCAGGAATGGATGATGTGATAGTGGTATCAGGCATTGTTATGCAAATTAATAATCGTAGAAGTAAGGTAGCACCTGCCTTTCATGTTGATGTGTTTAATGTTTTCATGCAGTTTGTGTGGTTTAAATAGTTATCATCTCTTTCAGAAACATAGTGACGACATCCCTTCTGCCCGTACATGGCAGGGGTTCCCAGACTCCTAGTTTATAGGACAAACAAGGGATGTAGTGTTGTCTGACGTTTCTGTTTCTTAGGAGACCGAAATGCAACAGTGGAATCCCGTAATCCAGTGTTTTGACTAGCACATTGCGAAATGCTCCCAACACTTCGAAATTCTATGAAACATTACAATGTTTCGACACGTATTAGACATATGAAACAATGACATCTTTATTCATCCCCAAATTCTTTTGACATTACAACTATATTCCGACAACATTTTCGAGATGTTTCTACAGCCTTTCCTTTTCCTAGTTAACTGAAAAAACATACTACATAAGATTGTGATCCTTGAAGGCACATACTACTCTCTAATTGGATAAGGACACGTAACCCTGTGTCTCTTAGGACTTGAGCAACGCAAATCTGTTCCATTATCAAGTAATGCTAACATTATATTCACCATTTGAGTTGTTTTCATCAGTTCTATTCATCTGTTTATGAGATGTTGACCTCTATATCACTGGGAAAAAAATGATGAGGAATCTCCCAAGACATTATCCCTTTCCTCTTCTGTTGCAACTTTGCAAGTTTATTGCAGAACCGTGTCAAAGCTTCTTGGTTCATATGCAATGGCCAAAGATCCATCATCAAGGTTCAAACTTCGTTAAGTGACTAGTGTAGTATCCTCATGTCCTATTATCATTTCTTGTTTCTATTCTCAGCCCAAATATAGACAGGAATTTATGATTTTCTCGTGCCTTTGGCAAGTATGATTTCTTTGTTGGAGAGCTTCATGATGCAATTTGCTTAAATATATGTATGTATGTGTGTGTGTGTGTGAAGTTATGACGGGAATCTATTTCGCAGGTGTTTTTCTAGCAGTTTCTTCCAACACCCGCTATCAGATTATCAATGGATTAGAACGGTTGGTAGAATCATCTCCTTTGGCAAAGAAGGTCCCACCCGTGGCAATGGCATTTACGATTGGTGTGCGATTTGGCAACAATATCTATGGCGGGATGCAATTTGTGGACTGGGCCAGATTGAGTGGGGTGCAATAACTGTACATCTTTCTTATGTTTAAATGGAGCATCCCCTCGGTCTGTGGAGTCCCTGAATGAGGTTAAAAAGCATTTATGGAGGGCAGTTTATTAGTTTTCAATTGCAGTTTGCACTTTTCTTGGGAGTAATGTAGCTATTGGCAACCACCACGTTTTCCAGAAATTCAGATTAGTCTTGATTACACGGTCTTTCACTTTTGGTTCTCAAATAGTTTTTTTTTTTTTTAACTCGAAAAGTTCTCAAATATAACAGCAAAAAGAAAAAAAGAAAAGAAGAATACTAACATATAGTCCCGTTCTCAGTCTTTGCTGCTGCTTCTTAAAAGCGAGAGGTACGTTAAGTGGAAAAGCGTGTGAGGGAGAGAGCAGCAAATGTACAGCTTTGGTTCTAATTCTGTTATGCTTTACTTTCGTATCTTGTCTTTGGTCATGGTTATTTTCCTACCATTCCCAGTTCACTCACAAGACAATTTGCATTTTCATTTGATAATGGTTGAGGTATTGCTACTCTGTTCGAGTCTTTATCTTGAGTTTCTTGTTCTGTAGCTGCACGATGATCATCTTGCTCTACGTTTCTACTAGTCTGGCTTTGTGTCTGTTGCTTTGATGATTGTGATTCTGTTATGTATTAACGCGACAATTACAAATAGTAACCGAAAGCGCCCAACATTTCGGCGGAATGTCATTTGGAAGGACCTCATTATCCAATTATTATAGCTTAAATCTTTTTGGTATGGCTTAGAAATGATTCTGACACTACATCTGAAAGCTTTACCAGGATAGACTTGAAGTGCTACTTAACTGGACTGGACATAGCTAATCCTGTACGATCCATCTTATTCCATTTCAAATTCATCTCTCCTTTGAAGCCTGAAAGTTGCAGAAATAGCTACTGCAGATGATTAGCACCTCTCAGAGACTTTTTTTTTCTTGTTCCAAGACCTTATGAAAGTGTCTATCAGGCAGTGGGGATACTCTGTATGAAAATTTCTGTGTCCCCCTTCTTATCCCTAGCCTCTTTCAATTGTGAGTTTTTTGCCGTATCATGCCGCTGAGAGAGACCAGAGACAAGGAAACACATAATCCTTAAGAGGTCGGTGGAGAGAGTATGGCAGCAAGTAAGGGATTACACTACGAACTTGCACGTTCGATTCCTTCCGTCATCAAAAAACTATTGGGACAATGGATATTTTCCAGGTGGTAACTTCAGATCCGACATTACTTGACATGCATGTTAGCTTGTTTGGACACCCGGTTATTGACTAGGAGAGAGAGAGAGAGAGAGCATTCTCATGACACAGGATCTTGACTCATTGCTAATGCATACAAAACTTCAATTTCATGCGAAGGGATAAGACGAAAAAAGCTTAGACCCACGAATGAAAATATCCCAATTCAGCTCTCAATAGCGGCCACCAATTCTCCATTCTATCTTGTATACTTCTCTTTTGCCCTGCATTATTTATATGTGGTGATACTAGCCAGTGCCGTGTACGAACAACATCCTGTCTATTGGACTGGATACCGAGTTATCAAAAGAAGAAGTGTGTGGACGGAATTCGGATATTGCTTAATAATCAAGATGTTGGAGGGAAAAGCAGTGGTGCGTGAGACAGACATGCCGGAGGCATTGCAGAGCCATGGCATGGAGTTAGCTTACCAGGCTCTTGATCTTCATGAAGTCTCTGACTGTCAATCCATTGCTCATTTCATTAAACAGGTTCCCTTTTTTCACTCTTGGAGTCTTTTTCTGGTTACGCGAATTTTCATCAGCAACAGTCAATGTTACGCGAAGAACAAGACAATTTCAATCCATAGAGGCAATAAAATAGTAAAAGACACCTCACGCAATCCATAAAGTTAGAGATATTGTTCTAGAATTGCGACAAAGTGCTATCTTCTTCCGACGCTATTTCACGGGTTTGAATCGCTAGAATCGGCCCCTCTACAGTCTAGGGTGCTCAACTGTTTCGTGTAGTTACTATGATGGCAGATCGATGTTTCGATGAAAGAGTTTTTATCTAAACAGAAATTTAACATGTTTCCGCAGAAATTTGATGAAGATTATGGACCAGCATGGCATTGTGTAGTTGGGAGAGACTTCGGATCTTGCATTACTCATTTATGTGGAAGTTTCATGTTCTTCGGAGTGGGGATGATAGAGTTCCTTATTTTCAAAGATGGCAAGGAGTTGAGTGAAAGCAAGGATGAAGCAATAGGAGTTCAACAGAAAGCTGGACAAGTTGATTTTTAGGAAACCACTCCTTTGTTATCGTATCGTATGCTGTTCTGTAGCTAAGGGCGAAGCCGGAAATGTAATCCCTAGGAAATATAGTTCAACCATTCATATCTAGTGTAGACAGTCGCATATGTCGTTGAGTAAGCTTTAGTTGCCGCTCCGGGATTAATTACAGAGTTATCTATGTGTGTCAGGTGCATGCCCTTTGTTGTTTCAATACATTGAATCTCTGTATTTTGATCCTCGGATCCTTTCAATATCAACGACATCGATCCCTATTTCAAAAAAAAAAAAAAAAATTCTTTGTCAAAGAAGATCTTACTTAAGAAATTGAGTCGATGAAACCCTCTGTTAGATTATACAGTTTTAACATATTTTTGAAACGATTCAAGCTTCTCTAGTGGACTATGTCAACTAGACAATATATTCCAACCAAGGGTTGGGCCCGCTGGCCATCATCTGAAACTTAATAGTTTGCTCCATTTCAAAACTTCTCTATCAACTCTTGTAATGCCAGCCTATACGAACTTTGCCCCCTGCTTTAAATGGGTTCTCGTTTCCGGACCGTGAATTGGTCCCTCAAGGATGAATCAAGATGCACATAAGCTGATCCGAACAGTGTGTCACGAGAAACAAAATAATAATGACACTGTAGTCTGAGTATGTGGATTCCCATGAGCCTCATATCTATGCTCCAATCCTTTTATTTTTAATCACTAGCATGTAGATCAATTTCAAAGAAAAGGTCAGTAGCATGTAGGTCATCCAGGAACTTCTGCTTCCTAAAAAATTAAACAAAAATGAAAGAAAGAAAGAACAGATAAGAAGTCACTCTCTGACTACTATTACATCTCAACTTCAACATGATACAATGTGTAATACAATCCAAGACGAAATGTAATGGAAGCAGGTTTACATTAACAATCTATACATTGAAAAATAGGTTTGATGGCAGCAGGGGCAAAATTGACCACCAAGTAATTTCTCAGCAAATTCCAGCAGGGAAAGGCAAAATTTACTACCACCAAGCAAATTCTAGAGGCTATTCTAATACCTACTACTTCTTTCTCATAATCCGATTTTCATCTCTTCCTTAGATAATTGAGGCAAAACTCAGGGTGGAAAGGTGGTTATAAGGATGAGCCAGATATTAACTATCGAAAGGCCCATGTGATAGAAGCTTCTTCAATGTCTCGTAGGTCATGAAGACTATTCCTACTCCAGGAACAACTTTGTAGTATTCAGGCAGAATCCCCCTATATAAGCCGCGAAGTCCTTCTGTTCGCATTATATGCTTGAATGTCCCGAATATGCCTGTTTTATACACCCGGGCTTGACCAGCAACCCCTTCCAACTGCTTTCTTCGCCTTACAAGGTCCAAAGGAAATGTCGCTGGAATAATCAACAAAGCAACAGATAAGAATAATTTGCTAATGCGTGCATATTTAAATTGGAATTATCGATTTAGTCAGGTCTGGCCACTCTATAAATCTTTCTGCCAATTGACAACACGCATAGATACGTAAGTAAGTTCACTAGACCTATATTTATGAATCATAACATGTTCAACTTACCAATTAAACTTTGACAAAGTAAACCTATTTTCCTTGATCATATTCAACAAGAAGATACATGCTTGGCCTCATTTGGATGATACAACTGCTTGTCTTTGATATATTGTTTAATTCCAGCGATGAATCAATTTCATCTCTCCCCATTCAAAATGGCTATTAAACTAAAAGCTAAATCATAAATAACACGATAACATTAATCTAGCAACTAAGACACAAGCTGATAAACAGAAGTGAGCAATAATCCAAGGGGGCTATTTCTTAGTCCTCGGAATGGTAATGGCAGCTGTATCCACGAAGTCTTCTGAATGAACACCAACCTTTATACAAATGGATTACTTAAGGAACATAAAGAACTTATTGCTGATGACCATGTATTACTTATCCAACATATCAGTCGAATGACAACTGCTCTAGAAAGTATCTACGTGCATAAAACCATTAGAAAAATCATAATCGCACGAGAAGGGAAAGAACCAAAGCCTACTTTTCTCTTGCCTGTACCTTCAGCTCATGGAAAGGAATGCTGGTTCATAAAAACCTGCATATGTCAGAGCTAAAGAGGATTGATGCTAAATCAGTGTTTACCTACACCTAAAACTTCTTTAATTACGGAAAGACAAGGTTCTGAAAGCAATGTTGAAATGTATTAATTATAAGGCAGCATCAGTTCTGCAATTCAAGAAACACTAGTAAAACTGGAAATAATGATACAGAATCAACATTATGCAAGGCCATAGTCCAACTTTTAGTCAGATAAAAAAAACACTTCAACTTTTAGTAGATCACATAGCACACACCTGTTGATGATGCAACGCCAGAAAGACTGCCACAGGCAAGGCTAACAACGGCAGTAGAATCGTCAGGCCTAATTCAAGACGCTAAAATGTCAGAAATGATACACAGAATACCAAGGAGCAAACTTATGTAGCTAAGCACGATAAATGGTGCCTTGTTGATAGGAAGAACTAGGAGTGCACACCTTTGAGAGTGCCAATAGGATCTCAATGCCTCATAAACAGAAAAGCTTATAGCTATACTGGGTCCAACCCCCTGCATCATGAGAAGTACCTCAATGTGATAAGAGACAAAGCTATTGTGGAACACCGATGGGACGGCATTATAGTTGAAATCTTACCAGTAATGTTGCTCCAAGTCCTTTATAGAGGCCAAAAAAACCTTCATCTCTGCAAATAGTATGAAGTGCATGCCACAGACCCTGATAATATATTGTACTTCTCTGCAGAGTTTAAACACAATGAATTACTACAAAGCTCAAACAGGTAAGAGGAAAGGCATAAGGCATGGCTTCACTGTTCCAAAAGTGAAACCTTTACCAATGACCCACTTAACCTCCCAGTACATGCTACAATAACCAAGTAAAATGTAGAAAGGGGAAAAAAAAATACAAAAACAGTGAAAAGAATTGAGAAAAAGACTTTTCTATGGGCCTTAGCACGCATTGATCCTCAAATCAGTTTGCAATTGTAGCATGTTTTGTCTAACACTTACAAAAAAAAATGTTTGTCCACCACTATGAACGCACACATAATAGTACTCCAGGACAAGATTCCTTCAAGACCGCCCTCATGAAATGAATCCTGTGTAGCAGATACTTATGATCGGACCGAATGTGCTTCTAGTTTTCTGATTAACTCAACCATTTAATACACATGGCCGCCCAGACAACAAATATTTTCTGCGGGTCAGCTAGTCTTCACCCCTATATCCACTAAAACATAAATGTAGCCTTAATCCTGCCTAAGGATACAAGTTAAAGCCTCACCAATTATGTATGTATAGAAGAGTAAAGATGGGTGGTTCATGTTATAGAGAGAAAAAATGAAAACTTATACAGTCTTTCGATCAGCAAATTTTAATCACGTTAGAACTGGTGGAGTCAATAGGTTATCAAAGAAATGGATCAACAACAACAGAAGTAGTCCCCAATCATTGGGGGTATGGGCGGGGGAAGATTGAAGACAGACCTAACCTTTGGCAATATGCACAAAGTGGCTGTCTCAGAATACCACTGAAACAGTGGCCTTCTATACCTGTTTTGCTGCGAAACCATGCCCTCAAATCAAAGCCAAATGGCATCAGAGAGAGCAGGCCTAGAGACCCAATTCAATTTCTATGCACATTACCATGCTTCCTTCATTGATAGTCCAGATTGAAAAGTACATATTACAAATGGCAGCTGTTTGTGATGTTCCTATAAACCACCATATACCAATGGTCCAAGAGGAAGCTGAACAGAAGGAACATGACAAAGCTATTTCTTTTGAAGAGTCCAAACAGAGGTATAAGCCTATAACGTTTTCGTTGTGATACTGGAGAGAGTCATGACAATGATGTGAATTTGCATGCAAAATTTTACCTGTGCAGCAAGTCGTGTCCTGACAAGATCCAATGGATATGTGGAAGAGGCTGCTGTCATACCTGCTAACCCACCACCAACAAAATGCACAAAAATATCTGCACTTGTGCTTCTCCTGTGACTTTCTAGACCGGGAATTGATTTTAACAACTGACAAGGAAGAAGGGACAAGATTTTCAATATGTACAAGGAAACTGCATTTTAAATGCAAAAGAAGATAGATTCACAGAATGTTCATACTAACACTTTTGTAGTGCTCATAAGCATAGAAGTTGACTGCAGAATACGGAAGACGATGAGCAATAGTAACTAGATTCCCTTTCCAAAATGCTCTAAAGCCTTCTTCATTAACAATACGCAAAGCCTCATGCCATATACTAGACTTGCTCAATGCTGCAGCATCAGAATGCATCCCTTGCACCTACAAAGAGACAGAAGAAAAAAAAAACATAACAGTGAAACCAAACAAACAGTTAGATGGAGGTGCCACAAAATGAATACGCAAGTTAAAGATATAGCTAGCTCATAGGTGGACAGTTGAGGCTAAAGTAAATAGTTCTGGAATTGAAGGAGAAGTAAGGACATCAAAATGACCAAGCAAAATGAAGATGTTGAAGAACATGTAGAATACAAAGATTGACAACCAATAGAATTTCAAGGATGAAAGAGACTTCCTCGCTAGGGCGGGATTTAACCACAAGTCAGTCAAGTTAAAGATGAAGACGAGATTTGACTTTTGATCTCTTTTTGGCTAAATAGACTAAAAAGAACAAAAACAAAGAGACAAAAAATAAAACACTCTAAGTAACACACTTAATCAGTTGCAACATATATTTGACACTATTTGAAAGATGTGGCAAGAAGGCGAAGGAAAAACTGATGCCAAGTCGACACGTAACCGCCTTCATCAAACTCTAGAAGGTGAAAGAGTAATGGAAATTGGGGTTAGAGCTTATTTGATGGTAGAATACACTTTTGTTGCACATACTAGAATTACTCTTTTTGCAGATTGTGATATAAATTATAAACCCATTTAACCCCCAAATTCCAATTCCAATCTTATGCTCCTTTGTAGTAAAAATGCTAGGGTAACACATTTTTTCCCCGATTTTGGCAAAGAAAATTTTCATTAATCATAAAGATCAACAAATGCTATGGTAACACATTTTCTTTCGATCACTACCCATTTCCACAATGATTGGTACACTAGGTCCCACATGAATCTCACTAATATCCAACCATTGCAAATAAGCCAAGTGAAATTGTAAAAGTAACATGGTAAACATATATTGCCACCATGGTATTGATGTTTAGGAATCAGAAAAATCATAAAGTTCACATCATCTCCAGGTGATGACCAGACGAGGAACCATTGGTGGACCCAGAATTTGCACTCGAGGGAGGTGATACGTAAAGAAATTTCCCGTATGGTGATATTAGAAAATTAACTCTGGTACTCCTCAATTTCATAGAACATTTTTGACAATTAGAATAACTAAATCCTGAAAAATTATTGATACCATGTATAAGGGTGTCAATGACATGTGGTATCATAATGAAACATTAAACCACCATGTCCGCAGACATAACTCTACAGAATTTAGTATACTATGAGTAAAATTGGTCCGTAGATTTCCATTACCGGTAAAATTTCACGTACTTTTTGTGGGTACGTGATAAATTTGGATCCATGAACAGGCCATGTTGGCCAATTCAAATCCTCATCCAATTTACCTAGTACACCTACTTCTATAAAACATCATAATTCGAAGGAGAACCCAAGAAATAACAAAAATTCTACGAAGCCAATTTACAGCAAAACTCCTTACGCAACTATGTCTGGAGCCGCGGGGCTCATATGCATCTATCGGCTCCGAACACAGTTGCATCCTGTGTCTTTAAAATTGTGCTTGTAGCATTGCTCCGCCCAGATGAAAGCTAACATCAAATACTTCAATAAACACATAAATGTGCACTCACACATATTGACATATAGATACATACACACAGTACTGTACACACACAATATATACATACATACATGTATATATGTATGTATACTATTGAGCTTCAAAGGGAAAAAGAAACCTGAAACAGAATGGTGAGGCGGGCGAGCGGGGCCGTACAGGTCTTGCTGAAGGCGCCGGCGATGCCGCCGGCGAGGAGCTGCGGCACCGTTCCAATCTGGTCCTGCTGGTGCACCAGAGGCCGCTGGTGGTGGTGGTGGTGCGACTGCAAGAACTTCCTGGCGCCGCCGTCGACGACGGCACCGCCGTGGCTAGACACGCCCACGCGAGCTTCCATACCCCGCAGCAGCAGCAGAACGTCACTTCCCTAAACGAGAATGGAAAACCCTAGAACAGGTAAGCGTTTGGCGAAACCCTAGAAATGGAAGCAAAAGAAGTCATTCTTCTCGTCGGACCTGTTGAGAGATGCGAGACGCAGAGAGGGCCTCAAGCTTTGCGTAAAGTTCTTTTCTACTATTTGTCTTGGAAACTGCTTTTTGTATTTCAAATGTTGAAAACTAATGCCAAACAACCCTTAGTAAACACGGGCGCCCCGGTAACGCTATTCGCTTGCGCTCTCCGTCCTTGCTTTGTGCTCCCGCTCCGAATTCTCGTACTTGCACATTTTAGTGGTTTGAGATGTTTTCAGAAGTCTCGCTTCATTCGCGAGCATTATGTGACCAAGGTTCAAATAATGAATGACTTCAATTTCGTAAAAAAAAAAAAACATTAATCTATTATTATATATGAAGGAGAACACCACTTGGTGTGAACAAAATTTTGGAAAAAATTATGTTCCTCAGATTCTGTTGATGCATGATCCAAACACATTTATCTTGATACAAATAGGTTTGATATAGTGCGTTGAGTGCATTTGTTTCAAGAGAAATGTGTTTGGATAAAGACTAATCGATATTCGATGAACATGATTTTTTACACGGTTAAAGTACTCGGCAAACTCAATAAAATGAATGCTCGGATAAAATGAATCCTTTATCCTTTCACAAAAATAAACCTAACGGCAAAGTCTAATTAATTTTATGACATTACATGCACCTAACTTTATTATTCATATTTTTCCGCCCAATACAAATGAATTCTCATTGAAATGGTGCCACTCCCGCTTCTAAATCCTAGCTCCGCCGTTAAATCCGTTAAATCCGGACTGAACATTCTTTGTATGCATATACAAAAAAATGTTGGGTAAAATTAAACATGCATTCTGATGTTAAAATGGTGCCCTAAAAATTGCATTGGAATATTCGGTCCCTAATATTGATCCTATCACACGGAGGAATACTGAAAGAATCTACCCGGCCTATTAATAGAGCTCGAAGTCGCAACTCGCAAGAGTCATATAATATATGAAAAAGACTTTGGAAAGATCTCTTGATTTAATCGGAGTCAGATTGACAATTTTATAAAGTTCGTTGAGTTGATCATCGGTGACAGAAAAATCAAATGAATTGAAAATTAGAAAATTAAGATTCACACTCTTCTAAATAGACGCGTAAATCTAGTCATTTTATATACACTAAAGAAAAGAAAATTTGTGAAAATCATTCCTCCAAAAATTACTTGTATTTATAATTGCATCACAGTTGTTGGAAAAAGAATCAAAACGAACAATATAATTTTGAAACTAATAAGAATACATTTGGCCTTTTTTTTGTGTGGTTTGAAACTTAGATGATGGAGCGTGCCTCAGAATGAGTCAAGTCTTTTTTTTAGGCATGAATCATGTGTTCTAAGATTGCTTCAAAAGATACACTGTGTGGTTCCACAGACCATCTACGTTGAGTTGCATTTGTCACGTCAAAAAGTAAAAAAAGAAGAAGATAACAAGATTAGAATATGTTGAATACTACTACGTACTGTAATAAAATTCCATCTAAGTGGAGCATTATTATACCCTTATGATGTACGTAAGGAGGGGAAACAAGTGGTTGCAGTCGTTACACTAATGATTTTGAAAACTCTAGGATCTTAATATAAAATTGTTATATTTACATCAAAATATATATACACCCCCACCGGCCTCAAGATTTTTTGAAGTGATATTATCTAATTTGTAGTCCTTATTAGGGGTAACGTTCTCTCTATTTTTTATATTGAAGACCCAAATTAAAAGTTTGTTTGAAACCTAAGAAAAAGGAAAGGAAAACAAACAAATTTCCTCTTTCATTGTTTGGTTTTAGAGGGAAAAAAAGAGAGAAGCAAATAACAAAACTAAAGCTTTAGCATGGTACATTTTCCTCCAAACTTTCCTCAAACTTTTCATATGCAAACACCAGATTTTGCCCAGTCCATTATTTCACTACTTGCACAAGTTAACCGTACGATTATTCGATTTGACAAACATCCTAAAACACCTGTATGCGTATAGCTTGGTCATAAGACATGCCATCTCTGGACAAGTACATCCCCCTCTTTAGCTAACGGTCAGAAAACGAGTCTCGGTAGCCCTAAACCCTGACCAAACAGCCAGCTTATACTTCCGAACATCCAATCTAAAATCGACACCGACAGATGTGCTCATTTCATCATTTCTAGAGAGTGTGGGTTTGGTGTTCAACTTGAACAATAATGGCGAGAGGTTAATACGATCTCATTTCTGCTGCGCGTGCTCGTACCAGTTTCATTTATCTTGCATCAACAACTCTTCCCTCCTCCCAAGCCTTCAGTAAACAAGTGTAAAAAGTTGAAAGGGTTGTTCGGGCCTAATCTTGGGTTGTGGTAATGCTTTAGGGTTTTGTTTTGGGCTTTTGGATTGGGCTTTGTTGTATATTCAGGCTTTAGGCCATCAAATTGGACTATATTGTAATATTTGGGTTTTTTGGCCTTTGGGGTTTTCTTGAGCTTCATTGTTTGATTTTGGTATTTTAGATCTTAGGCTTTCGGGCTTGTCCCGTTGGATTGGGCTTTTGCCCTTGGTTGTATTTGTCCAACTTTTGGTTAGACTCCCCCTCTGATTTCTTGTTGTACCTTTGACAAGATGCCTAACAAAAAATTTTGCCGATAAAAAAAAATATTAAATTTGGGTTGTGGCAGCTTTCACATTGCACCTTTTGTATTGGTATTCACACTTCACTTCTTTGACACATGCACTTCACATTTTTTCCATTTTCTAGACATAATGTACATTGTGATCAACAAATAAAAGCCATAATGGAATTAGTTTAGTTAGTGTGAACCCGTGTAGAGGTCAAGAGTTCAGGTCTTCTGATAGACAAGTCATGGCCTAATAAGATATCAAGACAACTGTGTGCAGCGTGGACAATAAACATGTAGTACTACGAATAACATGGCTAAAGAATTCCAAATTTTATGCTATGTGGTTAGTCTTGACCCCGGCCAGTTATTATTTTGGAATTGGCCCATAGGCACTGAAGTCTTCATAACAACCGGCCACAGTCACAAAACCCTCTCCTGCACATTCTTGTAAGTATACCGCCGTGCTACGATCACATAAACCCCTATATTCGCGGCGGTGATCACCGCTAGAAGCCAGTAAAAATTGTCCAAACGACTACTATTCAAGTCCTTCCCGAACCAACTCTTCCCGCTCTTCTCAGTCGCGTAGTCCACGATTGTTATCAGCCAGCAGTTAACGAAATACGCCGCTCCCATTACACAATGGTAAAGTGCGATCCCCGTGCTTCTCATCGAATCAGGGACTTGGTCATAGAAAAACTCTTGCAGTCCCACTAGAGCAAATCCATCTGCAACCCCAATTATGAGAAATTGAGGAGCTAACCAAACGACACTCATTGTACTTGAACCCTTAATTGGATCATTTTCAACTAGGGTCAGCCTCTTTCTTTCGACTAGGGCTGCAGCTACCATAGTCACGACCGAGAAAACCATACCAATTCCGACCCGTTGGAGGATTTTGAAGCCTCTCTCATTTCTTGTCGCAGCTCTCAGAAAGGGTGCGATTTTGTCGTAAATTATGACCGATGAGACCATTCCTCTGGTGGCGACAGAATAAATTGAGGACGGAGGGATGAAGAAAGAGCGGCTGATTTTGTGGTCCAAGGTTGTGCCTTGTTTGATGAAGAATGTTGAGGCTTGTGCCACACAGATACCGAATGGCAATGCGGTCAGCCAGATGGGGATCATGTTGAGCAGTAGCTTCATCTCTTCTACTTGAGTAACAGTTGTAAGTCTCCATGGATTCTGTTGCTTCTCAGTTGAATCTTGCCCGTCATCTATAATTGCAGCCTTGTCAAGAAACCCGTAACACATGAACGATATCACCTCAAGGAGAGGATAAGGGTTTTTGCGTATTTTCGACTTAATGAAAAGGGCTAGACATGTCCTAATGAAACAAGCGATCGACATGATCCTCTATTTGAAAAGAGGAATGCTAGGTACAAAGAAAGTGTAATGATAAGGTAAGTCGATGGAAACAAACTTACTTGAGCTTGTCGGTATGCAAGAGGAGCCTCCCCTCTGTCTTCTGTGACTTGGGAACTTCATACAACTGACTAGGATTCGAAGGACAGGCAAGATTTCTCTTGCTAAAGGCTGCAACAACCACCTGAATCATCGGAGTCAATGGACTCCCTGTCGGCATCCTATAACGATAAAATGGCATCCCGATGCAAAATACGAGCAGACTGGAAGTCATCACAATAGTGAGTGTAATGTCAGCAACAACCCAACTCACATGGTGTTGAACGAAACTCACTACTGTCAGCGCAAGCAGTAAGCCGGAGCATAGGCCGAAGGTCCACCAGTTGGAAAAAGACATCTTTTTGGTTCTCTCTTCTGAATGATTGTCGTCGAATTGATCTGCTCCGAAGCTCTCCAAGGAGGGTTTGTGGCCCCCGGTGCTGATGGAGATCAAGTAGATGGCGAGGAAGAAGATCACTTCGTGAATTTTTCTTGGTTCAGAGCAGGTACTGGTGGAGCCACAAGGCCAAAGGTTTGGAATTAGTCTTGACATTGTTAGGAGGATTAAACCCTGTTTGCCCAACAAACGAAGTAAGAAATTGTCCAAACAAGGAAGCATTATGATCCTTTCCATTAGTTAACAAGCCAAATTCATTCACTTCTTAATGGATATCAAATTGGGTGTATATGCATTTTTCGTTATACATAAATTAAAATTTAGTTATTTAAGCTCCCTTATCTCTCCTAGACCCTAAAAGAAACCTGAAACTAAATAAGGAGTCTTAGGGTGCTCGTTGAAATGCCTTAGAGCAAAAAATTCTTTATGACCATTGAAGATAAAATGATAAAAAAAAAAAGATCTTTACGCCGATTCAACCGGATTGAAAATCGGAATACTTAAATAATATAAAATAAATAAAAGAGAAAAAAGATATAAAGATGTATTAAGTAAATAAAGGAGAAATAAGAGAAAATGGGGTTGCATTGGGGTATTTCTGGGAGCACGATGCGGGGGTATTTTCGGAAGAGGGGAGGTGGGGTCGGGAGGGGTGTGTGTCCGGGGGGGAAGCAATCTGCTTCTGGATTTTACGAGAACGAAAAGAAAATGAAAAAATGATACTCCCTCTGCCTCCGTAAAGTTTGTCTCTTACGAAATTACGAGCAAATTTAAAAATAATATACTTACCAAAATATTTTTTGTGCAAAATATATTCTGTTTGAACGGTGGCCAAAAATTTAAAAATTATTTTTAGTATACATTATTTTTGAGTTTGAAAATTGCACGTAGTTTCGTAGCCGTAGGGGACCAACTTTATGGGACGGAGGGAGTAATAGACTGATGTAAAATACGCGAAGGTCCAATTCCATGATCAATTGGACCGGATGAAGTCTCGAAAGCCCATACGATGTTTAATTTCAGATTACCCAATTTGGCAAAATTCGGACAAGCTCAGAATATGCCCAAACTTAGTGAGTTGACTTATTTTCGCGCTTCGGTCAATACTCACACTATAAGTTGTGAGTGATGGTGTTTTTCGGCCTAATTCAATTTACTTTTTTTGCCGCTTCAAGAAAGTTTTGATTCGTTAATAATTCTTAGACTGTAATTCCATATTAGTTGGTTCTTTTTGGGGAAAGTCTTGTTTTTCTTTCCCGTTTTCAATTTCAGGAAAAGTCCCAAATTTTGGGACTTTTTTATTTTTCAGCTTTAATTATTAGGGTAACTAAAGAAAGCACGAGTTTACTTGTGGAGCCACGAGTTGTTTATTTTGTTTGAATCAGTACGGTAACTAATCTCTTTGTTAATTTTGATGCGTCATAGACAGGCCACCAGTTTAATTTGACATACAGGAAGATCAAGCTAACAAAAGAAAGCACTCAGTCAATATTATTTCCTACAAAAAAAATTAAAACACTAGTCCAGTTTCGGTTTTAGACATGTGGATTTTGACTAGCTAATTAATTAAAGTGGGATTTGAGTGAGTTTGTTTGTTTTTTCTTTCTTTTTACCAGAAGGTAGACAATGGAGGAACCAAGCACAGTAGAGAATCTGCCCAAATAAGCATCAGCTAGGAACCCTCCCAGAAGTGGCATTATGGTGGTAACACCAGTCCAGTAATTGGCATTCCTTGCTGCTGTTTTGAGGTCTTGATTTAGCGCTGTAGTGAGGTATAGGATTAAACTTGTTGCTATTCCAAAGTGGATCAACCTCTCACTGAACTCATTCGCTGCCAAAAAAAAAAAAAACATCACAGCCACAGCCACAGGCTCACAGCCACAGCCACAGCCACAGCCAGATCAGTTGTAGTTTAGTACTAATGTTTCAAGTTGCAAATTAAGTAGCCATGCAAGAAGTAGTATATACTGAACAATCCCAGTAGCGAAACGATACCAACACTACAAGAAAAATTGCATGTTTTTCGACACAAATAATATAGGTGACGAAAAAAAATTTGTCGACTAAAGGTTGTTGAGGATTCCTACCTAGTGACGAAATCTATTTTTCATCACCTATAGTGCCTTTTGGCGATGAAAAATTTCGTCACGGAAAAATGACTTGGTGACGAAATTTTCTTTGTCACCTATTGTGCTTTTTGACGACAAAAAATTTCGTCATAAATTATTCCCTTTGGCTCGTCAAAGGTGACCCATCGGTGACGAATTTTTTCGTCGCTTATATAATAAATCGGTGACAAAAAATTTCGTCGCAAAAGACATTCTCATATGTGAAAAAAAATCCCACTTTCTTGCTGGGTTTCGAACCAAAGTCTCTTAGGTTTTGCGCGTAAACTTTAACCAACTACACCACACACACTTTTCAACAATTATTTGAAATATCTAATATATAACACATACATTTAACATTAAAATATAATTTGGACGGCATTTTGAACCATTAAACATTAAAATTAGCAATTTTGATAAACATGAAAGTCGTAGCTCTTTATGTTATTGTTCAAACCCAATTTAAATTATCTCAATCGGAGTTCTGAGCAAAGAGTTATGCCCAAAATATATTTGGTGACAAAGCGTAATTCATAAATTTTGTCACCACATTTGGTGACGAAATAAATTTTTCGTTGCTGAAAACGTAAAAAAGAAGACGAAAATATTTTTCGTCGCCAAATTGGTCCATTTGGCGACGAAATATTTTTTTCATCACCGAATAGTTATCTTTGGCCAAAAAAAATAATTTCATCTCCTTTTTTACTCTTTTGGCGACAAAAATTTTATTTCGTCGCCAAATAGGTACCTTTGGTGACGAAAATATCTTTTTCGTCGCTAAATAGTTATAATTGGTCACGAAATAATTTTGCCGTGGAAGTTGTCAAAACAGTGACAAATTTATTTTTTCATCACCAAATATACTCATTTAGCGACGAAATTAAATTTTGTCGCCATTTTTTCGTTACTGAACATACTTTTTCTTGTACTGCAAATTCAGTATCATATTTTTTCGTTTTCGCTTATCGATCTGCTAGCATTAACTAGAGAAGGAGAACACGTATAGATTTTCCCAGGAAAAGGGGTTTTGTCAAGTTTGTTTTTCGGAAATTTCCAGCAAAAACTCACTTTTCAAAAGCCGCCAAAAAAATATTAGTACTACCAGATTTCCAAAGGCCGTTTTTGCGAAAAACTAAAAAACACTAGAAAAAATTAACCGGAATTTCTTACACGGTTGACCGGTTTTGAGAGCACCGGTTTTGTGCAGCGTCTCCCGATGGGCCGGAGTAGGTGACTCCCTTAACGTGTAAACAACACTATGAGACCTTCCACGGTTCCACCTCAGAGACTGGCGTGTAAAAAATCTTTGCACCTATCTTTTCAGAGCTTTTATCGGTTTAATTATTTTCAAAAAGCACAAAAAATGAAAACGAAAAACAAGGAAAATGGAAACAATTCTAAGACCCTAGCTCTATCTGTTTGGTTGCCCGGAAAAAAAAAATTGGAAGAAAAAGGCTTTATTTTCTTGCAAGCCAAACAAGTCAAATCTATATATATCAGTATTTTTGGGAGCGACTATTCGCAACCCTGTTTTTTCTCCCATAGCCCCTTACTCCATACAGTCCTTTAAAAACAGGAAATTTTCTCCAGGTAGCCCAATAAATGTCCCTGATCTTCCAAATATACCCTTTCTCTAAAAAATTACACTTTAAACCCAATCCCCCTTTAAAACCCTAAACTCCCCACCCCTGGTCCCCCCACCCCATTTACGTCGGCAGACCCACGCCATTTCCGCCTCCCACCTCCTCCACCTCCATAGCCACCACCGCAGCACCGCCTCTCCTGCCGCCGCACCACCGCCACACTACCACATCAGGTGTCGTTCTCTCTCTCTCTCTCTCACTCTGTTCTTCTTCTTCTTCTTCTCTCTCTCTCTCTCTCGCCACACCACCGCCACACCACCGCCGCACCACCGCCGCACCACCACAAGAGGTGTCGTTCTCTCTCTCTCTGACTCTGTTCTTCTTCTTCTTCTTCTTCCTCTCTCTCTCTGTTCTTCACCACCGCCTCACCACCGCCACACCACTGCCTCACCACCGCCAGCCACACCACCGCCTCACCACCGCCAGCCACACCACCGCCCCAGCCCAGCCATTTACATACATGTATTTGTGTAGAGATTTTGGTAATTAGATCCCGTATTTGTGTAGAGAATTTGGTAAATAGATCCCGTATTTGTTTAGAAATTTTGGTAATTAGATCCCAAAATTGGTAGGCAAAAACGGTGAATGTTGAGATCTGTAAGTTTATATGTGAGATGCTAGGGTTTTTTTTAACAAGAGTTTGAAGGGAGCATAAAAGTTGTTTTTGAAGCGGCCGTTTTGAATTTCTATTTAGAGTTCTGTATGCAGAATTATGCAACTAGTGTTGCCATTGTTAATCATATTCTGTGGGGGTATGTGGGGCGGGTATGTGGGGCCAGGGGATCATATTCTGTTACTAGGGAAAATAATGGTATTCTTCTTCTTTATGTTAAAGGATCAAAACACCCAACTAGTGTTGCCAATGTTAATCAAATAAACAGCGCTGCTACATTTGTATAAGCATTGTTTAGTCAGAGAAGTATGTGGCACCCCCATTGACTCTCTTGTTGGTTTCCACTTCCGGCAATCATCGACTTGACAATATTTTATCCTGGAACAAAAACACGGATGAATATGAACTATTAACTACTACATGTGGAAAAATCCGCACAAAAGTATAGGTTAACTTTGTCAAAGACTTAGGTGATGAGTTAAGGACTGCTCACTTTTGGTTGAACCCTTTCCATACTATTGGTATAATCTCTCTATCTCTCTACGCTTGTTCAGTTGTTTACCATTTCCATAAGGTATTATTGGCATTGTTATTTTTTGTTGCCTCTTTTCGGACTTCTAAATTTGTATTATTGTTATTGTTATTATATGCAGGTTATTATGCGTCCACCGCGTGGAGGTCGAGGCCGAGGTCGGGCCCGGGGGCGGGGTGTCGTCCACGACGAGTCTGAGGTTGCTGAGGTAAACAGCTTGACATACCTGCCCGAGTTTATACTCAATAAAAAAACTACTATGCTTAGCTCTGATCTGTCCCACATATAGTGGACAGGGCATGTGACCAAAACAGTGAAATATTGTGTACAAAAAATGGGTTTCAGTTTGTGTCCAAAAATCTAAAAAAACCACTCCGCTTAGCTTGGATATTTTTATCATGAATGTTTGATGGTAGTTGATGTGTAGCATTCCACTAGAACTAAACGAAATGAAATGTTTGGAGATTGATGACAAAACTTCCTCTTTTAAAAATAACTTGTAAATTGTGGTACTCATATACGTGTAGCTTATGCGTCCACAGCCTCGAGGTCGAGGAGGAGGCCAAGATCGGGGCCGGGGCCGAGGCCGGGGCCGGGCCCGGGGCCAGGCTGAAGTGCATCGTGAGGAAGAGGAGGAAGAGGCACATGATTTCGTCGAGGACATACCTTTTGCTCAGGTGAAAATTTTCCAATTTCACACCAGCTTTGTAGTAGTTAGTATTTTACCTTTGTTTGTTTTATGAACACTAACTTTTGAACGAAATGAAATGTTTGGTAACAACAATCTGAAAGAAGTAAGTACCTTCGGTAACCTTGACGACAAAACTGCCTCTTTTAAGACAAATTTGTAATTGTATTATGTTCATATACGCGTAGATTATGCATTCACTGCCTCGAATTAAAATTCGAGTAGCTCGAGGTCGGGGCCCGAGGAAGGCAAAAGTACCTCGTCAGGAAGAGCAAGATGTTGTCTTGGAGGATGTATTGGAGGATGTCTTGGAGGACATACATGAGGATGAGGATGAGGTGAAAATAAACCTACCGATTTAACACTAAGATTTTTTTTTGTTGCACACTAAGTCATATTATTTGCTTTCAATTGTTTGTAGTTTTATGAACACTAATATGTATTCTATTTTTTTTGCATATACGTGTAGATTATAGCATCGCCAGAGGAACCGGTAAACTTTTTCCAATTTCATAATTGCATTCATTTTTTTTTTTGATTCCTTATAAAGCCTATGAACACTAATATGTATTGTATTATTGGCATATACGTGTAGGTTATAGCACCGCAAGAGGAACCGGTACACTTTTTCCAATTTCATAATTGCTTTCAATTGTTTTTTGTAATCTTTTTTTTTGCATATACGTGTAGATTATAGCATCGCTAGTTCCGGTAGGAAGTCCAGAGTCATTAGAAACTAGACTTCAAGAGCTTTGAAACGACAGGTCATAGATTAAAAACGGAGTTCGGACAACATAGCTATACCCGTTTAAGTTGGCCTTTTAGCTTTGGAAAGACAAAGTTGCAGATTCTGCAATTCTACCAACTTCAAACCAAAAACTGATTTAACTCAAGAACATTTGAGGCACAATCTTTAAATAGCTTGAAAGGTCTATGTGTCTACTTTCAAAATCAAGAAACGGTGCGCGTTTTCGATGCTCGTGCTAAAAGATACGGCTGTTTTCCTAACATGTGACAGTGCTGACTGCACAGTAACGAATTTGAGTGCTGTTAGGTTACGAATTTTTACAGAATTCAATACTTCGAATCTAATCCCGAAATTTTTACCATAGATAAAAGACTCATAGAGGAACTCTCAATAAAAATCTCATAATTTTTGGAGCTTAGGAACTGCCTCAAAAAAAATCCACAAAATCAGGACAGACACAAGGTTTCCAATTCTGCAGATTCCCAGAAAATTACTTCTTGCTCTTCCTGTGATTTTCAACTCTTAAACCCTTCCAAAATACTTCAAACTAATATGTATTCTATGTTTTTTGCATATACGTGTAGGTTATAGCACCACAAGAGGAACCGGTAAATTTTTTCCTAATTCATTATTGCTTTCAATTTTTTTTTTTTAATCTTTCTTTGTTTTATGAACAATAATATGTATTCTATGTTTTTTGCATATATGTGTAGGTTATAGCACCACAAGAGGAACCGGTAAACTTTTTCCTATTTCATAATTGCTTTCAATTGTTTTTTTTTAATCTTTCTTTGTTTTATGAACACTAATTTGTATTGGCACATACATGCAGGTTATTGAAGGCCGACGTCGAGGTCGGGGCCGGGGCCGGGGCCGGGGCCGGGGCAGGGGCCGGGCAGAGCAACATGACGATGCGCCTTTGGATGTGGGTGGTCCGGAGGACCTATCCTTGCTAAAGAGTTTTCGCACACATGTGGCTACATCCATTTTGGAGGGACAAGAGAGGGGTACATTAAGATTGCATCAACACTCGAGTCTTTTGGGTAGTTGGGTAGTTACAGAAGAGAGGTTGAAACAAAAGGTTATCAATTCGGGCTTGCTTCCGTTGTGTAGCATAACTAAGAACTCGCATTGCAATTCTTTTAGAATTTCTGCATTTGTTGAAAGGTGGCATCCGGAGACGAACACCTTTCACTTTCACTTTGGGGAGATGGGGTTAACATTACATGACGTAGAACATATACTCGGGATACCTGTTCGTGGATTGGCTGTGTACACGGAGGACGAGAGGACGCCAAAACAACTTTTAATGGATTTCCTTGGTTTGTCGGATGAGGTAGCGGAAAATGCAATTGCATCGAATGCTTTTAAAAACTACGCAGTTAAGTTGAGTTGGTTGGAGATGAATTTTAAGGAGGTCTCTGAGACGGACACAGACGAGCGGGTTGTGTGTTGTGCTCGTGCGTACCTGCTATATGTCATTGGGTGCACCCTTTTTTGTGACAAGTCAGGTGGGTTTGTACAGCTTGACCTCCTTCCACTATTGGAGGATTTAGATAAGGTTCGTACGTACGGGTGGGGCTCTAGTTGCTTGGCATTTTTGTACAGGCATCTTGGTTATGCGAGTAGGAGTAAGGCAAAGCAGATCGGTGGATTTCTTATATTACTAGAGGTACACTTACTTTTTTAATTATTACAAAACCAATAAGTTCGGGTTACAAATATATGATTGTAATATATGCTTCACATGCGTGTAATGCTATAGGCGTGGATAAACGAGCACTTCCCAACGCTTCATCCTGTTCTTGACCCAGAGTACACGGAAGAGCTTCCACGGGCACGACGTTGGTGTCTGCATAGCGAGAGTGGCACTAGTGTAGAGCACTACCGGCGCGTGTTGGATGACTTACTTGTGGATGAGGTAGAATTCCATCTCTTTAAGTGTTGTATTTCATGCTTTCCATGCTAGGTTTCATATTCTGCATCTAATATGAACTGAATTGAATCCATGGGAGAGGGTTTTTAAGGTTGGAGTTGGGTTTTTATCTCAGAAAATTCGTGCATCTTAGGGTTATGCAAAACTGTGTTGAACAAAGTTGAATCTGTCCTGTTTTTGACGAATTTATTCAAGGTACCTAGAAACCTTCTAAAATCTTGAAATAAATCCTGAATGTTCATCTGTGAGTCTATTGCATCGTGTTAAAATTTCAGAAAATAACTCGAAGCGTGTTGGCCTACAAAATTCGTGGACTGAACTGGTGTCAGATTCGCGTCTGTGCAGACAGCACAGACACGTGTTGGATAAACGGGCATAACTTCTTGCTCGGATATATATTTTGCGCACCGTTTCTTGATTCTGAAACTAGACTTATATATCTTTCTGAATATGTATGGGTTGTGCCGTGGTTCTTCCTGGATTATAGCAGTTTTGAAATTAAAGTTCAGGTTTTGGGAAGTTCTAGGATTCTGGACAGTTTTTGGCTTGTGTTCTTCATGAAATTCCTCAAGTTTAAGCATGTTGGTGGACATGGGCTCTCATGAGTCTTGAACATTGATTAGTTGGTAAAGTTTTGGTGCTGGAATCATTGAAAATTATTGAGTAGGTGATTTTTAATGGGCTTTCGATCGCAGACTGTTCTGCTGAAACTGTGAGTTATGTTTTAGTTGTGTAACTTCGTTCGGCGGATAGAGTTTGTTTTAGAAAATTATGAGCATCATAACTTATCACAGACATTTCAACGGATTGTTTGATTAACTTGTTAATTTATTGTAGTAGTAGATATCTTATCTTTTGTTTTACAAACAGGTGATATTTGACCCGTACAAGAACCGTAGGCAAAATGTCTCTGATATTGCTTTCTACACTGGTCCCATTCGTGCCATGTCCTATGTGGAGCCATACCTCCCCGACAGAGTGTTGAGGCAGTTTGGTCTATTACAGCGAATACCCGCAGACCCTATTGCACCTCAGCGTGCATCGAGAGGGCAGCACACCTACCACGTTGTTTACGAATGGACTGAAGGATTTTGGTCTAGCCCTGACTACCACTTAGTGCCTGAGGATAAGAGAGAGCGTACACCACCTGGGATTCCTTGGGCGTGTACTGATGACTACATTCCGTGGTTGAGTGTGTTCTCGCACCAGAGGGTGGGACGTGGTCTGCCACCTGTTGGAGGGCGTGTTCGGCAGGGTCGCGAGGAGCAGGTACGGGTTGTGTTGGATGTGGTACAAAGGGCTTTGGGCGATACCGGACTTGGAGCTGTTGAGTTGCGGCAGACACTACAGGACATACATGCCATTTTACTGCCGACATTTGATACTTAAAGGAGGCGGGGTGTTAGGGGGGGAGGTTAGATGTTGGGTTTATGATAAACTAGTTGATGTATCTCCATGCTCATGTGATAAACTAGTTTTATGATCCATGACAACTTGGGGTCTTCAGATATCCTGATGTTAGTTTTGCTTACTGTTTGTGAACCTGAAACCTATTTTGCCCTTTGCATCTAGAAGTCAAGAATCTGACTGTTACCTTAAAATTTGCTCGATCTAAATTTTAGATTGAAACTGGGTTGATGTAATTTTCTGTTCAGAGGCTTATTGTTTGTGTCAAAGGCGGATTTTTGGAATTGAGTCATATGTTTCTGTGAGTTCATAATCTGTTTTGCAGAAATTTTGGAACTATGAAATCGGTTGAACCAGATAAACCCCAATTTCTGTGGGTTTTGTAGAGTTACTTAGCTTGGGTACTTAATGAACGGGTTTGACAAAATCTCTGTATATGGCTTCTTTGATTTCTCAATAAAGAGAAATACGACCAACCGTTCAATTTTATGTACGGTATCAGTATTATTTTGTTGAAACAGCGCAGACATATCTACCGCACATTTCTGAAGGCATTTCTCAGCTTTGTAATTTCGGGTTTTATCTCTAGTTTTTTTACCCGATTCGAATTTCTTGTTAGAAATCATTGAAAGGTGTATCGTGTATGCAGTAATGATTGTGCACGGCTTTAATTGATGGGAATATGAAATATGGGCGTGGTTGACTAAATCTTGGTGGATGGTGGTGGTGGTTTGTTGTGTGAATAGGTGTGAATTGAATTCTACATTTGCAGCAGGGAGCAGGAAAGTGGTGAAATAATCCCTACCTTCAGTAAACGACTGGCTGGAACATATATTTTCGGTAAACGTCTGTTGGAAAAAATGTTATATTTCAGCAGCCACATGATGAAATATAACCAATTAGTCGGTATCCAAGTGCTGAAAATATTAAACAATTTCGGGGTGTAAATGCTGGAAAATTACACAAATATCGGTATGGAGCTACTGGAACATTATACAGATGCTGAAAAAATAAACCTCTGCGTGCTCAGATACCTGTTCTTCACATCAACCCCATAATAAAATAATGGCACAAACAGCGACACAAACTCCATGGATGTGCTTAGTCAACAACATCGCAATGTAAAGCGAGAACATGATAACCATACATATAAAACGAAACTAATCTACGTCAAAGGACTCGGCGGTTGCTACATCACTTCCTATTATGGCTTTAAACGCTTCTATTTGGAGAGAAAAAAGTGTCTCCCATTCCTTGGCCTCCTCCCATCGGAATTTGAACCAATAGTTGGCAATAGGTGGCATGGGGGAACATGCTTTTAGATCAACCTGTCAAAAGTAAAAGGATTTTGAAAATTGAACACTAACTCATATTCTTGAAATGTAGAATTTCTGAGGAAGAAAACTGGGTTGATGTACCTGTACGAAGTGATCTCCGTTCACGAGTCCAATTCCAAGAACCCTTATTTTGTCCGATGATGGAGGACGAGAATGGAGTGGAAGGAAAGTAAGGCATTGAAGTTGGGATAGGAGGACAACCACCACATTATAAGTAGAAGCTACAACGTGACCCATGTCAGACATATCATCCACCTGTCTTGGGGTGCAGGTCCGTCTTGAAAGAATGACAATCTATAACGTAACTTGTTAGCACCTCCAATACCAGTCATATTTTCGTAAAGGTCATAATGGTTATTCACCTCCAAGAGCAAATCATTTCGGCATGTCTTCCAATTGTGCTCGGATTGGTGCATAAAATAAGCTACCGCTCGGTACCCACAATTTCCATCACTTCTCACATCCGTAATCGATTTTACGTGCGGTCGAATTGGCTCCGGGAAGTTATTAAGGTACGGTCCTACGAAAAGGGTTCCAACAAGTTTTGGCTTCTTCCGCCTCGGTAACTCCTTCGCCGCCTTGGGGGTTCTCACAACGGCCTTTGCCTTGGGGCTATTATCATCCACACCCGCCTTGGCATTCGCCTTGGCCCTTTTTTTGACAACTGCCTTAGCCTTGGGGGTTTTTTCCTTCACCGAATTTGGAGTTTCCAAGGATGCCTCAACATACTCAAACTCAGACGGGTTCCTACGCATTGACTTATTGACCGAACCTAACTTTCGACCACGGGTCTGGACCTTCTGTTGGGGTGAAGACAGGGATGTGGTTGATGGATTCAAAATGGGTTTCAAAGTGTTCATCCAATGCATATGGGTCATAGGGTTTTGGCCAACCATTTTGGCCATAAAGATATTCCATTCGGCATTCATTAGGTCCAAAATTGCCCCATCATCTTTACGTTTTTCAAACGAAAGCATCTTCCAATGATCATTAATCAACGACAACGGTATGGGTTCACTCCGATTCTTGAATGGAGCAATCTCGTGAGCACAAGGTAAACCATGGGTTCGGCGGATAGGACAGCCACAATCAACCTTGTCCTCCACAACCATGTCATCAATTTTCTTAATCTCCGGCAACATCAAACCCATGGCAGTCTGTGAAGCAGCTCCCCTTAGATGGTCAAAGATAGGAATTCTAAACTGGTGCTGCCAACAATTCAAACTTTTCTCAAAGCTACCCTTTATATCCGTGATTTGTAATTTCACCAAGTCGTGCATTTTAGCCCATGCGGCCGAGAAGTTGGCTTGGCAATTCGAAATGTGGGATTTAAGTTTCGCATGTTCAGACTCAACCCTGTGGAAATGGTAAAGGAAAGTTTTAGGCATCAAAATATCAATATATAATTGTGAAAAGATATGGACACCGTGAAATATGCATGGTGTTAACCATTTACCTGTTGCTTGTCAGGTTGCCAAAGTGCATTACATTGTTCGTCCAAGCTGATACGAATTTCTGCCTATACGGTCCCAACCAACTTGTCTCAACGTACTTAATCGCATCAGGATATAGCACAAACTCCCGCTTCATTGTACAAAGTGCTTGCTCGTATAAAGATATAGTTGGTGAGTAGACCAGTGAATCCCAAGCATGCTTAAACAAAGCCCAAGTCGTCTCATCAAACATCTTCCTACATTTGGCATATACATTTTGCCCAATATGCCACCGACAAAGAAGATGGCTGGCCGTTGGGAACACTCTTGTAATGGCATTCACTAGGGCTAACTCCCTGTCTGTCACAATAACACAGGGAAGTGCATCGGGATCCATCATTCTCTTCAAATTCTCCAACACCCACGTATAGTTTTCCACTTTCTCCCCATCGATGAATGCAAAGGCAGCCGAGAAAGTCCTCTCGGTTGATGTAATGCCAACAATCTGGAGTAAAGGGAACTTGTATCTATTGGTCTTGTATGTGCAATCCATCAACAAAACCCGAGGGAAACTACGCAACATGTCACCAGAAGTAGGATGTGACCAAAACAAGTCCTTCAGGCAGTCATTGTCATCTTTTCGGTTAAACTCGATGTACCCATATTCTTGCAACTTAGCCAATAAATATTGCATTTGAGATCTCCCCGCTCGGTCCTTAAACCCATGCTTGTAGCGTGCGTTGTAGATGGTTTTCATTGAACTTACATTGAATTCATCCTTACCCTTTATTAGACTTAGGATCTCTCGCGGGGATGACAATGACGAAACACACATATCCACCAACATAGTCGACTGCTCCGAAGACAACCTCGCGGGATAAGCGTGCCCCTCAAGTTGTTTCGCGGGAGGATGATTGTGATTGCCGTTGACGACACTGACAGTCCAACCTTCCAACCCCTTAATACATCTTAGTTCAAACGGACATTCGCATTTCTTAGTTCCTGTGACGCGTCCTATCTTCTTTGCCTTCCCTTCTTTGCCATTCTCCTTCACATTACCTCCTTTGTCCTTTGCCTTGTTGATAAACGGTCTATACTTTCCACCCCGTTCACATGCAAACCGCATCCTTGGACTTCGGTTCTTTGCCATTCTCTCTGACGACTTAATGATAATCACAAACCCATTTTCCTTGCCGATAGATGTTATCCAATCTCTCAATACATCTTCAGATGGAAAAACCTACAAACATGATTGACCAAAAACATTTCATAGCAGTAAACAAACAAAATCAAAAGAACCATTGAATCATCCACATGTTTGAAAACACTCACATTCTCCGTTGTAAACTCCCGTGTGAAATCATATAGGTCCAGCCACACTGGTGGACCTATGTGGCTGCCCTGCGCACTCACATTCTCTGTCGTAAACTCCTGTGCGGTCACTGGACCTATGTGGCTGCCGTTCGTTGAAGCATCATCCTGAAGAAAGTATCAAAAATTCAAAAGTCCATTAAAACAAGTTTTCGGCCTCTCTGGGATCTGTTTCGGTACGTGAATGTCGAAAATACATAGAATTCGGTATATAACTGTTGAACATAAGTATAAATTTCGGTAACAACATGTCGAATATATGTAATAAATTTGGTAAACAACTGTCGAACTATATAGGAATGGCACGGTAAATAGCTGTTGAAAAAATAATTATATTTCGGTAACTACACGTCGAAAATATGTTCATACTTCGGTAAACAACTGCCGAACCACTATATACAAAATTCATATATACATTTCGGTAAATAGCTGTTGAAACAATAATTATATTTCGGTAAATACACGTCGAAAATATGTTTATACTTCGGTAAACAACTGCCGAAACCACTATATACAAAATTCATATATACATTTCGGTAAATAGCTGTTGAAACAAATATTATATTTCGGTAACTACACGTCGAAAATATGTTCATACTTCGGTAAACAACTGCCGAAACCACTATATACAAAATTCATATATATACATTTCGGTAAATAGCTGTTGAAACAATAATTATATTTCGGTAACTACACGTCGAAAATATGTTCATACTTCGGTAAACAACTGCCGAAACCACTATATACAAAATTCATATATACATTTCGGTAAATAGCTATTGAAAAAAATATTATATTTCGGTAACTACACGTCGAAAATATGTTCATACTTCGGTAAACAACTGCCGAAACCACTATATACAAAATTCATATATATACATTTCGGTAAATAGCTGTTGAAAACAAGATTATATTTCGGTAACTATACGTCGAAAATATGTCCATACTTCGGTAAACAACTGCCGAAACCACTATTTTCGGTAAATGGCTGTTGAAAAAATACTTATATTTCGGTAACTACACGTCGAAAATATGTTCATGCTTCGGTAAACAACTGTCGAACTATATATAGGGAAAATCATACATACATTTCGGTAAATATCTGTTGCAAACAAGATTATATTTCGGTAATTGACTGCTGAAAATGTATCTAAATTTCGGTAACTAACTGTCGAGTATGGTAATATTTTACGGTGGTTAGCTACCGAAATTACCTACTTTATTCTGTTCATTCTCTTCGAACCAGAAACATCGAAAAACCCTCGAAAAAACTGCATTTTATAAACCCAGACGCCACAACAACAAAACAGGCATTGTAAATGGAAAAACTTACCTCCTCACGCGGCTTCCAACATACAAGGTCCATCACAGTATCTTTCTTCTCCTCTGCCATCGCATTGTAAATAGAATTTGATTCAATTTCAAAATCTAAACCTACAAGTGGGTCAAAAAATGGATCAATGGAAGGACTTGATCCTTTCATTGATACATTATTTGGTTCTTGTTCCTCCTCCATTGGAAGATTTGAGAGAGAGGAGAAAAGAAAATGATGAAGAGAGAGGAGAAGAGAAGAAGATGAACAGTAGACAGCCAAGAACAGGTCTGTGATTTTTTTTCTTTTACAAAACGTGAATGATGATTTTGAGGGGGAAGGGGGAAGTGGATAATTTAAGGGTTTAAGTCAGGGGGAAGTGGATAATTTAGGGGTTTTGGTCATAAGGGCATATAGGTCATTTCACGTATAAGTATAAGGGTAAGTAGGTCACTTTGCATTAGGGGGTCATGTTGTAATTAGTTGGCAATTTTTAAAGGGCTATGGGAGAAAAAACGAGGCTGCGAATAGTCGCTCCCGTATTTTTTGCACTGTGCGGCTTATTGACATTTTTGGTCCCAAAAGTATTACTCACGTTTCGTTTTAGTCCCCAACCTACCAATTGCGCGAAATTGGTCCCCAATGTTTCAATTTTGCGTTTAAAAGGTCCCCACCGTTGACTCCGTAGCAAAGTTGTCAATCTCGTACCGGCCAGCGTTCCGTTTTCACTACTGGAATGGTACGTACCGGTATCGAACTGTATCTCGGTACCGTTCCGGATTTACCGCAATTAATATTTTATATATATTTAATATATATCTACCTGCAGGTTGCAAAACCATTTTCGTGAAACAAATGGCAGCAAAAAATTATTCAAAAAGACTCAAAACAAAGTTATGAAACAGATCAGGATTCCATCGTGATCTTAATCGAAGAAAATCATATATAAGTCCATAAGTTTCTTTTAATTAGTTTAGAGCCCACAACTTATGTCATAAAAAAAAGAGAGAGAAGGTAATTTTGTACCGTCCGGAACACCAGAAAATGTCCGAAACAGACTGGTATCGTCTGGTACATCCGGTATTGGCCGGAACAGGCCTGTATTTCAATTGTATCGGATCTTGAGTCTTTGTGTTCCGTTTAAGCACTTGTACGGTACGTACCGGCCGGTACGGAACGGATTTTACAACTTTGCTCCATAGCCTCTTTCCGTCAAAGTGATTGGAAAAATTACAAATATTACCCTTAAGATTTATAACTGCATATTAGTTAAGCCCCTACCCTATTTCTATAAAGTTTATTCAAATATTTTTTGCATTTGTTTGTTTTGCGTTAATTTTTTTTTGAATTATTGATTCATCTCGTCGAAAGGAATCCAAAAACTAAAAATTATTATCGAAAGTAAATTTTTTTTTGAATAAATTACGACAATAATCCAAAAAATTGTCTGTTCTAGCCACCGCCGCTCGTAAGTCACTTACCACCGCAATCACCCATCGCCTTTGCCATTTTATCCCACCATAGCCACCCATTCAAGTCACCACCTCATAGAACCCACATATATTAAGACCTGTTTTTTAGAAATAAAAAGATGGATTACTTTTTCGTCTTTATTCAAAAAAAAAGTTTAGTTTTAGTTTTGCATCCATTTTTCGTGGATTATTGGTTTGTCTCAACAAGAGGAATCTAAAATGTAAAAAATTAAGATACTTTTCTTTAAAAAAAAGTTCATTAAAAATCAACCAATAATAAGTTTTTAAGTTTGGTTAATAAGTTTTTAAACCCAAAACCCTTAAGCACTACCCTAGGGTTTAGGGTTAGGGGTTTAAAAAATTATTAACCAAACTAATTTTTTTGGAATAAAGACAAAAAAAATTACCATATTTTTTTGGGGATTATTGGTTGGTTTTTATGAACTTTTTAAACAAAATTATCTTAATTTTTTAATTTTTAGATTCCTCTTGTTGATACAAACCAATAATCCACGAAAAATAGATGCAAAACTAAAAATGAAAAAAAAATTGAATAAAGACAAAAAAGTAATCCAGCTTTTTAATTTCTCGAAAACAGGCTTTAATTTATGTATGTTCTTTTTTTATCTGTGTATGTATGTTTATTTACTTTTTAACTCATTTTATATATCTATGTATATACCATAGGAAAAATAAGGTAAATGACCCATATACGCATAAAGATAGAGCAATGAATGAGGGAGAGGGGATCGGAACTTAAACTATAGGGGAGTCAAACTTCAACGGTTGTGGATTCTATGAGGTGGTGACTTGAATGGGTGGCTATGGAACGAGTTGAAGTGGAAAAGGCGGTGGGTGATTGCGGCGGTAAGTGACTTACGAGCGGTGGAGGTAAGTAGTGGCTGGAACAGACAAAATTTTTTAGATTATTGTCATAATTTATTCAAAAAAATTTACCTTCCATAACAAATTTTAGTTTTTGGATTCCTCTGGTCGAGACAAATTAATAATCTAAAAAAATGACGCAAAACAAGTAAATACGAAAAAAGATTTGAATAAACTTTATAGAAATAGGGTAGGGGCTTAACTGATATGCAGTTATAAATCTTAGGGGTGATATTTGTAATTTTCCCAATCATTTTGACGGAAAGATGGTTCGGAGTTAACGGTGGGGACCTTTTAAACACAAAATTGAAATATTGGGGACCAATTTCGCGCAATTGGTAGGTTGGAGACTAAAACGGAATACAAGTAATACTTTGGGGACCAAAAATGTCAATAAACCTTTTTTTGGGCATGGTGTATATATACAGTGGCTTATATCACAAAGATATCAATTACTACTACTCCTACTATATTTATTCTTACCAATTATGAAGAGTGAGGCTTTCCAAACACCAGTGGTGGCTCGGAGAGGAACCCTTCCTTTATAATCCAAAGAGGAATCATAAACCCATTTCTCCTCATGATCATAACCCACTGATTCTTCTTTCTCTCTCTGTTCCATTTTCATCTTCAGGTTTTTTGGTTTCCAAAATGGACCAAATTTTGGAAAACAGAACAAATCCCTCTCTCAGGAAATACTGCAGAGGATATCAGCTGTGGGGTGCATGGGGTTTTGCTTCTTCCTACTATATAGGGAGGGCTGGGATGATTGGGAGCTCAGAAAAAAACAAAAACAGAAAGTTGGCAAGAATTTGTGTTAGAGAAAAAAAAATTCAAAATTCATTCCGTCCACTTAAATCTGTTAGGTTTTTTTAGGCTACTAACCTAAAAGTAATTGACAACAGGTGGAGTAACCTCTATAGTACAATACATTAGCCAAGCGTGGGTGGCATATGTGAGCAATGTGGATTATGGTTTAACAAGCATAATATTAATTAAGAAATATTATTTTACCATCTTTTCTAGATTTTATTATTGATTTTTCCTAGTTAGTCTAGGTATTTTTTTATTATATTATTATACATGTTTCTTAGTCATAAAATCTTGTCAATTTATTTTTCTAATATGGTATCAGAGTCATAAAATCTAGGGACTTTAATTGGGATACTTGCTTTCCAACGGTTGGCCTAAGCCTCATCGCTGTCCCCTGAGCACTTACAATATACTTGTTAAACTTTGTCTCACATCATTCACCTAAGTCACCTAAACTTGGTTAATACAGTTTAGAGGCTACTTCACCTATCGCCAATCGACTTTAGGTTGGAACCCTGCAAGAAATGATGATAAACCCCTTGATGTCTTCCTTAATCACAAATGGCCCTTTCATGTAAGAGAAATGATGTTAAAACTCCTGTGGATTCAATATATCATATATTATATATGTTCATTGCACCAACATACCAAACAACTGTTCGACCAAATATGTGATGAAATAAGCCGAAAGTGGCCTAGATTGGCAAACTCACGCTTTTTTATAATAAAATAAATAATAAAAATATCTCAAAATTCTCAATTCTTTTACATGGAGCCAAAAGTTACAAATTTTTTTGTGTGACCAAAATGAGTCTTTCAACCAGTAAAAAATAAAAGGGCTACTAATATTGCTCAATTTTTATGAAAACGACTCTTCCAATGCAATGAGTAAAACAAAATTAATTTAATTCAGAATAAGTGAGGGTCAATAGTTCTTCATTATTTTTTATGATAAAAGGTGAATTTGTCAATGTAAGCCAATGGCTGATTCCTTCACGTGTTTGGTGAAACAGTTGTTGATTGGAATGTCGGTAAAATAGAAATAAAAATCATAGGAAATTTGTTGTCATTTCTCATACATGAAGGGCATTTGTCATTAAGAAAAATCTCATGGAAGTGCCATTGAAATTTACCTTTCTTCTTTTACTTCTAATTAAAATTTACTAACTTATCTTCGTCCTCCCCATCCTATCCATTATCCCATCATAAAATATTGATTGTACTCCGGTATATTTTTCTTGAGGCAGATTCCGTTTGAAGAGAATTTAACACTTGCTAAAGTACTGCGCAAACTATATGAAATTTTCTTGAAAAGCTATTAATTTGTATAAAGGTATCAACTGGATACGTCTCTCAATCTAACCATGATTTGGTGATCAAGGCTTACGACTTGGGATTTGTCCTTAATTTTTAAAGTCTCTAAGTTCGAATTTTTTGGATGCTGTAAACTCTTCCGTGGTCATTCATACGGAATTTTACTCCGATTTCCCAATCATTAGACACTGAGATTGGTTCCTTAAAGATAGTCGAGGTGTGTAGAAACTGCCATGGACACTCTGAGTTATTGTTAAATTTAGGAGAGCAAAAATTGAGAGAATATTTCTATATTTCTTGAATGAAATACTTACAAAGATACGAAGCTCTTTATATACAGAGAATCTAAACTAGGAAAGAATAAATATACAATATTCTTATGCTACAATCAAGGATCTTCAGTCAATCAATTAGGCAACCAATCTACCGGATTTTCCTCTAACACTCCCCCTCAAGTTGGAGAGTGAATATCATGAAGTCCCAACTTGCCACTTAAATATTGAAATTGTTCCTTTCCAAAAGGTCTGGTGAAGATGTCTGCAAGTTGAGATTTTGACTGAACATAGGATGGGGCAATTACTCCAGCTTGCAATTTTTCCCGAACAATGTGGCAATCAATCTCCATATGTTTCGTGCATTCGTGAAAAACGGGATTTTTTGCAATGTGGAGAGCTGCTTGGTTGTCATAAAATAAGGATGCTGGCTGGCTTTGTGGAAGTTTGAGATCTTCCAAAATGTGTCGTATCCATGTAATTTCTAAACATGTTGCAGCCATGGCACGATATTCGGCTTCAGCGGAAGAACGAGCCACATTGGTTTGCTTCTTTGATTTCCAAGAAATCAAAGAATTTCCCAGAAAGACACAGAATCCTGTAACTGAACGCCGAGTTGTCTCACAACCCGCCCAATCTGAATCACAATAAGCCTTTAACGTAGGATCATTGAACGAAGGAAAGAATAATCCTTGACCAGGATTCCCTTTAATGAAACGTAAAACTCTTAGAGCAGCTTCCCAATGTGGTTTCCGAGGATCCTGCATAAATTGACTTAGGATTTGCACAGAGTATACTAAGTCTGGCCTTGTTACTGTTAGGTAAATCAATCTCCCAACCAATCTTCTGTATTTGGTTGGATCATGTAATGGGTCGCCATCGTCAGGATTCAATTTCAAATATGCCTCCATTGGGAAAGAATTAGGACGAGATCCTAATAATCCCACATCATTTAGAATATCCAATGCATATTTCCGTTGGGAAATGAAAATTCCCTTTTTGGACCGGAAGACTTCAATGCCAAGGAAATATTTGAGATTGCCAAGATCTTTGATGTGAAATTGTTGCAAGAGGAAGTCTTTGAGAGACTTGATTGCTTGTTCATTATTGCCAGTGACAATAATGTCGTCCACATAAATAAGTACTGCAGTAAATGTGTTACTTTCGGACTTGGTAAATAAAGAATAGTCAGTCTTTGATTGAGTGAAACCTGCCTTTTGAATAGCACAAGAAAATTTGGCAAACCAATTACGGGAAGCTTACTTCAAACCATATAATGACTTATTGAGCCGACATATCATATTCTCCCCCTGTAGGCAAAGACCAGAGGGAAGGTTCATATAGACAAGCTCATCAAGATCTCCTTGCGGAAAGGCGTTATGAACATCCATTTGGTATAGGATCCAATTGCGAGAAGCAGCCACCGCTAAGAGACAACGCACAGTGGTCAGCTTGGCAGTGGGTGCTTCTCGCAATTGGATCCTATACCAAATGGATGTTCATAACGCCTTTCTGCTAGGCGATCTTGATGAGCTTGTCTATATGGACCTTCCCTCTGGTCTTCGCCGACAGGGGGAGAATATGGTATGTCGGCTCAATAAGTCATTATATAGTTTGAAGCATCCAACTCTAAACCAATTGGCATAGAGTGGAGAGGCCGTCCAGACTCATATACTAGTTTTGGAGGAGATAATTAACCGATGTGGGATAAATTCCAACACTCTCCCGCACGTGCGACCCCCGACTAGCACGTGGAGAGGTAAACAAAGGATCCGAAACACATGAATCACAATGAAAGAAAGTGCAACTATGGCACAAATAAATGGGAAAAACCTCTGAAACCTGAGCTTTGATACCATGTTAAATTTAGGAGAGTGAAAATTGAGAGAATATTTATGTATTTCTTGAATGAAATATTTACAATATTTCTATGCTATATACAATCAAGGATCTTCAGTCAATCAATTAGGCAACCAATCAACCGGATTTTCCTTTTACAGTTGTCAAAGAGTAGATACTCTCTTTATCAAATCCAGTTATGCTGTCTACAATAATGGAAAAGAAACTATTGTGATGCATGGTTAGACTTGGGCCAATCAAATCGAACTTTTTATTAAAATAATTTCCCAACAAGTCCCAAATAATCACGTGAGTGTCCTAACTTGTTGGAGAATACGTTTACGCTTACGGATTATAAGTACGTACTAAAGCTTCAATTGTGGAGATGCCACATTTGGCTTACTAGCTACTTCTGTTATAATATAAGCAGCAAACAATGCCAAATTGCTATGTTATAACAATATTGCTCGTATGGTTTAAGATATTGACGGATACAAATACCTAATATATAGTCGATACGGGTATCAAATTAGTTCATCCCGATGTATCAATATCCATTTGCCGGATAAGTACATTAGCACCGGAAGCTCCAAAACTTTTCCAACAGTACAATTTTGGAAATTGGTTAATTTTAGTGAGTGAAAGACAACTCTGAGCGATGCTTGTTATTTTTCGGTTGCTGAACGTTGTATCATTCCAGGTGTTATCAACTTCTTTGGACCAGTTCATACGGAGCTTTGCTTCAGCTTCAAGTGGATAGTGGAATTAGGTTCTCAAGATTAGTCGATGTGCACGTAAATTAATAATTCAATCAAGATTGAAATTTGATATAAGCTGGAATGGAATAAGCTATTTAAACCTTGTCAACTCTTCTACGGTTCCTAATCCTATGTTATCAAATTGAATAAATTACAATTTACCCCCTAAACTATTACTCATTTTCATGTTAGCCCCTTAATGTATAAAATCTGACACTTAACCCTCTTATAGTTTTATGTAGTGGCAATAAGCCCCTTCTGTTAGAAAACTATTAGGGTTCAGGATGGAAAAAGGCCATGTGAGAGGCACATGCCATACTAACTAACATATTAGGACAATAATGCCCTAACACATTCTTATTGCATCAAATTAATTTATACCAAAAAATTGCCTTAGATTCGGATAAAAAAGAAAAAATTGACATTTCAAAAGAAAAATAAAGGGAAGAAGAAGAACAAGAAGATGGGTCCATGGGAGTATCCTCCACTAGAAATTAAAACCCAATAGTTGACGCCTCATAAATCCACCATGGCAGGAGGGGTAATCACATAGACATGGTTATTCACTAGGTCACAAACTCCCTTGATTGGACCAAACAAAATAAGGCGTAAATGAACACCCTTAGATTCAATCACATGGGATCACATGATTCATATTCCATGTTTTCTTCTTCCTCTAGTAATCGAACGAACCCAGTTCTCTTTTTTTTTAAACACAAGTGACAACGAACCCAGCTCTCACTCACCATGTTCCCCCCTTTCTTCTCTTTCTCTCTTCCTCCTCCATAACTTCCGGTTACCTCCCTTCATCAACTCAATTACAAGAAATAAAAGTTCATAAACCAAATCAAACTTTGAAAATCGATCAGCCCTAATTAAATTCCGCAAGACTTGTCTCCCCAAAAATATCGAGAAGCACAATTAACATGTTGACACACTTTTACCACCATTCCCATCCACAATTGATCTCATTTTTGCCAATAAAATGAGAAAAATATGGTAAGCCACCAATACTACGCTGCTGTTCTAATTAAGGAGAAATATTAAGGACATTTCACCAACCCACATGCCATTTCCAAAATTAACAAAGTGAATTTAAACTAAATCCCACTCATTTTTGGTAATTTTGTGGATACAAATGTGCGACTACAAAAATATACTCTCTCCGTCCCTTTAATACAGTCCAGTATTCCATTTTGGGCTGTCTCTTAATAAGTGTCCACTTTGTAAAGTTAGTGGGTAAAAGTTGGTGAATTGTCTATTTTATCCCTAAAAGTAGATTCTATTTTGAAAAGTTAGTGAGTAAAAGTGTAATGATGATGGGTAAGTAGGAAAAGTGGAGGAAAAAGTTGATGTGAAAGGTATAATGATAATGTCTTTTTAATAAGTTGGAGTTACGAAGCAGGACATTTAAAAAGGGACGGAGGGAGTATACATTTATTACACGAATATGAGAGAGGGAGAGAGAGAGAGAGAGAGAGAGAGAGAGAGAGAGAGAGAGAGGATTAATGGTGTGCGTCACTACGTTGGGGTTCAACATATTGGTGGGTTCACGGTGGGTTCTGGGTTTGTGGGTTGTAAGAGAGACGGATAAATAGGCTTGGGAAGATGGAGGAATATTCAAGGATACTATAGTAATTGACCATTTTCCGTCAACAACGTCAATGGTATCCGACATACATATAGATATAGTTGGAGGAGGTTAAGTGCCAAGTTTTGAACAATAATTAAGGTTGTGCAGTGAGAAGCGGTCTTAGTTGAAGGGGCTTAATTGTTATTTACCCTTGGAAATTTGAGCTACTATACCTATTGTACCTATCAGTGATAAGCGGTCTTTTTTTTTTTTTTGATCAGCGTGAGAAGCGTTTAGTTATCAACTTCCTCCAATTGCAAGTTATAGCTAACAAAGTGCGGTTGGAGAGTTTTTTTTGGGATCTTGGGCTTGTTAGGAGAAAAGACAACGAAAGCGTCATTAGACTTAATGCCACATTAAGGATGCGTTCTTATAAACTTACCATTCTGAAACTTATTTTTATATTTTTTATTTTTCGTAACATTGTGTTTAGCTGTTCGTTGTAATTTTTGAGATTAATTATTCAGACAAATAAGACAGCTGTTTGATACTTTTTTCGTCTTTAGTGAACTTTTTTTTGCTTCCGGTCATAATTTTGTATTTTTTTAGACTCCTCTTGTTGAGACGGATGATTAATCCCAAAAAAAATCACTTGAATCTAACAAAAATTTAATACTAAAGGCGAACAAAACACACAAAACGAAAAAAATAATTAAGTTTACAAGAATGAAGCCTACTTGCCATCCTTGAAAAATAGAACAACTCGGTGAACGAGGCTCTCGCTACTCCAAGATCTAGGAAACGATTTATGGGAAACAAAGAGGCTACTTTAGCATGGAAAATAATAATGCCAAAACTGTTTTTATTTGTGGCAAAGTTGTAGTGCATAAAAGCCAAAACAGTAGTGCATAAAACCCAACTTTGGCACTACAGTTTTGACAAAAACAAAAACAGTTTTGGCATTATCAACACCCCTTCAGCATAAGCAGACAGCTGGGTTGGCTCTGAGACTTTTGGGGCTAGACGGAATTACAAAATGGGGCTTGTACGTTTTCTTTTAAGAAATTCAGAATAAAAAGTTACCTTCAAAATAAAATTATCGTAAAGATTATACAACATAAAATAGGTCTATGCTACTTCATATTTAAATACGAAGGTGATAGGCTGTCAAAACTATTTCAGTACAGTATATAGGTCCTACTTTGGGATTAAAATCTGTAATTTGCTTCTTTTTTTTCTTTTCTTTTTTTTAATTTACTCCTTTGCAGTGGCGGAGCCATTTGAGGACGAGCGGGGGCACGCGCCCCCACTGAATACTCTCTTTTTTTTCCTCCAAATTTTGTATTTTTTCCTGTAATTGGCTTCTTAAATTGTTCTTTGTTTAATCACTTTAATACATTTTGTATATATTTCATTCTCAACTTTTTGTTTCCAATATTACAACAATTCCACTACACTTGCGAAGTGAGATGTTTAATGAATAAAAAGAGTCACCACTCACCATTGAAACTCCTCAATACATAATGTCCAAATTTGTAAGTGGCTAAACCATGGGTTATATGCATTATACTTCATTAATTATTCACAATTTTGAAAGTAATCTTGTCTTTGTCGATAGAACTCACAACGCGTGACGAAATTAGAGGTTTAAGCATAAATTGAAAAGAAAAGCACATTTTTTCTGATTGGATCAAGATTGCTGAATATAACATTTTAGTTATTGTGTATCTAAGTGCTATTAGATTTGGTCCATTGAGACAATTCAAACAATCGATTTGTTTTGATAGTTTATGAAATTACTACCTTCCTTAGTAAATGTGTTAGCTTTTTTTTTAAAATTATTTTTAGCACAAGCATTCTTTTATTATTTTGGTGTTGCTAATTATGATTTTTTTTTTGGTTGAAGTGTGTTTAAAAAGTGCCTCCACTATCGTTAATTCCTGGCTACGCCACTGCTCCTTTGCTTCGTATTTAATGGTGGATTGAAAGACTAAAAGGTACTCAAGGTATCAGCTAAAAAATACATTAAAGTAAAAAAAAAATCCAGTTCCATATTGTTTAAGCGCTATCGATAATGCATTCAAGATGAAGGAGAAAAATAAAAAAATGGTAAACTTATGAGAATTATTTTTCAATAATAACGCAAAAGGGCCTATACTAGTGCATATTTAATACTTAGCAGATGTCTACATCTTATATCTAGATGGGGCCCTACTTTCTATTTTTATTTAACTTGAGTAATAAAAAAAGATTAAGGCCCCATTTTGCAAAGGAAATTTTCCAAATAAGTAGGACTACTTAATTAATTTGTTGTATTATGAGAAAATGATATGTCTCGTAAAACAAAAAAAAATACTTAAAAAATAAGAACCTTAGCAGAACATGAAGCATAACAAATTTCATGTCAACCTCTGGTACATATTTACAATTTTTAGGGTGTGTTAGGGTATCCACAATGCTATAATTAAAAATTGATAACCAAAAGTTGCCACACCAGCTTTTGATTATTCATTTAAGAGAATGATAAGGTTAGTAATGTAGATGTCTACAATGGCATAATCAAAATGGATAACCAAAACTTGTCACATCATCTTTTCAAATTACAAAAACAAAAAACTGTGAACAGTAGAAAATAGTTTTTGAAACTTTTTTTTGGAAAAAAAACTATTCTAAAAAAACAGTTTTCTAAAAGAAAATAGTAAAATATTTTTTTTTCAAAAATATTGTTCGAAAAGAAAGAGAGAGAGGAAAAGGGAAGAGAGATAAAACATTTTTGTATGATGATTGGTGTATTTGATTGAGAATATGTAGGGTCTATTAAATTTGGTTATTGTCAGTTTTGGTTATCCAAAATCCAAAATTTGATTATTTCTAAGGAGGTTGTTAATTAAGTTTGATTATAGTATTGTGAGCTATATTAATTTTGCACCAATATTGTTAACTTTAAAAATCTTTTACTTTTTAATTTGATTATAGCATTGTGGATACTCTTAGCTTTTGAGGTATCTGCTGAAGCACGTATTTGAAGGCTGAACCGTAAAATTTTTCTGAAACTTGGCCCTTTTTCAAGTTGCAAATCTGAATGAAAAAAATTCTTAAGTCTGAGAAAAATACCTTCACAATATGGTCAACATATTTCTTTATCAAAAGAAACCAACAACCCAGTTGATCCCATTTCTTGACCGTTGTAACATGCGATTGAATTGTTTGAGAGCAGACAAAATCAAAAAGAATAATTAGAACGTAGATTTATTGTAATTTAGTTCATGTCGAAAGCATTTTTATTTTATGAGAAAACAACTGATTAAGATAGATGAACAATAAAAACAACATTAAAGGAATAAAATTTGAAGTATTCATTGGATTGCATCGCAGAAAATGATATGCAAGTGATGAAGCAAAATACAGTTCTGATGCTAAATTAATAATTTTGTTTTTGAAATCAATAAAATTATGGGTACATCATTTGGTGTACACCAAATGTAAACACTTCGTGGGAGACCCATCTCGGGATCTCACACAATCGGAGCAGCTCGATATGTATGTTTAAAATGTTGTGTTCTGAGGATTTCTGTAAAAAAATCAACTTAGTCGGATATCTGTAATGGTTTGATCTATTTTTTGCTCAATAAATAAATTGACAAGAAATTAATTTTTTACAGGAACCCTTAAAAAGATACTGTATTTTATTATTGAGCGGCTCTGATTATTTGTGTAGAATGGTCCTTCACAACGCCGTGTGCCTATGGTGTACAACCAGGCCGAACTGCAGATCCCAACCGTCCGCAACAAACACAACCAGGCCACTCCGTTACCGTCCGATACCGTAATCGAGAACTCCCGCGGATGTATATATATATAATCGTGGACTTCAAAAAATCACAATTTTCGCATTCTGTTTTCACAGAGAGAGAGAGAGAAGCGAGAAGGAAGAGTCCTTGTCAATTGAGATTCGAAAGGCAAGTTCTAATGTTGTTTTACTTACTTAGATTTTGATTTTTTCTCTTTCTGTATCTTCGATCTTGTATGATTTTGTTTTGATTTATTCAAGGTTGCGCTTCGGTATGCTGTTCTAGGGCTCGATTCTGTAGGCAATCGATTGTAAAATTGTTGCCTTTTGATCCCTTATCTTAATTTGATTTCTTGTCATGTTGGGTCCTTATAGGTTCGGTAGTCGTATTTCAAATTTTTTTTTTTTCACGCTTGGAGTTTGATGATGGTTCCAATAATTAGGGTTTCCTGGAAGCTAATTCTTTTTAACTAGAATGAGTTTTGTGTTTCAGATGGTTGAGACCATGTTCCTTCGGCCGAATGACCCTGAGTACAATCGTCCACTAATTGATTTGTATGCAAGTACGCATGTACGTAATTTTATGTAGTATGTATATTGTGCACAATTGTCTGGTTGATGAACTTTTGCTAATGCTCGATTTTACTGTTCTAGGCTTGTCCTAGTGTCGACCCACTGGAACAACCAGAGTACCGTGACCTCACCGATGAAGAGCGGGAGATATACAACAAGATCATGGATGAGTGTGAGGAATGTTTAATATGCGCTCATAGTTTTTAATGTTTTTAGATATGTATGTTTGTCGTTGTTCTTACGTTATAATCTTATGTGTATAGGGATTTGATGCTTGGCAGTGTCCTGAAAATATAACGGAGATGGGTTTAATCAAAACACTTTTAGTTTCTAAAGAAGGGTCGCCAGATGAGTATGAGAAGTTCAACCAACTGTCGCAGTTCGCTCTTGACCAATACAACGACCAGCAGGTGTTTCCTTGTGTTTGTGTGTGTGAGAGAGAGAGAGAGAGAGAGAGAGAGAATTCTCTATCTCATCCTCTTTTGTTGGTTTTTCCTTCTCTTTACTGGGTTTAACTTCTTGCTTCTGTTCCAGGGAACAAATTTTCAATTTGTCAAGGTCCTTAAGGCAAATGTGGAATTTTCTGGAAGTTGTATTTACTACCTCACCTTCCAGGCTGAGGATACATCTAGTGGTGCTTTTGAGAATTTCCAAGCATGAGTGATTCTTCATTGCACACTAGAGAGAAAAGTCGACCTTGTCAGGCTTGAGCCAAAAAAATCCCAACCTGTTGAAGGTACATTTTGGTTGCTCATATATTCTTCCCATAATTCAATGTTTAATTGACTTACTATATAGCTTGATTTCGGGAAGTAGGAGGAATGAACCGTTTGATTTCTATGATTACATCTTTTGTATTAGTGGCATGGCTATGTGCTTAATCTTTTGCAAACTACGATGTTCTATATCTAGCATGGGGGTTTACCTTTTAATGGATACCTCCAAAATTGTCAGATACCAGTTAATTAATTTGTATTAGTGAACACGATAAGCCAGTTAATTAATTTGTACACCCCAAATATTCTTAGAGAAACAAAACAAAATATGAAGATCCATTTTCTTGTAATTTCTTATTGAGAAAACTTAGTTTAGACTTCAGAGCCATTTTTTTAAATACTGTTAAGCAATGCTTGGGTACTTAAGGGACTTTTTATTTTGCTTATTTCAGGCGAATAACTAACTGTCCTATCTTTGTGAAATGGCGAATGACACCACTGAAGGAAATTGTATGCTATGCCCCCATTTTGAATCATCAATATAGTTTAGGGTCTGGTTCTTCGGTTATTTTTTCCAATTTGAATAGTTGATATAAATTCGTTACGAAGGCGCCCCCACAGATTTGTTTCAAGAGGGAAAGCCCTTAATCCTCATTGCCACGTTTTGCAGTGATAATAAACTGCTTATACTCAATCTGTCCTGTTACCACATTGTCTTCTCTTCTAATTCCACCTAAGTCAATCTGATGTTAGTTGCAGAAAGTGAAAAAGGAACTAGCGTTGATCCAATCAGCCCCAGTGAAAGCAAACACACTTGCTTTTCTTCAACTGATGTGCCACTGAAGAGTGAGTCTCTCTCTCTTTCTATAGATCCTTGCTCTTCATTATGTTGGTTTCATTATCTTGAAACTGCGTCAACAATACATTTTTCCATGTTTGAAAGATTGAAAATTTTGGGCATTAAACCTAGAAGAATCTCACTAGCCTAGGATGATGGATGGTTTTATCTAGTTGTGTGCACATTATCAACTGCACCAATGAAAGAAAGCAGAATCTCATAAGCCTTGTCTCTGATTGCAGGTTGCTTATGAGTTCACTGGGCTTCAAATCCCATCTTCAGTATGGTGAATTAATGCGCTTCTCTTTTAGCTGTACTCCTAATATGGACTGTTTTATGGACTGATTATTCAAAAAGGCAGTTTTCAGCCATGCTTTCATAAGGTAAACCAGGAGAAGCGAAAAATATGAAAAGATGGCGTGCAATCTTCCCAACTCATTTGAATCCCCTACTTTCTTTCCATGAATTTAGAACCTTAAAATTGTCCACACCCCCTCTCTCCTGTGTCGCCTTGATTCGTCTATACTGGTTCGTTATAGACAACACCCTATGAAAGAAATTCACTTCATAACCTTAAACATACAAATTGAATAATGCATCTATCCCGAAGTAACACTTTAATTCAATAACCATCCCTTCCATTGTAATTGAATAATTACCTGCAGACTAAAAATCGATTTGGTGGTTACTTTAAACTGCCCAATAATTGGGTTATGAAAAAAGCGAGCTATTGCCATCTCCTTGCCCCTCAACACCTCGTAATCATCAATGAAAACTTTTTTATCCTAAAATAAGCGAAAAAGATAATCCCAATGCAAAGTTATCATTTCATAGTCGAGATTTAGCTCACTTAGAATGTACACAATCAATTTTATATTCAGCTCAAAATGATTTATGTGAGTGAATTTATAAGAATGATTATACTTGTATCAACTTATCATCAATTACAAAAAACAAATGTTAGCAAGAAAATGAAATTTAAAACTGACCCTAGGGTCCGGTACATTGTTGGTCCTCCTCCCATTGAAAGGGAAGTTTATGTCGTAGCATACTCCGAACTTTTTTACGTATTCCAAAGCATCGAGGGAGGTTTCTTGTTGCAACACTAGGGAAAATGAATGGGGGCCATGTTTTTAGGCTCCTGACAAGAGTTATCCTTTCATTGTACTTCAAGGCAACTAGACTTTCGCACGCGCTTGAAGCGGCTAAATTGTTCACGGCGGGAGCACTTTTTCGTTTTGGGTGGGGCTAGTTGCCTTGAAGTACAATGAAAGAATAGCTCACTCTTGTCAGGTCCCCCATTCATTTTCCTAAGTGTTGGAGCAAGAAACCTGACAATACTGGTAGTTATATTGTTCATTCACTTGATGCTTTGGAATACGTAAAAAAGTACGAAGTATGCTACGACATAAAACTTCCCTTCCAACGGGAGGGGGACCAACGATATACCAGACCCAAGGATTAGTGATGCAAACCCAAATAACCATAGATTAACTTAGAGAGAGAAACTCCCAAATGGGATACAAAAGAGACTAGCTCTTGATAATATTTGTTCAAAATGATAAAAAGCTACCAAATAAGAGACTCCAACACATATATATAGACCCCTTACTACTAAGAGCACAAAATGACATAGGTACCCTTACTACATACTACATCATACTCCCCTACTAAAAAGAAACTTGTTCTCAAGTTACGGTTGTAGTGTTTCGACCCAACACGACCCTCATAGCACATCCAATCTTAAACATGAGCTTGTTTTTGTGCATGTCCACCGCATCCATGTTTGTGTGTGAGTAAGCAATCCACTTGGCATGTCTTGAACAAGGCAAAGCTACATCGAAGTATTTTCTAAGACATCCTCCCAAAAAGTACCTTGACCAATCGCCATTTGAAGATTCAAAGACAAGGAAAACGCCGTACCCAAGACTTTCTTGAGTGAAGATCATTCCCAAGGGATCTTCAAGTTGTCCCATGAAGCCTAGTTTGGTCACCAATTCTTCACAAACTTGTATATCATGCATCGAGGGGAACGCGGAAGGCAAAACTTGAAAATAATTCACACCCGTTGGCTCTACAAGGTTTTCAAGGATTGGAGGATCTTCCACAATCTCATACTTTGAATATGAATCCAATGCACCTCTATGGCTTTCTTTTACCACTTGCTCCACATCCTCAAACCCTTCGTCGTCATCAAGATACTCATCATAGATAGAGAAATCTTCAAAGCCATTCCCAAACTCTTCCTTCATTGTCAACTCTTGACCAAACACAATATCATCCTCCTTCAAGAGCTTGTTGGTGGTTTTGGGGACATCCATCATATCCAAATTCATTGGAGGAAGTTTCTTAGAAGTAAATAACATCGGGCAATAATGAGATTTTGAAGTTACCTTCTCCTTCATGGGTAAGAAGGTGATTTGTTGCGCATCCTTATGCACGGTGTAGGTATTCCGCTTTCCATCATGAAGAGTATCGCGGTCGTATTGCCACGGACGGCCAAGTAAGATATGGCAAGCGTCCATAGGTATCACGTCACACCAAGCTTCATCAAAGTACTTTTGTCGGATGGAGAAGGACACCAAGCACCTCTTGTTCACCTTGACTTCATTTCCCCTTTTGAACCATGAAAGAACATAAGGATCGGGATGCTCCTCCATTTTGAGTTGAAGCTTGTCAACCGCCTCTTGAGATACCATGTTGTCACAACTCCCACTATCAATGATCATATCGCAAACATGCCCTTTTATGTTGCAAGTAGTATATAATATGTTGGCGACTTGGCGCGCAACAAATCTTCATCACTATCTTGCTTAGGTGTTAGGAGAGTCCTCCTAATCATAAGTGAAAGACCCACTTCCTCTTCCAAGTCACCACCAATCTCTTCACATGCGACATCATCATACAAGGGAATATCATCATAACTTTTCTCCACTTCACTAAAAAGTGCTTTGTTACGACTTCTAGAAGCTTTTCGACAATCCGAAGACTTGTGACCCGGTTCCCCACACTTGAAGCATTTGAATCCACCACTTTGGGCTTGTTTTCGAGCCCGCGAAACACCGGATTGAGGCTGGTTTTGAGCAGGGGCGGAAGCTTTATCCCCACGATTTTGGTCATCAAACCCCGGAGGACCAACTTGACCGCCATTAGAAGAACCACCTTGAAAAGAGGTGTAGAAGGGCTGCCCGGACGGGGAACCGCCTTGATTTTGCTACCCGGATCTAAAAAACTTCCTCTTTTCTTGCTTTTCGGCCACCAAGGCCCGATTGTAAGCTTCTGAAACCGTCCACAAAGTTTGCATAGCAAGGGTATCTTGGATTGTAATTGTCAACCCACTTATGTACCTTGCAACCATTTGATCTTCACTTTCATTCAAATCAACTCTAGCAACAAGTTGATGGAAAGCCTCTGTGTACTCATCAACACTTCCAACTTGTTTGAGATTATGCAAATTCTTGTAGAGGTTTTGCATATAGTTGAAAGGCAAGAATTGCTCATTGAGTTTCTTCTTCATTTTCTCCCATTCTCTAATCTTTCCCTTTCCTCTTCGTAGCCTAGTTCCTTGCGATTGCTCCCACCAAGCGGAAGCTCTTTCTTTGAGACGGATAGCCACTAACTTCACCTTCTTCTCCTCGGAGACATCTCCATAATCAAATACTCTTTCAACTGTATTTATCCAATCAACAAACTCATCTGGGTTAAGACTTCCATTGAACTCGGGAAGTTCAATCTTGATGTTCCGCTTCCAGCTATAAGGAGAGTGAGTGGAAGGTGGCCTACGCCAATTCGGATCACCAAACGGATAGTCAAAGTGACTATGAGAGTCCTCGGACCCTCCACTACCCGCACGCGACACTTGCAAGCCTTGCACCATCACCGTTAGGGTAGCAACTTGTTGTCTCAACTCCTGAATCTCATGGTTTTGGTTGCCAAACTCATTCTCTTCACCATTGTTCACCACAAAGCTTCTACCTCTACCTCCTCTTGCCCGATAAGCCATTACAATACTCAAATTCAACTCCAAACAAGTAAATCAACCCCAAATAATAAAAACCCAGCCAAGTCAGTACACGAACAGCCTCAAATCACAATCAATCGACACAAATAGTGACAACCCAGCAGCAAATCGCAAGAAATCAAAGCAAATAACAACAAATGAGACAAACCCAGCTAAAATCAAGCCTAAATTTCAGATTCGAGTGCGAAATCACCTGTTTGAGGTCCGAAACCAGCAGATCTGGTTCCAAATCACTGTTTCAAGCTTGAAATCACTGTAGCAGTGCTCGAAATCACTGTAGCAGGCTTGATTGAGTGCAAAAATGCTCGAAAATCCAAAAAACGAGTGCAGATCTGGTTAAAAATAGAGATTCGAATGCATGAACAGTGCCGAAATGAAGATTCGAACACTGGGCCATGCATGAACAGTGCTGAAAATGGTCGTACAGTGCTTGAAATCACTATAGCAAGCTCAAAATGCTCCGAAATGGGTTTTGATGTCTGAAAAACAGCAAGTATCAGCTCCGAAATGGTGGATTAGAGAGTTTTGAGGGTCGAAATTGAAGTTTTAAGGGTTGGGTTGAGCAGATCTGGAGATTTGAAATGAAATGGTGTCTCCGGCGAGGTTTTCCGGTGCCGTTTTAGGGTTCTGGCGAGAATTCCGGAGAGATGAACAGTGGGGATCGAGCCTAGAAGCTCTGATACCAAATGATGCAAACCCAAATAACCATAGATTAACTTAGAGAGAAACTCCCAAATGGGATACAAAAGAGACTAGCTCCTTTTTACCAAAAAAAAAAGAGACTAGCTCTTGATAATATTTGTTCAAAATGATAAAAAGCTACCAAATAAGAGACTCCAACACATATATATAGACCCCTTACTACTGAGAGCACAAAATGACATAGGTACCCTTACTACATACTACATCAGTTAGTTTTAAATTTTATTTTCTTGCTAATATTTGTTTTTCGTAATTTATGATAGGTTCATACAAATATAATCATTCTTATAAATTCACTCACGTAAATCATTTCGAGCTGAACATAAAATTGATTGCAAGTATGCACCAAAGATCTGTACATTCTAAGTGAGCTAACTCTTGACTATGAAATGATGATTTTGCATTGGGTTTATCTTTTTTGCTTGAATTTTAGGATAAAAAAATTTTCATTGATGATTACGAGGTGTTGAGGGGCGAAGAGATTGCAATAGCTCGCCTTTTTCGTAACCCAATTATTGGCAAGTTTGAAGTGCCCACCAAATCGATTTTTAGTCTGCAGGTAATTACTCAATTGCAATGGAAAGGATGGTTATTGAATTAAAGTGGTACTTCGGGATAGATGCATTATACAATTTGTATGTTTAAGATTATGAAGTGAATTTCATTCATAGGGTGGTGTCTATAACGAACCAAGGCGACCAACATTCTTCATTATGTTAGTGTGCCTGGTGCTGAAATGTACCCTTTTAGGTATTGAATTGTTTTGATTGTATCAGTCTATTAGAAGAAGGTCCAGATAAGCTTTGTCAATATTTTTCTATTTCCTTGCCCTCACTCTCCCTCCCTCAACTTCAATATAAATTTAGGTTGTATTCTTATACCCCTTTTTCTTGTTGAAACAGGGTGTTCCACCACATATTGACAATTATGTGCCAGTGCTTTTCCTCGAGTTCAGGCTAACAGGTACAAGGATGCTCGCAAAATTTTCCTTCTGTTTTCCCCACAGATTGTACAAGTAAAATGGCCAGAATAGCAAGTAGGGTGAAGAGTTGTTTCAATTATATCTTTATATGGTGCATCATGTTAGTAGTGTTCGGTAGAAACATCTGCGGTATTAAGTTTGTCTTTCGAGACCTTAAGACCCTGTTCGGTTTGGGTTTTGAGGGACATTTTAAAGTGTAATGAGTGGAGAGAGATAGAGAAAATTTATTGGGGACGGTGCGCATGCGTTTTGAGTACCCCAAACGAACAAGCCCTAAAGATTGCGTACCTTGAGTACAGAACTAGTCTGGTTTAGCTAATTCCTGTTTGGTTTCTGTTTCTGGATCAGTGTTATAAGACACTTTCCAGAAGATTGGTTTCTTGAACACGCAAACTTAGAGGTTTTCAATTTGTTTTTTAAAGCCATAATGGTTTTCAAGAACTTGAAAATGTCCTTTTTGGTATTTTCCAAAAAAAAAAAAAAACGTTTAAAAAAGTTCTGGAATATGTCAACAAACTGTATTTTTCTTGGATTTATTTGAAGAACCAGTGACAGAAGTGGAGTATTTTTAGTAATTAATGGTGTATTGGTTTTTTCTATAGAGGTAAAGATTGTTTAATAAAGGTTCCTTTACCTAGAATCATTTTTCGAGAGTACGACCGAGAAACTGATTTTGATACCGTAAAAAACTCATTGTATTCGGATTGCATTTTCTTCTAGTGAAGTTGGATCTGAGAATCTGGAAATACATACGTTAAGAGAAATTTTTCAGTGCCGGGTGGGCACGGGACACGTGGTGCCCGGCACCATCTCGGCCGTCCAATGAAGTTTTGGACGGCCCAGATCTGTTCGGCTGCCGAGGGGTATTTTAGTCATTTCACACTTTAAAACAGCCGAACAGATCTGAGCCGTCCAAAACTTCATTGGACGGCTGAGATGGTGCATGGGCACCACGTGTCCCGTGCCCACCCGGCACTGAAAAATTTCTCATACGTTAAAGATACGTACTGTTCACATAAGTTTATTTCCACGGAGCTAGAGAGGTTCTAGGTTATTTGGTTATCATGGAACACGATATTCTCAACTGAGATCAGTGGAGAAGATGGACGCCAATTAGTTGAGTCCTAAGGCGGGTTTGGTTTGGGTTGGCAACTTTCTTAACAAAGGAGTTTTCGGGAAAGTGCTTCTGATTTTGTTAAAGCATCCAACTCTAAACCAATTGGTAAAGAGTGGAGAGGCTGCCCAAGCTCATATACTAGTTTTGGAGGAGATAATTAACCGATGTGAGATAAATCCCAACACTCCCCCGCACGTGCGACCCCCGACTCGCACGTGAAGAGGCAAACAAAGGATCTGGAACACACGGATCACAATGAAAGAAAGTGCAACTATAGCACAAACAAAGGAGAAAAGCCTCCGAAATCTTAGCTTTGATACCATGTTAAGGCATCCAACTCTAAACCAATTGGCAAAGAGTGGAGAGGCTGCCCAAGCTCATATACTAGTTTTGGAGGAGATAATTAACTGATGTGAGATAAATCTCAACAGATTTTGAAAACTGCAACTAAACACTGGTGATTTGTGGAGGGAATTCCCACATGCTTTACACTTCCACAGGGATAGGACCTGCATTTTGGATGTTATGCTAGTACTTAACACTACATACATATCTTAGAACTTAACAGTTCTACAAAGGTTGCTAACATTGAGTATAGAACTAGTCTGGTTTCCTAATTCCTGTTTGGTTGCTGTTTCAGGATTGGTGTTATTGGACACTTTTCTTAAACACAAAAACTTCATGGTTCATCTTGAATTTGTTTTGTTAGCAATAATTGTTTTTGAGAACTTCGACATACCCTTTTGGTGTTTTCCTTGTTATAGGTTATTTTCTGTGGAAAAAATCATTGTAAACAAGTTTCGAAATCTACCAAGTGAACTTTCTTTTTCTTTTTTCAAAATTATCCTAGAAGACTTGATTCTGAAAACTGAATCAAATAGTTGGTAGTCTTGACCGTGTTCGTTTTGGGGTCTCAAAACCCTTGGGCACGGTCTCCAATAAATTTTCTCTATCTATCTCTCTCCACTCATTACTCTCAAAAACCTCCCTCAAAACCCAAACCGAATTGGGTGTTTGTTCTTTTTTGAACTTGTGGGTGATTGAGTTAGAATGTTTAGGGTGTCTTCATAGTTTTTACAATTTTGATAACTGTTGGAAATTGTCCCACATCGGTTAATTATCTCCCTGCAAAACTAGTACATATGACTATATGAGTCTGAGCGACCTCTTCATTCATTGCCAATTGGTATTGAGTTGGATGCTTTAACATGGTATCGGAGCTAGATTTTTGAAGACTTTTCCTCTTTGTTTGTGTCATAGTTGCAGGGCCGGCCCAAGGGTTTTTAGTGCCCAAGGCCTAATAAAAAAAGTGTGCCCTTAAAGAGTTACTCCTTATCAATTTTTATAGTAACAATCACAATACGAGAAAGCCAAACCAATATAAAGTTCTACTAATCATTATATACGAACACAAAATAAAAAGTCTCCAAATAGACAAATACACATATTATTTTAAGAACGCATGATTATCACTTAAATATTACTCGTGTTGCATTTCTAAAAGCAAAAGTATCAATTAAATTTGTATAATCCACCTCTTTCACCAAGTCATTTTCAATTGATAACACGGATAACCCATTTAGTCTTTCTTGAGACATGGTTGATCGAAGGTAATTTTTGATCAATTTCAATTTTGAAAGGCTTCTTTCTCCCGTGACAACACTAACCGGTATAGTCAACTTGGGGAGGTGTTATTTGGTGGTTTGGGGAAAATGATTTTCAAGGATTTAGTGGGTTGGGCACTTGGGTTGGGTTATGGGATGGTGGGTTGGGCTAACTCATTACCTCCAATTGGCTTTTTTTTTTGGTCATTCTATTGGGTTTAAAAAGAGTTCTACTCAAACCCAAGTAGTAAAAATATTGGAGTGCCCCTAAAATTTGGGATTTTTGGGATGCTCAAGGCCCAGGCCTCTTAGGCCTTGGGGTTGGGCCGGCCTGCATAGTTGCACTGTGTTTCGTTGTAATCTGTGTGTTCCGAATCCTTTGTTGACCTCTCCACGTGCGAGTCGGGGGTCGCACGTGAGGGGGAGTCTTAGTTTCAGGGAGCTCCTAAAGTGGTGCCGCTCCCACCTTGGGGCCCCGCTTTTGCGCTCCCAACTAAGGAGCTTGACGGGCAATGTTCTAAAAATCGCTAGGAGCTAGTCGGGCGGTCGGCCACCTTCGAGTGATTAATCGGTACATATTAATCATTAGTTAGACCTAATCGGATAGACCCCGCCAAAGATTAATTGCCGATTAATTCCTTGTTTTGTAACACTGTTGACGGGAGCCCACTCCCGTTGAGATGAGAGCTCGCTCCTTACAAAAATGGGAGCTTTTGTATAATCTTTGTATAGAAAAACATGGATTTATTAATTGGTCTTTGATGAACTCATACATCTAGCTAGCTCAAGTCATGATATTTTGAAAAGAAAATCATACTATATTGTAACATTAGCTCATTTCTTACACTTATGGAAGACTTGGCCTATATCTTTACTTTCTAAAATGATTTTACTTTTAAAGTGAATACTCTATGCTACATTATTTTCACAATATATGAGCTTCTGTATTCCCTCGCTCCCACACCCGCTCCCGCTTCGTTGCAACCAAGGGGGGAGTGTTGGAAATTGTCCCACATCGGTTAATTATCTCCCTCCAAAACTAGTATATGAGTCTAGGTAGCCTCTCCACTCATTGCCAATTGGTATTGAGTTGGATGCTTTAATAATAACATGAACCGGTTCGTGACATCCATCAGTTGAATCACTTAGGCGCTGTTTGGCATCATATCTTATCCAGGCAGCAAAAACCAGTTCAACCCAGTTTTTTACATCCCGCAAACTTGTTCTCAGTGTTAGAAACATAGGGAGGTGCTTCTCCTGCTTTTCTTCTGCCACTAATCCCTATCTGGTAATTGACATTTGTATTTTTCTTGGATTGATTTGCTGAAACCGGGGGGGGGGGAAGATGATCGGTAACACTCCTTACTACTACACCTTCAAACAGGATTCAAGTAAAGAAAGGTACTGTATTCTTGTACTATTGTTCATAAGCTGAGGAAATTTTGTAGAGGTACGAATTTTATCTTCAATGAGGCATGCACCAGCTATAAGTACAGTTTTGATTTGGTACTGCTCATGTATAGTCATGTATGAGATTTTGATGGCTTTGCTGTTATTCTTTGGATAATTTGAATGCCTCTACTTGTGTTTTTTTATTTTTATTTTTTATATAGAGCTTGCTGCTATATCTACTGATAAATACGGAGTAGTAGGGTTGCAAAACGAGCTGTTCTTGAATAACTTCAGCTCATTCGTTTAAAGCTCGTTTGAGCTCAATGAGCCGGAAAAAAAAAAATCTTAATTGAGCCAACTTTGCGTTTACGCTAGCTTGGTTTGAGTGGTTCTTCAACACAAAGATATTACTCCCTCCGTCCCTTTTTAAATGTCCTGCTTCGTAACTCCAACTTATTAAAAAAACATCATCATTATACCTTTCACATCAACTTTTTCCTCCACTTTCCCTACTTACCCATCATCATTACACTTTTACTCACTAACTTTTCAAAATGGAATCTACTTTTAGGGACAAAATAGACAATTCATCAACTTTTACCCACTAACTTTACAAAATGGACACTTATTAAGGGACAGCCCAAAATGGAATACTGGACTGTAATAAAGGGACGGAGGGAGTACCAAATTGTGTTTCTATTCATATATAGATCGATTACTTCATGGATTCTGGACTTACTTAAGTCTTGATTTTGCTCTTTAAGCTTGAGTTCCGTCTATATTAGTTCAATTCGACCACTAGAGATCTACTCCCTCCGTCCCATAAAGTTTGGCATTTTCAGGAATGCGTGCCATTTTTAAATTGTATATATCTTTCAATCCATAATGTTTTAGGCGATTTTTTGCACTTTGTTTAATAGAACAAATTAAAATCTATCAAACAAGATCCATATTGCTTATAAAAATCATTACGGATTAAAAGATATACTCCGTAGTTAATTTTTGGGAAAAATTCAAAAAAACCCCTGAACTTTGAACTCAATGTCAAATAGGCACCTGAACTTAAATAAACTTCAATTGAACACCTGAACTTTCACTCCGTTATCAATTTACCCCCTGCCGTCTCGGATCGTTAACGGCACAGTTAAAAAAAAAAAACTTACCACCAGTTTGCAATCCTATGAAGCAGAAACGTGATTATGAGAGCCTTAAAGACAAAATTTGATTATGTCTCTTTAGAATAATATGATCAGAATAATAAAATCTTCACACCCGTTCAAACGGATTAAAAATTGGAGCACTTAATTTTTTAACCATATTTTTTAATATATAAACGGTCCCAAAAAATTAAGTGCTCAAATTTTCACTCCGTTCGAATCGATGCAAAGATCTTTTTATTCTTATCATATTATTCTAAAGGGTCGTAATTCATTTTTATCTCTAAGGCTCTCATATTAAGTATGTGTTCTTTATTTAGGACCCTATGGAGCAGAAATGTGATTATGAGCACTTAATTTTCTGAGCACTTAATTTTTTATGAGCACTTAAATATCTTTGTACTGATTCAAAACGGAGTGAAAATTTGAGCACTTAATTTTTTAGGACCGTTTATATATTAAAAAATATGATTAAAAAATTAAGTGCTCCAATTTTTAATCCGTTTGAACGGGTGTGAAGATTTTATTATTCTGATCATATTATTCTAAAGAAACATAATCAAATTTTGTCTCTAAGGCTCTCATAATCACGTTTCTGCTTCATAGGATTGCAAACTGGTGGTAAGTTTTTTTTTTTTAACTGTGCCGTTAACGATCCGAGACGGCAGGGGGGTTCAGGTGCCTATTTGACATTGAGTTTAAAGTTCAGGGGTTTTTTTGAATTTTTCCCTTAATTTTTTCATAGGGCTGAAATAGTGAAAGTGCCAAACTTTATGGGACGGAGGGAGTATAGCTCAAGCTGAGTGCATGTTGAACTAATTTTCAATGAGCCAAGCTCGAACACTAAAATGTTTTGCTCTGCTTGTCGTAGTAACAATGCATACGTGTTTCTCTCACAAAGGAAACCGAAATCAAATTCTGGTTGGGAGGCACAGTTTGTGGGTCCATATTTCTCTCTGAAGTGTTTCACAAAATTGATTCTCTTAGGAGGATCAATCGAAATTACCAGGAATGAAGAAGAAAAGTAACAAATGAAAGGAGAGCTTTGAAAAGCTATTGACTGATTTGATATGGCAAAAGGGTCTGTTCTACAAAAAAAGAAAGAAAGAAAGAAATGATATGGGAACCACAAAAAAGAAGGATTAGATGTGAAGGGTGGGCTGGGGTAGGGCACCAGTAGCATACGTTTAGAAGTGGGCACGACAAGACACGATTACTATAGGTGGGTTGGTGCGCGTTGTCGGTTGGGTATTGTCTTAATTCAATTCGAAGAAACCATCACCAACGATATCAATTATCTCTCTGTATGAGTTGGACTCATAATCTCACTCGACTAAGTCTCGTTATATGAGCGATTGCCTGTTGCAGTTTATAAGTCAAGATGGACTATGAAGCCAACCACCTTTTCTAGGTTGAACTCGCCTCTATACTTATTTAGTCTCCGATTAAGTATTAATCCCGTATCCGACTAACATAATTTTTTACATGGATGATGTTCACGATGAGCTCTACAATGTATTGGTTCTGATCATAAATGTGAACCTGAGAAGGTCCAAAATCGGCCAACTGCACAACGCAATCCCTATCACGAACCTAGTCCAAAATAAAATGCAAAGACTAGGACACCGGGCTTAAATGGAGCATGTGTGGATATGAGAAATCAAGTACGGAGTAATTAGCAAAGGCTTTGTTGGTATGCATAAAGGACTAGTTGGAATTCATGAACTTATGGTTTGGTTTGTAAGCTTATCGCCTTCGTTTTTCTTGAACTCAGTTTTGATCATAAATGTGAGCTTGAGAAAGTCCAAAATCGGCCAACTGCACGATGCAATTCCTTTCACGAGCCTAGTCCAAAATGGTAGTAAAATGCAGAGACTAGGACACCAGACTTAAATGGAGCACGTGTAGACTTTTGCTTTAAGTGCCACGTAAACCCCTTTGCTGTCATCTCCTCATGGCCAAGCTGGCATTTTTTTGTCCAATTTTCTTCAAAACTGAAATGTCATGGGCCCCCCGATTTGACCCATTCAATCCGGAAAAAAGAACACAGCAAAATGACAAATTGAAATGTCAGCCCATTGTCACGAAAAAAAACAAAATACTAAAAAATCAGCCCATTATCTTTCCAAGAAATGGTAGAGACGTACGCTACCAGAACAGCGGTGGTCTTTGGGCAGCGGGATTGGGTCCCTACGATTTAGTCGAGATATTAATCGGGACATCTGAGTTATCGAAAACAAGGTCGAAAACAAGGACAGTGTGGCCTTTATCTAGGATTGTGTTTTTGATGTTTTTTAACTCGCAAGAAAATGGATCTAAAAATTAATATGCCTGACACAGAAACAAACGGTTATGATCATCTTCGTGAGTTTTCGATCGGATGACTCCATATATACAACCTCGATACACAATTTATACCCCATGGACTCATAGATTTATTATCTTTAGAGAATGTCTTGAGTTTTTTTTTTTTTTTTTTTAAAGTTGAGAAAACAAAGATCGTAAAACAATATTATTCACTATTGACAAGAAAAGAGAGAGCTAGCTACTAATTTTTAATGATAAACATGCGTATTTATCATGGTTTTTTATTGTGTATTTTTCTTTGTGTTAATAATAATATGCATGTTTGAACTTTTTATTGAGTATTTAATATTTTCAAATTTTTTTTATACTGATTTATTTTTTTATAGCTAACATTGTTATAATTTTATTAGTATATTTGGTTCTTTCTTAGATGTTTTTTTGGGTATACTTGTCTTACCCTGCTAGGGGTGTAAAAATATTCGAAGACCGATAAACCGAACCAATCCGAACCGAACTGTGCCTTTTGGATTGGTTCTCTGATTTAATTAATGGTCAGGTTTTGGTTCTAAAAAAATAAAAATCGATACATTTGGTTCGGTTATTGGTTTTCTTTACATGAAAACCGTGGTTCGAACCGAGTGGTTATTTGTCAAAATACTTGGGTAAAAGTGCCAAAATTTTACTTTTCCGATTCCTCTCGTCGAGACGAATCAATAACTCACAAAAATTTGGCGCAAAACTAACAAATACGAAAAAAATTCAAATAAGGAGAAACTTTTAAATTTAAGTTAAGTCCAAGAGAACGCAGCCACTAAGTAATTTACTTGAAGTTTCTCTCTCAAATACTTGAATTCAAGTCTCCATATCCGCTGCCCGTCGTAGGCCCCGGGGTAAAGTACTCCCCTACAGATAGATAGTTATGCAGTGCTGAGGACAATTCTTCTTGACGAGCTAGCGTACGTAGAAGAGTAAGACAACAATATAAATTTAAAATTTTACTTCTATTTTCATATATGTAGTGTCAAAAGATAAATTGGTCGTCATATGGCACTGCATCGATCTTATTTGATCCCAACTTTACTTTTATGGATCTGTTAGTTTAGATTATATTCTATTCTATTCCATCGGATCGGTGGTTATAACTTTACTGTAGGAGTAACTTTCCAACGAATCCGTGATCTTTATCCAAATCTCTCATCGGAAAAGAAAATGGTCACAGGATTTGGTAGCACGGAGAGATTTCGAAAATGATCTTTATCCTGTCTCGTAAAATCGAAAATAAGTACTTAAAAATAAGAATCTTAGCAGAACGGGTAACAATCTGGACTAAAAAAATAAGCCGGACTAAAAAGCCTTAACGCATATGAAACCCTGTAGTATATGAGTTCTAGATTTTAGTACAATTGGTCTCTTTTTTTTTTTCTCGGACATGCAAGAAGTGGGTTGTTACTTGTTAGTGAGATTTAACTCTTGGTCTTATGTATTGGGGTATATAGTGCCTATCAACTTGGCTACCGCCCCACTTTCGGTACAATAGGTCTTTTAGATATAAATAAATTATGAATCAAAATTGAATGCAACAATTTGAGATGGTATTGTCTTATATGGGATTTCGCTCAAATTTTTAGGGAATTGACTTCTACACTCCTCTTTTTACTACATATACTCTCTTTTTTGTCCTTATTCATGTGAATTTACCTTTTTACCATTTCATAAGTTCACTTTTTTACACATTAAGGGGCAATAGAGTAAATTCACATCAAATAAAGACAAAAAAAAAAGAGAGTGTATGTGGTAAAAAGAGGAGTGTAGAAGTCATTTTCCAATTTTTATCCAATTACTTTTGTTAGAAGATGATGATATTGGTCTCTTCAAATAATTATGATACACGTGAGGTGCCGGACCACCGTTGAGTTACTCTACTTCTTCCGTCCCATTTAGTTTACTCGGTAGTACTTTATTTTGAGATGTCCCAAATTATTTGCTCTCTTTGAAAAGTAAAAGAGAAGTTCAACGAGCAAACCTTCATCAATGATTAAAAAATCGTTTTAACTGTAGGGAATAAGAATTAATATTGGAAATTTCATTAAACTAATTAGACATACGTTACTTGCATGCCCTTCAAAAATTTGAGTTCCTCATGCATATATAGGAAACAATTTGGGACAGAGAGAGTATTAAGAAAAGAGAATGAACACAATCCAATCCCGATGAATTTATCCAAGTGGCCATGAGAATACAGCTAGAGGTCGCAAGTTCGAATTTCACGAAAATCAAAAATTTCAAACGTTTTGGTCGCTGGAGGTTTGTCCGATTTTTTAACTTCAAGTTAACGAAATTAATCAAAGTGTACATAAGCTGACCCGAACATCTGGAGAGGGAGAGAGAGAGAGAGTTAACCATAAAATGGATAGATAGGTGGGGAAGGGGTTTGATGATAGGATTGTTGAGAAATTTAAGGCTGGAATTAAAGAAGACGGCGGACAACCCATGTGACCTTGAATTGGACGACACATCCACGTATCCCATGCGGCGACCCACAGTTTTAAGGACTATTTTACTAAACCGCTGATGGGGGCCCAACTTCATTTGTCACCATTCTGACCCCTATTTTGGACCCTTGTCCACCGCCTCAACTGTCACCATCTTTTCTTGGCCTTTTTCCATCCAACAAGTCGGTCCGATCTCCTCCTTCTCGAAAATTTTTGTGCCTATGTGTCGAATGATTTTCCGGCCGTTGGACTATGTGAATTCTTCCTTCATGTTTGAAATCCAACAGCCGAAAAAAAAAACCCTTGTCACAGACACACATTGGTTTTAGCATAGAAGCTCCAGCCTCCCAGTAAATATCCAACAAATAGGGTTCGATCTCCTGTCCCGAGAATTCCTGTGTCTTTGAACTGAGGAATTTTCCATCCGTTGAACTGTGTGATTTTTTTCATGTTTTAAATCCAACAGCCGAAAAACTTCTCAGAACAGAAGCACATAAATTTTCGGCATCGAAGATCCTGCCTCCCAGCAGATTACCTCTGTGATGATTTTTTCAAACATTCAGAATTGGGAATTTGGAATGGTTGCAAATGTATCTGTTTGTGTAACGTATCTTAAAAGGTGAACCCAACTTTTATTGAAATTATTAGGCACGGAATCCTCGTCATGAAATTCCCGTGTTCCAATGTTTCACATCTTCCTCGTTTCAGACAAGCAGCTTTTTCTAACTTCTCCGACTTTCGTAGTAGTAATACCAATTTTCGTAACCACCAATGACATGCTTCTACGTCACT